>OX371293.1:6615833-8055000 GCA_947310995.1 Yponomeuta cagnagella
ATGTCCTGCAGTGGGAAACAAATGGCTGATGATGATGATCCGCCATTTTATTATTTAACAAATGTAGTCTACATTTTTCAAATACATAATTTTTTTTCCTAATGTCGTAATGTGGGAGCGAGACGAAAAGCAAACAGAACAGTACAACATCTACTTTCATCGTTTTATTTTTTCAAACGATAACTTTCGTCAGCACTTTACATTATGAACTTAATTCAGGAATCATTTACTTGAATTTTTGTTGGAAGAGTCTGACCGGGTGTCGCTCATATCCGAAGAGCTTAATCATGATTACCACTTACTCGCCGTGGTAAGTAGAGACGAAGCTCGCGTCGCGTTGACTTTCTTTGAAACCTGGGGTAAGAGTCTCTGAAATGCACGGTTTTTTAGCATTCCGTACCCCAAGGGTAAGAGAACCTATTACTAAGACTCCACTGTCCGTCTGTATCTCATGAATCGTGATAGCTAGACAGTTGAAATGTTCACAGATGATGTATTTCTGTTGCCGCTATAACAACAAATACTAAAAACAGAATAAAATAAATATTTAACCAGGGCTCCCATACAACGTGAGTTTTTTGCCGTTTTTTGCTCGATAGCGGCAACAGGAAGACGCTTGAAATATTCCAATGTTGTGAAGATAATGGTACGAAACCCTTCGTACGCGAGTCGGACTTGCCGAAGAGTCATATTAGTATGGTAATTAATGGTGATCATTGATTGATAATTGGTAGTCTAGTAATCAATTGCAGTGTAAGTGCAGTGCAGTTATACCATTGAAATGACATTGTACTGCTATTACTTTGTAGACCAAATAGAGGCCAATAACAACTACCCTGTCGTGCTTAATATCATTCTACTGAAAAAACATGTAAATATTAGACTCTAGGGTCTGGTCGGACTCTTCTAACAAAAATTCACGGAAGTGATTCCGGAATTAAGTTAATAATGTTTTCGTCGTCTTTATATTTAGAATAGAACAAAATAGAAAATCTTTATTTAGTACTTAAACAGTTACGAAATACACCAGGTTAATATAAAAATACCAAAAAGGTTTCCGCTCAGCTTAATGCAGCTAGCAGAGCTACGGCCAAAATCTTGTTACTAAAAACTTAAAACTGAAACTAAAAATCTAGGTAAGTACCTAAAACTAAACACAACATGACCTGATTAGGGCTTTTTGATGACGACATAATTATTATCTTATATATATGTATATGCTCAAGGACATTGTAGCGTAATAAAAATATAAATAATTACGTAAACCTTTTTTCACCATTTAAATGTACGTAATACAGAGAAGTTTGTAAAGAGTTTCGAAATCGATGCCTGCACTTGCATATTAGCTCAGTTGGGCAAGCGCTGGCACAGTTAGACAGAGGTCGCGGGTTCAAGTCCCGGCATGGGTGGAATTTTTAGCATCTAAATAGGTTTTTAAAATCACCAATGAAATAAAACTTAGCAAAATATTTTAATTTTATTTAAGAGTTAGACTCTTGTCGGTGCAGCGTCTTCCAGACCCTTTGGTCACAGGTCCGTCAGCGCCTGCTCCTTCGCGGCATCCACCTTCTCTTTAATTTGGTCAACGTAACTTCTACGTGATCTTTCTGTACCTGATTTTCCTATGAGCAATATCTTTTGGAATGATAAATTAAAGTGTGCAAAAATAAAGCACACTTTTTAATCATGATTTAAGTTTGCTATTTTCTAAATGAAAATAAAAACTATGTACGTATATTTTACTTCGTAGGACGTCGACAACCTCGCCGGACCGACGGTCTGAGGCAGATTGTTGGCAGCGGCTGGATGAGGATGGTTGAGGACAGAAGTGGCGTGCCTTTTGGGAGGCCTATGGCCAACAGTGGACGAGTACTGGCTGTTCGATATTTGATATTAAAGTTCAGTCAGATTGTACCTTTATATAAACGAACCGTTAACGGAAATCATTACATATCTTTACACCCAGTCAAAGCTAAATTAAATAATTAGATATAAACACTATGGCCCGTCTTAGGCGTGTTCTTCAAATAAATGAAATGTAATAAAATATACCCAAAACATGAAATCATACAAATTGCCTGCGTCCTTAATCTGGACTTACCGACATTACAAACACGGTAGTTCCGAAAATGCGGATATTACAGATGTAATGGCTGAATCATTAATTCACTTAGTTTATTACGTAAACTATCATCATCATCAACCCATTATGTCCCCACCGAGGGGCACGGGTCTCTTCCCTGAGGAAGGTATAGGCCATACGTAAACTATACAGTCTTTGAATAAACCATTTAAAATTGTAGCCAATTCACTGCACTTACTATGTCCTAAACAGCCAAAGACAATAATTCTGTTCAATAGAAAATTTACTAAACTTATTTCGATTCCGATTTGCCCAGATAACATTTTGCAAACAATTAAAAACCTACACCTCACCTTTTACCTCTCCCTATAAATCATAGTCTCTCGTAGCTAATGCCGTCACCGTTCCAAAGCAAAACGGCCTAAGTCAATTTCCGCAAAAAAAGAAATTCACACGGAGAAAAGTCCGATTTTAACAGAGCGTTCAATCGTAACAAGTAGCACGGGCGCAATCTGGGTAACTCCCCATATTGGGTTGGTTCCCAAACGGTGCATTCTTCATAGCCAGCGGTCACACAGAAGGGACGTGGGGCGAGGGCGCGGAAAAGACGCGTCGTTAATCAATTCACTTTCATACAAAATGTACGTAGGGTCCTAGGTAATAATATTTTTTATTATCCCCTCCCCCCCCTCCACAAAGTCTAAGTTGATGTAGGTTTACGTAAGTTTATTATTGTATTTAATCTTCTTCTTGCACTACCCGTCGCCAGTCTCTTCAATACTAAAGGTTTGCTGGAAGAGAATGCTTCTTGCATTAAGCACGCCCTTGTACACTTACAATGTAATTAGTGCAATAAAGAATTAAAATAAATAAATAAATAAAGCGCATATAAAAGAGACAGGGGGCGCGATTTCTATGCAACGCGGCGCGTCTTTTCCGTGTGACGCCGGATTAAGAATAGCATCACTCCATTAATTTCCTCCCGTGGATGTTGTTGAAGGCGACTAAGGAAATAATTTACCAGGAGATGGGCAGCAGCGTCTTCCTGAAATTCCAACCACATGCTGCAATCGCCAACCCGCCTGCCAAGCGTGGCGATTATGGCAAAACCCCTCATGGTTATGAAAACCATGAGGGAGGCCTATGTCCTGTAGTGGGCGTCAAATGGCTGATGATGATGATGATGATGATGATGCGTCGCGTCTTTTCCGCGCCCCCGCCCCACTTCTCTTCTGTGTGGCCGCTGGCTTAAGGGGCTTCTTGCGCTATACTAGCGCCAGCAATGGAAACAACCATATCTTTTTTTCAGATCAGATTAATCTCTCAATTATGTTATTAGTGACTTTCAGGACCAAACATAACCGCAGATAACCTAGGATCGTGGACCTGGGACTAGAGAGTATGCCGAAGGTTTTGGTGTTACTGCTGTTTAGTCCTGGGCTTTTTTGTCTATGGGGCCTGAAAATGATCTGTAAAAAAATATAACTGTTTTCTACCAGTGGCGCTAGTGTTTTTGCATGGAGCCCCTTAAGCCTTAAACGGGCATAGCTAGTATAAATATCTAAATGGTTTTGGACTTTATTTCAAAGTGATAAGGTGGAAATTATTATGCCAATGTACGGTAAAGGGTTAAGCACCGTCCTTTTCTTGACTGGGTTAGGATCAATTAATTTTAATTACAACTTTTTGTAATTGTTTAAAAAATTACTACAGCTACAGTAAATTGTTATTTTGTAACAGAATTAAGTGGTCCATGATCGATAAAAGGTTGTTAAGAATCACAGGGCCCTTATTATGAAGCAGCGATATGTTCGGCAGGGACGTCAACATCGCGCTTGAGCCCGACAATTCACTCGATTCTAGCGACTTTTCTTGGCCGGGTTTTTTTTAATGTTATTTTATCTTCAATGGTAAGACGATGAAAAGTAAGTTGTAACGCAATAGGAAAAAACCTCGCGTTTGGGTCCAGATTGACACAGTTCCAAACAATCGGGCGGCTGTCGCCTTTAATCTTGGCAATAAATTTATTTTATCTTCAGAGCTCGAGGCCACAAGGCGACTCAAAAGAAAAATTGTGCTAACGCTCGGACCATGAAAACTGGGTCTATGACTCTCATTTCAAAGCGATTGGGACGAGATCTATTTGAAATGTGCTACAATTTTCAATGACGCAAATCTATTCAAATGCTCAGTTTTTAAGGATCCGTACGACAAAAGATAAACAGAACCTTTATAGGATCACTATGTTGTCCATCTGTCTGTCTGTCAAGACCCTTTATCTTGGGAACGCGTGGAGGTATCGATTTGAAATAAAACTATATACTCAGGTCTACAGTCACTTCAAGTTGTGAAAAAATCAAACTTGTAAGTTAACGTAAAAAAAAGTTAAGGCCGTTTATGCTAGAGAAACGTATATTTCGACACTCTCAAGGGAATCAAAATTTATAGGGTATTTTCCGTTGACCTACATCTATGGAATTTGGCGAGTAATACCGTATTATACTACAAATATATGGAACAATCTGAAAACTATACATTTGTAATTAAATAAATCTTTCAGGGTCGTGGCAAGTGGTAGTCCCTGGTCTCTGCCTACCCCTCTGGAATATAGGCGTGAGTTGATGTATGTATGTAATTAAATCATAAGAAATATATGCTTTATTTTGTTTATGCTCTATCATAAAAACGGTAATACATACAGATATCAAACCTTGAGTGATTGTGGGACTTATTATATATTCTAACAAAAAATAATAAAAAACTGCCAAGCGAGAGGATTTGACTCAAACTTAGCCGGTTTTTACTTCATTTATTATAATATTTGTGAGAGTACTAAAAAGAAAGCAGATTTTCACACGTATATTGTGTAATTAAAATAATGCAAAACCTGTAAAACGTGGTAATTGTAATTCAAATTTCTGTTGACGACATAATTTATTATACTCTCGAGTTTCTAGTGGTGAATTAATTTATTAGCAGCGTGATAAAAGAAATTGAAAATCAAGGGATTAGTAGATTTCTTAACGTATCATTTCTACTGTTTCAGTCTTTGTCTGGGACTACATCAGCTTGGGACCAGTCTTATTCTCCCTCAAAACATCTAAAGAAACTCTTTTCGTTTAAGGCCTCGCACATTGTTACCGGCAATGCTTTTTGGACGTTCTATTACAGGGGTGAGTCGCTAATGAATAATGGAGGCGTTTCCCGCTCGGTGAGTTTGCACCTTCTTGTGTTTTTCGGTGATTTTACTGTCGCCTATGTTTATTTTATTGTTATTATCGAAACTCGTTGGTTGGTTGGTTGGTAGACGCAGTTACTTAGCACGCGGTCAAATAGGTACCCGTATTTATTGGAAATTTACTGAAGCTCGGACACTTACGATACAGTTTCTGGCGTTACGTAGTCACCAGGAACCCTTATAGTCAGTCTGTCTGTCCGTCCGCTGATTAGGTCAGAGACTATTAGTATTAGAAAACAAAAATTTAGCACAGATATACATATTTTTCTTTAGGTTTACATTATGTAGCCTATATACGTCCCACGGTAGGGCTCAGGACTTCTCTCAGGGAGAGAGTATGGGCTTAATCACCACGCGTGCCCGCCGCGGATTGGCGATTCCAACCGCTGAGGTATGTGAATAGCTCAGACACTCAGGTTTCCTCACGATGTTTTCCTTCACATTTAACGAGTGGTATTTCTACTGTAACTTCACAAATGTAAATAACTCAGAAAACAAAGTCATAGATACATGCCCGCACTGGGAATCGAACCTAGGACTCTCGCTTCCGAGTCCAATGTTCTACCCACTAGCTATCTAGGTACTAAGGTATGGTACACCTAAATTAGGGATGGTTTTTGTCTTCCCCATATTGTAGTATAATTTTGGATTGTTCGTTTAAAAATATTATTGTTGGTGCAGGATAACCATTTTTCGATTTAGGGATTCGTTTGCGAAATTAAGCTTTAAAGCGCTAACTTTTGTCAGAGTAGAGGATCTCTCCCCCCCCCCCCCTTGTAATGTTTGCATGTCATGCAAGGGGGGGGGGGCATGAAAAATTTCAGGGCAGTGGCACGTAAATGTAATAAAATTAAAAGGAAAACTATAACAGCAAAGGAGGCTTTACAAAGTAACGAGTACTAATAGCATTGAATTTTAAGTAGACAATTCAATGCTAATAGTCCCGACTGTAGTAGGAAAACTTCTACAAATTCCATAGTAATTTGATGAAGTTGTAACCCTACGTTGTGGGTAATTGAGTGCCCGTAAGTGCATTCAGACCCTCCAACCACTAACAAGAACACTGTGTGTTTAGATTTTCAGACAAATATTACCGTGGTAGTGATAAGATAACCAAAGGAAAGTGCTTAGGTTCGTATCAATAAAGCGCTCTTACCCCTGAGATTACTTTGAGCGCTTCGTCAAGTAGCTGTTTTGGTTCGAGCAGCCGCTTGAAATTAGCAATTAAGAACGCTTTATTACAAAACCCCTAAGTTATGAACAAAATGTTATTTTAAAGACGACAACCTCCACTTAAACCCAATTATTTATTTATTTTTACACTTTCTGGCGTTAACCCTAGATACCTACCCTTCGTCGTTTTGACGAATACGCGACACAAAAGATGTATCTTTTTGGTGCGTGTGCGGTCATCCGTGGTGTCTCTTGTCAACTCGATGTTCGTCACGGCTTGGCGAAAGGTATAGAGTTCCGGCAGCCAATTACTATATTTTTCAAAATTTTACCAAAATATGTACAATATCGCAATTTATGGTGAACGAAAAAAATATTTTTGTACTGAGTGGGCGTAAAAAATTATGTTTTTTTTCTCTTATGTCTCCAGTTTAAGTTTTCCCTTAAAATGAACAACTACTTTTTCAAATTTCTGTTTTAATAGAAATTTTCATAAGAATGTCAGTTTTCATCTGTAGAAACGCGTGCCATGTTAAACAGAAACAAAAATTAATAGAAGTATGTGATAAATAACAACAAATGGTGCCTACTGTATGTAATTCTTTGTAATGTTGCCAAATAAAGTTTATTCTTATTCTTCTTATTAAAAAATATATAATGTGCCAGTAACCTCGTACAATAAAAGTACCAAATACAACAAAGCTCTATTTAAAACTTAACGCTTCAAAAATGGTCGTGGAATTGACGAAAGGATAGGTATTATAGGGTGTGTGAGAAGGATAGGTGTCTAGGGTTAAGTAGTCACCAGAAACCCTTATAGTCTGTCTGTCTGTCCGTCCACGGATTAGGTCAGAGACGATTAGTATTATAAAACAAAAATTTAGCACAGATATACATATTTTTCTTTAAGTATACATAAGTAGCCTATATACGTCCCACGGTAGGGCTCAGGCCTTCTCTCAGAGAGAGAGTATAAGCTTAATTACCACACGTGCCTACCGCGGATTGGCAATTTCAAGCGCTGAGGTAAGCGAGCACCTCAGGCACTCAGGTTTCCTCACGATGTTTTCTTTCGCCGCAAATGTACGTAGGTATTAATAAAAACAAAGTCATAGGTACATGCCGGGATTCGAAGCCACAACCTCCCGAACAAGAGGCCGCTCCGCTAGCACCCCTTTTTAAACCCAATAAACCTGAGCATGTTTCGGGCCGTCTCTGTACTCATACAAAATACCCAACCACCAAAGATCACCTAACCATACGTCACTGGAAACAGTGGATTCGTTAAAAACGCTCAAAATGCTGTCGACGTAGGCGAACTCTCGTTTCCTCTATTGCGTTTTGGAGACCTCTAATCTCCTGCTGATTGCTAAGAATGGTAGGGACCAGAAGCGGTTCGGTTTAGTGCCACTATAGCAGGTGTACGCGGTGGAGCTTCGCCGACTCAGCTGACACGTGAGCTGAATTGTTTGCGTACGGATTTCGAGCACTGCGTGCAGTGCTGCAGTTGACTGTTTTGTTGGTGCAGTGACTTTTACGTTGATACAAGTAATAATAATAATAACAATTTAAACTTCCACCCAACACAATCACTTGTCCTAGTCCCAAACTAAGATACCCTGTGCATTGGTAACCAGGCAAGGCCATCAGAAACATGGAAATACATCCAGACTGAGGCCATTTTAGTGACGATATCCTCTTCATCGTATTCTGATGGTGGTGATCTCAGGGGTTGGTAGGACTTCTGCGGCGATGAGCTCGGATGTAAGTATATTACATCGGAGGTTAAGACCGCAGAACATAGGAATAAGGTAGAAAGCGCATGTGGGCGGGGCGCGCGTGCCAACAATTTGTACAAATGATAATATTTTGCAAACACATACCCAGTCGGCCGCGTAGTCTTACCGAGCATGTTACTGAAGAAAAACTGTTAAAAAAGGCTAAAAATGCCATCGTGCGCAATTATCACCTGCAGAGCTCGAAGCAGAGACGTTAGCCAGACTAATGGAGGAATTTCTTTTCATTGGTAAGTAAATTAAACCTTTATTTTGAGTGATTTGATCGAAAATATTGAAAAGAGTATGTTTTCCAGCAATAGTGAAAAATATCGAAATAGCGAAATAACACAACATCAAATAAACATAACATAAAAAAGAAAAAATATAGGCAGACGTTAAAAGGTAAAACTTTTTGCACATTCTGACACCTACAATACACCGAATTTTTGTTGTATGACTTTTTGCAGTCTGAATTTGAGGCGAGTTCCCCATTTAACCACTTCTGACATACTTGTCACAAGTATTTACGATAAAATTGCCGTAAGTAAATAATGAAACCTAATCTGATAGAATTAAGCGCTAAAGAAGAGTAGACACACCAGTACATGCAACAATCAATAATTACACACAAAATATCAAAATTAAAAAATTACATTTATTCGCAAAAAGCTTCGCCAAACAAAGTTAATAATATCGATATCTTTTAACTTTTTGTCAATCCCTATTGCTTTGCTTGTACGTACAGGCGCACGCACACATCAAAAGTTGCGTTGGTGTGAACGGAATTGGCCAATTGCAACGCTTGCTTTCGCGGCCTCCAACTCACGCACACATGTATAAGCCTGCCGTGCGTATTGCTTACATTAGTAGTAGTAAAGAACGGTGGGGGTGAAGCGGCGACAGCGGTTCCCGTAAAAAATACGCGCTAAGGCAATTCTAACTTATAATCTCTGTTCTGTGGTTAAGACCCAATACGGATCGCTAAGTCAGCAAAATAGCTGCTAATACGGGGTTCTAGATATATTTTTATAAATTCTGTTAGTAACTTATTAATAACAATATATGCTTTTTTTAATAATAATTTGATTTTGATACCATAAAAGTACATGCAAACATTACAATAATTAGTTTGTTACGCGTTACTGGTAAGTATTGATGTACAAAGGCGGACTTATTGTAAAATAAATTTCTTCCAGCCAGCCTAAGAGAGAATCTGAATAATAAAATTGAGAGCGGTAGATGGCAAATAAAGTGAAAAAAAAAATATCTAAAATTACCTATTCAATATACGTATAATATGTAATCTTTCTGTTCTAAATCTATTGTACAATTTTTGTGGTTGCATCCTACCTTCTAAACTAGGCGAAAAGCTTGTATCTTAGAAGAAGGTAAAAAAAAAACTTAAATATGTGCGTACACATATAGTCTAGACACATTGGATGAAAAAAGGTATAATTATATCTGCTACTCAAATACCACAAATGGCATCCTACCATGCACTTTATGCTCTGTGACTGTACGTACACCTCAAGCGCAGTTTGATAGCGCTTTCGTTCGCTAAATCACAAACCTGGTCTGAATGACAGTCAAAACTGCAGCCTTTGTACGAATACTAACCGTTGAAGTGGTGTCTTTTTTTCCACAATGGAAATACCTTTTGAATCAGATTCTGGCGTCAGATGTCCAGAAACAATTTTCGTAGTACTGATACTATTCCTGGCTCTAAACTAACCAGGGTTCCGATTCTGTTAGTGCTTTCTAGTATAGTATAATGACAGATGCCCGGTCGATTCATGTGACTTGCTTTTTAGGGTTCCGTACCCAAAGGGTGCCAAACGTTACCCTTTTACTCTGCCTCCGCTGTCTGTCTGTCCGTTCGACCTTCAAAGGGCTCTATCTTTGGAACCGTAATAGGTAGCCAATTGAAATTTTTACAGAATATAGGTTATTACAAAGGATAGTAAATTAAATAATAAATTTAAAAAAGTAAGGTGAGTCTCCATACAACAAACGTGTTTTTTAGCCATTTTTTCTTTATGATCTATTGTAAAAACAGTAATACATACAGGCTTCAAACTTTGCGTGATTAGGTAATTATTTATATATTCTAACGACAAATAATAAAAAATGGCCCAGCACAAGTACAGGACCCTCGCTACGCGAGTCCGACGGTTTTCATACCAAAACGCCTAAAATGTTTGATAAGTGTGCGCGCGTAGACTTGAGGCAGCCACGAAACAAAATCGGTGCGTTCATACAATTGTCATTGTATTATAATATATTAACAAAATCTAGGCTCTGGTCACACAGTCAAAAAAAAATAGAACCGCAGTCTGAGGCGTAGGGCACACAAGAAAGACGTGGGGCTAGGGGCTCCGAAAAGACGCGACGCGTTCTATTGAGTTCGCGCTCTCGCCCCGTCTTTTCTATGTGAGCTATGTCCCGTCACTGCAGCACATCTTGTACAAAAGGGAATTCGAAATTCTGTATGTCCAATGCCGGAGGCAGACATTAATGTAAAGGGTGTTACAGAAAGGTCCGATAGAACTGAAGGGTGTCAAATCTATTTATAATATAAATACAAACAACTTTTATATTGGGACCGACCACTCAAAAATTGCAAGCAATCTTATAAATACACACATACATAAGCTCATGCCTGTATCCCGGAAGGGTAGGCAGAGACCAGAGTTTGCCGCTTGTGATTATCCTATCAAGCCTCTTTTGCTTCATCGACATACATTTAAAAACGTTGTTGATGACATTTATTTCGTGATTTCAGAGTTATTTATTTACATACACACATAAACTAACGCTTGCATACCAGAGGGGTATTATTCACGTAGTAAAAGTCGCCTACTTGCATTAAAACATAACATAAATTCACGCCTGTATGCCGGAGGGGTAGGCAGAGACCAGGGTCTGCCACTTGCCACGATCCTGACAAGATCGCTTTATCAACATTTATTATTATTAGTTTGAGCTGAAATTTGGCATGGCATATTAATCATGCCGACAAAACAGTAGAATAAAATATATATATTTTTTAATTTATCTACCCCTACACCTAAATTAGAGAGACAATTGTTTTTTCTCGCCTACTAGTGTAGGGTATCGTTGGATTGCTCGTGGGTGTATGAAGATTATTTTTTTAATTAGGTTTCCGTAGCTTACAAGCGCATTTTTTTGTCCGAGTAGGGCGTCTCCCCTCCTCCTGGCTAAACGGTTGATTGTAGAAACGTGAAAAATTTCAGGGCAGTATCTCACGTAATAAACTTAAAAGGAAAACTGTCACGGCTAAGTAGGCTTTACAAGTGTACGAGTAATAGGCGACCAACTTATAAAAGCACAAATTCGTACAAAATCCATTGGAAATTACTTTGACGAAGGTGTTGTCTTCAACGCCGTCTGCATTCGTCCATTCTCTAATGTTTCTGAGCCACAACTTCCTACTACGCCATATAGCTGCCACTAATTCATTCAGCGTTATAGAATTTTCAAGAGAGATTTTCCGCATCACTTAGCACACACGATGTGGTCGAAAGGTTGTGTTCAATCTATGGGTAAAACTCGTAAAACTTTTCTTGAGTCAGTGAGTAGTTTCTCTCTACAAAACACATGTGTGGGTTCTGTAGTTGTTAAAATTTTTTAATTATTTTATTTAAATAAAACAGTAATAAAATGTGTTCCTAATCTACTTTAAGAATTATATAATATTGACAGCATGGACTTGTTACGAAATAACAAAATATTTAATTGAATTGAAATCATAAAAATCTGTGCAACTCTTATTAACACAGTCAACGATAATTATTCCTTAATTTAACTAACATTTTGCTAGTTTTTAACACTATGTAGAAATTCGTGATAACGAAAATCAGTGCTATCATTTTGACACTATTGATAGGTAGTAAAACAATATGAAAAAGAAGTAAAAAGCGTTAATTATGTTAATGGTAAACATAATAAATGTTATGGTACAAATATGGTACAAGAGCTATTCATACATAGTTATCAAAAACGCTCTCCTTGAGAGAAGGCCTGTGCCCTACAGTGGGACGCATATAGGCTGATTATGCCTATGGTATAAGAGCTAATCATACATAGTTTTCAAAAACTGTTATTTAACTGTCAAGTGAGGTAACAATGGTGGTAGCAGGTGACCATTGCAGACTTGACATGTTATGGGAACACTTAAAACTATTTTTTCAGATCAACTTAAGGCCATCTGATAACTTTTAGTTTTAAGACCGCCGTCTGCACACTTAGAATAAGCAACATTATAGGTATATTTTTCTCTTTCTAAATGGTTTCTCTTTTCAAACAACTACGGACCCCTAAAATTGTTTCTTCCACCCATTGAAAGCACCATTTGTCTTCCAACAGAGTGAGCGCGTTATATTTTTTCGCCGGATTTTTTTTGCGGCCTGCAAAGGGAACGATCAGCTGCCTTGTACGATGTTTGCGTTGGACGGAAAAAGTTTCAGGTCGTCCGTCGACCTTGAGGTCACGCGTTGGAGGAATTAATAAGGAGAGCTTAAAGCACAATGCTGAGTCAGATGCCCTTTGTAGCAACTTTGACACACCACAGGATGAACTCGGACGCTCTGACTTTGTTTGTATTATGTTGTATTGATGTGACTTGTAACCCCTTATGGTTATGAAAACCACGAAGGAGGCCTATGTCCTGCAGTGGGCGTCAAATGGCCGATGATGATGATGACCTTTTTTTTCTTGTGATGTGTTAATTTGTCCCAATAAAAGTCTTTCTTCTTCTTCTTATTCTTCTAATAAGATTGTATGTATTTAATAATATAAAAAGAACATGTCTAAGTTATTTATTATCAGGTCATTAATCCGTGGGATGCCGGATTACGAATAGGGCCACTCCATTTCCTTCTGTGGATGTCGTAGAAGGCGACTAAGGAAATAATAGAATTACCAGGAGACGGGCAGCAGCGTCTTCCTGAGATTCCAAACGCATACTGCGATCGGCAACCCGCCTGCCAAGTGTGTCGATTATGGCAAAACCCTTCATGGTTAGGGAAACCATGTGGGAGGCCTATGGTCTGCAGTAGGCGTCAAATCCGGCAAACGTTGTTTTGCCATATTAACCTAAAACACAAAAAAATATATCATAAAAATCGTTGAAACCGTTTCGGAGGAGTTCGATAACAAAAACACTGTGACACGAGATTTTATATATTAGATTAATTTGCGGTGGTAGCGGAACGGTAGTACGCAGGTTTCTCATTCGGGAGGTCGTGGGTTCGAATCTCACCATGCACCAAACAAAAACACTATGACAGGAGATTTTATATATTAGATTAATTTGCGGTGGTAGCGAAACGGTAGTACGCAGGTTTCTCATTCGGGAGGTCGTGGGTTCGAATCTCGCCATGCACCAATGACTTTGTTTTCTGAGCGCGGCTTGCACCATCCCACTAACCCGGGGTTAACCCGGTATAACGGTTTTACGGGTTAACCCAGTGTCAAATTGCACTGGTAACAATGGTAACTCCAGGTTTAACCGGTTAACCCCGGGTTAGTGGGATGGTGCAAGTGGCGCTAAGTTACGTACATTTGTAAAGTTATAGTAGCAGTATTACTCGCTAACTGTGAAGGAAAACATCGTGAGGAAACCTGAGTGTCTGAGGCCTTCACACACCTTAGCGCTTGAAATTGTCGATCCGCGGTGGGCACGCGTGGTGGTTAAGCCCGTACTCTCTTTCTCTCTCTCTCTGAGAGAAGGCCTGTGCCCTGTATTGGGACGTATGTAGGCCGCGAATTGTATGCGACAAAACTTACACATGTAAGCCTTTTAATGTGTTTTGTTTTCTGGTGTGTACAATAGTGTTCTAATATAATCTAATCTAAATAAAAAAAAATTAAGAATAGATTGAATATTTGAAATTTATTTTCGTTTACACTCAGATCAAAGCTGAACGAAACGAAATATAGAGGTAGGAGTGTCCACTGGAATGGAATGCTGACAACTAGTTATTAGAAAATGCCTACTCACTAAAACGGACGAAGGTCTTTAGATAAACTCACTGCAGAAATGCAAAAGGGACTACCCTTTCTTAATCCTATCTAAATATTGTAAAGATTAAATCTTCCAAGGTACACACTTAATACTAGAGTACCTACATGAGTAAACCTACAGAAGAGTACCTTTGATTAGTTCGGTAATGTAACTAAACTGTAACACTTCAGCTTGACTCCGAAATCGTTAGCAGTTCATTTCATAAACTCACGCTTGTTACCTGGAGGGATGTGAAAACCTTTTTCACTCTCAGGTTTCGGGTTCTTTTTATCTTGCCCTTCGCCAGATAAATAAACCCGAATATAAGATTTGAAATATGAAAGTTTTTATAAATTAGCAAGTACCTGGAACAGAAGTAATTGACCTATTCATGGCCTTTTTAGGGTTCCGTAGTCCGACAAGGAACCCTTATAGTTTCGCCATGTCCGTCTGTCTCTCTGTCTGTCCGTCCGCGGCCTAGCGCAAAAACCGTTGGTACTAGAAAGCTTTAATTTGGTATGTGTGTACATATCACGCCGATAAAGTTAAAGAATAAAAGAATATGTTGAAAAAAATTTTTGTAGTCTAACTTAAAAAGTGGGGATTTTTTTTTTATCGTCTATCCCATCATGTGGAGCATCGTTGGATTGGTCGTTGACATCGTTGGATGGTCATGGTGGGTGTAGGAAGACCATTTTTTTCATTTAAGGTTCCGTTTGCGAAATATTAAGCTTTGAAGCGCAAATTTTTGTCCGCGTAGGGCGTTCTCCGCCCTCTCCTGGCTAAACGGTTGATTGTAGAAACTTGTAAAAATTCAAGGCAGTAGCACATATAATTAACTTAAAAGGAACATTGTTACGGCTAAGTAGGCTTCACCAGTTAACGAGTAATAGGCTACCAACTTATAAAAGTAAGATTTCGTACAAAATCCATTAAAAATGACTTCGATAAAGTTTTTAGTTCCGAAAAGCAGAAAAAAGCCTCTTTCTACGGAACCCTACATTGCGCGTAGCCCGACATGCACTTGGCCGGTTTTTTTAGTTACAATTTATAAGAAATAGTCTTTCTGTTTCCTTGTAAGACGTTTATGAGGCAAACGCTTAGTAAGCTTGTTAAGCAAGTACTTAAGTGATTATAATGTAAACTTTGTCTATTCAAATTGTCCGACCCTTGGAGTTTTGACTGGGCGAAAGTTTCAGGATAAGCTTGCGCTTTTGGTTTATTTTTGTGAAGTTTGAAAGGTTATACTTGCTGTTCAGGGACACAAAGTTCGATTTGAGTTTTCTACTCGCTGAAATCTGGGTCTTCGGGAAGACGCGGTCATGTAATTAGTAATAAAAAATGGCACCGCACCTATTTTGACTATTACATAAGCGTAAATGATAAAAATAATAAGTTTCAGAAATATCAAATAAGCAGAAAATTATTAAATCATTTTTATTTCATCCAAAGCTGTATTAAATAACATGACACTAGAATTAAATATGTACAAAGAAAAAATAAAAATAAAATTGATTCATTAAATTATAAATTATAATTACACAGAAATTGTGTAATATTGTATAAAAAAAGCTGACCAAGTGCGAGTCTGACTCGCACACGAAGGGTTCCGTACCATTATCTATACAACATTTGAATATTTCAAATCACCTTTGTTGTATGGGAGCCCCCTTAAATATTTACTTCATTCTGTTTTTAAGGCTCCGTACCCAAAGGGGTAAAGGACCGTATTATTACGACTCAACTATCCGTCTGTCTGTCTAGCTGTCTGTCAACAGGCAGTATCTCATGATTTTTTTGAAAGGGCATTCTAAAAACAGTATAATAATTTGACGCGGCATTCTATCAAAACTAGTGTCATATAATTCTAATCCTGGTCCAAATGTCCTCTTAAAAAGCGATGAACCAATTCGACGTCACCTTTAAAAATTTAAAGACCTGGGTTGGTTTAAAAATGTTCACCTCCCTTTTACTAAATCATTATTTTTCCCTCGCTTTTGTCAGAAATAGGGCAAAAGGACGCATCATTCCGCTGGACAAACTTTTAATAAACAGTTAAGGCGCTGTTTCGGGCCCCCAAAGGCACACCCAAAATTACATATGCATTGGCAGATAAGTATCGGACAAAACGCTGACTTTGCCAGTCATTAGTTACTATGATTACAAAAGCCTATTTCGGGATAGGGATGGGATCTCATACCGCACTGTCGAGAAATCGGAAGATGAAATTTTAAATATTGGTCTGTGGCCAGCATGAGTAGCATGACCTGAGTGGCGCGCCGAAATGTAAAAACCGGCCAAGTATGTGTTGGGCCACGCTCAGTATAGGAGTTCTCCTTCCGTAGAAGGAGGGCGTTTTACAGCACTAACAACTTCATCAAAGTTATTTTCAATGGAATTTCTATGAAGTTTTTCTTTTATAAGTTGGTCGCCCACCGCTCGCCGATAAGGTACTCGTAGATTGTGCCTACATAAACGATTATTACCATCTTCAAGTGGCAAGCAATGACAGTGCGCTGTAGTTACTAGAATAACAATATATACTAACACTAGAATAAGATCACTGACAACTTTATAACAATGTTTACATTTGGCGGTGCAGCGGGGGAACGCTGCTAGCGTCATGGGAACTTTTGGATCAGGCGTGTCCCGGGGCGGTATATTTAATTAGTTTAATTTAATATTTAGTTTACTCCTTAGCTACAAAATGTATGTGTGTAATATTTAGTTAAGTTATTAAAATGTAACAACCCTAAAACTTGTGAATTCTGGAATAAATATATCTGTAAGTTACAAATCTAAATAAATAAATAAATAAATAAATAGATAATTGTAAACATTGTTAAGTATGTTCTTCGTGAAAGAGCTGGGTGGGCAGCATTCGGGAAACTTAGAAAAGTCTTTTCGTCTAATATACCTCAATCGCTCAAGACAAAATTATACAACCAGTGTGTGTTACCAGTGATGACTTATGGCACAGAAACATGGTCTCTCGCTATGGGCCTTATAAGAAGGCTCAAGGTCACGCAACGAGCTATGGAAAGGGCTATGCGCGGAATTTCTCTACGAGATCGAATCAGAAATGATGAGATCCGGAGACGAACGAAAGTCGTCGACATAGCCCAGCGATTAGTAAGTTGAAGTAGTAGTGGGCGGGGCACATAGCACGCAGAACTGATGGCCGATGGGGCCGAAAAGTTCTCGAATGGAGACCACATATCGGCAAGCGCAGCGTAGGACGACCAGCCACAAGATGGACAGATGACCTCATCCAAGTGGCAGGAAGGCGTTGGATGCAGGCCGCTTCAACCGGTCTTTTTGGAAATCCATGGAGGAGGCCTATGTCCAGCAGTGGACTTCTTGTGGCTGAATAATGATGATGATGAATTGTTAAGTAATCAAGTGCCGTCTGACACCGAATTAAGAATAGCGTCACTCCATTTCATCCCGTGGATGTCGCAGAAGGCGACTAAGGGAATAAATTAGCAGGAGGTAGGCAGCAGCGTCTTCCTGAGATTCCAACCAAATACTGTGATCGCCAACCCGCCTGCCAAGCGTGGCGATTATGGTAAAACCCCTCGTGGTTATGAAAACCATAGGACATAGGCTGTCGATTGAAGAGTTCCGTTCTCCATCTCTGAAAGTCTTCATCAGATCTTCAGCAAATTAAAACAGGACCAATGGGACGTTATATCTATTCGAACAAAAAAAGAATTGTTGAAATCGGTTAAGATTTGACGGAGTTATGGAGGAACATAGCCAAAAAAAATAATATATATGTACGCGTCGAATTGATAAACTCCTCCTTTCTTGAAGTCGGTTAAAAAATAATAATAAAAAAAATAAACCTAAACAATTTTGCGTACCCAATATGACTAATGTAAACACAGCCTTACAAAACATCGATGCGAGTAGGACTACCCTCTATTATTGTTTTCATTCCAATAACTGTCTGTCGATATTGTATCGTTACGTGTTATGTCAAGTTAGTGAATTTATGTATTCTTTTTGAGAAATAAATATCTTAAACCTAAACCTAGACTACTTAACCGTGATAGTTTTGCTTTTTAGTCCGTTATATGTGTAAGTTTATTTAATTACACTTTATAAAAGTATATTTTTAAAATTATATTAACTTCTCATTTTTTTGCACGCCTACCAACTCTTTCCCTTGCCTCCTGCGGTTGACTGGTAGAAAATGCTTATGGAATTAAGTCCGCCGCATTGTACAATTTTTTACTTAAGTGTAATAAAAGTATCAGTAATGTTGCAGATTAAAAAAAAACTAATACTTTCTAACTAAATTACTTCAGCCAGATTTCGCTGTCTGTACGTAATACAGAGAATTTTGTAAAGAGTTTCGTAATTTCGCCGATCCCTGCACTTGCCCATTAGCTCAGCTGGGAGAGCGGTTAGCCAGAGGTCGCGGGTTAGTCTCAGTATAGGTGTGATTTTTTGGATCTTTATTAGGTTTTTTAAATTGTCTTTAGCACGGATGAGTGCAACAAAGAATATAATAATGTTGCAAATCTCACTGAACTTTTAAAAAAATCATATTAGATCTCGCCACCAACCTCGAGATCCCGGAATACCGATTTAGCATCCCTACAGTTGAGCATCCATAAATCGTGGGAAATCATCCCTTGTTTATTTCTATGCAAATTTCAGCTTTGTTATCTTCGTCGGACAACGACTCTCTGCGCTGCGAACATAAATCAACTCTATTACGCAAATTGCACGGTTGAAATTTCATTGCACGCCGCGTGGGTCGGTATTAAACTATTTGGCCTGAGAATTGGAAATGGGCTTTAGTTCCCTGAAGTAAAGGTAGAGTTTGCAACGTGAGCTGCGATTTATTCTATCATGAATGGAAGCGAATGTAGCGTCACGTTTGAAAGAGTTTTGGATTCCTTTAATTTCATCCCGGTAATTAAGCTTATTAAACTAGCACAAAGAGCTGTGCAGCAAGCTATGCTAGGTCTCAGACTCGTAGATCGGGCACTCAATGTAGTCATCCGTCGCCAGACAAAGGTAGACGACGTTGGTGAAAGAGTCTCGAGACTGAAATGAAAATGGGCGGGACACCTGGCGAGGCTGGAAGACGGCATGCGGCGGCAGGTGGACCAAGCCAATAACAGAGTGGTGGCCAAGAACAGAGCGAAATTCAGTGAGCAGACCAGCGGCCCGATGGTCGGACGATGTCATTGAGATGGCACAGGGTCCGT
This sequence comes from Yponomeuta cagnagella, assembly GCA_947310995.1. Classification (NCBI taxonomy): domain Eukaryota; kingdom Metazoa; phylum Arthropoda; class Insecta; order Lepidoptera; family Yponomeutidae; genus Yponomeuta; species Yponomeuta cagnagella. Next base: position 6,635,356 of record OX371293.1, read on the forward strand.
GGACGAGGATGTTAGGGGACCGTGAGAGATAGCATCATCATAAGCAGCCTATATAACGTCCCACTGTAGGGCACAGGCCTTCTCTCAGAGAGAGAGTATGGGCTTAATCACCACGCGTGCCCACCGCGGATTGGCGATTTCAAGCGCTAAGGTATGTGAATAGCTCAGATACCCAGGTTTCCTCACGATGTTTTCCTTCGCCGTTAACGAGTGATATTGCTACTATAACTTCACGAATGTACATAACTTAGAAAGAAAAGTCATAGGTACATGCCCGCACTGGGAATCGAAACTGGGTCTCCCGCTTCCGAGTCCAATGTTCCACCCACTGGGCTACCACCGCTCTTGACGTTGAGAGATAGCATTTAGGGGAAATACCCAGCAGTGGGCAGCGATGGGCTCATGATGATGATGATAATGAATTAAGTTTATCTTCGTGCAGTCAGTTTGTCTGTTGCTTTAATATCGGAGGAAATTTGTTTTTGGGTTTCAGCCGAGATACAAAACTGTACGTAATTTTTATAGGTGTCACTTAAGTGGTTGTAACCTGTAAGGTTACCTATTAAATAAAATAAAATAGAATCGTAAAATAAAATAAAAATAAAATGGAAATTATTCAAAACAAATCACCACAAAAAAGCGACGCCTTTTTCAGTATCCGAATGGTGTCTTTTCTTTTGTTTTGTGCGTTTGTTTATTGAACAAAACAAAAAGACTGGTAGAAAATGCTACTTAGCATTAAATACGACTTTGTACCTAAAATGTGTTTTGTGCAATAAACACAACACATTTAATAATGACAATAAATAGTAATAATGACATCAGAATGACAAAGGAAGAAGTCGGGTTTTCTCACGATGTTCTCCTTCACAGTTAGCGAGTTGTATTGCTACCACACAACCTCACAATTCGCTAAGACTATTTTTTTTCTTGAGGGCTGAATCAAAAACCATTTCGAGATTAACATCTAAGTAACCATATTTTCTATATTTAAGATAAATATTAAGGAAGATGAGCGTTATTTTTGCCAAAAAACAATAACCTTCATTTGACCTTCTGATGACGTCACATTTTAAAATAAACATAACATATGGCAACACTAAAAAAAGACTTGCTGTCATAACTGTCATATGCATATAATTTCCTTTGTCTGTGAAAAAAACGTCTGTGATAGCAAATGACAGAAACAAAGTGTGACAGTTTGCGCGACGTTTCGGCGTGTGCACTCGAAAAATATGACGTCACGCTTTCAAATATTTTAAATAAATAATTTATAATAATAAACTTAACAAATCGCTGAAAAAATGAAATTAGTCTCTAGAAATTACTTCTGCTTTAAGAAAAAAATATAAAATAAGATCAAAATAAAAAATATACTGCCCGAATTATACCTAACTTAGAAAACCCAGTCATTAATATAAGTCTACGAGATCAAATCAGAAATGATGAGATCCGTAGACGAACGAAAGTCGTTGACATAGCCCAGCGGATAAGTAAGTTGAAGTGGCAGTGGGCGGGGCACATAGCACGCAGAACTGATGGCCGATGGGGCTGAAAAGTTCTCCACGTATCGGCAAGCGCAGCGTAGGACGACCAGCCACAAGATGGACAGATGACCTCATCCAAGTGGCAGGAAGGCGCTGGATGCAGGCCGCTTCCAATCGGTCTTTCTTTCTTTTTGGAAATCCATGGAGGAGGCCTATGTCCAGCAGTGGACCTCTTGTGGCTGAATGATGAATATAAGTCTACTTCTAACATTTCCTATTTTGTGAGATTATTTGTCTCTACCTAATATCAACAATCTAAATATTTTATTTATTCGTTTTGTCTTTTATGTATTTAGTTATCTTTCTGTTGTTGTACATGTTATGTTACTTATCTGCTTATTTTGTTTCTGTGATGTATTTTGTTAGTATAATAAATTTCTTTCTTCTTCCTCTTCTTAATCCTCTTTCATCGAAGACACTTTTAAAAAAAAATCCATGTGGACAAAGATGCCAATACGGCTCGTATATTATCAACGGCATGGGAAATGTTAAAATAAAATGAAACTCCCGCTGGCACGAAAAGTCCCCAATGAATATAGGAAAAAGCCCCAAAACGTCGTGTTGCTCCTAAACAAATTAAAAAGTCAAAGGGTGGGCTGTGACAGACGCCTAATTAGGAGGAATTTGTTGAACGACGCGGCTTGAACATGCCTTTAGGATGTTCGGCCGCGTTTACTTTCATTCCGAAGTCTTGTTTTTATTAAACTTTTTTTGACTATATTATAAACATTATAAGCAGGCGTTGGTAGCCTAGTGGGTAGAACATCGGACTCGGAAGCGAGAGATCCAGGTTCGATTCCCAGTGCGAGCATGTACCTATGAATTGGTTTTCTAAGTTATGTACATTTGTGAAGCTATAGTAGCAATACCACTCGCTAGCGTTGAAGGAAAACATCGTGAGAAAACCTAAGTGTCTGAGCTATTAACATACCTCAGCGCTTGAAATCGCCAATCTGCGGTGGGCACGCGTGGTGATTAAGCCCACACACTCTCCCTGAGAGAAGGCCTGTGCCCTGCAGTGGGATGTATATAGGCTGCTTATGTATAAACATGGAACATTTACACATTTACATTTACAAAATAAACCGCAAAACACATTTGACTTGAAAATCCACACACGGGATGTATTAGCGAAGGACAAGATAAAAAGTACCCGAAACTCGGCGTGCGGTCATGCAGCTAATGAATCTCGATGAAATGAAAGATGGGGCTAAAAAACCGCAAATGCTGGTCTCTGTGTAACCCCCCGGGCCGCGTATATGGCTTTCCATATTCAATACGTCCCAAAAAAAGAGATGCACTCGGTACGCTTTTCTATGGAGCTAAAATTTTAAATATCGTACAAAGTACATCCCCTCGAAGCGACGAATTCGGTAGGTACGCTTTTTTAACCACTGCAAATTATTAAGTTGATAGAAATCCATACTCAATTACTCTAGCTTCATTATACCAGATACTTCTTATATTACTACTTATGTTATGGAAATATTGTCACAATTAAATATTTTTTACAGATGGAAAGAAAAAAATTGTCGTGTAGAATTGCAATACATTTTAAAGGAATACATTGTTACAAAATACAAATACAGTCAGAACATAATGTTTCTTTGCCACAGGCTCATTATATTTTATATTTAAGGAAATATTGTGGCTTCTATTTTGAAATTTGCACTTAAAAGAAGTACTTTTTTATACGTTTATTTATTCATTTTAAAAACCTTAATATACCTTATTCATATTTTTTCGCCAAACTGCAAAGTAGTTTGTTGGCAAAGCGCTTGACACGGCCAGTTAGAGCGTTTTCTTCTCGGTGGGATGTTGCTTGTAAAAATACGTACCGAGTTCGTCACCTCTTAGCGGATGTATTCAATACAGTTTACCGGCTTACCATTAAAACCCGTATTCAATAGGTCTGCAAACTTATACGGTACATGGTAAGGCGTACCGAATTCTTCGCTTCGACGGGACATACTTTTTACGATATTTCTGTTATTTAGGCTTTCAAGAAGGCGTACTGAACTCGTCTCTGCTTAGGGTAAGAATTGCATACGGAAAGTCATATATGCCTCCGGGACACTGGCATGACTTTAACAATGTAATGTGTAACTTGACAAACACAAATTGTCAAAAATTAACGGGTCTCAGCATCATGCCAAAGCAGCACTGGTTTTCAGACCAAACCATGGAAGAAAAAGAATATTTTTTATTTAGAAAATAAATTTCATCATTTAAATAATATGTATATTCCGTCAAATCATAATTCTCTGCAACAAAATGCGTACAAAAATATGCCATCGATATGTACGCTAAGAAGAAATTTACGTATGACAGGCTTGTACTTGGTTCTGGCCATAGAGGTGATCTGTGGTTCTGGCTCACCTGATAAGTGAAGACGAGACTTACGATGTTAAGTGCTGGCCTGTTAAGGACTATCCACATTACAACGATCCAGCGACGTGCGTGCAGCACGAATTCAATCTAAAATGAGTGCTCTGGGCAATAAACCTGCAGCAAATACCGAGCCTGAGGCCGTTTTACCGCCGCATGGACATAGCTCGTGTCCCTTTCTTATTGTTTTTTTTTTCATCTGATTAGCTTTTTCTGTTTTTCTTTTATTTTAACGTCTTGTATAATATCTGTGTGGTGATAAATAAAAGTATTTCTTCTTCTTCAAAAGAAACAAATTGTTACTTCCCGGCACACTCCCACAGCAATGCGAGTGATGTAAATCTAGCAAAAAATCGTAAGGGGAAATTAAATAATACGTTTTCGGAGCCTCTCTGGGCACCGAAAGGTTTTCTGGCTCATTCCAGAGCGGTTACTTTTAGTGACAACTTTTATTGTAAATACTTATTTCAAAACAGCTATTGCTAACATTACGGGGATTATTCGTCTGCTAAAGATTTTGTTGGAGCATATGATGAGCACTCTCTCTCTGAGAGAAGGCCTGAACCCTACAGTGGGACGTATATAGGCTGCTTATGATGATATGATGAATAGCATTAACCTTTAATGTCTATCTTCATTACACAGGGTGGGCGCAACGATACAAACTAAAATGAACCTTAAGTACTTCTATGACTAGAGACTACAGTTCTAGCGCTAAAAAGCCCGGCCATGTGGTACTGATGGTTATGACACGGAAACGAGCTTTTTCGTACTAGTATTGTAGTCTGTAGTATTTTTTAGACCTTTATTTGGGTAATTGTGTTGTGTAATCTGGAATTTTTTGATTAAAGTTTTTTTATTTATTTATTTCAATTTCTTACAACTATCTTTACAGGACAAGCCTAATACGACAGATGCGCAATTTAGATTGTAATCTTAAGTCTATTCAGATATACTTTAATACATACTAATATCTATTTACTTAAACTAGAACCCAAAATGCATATCGAGGCTTTTGTGAACTCGTCCAGAGTGCATACAAATAAAGTATCCGGAATATCAGTTATAAAATTCGGTAATGTAAGCACCCAGCGTAAATTATATCGAAAAAAATTCTACTCTAGATTTGCCTAAAATCAAATGAATTATTCAAATGGAATAAAATATGGAATACCCTTTGCCCGTTTCTATGGGATGTAAGTAGGGCTACCACCTGCAAACAAGTCAGGCTCGGATATCTCGAAAAAATACCTTTTGTACTAACTCCTTACAACACAGTCTATTTATTATTTTTACAAAAATATGGGAAAAGAATGAAAAATATATTTTTTTGTGTAACATTTATTATTTAAAAAATAATTTTTTTTTTATTGCACCCAATGTTAATTTTTTTTTGTTAAACGTCTGACATGAGTAGATTAAAAATATGTTTATAAATGCATTTTTTTATTTGTATTTTAGTATAATTATTTTTAATTACCCACAGTCACTATGTAGACAAATAAAGTATTCTCCGGACCAAGAATCCGGATAATTATGAAGTTAACCCAGAGCCCGGACGTACAATTTTAAGCCCGTGGGTCAAACCCGGTGTCCTAGGCAGCCCTATAAGTGAGCCACTAGACCAGACCCTTGCTGAAAATCAGTGCTGTGAGCAAATAATCCTGCAGCAATTACTGAGCCTGAGGTCGTTTCACTGCGGCATGGACATAGCCCGTATCCCCTACTTGTTGTTCTGTTTTGCTTTGTTTGTTTATATTTTTAAAAACCTATTTATTATATTTGCTACTATCGTGATTTTTTTTAGATTTTTAAATGCAAAGGTTTAGATTGTAGAGGGGGGGGGACACAGGTACAAGCTAAATATTTCGAAAATGGATGCCTCAATTGTAAAATGATCTTAGTAAACTCCCAATGTTTTTAAAATAGCTATCCAACGATTCCCCACACGGTGGGGTAGAGAAGAAAAAAACGCCCCCCCCCCCCCCTTTTCATGTTAGGGGAGGTACATTAAAAAAAACTTTCTGACATTTTATTATTTAACTTTGTCGGCGTGATAAATATGTATACACATACCAAATTACAGCTTTCTAGTACCACCGGTCTTTGCGCTAGGCCGCGGACGGACGGACAGACAGACAGACAAGTACCACCGGTCTGCGCTAGGCCGCGAACGGACGGACAGACAGACAGACAGGCGGACATGGCGAAACTATAAGGGTTCCTTGTCGGACTGCGGAACCCTAAAAATGGAAGATTTAACCTAAGTAACATGTTGTAAGATTTGGACTAAGTGACACGCTGCACTAAGTGCCCGTGAAATATTTTCAGATAATGTAGTCCTAATAATGATTCTGCATCTATACTTTCTAAATAATCCAGAAATATATATGTAAAACGCCAAGTGCACAGGCGAACACAGGCGAGCATCATCACTTCATCAGGAACTGCAGTGAGTGACTGAATCCTTTACACAATGAAAAAGTGCATAAAATATCGCGTTGGAAGTTCAGTCAGCATTCAGGCCAAGGTCATTCAGGTAAACAGTGATCACAGTAACAATAAACAATGCCGGTTCGATAAAAAAAAAACACGAAATTATACCAAAAATCGCTCGTGCGCATTCTAAGCAACAAAGTACTGGAGTGAGTGCTGTGCCATACGCATTGTGCACGGCGCAAGTGCGAGCGAGATTGACGATGTCGTTGACCCACTCGCTCACGCCCGGGGATTTCCGGCGCAAAGAATCATAAAAGTGTGGCTTGCTTCATATACTTTATGAGATGCATTGCCTGCAATGCTTAGGTTTAAATGTACTTAGGTACTTAGGGCCACTTGCAGATCTCGCAAACTAGAGTTTAAGTCAAGCATTTGACAGATAATGCACGAACTGTCAAAATCTCGACTTAAACTCCATTTAGGACACTGGCCCTTAGTACAATGCGAGCGCAAGAGATAAAAACTAAACATCGAAGTGAAATCCCAACCTAATATTGTATTGTATGGAGAATTTCCTGTATATTTTTGCGTGCATAATTTCACAACGATACATGCAGCTTACAACTACAACGCCGTGCACATTATTCGACGTATTCCGTATTACTATTGAACGAAATCATTATGAACCGCCATAATGGGTTATAACGGGTGCATAACTGGGTCAAAACTGGATTATAACTCACCAGTGGTTTAAAACCTGGGCCATTACCCATCTCTAATCGTGTGACACTCTACATGGCTTGGCCGCCGTATGACGTCACAAATTTATATATTTCAAAAAATTATTTCATAGTGATAAACTTAATTAATCGGAAAAAAAACGAAATCAGTTTCTCAAAACTACGTCTAATATCAGGAAAAAAATTAAAATACAGCTATCATAAAAAGTTTCCTTCCCGAATTGAGCTAATGAGCATGTTGTTTATATTTTTCTTCTGTTTCTTACGTCTTCATTACATATTCATTTTTCTTCTGAAACAGTCTCGTCAAATGTGACACATAAACTAAACCAATGAATCAGTTTTAGATTTTCCGGTGAAAAATATGTAAGTTTCAGGCATAGATTGAGTCGACGGGAACATACCGCATATCCCTTTACGTTTTTGAGATCTTTATCTAATGAGGGTCAAGCAGATACGAGAACCCACGTCTTTTGATACTTCATTTCAGATGAAAGTAACTCTAAGATCATGCTTATTTGCTAAACATCATGCCATCATGCATTATTTTGTTAAGAGTAATGTGTATGCAGTGCTTAATCAATGGTCAGATGTTTATTTATGTTTGTACCTAAAATTAGTTGTCGATAAAACACCATGAGCTCTTTTGAGCTAGTATACCGACTAAGCTGTCAGGATGGTATAGGTGCTGGGCAAGCCTACCCATCCATACATGGAGTACCATCTAAATAACAATGTCCCAGGCACTGCAGCGTCAGAGTGGTCTCTTCACCCATCTAGTGTGAGGGAAAGTGCACTGGACGCTGCATAAATCATCTCATTACGTAGATGCAGAGGCCAAAATTCAGTTTATACCTACTAGTCACTGGATGCGGGCGGCACAAGACCGGGAAGCTTGGAAAACCATGAAGGGGAATCCTGCAGTGGGCGTTAATTGGCTGATGATGATGATGATGATGATGACGATACCTACTAAATAATGTGAATGTTAAGTCTAAGCTATGTACATTTGTAAAGTTATAGTAGCAATACCACTCGCTAATGGTGAAGGAAAACATCGAGAGGAGACCTGAGTGTCTGAGCTATTCACAGACCTCAGCGCTTGAAATCACTAATCCGCGGTGATTAAGCCCATAATCTCTCCCTAAGAGAAGGCCTGTGCCCTACAGTGGGACGTATATAGGCTGCTTTCAATGTTATTTTATGTAAGTCAATTTTATTTCGAAGGTTTCAGCATATAGATAGTAATCTATGGGTTTCAGGTTTATTAGTTTTATTTTTTTATGCTCTTCCGTAAAAGCGGCAATTCAGCCCAGGGTCAAACTTATTATTTCGGTTAAAGGGCAATCCCTATACTAAAAAGGCCGGTTTTAATATGTTTTGGTTTTACTATAAGACCTAGGTATAGAGAACACTTTATTCGGAATGACTTTCATTATCTAATTTTGGTCCAACCTGCTTAGGAGTTAATGCTCAGTAGTTGGGTTGTTGGTTATTTTTTATTTCAGTTTTTTTATTTTTGGCTTTTTAGTGATTTTTTTGTGCTTCTATTAATGTTAATTTTAAATTTAAATCGATTGACATCTTATTTGTCAAAGTCTGACTATTGGTTAAGGAGTTATGAGCGAACATAGAATCGGACATACTTAAATACATACATACGAGCCAAACACATTACCCTCCTTGTGGGCTCCGCCGCAGTCGGTAAAAAGAAGAGTTTGATAATTTTCTCAACAATTTCGTCAACACATCTTGGCCAGATTTATATGGGACCACACTTGGGATGAACCACTGACTTTCTGACAAAAAAAATGTAATCGGACAACGTCGTAACGGAACATGCATAAAAAAATATACGGCCCAATTGAGAACCTTTTATTAATACGAGTAACTTAAAGATTCAGTCGACGAAGTTCTGTAGTTGAAAGAACTAATGAAGTAAAACTGCAAAGACTTTGATACGAAAAAACAATTATTGCCCCTCATCGCCTTAAACGCAATAGTTACCCAGTCTCATTCTGCTAAAAACGTTGTACCGTCGAGATAATTAAGTAACAAAAGCTAAGTAATTATGCAAGGAACGAAACAGTGGCCTAGACACCCCGGCCTGAGGGTTTGGTCCCTAAGAGTACTTAAGTTCCGACCCTATTTCCTGCATCAGGAGCAATAATGTCCCACTGCAAAGCACAGGCCTTCTCTCAGAGAGAGAGAGAGTATGGGCTTGATCACCACGCGTGCCCACCGCGGATTGGTAATTTCAAGTGCCGAGGTGTGTGAACAGCTCAGTCACTCAGGTTTCCTCACGAGGTTTTCCTTCACGGTTAGCGAGTGGTTTAGCTACTATTTGACTCACTATCTCATATTTTATTTATTTAATCTTATTCACGATTTTGAACTGGTTCGTACTATCTCTCCGAGCCCTGCACGCCGCGTACGGGCACTGACGGAAGACCAGCGCTGGGGTACCGTATCTCCAGCTTATGCTGAGTCAGAGCCCTTTTGCATTTGCCACACCCACAGTACTCACACTGGGTAAGGCATTTCTATTTATTTATTTATTTATTTATTTATTTATTTCTATGTGTCTCATTTGTTAATATTTTTTGTGATAATGTTTCATTGTGCTTTGTATGTGCTCGTACTACTGTATTATTGGTTTTATTGCAAATAAATAATGTACTCTGGGCTAATTGGTCATACAATGCAAACTGAATTTTCATAGTAAACCACGAATTGTAGTTATATGAAATGGAGCCCTGCATAAGTAGTACGAGCGACGACGCGATTCATGCGTTTTAAATGTCAAAGGTCGAGACTTTTACGCAGGAGAGTTTAGTAAGTCACGCGTTTCGTGGCGCCAAAATGTCAGAGATCGACAGTTAATGTACCAACTGTCAAATTCTGACATTTTAGCGCCGCAAAACGCGTGACTCGTGCCGTCATACTAGTGGGACTGGTGTTCCTTTGGATTAAATTGTCATTTCAGTTGAGTAAAAGGGTTCCAAACGAGGTCCGAACGGGAAGCGCGCTCGTCTCTCTTGCAGCGAACGTCGGCGCGTGGGTTAATTCCATTAAAAGATTAACAAGCCACCGCACCGTTGCTGAATAACGAGGCGAGCCTTGAGGACCACGTTGAGGGGTTTTCCCGTTTCCGGTATTCCGCAGTCAAACACAAGACGTGGTGCAATTTAAGGGAATCCAGGGAGTAACATGCTACCGAGAAATCAAGTTACTGTACTAGATGATGATTATTATTAAATGGCCCCAAATAAAATGCCTTATCCAACCGAGCACACCAACTTAATCCCTTGCCGCCTATCGCCTTCGAGGAAAAGGGAAATATTGCTCGCCTTCGAGATGCTGACATCTGGCAACTTTCGGATCGTCGTTTGTCACTGTCCCGCTAAGAAGTGAGGTGTTATTAGCAAGAACAAATGGTTGGCGATCGCTTATCACCTCGCCTTTTGGGAGTCTATTGGGCTTTTATTTAGTTGCCAATTTATTTCTCATCGGGGCTGAGATTTTTAGAACTATTGGGATGAAATAAGATCAGAAGATACTTTTATTGTACACAAGGGAAAAACAAGCATAAAATATTTGAATGTCTCTTTGGTGTAGTGGTTAACACGCTTGACTACCAAAGGGGTCGTGGGTTCGATTCAAACTGGAAGCCGCTGTCTATGGACGAGTACCAGTCACTCACTTACTTTTGCTGCGTCAAAGAAAATATATACGTTTGTTGATTATTTCGTTATTTCTTCCATTAGTCCGCTACTATTCAGTTCCTAAATTGGTACCCAATCAGCCGCCGTACTTGATTTCCACAAATAACCTCAGGCTGCGTGTGTGTTTGTTTGTGATGTCCTTGCCTGGTTAACATAGCACAAGGTATCCTAGTTGGGGATCAGGACGAGTGATTGTGGTGTGTGGAATTTATTATCATTGTTATAATATTATAACAATATTAATAGCGACTAGAATTGAGAAAGGAATGATGCGTTGGTTTGGATATGTGGAGAGGATGACGGAAGAAAGATTGACGAAACAAATATATCGAGCGAATGTGGGCGAAAGGGACGACCCAGGCGGACACACTTCGACCAAATAGGGGATGTATTAGCATAGGGCAAGATAACATAACATAACATAGGGGAGCGAGGGGCTTGTTGTAACAGTTTTCATTAAAACTAATATATCTTGAAATCTATTGATTAAATTTCTACTTAATAAAGATGGACGAATACTGTAACTCTTCCTCTACCAAATCAAGTAAAAATAATACCATAACTATTGGTCATTATTTTACAATCAATTATTTTCTAGAAGAAGTGCGGTGTTACAACTTACCTCGTGCTTGGGGCAAGTTGTAACATCTACCGGGGCAAGTAGTAACGACAAAAAAAAACGACAATAATAGCTCTAATCATTTATTCTTTGTTTTTTTTTTTTAATTGACATCTTTCTAAAGTAAGTATTACGTAATTCTTATCAAAAATCAACTCAAATACATTTTTTTAGTAATCAACACTTAAAAATTAAGTAATTAACAGTTTTATTTAGTTAAACACTACTTATAATCATCATGGCACTTTTAAATCACAGTAAGTAATTAAATTATTTAAGGTATGCTCGTAATTATCTCTTCTTAATAGCTATCTAACAAAGTATTATACTTATGTAAGAATCAACATTTGGTGGGTTTCATTATAATTAAATTCAGTCTTCATCTGAGTTACAATTAATACAAATAAAAGATATAATGTCTCCTGTAACACATCCTACATGTGCCCACATCTTACAAATGATACACTCTATCCAATCTTTGTAATAATCTTTCATACTCTTTGTAACACGTTACAACAAGCCCCGGGATTTTGTTACAACTAACCCTATGGTATGATTTTCAACATTTATCAAGATAACTATTTAAACAATTTAGCAATCATAAAAACTGTTACACACTATCAGAGATAGATAAATTTGAATGGAAATAAGATATAGAAAATTTGAAATTAGTCGATATTAAATACGCAAACCGAAATTTTACGACAGTACAATTTTATATTACCTGGCAGAAATGAAGCACGTGCACACTTCCGCTCACTGCGCCGGCCGGCGGGACATTGGCTATGGCAACATGATGCGGCGCGGTTTATAGGTTAAATCGAGTCAAAGAAATACGTTAATAGCGTTTAAGATCCTAGTGAAAAGGGCCTGTTACTACTTACCCCTGTTACAACAAGCCCCTCGCTCCACATAAACTCACGCCTGTATCCCAGAGGGGTAGGCAGAGACCAGGGACTGCCACTTGCTACGATCCTGACAGATCACTTTCGCTTCCTCAACATTCATTAGTCGTTGCATGCACGCACGCCGGTTTCGGGTACTTTTTATCTTGCCCTTTGTTAATACATCCTCTATTTGGTCGAAGTATGTCCGTCTGGGTCGTCCCTTACCGGCCCTTCCATCCACATTCGCTCGATATATTTGTTTTGTCAATCTTTCTTCCTTCATCCTCTCAACATGTCCAAACCAACGCAACATTCCTTTCTCAATTCTTGTCACTACATCCTCTTTCAGTCCACAACGTTCTCTAATCACACTATTGCGTATCCTGTCATTCAAAGTAACGCCAGACATACTTCTCAAGGGCCTCATTTCTACTGCATTAATCCTACTTTCTTGCTTCTTTTGCCATACCCAAGTCTCGCTAGCATACATAAGTGATGGGACTAGCACTCCATTATGGGTAGCCAATCTAGCTCTTTTGGAGATGTTTTGGCCACTCACAATGCACCGTTAAAAAGTATGCAAGATAAAAGTATATAATGCAACGAATGTTGAGGTAGCGTAAGTTATCTGTCAGGATCGTGGCAAGTGGCAGTCCCTGGTCTCTGCCTACCCCTCTGGGATACAGGCGTGAGTTTATGTATGTTTGTATGTAACAATAATAACTGTAAGCCGCCGCTTCCAACCGGTCTTTTTGGAAATCCATGGAGGAGGCCTATGTCCAGCAGTGGACCTTTTGTGGCTGAATGATGATGATGACTCAAAGGTACAGTGTTGTTGATTGAGAGTTGATTTCTCGATTGCAATTGCAGTCTGTATATAAACTAACAGTCTCATTTATAAAAACAAAATTCTTCAAAACACTCCTCAGAGACAGTTTGTTCAATCTGTGGTCACTTTTTTCCCTTTGTCACAGGCTATTTAACCACTCGTCTGCCGCGACACAGATCTGTGTCCAACTTAGTATGGGCCACCTATACGTTGCGTTCCGCGTGGGCAGTTCAGGAGTTAAACTACCTCTGAGGGGTGTTTTAAGGAGTCGTGTATTTATAAGGCCGTAAGATTCCGACCGTTAATAGGCTTATCAAGAACCGAATCATAGTCACTGAATTTCAATACTACACATATTAAAGTTCGTAAATGTCGAATAACAAAGTAACCCTTCGAGAAAAAGCCACAAAATGGAAGTAAAAGACAGGAAACCGTAATACAATCCCTAGTGTGGCTAGGACACTGAAATATTTAAGCAACCACCCACAAAGACCCACCTAACTACGGAATCTTTTCTTAGCCAATTTGAACGCTTTTCGTCTGTTCCTTGTCCCCGTTGGCACTGAAAATTACACCCTTTAAGGCTGACTTCTCCGACATGACCCCTAAGTCAGGTGTTTTAAAACACGTTTATTCTGTAATGGTTAGACCCACTGCAGGGCACAGGCCTTCTCACAGAGAGAGAGAGTATGGGCTTAATCACCACGCGTGCCCGCCGCGGATTGGCAATTTCAAGCGCTGAGGTATGTGAACACCTCAGACACTCAGGTTTCCTCACGATGTTTTCCTTCACAGTATAAAAATATTTCAGTGTCCTATATTGGCCCACTGGTCATTATTTTTGTTTTTTTAACTTTATAGCATGAAAGAGAATGGTTATAAGTATATTATAACTAGATATTGTTTTATTGTACTGAGTTCTGCGTAATAAGTTCATTATTACAGTCAGGTATCCCAAATAGTAAAGCATTAAGCTTGATCAAACAAAAACGAGACAATCTCTCATTACTGACTATAATAACGATGATCTTAATACAGGCTACCTTCATCATCGGCCTACGCTTGTCCACTGCTGGACATAGGCTTCTCCTATTCTCCTTCTGCCTTTTGTGGAAATGTAGATACACCACAGGCTACATCTATAGTCCTATTTTATTTATTCGTTTTGTCTGTATTGTATTTAGTTTTCCTTCTGTGTTGTGCATATTATGTTACTTATGCGCTTATTTTGTTTCTGTGATGTATCTTGTTGGTATAATAAATGTCTTTCTTCTTCTTCTTCTTCTATTGCACGCCTCTGAGCACGGTCCTCGGCTACTATTATCTAGCTCTTGCCAGCCGCCCTGCGAAGATCATCACTCCACCGAGTCTGAGTACGTCCTACACTACGTGTACCGATCCGCGGTCTCCACTCAAGAAATCGTCTACCCCATCGGTTACCAGTTCTTCGGATGATATGGCCGGCCCACTGCCACTTCAGCATGCTAATTCGGTCGGCAATGTCGGTGACTTTGGTTCTCTGTCGGATCACCTCGTTTCGAATTCGATCTTTCAGAGAAACCCCGAGCATAGCCCTACGGGCTACCTACTGAGTTTTTATAAATAGATAGAAAGAAATGGTCAAATACTAGTCCCAGTCTAGAACAAGACGTACTTTTCCTGGGCATCGGCGATTTCTCCAGGGACTGGCAACCTCGCGAATTGTGCCCAAATCGCTTGAATTCTTTATGGAGAAATAAAAACAAGTTTCTTTACGCTCCTTTGTACTTCTCCTGCGGGCTTAAGTAATTATAGGCACGGTGGACAGAGTATTGACCTTAACATCTGTAAAAAGTTTTACTTTATTGTACA
The DNA here is from genome assembly GCA_947310995.1 of Yponomeuta cagnagella. Classification (NCBI taxonomy): domain Eukaryota; kingdom Metazoa; phylum Arthropoda; class Insecta; order Lepidoptera; family Yponomeutidae; genus Yponomeuta; species Yponomeuta cagnagella. Next base: position 6,650,381 of record OX371293.1, read on the forward strand.
CATAAAGGTTTTATGGTGAACCAACAGCTATTACAATAACACAGAATCTGACTTAGGGGAAACATAAAGCCAAGGATCACACTTATAGCACACAATAATATAATAATACAAGATTCTTAAACTATTAAACACTAAAAAAAGAAGGAGTCGCTCGCTACACAAATAACTCATATCACTCAGTATTTAGTTTACTTCTTAGCTACATAACGTATGTGTGTAATATTTAGTTAAGTTATTAAAATGTAACAATCCTAAAACTTGTGGAATGCAATAAAGATTAACAGAGTGTTGCCAATCTTTTAAAATAATAATAAATAAAGTATTCTCATTAGGTTCGTCTCTGCCCCTAGGCACAACTCCTATGCTCAGTTACACAGAATAAGTTATATAGGTATGCAACAGCAATGAGTCGCTTTTAGTCACAATTTAATAACAAATGTATTTTTTATTTTTTGTTTGTACCTCTGCACAAAAAATACCATTAATGTGTCGCCTAACAGCTGCGTACTACATACTGTAATTGAACAATTCGAGGTCTCATTTGTGTGAAATCTAATTTACGCATTTTGCTATAATTGGTTGACACCTGTCGATGACAATGCAATGAAAGCAATTAAACTAGGTAGTTCCTAATAGTAGAAGTTTAAAATTCTCGATTTTATTTTTCATTCAAATCAACCGACCTAAGAATGCAACAACGCACCCCAACTGTAAGGGCGCTAATACACGGGCGGCACGTTGCGAACGGCAATGCCAACTGCAGCTGTCGACGCTGCTTTACACTTGCTTTTTGGAAGAATTTTAATTTATCTACACTGAAGAAACTGTTTTAAAGTTTTGCGATATTGCTCGTTGTCTCGCTGTGCAACATTGTTCGGCGTACAACTACCCACCCGCTAAGCCCCTGAGCATTCAAAGGATAGCTAGTTAACAAATTAGGATTAATACTCGTACTGAGAGCTGTCTGCAGCCTGGCTATTTGAAAATTACACACTCGTACCCCTGTTCACCTCTCGGGAGTAATATTTTCTAAATTACAGAGCGGAGTTTGCATTAGTCTTTTTGTTGCGAAGCTGAAACAGGGGACTTTGTTTGTCTGCAGGGGCTTTATTTCATTGGATTTTTATTTGATTGCCACTTGTTTTGGGGATTCGCTTTCTAATTTAATGAGCGGAGGGGTGCGCAGCAGCAATGGGCGTTTGTTCGACAAAATGTTATCGACTCTTTTGAAAAGCGAGTTCAAATTTCTCGCTTTCGAATAAAATAAATCCAATTTAAAAGGATGCGGATTGGAATTGTATTTCTAGAATCTGAGATATCGCCTAGCAGCAGCAATATCATCGTAGAGTAAACTAAAAATAATCTCAAGTACATTACTTGAGTGGTCACTTCACTCATATGGTGCGGTTTCAAATCACTTAGATATCATCTATATAGAGAGCAGTAAAGGCCTGTTTGGGAAGTGCATTTGGGAGCGTAGACTTCGCGCAGATAAGGCTGCGATGTGGAGCTCAACGAAGCCAGTCTACACTTTAAAGAAATTGCCTTTGCGAATGTCTGTGTAGCATTGAAGTACGAAACAGCTGCCTTGGAGACGGTGCAGAGCAAACAAATGAAAAACATGGAAGCACCCAAAATCGGCGTGCGTGCAGCGACTAAAGAATGTTGATGATGCGAAAGAGGTTTGTCAGAATCGTGGCAAGGGGTGAACCCTGATCTGTGCCTATCTCTCTGGGGTACTGGCGTGAGTTCGAATCAAATCAAAGTATATTATTCAAAATAACGCAGAAAATGTGACTTAATGAACGTTAAAGGTAAGCTAGGTGTCCATTTTAAAATATAGATCATTTTAGAGTAAAAAAGGGCAAAAAAAAACAAACATTTGTGTTTCAGCGTATTTTGATACTTAATTAACACAATTTTGGTATTATTGAAATCGTGCATTTAACTGGCTTGAACTCCAGATATCTTTGCAATCTGAATAATTTATATACTATACTAAATAGTTTATGGTATGTGTTGTAAAAAAAATGGTATAGGTAGCCTATAATATAGGCTACTGTATATTATACAGTTCATCTACAATCAACATAACAGCTGTTATTTAGTGGCGCTGCAGTCGCTTCAGTTCATTTGAGTTTGAGCTCTGTTTTATTCAGCTGTTACAAGTGTCCTTATATCACCGTCTGTCACTGTCAACCAATTAATATCAAACGAATTTTATGTTACTGCGCTATGCTCGGTGTTTCTTTGAAAGATCGTAATCGAAACGAGGTGATCTGACAGAGAACCAAGGTCACTGACACAGCCCACCGAATTAGCATGCTGAAGTGGCAGTGGGTTTGCCATATCATCCGAAGAACTGATAACCGATGGCGTAGACGAGTTATTGAGTGGAAACCGCGGGTCGGTAAACGTAGTGTAGGACATCCTCAGACTCGGTGGAGCGATGACCTCCGCAGAGCGGCTGGCAAGAGCTGGATTTTTTTTTAATCTTTATTTTATTTAGGGGCTTGGGCATGGCAAGAGCTGGATGAGAGTAACCGAGGACCGTGCTCAGAGGCGTGCAATAGGAGAGGCCTATGTCCAGCAGTGGGCAAGCGTAGACTGATGATGATGATGATGAACTATATGTCACAAAAATAGTTTAAGTCCCCCCACCCACACCACACCTATCAAACCTTCTAGGCGTCGATGAAATAGAAAAAAACGTCACGTGACCCGACCGTGTATCTGTCGTTGTACTGAAAGGGCAATGCACTAACAGAATCAAGGCCCTGTACAATGCCGCATCCAACCAGAACTTTTCGCTTTCTTCCCGGCTCTAGAGCAAATGCACTACCTTTTTCCGCTTTGTGCATTATTGTTTCACATGGCAAATCTGTTTCTTTGTACCACTGGGATCTTCGTTGGCCTAGTCCGGATCTTCTTTTGGGAACCAGTGAACTTCTAAACTGAATGTAGAACCCTTGGTAAGAGGTATTAGGGTTCATCACTTACCTTCCGTTTCTTGTACACTAAGGTAATATTAATCCAATGTTAACAGACGTCAGTTGGCCAAAGTGCATAAGGAAAAAAAACCGGCCAAGTACGAGTCGGACTCGCGCACGAAGCGTTCCGTACATCATCTTTAAAACATTTGAATATTTCAAGCGTCTGTGGCCGTTATTAATATCGAGCAAAAAACGGCAAAAAAAATCACGTTTATTGTATGGGAGCCCCACTTAAATATTTATTTTATTCTGTTTTTAGTATTTTTTGTTATAGCGGCAACAGCAATGCATCATCTGTGAAAATTTCAACTGTCTAGCTATCACGGTTCATGACACAGCCTGGTGACGGATAGACAGACCGACGGACAGTAGAGTCTTAGTAATAGGGTCCTTTACCCTTTCGGTACGGAACCGTATGGGTAAGGGATACTGAGTAGAGTAAATGCATAATTTTGTGTGTCGTTCACTGTACTTCTTACTAAATCTAATTTTATAATCTTTGACACATCGTTATGTGATGCCGCATTCCATAATTTCTGCATTGTTGGCCTAGTGGTATCACGACTGATTACCACGTCGGAGAACCTGGATTCGATTCCCATTGGGGGCCACTGTAGTATATTTGTACAAATATTCTGAGTCCGGGTGTATTTGCATATATCATAAACATTTGTGATATCGTCATTGCCCGGTTACTATAGCAGAGGATATCCTAGTTTGGGACAAGGACAAGTAATTTTATTTTGTGTAAGTTATAATTCTTCATAATAAATAACATTATCGCAGAACTCGTGACGATGCCAGAAAGTTCACAAAAATACGCCGGAAGTCCAGATCTACTTAGTAAAACATTATTTTTCAACAAAGGCACTCGGAGATACATAAATAAAAGCAAACGTCTTCTTTACATCTGCCGACACGATAATGATGTGGAAAAAATACAATTTAATAGAGATATATGGTAGTACAACCAGTGTGTGTTACCAGTGATGACTTATGGCACTGAAACGTGGTCTCTCACTATTGGCCTCATAAGAAAGCTTAAGGTCACGCAACGAGCTATGGAAAGGGCTATGTTCGGAATTTCTCGGAAATCCATGGAGGAGGCCTATGTCCAGCAGTGGAATTCTTGTGGCTGAACGATGGTGATGATGATATGCTAGTAAGCGGTTGTAGCGCAGCGGTAGAACGCCGGACTTATATTCGAGAGGTCGAAGGCTCGAATCCCAGTATGTAACAAAAGTTTTCTTTTCTAATTTACATCTGTGAAGTTGTGACAGAAATACCACTCGCTGACTGTGAAAGATAACGTCCTGAGGAAACCTGAGTTTCTGAGGTGTTCATATACCTCAGCGTACTCACTCTCTCTCTCTCTCTCTCTCTCTCAAGGCCTGCCCTCCTCCCCCCGGACCATTTCATCCACAGTAAAGACACTTAGAATTGAATTTGCTAGTGCAAAAAACAATACAACTACGTAATATCGGTTTTATAGCACTACATTTTACATCCTATTATACGACTTTTCTCACCAAAATTTAAACTATATACGAGTATGTTCCACTGAAAGGTACTGGCCTTGTCTCAGACAGAGATAGTATGAGCTTAATCACCACTCCTGTGCTCGGCATGGTTTGGTGATGGACGCTGAGGTTAAAACCTCAGATACTCGGGTTCCCTCAGGATTTTTTCTATCATATATACGGAGTGGCAACTAAAAATTATCTTTACGTAACATGAAAAAACAGTCATTCGTATGCCGGTATCGAATCCAATATCGAATGTTCTGCCAATTCAATCAACCAATTTTGTGATGCATACACATTTATGTTCCACTGCTGGGCAAAAGCCTGCCCTTTAGTTCACCTTTCTTCCCTGTTCGTGGCCACCTAGCCTGACCTAGTAGATAGGTCGTGCCGCTATGTCCGCCTTGGTTGGCCACGTTTGTGGTATCCGTGGTGTGGAACCCAGTCAATGGCGATTTCTGCCCATCTGTTTTGGTCCGTATGAATCACGTGGCACGCCCAATTTTACTTGAGCGTGAATTAACTTAAATTTAGCAAAGAAAATGATTTTTTTATTAGCCGATTTAGTGTCTCACTGCTGAGCAAAGGCCTGCCCTTTAGCACTTCACTCCTACTTTGATCGTTACCACATTTTTAAAGGTCGTCCCGCCATCTCCGCCTTGGTCGGCCACGTTTGTGGTATCCGTCGCGTGGAACCCAGTCAGTGGTACGTTATGGCCACCTATTTGTATCTAGTATAAAATAAATTATTTGTGTCGTATACTTATAAAAAAAAAGAACAGGATGATCGGTTTTATAGCAATACTTTTTACATCCTATTACAGGACCTTTCTTATTGAGATTTAACCTAAGTATAAATAAACAGCCTAAATACGAGTATGTCCCACTGCCATATTATGAATAACGTGGCCCGCCCAATTCCACTTCAGCATGAACTAACATATATCTAGTATAAAATAAATTATTTGTTTATTATACTTATAACAAAAAAAAACAGAAATATCAAATATATAGCAATATCTTTCACATTCTATTATAGGACCTTTCTTACTGAGACTTAACCTATAAATAAACAGCCTGAATATGCGTACAAATGTCCCACTGTTATATGAATCACGTGGCCCGCCCAATTCCACTTCAGCACGAACTAACATATATCTAGTATAAAATTAACTATTTGTGTCTCACACATATACAACAAAAAAAAAAAAAAACAAAAATATCGGTGTCGCGACGCCAAACGTAAATACACCCCGTGGAACTTACCACTTCGCTTCTATTGTATTTACTTTTATAAGTTTCGTCCTCACTCGACAACTTGCCTAACTCGATAAAAGCAGGTGGAGTGGACGATAAATACCTCAATACGGGTTGTTCCGGAGGAACCCAGCATTTTTACACGACTCCCTAAACAAATTGTAAAAAAGAGAAGAAATATGACTACTAGGAAGCCTATATTATCCGGTATGATACAGGGATTCTAACAGCATAACGCAATTCTTAATCGGTTTAAGCAATGAAAAGATATGGCGGAATTAAGAAACGGACTAACACACAGACATAGACCCTCTTTTTAACTGACTGCGAAAGTAAAGGAAGGCAATGTTCTTTGTGTATGTATGATATTTGTTTAAGCATAGGCCAAACTAGTCTTTTTTTCCTAATAGGAGCTCGAATCGGTCCTCCTAAACTATTCTTGAAATAGTTAATAATAATATATTTAGCAAATTTGATAACCAAAAGATTTAAATTTTAAAATTTTCGCGCAAACTGACCGCTTCAATCTTAAGGCTGGGTTCTCCGACATTAGCCCTAAATCTAAAAAAATATGTTGCTTTTCAATAGCCCATTTTATAGTCGTCGGTCATTATATTTATGATTTTTTTAAATTTATAGTATAAAAAAATCGCGAACACGAGTCTAAATTATCACTAGATATGATTTTATCAGTACAGCACTGAGTTTTGCGTAATAAAAAATATACCAAAATGACTATCACTAAATATGTTAGCGACGTCGTCAAAATTCTATTAAAAGGATTTGTATTTCTATAATTTCAAAAGTGCTAAGGTTTTCCTCAACTTTTCGCTCGCGCTACATACCTAGTAAGTCCCATACAAATCCGTGCGCTCGGATAACCCGGCCTTAAAGAATGAACTAGCGTAATGTTTGAAAAATATATTATATAGTCCATTTAATGGCCGTGAATGGTGGAGGTTAGAAAAGCAAAGTCCTTGTCTTGTTTTAAGGCATTGGTGAAATCTCACTACCTCACTGTTTGAACTGTGTAAACTGTTGCTTATATATACTTAATTATGTATTTATTTTGTAGGTATTCATGTATATTATGTACCTAAATGTAAACTACTGCTTATATATATTTAATGTAGGTAGTATCTATTTATTTTTTAGGTATTCATGTAAGTATATTATTGGTACAATATGTAATTAAAAGTACTTAAATTCTTGTAATCTCTCGCTATACATATCTGTTACTCTTTTTTTTTTGTACATCCATCTACCGACTATATTCTTGCTGCAATCCACTCCAAACAAAGGTTGTCTGGAAGAGATCGCTCTAAGCGATAAGACCGCTAATTGTATATCACTACTTAGATATAAGAAACTATTTGTAATATCTTTCACCTGGTTGTGCAATAAAGTGTTCTCTATCTTCTATCTATCTAGACCAAGAGGCTGACTGACTGACTTTGAGACTTCTATCTTATTGGACGTGGTTTAATTTATAGCTACTAAAGAAACTGTATCCAGTTTTTGCGTTATTTCTGGGGGGCACCGTACTTGAGTTGTACCAATAGCCTCAGTCTGGGTATATTTTCATGTTCCGCGTTCTGTCCTCACAATTTTTATAAAAATTAGAAGGTTTAAAGTCCGCACAAATCTTTTTGGCTGTATCGTGAACATAGTAGTGTGATGCGTAGTAAATTACTATTAGTCAATCACTAAAGTAGTCAATTACTCACATCTACACTGTAAAGACAGCAAGCGATGTGCAAACGATCTGTGACTATGTTCACGTTACCGCCAAAAAGATCTGTGCGGACTATTAATACGACATTCGAATTTTGTGATTCGCTTACCTATTTTGCAACAGGGTCTCAAGTTTAAATAAGATCGTGATTTGTGAGTGATCGCTGAGAAGTTTTGTATCAGCCAGAGCCGGTAAGCCGTAATTTTACGAGTTTTTCACGGTTCTATTAGTATCATTGCGTACTAAGGTGCCAGTTTTATTTAACGTAAATCGTTTTTATTCCGTTTGTTTTGTTGTTTAACTTTTAACTGCAGAAGTTAAAGTGGAATTACGTCGATTCGTGGAGTTTTGTTTACACTTCGATCAAAGCGAATTCCTAATCTAAAAAGTACGTAGATTTGATTGGAAGTTTTGATTTATATCCGAACCAGTCGTAGTTTCGTAGTACAGTCGACATCACAACAACATTTTCACGCGTGTACTTTAAATACACTGGCCTGCAAAACTAAGTATCACACTTTTAAAATTGCAATAACTTTTTATGTACACAATATATAATTTAGAAATAAAAAGGACTGGATTTTTTATTTTTATTTTGCAGTATAGTTTAAAAGAAAGCCGATAAAATTAGTTGATAAACGTTTTTTTATTTTAAATCTTTAACTTCTATAGTTTAGAAAAAGATATAAAATGAAAAGTGTGATACTTACTTTTGCAGGTCAGTATAGATAGATAGAGAACACTTTATTGCACAACCAGTTGAAAGAATTACACATAGTTTCTTATGTCTAAGTAGTGCTTTACATATGGCGGTCTTTTCGCTTAGAGCGATCTCTACCAGACAACGTTTGGATGGAGCGGGTTGCAGGAATAATATAGTCGGTAGATGGTTGTAAATAAATAAGGTTACTCGGTTACGTTACTGACGGTTTTACAACGAAAATGTCAAGGTGTATTTGCTGTTGACTGTACGGTGCACTGATAGAGACAAATGTGATACGTTAGAAAAAATAACCGCCTCATTAGTCTGGCGGTAACTTGCTAGGTCGTGGGTTCGATACCTACTGGGACCGCCTTACTTTGATTATTCTGTGTAAATTGCTTCAGTTTCGTTGTTTTAATGTTTTTGTAATGCCCTTGCTTGGTTACTGTATTACCTCTACGTATTTACGTATCTACATATTATGTAAAATTGTAGTAGCAATATAACGCTAACGGTGAAGGAAAATATCATAAGGAAACCTGAGTGTCTGAGGTGTTCACACACCTCAACGCTTGAAATTGCCAATCCGCTGTGGGCACGTGTGGCAATTAAGCCCACATTTCCTCTCTGAGAGGCCTGTGCCCTGCAGTAGGACTTATATAGGCTACACAAAAAAGGAAATTAAAAACGTGCAAACTTGTTTTATCATCATCATCATCAGCCGGTGTCAGTCCACTGCTGGACATAGGCCTCTCCCAAGACACGCCACTGAGCTCGATCTAAGGCTCTTCTTTCCCAGTCACTGCCCACCGCTTTGCGAATGTCGTCGCTCCACCTGGGCGTCAATTCTCTTAAGTTGCAAACAATATTCGAGCATGAGCATGACAGCAACAATGCTAACGAACGACATTGCTGAAACGGTATTCTACTACGCTTTTCTGGCCCTTATGCTGTATGATCCTAGTCATGCCGTTGTCTTGCTGCTGTCATGCTCTTGCAGTTCAAACGTCCTACTCTGTGCGGTCAATGAACCGTGCCATTTAGCCAAACAGTATTGCCACTACTCGAAGTCGCACAAGTCACAACGCACAATGACACAATCGGTATTGCCACTTTGTGATTTTGAAATCCTACCATAATATTCGAAGCAGAAAAACGTTGTTTGTAAGGATTATATCTCCAATAAATGACGTATATTTTAGTCTTTATACGTTTGATAATCTTTTGAGGGTCATGGTTATAACAAAGCTATCCAAACGGCATTTATTTGTTAGAAATTTGGCTGTTTGTAATTCTATCCAACTCAAGCGTGAAAAAAAAAACAAAATGTCAAAGTAATCTTTTTCGTACCTACGTCGTCGTCGGTTAGGTAAACTTTTCTTTTCAAAACTATCAGTGCAGGAGTCCACAAAGCGGAATTGAATTTAATATAAGTGTTTGTGTATTTATTGGGCATCGACATCGGCGAGAAATGTGAGTAACGAAGCAAGTTGGTATAAATGTTCATTCGGTTAATGTTTCTCATCACTTCTTTATATCTAGAGGCTTTGGTGAGTGCATAACAAACATTGGTGGTTTTCCTCGAGGAAAATCCGGAGCTGGCACTGGGCCACTGCAACCGGACCATTGAGGGCCGCAGTAAAGCCAGGCACCTGTGGCAGGAGAGCGCATATTTACCGAGTAGTATTTCGCCTAACTGCCACAGGAAAGCGATAATTTCCATAACTCAAATTGATAACTTTTTTCAGAGAACCATTGACATTGTGGCTGCCACGGTCAGCTCGTGTCAAGACGTGACTTTGGCAGAATTTGTCGACATCGGCTCTGGTTGCCATTACTACAAGAAATAGAATAGAATACCTCGACCTCGCCCTCATCTTCCAGAACTGTGCAGGCAAGGAACGACAGGTACTGAAATTCTTTTTGCATTTTCAGTGTCTTAGTGAACAGATGCAGTAACTAGTTAGTCTAGCTACACCTGAGATTTCCGCACTTAGCGTCATAGTTGGGCCATTGTACGTTGCAAGCTCTGAGGTATATATAAATAACTCGGACACTAAGATTTCCTCCCCATGTTTTCCTTCACCGTTAGCAGGTGGTATTGCTACTGCAACTTCACAAATGTATGTAGCTTAGAAAAGTCATTTGTACAAGCTAGGATTCTAACCAGCAACCTCCAAAATGAGAAGCCGATGTTCTACCGCTCTGCTACCACTGCCTGCCCGAACGCAGCAACTACCTTATATCACCTTATATTGACAAAGAGAAAGGGTTTTGTTGTGTGCAGACCTTGGTCTCTGTCGATTCCTCTAGAACCCAAGCATGAGTTTATGTATGCATATTTTCATATTTTATTACACGCTATTAGCTCACTAGCAAGATATGTGTACCACATAAAAAAATAATTTACATAACACAAGTTAATAATTTCTTTCAGAACCATGGCCTTTGACATGGTAGTCTCCATCAAATGTCTCAGGGCCTTCCCTACTTGCTGAAGAGCCATCGCTTGTGCATTCAACAATACAGACGTGAGTTTATATTATGTTATTTTATAAATAAGATAGTTGCAACAAAAACTCAGCCACGGGGACGGGACCCTGTCTACGACATGTAGAAGATATGTCTAAGATCTTGTTGAAGACCATCGCAACAATGCTGCATAGATAATGTCATCAGAGTCAAGCCTAGTTAGAAAATAATTTTAGAAGTCAGCAATCCCATTCATCCTACTTCCTTATTAATATTATAACTGCGAAAATTTGTATGTATGTTTGCATGTTTGTTACTCTTTCACGCAAAAACAGCTGAACAGATCCGGATGAAATTTTGCACAGAGATAGGTTATAGTCTGGATTAGCTCATAGGTTACTTTTTATCCCGGAAAAATACACATCAACATTTCCACGCGAACGAAGTCGCGGGCAACAGCTAGTAATATTATAAATGTGAAAGTTTGTGAAGATTTCACGTAATCACGCTGGACGAACGAATTTACATGAAACTTGGCATACAGATAGACAGAGATTGAGACATACCATACTTGATATTCCGGAAATGCATTCCGTGGGATAAAATTGATATTAAGTTTAAAATTGATGTGTTTTAAAAATAGATGCAAGTATTCTTATAAACTGATTCTGTGGCAGTACGAAGTTCGCCGGGACAGCTAGTTTATTATAATATGAATAGCGTGTAACGTGTAGCGTGTACTAGGATATTTATTTACAACATGGAAAAAACACGGAATTAAACACAATTTAATACAAAATAGTAATTTTTATTATTTTTTTTCAGTGGAGCCGCATTTGCAATTGGGCCTGCCTGGCAAGTGCGAGCACCGGCTGGCAGACAGGGAACCGACCACTGCCACGGCCACGCTGGCGCACGCGCGGCCCGCCGACTGCCTGGTTCGCGTCGCCTTCGCGAGAGAGGGAGAAGCTCCTCCTGCAAAGGTTTGTTGTTATTATTATGACATCCGATTCTATTATGTAGGTACATACTTACATAAGCAGCCTATATACGTCCCACTGTAGGGCACAGGCCTTCTCTCAGGGAGAGAGTATGGGCTTAATCACCACGCGTGCCCACCGCGGATTGGCGATTTCAAGCGCTGAGGTATGTGAATAGCTCAGACACTCAGGTTTCCTCACGATGTTTTCCTTCACCGTTAGCGAGTGGTATTGCTACTATAACTTCACAAATGTACATAACTTAGAAAACCAAGTCATAGGTACATGCCCGCACCGGGGATCGAACCCGGGTCTCCCACTTCCGAGTCCGAGGTTCTACCCACTAGGCTACCACCGCTGTACATACTTATTAGCTTTATTAATGTTATGCTGTTTTCATTATTAATATTATGCTCCGTCGTTATATTGTGGAGTCTGATAGCGACTAGTCAGTTACTAGAAAATTTTAGCTGAAGTGAGTAAACAAAATAGTTTGGTTGTTACAGTAAACTATGATTCTTACCATTAAGTCACATTTATTTCTCTCCAGAGCCTCTCCACACGAGCTCGCTACAGTGCGCGGTCCTCGAGTAAGTCGCTGCTGACGCGGCGCCTGCGCTCAACACTGTCTGCGCACAAGAAGTCCTCGGCGTCAGCTCTCAAATTCTGAAAATGGATTCAATAAATCAAATACTGATTCAAATGCCACTAGGAATTAGTTAAGAGGTTTCTTTGAAGAAACTAAAATCCTGACAGTTGCTCGTCAGTAGATATATGTATGAGAATATTATGTACGTCAGGAAAAATATCAGTAACTTTAAACTGTAGGTAGCCAAAACAATGTAAATACTAGAAACAAACATAAACTTTCGTTTTTTTGATTTAGGCTGGCAAAATCATCCTTTATGGAGCTTTAACTTGTAACATTCATTAATTTGCAGTTCTTTGAATAGAAACTTTTGATTTGTTTGAAATATATATATATTTTTAAATTTCGAAAATGATCTAGATTTTCAAATGGTCACCTAGTTTAACTTGTAACGTTCATTAAGTCGCAGTTTCTGTGCTACTTTGAATAAAAAATTTTGATTTTGATTTCGAAGAAATTATTGTGTATTATTACTTCCCTTTTTTTAATTTGTGTGATATTTTAGCTAATAAAGCTTTTACACAAAATCGGATCTTACCTCAATCTGGCGATGGTACTCTTCTCGTTCCTTGGGTGTCAATGGATCAAAAGGCGTGCATCTTTAGTTTGTCAGGTTATGTAGCATAGGCATTCGCTATTTGCCTAGCTGTGCTCGGGCTATAGTGAAGCGCATGAGCGGTAAGCCAACATCTGAGGAAGAGTTATAATAATTAGTATTTTTATGGGGCTTGTAGCGCTAGTGCAATAAACTGTAATTAAAAGAACACTACCTACCTACCTAAATCAGGCCTTCAAGATGCCACTGCAGCATTCTACGGTGTTGCGTGCCCTCACGTGCGCCATGAAGGAGGGATGCTTCGGGGTCCCTGAATGGTGTTGAGGATAGGCATCACCATAGTCTTTCGGAGTGTATTTTATTTTTCTATCAGTGGCGGTAGGGTTTTGGGAAAGTTACTAAGTATGTCTTGAATTCTAGTATTGCACATCAGCATCCTAAACTGGGACCCTAAACAGGCCAATGTAAGTAGATTTTGATTGTAATGTGAGCAGATATAAAAAAAATAGTTGTCAGCAATCAATCAATTACACATAAATTTACCCAGTAAATAGGAATCTTCTTCACTCTGCTGCAAATTAAAGTGGTGGCTGAGTTGGTGGCTTTTCCATACACTGGCATCATGAGCAGACCTCGGTTCGCTGGCATCCACACATAGTAGGTACATTTAAATCTGAGTCACAAATCTAAAACAGAAATGTAAACTTACAATCATAACATTTAGGGAGTGGTACCACTTTCTGTTAAAGTACTGCTCTTCAGGGAGTGCTGGATGAAGGATGGTCACATGCATGCCATCAATATAGCCGAGCACTCCAGGAAATTTAAATTTTCTGTAGAATATAAAACAACAATTACAAGTGAATTCAAGTGTTTGAGCTTATATTGCCTCGATTTGATGAGGTTGTGCTCAACCCGCTCCAGTGCCCGTTACATATTTTTTAAACACTGAAGGGGGTTTCAGTGCCACTGTCACTTGTTTCAGTGCCCTTGAACACAGTAAGTACCTACCTAATAACATAAAAGAATGTAATAGGTAGAAATTCAGTAAGTATTATTGTTTTTATTCTAAGACCTTGAGAGAGGTCTGGGAGAGATTGTGAAGGGCACTTTGACCTACTAGGGTCTGATTTGACGCTGTCACAAGAAACGACGGGGTAATGAGTATCTGTAGAAGAAAGATTAACTTAGTAGAAGGTAATCTAATCAGATTATAAGGCGTCGTTAAAGACCATCACCTCCACCTATATGTTGAAGTCATGAATGTAAATAAGTAACATACCTTCATTATAGGGGGGATCCCATCCCGCCTCCGCTCCCGGTATCAATGGGAATTTGGAAAGGCGGAAAGTAAACACCGAGTCCGGGATTGCAGAAAACGAAATAGAATCGCGAAACCGTCTTCTGTTTCGGCGCTCTTGTAGGCGGCGTTGCTCTCTGTCGGCTATTTCCAGAATACGCCATCGTAATCCGAGCGAAGAGGGATTCATTTTATTCACTTTTCACTTGTTCGGCACAACAATCAATGAGCAGTCATACCTCCATTAGCTACTATTGTTCAAAGGTACTAAAGATGGAACCGATATATTCCTATTAGTTAGGATATCAATAATATTGAATGGATTCATGTATTAGAATCCGACGAATTCAAATATGCTAATAGGAAGGTATTCACTTCAACCGTACACTGAACATTAAATATGGGTCGTTTAATATCGCACTTCGGCTCTGATTCGTCAATCCACGCGATCTGTACGAAGCTCGTATTAATACCTATTAGTTTGAATATTCACCCGTCGCGATCTGTGATTGGATACAGTCGTGAATCTAATATCGAGTCGATACCAGCGGACCAATGACCCAACGTGATACGATAATATTCAACGAATCGCAATCTGTGATTGGATACGGTCGTGAATCTAATATCGGGTTGATCTAAATCCAACGAACCACTGAAAACCTACCATTCAAGTTAGATTAATGGGTTAACGTTGGCACAGCACTACATGATTACATGCATTTATCACTCAACGTTGACAGAGAATGTTGCAAATATTGTACGCGCCACATTGCAGTGTGACCTGATTAAAAAAACCAAGTAGTCGTCATGACTAACATTGCCTAACGTTGGCACAAAAGTCCTTACATTTGTCAACGTTGACTGTATATGTTGAGAATATTGTGCTCACCACATTACACAGTGTGGCCTGATTAAAAAAATCAATGAAAGATGGTACGAGTGAAATGAATGCATGAATGACATAAGCGCGAAATACGAAATATTATACAAAATTACCACTTATTTATTACTTTATAGATATTGGAAGAATTTTAATAATCAAATAGGTACAAATATAATTATTAAACATTTTACGCACCATTCTACAATAGTATTGCATTTTATTTTAATATTCGTATTAATTAGTATTTATTTTTACGCGTTCGACCTCTGAACGCCGGCTAACTAGCATTCGCTGCAAAATGGCGGCATTTTACACTATAGCAGGGAAAGATTAATTTTATTAGAAATGGATTTGATTAGACTTTATAAATAATTTTAATATTTTTTGTTAATTTTGTTGTTCTACAATTCTTTTTTTTTGAACGCATCCGTTTGTTTGACCTTTTGACAGTTCGCTTTGACGTTGTTTTGTTTTTGTTGTGAATTTGTAATAGGTATAACCTAAATAACACATAAAAGTGCATGCAATTAAGAGTGTTATTGTTTTCTATGGATTTATTCATTTATGTGCATCGAAGGGGCCTCCCTGGATCTACGTACTCAGCTCTGGCTTACTTTGCGTTCCATCGGCAACTCCTTGACACCGGCGAACCTCGTTAGGCATTGATATTTAAACGTACACTGTGCAAGGAGATTCTCAAAATATAAGGTACATACATAGAAAAGTTACGCATGTATCCCGGGGTGGGTAGGCAGACACCAGGGTTTGCCACAATCTGAACTAACTTTGTTTCATCAACATCCATTCGCCGCAATTACCTATATTTTAGATAATGAAAGCCTAATCCTAATATACGAATTAGGCTTTCATTTGAAAGTGCATTTATGTGGTATTTTATAATTTATTTTTTGTGGGGTTATAACTTAGATTATATGTCTTCAGTGGTTGATACAAATTAGCAAAGATCTGGCATGTCATTGCTCCTGCAAGCCATTTTGTACTCTCTCCCGTCTACGTGTGGTTTCTATTGTATTTTGAGTAATTTATACCATAGTATGGACGGATATAAGAGACATCACCAATATTCATGTATTGGTTAGGATATTATAATATTACTTGGCTTGATATTCAGTATTGATAATACTTGAAAATATCGGTATTAACCCGTCTTTAAAAGGTACCAATATGGCAGTTGTCATGCAGCTGTCATGCAGTTACATGGCTCAATGAAACGTCAAATAAGGAGTAGCATAGGGATTTGACAGCCAGACAGTTACCAAGGAACAGCATTAATGCAAGAGAATACGAATGTGGCTCTTCGGTACCTGTCATGTCGTTCATTGGTCGGTTATAGATTAGTAGAATACCGTAGCGTCAAAACCTAGTCTTTGGTCTCCCATTGAACGACCTATGAACTGCAATGTATTTAGTAGAATTGACACCCTGGTCACAGGGCGTCCTACGCTACGTTTGCCGATTCGCGGTCTCCACTCTAGGAACAGTCTTCCCCAACGGTTATCGGTCCTGCGGCAGATATGACCAGCCCACTGCCACTTCAGTTTGCTAATCCGTTCAGCTATGTCGATCACTTTGGATCAACTTGTTTTATGCAAACACTTATCTACACGGAAGCCAGTGTTTTAAAGTTAAGAAAAATAAAAAATCCAAAAGGATTAACCTCCTCAGTCCTGACCTTGAAAATAACAATTGATGCACGCTGAATTTCAAGGCCACCGGGACGGCGTCCGGCCGTTCTTCAAAATGAAGATTGATCAATGAAGCAATCTTCTTTTTGACAGTATCAACACTTCGTCCTTACTTGTAGCCTCAATGGCATCAATAAAATGATATCGTTTATAGACACGACCAATGTGGAAAATGGGCGCCGTTTTGGTCATTCACGAGCGGGTTGGACGGCATCCAGCGTGCGTTTTTCACACTGACGGTCAATCCACTAAACCTATGCGTCCATTTGGCGTGATGGATTTACATACGATTGGAAATCCATTTCTGGACGCCGTCTTAACAATGGACGGCGTCTTCTACATTGACGAGCGGATTTTGGAATGCCAGCAGTCCATTTGGAGTTTTGGACGCATGTCAATGTTGGCTTTTAGATCCGTAGCCTACAACAGACCAAGGAGGCTTAACACTACTTTTACTTCAAACAAAGTCTCGACACCTTATTCGAAAACGCAATAAAACTGGCACAAAAGAAAATAACACAAACGAAGGGCGTAGAAACACCGCGTTTAAAAAGTTATCCATCTTTATCAATCGAAAAGTTTTCACATGAAATAAGTGCCACCCGCCCTACCCTTTCCTCGGAAGTTTCCCAGCTTTAGGGAGGCCGATTGCCAAGGGGATTACCAGTTTTCTTTTTGTAAAGTTTAACTCGTTAAGAATCCCGCCTTTGAGTCCGCGTTTGTCTTCCGAAAGGGAAATATTTGAGTCAGGTCCGGGCTCTTTGTCACAGACTGGAAATGCACCTAGGCGTCGACGGTCTAAATCCTGCTGTAAGACTTTGTAATAAGAGTGATTTGAGAGTTCACAGTGTAAAGGTTGATGGGCTGTAGTTGTGCACAATAATATTGTGCCTCAGATGCGAATAGTAGTCCGGAACAGGTATAAAGCGGACCTGGGGCCTGCTTCATAGAACTACAATTTATGGTTTACTGACAGTTCGATGTATATTGCATAGCCGATTTAGCCACAGATTAACATGCAGGCACTGACTGAAAACTAGCGCTGAGGGCTCAATGCTTAGTCAGATGCCCTTTGTGGCAACTTTGACACACCACAGGATGCACTCTGACGCTCTGACTTTGCCTTGTATTATGTTGTGTTCATGTGACTTGTTTTTCCTTTGTACTTGTTTATGTTACTTGTTATGCCTTTTTTCTTGTGATGTGTTAATTTGTCCCAATAAATATCTTTCTTCTCCTTCTTCAACATGTAAGAATACTAATTGGGAACTTGCGTCTATCTTAGATTCTAGTAACATTGCTTTTATACCATTCAAACCATATAAAAACCACATAAACCAAGGAAAAATAAAAAAATAAAACACTAAAAATATTTTTTCGGGGTTTTCGGGGTCACACAAAATGCGAAAAATAAAGTTACTCTAATAACAAAAATCTAGTTTTTTCATTGAACTCTGAACGTTTTCTTATAAGGGTGTGTAAATGCATATTAAATATTGATAAACGCTTTATACATTATAAGGCGCTATTGGAAGTTGTGAAGCCATAGTTTGAGCCCGATTTGTATTGGGTGTTTTTGTACCACGTGACTATATTGACTTTTCGACCGGTTATATTATGAAAATGATTAGTCGTGCAGGAAAAGAAATACACTTTTATTTATATTTTAACACGGTCTGTCCGCTCGTCTGCCGCGACACAGATCTGTGTCCAACTTAGTATGGGCCACCTATACGTTCCATTCCGCGAGGGCAGTTCAGGAGTTAAAACACTTTTAAACGCAATTTCTCAATCGTACAAATCGGTTACGCAAGTATATCGAATTGCCTTAATAAACTTTGAATTGCTGTTTTGAGAAACGCAGCCCTGCCTTAAATTGCCTGGAGGTAGTTGATAGATTTGACGATCAAAGATCTGAAGCAGATAGCTGGCAGTGGCTGGATGAGGATGGCGGAGGACAGAAAGAAGTGGCGTGCCGTGGGGGAAGCCTACGTTCAGCAGTAAACGCGAACTGACTGATTGAAGGTAGGTCAGCTGAACATATAGTGAAAGTGTTGCTGTCTATAATTTAAGTTTCAAATGGATTTTTTTGCTTACCGTCCGAAAATTTTATTAAACCGGAACAGGTCATTGCAGCTTATATAATTGATATGCTGTACAAAAATAACTACAGCCATCCTGAATGACATAAATTGCTGATTGATTTTGAAATGCTTGCTGGCCATGAGTTGCTGAATGCATCAGCTATTTCTGCTCACAGATTATACGTTTCTGCTCACAAAAATAAAAATACTATGCTAACCATTTAAGTAACACCCGATAGATAATTTACCTCTCGAATGAAAAGCCGGCGTTCTACCGCTCACATCATATTATGTGCAATAAACGTATTACTTATAACCATAAGAGAGAGAGAGAAAAAGAAAGAAAGAAAGAAAGGAATAACTGGAAAAGTGGGGACGTTTATTTAAAAAAAAACTCTTTAAACGATTTCAGCGCCGAATAATTCTACTTTCTGTAATCGCAGTTTTTCCAGGATGAAACTAACCTCAAGATAAGAGGTCACTTCCCTTACATAATTGGAATCCTATTTTAAAATTCAAATTTCCAAGACGGTGTCAGTCTTTTGGTGCGTTTACACCAAGTGAGCTCCGATTGTTTCAGGCTATTTCAGATACATAAAATTTGCTACCAAAAAAATATTTTGTTGTTACTTTTAAAGGTAATTAAAACTATCATTATTATTATTTAAAATATATATAACATTTAAACACATAGTTTTGCACATAGGCGAGCTTAATGCTACTTAGCATTATCTACCAGCTAACCTTAGTTTTGAAGAAAACATTAACAAGTAGTGCAACTTATAATATAAAATATGTTATTTAACATTATTTATTTAAATAGTAAAAAACATATAAAATTTATTAAAGAAATAAAAAAAATTAACATACTTTTTCAAAAGGTTTGGCCGGCAAGAACTGTATTTTTCTTCTAACTTGTTTGGTGCCAGTCAATACTGCTGCTGATAAGGATCAAAAATATTTGAGATCACCCTAAGTTTGAGTACTAGAAAACTCATTAAATAATTACTATTTAAAAGGTCGAATGAAGAGTCGGAGATAATTGGAAAACTTATAGGTAGTATACTCGACTTAATACTCAATTAACGTCACGTAATTAAAAAGTACATTACTGCAGCAGCCAGTAAAAGAGGCATTGACGGACGAACGTGTAAATGAGGGCCAAGGCGAAGCCGAGGCATACAAACATAAATCCATCAATGCCTAGTGGTGGCCAAGGCTTTTCTCAAATATTGCGCGGAAATTAAACGGAAAGTAGTACCTAGGCAGACCTTTTTACTTTGCAAAACCAATGGCTATAAACGAACAACAATAATTTTTCCCGCGTTAATGTGTTCATTTGTTTTTTTTTCAATAAACAGCTTTCTATTTGCAAGCCAGTTCGAAATTTAAATAAAACCTTTGATAAGTTAGATACTTATATTCTTTTTGTTGCACTAACCCGTGCTGAATAGGTTTTTAAAGTTAGGTACTTCTTCGGAGTAAAAGATCATTCCATTTTTAAATTTCGTAACAGATAATAGGGGTTAAAGTATGAAATTGCCGTTTTATTGCAATAGGTTCTTTGAATTGACATAGAATCTTCATGGTTTGAGGTTTTCGAATGAAACTTTTTTCAAATGGTTTCTATGATGTTCTTTTTTTAAAAAATGTGAAACATTTCAATATCGAATATTGAATATCAACAAGGCAACACAAGTTTCAACACGCGTTTCTTTCTGCAGATCAGTCAAATCATGAGGCACCCATTTTTCGTATTTTTCTATTTTATTGATTTGACGCAAGTGAGTCAATATTGTGGGTAAGGTAACGTTAAACCATGCCGCTAATTCCTGCGTAGTTTGACTAGGGTCGGCTTCCACTATCTCTCTTAATTCATCGTTATTCACCTGTGTGGGCGGTCTTCCTCGTGGCTCGTTCTTTAAGTCAAAATTTCCATCACGAAAGCGTTTAAACCAAAATCGCACGGTGCGTTTATTATTAGACCCCTCTCCAAACGCAGCATTGATATTGCGGGCTGTTTCTGCCGCGTTAGTTCCGCGTCGGAACTCGTATTCAAAAATCACTCGAATTTTCGCAGTATCCATCTTTCTTGTCTAAATTGAATAACAAAAACAATTGAAAGTCGATATTCAAATGTTTCACATTTTTTAAAAAAGTACATCATAGAAACCATTTGAAAAAAGTTTCATTCGAAAACCTCAAACCATGAAGATTCTATGTCAATTCAAAGAACCTGTTGCAATAAAACGGCAATTTCATACTTTAACCCCTAATATTATTATGAGCTTACTATGTAATTATTTTAATTGGCTGCTAAAATACAATAGATATGGATTTTCATACAACTTTTGTCGGCCGCTGCTCGCATGTACTTGGCCAGTACAGCAATTTCAATTTATCTCTAAAGAAGGTAGTCGAAATAATGCTCAAATTTCCAAGCATGTTTGAGAAAATTATATTATATAGATTGCCTCAAAGGGATTGCTATTAGCAATAAGGCTACCGATTGTACTTTTTCCTTTGTAGCTACTGGTTTTGTAATTATTTTTCTCTGTTGTACAGTAAAAAATATACATTATCTTGTCTTAAGCGATAGGACCGCTAGATGTAAAGGGCAAAAATTATGTATTTATTACATCAAATATTTTATATTATTTCTGTTACGAACAATAAAAAGTTCTAATCTAATCATCATATATCATAAGCAGCCTATATAAGTCCCACTGTAGGGCACAGGCCTTCTCTCAGAGAGAGAGTATGGGCTTAATCATCACGCGTGCCCACCGCGGATTGGCGATTTCAAGCGCTGAGGTGTGTGAATAGCTCAGAAACTCAGGTTTCCTCACGATGTTTTCCTTCACAATTAGCGAGTGGTATTGCTGCTATAACTTCACAAATATACATAACTTAGAAAACAAAGTCGTAGGTACATGCCCGCACTAGGAATCGAACCTGGGTCTCTCGCTTCTGAGTCCAATATTCTACCCACTAGGGTATCACCGCTCTAATCTAATATTATATGGATATACCGACGTATCCTCATATAGTATATTTTACTGTAAGTGTTTCAAATATAAACCCTGTAAAAGATAGATTTCGTTCGCTTTGTCTGAAATTAACTTTTCAGTGGCAGTTTTAATTATATGATTTTCAGACAGATGGCGTTTAAGAATTAATTAAAACCGAGGATATTATTTGAAATCACCATCGTCTGAATGATTTAAATGTAAATGAACACATAGTTTTTGCAAAGGAACTGACCACATATCAAGCAGAGAAGCATCACCACAGCTGGCTATTTGAGCCATTGAGGTATAACCTCAGAAGCAGCTTTTCTCACAATGTTTACCTTCACGATTAGCGAGTAGCGTTGCTACAACAAATTCATGAATATACATTCGACAATGTAAGTCAAAATAATTTAACTATCGACACAGTCCAATGGATGAAGCCCACTGTAATGTTGGGCATATACCTCTTCACCATCGTGCCAACCTCTCCGGTACCCAGATAGTCTCATCCATTACCCTCCAGCCTTCAATCTCAATTTTCAATTTTTGACTCTCCTGTACCTCCTGCAGGTTGACTGGTAGAAAATGCAATTAGCATCAAGTGCACCTTTTGTACACTGTCTTTGTGCAATAAAGAATTAATAATCATCATCAGCCATTTAACGGCCACTGCAGGACAGGCCTCCTTCGTGGTTTTTATAACCACGACGGGTTTTGCCATAATCACCACGCTTGGCAGGCGGGTTGGCGATCGCTGTATTATTATTATTATTAAATTCTTTATTGCATAGAAAACAATTTTCATACAAAGGCGTACTTAATGCTAAATAGCATTTTCTTCCAGTGAACCTTGGGTTTGTGGTTACTGTGGCTTAGGCAATGCACGATACATACTATAAGTACATAAATTACTTAAATACAAGAAAAATAAAATCATAATTTTATACATGGTTAATAAATAAATACATACATCTATATACCTAACAGACACGTACAATAAACTTACTAAAAATAATAACGAATAGTCCGTCGTCATATTATTATGCGGGAAGGGTATTTAAGATACGGAATCTCATGAAGACGCTGCTGCCCGTCTCCTGGTAATTGATTTCCTTAGTCGCCTTCTACGACATCCACGGAAGGAAATGGAGTGACGCTATTCTTAATCCGGTGCCGCACGGAATTAATAATAACATTCCGTGTGGAATTAATAATAACAATAATAAATTAAGGTAGGTAGTAGGGAGAGAAAAGGTATGAACTCAATCATCCAGGGCTGAGATCCACAAGACTACAATTCGTACTATATTATGACAATTCGATGTACACTGCACAGAAGAAGTCTTTCTACTTGTTAATCTGTCAATAGTGGCAATGAAACATGATTAGCGTACTAATATAACTCTATTGAACAACTATGCATTTTAGAGAGCATAGCATAGAGCGCCCCTCGCGACCACGTAAGTCCTCCACTGTACAGTACGGAGTTACTGTTGCCTGATTTAGCCTACTCATAACTGTCAAATATTTTGTATAACTTTTAAATGTCTTTTATTGTTATTAGGTACTTTATATTTCTGACGTCGTACCTCATCTCGTTCTCTTTGCGATACGATATCCAAATTATATTTACAATTATTATTATAATACAATAAAAATAAACGTCCTCAAATGTCTAAATAGTTTTTAAGAAACAAGTATAAGCTACAATAAATACATACATATTTTGAAATTTTGGAGTCGTCTGGATGCTTAACCCAATAGAGTGGAAAGTTACGTGATACAAGGGCTGGACCGAGTTCCATAAAATTACAATTCATATGACAATTATGACACTTCGAGGTACATTGAAGAGCAGCGTATCCTTGTAAATCTGTGGGTTAATTGACTTGTCCCTCTCCAGGACTCAAACTATCTCCATACCAAATTTCATCTACATCAGTTCAGCCGTTATTGCGTAATTGAGTAACAAACATCCAACCATCTTCACAAACTTTCACATTTATAATATTAGTGTGAAGGATTATGTTAGTTACCTAAATGATACACAGGAATGCATTAGTGCAATGTGAAATTCGCATATTTTAGCCTTGTTCATGCAAGTAATTTACTTATTTTGTAACAATACATAATTAATGTTTATGAAACAATTTACCTTGATCAGTAAAGGAAAGGAATGCGCAAATGGTGTTTGCTGGCTCTTAGCTAAAGCCTGCCAGTAACCTCTGTTTGTAGAGAAAGATAGACCAGTACTGAATATCATGGCAGCTTTATGAAAGTAAGTTTAATTACATGTTACAAAATATGTAATTAAACTCACTTTCATAACGTACATTGAATTGTCCTAGTAAACTTGGAATTTTAGTCATATGAAACAGGCCTCAGACCGCGCAATAATCGCGCGTCGAACTTGCCATGTTCATGGGCTAACCTCTTCCTATACGGCTTCAAAGAGCGACTCATTCCAATATGCTAATACACCTAACTGGGTTCACTCGAGGCGGCAAGGTTTGATGGAATATAAATTCGATTTTCAGCCTTTAGTGACAATGGGAGGTTTTCAAGTTAAGTGGAAATTCTTAAGCGTGACGAAATCGAATGGAAATATCGGACGGCGAAGTGTGTGGGAGGCCAAAGTATGTGTCATTGAGTGGACATTTTTAGTAAGTTTTGGAGTTCGACGGATGTTTTTTTGCCTTTGAATCATGTGGCCTCCCGTATTGGGAAAAATGTTCCGTATTGCTTTTTAGGGTTCCGTACCCAAAGGGTAATGGACCCTTTTACTAAGACTCCGCTCTCCGTCCGGCCGTCCGTCCGTCTGTCACCAGGCTGTATCTATTGAATTTTGTACAGATGATGTATTTTTGTTGCCGCTATAACAAAAAATACTAAAAATAGAATAAAATAAATACTTAGGCGGGGCTCACATACAACAAACGTGATTTTTTTTCCGTTTTTTGCTCGATATTAATAACGGCAACAGGCATACGCTTGAAATATTCAAATGTTGTATAGGTCAAGTGATTGTATTGTGTGGAAATTATTATTATGGTACAGAACCCTTCGCATGCGAGTCCGACTCGCACTTGGCTGGTTTTTATTGCCTCTTTGGTCTAGCGGTTTACACGTTTGACTTCGAACTAAGGTCGTGGGTTCCACCGCCACCGCACTTGATTTGTACAAATGGCCTCAGTCTGGGTGTATTTCCACGTTTCTGATGTCCTTGCCTGGTTACCATAGCGCAGATTATCTTAGCTTGGGGCCAGGACAAGTAATTATGTTGTGTGGAAGTTACTATTATTATTTATGCGCTTTTCAAATGACCGCATAAACATAACAAAATCACCCCTTTTCAGCTGGATATAGAGATTTTATTCCAACCCATTTAGGTTCCTTCTCATATAATGGGCTGAAATGATTTGACCGAACGCTCTACCCGTAACTTCTTGAACTACCAACTTAGCGGCAAATCTTCGGCAATCGGCCACCACTCGGCGACACAGCGAGGCAAGTAGGAAACTGCTATCACTCGAACATTTCCTATCATAACAACTTCAGCGAGGTAGAGACGAATAGAGCGTCGGCTTGAACTCAAGTTAAACCTGTCAACTATTCATTAGAACACAAGGAACTGTTCAAAACAACTTCACATGGGAAGAACAACTTATGGCTACGTGTGGCTGAGGGTTATGAGGCTCAAAGTGGGGTTCGAACTTACTAACACTTAGCCATTTGGACCTTACAACGACTCAGTAAATTATAGTTACATATTTAGGGGGTCTAATCGTGATTGTACCAATGACTTTGTTTTCTAAGTTAGTTGTAGTAGTAATACCACTCGCCAAGGAAAACATAGTGAGGAAACCTGGGCGTCTTAAGTGTTCACATTCACCAGCATTTGAAATTACCTAGACGCGGTGGGCACACGTGGTAATTAAGCCCTACTTTCTCTCTCTCTGACAGAAAGCCTATGCCCAGCAGCGGGACGCGGGATATGACTTAGAATAACTTGACCAAATTATTTGACTGCACATTTGGCGGTGGACCCTGGATGTGACTTAGAATAATTGAACAAATGATTTGACTGCACATTTGGCCATGAACGTGGGATGTGTCTTAGGGCCGTTTTCTCCACAGAACCAAATCTAGATTACAGCAAGCTAAATCCGGTTTTGGGCTCTAAATCGAGATTACAATCCCAAATTGGATTTCTCTGACAACGGAAACGAAAGTTTAAACTAAAGTCTCTGAACGGCCGATATTGGAGGATTAGCTTCTAAAACCAGATTAACAGTCAGTCATAAGCTGTCAAAAAGACATCAAAAGTAGGTAGGTAGAAAAAAATTACCCAACTACTGGTTTTATATCGAGTAGGTATTGAGAAATAAAGGTAAATTTTCAATATGAGAAGAGCTTTGGAATTTTCTTTAAGTTTTCCCAGCACGTTTTTAGTGTGGACGAATCCCTTGCGTGAATGCTGGAATTAGCATTAAACTTTATTGCAATTTTTTCCCACTCTTCGTTCTTCGACCGGATGGTCGTGGCGTCGGATTTTTTATTTTCCACTAATATGATAGTGTTCCTCCACCAGATCTATTATTGCATGTTTTTCACTCGTTGTGAATACTGGTTCTCTCTTACGTTTTAACATTATAAATTCCAGAGCCGTTCGAAAATAATCACACACAAAACACACAAGCAACAAAGTTGAAGAAAAGAAAGTCAATTTATTGAAAATTGTTCAAATTTCGCCGCCTTTACTCATCCAAGGTTCCCGCGCTTTTTTCGAAAAGAAAGTTTTCAAATTACACAGAATTACAGGAAAAAATAACCACTGAATCTCGACATTTTTGACAGCTGCGTTTCAAAATAAAAAAAAAAAATTGTGTTACCAGCCACAAATCTAAGCGTTTTTTGTCTAATCTGTGACGTGAACTAGATTTCGTGAACCCTTATGAAAGTTACCGGAGAAATCGGACGGACAGTAATCTATTTTTTAAACTTCGATCAAGCATGATCCAGATTATGAAATCCAGTTTTGCGCAGCTAATGGAGAAAACGGCCCTTAGAATAACTTGACCAAATGATTTGACTGCACATTTGACAATGGGTGCGGTGCGGAATGTGACTTAGAATAACTTGACCAAATGATTTGACGGCACATTTGGTGGTGATGTGACTTTGAATTTATAATTTTTAGTTCTGCCAAATTAACGAGAAGTAAAAAAATTTTATTATCCTTGTGGCGCTGGATTAAGAATGGCGTCAATCCATTTCCTCCCGTGGATGTCGTAGAAGGCGGCTAAGGAAATAGGTTACCTACCAGGAGACGGGCAGCAGCGTCTTCCTGAGATTCCAACCCCATACTGCGATCGCCAAGCGTGGCGATTATGGCAAGACCCCTCATGGTTATGAAAACTATGAGGGAGGCTCGTGGCCAGTAGTGGACGTCCAGGAGCTGATGATGATGATGACTAAATTTTTTTTTTAATTTTAATTCATAAACTCATTCCAACGACGAGGATGTTTGGTCAAGTAATGCACCGGGCATTATAGCACTAACTTGAGACTGCGCAGGACAGAGACAAGTGGAGACTTTTTAAATAGGAGGCCAAGACCTACTTCGGGTCACTGAGACAGCGGAGTAAGTAATTATTATAGCACTGAAACTACTGTGACCCTCTATCCATACTCTTTGCCTTCTGCGAGCAAACTCCTAAGTGGGTCTAAGTGATTTCTAAGCAAACCTGCTTGAACTTACCTCGTTATCTCGATTGTGGTTTACACTGACTTTCTCGATGTGTGGAAAACTTGTGCCCGCGCAAGTTTATACTCAATTAAAGTTCCTGGAGTTTTTGTCGTCTGGAGCGAAGTTCGCCGGTTTATTTGCATGGAACTATTTGAATTTGAGTGCGCAGTTTTGCGCCCGAAAGTCTAAAATCCCATGGCATGTTCCGGGTCTTGACTTTTATTTGAGATAACTATCTGCTTCAGAAATAGGAAATGTATTTCAACGTAAAGAATTTACACCATGTTTGTTAAATTAAATGGCAGTTAAATAGTCGAATTGTAATGAAAAAAACGACATTGAAAAATCTCCACTCGGACCATCTCTTCTCAAATAATATTGCACATATTGTGCGTCATCATTCTCAGTTGCTACTCAGCTGATAAGATTTTATAAGTGTCATTTATAACTTTAAATGGCACAAAATTTGTAAAGTTTCGTAAATTACTATTTTTTCTGATTGTGTCACGTACTAAATTAAGTATTGTTCTGTGTCGTTCTTTGTTTTGATAGAATCTCAAGAGCTAGGCTAATAGTTAAGTATTTTTGCAGCTAAAAATACTTTGGCGGTGAGAGTAGGACTCGCGCCCTTAGGGTTATGAAGAAACTATTACAACTTTTCAGTTCAAAATAGTATTATGATATTAACTCCCATACAAACCAACCGAGTATATACCTAAGTTTGTAATCATTTAAGTTACCAATTAAGGTTTTCTTTTCCTGTGAGTGTGCTTTGACCTAGCTTCTAGCCAAATATCTTAATTCTAGGTAGACCTAGAATTGCGCACAAGTACAGAAAGAAAATCCGGCAAGTGCTAGTCGAACTCGCGCACCGAGGGTTCCGTACAAGTTTGTGGGTTGGTACTTACATATTATAAATAGCTCAGGAATCGAGTCTCGCAGTTTTTTCCGAGCTTTTTCCGAACTTTTTAGACAATCTTTTTTATGATAATTGCAAATGTATAGTTTTAAGATTTTTCCCTGTACAATATTACTTGCAGAATTGCATAGTTCTAGGTCGACGGAAAGTACCCTGTCATTTTTATTCTCTTGAGTGTCGAAATATACGTTTTTTGCAGCCTAAATGACCGTTTCTTACGTTAACTTAGAAGTTTGATTTTTTCACAGCTTCTTTTAATTTGAACTCGATACCTTTACGTGTTTCCTCGGAAACACGATAAAGGGTCTTGACAGACAGACAGACGGACGGGCGGATGGACAACAAAGTGATCCTATCAGGGTTCCATTTTTCTTTTTGAGGTACAGAACCCTAAAAATCCAATAATTGTATTATTTTACTAATAATCAATAATAATAGTTTCCAAATATTTGGGATAAATGTTCATATCTTTTGATTGCGTTAACTTACAAACTTTTAAAGCTTAATATTTAAAGCTTGTAAGTTAACGCAAAGATATTAATTTCAACTTTATACCTTTACCCGTTCCTGAGAAAAAAGGTTTTGACACACAGACAGACAGGCAGATATGCAGACAGACGGACAATAAAATAATCCTAAAAGGGTTCCGTTTTTCCTTTTGAGGTATGGAATCTTTAATGTAAGTGTTAGTTATAAAAAAAAACCGCATTTTCCCTAAAACACTTAAAAGTAAACTCTCACCCGTAACCACAGACTTAAACTTTATTTAAGAGATGTTTTAAGGAAATGTGTTTTTGTAAATAACACCTTAAGTATATACCAGCATTTCAACACCAAAGCCTCCAGTCAGCTGGCTATCCGCTGCCAAGAGCCTTAAGCCCAAAAGTAGCGCGTTTTCCCTTACACGATTAACCATTGGATTTTCCGTTCCAGTGGCAGATAATGAGGGTGTTTTATTCTGACAATGGGCATAGTCAGTAGGTATAAGTGATACGGCATATTCAAAGGAATAACGTCAGTAAATATTATATTTGTTACCTACTAATATTATAAATGTGAAGGAAGGAACATCTTCTTTGTTTCGATATTTGGAGGTTTGGATGTTTGTTACTTAATCACGCAATAACAGCTGAACAGATTTATATGAAACTAGGCGTACACATAGACAAAGACCTGAATTGAGACATAGCATACCTGATATTCTGGTAATGCATTCCCTTGGTATAATATTTATTTTAAGTTTAAAATAGATGGCGTTGTGCGAGCGAACGTTGTGTTTTAAAAGTAGATGGCGTTGAGCAAGAATCGTATAAATGGACTCTGTCATGGTACGAAGTTTGCCGGGACAGTTAGTTTCTTATATTTGTGAGAGTAAATGTGTCAACCTTCTAACGTTCTGTTTCACCAGTGAAAGAAGGTTTTAATATTTTTGAGTAAGAAGGAACTGTTTTATTGTCTGTTTATAGCAATGTTGTAATGTATGTACTTTAATAACTCTACATATCTTTTGCAAAAACTCAGTTGAAATAAAATATATTACTGGTGTGGCTAGATCGAGTATCAGCACAGAAGGACATAGTCGTTATGAGTTCTATTCTTGTTGGGAACTGCCGTCTCCGTCAGAATTTCTGGTATTTACTGACGCAACATTTGGGGTATTATTTATTGCCATTCTTTTGTCATAATATATTTTTTTCCGTGCCATACTCTGTGCAGTGAACTAAAGCGACATCTATGGAGAATGTCGCTTAATTATTTATACTTTTTTTTATTTTCAGGCTCATGTGGAACTAAGCTGGCCATGTATGCCACATGTATGATAGGTGGACCAAAATTTAAATAAACCGAATGCCATAAAATAGACACCCGATGACGATTTAGCAGACTTTGTTGGCCCAACCATGTATGGCCCAACGCCATCCATGGTTGGGCCAACAAAGTCATAACTTCACCGTCACAACCAAAAACATCGTAACTTTACCCCGGCTACGGCAGAATAACGTCCGTATTGGCCCAACCGTGGTTGGTTTGTTGATCTATAAAAACTGACCCTTTCCCAACGGAAAATTCTTCTAGGGGTCAGCCTGAAACGCCCTCATTGTCGGGTAAAAGAGTAAATAACGGACTGGGAGAGGCATCGAACAATATGAACACATGTGGTGCAACATGACACATCGCGTGATAAGCCCTGATGTGTTAATAACGTTTCTATACGGTAGTGTGTCCATGGTAAGTGGGAAATGGAGGACTTAGTTACGTCTTTTGGTCGAGCGGCGAGTCGCTTGATTACCGAAGTATAATTTGGAGTCGGTGCCCCAAATATATGTGCTGGTCATGAAACTGGGCACCAAGCTTCTAATTTTAAGGTATTCTTTTAAATTATTTCTAACTTTTTAGTGCTGTAGTGCTTTGAAGTCGGTTTTTATTTTTATTATAAAATTTTCATTTTTAAATTGTCTAATAAGACTATTACTTTTGAATTATAGACGTAAAATAAAATAAAAATTGAGTTGAAAAATTATCGTAGTTCGAGTTGACAAAATCTTGTTTCCAAAAATGTCGCGAACATTTGGTATCGGTTCTCTGTCTATCAAAACTGGCTGGCTACTAATAGTTCTCATAGATTCGAGTTTGTGTCGAGATATTTTTGGAAAGTGCCTTTAAAAAAAACAAACCTGCGCATTCGATAGCTATTTTTAAGGCACGTTAGTTTGCTATGGCTTTCAAACCACCCAAAATTAATGGTGTATATCCTCATATACACCATTAATGTTGTAACACTGTGGATTTCTTCAGGGATCTTGTTGTAGAAGCTTATAGAATGTCCGATGGATTGTCTACGGTACATACAACGTACGCTATTAATAATGGACGAGATTGGCAGGGTTCTGAGAGGCCCATGCCCAACAGTTGGCTCTACTCATGGACTGCATGTATGCATATATGGATAGAATAAGCTTTGCCCTTGTTTCTTGTACATAAAATTTTGTTAATTTCACTATCAAAAGCCGTCTGTTGGCCAATCAATCAGTCCATACTCGTCCACTGCTTGACAAAGGCCTCTCCCAAGGCATGCCACTTTCTTCCTTCTACAGTAGGCCAAAGTGCATACAAAAAATATACTATCAACTGTTAACAGTAGATTCATAAACAGCCTATATATGTCCCACTGGAGGGCACAGGCCTTCTCCCAGAAAAAGAGTATGGGCTTAATCACCACGCCTGCCCACCGTGGATTGGCGATTTCAAGCGCTGAGGTATGTCAATAGCTCAGACACTCAGGTTTCCTCACGATGAAACTACTCTCGATGTTTTACTTCACCGTTAGCGAGTGGTATTGCTACTATAACTTCACAAATGTACATAACTTAGAAAACAAAGTCATAGGTACATGCCCGCACTGGGAATCGAATCTTGGTCTCTCGCTTCCGAGTCCAATGTTCTACCCACTAGGCTACCACCGCGAACAGTAGATTAACATACATAAATAGATGTGAAATAGATAGATAGATTGAGAACTCTTTATTATCTTTTTGTTGCACAAAAACCGTGCTGAACACAATTTTAAAAACCTATTTAGAGGCTAAAAATTCCACTCATGGCGGGACCTGAACCCGCGACCTCTGGCTAACCGTGCCAGCGCTCTCCCAACTGAGCTAATGGGCAAGTGCAGTTATCGGAGAAATTTCGAACCACTTTACCAACTTCTCTGTATTACGTACAGGCAGCGATATCTGGCTGAAGTAATTTACATCACTTGCAGTCCCGAGTACCCATTTTTATGCAGTTAGGTTTTACATCGGAATGATATCGCTGTACCTGCACGATTATATTCTTTTTGTTGCACTAAACCGTGCTGAGGACAATTATAAATTGTCGCGGGTTCAAGTCGCAGCATGGGTGGATTTTTTAGCCTCTAAATAGGTTTTTAGAGTTACACATAGTTTCTTATATCTTCTTATCATCATACGACAAAGAAGAAGAGGATACCCTCATGGCTGAGGGTGACTATGGATTGCCCAATCTTCAGCTCTCAATCTTGAGCTCGATGGATTCTTATATCTAAGTAGGTATTGTTAGTGTACGCGTACACAAACCGGGGGTAAATATTGGGTACTAATGTGTTTATTTCTAGTATTTACGTTGTGAATATTGCCATGCTAAATATTGAAAGTAGGTAAAGCGGGGTTTTGGGATGCTCTAGAAAAGAAATACCGCTAAGACCCGTTACGAATACAAAAGATTGTGGTCACTACACAAAAGCAATTCGCAAAAGGATTTCGTTTATTCCATGCGGCTCTGCTCTTATATGTGAAAAGAAATTATTGTGTTAGAATCTCTGAATTCTGCTAAGAAATATACTTACATCTGTACCGTCTACTAGCAGCCAATGACCTATAAGCTGACTGGCCGAAATCAATATGATTTGTTTCATTTTAGTAATGGGGAACTTGCATAAAAATTAGATGAGAATTCTAAAAGTTTTCTAATAAAGGCGGTCATACGCGCATAAAAACAATAATAACTCAAAAAGAGATAAACGATTCATAAATAAGAGAAGATTAGAAGATAAATTAAGTTTTTAAGTTGTGATATCATAGTCTGTTAGAACCTGATTCATATAGCGGAGTTTTGTACC
Organism: Yponomeuta cagnagella; assembly: GCA_947310995.1. Taxonomy (NCBI): domain Eukaryota; kingdom Metazoa; phylum Arthropoda; class Insecta; order Lepidoptera; family Yponomeutidae; genus Yponomeuta; species Yponomeuta cagnagella. The sequence goes on from OX371293.1 coordinate 6,683,543, forward strand.
ATGTGACTAGAATTACTTTTCAACAGGTCGTATCATGAAAAGTATTAGCCATATTGAAAAAAAAGCTCAGAGGTCATCCAATAATGGTATACCCTAGTGACGGATACAAACAACCACTTTATTAAGATATTTCTGGTTATTTTCTTACCCCCCATGGATGTTTACGTGATGTTGCGTAGCGTAAACGTTACCCGGGAATGTAATAAAAGAGACAAAAGGATAATAACGCGAGTAAATTGCTAATTACTGTAATAAGTAGGTCACGTACTGTATCATGGAAAAAGGACACATTTTATCTACGTCATTCGTTTCAAAATGATTCTTTAACAATTAACAATGAAATATTAAAATACCTAGTATTTTCTAAGGTTAACACGAGCACTAGATATAACAAAAAACTGAATTGGCATGGATATCTAGACCACGGAACTTGCAAAAGTACTGAAACGTCGGAAAATTGCAAAATGAAATATATAAACGAGTACTTAATTTTCTTAGTACTAAGTGGCCTTTGTTACGATTTTGCTAAATTATCAGTTGAATAATGAATCCTAATGGAACCCGAAACAAAGACAGTAAGTGCCTCTCTTTTCACAAAACGGTAACTACAAATGGTATCATGAAGACAGGCATTTCATTAGAGCCAAGAGCGAAAAACATAAATTTTTCTTTATCGTCTTCAGTTAACGTACATATCGCTCATTTGCGACAAGAACGTGACAAAGTAAAAATCTCAATTTGTGATAAAACGCATTATATCGAATAGAACTTCCAGGCTATTTAAGATAAGCCGGCTATGTTCCTGTCATCATCATTCAGCCACAAGAAGTCCACTGCTGGACATAGGCCTCCTCCATGGATTTCCAAAAGGACCGGTTGGAAGTGCATCCAGCGTCTTCCTGCCTCTTGGTCGAGGTCATCTATCCACTTGTGGCTGGTCGTCCTACATTCGAGAACATTTCGGCCCCATCGGCCATCAGTTCTGCGTGCTATGTGCCCCGCCCACTGCCACTTCAACTTAAATCCGCTGGGCTATGTTGACGACTGTCGATTATCTGCGGATCTCACCGTTTTTCTGATTCGATCTCGTAGAGAAATTCTGAGCAAGTTCCTGTACCTGTACTAGTGAAGTAATACTTCTCACTCTTTGACTACAGAAACAGCTTAGCAAATCACCCACAACTAAGAAATTTCACGTGTTATTTTCTTAAATACCTCCAATTTTGTTTTCACTAGCACTACGTTTGTTTTTGGAAGGGTATAGAGCTCATACATTTTTTTATCATCATCAGCCATTTGACGCCCACGGCAGGACATAGACCTCCTTCGTGGTTTTCATAACCATGAGGGGTTTTGCCATAATCGCCACGCTTGGCAGGCGGGTTGGCGATCGCAGTATGCGGTTGAAATCTCATTCTACGAAGGTGGAAATAAAAAAACGGAAGGAAATGGAGTGACGCTATTCTTAATCCGGCGCCACACGATTTTTTTATACGCGTATGATCCTTTATTATTGCCCGGGACATAATAAAAAAATCCCACTATTCCCGGAAGCGCCGTAGCGCAGTATGCTCATATAAAATGAAGTTTATAATTAATTCATTAATAGAGCACACTACAATACTGGCGAGTACCGGATACACCTAGTGGTCATAGACTAAAGAGTTGCAGAAAAGCAAGAGGTGACTCCTGATTATAGACTGGTGTATCCAGCGTCGAGGTACTGTTTTGGTAATAAAAATAGATAAATTAATACCATCTGTATGTAAACAAATAATTTCGATTATTTTTTTTATGTAGCCTATAATACGTCCCATCTCAGGGCACAGGCCTTCTCTCCGAGAGAGGTTACGGGCTTAATCACCACGCGTGCCCACCATGGATTAGCAATTTCAAGCGCTGAGGTATGTGAACACCTCAGACACTCAGGTTTCTTCACAATTAGCGACTGGCATTGCATTGCACTAGTTCACAATTGTACGCAACTTAGATAACAAAGTCATTGGTAGGTACATGCCAGGATTCGAACCCACGACCTTCCGAATGTGAGGACGGCGTTCTACCGTCTGATTCTGATTGCTACATTTATTAATATTTGCAGAGCTGACTGCTAACCTTTCATTCCTAAAATTCGTAATCCCTAATACACCTTAATAATTACAGTTTTTGTTTTAGAATATTTTTTTTTTGTATGAGGTTTTTGTTAGATTTATGTTCTTCAAAGTATCGGGTTTAACATAATTTATTAAAAAAAAACAATTTGGTGCTGTGTCAAAGAATAAATCAACACACTTCACATTTAAATTTAAATACACACCATGAATTTTAGTTTTTTGAAAGCCATGGCAAAATTAACGAGCCCTAACAATAACTATCGAATACGCTAGTTTGTTTTTTTTTTTTGTAAACACGCTTGACTACCAAAACGTCGTGGCAATCGAACCCACGACCTGAATTTTGGTAGTCAAGCGTGTTAACCAAGGCAGTCAATTACTTGCTTATAGTACTTATTAGTGAGGTTGTTTAACAATATCGTTTGGAAACCCGCGGCTTGGTTGGCTCCGCACGTATTGACTTGTCTTTCCTATGGACTAGGCGTCCTGACGGATGGTATAGATGCTGGGCAAGCTTACTGAAGCGTCCGAGTGGTCCCTTAACCCATCTAGTGTGAGTGAAGGTGCCACTGGACGCTGTATAAATCACCTCATTACGTAGATACAAAAGGTCAAAGTTTTTTAACGAATAACATTTGTCATGTCTGTTTCCTTTTTGATGCTATGTAGGCGGGCAGGAAGGGTTGGTAGCCACAACCGTTTTTCATTTGACTCTGCTTTAAATAATTTAAGAAGGGAAAGCAGAACGTGTGCCTTCATGAAACAAATGCGATACATTCAGAACTCCGATTACTTGTTTTCGACTCTCGCTTCTATGATACAGGAAATAAGAGCTATCCTATGTCCAGATACTAGACATTTTAGTCTCCATGACAAAACAGGGTTATTTATAAAATCTACTTAGGGGAATATTAGATTAGATTTAAAGTCGTGGTTGCACACCATACATGATAATAATAATAATAATAAAAAAGCTTTATTACCAACAAAAACATTAAAGCATAACAGAACAAGAATACACAAAACATTAAAAACTTTAGAATTATTTGTGGATACATGACTTCGAAGGCTTAGGAATCATAAACTAAAATACTTAATAGTTACTACATATTATTATTACGTTTTGTGGTAAAAGGTGAGGTGCTCAGCATGTGTCAACAAAAGCTTCTTACAGCTTAAGTGACGCTGGTTTTCAGCACTCGCCTGACTTAAATTAGTTAAAGAAATAGAAGTGTGTGTGTATGTGTGTGTGAGGGTGTGTGTGTGTGTGACTGTGTATGTGAGAGTGTGTGGGGGAGGGTGAGTGTGTGTGTGTGTGTGTTTGTGTCAATGCGCGTGTCATTAAAATCAAGTTATGGAACTACTGACTTGTATAAGATACATATTTATCTAGTACTTATACCTACTTATTATAATTTCCAAACATCATTTATTTAATTTAGAAGCTTGCTTTTCTTGTTGACTACTTAAAAGTATTTGTCTATAGTTGATTTTAAATGTTGATTCTATCCTTGTCTGTTGTAGAGGCGGTGGTATGTCGTTCCATATTTTTGATGCAGCAAAGCTAAAACTACCTCGATAACCAGCTGTCTTATGTGAAATTATGCACATTTTGTTTTGTGTTTTAGCACGGGTTAATCTGGAATGTTGATCTTTTGCCCAATAGAATTTGTTGTATAGATATTTTGGCCTTTTAGTTATAACAATTTTACGAACCATGCAGGCTAAGTGAAGTTCCCTTCTACATTTCATTTTAAGAATTTTTTTATCGTTTAGGTACGGTGTAATCCTAGATTGCTTAGGGATAGTGAAGCAAAAACGCATACATGCGTTCTGTACTCTTTGTATAGATTTGGAGGTTTTCTCGAAAAGTCTAGGGCCAAAAACAGTATCACAGTAATTGAATAGTGACAATACCAGTGACTCTACCAAAATAAGTCTTACCTTTTCGGTTATTATAAGTACTTATATTCGGCGAATTATAAGTACTTATATTCTTGCCATACATATTTGTTACTTCACATAGGTACCATTATATTTCTGATTTCCTTTTTTTAGATCCATCTATCGAATACATTCCTCCTGCAATCCACTCCATCCAAAGGTTGTCTGGAGAAGATCGCTCTAAGCGACAAGACCGCCAATTGTATACCACTAGTAACATAATAATAAGAGATTATTTGTAATTCTTCCTCCAGGTTTTGCAATAAAATGTTCTCTATCTATCTGTAAACGTACATGAAAAAGCGCAAAAAGTATTTATGAAGCGCTTCTACCCCTGAGATCTCTCTTGGGTGATTATTTTAACACACTTTTAAGAACAAAATAGCACCAGTTAGCTGGAAGAATGTACTCATTCGTGGTAAGTTTATGTACAAATGTTTACTGTGTAGTCAAGACTTTGACGGACTTAAGACGATCTCAGACACTATTAATAATGTACGGCCAATTTTCTTGGGTTAAGAAATATCTATGCGATTTCCTTTTTTATGTACAATAAAGTGTTCTCTATCTATCTATCTATCTACAGTCGACAGTACATCAGCTTTTACATGCATATACTCTGATCAGTTACGTTTAGGGCGACTTTGACTTTCTGCCAACTGTGCATATTGTTGATGAGACACGAATTATTGCCTGTACTTAATACATTGATTGGGGATTACAGGCTGTACCATTTCGGTACGGGCCTTAATCCGTGTAAATAAAACCAGATAAAAAAATACAGCATGGAGAGTCTGCTGTTAAACCCCTGGGCAAGCACAGCCATTATATTCCTATCTACATCTACGGATATTAGCCGTACATTAATGATTTATTTGGCTGCCAATTATCTGGTTGGCCATTATTGCCATTCGAGTATCAAATTCACGCAGACATGGTTCCATCTTATTTTAATCGCGCGTAAGTAATACTCTACTTTACCTTAACAAAACCTCCTATACTTAACCTTTTTGAAATACGTTCAAGTTTGCACTGTGCCATTAATTTCCACAATGTAACATTTCTCCATGTTTTTACTCTACAAGTATTATTTATGGCCTCTACCTTCGAAAGCAGTCCTTCGCTCGGCACTTCCCTGCTTACTCCTCTAGCAGCGGATGGGATGTAAAGCGGCGACAAACAGTATTTCAATCTTCTGACAAGTCTCGGAGATTCCTTCACACGCCACTTCTCTCACTTCTCTGCCCACTTCACTAGCAGCGGACGGTATGTGAACTCGCCACAAGAGTAATGTTTTAATCTTCCGGCGGCTAGCTACCGAGCGACGGTTGGACTTAATGGCACTATCTTAATTCAATTGTGGAACTCGTCCGTAATAAGTTGTAAGTGTGAAGATTTTAGATACAGGGTGAGGTTGTTTCTGGGCGCAAAAATGTGGAAAGAACTAGCTTATACATGGTGGGCGTCAAGCTGCTCGGTTTTTCCGTGGACTTGCACAAGAGTACTCCGTGCAAAAAATGATTTGATTTGATCGATAGGACATCTACCAACTAATTAATTGATTATCTACGGAAAAGACAATGCCAATACGTATGGCATAAACTAAGCCGCGGGTTTCTTCACGACGTTTTTTTTTCATAGTGTAATCAAATATAAAAATGAACACCTCAGTCACAGCTGTCCACTTTTATATTTGATTACACTATGAAGAAATTTTAGATTTGGCTTCAGTCTTTATTTAACGCATCGCATGCTGTGTTGAAGGCTATTTTTCACAGTGGCATATGTCCGTTCCCGTGTCATTTCTTGATTTATTTATTTGTTCCTTGCTGTTATATTTCTCTACTTTTACTTGTTTATTTATAGCTTGTTTGGGAATTTAAATAAATATTTCTTGAACAAAATAATATTGATTATGTTCTTTTTTTTTGTTGCACTAATCCGTGCAATTTTAAAAACCTATTCAGAGGCTAAAAATTCCACCCATGCCGGGACTTGAACCCGCGACATCTGCCTAACCGTGCCAGCGCTCTCCCAACTAAGCTAATGGGCTAGTGCAGGCAGCAAGTGCGAGACTCGATTCCTGAACTATTTATGGTATTTACCTACCTACAAATTTGTACGAAACTCTCGGTGCGCGAGTTTGACTCGCACTTGACTATTTGCGATACTAAATTAACAAATAGTTAAATAAGCTAAATATTCAAGCTAATTTCAAACACCCTGTGCACGGGAACGTACAATAATAGTGAAAGACAATTCCAACCGCATCAAATACGTAATTACATCGAAACATCCACGCCGCAAACACACAGACTTTTTGTAAACACAACAATCTAGCTTTTTTTGTTGAGATGTCATAATGTTACTCCGAACATTGACCTCTTCTGACCCATACAGGTTTCCTCAAAGACGCGCAATTTCTGAAACACGTCAATTAGAATATTGACAAAAATGTTCTATCTACGACTTGTGTTTTTTTTTCTGAAATAAATTCTATATTTTTTTTATGTTATTTCACCGTTTTCCTGCATTAAAATTTTCAATTTATTTTAATGTTTTTCTACATTAAATTAGGTACATAACTTACCCCCAGTTTCCCGTACACTAGCATGCTGTTAATCTACTGTTAACAGCTGTCAATTGACCAAAGTGCATACAAAAAAAAACCACTGACAGCTGGTTAACAGTAGATTAACTGCTTGTTAGTGTACGAGGAACCAGGGAAGACTCACAAGATATAAAAATATAATTATCTCGGCACGATCTCCCTCTTTTCCTCTCCAAAAGGGCAGGAAGGGCAAGAAAATTCATTAAAGTTTATGCTCTAATACCTAGTACAAATCAATTTGATACACGGCCAATACTTTCGAATACAGTGAAATGGGTGGAAGATGGTTTTTTGTCAAAGATTTTCTGCCAAACTACTCACCGATTTCCTGCAACAATTTTAGCGACGTCTCTTTATATCTGATCATATCTGTCAACAGACGTCCCATAGTTATAAGTTCAGTAGGAAATCGGTGACAAAAATCATTGTCCACTTTTTGTTTCTATTCGTGCTCCAGCTTCTAACCAACTCCATTTTACCGTTTGTAGGCCGAATATTCTATTTTGTCCCGTAACCACAAAAGGAACATCTAATAAAGTATCATTGTACAGTGAAGTTGCCCGTAAAATTGTCTATTATCCCTAAAAGGTCCGCCTGCCACTATTTACCGGACGACGCTTAGGGGGTTGATTTTCCGATAAACAACCTTTTGAATGCGGTATCAGAGTATACATTTTATGAACATGTATAGTTTTCTTTTTAAATCGGTGGTTATGGTATAAATGGGTGCAGTTCGAAAATGAACGGTTCAACTGAAGCACTTGACTTTGTAAAACAACACATTCATTCATACGCTCCTTTATTGTATCTCCTTCACCTAAAGAGTTCACATAATAGTCTCTGCTTCATAACATATCATTATTAAACCTCGTGCCACAAATAAAGTCCCTGGGTAAGGTCCTTAAATACATCAAAGTACAAAGTAAAATTCCTTAACCCAATTCTTCACTGTCGCCGTTCGTCGTACTCTCGCTCGGAGTAGACATAGCGACAGAGCGTCACGACATTTTAATTTATGCAATCTTAATTGTTAACGCTCATCATCTTAGGACTGAATTTGTTAGTCATTCATTTAACAACTCATTCGTTTATCGTCATTCGCGGACTAACGCAAGTCGTCATCTTTAGTCGAAGATAAAGAGCTGCAACGAGATGCGAGCCGGTGAGCTGCTAAAAGATTAATTAATTTCTTGGGTTTGAGGAAAACCATCGACAAAAAATAAGGTATATCGTACATCATAGTAGCCTGCAGTGAGTTATTAAAAGGTTTTCATTTAAAGCGACATTGTAGCTTTTAAGATCATACCAAGTTATACGTTTACAAAATACTTACGTAACCTAAGCAAAACAGATAGTGAACTATGAACTACTAAGATCACTACTGCGTACTATGAAGACAGCAGAGACTTCCTTATCCCGAACTTTCACGCCGCAGACTTCACGCTACAAATGACTTGGTGACGTAACGATGTGATCCCATCAAGGATACTTAACTTGATTGCGTATTTATTCTACCATACCTTTGTTATATGTGTACTCAATATTTCATATTGTACGTATAATATCTCTCTGAGAGAAGGCTTGTGCCGGGACGTATATAGGCTGCTTTTGATGACGTATAATGACGTAGACGTATATGTCTTTATATATGTTTTTACGTGTATATGTATGTATATGCACGGATATGTACCTATATCGCTGTTAATGTAAATGTAAATTTATTGTCGTTTATTATGTTGCCTATGGTTTTATTTATTAGTTAGCAGCAGGTCACGCTCCACTATAGAGCACTTGGGGCTATCGGCACTGACTGAAAATCAGCGCTGAGGGTTCACACCCTCAGCACTATGCTGAGTCAGTTGTCATTTGCAGCAACAGAGACATACCGCGACAAATTCTGAAAAGTGTCTTTATTATTTTTTACTCTCAATATTTTGTTTTGTTTTAAGTTTTAATTAATGTGTGTCGTTTGTTGCTGCAATAAATGTGTCCCTTTCTTTCTTTCTAAGATTAGGTACTTCTTTGAACTACATCTCTCTTTTCTTTTCAGTGAACCGTGGTCTTCCTTGTTACTCAGACGTTTGACGAACGTCTAATATGATATTTAGGGACGGAAAAAAAATTTGGTTCGCTTCCAAAGTAACGGTAACGAGAAAAGACCATTCTCACATTCAAGAGCTTTGAATCCCGGAAAAGGTACCTACGACCTAGTGTTTTACGAATCACCTTATTAATCTATACTAGATGAATATTACAACGTGCAGTGAAGAGTGACCGTTCTATTTAACAGCTACGGTTTTAAGCAATATCTATCAGGAAGTTGAAAAACAATGATTTTTTTATATTAGAATATTAATGAAAAAAATTCTAAATTCGTAGAACAAATTATTGTAGTTGAAAAACTTAACAAACTGTAACCGACATGTTTCAAGAATTGCGCATTAATTGCATAACCCTATATATTTGCTAATCCATTTACACTAAAAAAAATGAAGCCGACACGCGTGCATCCAATGACTAATGAATATTAATGAGTAGAAAGAGGTTTTTCAGTATCATGGGCTCTGCCTACCCTTCCGGGATACAGGCGTGACTTTATGTAGTGTCATGTCACGCTACGCTTCGAAGTGGTACCTAAAGTACTACCAGAATACCTTTCCCATGAGCCAGCCCAAAAACTCGACAGAAAACAAAGGGTTAATGACCAGATCATTAACTGAAATTGATGATAACATCCCCTGACCGATTGGCTGTAAGCTGGAATTATTGTGACCGCAGAGGGAGTTATTGGCTTTATGCAATACGCTCCCCACTGTTTAAAGGGTTGTAATGGGAAATAATTCAAATTCTCACTAAAACAAATTAATTCTCAACAAATTGCGCTTGAAAACGTAAGTATACGAGTATAACGTGTTAATTGAAACCTGGTCATAATGCATGAAAAATTTAATAGTGAAATTGACAATTTTCGCCACTGGCAAACCATTTACGAACGCCATGCCGGATTGCAACGAAACTTTACCGATATGCTCAGAGAAAATAAGTAATTATAGTCTTTTTAGGGTTCCGTCAAATTGCAAAAAAAATTTAATAGTGAAATTGACAATTTTCGCCACTGGAAAACCATTTACGAACGCCATGCCGGATTGCAACGAAACTTTACTGATTTGCTCAGAGGAAATCAGTAATTATAGTCTTTTTAGGGTTCCGTAGTCGACAAGGAAGCCTTATAGTTTCGCCATGTCGTCCGTCTGTCTGTCCGCGGACTAGCTCAGAGACGATTAGTTCGAGAAAGCAGAGATTTGGCATAGACATACATATTAATCAAGCCGACAAAACAGTAGAATAAAATTAAAAAACTAAATAAATTTGTGTACTTAATTGTGCTAAAATTGTGTAGCATCCCTAACATAGGTGACATTAGGGATGCTATTTTTTTCTCGCTTACCTCATAGTGTAGGATGTCATTGGATTTGTCATTTAAAAATATTGTGGGTGAAGGAAGATTATTTTTTATTTAGGGTTCCGTTTTCGAAATATTAAGCTTTAAAGCGCAATTTTTTGCATGAGTAGGGCGTCCCCTCCTCCTCTCCTGGGTGTACCGTTGATTGTGGAAACATGAAAAAATTCAGGGTAGCACACAAAATTAACTTAAAAGTAAAACTAGCACGGCTGAGTAGGCTTTACAAGGTAACGAGTAATAGGCGACGAACGTATAAAAGGAAAACTGCGTACAAAATCCATTGAAAATGACGTTGATGAAGTTATTAGTTCTGTACAGCAGATAAAGCCCCCTCTCTCTACGGAACCCTGACACGCACTTGGCCTTGCAAAAATCTCCTATTACGCTTGTAACCGGTAACGACAGTACTACTAGTAGTACATATTATGCCATTCAATAACAGCGTAGGAAAACATCATGAGGAAACCTAGGTGTCTGAGGAAGTTCCATTTTCACACCGCTGAAAATCGACGAAACAGAGGCGACGTCTCGAAACGTCGAAACGTCTATGCCCCGCAGTGTGACGTACATACATACATATAATTATATTAGCGTTATATTTATCTATCGAAATAACAATTATATCAACGACAATATTTGTATCAATTAATCAAAATAGTCCAGACGATTAATCACACGAAGATTTGCCGAGTCACTGATTCAAAGACAGACTCGACTTAGTTATTGGTATAGGCTAAGTTTCGGGCTGACGCATTAGTGAATCATATTGATTCTGCTGAGCTGAGGCCGCAGGGTAAAATTACACAGAAGATTACCTACACTGTAGCACGGAATAAAACCATCGTGAGAATACCGGTGGATTAGTATAAGGCTGTCTGAGCTGAGAAGATACTCTATGATTTTTCCATTTGTATGTACAATAAAGCGTTCTCTATCTTTCTATGTTCCACATATAGATATATAGATGGATAGATAGATAGTATAAGTATAAGCAGCCTATATACGTCCCACTGTAGGGCACAGGCCTTCTCTCAGAGAGAGAGAGTATGGGCTTAATCACCACGCGTGCCCACCGCGGATTGGCGATTTCAAGCGCTGAGGTATGTGAATAGCTCAGACACCCAGGTTTCCTCACGATGTTTTTCTTCACCGTCAGCGAATGGTATTGCTACTATAACTTCACAAATGTACATAACTTAGAAAGAAAAGTCATAGGTACATGCCCGCACTGGGAATCGAACCTGGGTCTCCCGCTTCCGAGTCCAATGTTCTACCCGCTAGGCTACCACCGCTCGATAGATAGAGAACACTTTATTGTACATAAAAATGGAAATTACACAGATATTTCTTAACCTCAGAGTACAAACGGCGGACTTATCACTAAAAGTGATCTCTTCGAGACATATATTATTGTTCTGGGCAAGCCCACTCCATAAAAATATATTTTAGGTTTTAAGGCGGCAAAAGAAAGTAAAATTTGTCATATATTTCTCCAAAGATGTTGAATTGCGCGAAATCTCAAATTTATATCACCGCATGAGAGGACGCCATAAAACTACCTGGAGACGCTCAGTCCAGCAGGAAGTAACCAGTTTGTAGATGAACGTGGATGAGCTTGAATTGAAGCCTCATGATTGAAAAATGAGGAAGGCCTATGTCCTGCAGTGGGCGTCAAATGGCTGATGATGATGATTATGATGATTGAAAAATCTCATAGTGAGGGATTTAATTTTTTATTTATTTTGTTATTCCCTAGTCACTGGATAGATGGCGCTGAACTTGGTAAGTTACTGAAAGGAACAGAACATCGCATTATTTTTTTATTATTTCAATTCGATGTAGTTTTTTGATCACGAAACAAAACTTACATAATTATGAATGTCATTGTCACATCTCAAATAAATATCGTTCCGAATTGATCCATTCACGTTATCGCAATATCGTAGACGCGATTACGTGAGCTCGGTGAGCTGCGCGTGAGCGATCTGTAGTGCGTTCCGATTTGCCCGTGATTGCTCACGTAGTGATTTCAGCGCCACCTACAGAGTTCTCAGGAACCTTTTTTTTTAACAGTCGAATCGGCCGTTCTGGAAGTCTGTTTCAAGAGCCCCATGTTTCTGATAACAGAAACTGATGATAATGACTGGGGGACCAATGAAACTAGACCTTCTTTCACCAAATGAAGCCGCAAAATCGGCCGTTCTGGATGTCTGTTTTGAGAGCCCTATATAAGGAGAGCTCTAATGAGGGACAACAGAATGATGAAGATGATGACGATGAATGGACTAATTTAAACTACACAATAAACTTTGGCTGGTTGCATGTACTTCTTCATCATTATCTTTGTAATAAGACCGCCAATTGTACTGTACTATATTATTGTTAAACTCATATGCAATTCCTGGTGTACGTATAATAAAGAATATTCAATCTACCTATATCTACGTAATGCGTAATCACTCACACTAGATGGGTCAGGTAACCGCTCCGACGCTGTAGTGCCTGGCACATGGTTTTTAGATGGAGTAGGCTCGCCCAGCACCTATACCATCCTGACAGCTTATTCGGCCTGGTCCACAGGAAAGACAAGTCAATACGTGCGGAGCCAACCAAGCCGCCGGGTTTCCTGACGATATTTTCATTCACCGTTAGCGTGTGGTATTGCTACTACAAATTCGGAGATGTACGTAACTTTAAAAATAAACAGTCATATTTTATGTACTTACCCGCACTGGGAATCGAACCTGGGTCTCCCGCTTCCGAGTCCATAATGGGCTACCACCGCTAGACAAACCCCTTCATGAACCTATTTTTTTATCTATACGCTATGAATATTATGCGTATTTAATATGCGTACTAAATACATCTAAGGCTGGCTTGCGTCTACGCTATCTGACAGCCCTATCTCTCTGTTTATCCATGGGTTAGTTCTATCCAATGTATCCAGAAACATCTTGCAATATAATATTTGTAAAGCTATCCATAGATAAATTGTATTTATTTATTTATTCCTTTATATAGACAAGATAGAGAACACTTTATTGCACAACCAGGTGAAAGAATTACAAATAGTTTCTTATAATCTAAGTAGTGGCATACAATTGGCGGTCTTATCGCTTAGAGTGATCTCTTCCAGACAACCTTTGGATGGAGTGGATTGCAGGAAGATGGATGTTTATCCTTCTACCGACTGTATCCTATTCTTATTTTATTCTATTATGACTTTATCCCTGGCTAAAATAGTCGCCCTAAGGTATTTTAGCTAAAGTGTAAGTGTAAAACTTCTTCAATTCAACCATTTCTCTACTTATACTGGTCGACTAGCCCTGCAAGACACTTCCACCGTAAATCAGTCAGTTCTAAACGAATTGGCTGGAAGCCAGGGGTTCTCAACCTTTAGCGCCAGTTAATCTAACGCAGGGGCCCGCTGGCGGCCATTCAAGAGTTTTTTTTATTTCATCTTCTATAGACATTTTGGCACCAGCGCAAAATAAGACTACAACTCTAATTGCTTTGACCCGAACAGTGGTGTTTTTTTACCATTGACACGCTAATGAAATAAAATGGCTGAAGTTTTAGATGTTTACCTGCATTTCAAATTAAAAAAATTTAATTATCTGCTTGCATAAGGCTGCTTTTAGTTCTAGCTCGTACATTGAAATGTAGAATCGCCCATAGAATCAACTTCAAAATCGATCTTTTCTCATTGACTCCGTCTAAGTACATGCCGGCCGGGATTCGAATCCACGACCTCGCGTATGTAAGGCACTAGTTCTATTGGGTCTGCTTATAAAACTGAGAATGTGAAATCAAAATGTCTCAAACATAATCATAATTTTATTTACTACTAGCTGACTCGACAAACGCTGTTTTACCATATCAATTACCCTACGACCTACTCTCAAACCTTCCAAATATACACAAAAAAATCATACAAATCTGCGAAGCGCATTCGGAGGAGTTCGATCACAAACACTGTGACACGAAATTTTTATATATTAGGAGATTGCGCTCTTGGACCACATTTGTCAAAGTACACTAACCTCATGTTTCTCCGACACAACGTTTGGCGTCGTACGTTTTGGCATTCATAGTAAAGTTCTTGGTGGCAATCATGGAATCTTGTCATGTAGGTAGCAACTGAGATTAATATGAGAGCTTAAGATGGACTGGACACTGGAGAAAAGATGGTCGGAGTGGAGTAATCAGTTTCGCTGCCTCATTCTCCGCTACAGTTTCGACCCGAAGGCAGCGACTAACATTGTAAATTGACATTAAAACAAGCAGTTTTTTTTTTTATGTTGAAATATTTTTTTTATTTCTGACTAACAGTCTTTTAATCTTTTTTGGAACTAAAACTCTCATAAGCACTACACATTATTAACTTAATTACTCAATTACTTGTTTTTTTTTTCTTTGAAGAGAAAGCAGTTAAGTATGTCCGGATTTTAGTTAATAAATCTTTTAACCAACTGTTACTTCAGGTCCTAGTTCGCCAAAGGGCCTAAAATAATAACCGACTGCTATTTCCAGTAGATTAACCCTGATCGTTAGTGTACGAGAAATCGGGGGTAGCACCCGTTTTATCGTATACTGACTAAATGGTAGACACCCAAGCTTTATTGTTATAAAAACAAAAGCCTGTTGGACCAAGCCAAATGACCTTTTGGGCCATTAACAAGGACGCCGGCCTTTTAACCTCCAATTAATAAATTGGTAATATAACACCGCAAGAACAAAAGGTTGGCTACACCCTCTGTAGGGAATCCATAATAATACCCTTCATCGGTGGTGACGGGCCTTCTCCTATAGGGTGCCATGGAAAGCCGCCGTTCGATGTGCCGGTGAGTCGCTGGATGCGGGTGGCACAAGACCGAAGCTTGCAAAACCATGAGGGAGGCCTATGTCCCGCAATGGGCGTCAAATGGCTGATGATGATGATGATGTGCCGGTATTATCTACCGTCCTCATTTTATGTTTTTATTCGTTTCATGACCACTGGATTTTGTAAACAAATTTTCTGGAGTCTCCATTTGAATAGCACGCTACAGCAAACCAGCGAGGAGCTGCGTACGGTGTGTAGACATCTTCGGTAGGTTCGCCTCGTAGGCGATTGGCAGGAAATCTCACAGGATAAAGACACTTGTCACCACTTGGCGACTTTTTGTTTCCGAGACCAAGACTCGCTGGACGTCGCTGGACCAGCGGAGTGTGTAAGTGATGATGACGGTCTCGACCGATTTCAGTCTTGGGCACTATTTCAACTTCTCTTTAGGTGGCGTCAGTGTGCTCGCATAATGAACCTTTTTAAAAAGATTCAGTGACAAATGTGATTGGACAGATAAATGTGAAACTGTCCAATAATACATTGGATTATTTTGAAAAGGTACTCGGTTATGCTACTATGACCATAACGACACAACAACTAATATCTTCTTCTGTCTGGGATTTCACATAAACAGTGACAATCTACCAAAAGTAAAAGCTTTTGAAAAAATTCTGACTAAACGGTCCACATTTTCGATAGTTTGTCACTCTTAATTACGAATCCTGGACTATTAATAAAGTTGACATCTAGTCTGTCTGTATTAATAAAGGTGACAGTCTAGTCTTTAATAAGGATCCAGAAATTTGGGTCTGTACGGAGTGCCCCAAACTAACTGTTCCAGTTTATTTGGGCCGTTTCTAATTAGGATTTGTGTAACTGTGCGAGGAGGGCGCCCACGGGTGGGAGCGAGACAGCGGGTCATTCGATTATACGTAATTAAGATATTTCGCCGGCTCTATTCCGAATTTCATTCGTTTCAGATAAACATTTAATGAAGAGCCCAACAATAGGCGAGCGCCCGGTTTTAAGTGGAAAATTTACATGGTACTATTTCTGTTCTAATGAATTCGGTATTTGACACGATCAACAATAAATTATTTCATGTGCTCGGTTAAAACAAAAATTACAAAATATCTCGGAAAATGTATCTCTTTTAGTCAATTACTAGTTATTACAATTTTTAAATAGTTTAAACATAAAAAGAGTGCTCTGAAATGTGACGTCATAAGCCAGTATTTTCATACCAAATTCCGTTTTAAAAGTAACTCATTTGATATTTTTTCAAATACCCAATTCCCTAGCCGTCGAATTAAATAATTTATACTAACCTAACATATGCTTAGATTGATAACCGTCGTAACTAGTGAGTTTAGGAAAATCGAACCGGAGATACAAACTAAAATAATGCGTAAATACTAAGGTACATACATAAACTCCCCTGTATCCAGGAGCGGTAGGCAGAGACCAGGGTTTGCCACTTTTCACGATCACGACGACTCTTGCGCTTCATCAACAGAGGTTCGAGTTCAAAATATGGGTGCAAAAAAGCACGACCGGATAGTCTGTAACATCATAGGCTTAAGGATTATTTTGAATTGATAGACGCGACATCCGCACTTCATCGGCACGTTCTAATGTGGATAGCCCTTTTGCGTGTATGTCGAAGTATTCACTTAACCATAACAATATTGGCAAGGAAAGAGGGGGGACAAGTTCCGTGATCAGCATCTATTTCGATCATAGATAGATAGAATATTCTTTATTGTATGTACACCAGGAATTACATATGATAATTTAACCATAATATAGTACGGTCATTTGGCGGCCTTATCACTAAAAGTAATTTGCTCCAGACAACCATTGACGAAAAAAAAAAAGAGAAGCTAAATGACGGGTAGTCGGTGCAACTAAACAATACTAAGCTAGATATTTATATTATATTTAATACACGTACGTAAACGGTACTTAAATATGAAATAAATATAGAATAAACTATAATAGAGGAGATGAACGAAAATTATACCTTCATACTACTAGGAAAAGATTTCACCAGAAAAAATAAATAAAAAAGAAACAAACTTAAGCTAAGGCAAAGTAACATTTTTGAACTCTGCTCTTAAATACTGACGGGGACGGTGAAAATCTTATGGCCAAAGGCAGATCGTTCCACAGACGGACAGCAGAGCTGTGATAGTAAAGAAATTGCTGAATAACCTTGTCGAATGACGAATGATGAATGAAGATAAAAAAAAAAGAAAAAAAAATTTAAGCTGTTTATTTAAAAAAATATATATATATATTACATGGCATGAACTTAACTTCTAATCTTAATGAAACCTTCCTCTAGCTGTGTATGGGCTAGATAGATAGATAATCACTTTGGCCTTTGCATCTACGTAATGAGATGATGCAGCATCCAGTGGCACCATCACTCACACTAGATGGGTTTAGGGACCACTCGGACGCTGCAGTGCCTGGGACATTGTTTTTTAGACGGAGTAGGCTTACCCAGCACCTATACCATCCTGACTGCACGTGTAATAATAATAATAATTTGTTGTAGGTTATATAGGATATATCGAATTAAATATAGGATTAAACATAGGAAACACATGTTCTGTGAAAATTTCAACTGCCTAGCTATCACGGTTTATGAGATACAGCCTGGTGACCGCCAGACAGACGAACAGTGGAGTCTTAGTAATAGGGTCCCGTTTGGCACCCTTCAGGTACGGAACCCTAAAAATGCCTTTGCATACTTTCAAATCAATAAGTAGGTGATTTGATACTTTAGCCACGTCATGCTCAGCTGTGAGTAAATATTTCGTAACATCTATGAAAACATTTCATTCCATTCTCTATCAAAATGTCTTAAATATTGACTGCCGATATTATCAATATTATGTGTTGTATGCTACGCCTCGTGGTTTAACGTAATTCCACCCTTAAGAGCCATTCCAAATACTGGTCAAAGAATTTTTGTAATCGGTTAAGTGCTTTCAGTGATTAGCGCCTACATACAGACGTATAAACTTAGTATAATTTTAGAATTTTTTGATCTCACTAATTGAATTTAATTTTAATAATAGCCTATGGATTGTTTTATACGAAATAAAGTGATACGATAATTAATGATAGTGATGAATAAGCGGTGGTAGCCTAGTGTGTAGAACATTGGACTCGAAGCGAGAGACCAAGGTTCGATTCCCAGTGCGGGCATGTACCTATGACTTTGTTTTCTAAGTTGGGTACATTAATTGTGAAGTTATAGTAGCAATACCACTCGCTAACTGTGAATGAAAACATCGTGAGGAAACCTGAGTGTCTGAGCTGTTCACATACCACAGCGCTTGAAATCACCAATCCGCGGTGGGCACGCGTGGTGATTAAGCCCATACTCTCTCCCTGAGAGAAGGCCTGTGCCCTACAGTGGGACGTGCATAGGCTGCTTAATTGCTTATGTATGTACAATAAAAAAACAACTTACAAACTTTTCCTCTTTATAATATTAGTAAGTACAGATAAATACTGAAACCGACAGATCTCAGCGCGTAGCCAATGAGCCACGACCAATTTTTTTTGCGAAAAATATCACGTAGCATCTTTATGGGGACGTAAAAAGTATTTTACTGGATTTTCGACCGAGACGGCGGCGCAAAAACGGGACAAACCTCAATTTGTTGTGACGAATGATGCTTTTTTTTGTGTCTTGTCATTATTCGTGTATTTACGAACGCATCTTGGGGTGGGAGGGATATGGCTGTACGGATTACGATATCTTTTTGGTACATGGCTCCAAGCTGAGCTTTTTCTTATGATCGGTAGAATTTTGAGTACGTTTTGTGTCTTCTCGCTAACTGTGAAGAAATATCGTGAGAAAACCGGTTGTGTCTTCTCGCTAACTGTGAAGAAATATCGTGAGAAAACCGGCGTGCCTGAGGTGTATTGCATTTATTTGCATTTAAAACATGCAGTTTTGCACATAGGCGAGCTTAATGCTACTTAGCATTATCTACCAGCTAACCTAAGTTTTGAAAAGAACATTATCAGCGCTTGAAATTGCCAATTCACTGTGGGTACCTGTTGTGAATAAGTCGATACCAGTGATAGTTAAAAACATAGAAGGAACGGAACGTGCTGTGTTGTTGCAAACATCTTGTTGTTATTGTCGGCGTCTATTTATTTAAAATAAAATGTAATTAGGAGTGGATCATCTTGTGATGCATATTTACATAAAGTGCACAGTGTAATCGTCGTAATTTGTGATTTTGGATGCTGGATTTGTGAGTACAAAGCTCAATTCGTGCCATCAATATTGGTGGTCTGGATATGTAACGGCTGAGAGCCGAAAAGAGACAAAGATAATTGCGTCACGATGTCTTTCGAAGCAACCAATGGGAGACCCCCATGCGCTGTCACTGTCACCCAACTTTGACGCTAGTGACGAATGTTGTTCCATTCCACGCCTATTGCTGTCGTCGGTGACTCTTCGCCGATGCGAGTGAGATGCAGGCTCGCGTTGTATGGATGGTCCGGATTATGTCGGCCCGTTTGGTGGTCCGTCGCTGCTGCTTAGACTAATACTAGCGAGGGCTCACCGGTGGTATCTAGTATGGGCTGTTTTTAAATCGGACTTGCTTGATGTTGCTGTTGCTGCGGTAGCTTACTAGCTTCTTCTATAAACCAATGCTTACTTCGTGCTTTTATTGCTTGTGAGTTTGACTTTGTACCTCTTTAGTGATTATACCGATTTATTTATATTTTGTTACACGTGCTGCGAAGCTGCGATTTGTTTGCCTTAATTTTATGTAATTACTATTGACATATGTGATTAATACATTCTATTTAGTTACTATTATTGTATTATATGACGTTGTATTGTATGACGTTGATTATACTTTTTGACATTTTTAATATCTGACGCACGCACTAATTAAGTTAGACGGACCGTAGGAGTTTATAAAAATACTTTATTTATCCAACAGAGTGACCACTAGGGTCTTTACTAATACAATATTGCTTATTCTAAGATGCTATCGATATTTATAGTAACTATAATGAATGGTTAGCAATAAATCATTGACGTATGTAGCCTAGTTAGGAGAAGTGCTGACAAAGGACATTTGGAGTGGTTGGTCCACCTTAACTCCTCCCCCCTTAAGAGAGAAATTATCTGAAGACAAAGAAGTGGGTTTCGGAGAATTTCGATTTATACAGTATGTATATGTCCTGAATTTAATACATAGTAAGAATACTAGGATTATTATTATAAAATACAGTAAAATGGTCCATACACTAATGTTTTTCACTATGTAGATAAAATCGTCCGAACTGTTTTCACTCACTTTAAACTTAGCACTGTTGATAACGTCTTTTATGTCGCTGAAATCCACGTTTTGCAGGTCCAGTTGTTTCCCTTCTTGCCTGATGGCATGTCGTAGTTCTGGTAACTGCACGAACGGTAGTTGTAGGCTGATAGCAGAAGCGTTGGTCGGTGTGGTTATGAAAACGTCTCCTACTTGGGTTTTGCACTGCTGACTCGGTCGTAGAAAGGATGTTCCTTGTACAGTGTTCTTGTACACTTCTTCGTCGCAGTGTTCCGTTATGATCAGTCCTTTTTCGGAGTATATCAGCCAGTAGTTTCCGGCAACCTTCTGTACTTTCTCCTTTTCCAAGTGTATGAAGTGTTGGTGGCACCTGGTGCAGTTGTCTTTCAGCATCATGATCTGTTCTATGCAGGTTTCAGATGGGTATTGTACGAGGTCATCTCTCGAACACAGGAACTTGTTGTCTTCAATCTCGCTGCATAGGTTTACCACGGGTCTGTATTTCAACCTATTCACCATAAGGTAAGGGTATTCGGGAATAATTGTAGTTGTTTTTTGTGTTATAGGGTTGTAGATAGGGATAGGAATTACTTTATAATATGTATACGTGTTTGATTCTATCAGAGGAATTTCTAATACAAAAACTAATCTATTCTTATCAATATATGATTTTAAGATAATGCTACTCTCTATTTTAACTAAGTTTGCCCTTTTAACCGGATAAATTAAATGAGCATGTTTCTCTATTTCTATAAGAATGTGAATAAGTTCTGTAGAGTTAATTATAGACTGATGTAGAACATGAAGCTTGCTGAAGGCAATAGCCGTTTCCGTTTCCTGAATAAAATCATAAATAGTACGAAAGTTATTCAGAACTTGGTACAGGTTATTCATTAGTGAGAGAATGTTATCTCGTTTAGATTCTTTTTCCAAAAGGGATTCAATTTCTACTGTTTTATTACCTAAAAACTTGATATTTGAATTCATGCTTTCTGATGCGTTTGCGAATTTATCCAGGGTATTAACCATTAAGGATACTTTTCGTTCCACTGAATGTTCCTCACTTTTAAGTTGGCTTATTTCAAAGTTATAACGTATCGCGTCTTCCTCATCTAAGTTTCCTGAGATGACTTTAACTAACGAACCTAAGGGACTGAATATTGCCCGTTTAGCTCTAGAGAAAGGTAAAAGCTGGTTAATTCTATTTTTAATCTGGGATTGCAACGATTCTATTTGCCCACACAGACTTCCTAGTTCCTTTTTATATTCACTATTATTAGATATAATTATGCTAAACTTACTAAATTGTTGAAAATTATTATCTACTTGGCTGACTAAGGTCTCTAAGTCTAATGTCTTAAAAATAGTCCACAAATTACTCTTCATCGCTGCCGTTCCAAGTTTGATCGGTGCTATTCCCGGATTCATGTTCAGATTTTGAAGTTCCAGGCTGCGGATCGGGCCTATTAGTACTAGAAGTACTAGGCTTAACCTGTGGAGGACGTTTAATGTTCTTAATAGCTACTCTTGTCTTTCTTTTCTTTAATTCTACTGGGATAATATTCCTATTCGGTTTACCTATCACTTTAGCCTTTTCAAAGCGAGGTAGGTCTTTCGCTTTTCTTGTCCTAGTATTTTTCATGAAGATGTCGTCACCTATTCTAAGCTCAGGAGGTTCCTCACCTCCTCTCTTTTCTCTTACTTTAGCTTTCCCTTCCTGAAGTTTTTCCGCAACGTATTCGTACAAAACCTTTAGTCGTTTTCTATGATCTTGTAGCAATTTTTGTGTGAGATTTCGTTCCCTCTCGATATCAAAGACGTTACCGGAGTCTGTGTTACCAAAAACCATTTCAAACGGTGTGAAACCAATAGCAGAATGGATAGAATTATTGTATGCCATTATCGCGTAAGTCATAACGGAGGCAGCATCCATGTCGTTATTCTGGTACTTTGCTAAACGATAAATTTCGATAACGGTTGAGTGGAATCGCTCTACCATTGCCATTGAATTAGGGTTATTTGGAGTGCCAATGTGTAACTCGATCTTATACAAGCTTAAAAGTTCTTTAACTAAATCATTGTTAAATTCGGTTCCAGAATCGCAGTTGATTTTTTTGGGTAGACCGTACATGCTAAAATATTTTATTAAGGCTTGGACTACTTCCGGTGTACTACGATTTGGGATGTTAATAGCCTGACCTAATTTGCTAAAGGCATCGATTATTGTCAAGTAGTATTTACTTTCGATGTACAGTAAGTCCATGAAAACTTCCTGAAAGGGTGAGTTTTGGCTCTGAGTTAACTGTATACAAGGTTTAATTGGTTTCCTTTCGTACTTCATTTTTCTACACTGTTCGCAAGCATTTATAATTGCCGTAACTGTTTCTTTCATATTTTGCCACCAATAGTGACGTTTAATTTTCATCATGGTTTCATTTATTCCCCTATGGCAAGTTTTCCCCTCGTGATATTTTAAAACTACATCGCGTTGATCTTCTTCTGACTCAGTGAGATTCACAGTGCGTTCCGTACATTCAGTCAGGTTCAAAGTTCCCTTTTTGAACAACTTTGTTATGACCTTAACAAAAGTTTTCCTAAAAGCTTTGTGCTCGAAATAAATGAAATATTTGTGTTTTGTATCAATGTACTCCTTGAGGAAATCCTTCGCTAGCTTTTCATTGTGAATCGGTAGGAATACTTCAAGAATTCGCTGTTTTGTGTTTGAGATGTCATTAACGTAAAGCTTATCTTTGTACCAAGTCTGAACTAAAATCTGTTTGGGTTTCGAGTCTATCGCTTCATTTAATATGGGGATTCCTTCGTGTTCTCTATTAGATATTGAGTTAGCTGTGGCAGCGTCATCTGAATCTGAAATTTCTATCGCTTCAGTTGACTGCTCACCTTGGGAATCGGAGATTTCTATTACTTCAGTTGACTGTTCACCTTCGGAATCGGAGATTTCCATCGCTTCCGGTGGTGGTTTTGGCTTTTGTTTTAATTTGCAGTTTAATGTTTCTAACTCCTTCCTGACCTCAAGGAAGCGGTCCTCATTCTCATCTACATTAGCTAGAATAGAGTCCAAATCATCATCAACGGCATTAATCCTGATGCGAGAAAGGGCATCAGCGTTGGTATTTTGCTGTCCTTTCTTGTATTTTATTTCAAAATCGTACTCTTCTAACCTCAAACGCCAACGTGTAAGTTTGCTATTTGGCTCTTTTAGTGAGTACAGCCACGCTAAAGGCCTGTGGTCTGTGTAGATCACAAACTTTTTTCCGTAGAGGTAAGGCCTGAAGTGTTTTACGGCCCATATTACAGCCAAAAGCTCCTTCTCGATTGTGCTGTACCTACTCTCAGTGTCGCTTAGGGTCCTACTAGCGTATGCGATAGGTTTATCCGAACCAATAGTTCCCTGTGACAAAACAGCGCCGATAGTAAAATTGGATGCATCGGTGGTCAAAACAAATGGTTTTTCAAAGTTCGGAAACTGAAGAAGAGGTGCATTGGTTAGCAGCTTCTTGCAAGTTTCAAAGCTATTCACGTATTCGTCATTCAATACTATCTTTTTCCCTTTTTTCAGACATGCTGTGAGTGGTCTCGTGACTCTGGCGAAATCTTTAATAAATTTCCTATAGTATCCTATAAGTCCTAGGAAGCTTTTTATTTCAGTCGTCGTCTTAGGTAATGGGTACTTCAAAACTGCTTCTATCTTATCATTGTTTGGCTTAAGGCCTTCGCTTGTGATTGTATGCCCTAAATATAAGACTTCCTTCCTCAGGAAATGGGACTTGTCCAATTGAATTTTCAAATTAGTCTGTCTGAATCTTTCAAAGACAGCTTTTAATTTTTCTATATGTTCTGGTAAGCTTTTTGAAAAAATTATTACATCATCAAGATAAACGAGGCAGTGCAATCCTTGCAACCCTCGGAGCACATTATCCATGGCTCTTTGGAAGGTTGCGGGTGCTGTTTTCAATCCAAATGGCATACGGTGGAATTCATAGTGCCCAAATGGTGTACTAAATGCTGTCTTTGGTTTATCTTCTTCTTCTACTTCTATTTGGTGGTATCCACTCGCGAGATCGAGCGTAGTGAAATACATACTCTTGCCAAGCGTATCAAAAAGGTCATTGATGTTTGGCAAAGGGTATTTATCGTCGGTTGTTATGTCATTCAACCGCCTATAGTCGACGACCATTCTCCACTTTTGTTCACCTGAGGCATCCAATTTTTTTGGCACTAGGTGGACAGGAGCACTCCAGGGAGAGTGTGACTCCTGGATAATGTTGTCTTGTATCATTTTCTCTACTTGTTTCTTAATTTCTTGGGTCTGAACTGGGGGTAATCTGTGAGCTTTTAAGTTAATGGGGTCTTCGTTTTTTGTCCTGATTTTATGTTTCACTTGATTGCTGAAGGATAATGGAATATCTTCGCAATAAAATATATCTTTGTACGCCCTACATACATTTTCTACCTGCATTCGTTCCTCCTCATTCATATGGTCCAGTCTAAGCTTCTTTAAATTCCTTTCTAATAATTTTTTAACATCTTCTTGCAGCTCTGAATAATTCAGATTGGTTGAATTTACATTTGGTGATTGTTTATGAAACAACTCCACAAGGAAGGGTGACGTAACCGTGATTCTATGATTCAACTCCGTTGTATTTTGGATGACAGTAGTCGCGTAGCCGTTTGTGCAGTTTACAATAGCGGCTGGCATTCGGACTCCGTCGCTAAATTGAGTGAACTCCAAAATAGCTTCCCCATGTAATAAATTAACGGGCAGTTTTACTCTTATCTCGCATCGAGGAGGTAGGTTGTACGTCTCTCTCATGGGAGGTGAATAAATTATTGGGATCTTACTGAAATCTGTAAACAAAGTTTGGGACTTCATGTCAATGTTTGCGTTGAGTTGTTTCAGCAAATCGCTGCCTATTAGACCATCGTATCTTTCATCCACAGAATAAATGTAGAATTTGTGTTTTTGGTTGCTGTTAAAAATTCGGGGCAGATTTATGTAAACTACCTCACTGTGTCTACTTGAAGCATGTGTGCTAATGACCTCAAACGGTTCGCTTTGCTTTGAACTTGCGTAATATTTGTTAGCCACCCTTGGGCTAAGAAATGATCGGGTACTGCCTGTGTCTATCATGAACACAGCGTTAAGTTCCGGTACGCGAATATAGGGCAAGTTCAAGCGTTTACTACAATTTAATTTTATCTGTTTCCCTATCGACGAGGCGACTACGTGAAAATTTTCCACCGGTTCACCGTACGGGACAGAATTTAGACCGTCCACGCATTGTTGTGAGTTACATGGTTGGAAATGGTTATCATTTTCAGTAAAGTTAATGCGCCTAGAACTAGCTGTACGCATTGTAACATCGGTATTCGAACCCGATGGCACAGGTTGTGCGTGATTTTGCTGCATGTGCATAGGTGCATTGTCCGCAGGGTGCTGACGCTGCGCTTGCACCTGCGCTGGCGGTGACCTACTTACGCGCGGCCATTGTTGACCGTTGTTATTATTAAATCTGTTAATCGATTGCTGCTGTCTATTGTTTCTATATTGAAATGAGCTGTTTTGCGATGCGTTGGGTGTTGAGTTAAATGCGTTGTTCGGTGTATTTGCACTTGGTAGCCTTTGAAAATTGTCCTGCCTTAGAGCGTTAGAGTTATTTTGATTCTGGTTGAAAGGTGGGTTACTTGTCCAATTACGATTGAAATTAGATCGCGGGTTTTTTGTGTCGTATACAATTTGGAAGTTTTGTTCCTCCAACACCGTTTTCAAGGCATCCTCCAAAGTGGTGACATTTCTCAAACGCACCAGCCTAACTAAGTAAGCCGGCAGATTAAAGAGAAAAACGTTTAATGCGGTATTGTCATAAATATGATGTTTCGCCTGACGTAAATTAGCGTCATCAATGGTTTCACTGATTTTTGAAAACAAAATACTCCTCAAATGTTGAACCCTATGACAAAATTCTGAATATTTTTCATTCCTATTTCTTTTTATTGACTCTAATTCCATTGCCAGACATTCTTCGGACCTTGGGTCACCAAAGTGTTGGGTCAGGAGCTGTTTCAGT
This sequence comes from Yponomeuta cagnagella, assembly GCA_947310995.1. NCBI lineage: Eukaryota > Metazoa > Arthropoda > Insecta > Lepidoptera > Yponomeutidae > Yponomeuta > Yponomeuta cagnagella. The sequence goes on from OX371293.1 coordinate 6,709,919, forward strand.
TCAACCCATGTTTGGATTAGTTCCCGTTCCCCCACTAGATTAGCGGCTTCCCCAGAAAGTCTACTGGTTATAACGTGGAACAAATATACGTTCTGTACATTACCCCCTTGGAAAGTTTGCAGAATGTATTCACATTTCTTTATAAAAAGTGGTAATAACCTTGTGTCCCCGTCAAATTCTGGAATAATTTTTACCATTTCCATGGGAACTCGCACAATATTCTCCATTGTGGCTAAGGTTTTTTTTTTTTTTTAAAAAAAAATTTGCTGAAAATTTAAGAGTTTACCTATGAACTAAAAAAAACGGTGTGCGGGTTTACACTAAGCTCTGATAAATGATACGAACTGACTTTGGGAACTTATAACTGATATATTGTCAATAGTACTAGGACTAAGATGAGGGGTGAGATGAACTGGTATTGTACTGATAATGAGGACGCGACGAGTGTCCGTCTGAACGGATCGGCTCTATATCGTGAACTAACTTAGATTGCTACCGATAGGTAGCGGGTGACGGCAAAGGTCTGCGGCCTCGCAGAATTGCTGACAAGCAATTCGTGTATACTATGAAACTGTTCGGGTTGGCCCGTACATGCTCCGGACAGGGAAAGAAACAAAACGATAGCCAAAAAATACAATATTGGACTACCTTAAACTACTGCTAGCATTACTGATGTGTTAAGTCTACTTGATAAGTAAAAACCTACTGTTACAAGTTATTACTAAAATGAGGTGATACAGGTGATATGAAACAATAACTTAAATATTTCATTCACTTAAAGTCTCTAGGTACGTGATCCAACGCACAGACACTTTGATGATACACTGCTCGGGGCCCTAAATCCGCATTACATTCACTGATTGCCTTTGACGCATTTAAATCACTCTCACTTTGCCAATGCCTTTTTTCCCTAATCGTTACACATTTACACTTATCACTTGCACTACTGGTGACCGGATCGGCGCCGGGGGCGGGGGGCCGTGGGCCCCGCTCCGCCTTCGGGAAGCGCGAACGGGCTGCGCCTCGTCTGCAACACCGTCGAATCCCGATTCCTGCTGCTACTATAATTGCTAGACAAACTATTACGTATATGGCGACGTAATGGTGGACATCGTGGTATGATACGCGGTAGGCAAGTGGTGAGTCTGCCTTCATGGCTTCTATCCTGCTATGAATCTCTTGTAACTGCTGTTGCACATCAGAATGGGCTGAGATTGATTCAATTTTGGGAATGGTCACATTGAAAATGTTGTTGACTGGCGAAATATCTGGTAGAAGTATGTCTGGATTCGTATGCATCGTACTCATGTCTTGCTTATGAGCGTGCACAGTAAACTGATTAGTCTTGATCATACAACCATGACCTATGCTAACAATCCCTGTGTTGTGTAGCTGTGTCACGGAAACTTGATCTCCGCAAATTATTTTGAGTGTGCAATCGTTACAACAGAAATAAAGGTACTGATTGGGCTTGTTTAGTTCAGACCATCTATTCTGGCATGGTGTCGTAGTTGTTTGGCAGTGGGTGGTATTTACATCTGTTTGACAGAGGTTTTCATCTTGTCTCATGTTGAAGATTGGTTTTTGTAGGCGGCAGATAAAGTCTTGTTCGTGATGTGAACAAGCTCTTACTTCCATCTCCGTCATTTCTACATAGGCATCCTTCTTGATGTTCAATGCTATGTACTCTGACTTGGGCTGCACCAAAATAGCCTGATTTCCAACCTTCTCGGGGATAGTTATAATTTTGAACAGTTCGTAACTGTCTCTGCTGACTAATGGTATCTTGATCTCAAACAGCAAAAAGTCGTTGGTCATTCTTGCTTTGACGGTGACTAACTGATAGATATTTCGTAGATCATCCTGAAGGTTAGCAATGGGTAATGTTAATTCGGATGCCAGTTGATTAGATATGGCATTCAGTTCCTTTCTGAGTTGGTCTGGAGTCAATATATGGAAATTGAAACGGCCATGATAAATATCTGTTATTATATCCAAAAGTGCGCTCTGGATGCTCTTCAAAGATTGAAGCATATTGCTTGCTGTTAGGGCTTCCAAATTAAATTCGTTAGCGTTGACCTCGTCTTGAATATTCTTGTTAATATTCATGATGTTCTGCTGCAGGACATGAAAATTCTGATTAATGAGTTTCTGCTGCTTGTTCATGGTTTCTTCTGTCCTTTTTAATAGGTCGTATTCTGATGCAATGATTGAAGTCTGGTTTTTCCATAATGAAGCCAAGTGTTGTTGATTTTCGCGCACGAGAGAAATATCTTGCTCATATTTTTCCGCGAAATTAGCGTCGAGTACGCCGAAGAGAGCATTAGCTACGTAACCGACACCGTTGATAAGGCCGCGCGCGTGTCTCGAGCGCGCGCGGGAATGCTGACTCAGGAGCAGTCCATTGTAGTAGTCTAGCTCTGAGTATCCGTGACGTAACTGGAGAGATAACACTTGACAGTGTGTTGTTAAGTTTATTTTGGCGCATGCTCGCTCTATTTGTTTTGTGTAATCGACGAAAGCTGCGATGCCTTGCCAATAGGAAGACAAGTCATAGTATACCACAAGTTTCCAGTCATCTCTGATAAGTTTTAAGCTTGATATTTTGTCGAAGTATAGCTTCTGTGTTTCTCTCAGATTTGTGACGTTGTAAGCGCCTTGTGAGCTTGGTATCATGAAAAAGGTTAACGCTAGAGCCACCAACGTAAAACTGAATTTGGATCTTCTAGGATGTTTTTTCGGTTTATCTCCTGTTCTGTCTTCGGAGGCTGTTGTCGAGATCTGTTTATCGTCCGAAACGTTGCTATGGACGGGCAGCGGTGATAACTTGATAATAGGGCGTTTCATGTAGCCGTTTTTCGTTTTCAGCGTAACGACTCGCACTAGCCCATCCTTACCGGGATGCAACTCAACCACGCGGCCCATGGCCCACTTCCCTGCTGGAAGATTATCGTCGTGGATGATAACGACGTCATTCAAGCTTATGTTTTCTTTCTGTTGAGTCCACTTGCTTCTTGTTTGCAACTGGGTGAGATATTCTGTTTTCCATCTTTTCCATACATCTTGAAAGACGCGTTGAGCTAGCTGCCATCTAGTTCTTTGATCCCGTTCTGTTTCAAATACTGTTAATACGGGCCCACTTGCCAAAAAATGTGCAGGAGTCAAGCAGTCGTCGTCCGGGTTTTCTGATAATGGGCACAATGGTCTTGAATTTAGACAGCCTTCTATTTGAGCTAACACTGTGGATAGCTCCTCGAACGTCAATTTTTGCTCACCAATGACACGTTTAAGATGATATTTTAATCTCCGGACCCCTGATTCCATCAACCCTGCTGCTGATGGCCACGATGGAGCGTTAAAATGCCAGGTGATCTCCATCTCCGTTATTTCTGCTAGGAAGGTGTCACTGAAAATCTGTTTTAACTCTTCATGCTCTTGTTGTAAGATGTTATTGGCGCCCACAAAATTTGTGCCGTTATCGCTGTACATGTGAGCTGGCGTGCCCCTTCTAGCAGCCATTCTTCGTAGGGCAGCGATGAAAGACGATGATGTTAAATCGGACACGAGCTCGATATGTACGGCCTTGGTCGCCATACACACAAACACGGTAACGTATCCTTTCGTCGTTTTAATCCCTCTCCCTTTGTTAGCTTTCAGCATGATGAATCCTGTCAAATCCACTCCAGTGTGGTAGAAAGGTCTGGAAGGGTTGCATCTGGCTTCTGGTAAATCTCCCATCAGCTGATCCTGTTTGGTTGGTGCATGTCTCCGGCATCTCACGCAAAGCCTTATCCACTTTTTCGTTACTCTGTTGCCACTGATAAGCCAATACTTGTTTCTAAGAAATGACAGCGTCAGCCTTGCCCCGCCGTGAAACGTGAGCTTGTGTGCATGATTCACTAAGAGCTCAGTGAACCGACCGTCCTTTGGAATGATAATTGGACATTTCATGTCCTTGCTGACATGCGCATTTCTCAATCTGCCTGAGACCCTAAGTACTCCTTGCTCGAGATACGGTTTTAAGTTGGAAATGCTGCTTTTTGGGCTCACTTGCTTGCCATGTTCGAGATCTCTGATTTCAGCTGAAAATGCTATTTTTTGAACGTACTTTATTATCATTACTGTTGCTCTGTTGACCTCCTGTAATGTTAGGTGAGTATGACACGGCCTTTCCTCTGGCTTGGTCAAAACTCTCAATACTCTTGCTAACACGTTTACCACTTTGGTAAGTGTACTGTACGTTATTAATAACTGATAAATGACATCACTTCCGCTATTCTGCTTAGCGTAGTTTACTTGCAGCACTTTCTTGACTTCTTGATTAGTCTCAAAACGCTGTTCCTTTTGTTGACTGCTCTGATAAGTGGGCAGCCATGCTGGCCCCTGCCACCATAGAGCGTGTTCTCTTAGTTGAGTGGCAGTCATGCCTCTGCTGGCGCTGTCTGCTGGGTTCTCAGATGACTTTACATACCTCCAGCAATCAGCGGGCATAATTTGGGTTACTTGCTTAACCCGATTGGAAACGAAAACTTTCCACTTCTCTGGTTCACCCTGTAGCCACCCGAGTGCTACCATGGAATCACTCCAACCAAACTGTATAATTTTATAGCCACTTAGTGCTTGTTTCACTTTTTCCATGAGTTTGGCTAATAAGTATGCGCTACTTAGCTCTAGTCGTGGTAAGGACACTTGTTTGCTGGATGGCACGAGTCTTGTTTTCCCGACCACCAACACGACTGATGATTTTTCTTGATTTTCACTGTTTATTTTACAGTAAATGACGCATGCGTATGCCTTCGTTGACGCATCGCAGAACCCATGCAGCTCTATGCTGTCATCCTGCTTTGTTTTTAGCCATCTTGGGAGCTGTATCTGATCGATGTTTTGGATGTCATTCTTGATACTGAGCCATTCCTTGATGATGTGCTCGGGAAGGCTATCATCCCAGCCAATGTTCAGTAACCATACACTCTGGAACAGTATTTTCAGTTTTGTGCTAAGTGGAGAGAGCCACCCAAGCGGATCGAATAGTTTTGAGATGCTTGATAATAGTGATCTTTTTGTATACTTGGTAGTTGATCCAATCTTGCACTGAAACTCGAAGTGATCTTGAGTTGGATTCCAGGTGAGGCCAAGCGTCTTGGTTGATTCTGCCTGTTTGAAATCAAAGTTTTCGTTTTTGTCGACGTCCTCCAAAAGTTCGGGTGTATTTGCTTTCCATTTTCGCAAATGTAAGCCACCGGACTCTAGTAAACTGATTAAATGCCGTTGTACCTTTAAGGCCGATGCTGTTGAGTGGCACCCATGAATCAGGTCATCCATGTAGAATTTTTCTTCTAGCACGGTGGCTGCTTCCAGTTGATATATCTTCTCCTGGTCTGAAAACGACTGCTCTCCTGCTAATTTCTGTTTTTCCTCGCTCGCCAACTGTTTCAGTGTCATCATAGCGAGAAACGGGGCTGCTTTTGTACCATAAGTTACGGTGGTTAACTGATACTCTTGTATAGGGTCTTGCTCTGTATTCCTCCAAACAATTTTCTGGTACTGTTGATCTTCTTCGCTGACTAGTATGCATCTGTACATTTTGGCTATGTCAGCAGTAAACGCTATCTGATATTGTCTCCATGTGATAAGCAACGCTTGGAGGTCTGTTTGTAAATTTGGACCACGGTACATGAGGTCATTTAAGCTTCGTCCTGATGACGTGGTGGTAGACGCGTTAAAAACCACTCTAAGCTTGGTCGTAATAGAGTCCACTTTCAAAACGCAGTGATGCGGCAAAAAGTAGTCGCACGCTGAGCCAACCGCTGGTTTCATATGACCTAACGATAGGTACTCGTTCATAAATAGCTTATACTCCTTTGCTATGTCTTCCTGTTTAATGAACTTTCGTTCCAATGATCGAAATTGTGAAACGGCCTTGTATTTTGACAAGCCGATTTTTTCACTGATATCTGGCTTAAGAGGGAGTCTGACCTCGAATCTGCCATCATGAAGCCGTTTTGTTGTGGCTTTGTAGAACTGCACACAATGTTGATCTTCTGCTGATAATGATGTTTCTTCTGATATGTCCTCAATCTCCCAGAATCGCCGCAAGTCGTCGGTGTTATGTAAGACGACATTGCATTGAAGTGTTTTCACATTCCCACTAAGTATCCACCCTAATCGCGTCTGTTGTGCGATAGGTACGTTCGGGTTTACCCGGGAAATGCCTTCCAAAATGATTTCTGAATAAATATCGGCGCCTAGTAAGATATCGACTGGACGACTGACGTTAAAATCTGAGTCTGCTAGCTGGATATTTTCTAGATGTGGCCATGATGGTTTAGTGAAAGAGTGTGTAGGTAAGTTATTGATGAGCTGTTTCATGATGTAAACATCGGCCGTAAATGTGAAGTCGCTGCTAACTGATTGGCATGTTATGGTCAAGAGCCCTTTGCAATTACTTTCCTTGGCACCTACTCCAGATATAACGCCATTACATTTCTGACGTGGCAGTCCCAGCAAAGATGCTGCTTCGTTGCTGATAAGAGACGTCATGGACCCTTGATCTACTAAGGCCCTCATCTGATAATAACTTCCATTCCCTGCTTGTACGTTAATTAACGCAGTGGCTAATAAGGTTTCCGGTATTTCACGTTGCAGGGAAACGTGACTGTTTTGCTTTACCTGATTCGGTTCTTGCTTTATTCCGTTGAATCGGGAAAATGCCTCGTGTAAAAGTGTGTTATGTGGGGCATCACACTCGCGGCATTTTCGTTCTGATTGACACACCTTTCCGTTATGTGAATACAGACAGTTTTGGCATAACTTTAGGTTGTTGACTGTTCTGCGCTTTTGGTATGGCGACATGTGCAAAAACTGCTGACAGTAATATAACCCATGTTCGGTACTATTGCACAATGGACACCAGTACTTGCTTGTGTCATTTTTTGAGGCGAATGATTGCTTGCTTACATAGTTTGACTTGTTATATTTTGCTGCTTTGTTCGGATTGCCCGACTGATATGAGCTATGTTTTTGCGCAGGGCTCTCTTGCTTCCTGCGGCTCGACTCCATAGCTGTAAACTTGCTTTCTAGGAAGGCGAGAAATTCCTGAAGTACTGGGAGTTGTTTTGGCTGTTTCACTGATGCTGTGTAGTCTTGATGTGTCTCCGTGTCCAGTTTCTGGGTCAGGAGATGAACTAGCATGGGGTCCCACGTTGTGACATCGATGCCTAAATTCTTGATCGCATTTAGGCACTCTAGTGCGGTATCGTGAATACGCTTGATATTCTCAATCGATGCCTGTTGCATGACTGGGAGGCTGAGTAAGATGTTCATATGCGACGAGAAGATTAATTTTTCGTTATTATATCTGTGGTTCAGGATGTCCCAGCAGATATCGTAGTTGGACGAACTGATCTGAAGATGTTGAATTAATTTTTCTGGTTCACCCCGGACCTTACTCTTGAGAAACTGCATTTTTTGCGCGTTGGACATCGACGGATTCTTATGTATAGCTTCCACAAAGAGGTCTTTAAACGGTACCCATTGATGATAACTGCCGTTGAAGACAGGGATGTCCATTTGAGGTGTAGCCTTCTCGCGATGTTGAACGGACCATAGTTTGCTGTTGATCGCCCTTTTCATCTTGTTATACTGAGCTTCATATTGTGTAATTAAGCTTCCATACTGCTTATTTTCACTGGATGCTCCGATTTCCGAATCGATCTCCCAATGGAGCTTGTCAATCGTAGCCCACCTTGACTGCAGAGTACGTAACAAGTCTTCTAGTTCCCATTTATCGGAAATGGCTCCTATATCCATACCTGATACTGATTTGTGAAACGCTCTAAAGTTACTTGCCTGCTTCCGAAACATTTCGTCTGTTTTTGAACTGATAGTTTGATGCGCCTGTAGTGATTCCTCGAAGCCGCTACCGTCTTCTTCTTGATTCTGATCTGAAGGTGGATCTCTACTACCACTTGCCACCGCTGATAAGTCTGATTGTTTTGGCTCAACATTTTCGAACGCTTTCGTGTTTTCAATAAGCTTTTTCACCCTAACATACTTTTCTTGTACTGTTTCGTATTTATTATCGGTGAAATACTTATGATTTTTGGTACCTAGTCCACACAATTCTACATGGTTTGTCTGAAATTCCCTCCACAGATTGTCTAGTTCGCTAAGCTTGCGCTTAAGGTATTCTGCTGTTTTCCTAATAGGGCCATCCTTCCTGAAGTTGACCCATAAATGCTCAATAGCTGCTTCGACCTGCTCTTGGGTCGAAGCGAGAACTTCCATACGCGACATTTTACTTGCTTAAATGTAGGCATAAAATGGAAAGGTCTCACTTGATATGCTGCTGCTGGTGCCCCGCGTGGCCTTGTTGCTCCTTGGGACGTGCTGATATCGAACCGAAGCGGTCTTGCTACGCCATGGTTCGTTGTGCTGCTGCTGCTGCTGCTACTGATAGTGACGTCCTAAAACGTCGTGACTGCTCGCACTGCTGTTGACGTCGTTAAACGACTACTGCTGTCTGCTGATAGTGTCGGTAACGGTCCTCATCCATTCACCGACTGCTGATACTGATAGAGACGGTCCCCAAATCATCGGCTGATGCTCGTAGAAAACTGATAGAAGTTCACTGATTGATTCCACTCACGTGTCACAGTATGTGATTAAACTGGGTCACTAAATGTAATGTCACACGCGAGGTCTCGAAGGACCAAAAAACTAATGTGCGGGTTTACACTAAGCTCTGATAAATGATACGAACTGACTTTGGGAACTTATAACTGATATATTGTCAATAGTACTAGGACTAAGATGAGGGGTGAGATGAACTGGTATTGTACTGATAATGAGGACGCGACGAGTGTCCGTCTGAACGGATCGGCTCTATATCGTGAACTAACTTAGATTGCTACCGATAGGTAGCGGGTGACGGCAAAGGTCTGCGGCCTCGCAGAATTGCTGACAAGCAATTCGTGTATACTATGAAACTGTTCGGGTTGGCCCGTACAAACGGTATTCAAGAAAATTGTATTCTCGAATAACGTACTATCTATACGAAATTTTCAAGGCGTTTTCTAATCCCTACAACACGTATAAATATTATGGGATAACGGCGGGAAAGAGCAAAGGGATGGTGAAAAGGTTTACTCACAGCCCCGTAGCTCCCATGTCCTTCCGGAATATTGTAAATCCTCTCTGGTTCGGTCCTGGTCCTGGTCCTAGTCCTGGTGGCGTCGCTGCTTGGCTGCTCAAGAACTTCGGCTCGGTTTCCACTTAATAGATTTATTTGTTCGGTGATCTCAACTTAACCGTAGAAACGGACGATGGATGCACGTACGGAAACGACAACCCAACTTATGAGATCCTACCGGCTGCGCCAATTAAGTTAGACGGACCGTAGGAGTTTATAAAAATACTTTATTTATCCAACAGAGTGACCACTAGGGTCTTTACTAATACAATATTGCTTATTCTAAGATGCTATCGATATTTATAGTAACTATAATGAATGGTTAGCAATAAATCATTGACGTATGTAGCCTAGTTAGGAGAAGTGCTGACAAAGGACATTTGGAGTGGTTGGTCCACCTTAACTCACTCGTACCTAGTTGGTTTTAATGATTGACATGAAATTTATTTATATTTTGTCATACGTGCCGCGAAGCTGCGTTTTTTTTGCCTTCATTATATGTAGTTAATTATGACATCTGTGATTAATACATTCCATTTAGGTACCTACTATTGTTGGGTGTATGACGTTTATTATAATTTTTGTCATTTTTAATATCCGACGCACGTACCTAGTTGATTTTAATGATTGACATTATATAGTTTTATTACCTACTGTTTACAAATATTATTTCTAGAATTGCTGGTAATTTGAAAAATTGACATTTTGTATCGACAATATAATTTTTAAGTGACTCCCTAATGCATGGGATTTTTCTAGGAGTAGATTTTTTATTGGTTAATGACTTGTGTATACTCAATAGCTGGTTCCCATTTTTAGGAGCGCCTTTTTTGTTATGAATGTTTCTAGGGCGGTTTGCCCGCATTGCCCCGGCTCCTCAAGGCAGTTCGTGGTACCTCGGGGTCTGAGTGTTCACATTAGTCGGGTGCATAGGGGTGTCGTTTTGCAGCAGTCATCGACGAATGTGCAGGATGGTGTTGCCAGTAGTTCGCAGTCGTTGTTTGAGGACCTTCCGTTAATGAGAAGGGGGATCAGAGTTTTAAAGCATATCCCAAAAGGTGCGAGGTATTTGGCCGCGGGAAGACGGTCTCAGGTCATAGAGAGATGCGTACAGTCAAATAGTTCACATGACTGGTTCGAATTACAGACTTTCGCGTACTCATGTTTCAGGGTCCCTTCCTCTGTCGACAGGGGCAGATCTCTAACGTCCAAGGTCAAGAAAAATATCACAGTTGGTGTTTTGGGTGATTCTCTGTCCGCGGATGACACGGCGCGCTGCGGGCCGGCTAGCAGAAGTGCTCTGTATAAAGTGGTAGAGTCCAAAGTCCACGACGGAGATTTGAGCGGGGCTGTTCGGATTTTGCTGTCGGACAGTTCTTTGGCGGATGAATGTGATGCTACGGTAGAGGCTCTTCGGCTTAAGCACCCTGCTCCTAGTCGGGACTTGGACTTTCCTCCAGAACCGAACCTCTCCAACGATTTTTTGACTGTGGAGGTGGCCGACGTGTCGCAAGCAATTGCTTCATTTAATAATGGTTCGGCAGGTGGCTTGGACGGTATTCGTCCGGAGCATCTCAAGGAGTTGACGTCACCGGCTGCTGGGGATAATGGGGCATCTCTTTTGCATTCGCTGTGCACTTTGGCGAACTTCATGCTAAAGGGCATGGTAAATAGGGAGGTGTGCCCGTTTCTGTATGGGGCATCGTTGTGTACATTAAAAAAGAAAGATGGTGGCGTCCGGCCCATTGCTGTGGGTAGTGTACTCCGTCGTCTCGTAGCCAAGCTTGGCTGCTGTGCTGTTAAGAATGAAGCGTCAGCTTATTTGCAGCCGCGGCAGTTGGGTTTTGGGGTACCTCTGGGGTGTCTTTTGCCTACTCCAGGGATGGGTCGGATGACGTCATTTTTAAGGTTGACTTGGAGAATGCGTTTAATATGGTTGAGCGTGACACCATTTTAGACAAAATTAAAGATCATACCCCATCCCTGTTTCCCTTTCTTCACCAATGTTATGCAAGGCCCAGCAACTTGTTTTATGGCTGTACCCCTATATTGTCCCGGGTGGGAGCGCAGCAGGGTGACCCTCTGGGTCCTTTGATTTTTAGCCTAGCGATACAGGATGTGTTGTCGTCACTGAACTCACCATTGAACCTGTGGTACTTGGATGATGGCACTGTAGGTGGTAGTGTAGATGATGTCTTGGGGGATGTCGAGACCCTTGTTCGAGGCTTACGGTCCATTGGCCTTCGTGTGAATCCACAGAAGTGCGAACTTTTCGCTTGTTCGGGTCAGTTGGCTCCGGACGTACAAGGGCGGTTTGATGCATTGGTGCCGGGAGTAAAACTCTTGGACAAAGCCTCTTTTATGCTTCTGGGTGCACCGATATTCCCTGAGGGGGTGCTATTGATGGTTTTGTCTAAGATGAGAGCGTTGGCGGAAACCAAACAGCATCTCAGTCACCTTTCATCTCATGTAGCTCTGTCTATTTTGCGCAGTTGTTTGTCAATGCCGAGACTGACATACACGCTGCGGACGGCCCCGGTTTGGTTATTTAGACAGGAGTCCCAGCGTTATGACGCTGTGCTGAAGGATCTTTTAGAAGGGGTCCTCAATGTCAGCTTGTCTGGTGATCAATGGGCCAAGGCGGCGCTTCCGGTAAGGTATGGTGGGCTCGGCGTTCGGCGTTTGGAGGACGCGCAGTTGCCGGCTTTTTTGGCTTCGTCGCATGGGGTGTTGCTCGTCACTCGCATTTTGCAAATTGATGGTGACGGGTTTAGTGTTCCCCATGCGGCGGAGGCTTTACGGCTTTGGCAGGCTGCCTGTCCTGGTAGCGCGGTGCCGGAGCAGCCGGAACGCCAGCGCGCTTGGGATGAAGAGTTGTGCCGGACAACTCTAGAGACTCTTCTGGTAACTAGTGCCGGTGCTGAACAGGCGCGCTTGCGGGCGGTTTCCCGGCCGGAGTCCGGCTTGTGGTTGCACGCGTTGCCATTGCCGCAGTTGGGGACATTGTTAGATGACGATTCATTGCGCGTGGCGGTGGCACTTCGCCTTGGGTGTTCCGTGTGCGAGCCACACTACTGTGTCTGTGGAGTGGAAGTGGATCGCCTGGGTCGTCACGGGCTTCACTGCGTGCGAAGTGCGGGTAGGCTCTCACGGCACAATTGGATAAATGATATTGTCCGGAGAGCGTTGGTTTCGGCTGACGTCCCTGCGGTTCTTGAGCCACCAGGGTTGTGCCGCAGTGATGGTAAGCGCCCGGACGGTCTCACCTTGGTGCCGTGGGAGAAGGGTCGGAGCCTCTTGTGGGACGCAACGTGCGTTTGCACTTTTGCGCCTTCCCATTTGGGTTTGACAGCTGCATCTGCAGGTGCCGCTGCTGAAGCGGCGGCTAAACTCAAGATAAGGAAATATAGCCAGCTTATGCTTCATTATTTGTTCGTCCCACTGGCTGTGGAAACGATGGGAGTATGGGGGGATGAGGGAAGAGTTTTCGTAAGGGAAATCGGTCGGCGCCTGAGAAGTCGTGGGTATGACCATCGTTCCGGGGCATACCTGATGCAAAGGATTTCCCTGGCGGTGCAGCGGGGGAACGCTGCTAGCGTCATGGGAACTTTTGCATCAGGCGTGTCCCGGGGCGGTATATTTAATTAGTTTAATTTAATATTTAGTTTACTCCTTAGTTACAAAATGTATGTGTGTAATATTTAGTTAAGTTATTAAAATGTAACAACCCTAAAACTTGTGGTCTAAAACATAGATGTCTAACTAGCGCTAAAAATGACCCCACGTTCAATTGTGGGAAGACGGACTGGGCTTGTTAATTGTGTTACCAATCGGAGCTAGTTTAGTATTACCTGGCAAAGTATCTATGCATCTGCCACCGTCAGGCCGCCATCTTGCAAAGTACCTAGATATTTCGACAGGTTATACATGGATTAGTCAATGGTTTAACGTTTTTGTGTAAAAACAATCATAAATTATGCTGTCATCTATCGCCCAATCAATGTTCATGTCGTCACGCATGGCGCAAAGAATGAACCAATCGCAGAGTGATTTGCTCTACAGTACATCTTCCGCTCATTTCATTGGTACAGACTATATAATCGACAGGACAGGAGCCGCTTTTGAGAGTGAATTTTGTAGGAAGAAATACATCTATGGTTTTTTATTCGTAGGCCGATACACTCTCTCTCTCTCTCTCTCTCTCTCTCTCTCTCTCTCTGAGAAAGAAGGCCTGTGCCCTACAGTGGAACGTATGTAGGATTTATCTGTGCAAGATTCATTATTATGACAGATATTATTATTATTGTTTTAATTATTTATGTTTTACCTAAACCTAAAACGTCGTTGGCTAGAAGAGCTACAATAAGCGCAAAATATAGGTGCTAGGCATTTAGTCGACTCTACTCTATTCAGTTAACAAGCAATTTTGGCATAATTTTGGTGTAATTGCTATCTGCTCCTTGATCTCAGGGTCTAGGTCCGAAAAATAACTACGAGTACTTATAGTGTATTCATCCTTACTTGTCCAATTTAGTAAACAAGATTCTACCAGCAAAGTATGACTGTTTAGTCAAAAACTGCCATATTCCCATAAATGAAGTAACGTGGGACACCATTTTGGATAACACGCTGCTATGTTTATAAACAAAGTGCACGAACTTGCAAGAAAATATCTAGTTTCGGCATCAAATGTCAATTTTGAGGTTAGAATATTGTTTACTAAATTGGACAAGTAAGGATGAACAGACTGTACATGATTTAGAGATTCGTAACCCATTTTTTGCAAAAACTATCCTCTAAAGAATATTATGATTTTTCGTTGGTAACGCTAGTAAACCTCAAGGAGCTCCTTAGTGACGAAAGAAAAATATAGCGGCATTTTTCCTAAGAAGAAGCGAAACAGTTCATACGCAGAACATATTACAATTTGAAGACGTGAAAGCCCACGTTTCCAAGTAGGAAAATATGCAAATGCTGCTGAAAAAAACTAGATTCTTACGAAAAGTAGGCACTTGAGAGAACCTTTAGCTTTTGTTGGAAAACCAATCCTTGAACCTTACCCAAATACCACACATAAAGTACGCTAAAACATAGTCGATAGCGAGGTGAAATGTCCCATGGGGGGTCTACTCATGATTCGTGAAAAGCGAAGATGAAGATTAGAAAAGGTTCTCGAATAGCGAGGATTTAAAAGTAGAAAAAAGTGCGAATTATTGAATGTGTAAGTGTGAATTATTAATAAGCCAAAATTGGCCTTCGTGTCTATCTATCTAATCAGCCCATAAACGGAGCCCACTGTTGGGCATAGGGCTCTTCTCTTTCACGCCTACCCATCCGGTCCCTTGCCTGCGTGCATGCAGCGATTAATAAACAAATATTTTATTATAGTTAAATATATTGATAAGATTAAAAGAAAGGACTAATCATACATTCATTGTTTTAAAACACTGTTGTTTTATATTTTCAATTAATCTGCTAGCGTTTTCGTGAATAAATTTTGTCCAATTTTTCACTTAATTCCAGTGGTGCGCATTATTTTCCCTCTCTTTAAGTCGTAGCCACTCCGACAGGAATAACTGAGGCACACCAGTGTCAGCCTCTTGATAGGATTCCCTAAACCATACCAACAGATCGACTGATGTTTGATCGACAACATTAGATCGATTGATCATCACATCGAAAAAACGAGACGAAACTGAGTAGAGACCCCGGAACGCGCCGACTGATATGTAAATAGGGGCGCCGTAGACAATAATCAAGAACCGAAATGTCAGACGCAATTTGGGAAACAATACCCAAATGTGTCCCTACCTTAGTGGGGGCGTCATAACGCGTGGTTTGAGTCGGGACAGGGCTGACTCACTTTCCGAAGTCAATAGTAAACTAAAAATATTTTACACAAATGCTATTAGGTCTGAGAAGGATTCTATTCTACTAAAAATAATCTAGGATGGGTATGTTCCTTTTAGTTAATACATTCATAATTCAATAATTTGTCCAGTGTGCAGATCATTTTGTCGATTGTCGTTTTTAGAGTGGAATCATCGGAACTGTTTCTGAAAAGTATCATGCTATGCAGAACTCAGCACCATGCGAAAAGAGATCTGCTAAATTCACTGACAGATGTCTCGATGTCGGTATGGTGTGGCATCTACAGGGGCCTGTTTCATAGAACTACAATTCATGGTTTACTATGACAATTCGATGTGCATTGCAAAGTCGATTAACCCACCGATTAACAAGCAGGAAGACAGAGCTACGAAACGTACGTCGAATCGTCATAATAAAGTATGAATTTTGGTTTTATAAGAAACCGACCAAGTGCGAGTTGAACTCGCGTGGAGAGGGTTCCGTACAATGTTTCGTACAAAGGCAAATGTTTTTATTCAACACGCGAGTTAACTACTACTAGCGATATCTAGTGGTGTTTTAGTAAACTATTTTCCGTAAGTGAACGTATTATATTGGGTTTACCACTTTATTTTCAAATGATACAATTCTTATAGGTTTTACTGTAATCTACAACCAATGAACTTTCGTTCGGAGATCAGAGTGGGGAACAGTCAAATTTCGTCTTCTTTCATGAATAAAATCTTAACTATTTATTTTGCAATAATGACAACAGTATGACACAGTAAGGCTTGTAAAATATTATTTTTTTATTTTCCACTTTGTCACCCGAAAATTATCCAAAAAAATTTACAAAAATATTTATTTACTTTGCACATTTGTATTTGAGTCGTAGAATTACACCACCCTACCAAATTTCCCTTGATTTGGTCGGCGCACGAGTAATCCTATTTTTTGTACAGTGTACGGAACTAGGGAAAAGCAGTCCTGGTATAAAGAAAAAGAAGACCACCAAAAAAAAAAGACTTAGTTATATATTAAACGGGCGATTATTTATAAGGTAAGAATTAATTACCTTAATGACGCTTCGGCAGCGTGGTCATGGGTAGACTGAAGTGGCGAGTACAGTCAAATTGTAGTGAGGGTTGGTAGTCACCCTAACATAGGCTTAATCTGGGGCGTGGTGACCACAGTGCAACGATACAGCCGCTAGTTATAACGTTTTTTTATTAATATGTCTATGTATTATATTCTTTGTTGCACTAATCCGTGGTAAGGACAATTACAATACAGGCAGCTACATCTGGCTGAAGTACTTCACATCACTTGCAGCCCCGGGTACCCACTTTGCAGTTATGTTTTACATCGGAAAGATTTATTTATTTATTTATTTATTTAAGGAGAAAAAACAGAATTGACAAACTTATAGTATAAAAAATATTAGAGTCAATATAGTACATTTCGCTGTACTAACATGATTATATTCTTTGTTGCACTAATCCGTGCTAACCTAATCGCAAAGTGGGTACTCGGGGCTGCAAGTGATGTAAATTACTTCAGCCAGATGTCGCTGCCTGTATGTAACAAAGATAACGCGTGTGTCGTCGGCAGCCGTCGATGTGTGCCGACGGCAGCCGTCGCCGCGCCGAATATCTGCGTCAGCGCGTTGACGGCTGCCATTGGCACACGTCGACGGCTGCCATTGGCACACGTCGACGGCTGCAGTTGGCACACGTGCCGCTCATGTATAAGTACTTTAAGTACGGCGTAAGACTAAAAAGACAGACGGTCTCATTTATAAAAACATGATTTGTTTAAAACACTCCTCAGAGTTTTTCCCTAAAGGGAAAAACCACAGACTATTTAAACTGCCTCTAATGAGTTTTTAAGGAATCATGTTTTTATAAATAAGACCGCCAATCTTTACTAAGATATAAAAATAAAAAAATTCATCGGCACAAGGTTAAAAGCCCCGAGTGAGTAAGGCATGAAAAAATATTCTAGCCTCAAAGGACTTGCGTTTTTTCATCACTATGATGTGTCCCAACTGCTGCTCTCACAGCCCTATAGCCTAGGAGCAGGCAATATTTAAGGGAAATACTACCGGTGACCTACTCTGCACAAGCGAATGGTACGCAACCGAGGACCTCCAAACTAATCATAGATTTAGTAAAGTACTACAGAATGTTGTCTCAGTAAATGTGAACTGAAGCAGATTGCCGGTGGCGGCTGAATGGAGATGGCCAGGGACAAAAGTAGCACGCTTTAGGAAAGACCTGTCTACAGCTGTGGACGATGGTGGCACAGTGCAAATAAAGATTGTGGCCTGATGCATTGGATTGGAACTCAAACGTTTGAACTTTGTGCAGGCAGTGTTAATTGCCTCGTTTGTCTAGCGTCTAGCAGTAACGCGCTTGTCTACCAAAACAGAGGCTGTGGGTTCGATTCCCGCTGCCTGGGTACCATAGTACAGAGCGTCCTAGTTTGGGACCAGGATAAGTGAACTCGGAACTACTCATAGTGTAGTTGCGAATTCGTACGTATTGTCAATTACTGTCAATGTGCTTTAGTCCACCGACCCTAGATATGTTAACGAGTTAAACTTCTGGTGGCCAATATTCAGCGGCCGTGGGTACAATAAAGCGGCTATTTTAGAATAGATGCCAATTCCCAACCCAACTCGGATACGGTGGAATGGCTTTTATAGTGTGGCCTTTATGGCCGTTTTCTGCTAGCCGGGGACCACGAGAGAGGTGTGCATGTAGAAGGATGCCTTATGACCGCATGAGGATTAAATATATTTTTAACCGAAGTTTAAAGTACCCGAAACCGGAGTGTGTGCTTGTAACGACTAATGAATGTTGATGAAATGGAAGAGATCTGTCAGGATCGTGGCAAGTGGCAGTCCCAGGTCTCTCTCTACTCCTCTAGGATACAGGCGTTAGTTAATGATACGTTTTGGTTTTCAGGAGCAGGTTCTTAATTTGTTTATATCTCTGTTCGTATAAAAACATAATATTTACTACGACACGATAAAAAAAAAGTGGATTTTCTTATTTCTTCTATATACACGCTAAAATGTGGGATGTTTGAAAGCCGCGGTTATGTAATTAGTAATAAAAAACCGGACAAGTGCGAGTCGGTCTCGTCCACTGAGGGTTCCGTACAAATTTGTAGGTAGCTCAGGAAACGTGTCTCGCAGTTTTTCCGAGCTTTTCCCGAACTTCAAAGACAATTAAGGGCAAATGTAAGTCATTCTAACCGTTCCTTTAAATAAATATTTTTTCATTTCATTTTCATTTCAATTTATTTTCTTATTTAATTACAAATGTATAGTTTCGTATAGAGGTATCAAATCGGACGGACGGACGGACAATAAAGTGTCCCTAATAAGGGTTTCGTTTTTCCTTTTGAGGTGCGGAACTCTATTAAGACTATTAGTTTTAATTGGGTATTTGACAAAATGTCAAATGACTTACTTTTAAAACGGAATTTTGTACGAAAATACTGGCTTATGACGACACATTTCAGAGCACTCTTTTTATGTTTAATCTATTTAAAAAATGTAATATCTAGTAATTGGGTAAAAGACATACATTTTCCGAGATATTTTGTAATTCATGTTTTAATCTAGCATATGAAATAATTTATTGTTGATCGTGTCAAATACCGTATTATAAACGTAAAACAAAATAAAAGTTGAGTTGAGGAATCTTGTTCCGAATTGATAAAATCATGTTTCAAAAAAATCGCGCACATTTAGTAACCTTTTTTTTTAGTAACTCACGATGCTCATACATAGTAATATATTAAACGGGTCTAACCGCGATTACTTATTAGGTAAACGTCAGGAATCTACGGTAATTAAATTTTACCTAATAAATAATCACGGTTAGACCCGCTTAATATAACAATATTACTCATAATCGTCGGGAGTCATTAAAAAAAATCGGTACTAAATGTTCGCAATTTTTTTGAAACTTGATTTCTCAATTCGAAACAAGATTTCTCAACTCAATTTTTATTTTATTTTACATCTATAATTAAAAGTTTAAATAGATGGCATTTTTAGGGTAAGGACCCATTTAGTACCGGTTTTCTCTTTGTCAAAACCATGACCCGCGTACCCGCAGCACGAACGCACTGCTTTGGCTGGCTACTAATGGTTCTCATTGATTCGAGTTTGTGTCGAGATATTTTTGGAAAGTGTCTCGTTTAAAAAACATGCTAGCGTATTCGATAGCTATTTTTAAGGCACGTTATTTTGCTACGGCTTCCAATTCAAACCACCCAAAATTATTGGTGTCGAATTATGTTTTTGTATATGTTCAGCGATAATTGCTTACCACATTGCCCGATTTGATTTACCTATTCTTTTTTATTTAAAAGGTACCCCTCAGAGGTGGTCCCGTATAAATTTGGTTAAGATCTGTTGACGGGTTCTGTGTGTCATAAAGCATTTATAAAATACAAAAGAATTTATTTACCCAAAAGATTACATAGAACAAGAAGAAGAAGAAATAAAATTTTACAAAGGTTACTACTAAAACTATAAAACTATAGAGCGCGTTAACTTTTTGCACCAGTCGGTCTGCGATCCCACACCAGGCGAACCTGTATCGTGGTGAAGTTTGAGTTCGATTGCTAAGACTTGTTCATACTTCCGTGCTTCCGTCTTGGTTTTACAAATTTTAATTATAAAAATACCTACAATTTATAATAATATCATCAAAATAACCTATGTATACAACTCTTCTTCAACGGTCAAGAATAGAACAGATATAGCTCGGTGAAATACATTGTTTCAGCGAAAATCATGTTCATTAATTACATTGCTATTTATGAATGAAATCGTGCTATCTTTTAGTTTTCACAACTCATGTAAGGATTATGAATAACAAACATATAAAAAGAGTAAAAATCTATCTTATTCTATTTTTTTTTTGTCCTTTTTGCCGGACTGTAAGATTAAAACTTCTGTTTTCTGTTTATTTAAGGGCCCAAACTATGGCCGTGGCCTTAAGTATTTGGGCTCCCGGAAAAAAATAAGGGAATCGTTTATTTAAGTGGTTCATACCTACATAATATGTGGCCGCCATAGCCATTTTTAAAAGCGACGCGGATATAAACGAAGGGATTTACATAATTAAAAGAAAGTCATTTCCCGCCTGCTCAGTAATTAATGCTCACCAGTCGGGTTGTTGGTTATTTTTTATTCCAGTTTTATGTTTGATGATTTCTGACGATTGATGTTGGGTTTTTGCTAATGTTATAGCTTATGACGAATCGATTGAGATCATATTTGTTAAAATCTGACCATTGGTTAAGGAGTTGTGAGGGAACGTATAATCGGACATACTTACATACATATATACTAGCCAAACACATTCGCCAAACGTAATATCTGTAATTTAAAAACATGTTTCTTTTTGTAGTAATTATAATGTCTGTCATGCAAAGTGGGTTGTAAATATCCAACAAATATAATATTTACAATATGATGTACCGTAATGACATTGCCATTGACATTGCCAGCGATACGACAAATGATCTAATGGTCATAAACACACAAACTGAATAATGAAAGTAATCGATTTAAAGTTACGAAATCCCTTCTCCGGATTCGAAGGACAAAACCCAAAAGCCCAAAAACTAACAAACATCGGCGAATAACTAAAAAACAAACCGAATAGAGAGTGCGGGCCCAAAAGTTGCTGTCCTCTGCCCTAATTAATGAAGATTGATGTTTGCAAATAAAACTTCGAGTCGCCGAACTAAAATAGGCCGTCGTCAGATAGAAAATAACAAAGGAAATGTGGGTACGTTTCGTAAAATTACAAGTGAGTTCTGAAAGAGTGGACAGCACATTGGTTTTAACCAAAGGTTGGTCCACTCCTGGGTATTGTATATAACAACAAGAGCAACAATAATAATAAAGGTTATAATATTAACGACTAGCTGTGCCCGCATCTACGTTCGCATTGGATTAGAATATGAGTGCCCTTACCCTTAATCAAGGCCATGGTCTATCTCCGTTGTTAATTTCGCCCCATGAGACCTTTTCACGGCTGTATTCAATATACTAGTCTATTATCATACCTCACCACGCCATCTCTCGTCGGTGCGGCTTGTCGCCCACTCAAACTCATTACAGCATAGTTAGAACGAATGTGTCAGTGACGCGTTTTGGGGCGCTACGTCAGAGTTGACAATAAATAAACAGGAAAGACGCGCTTTCAACATTTAAAACGTGCAACTCGCGTCGTGTTACTATCCATCTTCTTATCGTGTCGGTGACAAAACCAGTTAGATTTGAGTGAAGCAGAACTCAGCCACGCGCATTCCAGCGTCTGTGGCTTCCAGCAAGTCTTCTCGAGTGCGTTTGGACTGGCACAAGGGAAACACAGAGAGGTGCTCCATAGTCTGAGGGAAGACTCCGCAACAGCAGTGGTTTTGCCTATGCAGTGTTACTACCCTTGCTGGTGGAATAGAATGCTTAATATAATACAGTGACTTTTTGGATCTGTTTGCGAAATATTAAATGTATGATAATCTGCATAAATAACTTGACAAGTTTATAGACCTTGCTAGGATTGCAATACGGTTTAAGAGTCACAACTTTTAAAATAGAAAAAAAAAGAGTGTCACTGAATCTGCATTATCCATTTTAAGTCCAACACCGATTTTTGTATTCGTTGCAAAAAAACCTCGAGGAAAATTACAATATGTAAATAAGCTAACACACATCAAACAGGCGTTTATTTTTCGTCCCCAATTCAAACAATCTCTGAGAGGCGCACCAAAAAAGTCGAGAATTTTCTACTTCAGAAGGGGAACGGAAGGAATCCAAATACTCTCAATCTGTGAACGTTCTATGCTCAACTGTAGCTCTCTTTAAACATTGGGCGCTTGAAGCACTTCAAACGGACTCGATAGCATATTATTCTCAGTAATTTTGTAGAAAAAGTAAGGTCCTAAAAGTAAACCGAAAAGTGAATTCCTTCGGTGACCCAAGATATTTTATACGGCCTGCTTCCTTACTTAGATATGTAAGCCTTTTAATGTAGTTTGTTTTCTGGTGCGTACAATAAAGTGTTCTAATCTAATCTAATCTAATCTAACGGTAACAAAAAACCTACAATTCTGAGATATTTTGTACCTCTGTATGTGATATCGTAACTTCACAGTGGGCATGCAATACGATGACGATGCATGCCCATTGCCTACATTTCGGTTCTGTAGACCGCTTGCGCACATGCAAACAGTTGGGGATTCGAACCGCGGCATTTACCAAAGACTTTCGGCATTATTTATAAAAACACGATTCCTCTAAAAACCAATCTAAAACTCTGTTTATTTAATCTGTGGCTGTAGCTGTAAAAGATGTATCTTTTCCTTGTAAAATCTCCACCACAGATGATTTTAATCGGCGTTTTTGAAGTGTTCGAGTTTGTATAAATAGGAACGTATGTTTTCTAACTTAAAACACTCACTAACTACGGAAGAAAGTTTTGAGGAAACATGAGCACCTGATGTGTTCATATAACTCAGCGCTTGCCAATCCGCAGTGCGCACGCGTGGTGATTAAACCCATACTCTTACTCTGAGAGAAGGCCTGTGCCTTACAGTGGGACGTATATTGGCTGCATTATGCAAGCGCAACAATAAAGCCCAAATAATTTTCTCTCCGATAAGGCCTGGGCGCTTGAACAGACACAGGCTGCGAGTGCTTTATGCTTGTGTTATACGATCTCTAAAGCGCTTAAAGAATTCCCAGATTCGTTTACCCAACCAGCCTGGTCGGAAGCGCTATCAGCTTACCAACTGGGGATAAACAATCTATGTATATCTGCGGACGCTTTGCGCGGGTTTTCAATTTCCAGGCAGGCCCGTTATATCGAGGCTTTATAACGGAAATCGAGGATGTACGAAGCAAACAAGCGTATATATTCACTCCGTATCAGGACAAACAAATAGGAGGGGGCTTTTTTTCGGGTTAGCACCGTGCAGTGTTTGCTTACTCCTACAGCCCTGATTTTTTCCAATAAGTCTTCGATTTCGTTGGCTTTTGCAATGTTTGCGCTCTTCCACGTGACGTGTAGCAGCCTAACTGGAAATAATAGGTATCTACGTAGCACCTCTGGAAGCACTATAACTCATATTTAAAATTCAGCTTCCAGAGCTAGATTAATGTGCTGCGATAAGTGATAATAGTGCTACACGTCAGCGCTTTACTGGGTACTGTCGGAAGACCAGCGCTGGAGTGGTCTTCCTCTTCAGCATATGCTGAGTCAGAGCCCCTTTGCATTTGCCACACCCACAAATCGTTTTCTCGTATTCTGTTGTCTTGCCTGTGCTTGCATTTTTGTGCTCTCTGTTTGTCTCAATGTTGTAAAATTGTGCTCTGTTTTCTCTTGTGCAACTATTTCTTGTATTTAAATTGTTGTATATGTGTGTGTACGCAGATGCAAATAAATGTTTTATCTATCTATCTATCTATCTAATAATTTATTTCTTTTCTTTTTTTAAATAAACTGTTTAATTTTTTTTTTCAGCTGTGTGTTTTACTTTAATTTTCGATAAATTTTGAGATGTCACGTCACTGTGGTATTTTTGCGCTTCGTTTTATTGTGCTTCGTTGATTTAATTAAATTTAATTAAATTGGGGCAGGTGTTTTATTTGTAAATATAGAGTTTATGTAATTTATATATTTTTATCATTAGTTAAGTCCAGTTTATTATTTAAATTAGTTTTCTTTTTGTTGTGTTATGAATAAAGTTTCACCCAATTTCTGTACTCACTTCTTTAATTAAGAAATCTATAATAAAATTGTGTGTTAGTTGTTCACACACCTCAGCAATTGGAATTGCGAATCCACAGTGGGCACGCGTGGTGATTAAGCCCATACTTTCTCTCTAAAAAAAGGCCTGTGCCCTGCAGTGGGACGTAAATAGTCTACATAAAAAAAGACACACAAAACGTGTAACAGAAGATTACATAAGAAATAACATGTACAAATATTTTCCAGCAATCCTTGGAGAATATATAAACCCATTTTTTATAGCTTCTCCTCATTATCATCATCATCAGCCATTTCACGCCCACTGCAGGACATACGCCTCGCTCGTGGTTTTTATAACCATGAGGAGTTTTACCATAATCGCTACGCTTGGCAGGCGGGTCGGCGATCGCATTATGCGGTTGGAATCTCAGGAAGACGCTGCTACCAGTCTCCTGGTAATTGATTTCCTTAGTCGCCTTCTACGTCATCCACGGAAGGAAATGGAGTGACACTATTCTTAATCAGGCTTCTCCTATGCTATATATATATTATGTGCAAAAAATAAATTACGTAAACTGCAAAAGGCCAATAACGACAACAATCTTGTTAACAAGCTATTAAGGAACAGCATGTGTCAAATTCCGCAAACTCGTTAGTTTTATATTGATTACGCAATCTAACCAACGTGAAAGGAGAGCAACGTAAGACCTCTTACGTTTAGAGCAGGCTTTATTGATTTTGAGCACGATCCTCATAGTAGCTTAGCCACTAAAATTTTCTTAGTCGCCTGAAAGGTTAGATTACACTGCTACCGTCCTTTTTTAGGGTTTTGTACCCGAAGGGTGCCAAACAGGAGCCTCTTACTAAGACTCCACTTTCCGTCTGTCTGTCTGTCACCAGGTATGTCATGAACCGTGATAGCTAGGCAGTTGAAATTTTCAAACATGATGTATTTCTGTGGCCGCTATAACAAATACTAAAAATAGAATAAAATAATTATTTAAAGGGGGCCATACAACAAACGTTGTCTAAAGATAGCGCTCGCCATCTAGTGGTCATCTATGTAACCTTCACAGCGCCGATGTCATGTCGTTAAATGTCAATGTTAAACGCTTTTTGTTGGTTTCTACAGATGGCGCTATTCTCAAATTAGATCTTTGTCTAATGTTGTATAGATAATGGTACGGAAACTTTCGTGCGCGAGTCCGACTCGCACTTGGCTGGTTTTTTCTTTTTTTGATCCGACAGGTTGCAGGTTGTAGGTACTTCATCAATTTAAAAACAGATTGAAACTACGTAAAGGATAAAATATATCGCCAACAAAAAATCGTTAAGAAATATCTTAGGATATTATCTATTAGTCCAGTCTGAGTTGAAAATAAGTGATTTTGATGTATGCTGGTCAAGTATAAGATGCCAACAAAAATATTTTTTCTTTGGCGGCGTTTGCCACTATCTAGAATTAGAGGTTATATTCTTTTTTTTTTTATTGCACTAACTTAAGCGCTAAGGATAATTTTTAAAAACCTATTTAGAGGCTGAAAATTCCACCCATGCCGGAACTTGAACCCGCGACATCTGGCTAACCGTGCCAGCGCTCTCCCAACTGAGCTAATGGGCGAGTGCAGGCATCGGTGAAATTTCGAGCCTCTTTAAAAACTTCTCTGTATTACGTATTCACATTTACACACATTCAAATCTAGATGGCGGCGCACGCCAGGCAGGCAAGAGGCAGTGTACAGTTTCTTCTACCCTTGCTTACGACCACGATAAACATTTATGTGCGCGTGGTCCAGACGAATTGCAATTACCCCATATTCTGTTAGACAGACATAAAAATTCCTTACGCGTCCTTAATATTTTGCCAAGGCGAAAGGTGAGAAAATTGAGGTAACGGTGTAGGTTACGGCTCCAGACAGGATGTAGGATATTATTTTTGTGGCTTGTAAAAATTTAGGTCTTTTATACGGTGGCCCTAGGTTGTAAATAACATCATTTTATGTGGTGGCTTTGACGATCATTACGTGGCCATTTGTATTTGATGTGAAATCATCATACTTTTGTTGCTATTGGTGGTATGTTCATGTTGACAAAAACGTTGCAGTGTTTTCCCTGACAATCCTTAAATGTTTATTAAATATCAGATAACCCTGTGAGCTTCGTATCAGCTTCGTGTTTTTTTTTCTCAACAATTAAACTTTCCCTGCACTTCGACAAATATAAAAAACAATTGCCAGGTCGTTTCAGTCATTCTTGACTTTTATCGAGACTAACGAACAGCTATTCATTTATACATATAAGTATAACTGTATAGTTATAGCTGTGTTGTATTTTAGATTAAAAAAATGACAACAATTCATGCTTAATTTACAATCAATTAAACATTTTGTTACGTTTTTATATTGAGAGTTCTTGTTAAATTGAAAGACAAAAATTACATAGGCCAAAGTTTTATTTTATTTAGAAAAGTATTTTGTACAACATTTACTGTTCACGTTAAGTTTCTCTTCTCATACAAACACTTTCTCACTCCACGAAACACTCGTTATTTTTACACTAAGTAGTTTACATAGTTCTTGAAAAGCTTTACAATAATTCAATATTTTTATAACTAGTATTAACAATTCTTATGTTCACCCACAATAGTATAAAGCAATGATATTATATTACAAACACATTATTCTCTATGTATCACAGAAAAAATAATTTATATCCTAGATCGTAGTTGACAATTTTACTTTTAGAAGGTTCATTATGCATTTATATATGTAGTAGGTATGTAATCAGATTCTAAGTTCAATATTTTAAATTGTAAAAATATTTGTAACTTGTGATAACTAACAATTAAGAATTTAAAAGTTAAACAAGTAGAAAATTATTATATAATTCAGCGTAATAAAATATTTTTTTACTTAAATAAAATAAGTTACAAATATTTTTACTGTTGGATGGATGGATGAGATGATAATATACATGAAAATTTTATTTCACTATAATAAATAAATTCTAAGCAGATCTTAAAAAAAAAATTTCTACGGAAGTAGTCCTTTGAAAAGTAACTTTAAAGAAATTTGAGGCGTTTCAGATAGTCTAATCAGTCTTAGGTCAAAATTTCAAATGAATCTATAGGTATATACTTTTTATTATATTGAGCACTGAGTGTGATATGAAAAACTTTGCTTCAGTACGAGTTCATAATTTTTTATCTACAAAAATAATAAAAATCTTCAAATACGAAATTTAAAATATAATTCCTCTTTTTCACAGTAGCGAAACAAAAATAATATCTATTTGTTTAAAACAAAGTAAATATAATTTTAAAATAAAGATATTTATGGAAGATCTAACCTGTGCTGATGTATTTTTAACCTATTCGTAAAGATAGTATAGATTATGGAAATGGCACAACGTTTTTTTTTTTTGTAAAATTAAAGCTTACAAAAGAATTTTATGTAGTCATATCGATGGGTACTCAGTTCTATTACAGAAATAATAAAATTTAATATTTCCTTCTAATTATTTTTAAATACTAGTTAATAACAAATACCGGGTAGAAAGAGTCATGACAATTGTATACTTTAGCTAAATCTGTGTATAAATAAGCATAGTTTATAAATTTTATTTAATGAATGTCGATAGTTAAAAGGCCATGATATTTAAGTATAGAATTTTAACCATTTAAATCTTACAATAATCACTTAATATTCACCCTAAGTTGTAAAAGTATTTTTATTTTTACAAAAAGTATCACTTTTGACACAAGTGAATAGAACAACTTTTTACGCTTATCAACATTACATCTAAATTAATTTCACAATTTATCTTTAATCAAAAGACCAGTCTCAGTTGAAACAGTTTTCATATGAAATTGACGTAACTTTTCACTCGTTGTTTCACAAACAAAAAACGTCATGCATTAATGTAAATTGAATTATGTATTGGATTAAAATTGACTGGCATAATTTGAGAGAAAGAAATTAAATACATTCTAACAGTCGCATTTTAAAAAAATATCTGTTGATAAAAACCGGTCAAGTGCCTGTCGGCCCACGTGCATTGTAGGGTTCCGTAGAAACAGGGTATTTTTTTACCTGATTTACAGATCTAATAACTTCATCAAAGTAATTTTCAATTTGTACGTAGTTTTCCTTCTGTAAGGTGGTCGCCTATTAATAGTTAACTTGTATGGCCTACCTTACCCGTGATAGTTTTTCTTTCAATTTTATTACGTACTAGGTACCTACTACCCTGATTTTTTTCCACGTTTCGGAGAGGGGGGGAGGCCCTACTCGGACAAAAAATGCGCTTTAAAGCTTAATATTTCGCAAACGGGACCCTAAATAAAAAATATATCTTCCTACACCCGCAATATTTTTAACCGACAAATCCAAAGATACTATGGTGATACAAATCCACACTATGGTGTGGACGAGAAAGATAATTTTTTTTTGTATCATACCGTTTTGTCGGCGTGATTATTATGTACGAGTACTCGCCAGATTTCGGCTTTCTAGTACTTCTCATCTTTGTGTTAAGCCCCGGACCGCCAGACAGACGGACGGACGGTCATGGCAAAACTATAAGGGTTCCTTGTTGCCTACTGAACCCTAAAAATGAGCTACATGTCAAGAAATCATAAAAATAGAAATACGAATAAAAAATGTTTATTTGTCTTCAACATCAGAGACTTGATCACAGAATATAAAGAATTTAAAATTCATTGTCTCGTCGCTGCAGCAACAAAAGCGTTGCTAATAGTAATAGTACCCAAAGGGTACGGAACCCTATTACTAAGACTCCGCTGTCCATCCGTCCGTCCGTCCGTCTGTCACTAGTCTGTATCTCATGAACCGTGATAGTTAAAACAGTTGAAATATTCACAGATGATGTATGATGATGATGATGATGTTACCGCCACAATAACAAATATTAAAAACCGAATAAAATAAAGCTCCCATATAACAAACTTGATTTTTTGCCATGTTTTGCTCAATATTAATAACGGCAACAGGTAGACGCTTGAAATATTCAAATATTGTATCGATAATGGTACGGAACCGACTCGCACTTGGCCGGTCTTGACATATCCACAGGTAATAAATGAATCAGTGATTTATAAGTCATTAAGTTATGCAGCGTTTCACTCAAAGAGCCTCTGAGAGAGGCATTGCTTAATTTTCATAAAAAAGACCGCGATAGCTACAAAATACACGCAAGACTTCGCATGAACCTTGATTACGGTTTTACATCACAAAGTAGGACCGATCAATCACACATAAGCCTAATTAGGCTTCGTTTTTTGCATAATAACGAGGCCGGTCGTTATCGACGCAAAGTCGTCTCATGTTTCTAAACAAGCGATGAAGTACAGCGAACGACATACGAAAGTAGGTACCGATGTTCGTGCAATATCCGTTCTTATGCCAGGCTCAATAAATCTGGCCTGGATTGTCCCCAACTGACATTAGCTGTACCTCATCCTATACATCATCAATGTTCAATAGTCGATGTCATTTGTGAGAGAAACGCGAACGTGCAGAAAGAATCAGACGGGAATAAAAGGAGAGAAATTTGTGATGAAATCTTGAGACGTGATTGACTTCTAACGCAATCGTGTTAGCGTCTAGTGCAATCTTGCTAGTCTCAATAAGATTATTTTGGAAGAAAATGTTCGTTTCGATAAAAGACGCATTTCTGCCGGCACAATGAAAAAAAGTAATAGAGAAAAAATACTGCAGCTCCTATCTCTTGTGCATTGATCTTCCCAAGTAAGGCTTCTTAAAAAAAAAAACAAACGGTAATAAAGCAGAGTTAAACTGGGTTTCTGGAAGAACGTCAATTTATTAACACCCGGTAGGTATACAAAGGTACAAAGAAAACTAGTCTTGCGTGTAATTCTTAAACCAATATAACTAACTAACCTTACACAAATAGCATAAAAAGTACGCTGGAAAATTCTGTACATAAAGTTGCCTTCAAAAGTCCTCGGTATAAACGTGAAGATAACATTATTATAACATTTTTATACGGCCGCGTCCTTGGGCTATACATGCGTGGCTAAAGGCGTCTGGAGGCAGTTACCTGGGGAAGAAACGTTTGTATTTTATTTCATGCCTTTTCTTGTTGTTTCAAGGGCTCTTGTGTACTTGCGTTAAGGCTGTTCTTACGTAGAGCATGCTGCCTCGTTTGCGCATGCTAACATTTCTAAGGGTTTGGTATACCTACAAATAATTTGCCAACCCTACTATATAATATAGTATCCTACTATATTAGGGGCTCAAATGCTATATTTCTAAAAAAGAATATAATAGGCGAAACTACTATATTTTGCGTAAAGCAGAACCCAGCCTTAATCTTTTTCTAAAGCTCGCTCTTCAAGCCTTAAGTCCGTGAATCTCGCGAACGACTGCCGCTATGTTGTACTATTTTTTTACCATTATTTTGCCATCTACTATATTTTTAGATGTAATAGCTGCGAAAATACTATATTTGTTAGAAAAAATTTTGGCAACCCTACTAAAATAATAATAGTAACCTCCACACAATACAATCACTTATCCTAGTCCCAAACTAGGATACCCTGTACTATGGCCACAGGGCCATAGCACAGGGTATCCTATAGCCAGGCAAAGACGTCACATACATGAAAATACACCCAGACTGAGGCGACGGTGGCCCCCAGTGGGAATCGAACCCACGTCCTCTGTTTTGGTAGCTAAGCGCCTTAACGGCTAGACCAACGAGGCAGTCAAATGAAATTGCGAACATTCAAGGCATCATTATGTTTCTTATCCTGTACTAAGTTAAGTATAGTTAGACCTGAGATTTCAGCACTTAGCTTCATAGTTGGGCCATTGTACGTAGCAAGCGCTAAGTTATATAAATACCTTAGAAAGTAGAGTTTCCTCACGATGTTTTCCTTTACGTTTAGCGCTTCGTATTGCTACGACAACTTCACAAATGAACTTAACTTAGGAAATAACTAGCTGTCAAAAATGACCCCACGTTCAATTGTGGGATGGCGGGCGGGGCTTCTCAATTGTGTTACCAATTGGAGCGAGCTTAGTACTACCCGGCAAAATATCTATGCTCTGTCTGTCAGACCGCTATCTTGAGAGGTACCTGATATTTCGACGGGTTATGCATGAATGAAGTCATTCGTTTGACATTTTTGTGTAAAACCAAACATCAATGCTGTCACTTACTATCGCTTAATCAACGTTCACGTCGCGCATGGCGCACATAATGAACCAATCACAGACTGATTTACTCGGCACCACATCTCGCGCTCATTTCATTGGTGAAAACAAATCGAGAGGACTGGGACCGTTTTTGAGTGTGTGTTTTGTAAGGAAAACTACTTCTATGGTTTTTTTATTTGTAGAATATTACGTAACGTGAGGAATCTTGTTGTAACAGTTCCGAACAGCTTTGTGAAATTCTCAGCCTGGTTCATTTTTGTTCGGCCGTTAGCATTCTAAGACCGACCGAGACGATGCTGAGACCTTTTTCATTCCCAAATGGTCATGTATTATATAATGATCACTCCCTATTGAAATCTTTAGTTTTTCAGCTATAAAACAATCCGCCAAAACAATTTTTTTAAATATTTTTATCATTTTTTCAACTAATGCAGTCATAGGGTGCCCTGAGCGCGAGTCATTATAAGTGGATGTTCTTCCCAGCGTAAACTCAGCACACCAACGCGCAGACGTAGAATAAAGAGGAGCATGAACCCCTAACGTACTCGTATCTTAGATAAAGATTAAGATAAAGATTCATTTATTCGCATAAACATGTGTCAATAGTACAGTGGCATGCATTACTATGGGTTTAAATATAACAGTGTCATATTAGTTTTGCTTCAACATGTTTTGCCAGAAGGTGGCGTGCAAATAAGAGAGTTTCGCCATCACAGTAATTATTAATCAGCCATAAAAAGGTTATAAAAGTATGTGAAGACAAAAATTACACTTTATTATTGTGATCAAATTGGGTCAAAAAGTAGACAGGCACATGTCTTTAATCTTGCTAACACCTAACGTATTAAATTTTCAAACATAGATATTTAATTACCGCGTAAACCTCAATTTTCTCCATTTTCGACTCCTCGTTGCGACAGAACACGAGTAAAAACCTTCTATGTTTGAAAAAACAAAAAAATCATACTTTTTTTATTATGTCGATAAAACCTGACAGTATTTTCTTTTTCTCTATCCAAGGAGTTTATACCTCATTCTTACTACTTATTATTGTACCTAATATAAAAAATATAATTGCGCGAGCGAGACAGCATGCTCTACGCAAGAACAGCCTTAAGGTTCGTTTGATTTGTTGCGGCACTTCAGGAGAATAAAATCAGAATTTGTTTTTTTATCTACAGGGTGTAACAAAATCCCCAAATATTGACTAAATACTGGTACTTTTACTATATGTAAACGTTGAAATTGTAAAAAAATATCAACAGTTTCGTACAGTTTAAAGTCGCTGGTAGTAACTCTTGAAGTTTGTATTCACTAGCAGAACCACTTTTTGTACACATAATATGTATATAAGAATTTTGTTACACCCTGAATAAACAAGTTAAATAAACGACAAATCGAATAATATGACCGGCCGATCACTTATCTTAATTCAAAAACTTAATGAAACTGTCTCTCAAGCCATATTCACTCTCAGCACATAGCTAGTGACTCTTGTTGCAAGTGATGTAAAAGTGAATGTCATTAAATGTTATTTTTATTCACTTTCTGAATTCTAAAAAGATGCGTGTGCTTGGCCTTAAAAATTGCCAAGTTTTTTTCTTAAAAAAAGCCATCGAATTATCATAATACTAGTTACGTAGTTACATTTTATTGACATTCTCTTCACCTCTTTTAAAAAGAAAATAAATTTGCTTTGAATACAAAAAAAATCCTAGATAGCCTTTGCCTAGATAGACAAAATACGCAGGAAACATTTTTATTATATTTAGTTAAAGTATCTAAATTGTACCATTTCGAGTATTTTACCCAAATATTTATTTATTTAATATTTACTTATTTATTTGTAACAATAAATACTTCCCCAGCAAAACATAACTTATTCTAGGTGCCCTTTAGTAAAAATCCTCACCTTTTTTAGTAACCACGGTGGCGTTACTAATGATCCTATTGGATGGGGCGAGGATGTACTGAGCACTCGGGGATTGGGGCGTGGTCGATGTTGTTGCTACTCCAATCTGTTGAAAAAAAAACTAGTGATAGGCCAGTGACAGTAAAAAAAATCGGCCAAGCGCGACTTGGACTCGCGCACGAAGAGTTCCGAATACAACATTAGACAAACATCGAATTTGATAACAGCGCCATCTATAGAAACCAACAAGAAGCGTTTAACATTGACATTTAAAGACATGACATCGGCGCTGTGAAGGTTACATAGATGGCCGCTAGATGGCGAGCGCTGTCTTTAGACAGCGTTTGTTGTAAGGGAGCCCCCCTTAAATATTTATTTTATTCTGTATTGTTTGTTATAGCGGCAACAGAAATACATGATCTGTGAAAATTTAAACTGCCTGTCTATTACGGTTCAGGAGATACAGCCTGGTGACAGACAGACAATAGGTTTTTAAAATTGTCCTCAGCACGGGTCAGTGCAACAAGAACAATATAATCAGACAGACAGACAGACAGACAGACAGACAGACAGACAGACAGACAGACAGACAGACAGACAGACAGACGGAGAGTGAAGACTTAGTAAAACGATAATATCTTACACAACACATATGTAATTCCTGGTGTACATACAATAAAGAATATTCTATCTATCTATCTATCTATCTAACACAATAACTTGTGTTGATCCCTCAGAGCGAGATATCTGTGGTTGATCCCAAACTTGTAGACCCTGTGCTATGGTAATCAGGCAAGAACATCACAAACATGGAAATACCACCCAACAGTAGCGATTACCGCAAAATAGTAAAGTTGAGGTTCTAAGTAGAATCCAAAGTCCAAACGGTGGACTCGAATCCTAAGGTTGACATAGAAAAACAATCATATCTATTTTGGACAGAGTATTTTTGCAAAAAGTGTCTGACTATTCTAGCAATTATGTTAATAGTGATTTTAAGGACCCACGACTGAGAACGTAGGATCAAGAGCCTGAAACTAGATAGCGCTTATGCCAAAAACGACCTTTTTTGGTGTTGATGCTGTCTAGTCCTAGGTTTTTATTTTAGATTATTGGCGAGGGGTCCGGTCCTAAGGGCCGGTTTCTGAATTGAGAATTTACTAAGTAACGTAACGTAACTTAACTTAAGTAGGTGACGTTCTGTCACGCTCTTTTATGTGAAATTCGAAGAGACAGCACTACAGTTAACTATTTACTTAGCGAAATTCTCAATTCAGAAACTGACCCTAAGAATAACATGATTGAGACATGAGTAGATACTTTATTAAAAAAAATCTGTAAAATACATTTTTTTTATTGGTACCGCTAGTACACCTCATGGATCCCCTTAATTACCGACTTAAATTGTATGATCAGCGTTCCTGGGCATACCCGATCCAAACGATTTTCTGGTGGTGCAACGCTGCTAGCGTGATGCGCTTTTTTGAGTCAGATGTGTCCCGGGGTGGTATTTTTGTGAGTTTTGTTTGGGTTTTGTGATGCGTTTTTTTTTACTAAATAAATGACTACAAAAAATTTTTTAATAAGACACTCACTTGTGGAAGATTACTATCCGTCGACATCGTGGAAGTAGTTATGGGACTGGTCGCATTCATAGGCGATGCTTGGCTCGTTGGTGATGTGATGGAATGGGATGATGAACCTGTTGACAAACATTATCGTGAATTCAAATCAAATATTCTATTCTTATTTCCGTATGGCACCGGATTAGGAATAGCGTCACTCCATTTCCTTCCATGGATGTCGTAGAAGGCGACTAAGGAAATCAATTACCAGGAGACGGGCAGCAGCGTCTTCCTGAGATTCCAACCACATACTGCGATCGCCAACCCGCCTGCCAAGCGTGGAGATTATGGTAAAACACCTCATGGTTATGAAAACCACGAAGGAGGCCTATGTTCTGCAGTGGGCGTCAAATGGCTGACGATGATGATTCTATTAACTGTTACACAAAAATTTGGGTATTATTTGATCGCGAACGATCAGCGAAAAATGCACGGTTTTGATTAGCAGTAAAAATTTTTAGTAAAGACCTTTAAGCTGGTACCTACCTACTTGTGGTCGGCAGAAAATACAAAATTATGCAGCAATGTAATCAAAATGAACAGCATAAAAACCAAAATTGATCAGTTTAAAATTACAAATTGATCAACAGAAAATTATAAATTGATCAACTTCCAGATTGTATTAAAGGGTACTTTAATAATTTGCTGATCAACTTTGATGTAATAAAAACTGACTTTTCACGGATATTTTACTGGTTTATTTTTCATTTTACAATTTTCCGACGTTTCCGTACTTTTACATCTTTTACATTTATCATCTGACCACCTGTTGTTGTAATTGTTGTCTGATCGAATGACTGAAACGAATATTTATTTGGCTGATAATAATTAGGTCCGGAAAATTTTGACGTGATGAACATCACAATCTAATTTGTACAATCGGGACTAAATTCTATCATCTATGTCCATTGTCCACTATCCTGCCCTATCATGATTAAGTGTTTTGTTTCGTTATTCTTTTGAGTGGTATA
Organism: Yponomeuta cagnagella; assembly: GCA_947310995.1. Lineage (NCBI taxonomy): Eukaryota > Metazoa > Arthropoda > Insecta > Lepidoptera > Yponomeutidae > Yponomeuta > Yponomeuta cagnagella. The sequence goes on from OX371293.1 coordinate 6,745,452, forward strand.
GTCGATAGCACATCAACCTTCACATCCTTGCGTTCACTCAATAAAGTTGTGGGTGACTTTGCAATTAAAATGTCGATTTGCTGTCAACTGTCAAGTTCATTCATTTACTATCCGATTACTAATATTCAATATACTATGAAAATATAAAATATTCATACTCATGAATCGGCAGTGACGCTCAAGTGCCGAAAGTGTAGTGCCCTTATGGGTAATTATATTTTTGTTGCGGGGAACTGGACAGTATTTTAATTAGGGAGCTGGGACGCCGATTGAGAGACTGGTGCGCTTTTTGGCCAAAGGATTTATTTGGCGGTGCAGCGTGGCAATGCTGCTTGCGTGCTGGAGTCCTTTGGTTCAGATGTTTGCCGGGGTGGTTTGTTGGGTTTGGTCAGGTTAGGTTTGCAGTGGGACAGATATAACCCCACATGATTGGTTGTGTGTATATGGGGATTATGTTACACAGTACAGAATAATGGTCATTTTCTCAAAAATTAAGACTGTGACACAGTGTTTCTCATTTATGCCGTATTTTCTGCTTTACGTAGTCAAGTTTTGGATGAATAAAAACTATGCTGGAACTGATTATTTTCAACAAAATGGTGGAAGAGTGATCATGGTATTATTAGCATTTTCTAAAAAGTCCGACTGTGATACAGTGTTTCTTGTGTAAACCATATTTTCTGCTTTAGATAGCCCAGTTTTTGATGACAGAATGAAAACTATGCTGCACTATACTGACCAAAGGTTTTTAATAAAATAAAGATAAAGATAAAGAGATTTATTTGTCAAACATGTGTACAGAAAGGTGGTATTAACATATTTAGTTCAGCATGTTTTGCCATAACAGGCGTACAAATAAAAAAGAAAGGAAGATTGTTACGGGCCGAAAAACTTACTTTTAGAAGAAGATACCTTTGTTCAACAGTGTACAACTAATAGGGACTCCACAAAGACGTATTTTAATATGTCCGAAGAAATAACACATTCGCTTTAGAATAAATCCAAGCGGAAACTCCGCAAGCGGTTTTAATGCTCAAGCTAACGTGGTCACTTAAGGCAAAGTCTGACGGTTCATTATTCTTTCATTTCTGTTATTAATCGCATCTTTCACTACGAACGAAAAGTTTAAGCATGAAACGAAGATCAAATTAGTGATATCTTGGATCAGTGCATTCTTCTTTGATCTTTAATTTTCCCCAAATGAATGAAAAGTGAACAGTACATATAAATACAAAATGGCCACTTCATTAGTGGCAAATAACAATTGCATGATTTTGATCGTGTCGTAAGAACGACGATTGAAAAAATATATATTCGTTTACACTACCTCCTAAGTCCTAGTCCTCCTGACCTTGAAAATAATAATGGGTTTCAATTGTCATTTTCAAGGTCAGGATTTAGGAAGTTCATATACTTTTTAACTTCTGAGGTTTTAAAAATACATATTGTAAAAGATACTATGTAAAACATCTCGTGGATCGCGGTAAAAGAAAACCGTCTCTTTTACAATAACTTAAGTATATCTATACGTTCATTTGTTCACATGAGTGAACGTTCGTTCAATAGAATGTTCTGGTAGCACCCCCTTAACTAAGCAGAGTTTTAGTCCCAAATATTTACCTGAAGGCAATACGACGGAACTTCTAACAGACGAATATGGCGGCGGAGCTGGCGTCGAGGCAGGCTTCGCCGTGTTTACTTGGGAAGTGAAACCTGAAACAAATTCCACTAATAAAATAAATATCGCAACTAAAGTCCAGTGAAATGAAAAATGACGAAAGCATTTATTTAACACCTGTAAATTAATAATCTAAGTAGGAACTAAGTTACATAAGTAGCTCATAGTGGTTCGTTTAGTGCGATTACAGCTAAATCTAAATTAATTGAAAGATGAATTAATTATTGTCCCCAGAGTGGGTCTTAAAGTGAACATGGACATGACTAAGATAATGTCGAACTCCCATGTAGCATCTACTCCTATCAACGTTGGCGGCTCTGACCTCGAAGGTCTCGACCACTTTATAATAATGTACCTGGGAAAAACAGTCTAGTTACCTAAGTCCAACTTCGAGAAAGAGGTCACTCGTCGAATCCAACTCGGCGTTCGGGAAACTACAACACATTTTCGGATCCGTCCGAAATACCTCAGTGTCTCAAGGCAAAGGTGTATAACCAATGGCAACACACGTCAGTGATGTATTATGCATGTGAGATCTGGTCTCTGACTATAGGCCTCATAAGAAGACTCAACGAGCAATGGAGAGAGAAGAAAAATCAAACTAAGGTCATTTTTACAAATAAAAGTACTAGCGACACATACACAACACACACAGACATAATATAACATTGCTAGTTATCGCTAAACGTGACATATGGCACTGCCAATCACTTCCCTTCTCAGAAAACTGTCCAGAAAAATTCCTCACCTAATCCTCCGCCAGCTCTCAAGTGTGGATTGCCATACGTTGCCGCGTATCTGACATCCACGCCAGGTATTAAACCACCATTAGGCAACCGATTTACTGGAACAAAAGTTTGCTCGTTAAGCACCTTTTACACACGGCGAAATGTCAGAAAGCGGTTGGGAGTGGCCATCACCAGTCGAACAATCTTTTGGCATGAGCGGAAAAGAATGCATGGCAATTTGGAACCGATTACCGCAATAGACCAGGCTTCCTGTAATGTTACCAATACGTATTTTGATACAAATAAGTAAATAATAAAAAACTGAAATAAAATATGCCCAACAACCCGACTGGTGTGCTCAGCAGTCGGGTTGTTGGGCTGTTGGGTTGTTGGGCTTAACTACTAAGTAGGCAAAACCAACCTAGGTATCTTGCAACTAGTTACATTATTGAATGTTGATCCCGCCTGTTTAGAAGTTACTGCTCACAGTAGAGTTGTTAGTTATTTTTCACTGCAGTTTTTTTTCTTTTAAGTTATTTTTTATTTTATGTTTCGATTTATGCTGATTTTATAATTATAACCTATGACAATCGGCTAAACACGAATAGTCGAAGTTATAAAGGAGTTATGAGGGAACATAGAATCGGAAATACTTACATACATACAAACCAAACACATTACCCTCCTTTTGAGCGTCATCGTAGTCGGGAAAAAATTAATTAAACTGGGTCCCGAAACGTAATGGAATGGGTGGTAGCAGCCAGTGTAAACGATTTTTTTTTGCGATTTGACATAGTAAAAGTTTCGCATAGTATTATTGATAGTTAAACCTCCTTTTTTCACATACGGGGATTTTTTACATCCCATATAATAGAAAAAAATGGGCCAAAGTGGTATTTAAACCCAAAGCGTCTTAGATCACCGTGCCATTGCTAATCACTGGCTTAGCTTAGGCCGCTAAATTTCTAATAACTAAGCTAAGTAATTCATCATCATCATCAGCCCACCACTGTCCACTGTTGGGCCTTTTAACCCAATACCATAGTATAGTATAGTATAGTATAGTATAGTATAGTATAGTATAGTATAGTATAGTATAGTATAGTATAGTATAGTATAGTATAGTATAGTATAGTATAGTATAGTATAGTATAGTATAGTGTAGTATAGTGTAGTATAGTGTAGTATAGTGTAGTATAGTGTAGTATAGTGTAGTATAGTGTAGTATAGTGTAGTATAGTGTAGTATAGTATAGTATAGTATAGTATAGTATAGTATAGTATAGTATAGTATAGTATAGTATAGTATAGTATAGTATAGTATAGTATAGTATAGTATAGTATAGTATAGTATAGTATAGTATAGTATAGTATAGTATAGTATAGTATAGTATAGTATAGTATAGTATAGTATAGTATAGTATAGTATAGTATAGTATAGTATAGTATTAATATAGTCTAATTCTTACTACCTAGCCTAATTTAATTTACTTAATGTAGTGCTGACTTATTCTACTTGTTATTATTTCTTAATCTACGTAGTACCTAATAGACATAAGTAGATTGTTAGTTTTTTTAGGAATATTCGGTTTTTTTTAATGTAAGTTTGCTTATTAAACAGACTTTATTGCAAAATTTTTATACTATTTTAACTGTCTAAATCGGTCTAGCCTCGTTTAGCCTCTGCGTGGGAGGAAACGTACATACGCGCGAAAACACATAATTCTCATTTAATTTGGATTCTGGTAAAAAAAAAGAACAAAGTTTTTGCGAGTAAAATTTTGCTTGTAAAAGGACCTTAAGAGGGTTGGGGGAGTCGCTAATGGACCTTGTCTATGTTACGACACTTCTAAAGGACGACAATGGAACTTCTTACGAAAATTGCATTATTTCTGTGGTAGGCGAAAACACAAGAGTGGTTTACTTACATTTCGTGCAAGATACACTCTAACCGATATCAAAAAGGAGGTATGTTCTATCATAACTTCTTGAAATCCTAACAGTTTTGACAATATTGTTTTTGTTCGTATAGGTGTAATGTCCGATTTGTCTTATTGTAATGCAGTGAAGATCAAATAATGACTTTCGGAGATGGAAAACGGAACTATTCAATGGACAACAGAAAATTAAGCCTGATGGGAGCAATCATTAGTGATTGGCGTATGTTCAATAAAATATGTCATCAAGTCGCACGACCTTCAAACAAAATCGAGAAACCATCACAACACTTACTTTCATTACTAGAAACTCCTACGCTATTTAAATCATGGTTACTATCTAGTCTCTTATTTCCAGTGGATCTCTGCAGAGAGTTGTTCTGGGATCCGTTTCCAGGGTTGAACTGGACTGTAGATGAGGAGTCCACGCTTCTTGGTAAACTGCCGTTCACGGACCTGTGTGGTGAACAAAATTAATTTTATAAAACTCTGTTTACAAGTCATTGGTACAAGCCGAGATTCGAACACACGACCTTCCGAGTGAGAAGCCGGCTTCCACAGCTACTTTACTTACCACCACAACTTGTTTTGAAGTGAGATAAGTTGTGAAAATAGAGTAGCAATACCACTCACTAACCGTGAAGGAAAACATCGTGAGAAAACCTGAGTGTCTAGGGTGTTCACATAGCTTAGCGCTTGAAATGACCAATCCGCCGTGGGATGTATAATATGTATATAGGCTGCATTATGTTTGTTTATTAAAGATTTCGTTAGAAGATTAGTTGTACCTAGTTCGATATGAAATTTCCGCATTATTCTCATCGTTAGAAATTGAGACATTGTACCAAGGTTTTGAGACTACTCCAGCTAGCATGGTATCTATTTACAGAAGGCCAGTTTTGGTCTGTAGTCACTGCAGGCCTTCGGAAGGGACCATAGATTCCAAAAAAATGGCAGTTAGTAGCATTTATGCGCTGGCTAACCATGTGGCGCCGGATTAAGAATAACGTCACTCTATTTCCTCCCGTGGATGTCGTAGAAGGCGACTAAGGAAATAAATTACCAGGAAAAGTTAAAGTCAAAAATTTTTATTGACTATAAAAACAAAATGTTTACTTAATGAACGTCAAAGCTTTTAGTTTTACAATTAATAGATTATGCGGAGAGGAAGCTAACAAAGAAACTCAACATTTATTTTTTTCTCATAATTAGTCAGGAGACGGGCAGCAGCGTCTTCCTGAGATTCCAACCGCATACTGCGATCGCCAACCCGCCTGCCAAGCGTGGCGATTATGGCACAACCCCTATGTCCTATGTCCTGCAGTGGGCGTCAAGGGGCTGAACACGATGGAGCTAAGGGCAGAACTTTCATGCAATGTGTCTTAATCAAAACTCGAGTTCACGTGAACGTGATGGTATTGGCAGCGCTGGCTTGCACCGCGTTTGTTATGTGAATTAACCAAATGCAAATGATTGTCTTATCATATTATACAGGGTGTAATAAACACCCCATATCTTACAAAAATAGAAGGTTATTAGGTATTACTCTCTCCGCCACTATTTTAGCTGTTCTATCCAGACATACTAATGCATTGCGGTTGTAAATTTTTATGAAATAAAGATTCTCTGAAATTCCATGAAATTAATTGGAGGTGCCTTTAGCGAATGGTCATATTTCTCGGAACTATAAAGGTAATAGTTCAAGGTTATACAAACCATCACACCCACCTACGTTGGCATGACATGCACGCTTGTAAAACTTAAGCGACAACCGTACACAGAGGGCGGTAAAGGCTTTTAAGATAACCAATCTCGATCGTCTAAATAACAAGGACTCTTGAGTTCAAGGACTCTTAAGTTACCGTCAATTACACTATCAATTTGATTTAATTGAAATATTTTTATTCATTATTATAAACTTTTTTGCCTAAGGAATGTCAAAGTTGTTAGTTTCAGAATTAATAGATTATTTAACAGTTTTCAACTTCAAAATGTAATTACTCGTGAATTTGTTGATGCTAGACACAATCGTCAGGTCAGGTCAGATAAGAAATAAAAATCTAATTTCTGTGTACAAGAAAGAGAAAAAGAGAATGGGCTTAATCACCACGCGTGCCCACCGCGGATTGGCAATTCCACGCGCTGAGTTACGTGCACACCTTAGACACTCACTCAGGTTTCCTCGCGATGTTTTCCTTCACCGTTAGTGAGTGGTATAGCAACTACAACTTCACAACTGTACTTGAATTTAGAAAGCAGTCATTGGTACATGCCAGGATTCGAACTCACGACGACTTCGCTACAACTGCCTATCTATGTATCTACTTATTGAAAAACATCGTAGCTTTTGGTCACTTAGTAGTGGTTACACTTGGGATTTTCGCACTTAGCCTCATAGTTGGGCCATTGTACGTACCAAGCGCTGAGGTATGTGAATACCTCAGACACTTCGGTTTCCTCACGATGTTTTTCTTCACGGTTAGCGAGCTTTCCATCATGTATCGCAATAGAAAATAACTGTGTGTAACATAACATAACATAAACTCACGCCTGTATCCCTGAGGGGTAGGCAGAGACCAGGGACTGCCACTTGCTACGATCCTGACAGATCACTTTCGCTTCCTCAACATTCAGTAGTCGTTGCATGGACGCACGCCGGTTTCGGGTACTTTTTATCTTTCCCTTTGTTAATACATCCCCTATTTGGTTGAAGTATGTACGTCTGGGTCGTCCCTTACCGGCCCTTCCATCCACATTCGCTCGATATATTTGTTTTGTCAATCTTTCTTCCTTCATCCTCTCAACATGTCCAAACCAACGCAACATTCCTTTCTCAATTCTTGTCACTACATCCTCTTTCAGTCCACAACGTTCTCTAATCACACTATTGCGTATCCTGTCATTCAAAGTAACGCCAGACATACTTCTCAAAGACCTCGTTTCTACTGCATTAATCCTACTTTCTTGCTTCTTTTGCCATACGCAAGTCTCGCTAGCATACATAAGTGTGTGTGTCACTCGTATTATTATTATGACTTTGATATAACGTGCACTGTTTATTCTATGTGGACGCGGAATAATTGTATAAAATTATTTACTTGTAGGAATATTTAAAAAAAACCGGCCAAGTGCAAGTCGGACTCGCGCACGGTGGGTTTAGTACCATTATCCATACAACATTAGACAAAGATCGAGACAAGATAGATTAGGTATATTGAGAACAGGGCCACCTATAGAAACCAGCAAGAGGCGTTTAATATTGACATGTGAAGGTTACATAGATGGCCGCTAGATGGCGAGCGCTGTCTTTAGAAAAAGTTTGTTGTATGGGAGCCCACCTTAATTATTTATTTTATTCTGCTTTTAGTATTTGTTGTTATAGCGGCAACAGAAATTCATTATCTGTGAAAATTTCAACTGTCTAGCTGTCACGGTTCATGATATACAGCCTGGTGACAGACAGGCAGACAGACGACAGACAGAAAAACAGACAGACAGACGGACAGTGGAGTCTTAGTAATAGGGTCCCTTATCCCTTTGGGTATGGAAACTTAAAAAAAAAACATACAAAATTACCCTAGCTTACTATATTGAGGTCATAAATGTATTTTTTCTTCCTCTAACAGGTTTCTTGTGAGATAAAAATCAACGGCAGTAGAAATCACCTACCCCACTGTAAACTTCTACGAAGGCAATGTTCTCACCTGTTAGGTGTCAACTTGTCATTGGCGTGCGTGGGAGACTGAACACGCAGTGAACCGGGCGTGTAGTCGTGTCCGTAGTGGACGTAGGTTTGATACCCGTTGCTGTACGCGTTGTTCTGAGAAAATATGACTTTATTAGTTCTAGACAAAATACAGTTTTAACACAAGAAACATTGTGTTTTAAGCAGTTTGAACTTTAGTATATTTTTAATCGAAGTCAGTCGTTCCAACGTTAACAAACCATTTTGTATCAATTAAGTCGTTCTAAAATTTTGGCCCAATGCTAACTTCTTCTAACAGGAGCTATTACCAAAGAGCGAACGGCTCCATCGCGATCGCTATCCGAACTCTACGCTTAGCTCTAGTTGGATTGAGCCGAAATATTGGAACAATTAAGGTCTTACGGTGAAGGAAAACATCGTGAGGAAACCTGAGTGTCTGAGCTATTCACATACCTCAGTGCTTCAAATCGCTAATCCGCGGTGGGCGATTAAGCCGATACTCGCTCCCTGATACAAGGCCTGTGCCCTACAATGGGTCGTATAATAGGCTGCTTATATATTGGAACGATTGATGTCGATGAATAGGTTAGGGTTAGACCGTTTGAAACAATATAAACTGGACATACCAAGTTGGAAACAGGAAAGTATCGTTACAAAGTAGTGGCTAAAGGTAGGTGAATAATCAGTATAGAGATGTCAAAATCGCATTAAAAATATTAATGTACTGATAGTAACTGTAAACCAATCAAAACGTGGGGACGACCAGCCACAAGATGGACAGATGGCCTCATCCAAGTGGCAGGAAGGCGCTGAATGCAGGCCGCTTCCAACCGGTCTTTTTGGAAATCCATGGAGGAGGCCTATGTCCAGCAGTGGACCTATTGTGGCTGAATGATGATGATGATGAATCAAAACTTAACACCCTAAACTTCAAATCTTACTGTACAAGTGTTCATATTTACAGTCATCATCATCAGCCATTTAACGCCCAATGCAGGCCATAGGCCTACCTCATGGTTTTCCTAACCATGAAGGGTTTTGCCATATTTACAGTAATTAATAATAATAATTTCCATAGAACACCATCACTTTTCCTGGCCCCGAACTGTGCAACCAGGCAAGGACATCACAAACATGGAAATACACCCAGACTGAGGCCATTTGTACAAATGTATGGCGGCCCCCAGTGGGAATCGAACCCACGACCTCCGGCATGGTAATCAGACGTGATACCGCTAGACCAACGAGGCCGTCGAACATTTCAAAATGGCAATAAAATATATCACCTGTTCTATATTAAAGTTACCATCTACGATAGATAGAGGTATTTGTTACACCCTGTATATTATACTAGTGATGTCATTTTCGCTACACACTATATTTTGACAGCCCTTTAGCCTTTAGAGGTAGGGTCAGCTATAGACGGGCCCCTATACAGTTCGATATACATTACAAAGTCGAATACCCATAGATTAACAGGAAGGTATATCCAATTCTCGCAATGTACGCAACGTACATCAAATTCTCATAATAAACTACGAATTGTAGTTTTATGAAACGCGCACCTATCTTCTACCCGACACAAACACTCTTCCTCGTCGCAAGATACTGTAAATGATGTGATTTTCGCTACACACTCTATAATATATTTTGACAGCCCCTTAGCGGCAAGGTTATCTATCGACATATTATAAAATTTGAGAATCAGTCACGAAATTTCATCATCATCAACCCATTATGTCCCCACCAAGGGGCACGGGTCTCTTCCCTGAGGAAGGTATAGGCCATACTGCACCACGGGGGCCAAGTGCGGATTGGTGGAGGCTTGTAGACTAGTGGCTCGTCTACTGTCAGAAGTTGTCAAGCCGCCCTAAGGCCTCTGACTTGGCTTAACGACTTCCATCTATCGACGGCAGCCGGCACCAACAGCTTAACGTGCCTTGCGAAGCACGGAACCGCTCGGAAAAATGCCACTAGCGTTAGGCATAGACGGCGACCCATCCATGCACTGAACGCGCCCTGTGTTGCTTAACCTTCGTGATCGTTTAAGATCACTCAGGCAGCCGGGGCTAGGAGCGAAATTTCAAACTAACACAAATACCTCCTACAGTTTCTCACCTTATAGCAGTCCACATACACCGGGTCGCTATAGTCATTGCTGTATCTGTAAGGCTGGTAACCCTTGTTCTGTCCAACGGTAGTAGCCAGAGGCGCGGAACCCGCCAGTGGGGCTCCCCCACCTAGCTTCGCGTTGGAGCAGAGGGTACTGTCTGACCCCGTATTGGAGTAGTCCTGGGAACAAAAAAGTATTGCTATAGTACTGTAGCTTGTCAACTTCATGCAAAATGGACCCGCGGCGTACGGATGTTGGGGAGGGAGGCGAAATGCACAGGTCTGGCGGGGTGCGGGCTCTGGAGTACTATACTCCATTCCACGAAACGAGCTCCTAAAGAAAGTCGTCCATGTGCGCCCATTGATTAATGCGCGTGACCTACAATAGTCACTGCATTTCTTAAGATCGTTTTACGCGACGCATTCTTTTCAGTGGGTTTATAGCTCTCGCAGTGATCGGACGTGGGTGGACAGACTTTGAAGTGAGAAAACGTAAAAGACGTCCTTTTTCATCAACAGACAAAACTTGTTATTTATAATACACATAACGCTTTAAGAAATTCGTGTCCTTTAGAAACATCTAACAATTAAATGGCACAAAGTATTGGTCAATCTATGGGAATCCACTGGAAGTCGGTGTTAAGTAGTTATTGTCAGTGAAATGAGTGATAACGCAAAACCTTTATCTCTAAACAAAAATCGACCAAGGCTGACAGTAGACCAGAAGACAAATGAGTTACAAAGCGTATTTCTAACTATTCTGATACAGATGAGGTAGAGAGATATGAGACTTTATTATGCTTCTTTCTCTTTCTCTTTGCTTAACGTACAAGGCAAAGACAAAACCACTCACCACTTCACAGCTTCCGTTTGCTTGTCTCAGCTCCAACTTCAAATCGCTGATGTTCGAGTTCCTGTCGTTCTCCTTATACAAATGTTCGGCGGTTACAGTAACATCCGGCTTTTTGACTCCTTGCGTCTGCTTGCTCTTCCTCTGCTTCCTTTGGCACAAGATGACGAGCATCACGACTGTACCCACCATTATAGTGCCTGAGGTCACGCCGAAAAGAATCATCAGGAGTGGAAAGGTTTCTGAAACAAGTTCGGGTATTTGTCATTGTAGTTTTATCTGGAAAATGTCTTTGTCTTTTAGACAAAATTTAGTAGAACGAGGGAGACGGTAGAGATTTGGCTATCCATTATATCGTCAAAAGTGGGAGTCTCGTGTTTGAGAAAGATTGCAGATATACACTTCGGTAAAGCGACACAGCAGAGTTAGATCTCGAATTACACTATAGGGATAGCATAGTGACATCACCTCTTTCTTCGCGTGGCGTAACGTTTAGAAACAAAACTTTTCAAAATCCATCCGTAATCGAAGGATTTGACCAGTTTTTTTAAGCGATATAATTTTTAACAGGTGTAAGACAAAAAGACCGAAAAAGTAACCTAGGAGCCACTCATTTTCCTTGCCATGACGTTGTAAAATTAACCTAGGAGCTACTCATTTTCCTTGCCATGACAGTGTACTGAAGTGTGGTATATCAGCGTAATGACCAATTTACATTATCACCGCAGCATGTTACTAATTATTGCAACATAGCAGCTCATAGTGTTTAGTAAGCAATAAGTTTCCTTCAATACCTACGTAGTTAAAGACTTAAAACTACTTACTTTGTAACTGACAGTGATCTAATAAAACATAATCCAAATTTTGGCTCAGCCACCCTCTCGTCTACTGCATCAAGATCAATATATTCCAATGTGAAGGACAACTTACTCATAGGTTTGAGAGTAATAGTCAGATCGTCGCTCCCATAATTATTGGACACGTTGCATCTGTACACTCCGAAGTGTCTTGGTTGGCTCTCCCGAATGATCAGCGTCGAGTTGACTATACCTCCCTCTTGCAAGTCCTCTTGGAATGCGTAATCCTGTAGATAAACAAAATGTTACAGCTTTGATACAGTCAAATTCCAGCATGTATAAATGGTTTCGTTTAAGTTATGCGCATTTGTGTGCAACTAAACTCTACTATCAACACTGCAACACGTGAAATGGCCAATCCATAGCGGACACGCTTGGTGATTAAGCCCATAATTTTGCAGTGTCGTTTTTCACAACTTGGTTGCGATTAAAACTGCTAAGACCGTGGAAGCAACAGCGTGCTGTTGCAACGTCGAATCTAAATCCAAATACCGATCTCGGGAAATCTGTAATGTTTTAGTGATCAACTACGATCGACCAAATAAGTTAGACTCGATTTAAATATATAGAGAATAGCGCTAAATGGAACAAATGTATATACTCGTATTTCAATAAATAAATCAATAATTTTAAAAGTAAAGTCGAAGAACCTAGTCTTGAAGTGCAACCTAACGATGTTTTATTACCACTTAATCCAATCAATAGTATCTTAACTGGACATTGTAGAAGGCTACCACACAATTAGATTGAAACAACCGTATTACTCAGGCGCTAAAGACATTGTTCGCATACACCTAAAGCACTTAAAGCTTACCTGGTCGTGAATGGTATCAATTTCCTTGTCTCCGAACGTCCAAACAATGCTGTCGATCTTGGGTATCGCAAACGCTGCACATTCGATCTTAACTATATCGCCTTGTGACCCAAATTGCGTTGCGTTAGAGAGGATCTTCGGCGGTCCTGGGACGTCAAAGGACTGTTAGAACGCTTAGGTGGCAAATAGAACAGAGTACATTATCTCAAAAATGTGCAATTCTTAAAATACAAAGTTTTACATTTAACGGATCTAATCGCGATTATTTATAAGGTAAACTTAACTTACCTTTTATAAAAACATTTGCCTCAGCGGCAATTGCAGGGTATCCATCCACCGTAGCTTTACAAAGGTATCTGCCAGTCGTGTGGGTATCAACAGTCAACGTCAAATTTGTCATTTTTCCTACTCTCTGCGGACAAAACAAAAACAGTTTCGTTATTGTTACTCAGTATCCCATTTGAGGTAGTATATGGAAATTTAATAAAAATAGCCAAAGAAAGGCAAAGACGGACAGAGATGGAGGAGAACTCTACCCTTTAAATAGGGGTTCTAATTTCATTTAAGAAAATGCGTATTTTTATTGACAATTTCATTTAATGATTTATTTATAGTTTTAATATTATGTAAGTACAATAGAAAATACTTTATTATAATTTTAAATCAAGTAGGAAATAAAAGGCTTTTTATTATTATTTGTACATAACCGTCTTCATCTACTTAAAATCAAACTTCTCGTGCAATCTGACTTTAATTGTACACGTATATTTTTAAAAAATACCGGATTCCCTCTCAATAATTGTCAATGATCAAAACGAAATGACCTCCCATACCGTAGGTTTGCGTTTGTTAATCAGAACAATTTTACATAACACAGCCGTTGCGTGGAAAAATTCCCAAGCTCCCAAACTGCCTAGTGGTGTTCCATGTGGCATCTGTGAGGTAGTTCTGTTAAAATGATAACACCCTTCAGACATACACTTTCTACATTCACTCTTTTGGACTATTTAGTACATCTGAAACCCTAATACTTACAATATCTTGATCCTCTTCCTTATGCAGCCAAACTATGTCCGGTTTGGGATATCCGTCCACATCACAGGTCAGAGTGACTGTTGAGTCTACTTCCCCTTCAGCATCTTTAGGTACGCTTCTGAATGATGGTGCATCTGTTACAGGAAAAAGTATTGTATTATAAATGGAATCTGGAGTTGGCGCAAAATCAGACATGTATTCATGATGTAAGTATATCTGTTAAACGTACGAGTCCTATGTCTCTGGGGAGGCTCATAAGTTAAAACAATATAAAAAAGGAAATTTTAAAACGTTTATTTAAAATTACACAACTACTTACATATGTTCGGGAAAAGAAATAAAAAAAATGTTTTATTTGAAATCTGAGATGATGGAATGACAACACCCACATAAAGCCAAATCCGAACGTTGGGGGACTCTTCTTTTCTTTTTTAACAAAACGTTAAAATATAAAATATTGTAAAAATGAAGGCCACAACATTAGTAATATTGTTAAGCCAGTTTAAGTACTCTGTAAAATTAAGTTATAGAAAAGACAGCGAAAGTCCTTGGCCCTTGTACCACTTCCAACCATGCAGTAAAACATCGTCAGAAAACAGGAGATCATATACCTCAGCACTTCCTACGTAAAATGGCCAAACTTTGAGGCTAAAGGTACCAGTATCTGGTACACGGTACGTCTAATAGAATAGGCACAGTTTGTATCAAAGTATTTTTTGTAAAGAAAATTAATGGTTTCACATTGGACGACAACGTAACGGCACAATAGCATAGGACTAGTATTTTGTTACAGTTATCAAGGCGAAGCAAGGTGCGAACGTTATACCATCATTTTATTCAACGTTGTCCTGCAGCACGAAGTTCATCGTCCAAAGTGAAATCTTCCATTTTCCGCACCTAAACTGAGTTGAGTGAAAATCGATTGAAATAATTGTGAAATGAAGCCTCAATGACATCGTAAATGGAAATACAATACCGAGCGCTCAAGTGAACCGAGTCGATGCTATCATAATTAATTCATACTCACATGCCACGACCATGGTGATGGCTTCATCGGCCCTGCCAATCGCGTTTTCGGCGTGACATTTCAATCTAACTCCATTATAATCCCTTGATATGTTTCGGATTACCTGCGCACAAAGGGTGAGTCGGTTGGTTAATTAGTAGGCCATGGAGGCTGGAAACTTAAGATAATGAGGAAAGGTAAACGTTAATATTTTTGGGTATCAATTTTATCGTTACTGTATTGTTTTCGTCTGTGTTCAATTGTATTTGTGTTTTTGCTGTATTTGTATCTATCCAGCTTATAAATTTATCGGCTTTTAACGTTTTACAATTATAAAAAAAAATCTTATTTAAAATTCTCTCTAAAAGTAGTAATTCAACTAAAATATAAACGCAGCGTAAGACACCCACCAGAATGCTAGATCGACGATCTGCTCCTTTATTACACCATATCCTGAACGATTAAAATCATCAACGTCAAATTCCGTACTAATTGCTGTCGCAAACGTCAGGATTTCAACAGGATTTGGGGTTATACACCAACTCGACACAAGAGACTGGACACAGTTGGTAAAACTCAAAATTTGGATCACTTATTATGTCGTCATCTGGACACGCCCAGATTTTTACGCGTATCCACATAGTGAAACTTAAATTAAATTACTTTTATGTCTTCGCCAACTGGACATATACAGTTTTTTTTGCTGAAAAAGGGTACCGTCGCTTACTGAATTAATGAACGAGGCAATTTCATGAAAGAGCTGCCTGAAGTTATATAAATTCAGTTATATAAGTTATAGAAGTTATATATAAACTCACACCTATATCCAAGAGGGGTAGGCAGAGACCAGGGACTGTCACTTGCAACGTTCCTGACAGATCACTTCCGCTTCATCAACACTCATTAATCTGAATTAATTAATGAACGAGTCATTAATTGAATGAGCGACTGCAAAAAAACTGAATGTGTCCAGTTGGCGAAAACATAAAAATTATTTAATTTAACTTTCACTACATACGTGGACACGCCTAAAAATCTTGGCGTGTCTAGATGATGACACAATAAGTGATACTAATTTTGAGTTTCAACAACTGGACACTCGTGTATCCAGTCTCTTGTGTCAAGTTAGTGAATAACCCGGATTTGGTGCGCTTAATTAAGCCTCTGAGGCAGACTTCCTGTAGCGGCTGGATGAGAATTGCCGAGGACAGAAAGAAATGGCGTAACTTGAGGAGTCCTAAGTCTACCAGAAGACGACTGAGGGCTTATTGATGATGATGAACAAAATTTTTACCAGTTCCGATGTGTTACTTCCGACGACCGAATCATCACCGACGTACCATCTGTAGGTTACATTTTTAGGGTTGGCGTTCACGTTGCAACCTGAAAAAGAGTTAGTTTTGAAAAGTCGCAACGAAAATTGGGCAAACACTTTCTGTGATATTCTAGTTCTGTTAAAGTCACTACACAGATAACTTTCTTTTGTACGATATGTAGGTCCAAAATATTCCTTCAGTTGGTCCTAAACAAACGCCTTAACAGACGTCATCGTAAAGTTGATAGCACATCTATCTATCTATAATACCTTTAAACGAGCAAATCTTTTATATATATATAGAGGAATCTGAATCTCGGAAACAGCTCCAACGATTTTCATGAAATTAAGTATGCATGGGGTTTCGGGGGCGATAAATCGATCTAGCTAGGTTTCATTTTTATAAAACGTCTTTTTATCAGTGTTTAGAGGCGATGAAAAACTGCTACAATATCATTAAAATACGAAGGAAAGTTTCGTCACCATCAACAAGGTGGGAGATCGGGCTGTCCCGAAACCAGAAGACCCCAGTTTGATTTCAGATGTCTCCAGTTCGATTATTTTTTTCCCTTTTTTCTCCCGCTTTTTTAATATTATCTAAATATAATTTCCAAAAAAACGATTTGAAACAAAAATACCGAGCAAAGCTCGGTCATCCAGGTACTTAAACCTGACACGTATGCACTCTGCGGTATAACTCACGAGAATTTAAACTTACCAAACAGAGCGTCTTGACCTTCCATTAGTTTTCCCTTCAGTTTTCCATTTTTTATTACGATCTTGATAACTGGCATGTATTTTACCTGTGGACAAGTTCACAAGAGTTTTTAATTTCACACGTTTTATTTCTCTAGAGATAATGCGACAGGAGTGGGTTACAAACAAATTATATTATTATCAGAGATGGTTTACTGGACTATGATTATGTATTTTTATACCACACCCAATCACTCGTTTATTTGCATAAACGGGTAACAATTCTCCCTGATAAATGTGCGGCGGGAAAAGTTACATCTATAATAATACATATAGTATGGCAATATGTTTGGTTTTGTTAAATTTTGTTTTTTACTAAATTGATAATTTAATGTGAGTAAGACGACAGTAATGGTGTTCGAAAAAGACATTGAAAATGACTGAGCGCAAGATAAGGATTAGATGTGAAAGGGTGGAACAAGTGAAAGAATTTGTCCATTTGCTCCCCAAATCTTTACCAGAGATGGAAAGTGTGAAGGTGATATAGAAAGAAGAGTAAAAGCGAGATTGTCTAGGTAAACGGTGCCTTGCACTCCTTTGTGAGTGGCCAAAACATCTCCAAAAGAGCTAGATAATCTGTTATCTATAATGGAGTGCTCAGCTGGTCTCAAAACTTATGCATGGTAGTTGGTATTATCCGTAGCGATATTCTAATTTAGATTGATTGAATATAATTCGGTCCGTGTGGCGCCCGATTAAAAATAACGTCACTCCATTTCCTTCCGTGGATGTCGTAGAAAGCGACTAAGGAAATCAACCAGGAGACGGGCAGCAGCGTCTTCCTGAGATTCCAACCGTATGCTGCGATCGCCAATCCACCTGCCAAGCGTGGCGATTATGGCAAACACCCCTCATGGTAATGAAAACCACGAAGGAGGCCTATGTCCTGCAGTGGGCTTCAAATGGCTGATGATGATGGTGATATTCTAATTCTACTACGGATTGAAGTGGAATTAGCTGCACCGGAGTCTGAGAGACTAAACGCACTTACGGGCACTTGATGGTCCAAAATAAGCTGGTACGTTTCAGCCCAAACTTATATGTGACAATGATAAGGAAATTAGAAGAAGAAGAAAGACTTTTATTGGGACAAATTAACACATCACAAGAAAAAATGGCATAACAAGTAACATAAACAAGTACAAAGGAAAAACAAGTCACATAAATACAACATAATACAAGACAAAGTCAGAGCGTCAGAGTGCATCCTGTGGTGTGTCAAAACCACAAAGGGCATCTGACTCAGCATTGTGCCGAGGGTATGAGCTCTCAGCGCTGGTTTTCAGTCAGTGCCTGCGGTAATTGACGCGTATATTAGAGGTTGGTGCCAAACGAATGAATTACATAGTATTTTTAAGTTTTGAACAAAAATTACGATGTCACTTTTATGAGTAAAAATCACTAGCAAAAATCAAAACATCAATTCTAGGTTCGGCGGACTAAATCAATCAATTGTTATTAAATTATTTTTCTACATTTCATAAGTAATTGTAATTGCAAGATTGTCTGGCAGAATCGCTTTTAGCGATAAGGCCGCCAATTGTATACTATTAAGAACTAGATAAGTACCTTATGGGCCAGTTTCTGAATTGAGAATTTACAGTAAATAGTCAACTGTAGTGCTGCCCTTTGGAATTTCGCGGAAACGAAGCGTGACAGAACGTTAATTAAGTATTAACTTAGTGGAATTCTCAATTCAGAAACCTTAATTTCTGTTAATTAATGGTTTGCAATAAAGTGTTATCTATATATCTAATTGAAATAGCAGTGTCCTTATTTTTTGTAAAATTACATGTATGTTCATGACAGCTCTCCGTTAATGTAATAAAGATAATAAAACTATAATAGAGTAATTTTATAATAGGAAATTTTTACTGCCTCAAAAATGTGTGTTTTGGACGTGTATCCGGTGACCCTAGAATTTAGATCGAAATACAACCAACATTATATACCCGTAGGTAACTTTTAACTTAGCTATTAGGAAATGAGTTTGAAAAGTGTTGGTATGTTCTTTCCATAAACTTAGTATTTTCAGGTTTCAATCACATGAAACGTGTCAGGAAAATCGTTTTTAGTTTTTGTACAGGACAGGAAACAGCAGCGAAAAAAGATACATAATTTAAGCCCTAGACAATGAATAAAGCACCGAATCCTCTAGCGACCTACAACTAGCCGAAAAAAGAGCCATAAATCGTTACGCAGGCTTGCAACACACACAACTCTCGCAATTTCTACTCAAAAAAGGTAAATTTATACAGAACCATATTCCCATAGAAACTTTGACATCCCCTTTCGTCACCTTAGGGGTTGAATTTTGAAAAAAATAAGAAATACGTGTTTACTCAACTGTATTGAAGTATGATTGTACCTATTAAGTTTCAAGAAAATGTAACGTTAAATATTTTACTCCCTGACTAAACTTTTTAAACCCCTTTTCACTATCTCAGGAGTTGAATAAAAAAATTGGGAAATACGCATTTCGTCGACTATATTGGAGTATGATTAAACTAAGTTTTCTAGAAAGTAACAATAAGTTAAAAAAATTGCACCCAACGACTGAAAATCGACGACAATTTCCATGGGATTTAAGGAAAAAAACCGTTAACATAGTTAATCTATTTAACGGGATTATCGCGACTGTATATAAGGTGAAAATAATTACATTAATTTCCGACGCTTCGAGACCATTGCAGTTGCCGTGGTCACGGCGTAGACTAACGTGGCGAAAATGGTCCAATTATCGTAGTAAGTGTAGGTGGTCTGCCCTCAAGTGACTTGCATTTTCGCGCGGGCCGATAATCGAGATCAATAACACCACAGGCCTTCTCTCAGAGAGTATGGGCTTAATCACCGTGCCCACCGTGGATTGGTAATTTTAACCGCTGAGGTACGTAAACATCTGAGATACTCAGATCTCCTCGCGATGTTTTCCTCCTTCGTGCCACAGTCACGATTACACCCGTTAACTATATAACTGTCGCGAATCATTAAAAAATATTTCACATTGGTACGATGTTTTTCTAAAACTTCGGCCATCTGACAGTTGTGTATTAGATCTTTAACAGATCATTTACCATAACTTATTAAGGTAATTAATTTACCTAATAAATAATCACGATTAGACCCGTTACATTTTTTAGACAGTGGTTTATTAAAACGTTCACACAGAATTGAAATGGAATTCCATGGTCTTTTAAGATAAATGCTTTGTCTTTAAGATTGCGTAAATGCCAAAAATTTAAGTCAATTCAGTTTAAGTCTTAATTCAATATAATTTTATGTTGTGGGCCATCCGATTAGCTATTGTTATTAGCTATTATGTTTTATTTCTTAATTTTTCGGGCTTTGGAAGTAAATCCTATTTTAAATTGATTTTATTTTTAAATTTAACAAACTATTAAATAAATAACATTACAGGTTATACAGGTTTTACCAAGCGGTGATAGCCTAGTGACTAGAAAATTGGACTCGGAAGCGGGAGACCCAGGTTCGATTCCCAGTGCGGGCATGTACCTATGACTTTTCTTTCGAAGTTATGTACATTTGTGAAGTTATAGTAGCAATACCACTCGCTAGCGGTGAAGGAAAACATCGTGAGGAAACCTGGATGTCTGAGCTATTCACTTACCTCAGCGCTTGAAATCGCCAATCCGCGGTGGGGACGCGTGGTGATTAAGCCCATACTCTCTCTCTGAGAGAACGCCTGTGCCTTGCAGTGGGACGTAAATACGCTGCTTATGATGACAGGTTATACGGTAAGTATACGCCCAGCCTTACAGACGACTGGTAATATATGAGGGACAGATTTTAAGGCCATCCTGACTTTTTAATGGTCCCCAACTGTAGGATGATTGTGTGCATAAAATATTGCAGCGTGGCCCAGCGGCACGGAACGAATTTTCATCTGACGACTTTGTTATTTCATTTTCATTTCATGAATGCGCTATTTTATTATTCGGCGTCGCGCCGCTTTTGTTTTTATTCAATTGGAGTTGAATGGGCTTTTTTGTTAATTACATTTTTGGATTGATTAAACGGATGAGAGGGGAAGTCCGGAAATTCAATGCCTCCTTGCGAAGTCTTTACTTTAATTTATTTATAATATTAAAAGACAAGCGGTGGTAGCGCAGCGGTAGAACGCCACGGCCTTACATTCGGGAGGTCGTGGGTTTGAATTCCGATATGTATCAATGACTTTGTCTCCTAAGTTAAGTATACACCATGAACTTTTGGTGGTTTGTAAGCCATAGCAAAATGAACGTACTTAACCCGGCGGTACTCGCTACTGGGTAAAAAATACCACAGAGTAGTTGAATTTGTTTCCATCTTTTATTCTATGCGCCCCCGGTCCACATGATTCTAGGTAGCTTCGATGCGATAATACACCCTCACTTAGCACAGGTGACAGTTCAGTTGGTGTGCGGCGTTTGGTGTCAACGGACGTGTAAAGTGAGTAATAATACCCGGTAGCGACGGTTCTTGTTACTTTATTTTCAATATGTTTGCTATTGTTTTTTCTTGTTTTAGATCTATATACGATAAATCATCGACTGGCGGATACAATAATAAAAGAATTGCTTCAGGAAGAAGAAAATGTGTCGGAAGTAGACGATAATGAAGTGCACAGCGAACACGAAAGTGAAACTGAGCAGGAAGCGGACTCAGATTTAGAGAGTATTATTTATGTTCTTCGTCGTCGAAATCAATTACCAGGAGACGGGCAGCAGCGTCTTCCTGAGATTCCAACCACATACTGCGATCGCCAACCCACCTGCCAAGCGTAGCGATTATGGCGAAACCCCTCATGGTTATGAAAACCACGAAGGAGGCCTATGTCCTGCAGTGGGCGTCAAATGGGTGATGATGATGATTTACGTTAGATCTGCAGATTCTGAGTTACAACATGAAGATCAAGAAGAGCCGCTGCGGCCAATTGAAGGAGGGTATTTTGAAGATGTACCATTGAAGTATCTTAGGCGAGGGAAGTTTACTGGCAAAGAGCAACTCAGTGGCAAGTTCGTGCTCCATCGCTTCGTGTACGTACAAGATCCCATAACAATGTTATATAAGTACCGGGACCGATTGGCAAAGGACGATCTTGTTCGTCTATTTTAGATGCTTGGGATCTCATAGTCGTGCGAATTGTGCCTCAAAAAGATATGCCGCGAGCATACAATTCCAATTTGTGGTGATTGCTGTAACAGGGTGAAGTAGTTACTTTGATGCCAAAGTTCTTTTATTATAAAGGTGCCTTTATTTTGTTATTATTTTGCTAGGTAATAAGTCTATTTTTGATATTGATCTCAATTTTGAGTAATTAATAAGAAAAAATACTATTTTGGTTGATTTTTCGAATATTGTGAGAAAAAAGTTTTAATTTTCTTGATTGTTTCAGGATAAGCTTTCATTTTAAATAAATAAATGTTATAACTTCCATTCACCATTTTATTTGTAAAAAATGCTTATAATAATACCGCTAAAATGTTAAAAACTTAAATAGTTTCTTATTTTCTCAAATAAGGGCAACTTAACACTGTGGTATTTTTTACCCGGTAGCGAGTGTTTGAGCTTGAAAATATGTAGCGAGTACCGCCGGGTTCAATGGCTATTGAATACGCTAGTTTGCTCTTTTCAAAAATATCTCAAAACGATCTCGAATCTGTTCATAACCATCTATTAGTAGCCAGCTTCACAGCGATGAGTGCGCTGCGAGTCCGCGGGTCGTTGTGCCTCTCCGAAAAGGCAGTACTAATTATTCGCGCATTTCTTCAACATTTTTTCTCAACAATTTTTTTTTTTAAATTTGTGTCTATATTTAAAATTAATGGTATAAATAGATGCCCTTTTTAATTACTTATTACGCAACCGCGGTTGTGAACCACCCAGATTTCAGCGTGTATTTATGAAGAAGGAGTAGCAACACCGCTCGCTAATGAAGTGAAGGAAAATATCGTGAAGAAACCTGAGTGTCCCAGGTGTTCACATACCTCCGCGCTTGAAATTGAATATACGGTGCGGTGGGCACAAAATAACGTCAGCGCCTTTTGTTATGACGCAAAAATAAGAAATAAACTTAATATACACTTAAAATTTATAGTAAATCTCACACATGCAACCAACTGTGATGGAAGTAATCCCAATAAATCTCTATCCGAGTGGTCACTGTCCCTATGAGTTTGTCACTAGACGCAGTAAAAAACATAGAGTATTTTGAGTAAAATAACATAAGAGCCTAAGTTTCATGAAAAAACACCCTTTTAAATTTCCTTACAATAGAATAAAAGAATAGAAAAAAACTATTTTAAGGACAAAACACACGTAAATCAACAATTATGGTGCTCACAAGAAAACTACAACAATATTTCTTGAATTAGATTAAACATTGAAAATTGCTGTGCCCTGAGGGGGTATCAAGTATGAGACAAACCCTTAATGTAACAACTAAACAACTACATGGTCGCAAGAAAGTTATGAATTATGAATTATTAACTTTAGAGACTCGCGTCGCCAGCTCTATTTTTTCTGCAGCGAAACTAGACATAAACCGGATGGAACTAGATCATTCCACTTATAGCCACCTAAAGCCACCCGCACCCTCATTATTTTTCGGACGGTCAATGTGAACATAACTTCCTAAGGCCCCATAAGAAATCTATTACTTTTCATGTCTCCGCCATTTTGTCCGCAGCTCCCATATTCATTTGGCACTTGGATAGCTTACGGCATTCTGGTGAGGCAGTACAGTCGACAGCATGTGTGCATTGAAAGTCCCGTATTCATTGTAAACATTTGTTGCACAACAGCTGTTGCTCAACACCATTGTTTATTAACAACAAAGTTACTGACAACAATGTTTACTTAGCCATACTTCCCGTCCAAACGCCAGTCTGCGTTAAAACGTTGCCCGAGGAAGGTATTTCTATACTCGTGACGCATTTAGGTTTAATTGCAATCTTGCACGTAATTTGCAAATTATGACGACCTCGTGGCGCAGCGGTAGTGCATCTGCATACCATGCGAGAGGTCCCGGCTGGGGACAATAAAAAAACCCCAGGTCTTGGATGTTTACATGTTTGTGATGTCGTTGTTTCTGGTTCCCACGTCACAGGCTATCCTAGTGTGGGGCCAGAAGCAGTGCATGTGCCTCTATGTAAATGTTTATGGTTACAATTACATCGTATTACATAAACTCACGCTTGCGTCCCAGATGGGTAGGCAGAGGCCGGGGTATGCCACCCGCCACGTCATTGTCATATATAGATAGAGGTAGAGAACACTTTATTGTACCTTAAAAATGGAAATTACACAGATATTTCTTAACCTAAGAGTACAGACGGTGGCCTTATCACTAAAAGTGATCTCTTCCAGAACACCTTTGGATGGACTGGACTAATGCATCATTTATACAATACTAATACATGAACATCAATACGTAATTTTTAAATTACAAATACTCTAAACCTACGCAAAATAAAGATTTTGTTTTAAGTGTGAGCCTAATTTAATTGTCTATTTTATTTAAAGATATAAATTTCAGAAAACAATTTCGTTTTAATAAGTTCCCAAATGTTACATTAATTATAAGTAAGATTTCTGACATGATTTATACTTGTGTAGTGTGTGTGTGCGTGCGTGCGTGCGTGCGTACGTGCGTGCGTGCATAAACTCACTTATATACATATATACATAAACTCACGCCGGTATCCTAGAGGGGTAGGCAGAGACCAGGGACTGCCACTTGCCACAATCCTGACAGATCACTTTCGCTTCCTCAACATCACTCCGGTTTCGGGTACTTTTAAGTAAATATTACTTAAAAGTACCCGAATATACTTAAAGTCGCACCAGTGAGAGATTTTTTTTTGGTCGTGCATGGCTTACCTACTATTAGATAACTTGTCAAACATCGCGATACTGGCTGGCCAATTCCCATGCCAGGTAAAGCTTCTTTCCGTGTCAATTTTGTATGACTCACTTGTCACTGCTCACATAGCTGTAGCCCAGGTATATGAGCAGTGACGAATCCTGAAGCTCTTAACTTTTACGGTAAAAGGGCTCGTCATAACGCGGCTAGAATGTATTTTAAGCGCTCCGTCGATTTCAGTACTAGTCTAACGATTTTAATGTAGAGCACGGTTATGAAATGTCCCCGTGTAACGGTTGATCTGCTGTCAACTGCACATTGAAAATGAAAATGAAAAAAAACTTTACTTAGAAAAGGGTTAAAAGAGTGGTTACTGGCTCCCAAACTAGGATTCCCTGTGCTATGGGTAGCCAGGGCACGTTTGCACGTTTCTTTGAACCCATTTCGCTTTACAGTTTCTTTCTTTCTTTCGTTTCTTTTACAGCACGTTTCTTTAAACCCACCTCGAATCTGGACGATGGAAAATACAAGACCTATGCGCGAAACTAGTCCATCATCACAAGCAGCTTATATACGTCCCACTGAAAGGGCACAGGCCTTCTCTCAGAGAGATAGAGAGAGTATGGACTTAGTCACCACGCGTGCGGATTGGCGATTTCAAGCGCTAAAGTATGTGAATAGCTCAGGCACTCAGGTTTCCTCACGATGTTTTCCTTCACTGTTAGCGAGTGGTGTTGCTACCATAACTTCACAAACGTACATAACTTAGAGACCCAGTCCATAGTTCAAATGTAAAGTCTTTAATGTTGCTAGCCGTAGCAAAACATTGGAAACTTTTCTCTACGCTCTCACCTTCCCCTAATTATATAATAATATGTTACCATAGATAAACAGCATCATTTTCTTTCCACCACCTTCTTTACGAATCCCACGCCCCGACCGGCGACCTATATGAAGCGAACATTCAATAAATTTTCAATAAACCGCCAAGTTGTAAAAGTCATTAAATAATTTACGACTCCCGCAGCGCGGGCAGCAGTAACGTTTTGGGGACGTTTCATAATCGTGCTCTATATTAAAATGGTTAGGATGGCACTAAAATCGTCAGAGCAGTCTATTCTAGCCGCGTCACGATGAGCCCTTTTACCGCAAAAGTTAAGAGCTTCCGGATGTAGTCAGGTATGTGAGCAGTGACGAGTGAGTCGTACAAAGTTGACACGGACCGAAGCTTTACCTAACACGGGTATTGGCCAGTCAGTGTCGCGATATTTGAGAATTTATCCAGTGGTAAGCCCTGCATGACAAAAAAAAAACAAATCTCTGACTGGTGCGACTTTCAGTACCCGAAACCGGCGTGCGTGTATGCAACGACTTATGAATATTGAGGAAGCGAAAGTGATCTACCAGGATCGTGGCAAGTGGCAGTCCCTGGTCTCTGCCTAACCGTGAATAGCCATGACAAGGAATAACCCAAAACTGTGGCTGGTCCGACCATAAGTA
Source organism: Yponomeuta cagnagella (assembly GCA_947310995.1). Classification (NCBI taxonomy): domain Eukaryota; kingdom Metazoa; phylum Arthropoda; class Insecta; order Lepidoptera; family Yponomeutidae; genus Yponomeuta; species Yponomeuta cagnagella. Next base: position 6,771,609 of record OX371293.1, read on the forward strand.
ATCTACTCATTATATCAAGGACTAAAAAGACACTTAATTGCTATCGGCCACTACGTTATGAGTTCCAAAAGTATAGATAAGAATATAACTGAGATATATCAATAAAAAATATGTAATATACAGTCTGTGTGGCGCCGGATTAAGACTAGCGTCCCTCCAATTCCTTCCGTGGATGTCGTAGAAGGCGACTGAGGAAATCAATTACCAGGAGACGGGCAGCAGCGTCTTCCTGAGATTCCAACCGCATACTGCGATCGCCAACCCGCCTGCCAAGCGTGGCGATTATGGCAAAGCCCCTCATGGTTATGAAAACCACGAAGGAGGCCTATGTCCTGCAGTGGGCGTCAAATGGCTGATGATGATGATGATGATGATGATAGGTACAGTCGAGAGCAGATTGCATTCGAACCTTTTAGTGACAAAGTCACTCGTAACGTAACCGAGTAGAGTGGACGCATGGAAAGGTTGACGTGCCGTCGACTGCACTGTGCATATTTATAAATGACAACATATTTGAATAGTGTTCTGAAGACCCGGTACAAAATTAAGGTCTCAATAAAAAATAAAAACAGACTTCGAAACACTATAGCACTAAAAAGATAGGTCAATAGCTGGTCATGAAACTGGGCACCGACTACAAATTATACTTCTAAAATACCTACATGTATAAATACCTCTAATTATTTAAATTATTTCTATCTATTTAGTGCTATAGTGTTTCGAAGTCGGTTTTTATTTTTTATTAAAAAAATTTATTTTTCAGTTTTTAGTGGAGGATCGAGAGAAAAATAAACAAGTTCCTTATAACCATAATTTACTGTACATAATTCGTTCCTTTAAAATTTGATGTTCTAAATCTCCGAGTCTTCACCAGAACATCACCAAATTAACTTGGGACTACTTTTACGCTATTTTATGAAATATACGGATTTTAATAAAGAATGTGCCTTTCCGTTCTCCATCTCTGAAAGTCTCCATCAGATTTTCACCAAATTAAAATGGGAGCAATGGGACGTTATACCTGTTCGAACAAAAAAAGAATTGTCGAAATCGGTTAAGATTTGACGGAGTTATGGAGGAACATAGCCAAATAAAAAAATATATATATATGTATACGCGTCGAATTGATAACCTCCTCCTTTTTTTGAAGTCTGTTAAAAAAGGCCGCAAAATTGCACTGAAAGGAGGAATTTCAATGATACTTAGAAGGGGAAAGCTTATTAGCCGGAGCGTAATTGTCTGAGAGGTGTTAGTAATTCACATCTTACGTTCTTACGAAGAGTTCCGTTCTCCATCTCTGAAAGTCTTCATCAGATCTTCACCAAACTAAAATGGGACCAATTGAACGTTAAAAAAAAACAAATATACGCGTCGAATTTATAATCTCCTCCTTTTTTGAAGTCGGTTAAAAAGGAAAAAGATCCCACACTGGATATACATTATAAAATCTTTGTGGTGCTACTAAATTCGAATACCGGAATCGACCGGCCATATTGAACGACGCACAAAAAGAGTACTTACAGTACAGATTTGGAAAAAATTAACATGATTTCTTTTTCTGAGAGAAAGCCTGTGCCCAGCAGTAGAACATAAAAAAAAATTAACAGCTTAAATTTATAGTGATTGTTTTGACGGAGCCAAACGTGCATTTAAATTGCTTAAGGCTGGGTTCTCCGACATTACCCCTAAATCAGCTATTTTAAAATATATTTTTAATCTCTTATGGTCAATTTTTAAATCTGAAAAAATATGCTTTTTAATGTCTTATCTAGGGCCGTCGGCCATTATTTTTACGATGTTTTTTAAACTTTATAGCATAAAAAAAATTCCGCGAACATGAGTCTAAGCTATCACTATATATGGTTTTAATTGAGTTTTGGGTAATAACTTTTTTAAAAAATGCCAAATGTTCTTGTTAAAATATACCAAAATTACTATCACTGAATGTCTAATTGACGTCGGTCATCAAAATTCTAATAATATTATTTGTGTTTCTGTAATTTCAAAAACTACTCTTTTCCCTTAACTAGTTGCTCGCGCAGCGCAATAAGTCCCATACAACCTTGGATTAAATCCCATTTATTTCCTGTTTACGTCATAAACTCGAAGTATACAATATTACGATCTGTTTACCATTCTCAGCTTCTTTAAAACGTTCCATTGAATAATAATCACCATTAAACTATCATTCGTCATTTTCAGACCCAAGCAACAGGTCTAAAGTTTGTTCTTAAAGTGAATTCTTATTAACTAATTATTTCAGTTTTTTTTTTACAGATAACAGTGAGATGTTTTTTCATCTTGGCCATAACCAATACCACCCTGAAGATTTCTACAGTAAAGTTTCGATTCCCCACTATGAGGCATACATATAAACATTTTCATACAGGCATATACATTGCTTCTGGCCCCACACTAGGATACCCTGTGTCGTGGGCACCAGAAACAACGACATCACAAACATGTAAACATCCATGACCTGGGATTTTTTTTGTCCTCAGCCGAGATTCGAACCCGGGACCTCTCGCATGGTATGCAGATGCACTACCGCTGCGCTACGAGGTCGCAACTACGAGCAACTGGATTTTATCCCAATTAAGAATTTTCCTTAGAAAATCTTAGACATGTCCACACACACTGAAGTCGGCCAGTACCCGGTACCCATCTGATCGTAAAAAGTAATTGGGTTGCCAGTAAAAAGGGTTCTTATTTTACTGCGATTGGGAGAAAAAAACATGATAAACAAACGTTTTTGATGTCCGGTCCCGGGTCGCGACGTGGCGGTAATAAAATTTTCCTACTTAAACCGAATGGGACGTTACGTTTGTTGTTTAAAACCATCCGCAGAGACATTGCGTGGAGTTAAAAAACTACAAGGAAATAAAGGAAAATACTTTAAAAGCTGCCTATTATTTTAGAAGAAAAATACCTATATTTAGATATCGTCATTATTATCAGCTATAAAGATATATACAGAGTGTAACAGAATCCCTATACACATCCGAAATTGAGGGGTGCTCCTGTTAATATGAACCACTTTTACTTCGTTAATCTAGCGGCATCGCGTCTGATTACCATGCCGGATGTCGTGGGTTCGATTCCCACTGGGTCCCCCGTAAATTTATACACCTGGCCTGTCTGAGTGTATTTCCATGTTTGTTCTTGGCCGGTTACCATAGCACAGGGTATCCTAGTTTGGGACTAGGACAAGTGATTGTATTGTATTGTGTGAAAGTTATTTATTTATTTATTCATTTATGCGGAAAACTTCGGAATCGAAAAAAATATCTGTTGTTTGGAAGTTATTTAGTTACTTATTTATGGGGAAAACTTGTAAATCGCGGAAAAATATCAGCTGTGCCTTAGTTTAAATGGCCTTTTCCTTCTGATTCATGGTTTTAACTTTTGACTAAACATTTGTGTATGTATTTTTTGAACAGTTGTAAAAGGTGACTTTTTATGTAGCCCATATACGTCCCACTGCAGGGCACAAGCTTTCTCTCAGAGGGAGAGTATGGGCTTAATTACCACGCGTGCCCACCGCGGATTGGCAATTTCAAGCGATGTCGCATATCGACACTCAGGTTTACTTTCCGATGTGTTCCTTCGTCGTTGGCGAGTGGCATTGCTAAAAACTTCATAAATGTGCGTAAATTGGAAAAGAAAGTCATTGGTACATGTCAGGATTCGAACCCACGACCTCCCAATAAATGTATATAATGGAGTCGTTGAATTTTTTCCGCGATTTTAATGTTTTGGAGTGGAACCCCTTATTTTCCGATATGTGAGGATTTTATAAATCCTTTAGAATGCACAGGATTTATCTAATAAATTAAAATCTCGTGTCACAGTGTTCGTTATCGAATTCCTCCGAAACGGCTTTATCGATTTGCATGACATTTTTTGTGTATATTTGGTAGGTCTAAGAATAGGTCTTAGGCTAATTAATATGGCAAAACAAAGTTTGCCTAGTGAGCTAGTGAAACATAAAAACACGATATTTACAGAATGATTGAGATTTTTACAAAATTTTTAGTTTGTGTCTTTTTGATTCCTTGCGTGGAGCAACCGCACCAAATACATTTATGAAACAGCCAATCGCTACAGAAGCATCCACTTTGAAGAAAAAGCCAAATTGAAGAGCAATTTTCAAGAATACAGCATCATAATTTTATTCATGCTCAGTATTCATCCCCCAATTTGGCACAATTTGGCTTCGATCGCGCAGAAATATGAAGGGGATATTGTATGTTCATTATATATGCGTACTTGTGTACCAAAAACAAGCATGAATACTAGCTTTTACGTCCGTCTTTGCCTGGATTTCAGGGTTAAGATTTTATTGTCGTTTCTGTTCAGTTGTTGTACTTCAACCGATCCGTACGTATGTGCCATTTGTGCGACGGTATCAAAAGTGGAAGCACAAGCATATATTTCTGTAGCCTGTATGCGTCCCACTGCAGGGCGCTGGCCTTCTCTCAGAGAAGAGACTCGCAGAATGTAATTCTGTGCGCGAGAAATAGAAATAGAAAATGTTTATTTATCTTCAATATAGTAAGGCACAATAATCACAATAAAATCAAGTTGTTACTGTATTATCTTTCCGTTAAATGTATAATTTGGTTATTAGACATTTTTTTTACTTAATTATTAGTAGATATAATATTTTTTCTTAACTTAAAAACTGGCAAAGTTGCATGACGTAAAACCAATTACGTTTTATAGTTATGTTGTATTAGTGTACCTACCTACCAGCTGCTGGTTGACCAAAGTAAATAAAATAAAATAAATAAATACATCAAGATTTTCCAAGACAATTGAATAAAATTACAGACGTCTTTGGTTGCAGTTTTTCTCTTTTTAAAACCCACGTCTTCAGTTATCTCTCCACTTACAATATACCTTGATTTTTGAGTTGTAAGCTTGGTTTTTGTTTTTTGTTATTTTGCGACACAGCTAATAAATAAAATAAAGTAACAGCCTTTCTCTCAGAGCGAGAGAGAGACAGAAAATACGCCCTTAATCATCACGCGATTTTAAGCGCCCTTTGTGAACAACAGACACTCGGATTTCTTCACGACGGCCATGAAAGCATGTGATGCAATGTGACATATTCTACTTTGATCCGTTGAAAAGTGTAAAACTAATTTGTCATTAAACAATTTGTAAGTAGTATACTTATGTACTTTTGTTGTATCAAACGGGAACTTTCAATATCAAATCTCTTTAGATTAGGCTTTAGAGTAGGATTATTGTGATATCTTCAACGCAAATAATTATGGGCACTTCTGTATAAATGAAATAATCCATAAAACAGGATGTACGTACCAAAATCCACTAAACAACAGCTATTCTATACTAACGTAAGGCACTAAAATGTCTGGTACAACTGATAAATAAAAAAGTTATTTTTGTAAAAGTTACAACTGTTATTTTTTTCGGGATTTTGAAGTTTACCCTACAATTTAAAAGTAAATAAATAAATTCCACACTACACAATCACTTAACCTGGTCCCAAACTAGGACATCGCAAATATGGAAATTACATCCATACTTAGAACACGTGCACAAATGAACGGCGGCCTCCGGTGGGAATCGAACCCACGACCTCCGGCATGGTAATCAGACGTAATACCGCTCTAGACCATTGAGGCATGGTCATTGGTCAAAGTGACCATTGTTCGTATCAACGCGTAGAACCTGCTTACGGATGTATGTGTATAAAAATTTGGTCACACACAAAAAAGTGTACCGGACAGACAGACACACTCAATGTTATTAGTAAAGAATTCACGGAACAGCAAGATACTTTGCCCTCCCGAGATACTTGCCATATCTCAATATTATACGGTCACGCACTTAAAAATATTGCATCATTTCCCGACCCCTTGTTGTGCAACCCTAAGGGCCAATTTCACCGCTCCAGCTAAGCGTGGTTTACAGTAAACTAAGTTTGACGCCCTCTCAGGACATAGTGCTTTTGTCGCATTTATTAAGTAAAGTTGGTCTCATATTTCGCCGGTCTTTGAGTTTCTGTTTGCCTGCCTAAGTTCAAGCATTTTTCTATGTTTGTGATTTAGAAAGATAAGATAGATAAATGGTTATTTGAACACAAATAAATAAAACTGTCATGTCATGGTGCCCTGACTGCTAAATTAAAAATATCCTTTCCTGGTTTCCAAAGCAGAAATAAATGATTTATATATCTACCATAGCGCAAGGTATTCTAGTTTGGGATCAGGACGAGTGATTATATTGTATGGCAGTTATTGTTATAAACTAGATAATATTGTTTATACGACAAGAATATTGTTTACTGTGCACCAGGAAAAAACAAACATAACTAAACATATTATTATTTATATAGTGTCATTACAAATGAAACACATACGTAACATAGCCCATATTGCCGGTATAGTCACATAGCTTGATTATATTACGAACTCTATTCATGCTCTCTATAGTATTTATTTACGTATGTAAGTTTATTATTATTATGTTAATGTATGTATATTAATACTAATTAGCACCGTATCAATTTCCCCTTTGGAAATCTTTCCAATAAAGGGTTGCTTGGAAGAAATCGCTGTCAGCAATAAGGCCACGAATTGTACCTCTTCTTTTGTAACTGTCGTTTGCAGCTGTTTTGAAACTCTGTAATTTTTTTTTTAGTGTGCACTATAAAGAATATTCTTATTTTATCTTACACTATTCAGCTTTGGACAGGTGTTGATTGTTTGTTTCTTAAATGACAAGCTAGGTTTTCTTTTAAAGTGCTAATTATTATGAACGAAGACGAGTTTCGATACCAACATATACCCAGTTTGAAGTACCAACTAAACTCTATTTAGCTTGAATGATGGGCTTAGCCTTCGTTTCACTTTGGAAGTGAATTTATGAGTATGAAGGGTGTTCGGACTCAAGAGAGTTTGCGTGATCATCAGAGACATTTTTATTTGTTAAATTTATGCCGTGAATTCTGTTCAACTCGTTGAAGTACATTGGAATACTTTCGCTCTAACAGCAATTCATTTCACATCTATTGATTTCTCAAGTGTGCACGTAGAAAAGCATAATTATTATTATTGATTGGAGCCCCGGAATTCTAAGGTTTCTAAACATCAACATGAGTGCGCCATGTTCCAATTATTAAGGATATTTTATCCGACGGATCATTTCTATTAATTATCAATAAGAAATCATCTCCAACCATATACAAGAACTAATCCGTGTGGAACCACTTCCACAAACATAACTGGTTGTCTGAAAGAAATTACTTTTAGTAATAAGGCTGCCATTTGTTCTGTACTATATTATTGTTAAATTCTCATACGTAATTGAAAATGAAAAAATTAAAATGAAAATGCATTTATTATTGGTTCAGGATTACAGAAACCATAACTTTGTTACACAAATTAATTTATTACACACAATAGGCTATTCCTGGTGTACATACAACAAAGATTATTCTATACATCTATTTATCTATCTATAACTTCAAGACCCACGAACAAACCCCGTGTAAAAATCGAAGACACTTGAGCAAAACGGCGCAGCATCACAAGTTATGTTCGCCGAAATTCTATCTCAATATTTTATAAGGAACTCCGGCATCGAAGCCCTTTTGCAGATTGGCTTGGCGCGCGAGCTACGAAACCAATCGCGAATATTATGGAGGAAGTAGATTCGAAATTCCGTCAAACCGTAAATGCAAGAAAACTGGCCAACTTCTTATGCTTAAATGTATTAACAGAAATAAAAATAAACTATGTTTTACTTCGATGGCGATGGATTACCTATCTCGAAGCTAATATTTAAGTTAGTGAATCCGGGATTAAGGCCGAGTTGCACCACTTTCTTAAATGTGGCTTAAACAGCATTCAACTTAAAATTCTTCATACAAAAGTCGATTAAAATAAGTGGTGCAAGTCGGCCTAAGTTAATAATTTATTATATAACAGAAAGAGGTGCGAAAATTTACAAATCATATTTTTCTATTTGAATTGAATTAAATTGAATTGAAAAACGCACAATTTAACTGGCACACGCGCTGAAGGCCAACGTACTTGAATCGTACAAATGGCTTCAGTTTGAGTGTATTTCCATGTTTGTGATATTCTTGCCTGGTTTCCAAAACACAAAAAATAATAAATCTGTCTACCACCGTTTGGGACTAGCCCTTATATTACGCACACCAAATCCTGTACGATTTCAATCGTCCAACTGTCAAATTCCATACAAATCGCTCTCGGAATCGTCAGAACTACTTTTAAATGGAAGATTGATTGTAAAGCATGTAAGTAAGAAGTGCCTAAGTTACATTATATCATTTTACATAAATGAAACGTAATATTTAAGTATAATGATATAATGTCGATATAATGATATACCGGCTGCCGTCGATAGATGGCAGTCGTTAAGCCAAGTCAGAGGCCTTAGGGCAGCTTGACAACTTCTGACAGTAGACGAGCCACTAGTCTACAAGCCTCCACCAATCCGGACTTGGCCCCCGTGGTGGAGTATGGCCTATACCTTCCTCAGGGAAGAGACCCGTGCCCCTCGGTGGGGACATAATGGGTAGATGATGAGATGATGATATAATGTAAGTCATGCACTTCTTGCTTGTACAAGCTTGTATTGGTTTTAGCCTGGTATTAGTGACGTAGCTTGATTACATTGTGAACTCTATTCATGGTCTAGCCTATTCAGCTTTGGCCAGGCTTATTACTGAGTTATATAGTTGACTAGTTGACGCAGAGACGCTAACCGTAGCGCGGCAAATAGTATTAGGTGCCCTATTGCCATGTCGGCTAATTTAAGTAGATCGATTACGATTACGTGTACCGTGTGGGTTCACTACGCCACTCCAAAACACGTTTCACCGAATTACATTTCATCTATGAAGACTCATCGACGGTCGACAGATCGGTAACTCAAGTTTAGCTGGAAGAAAATACTCATTAGCACTAAGCTTGCCTTAGTACAAATATGCTTACTGTGCAATAAAGAATTTTCTAATTCAGGCAAATAAAAATATATTTCGATGAAATGTGAAGTCAGCGAAAAGAACTTTTAAGTCTTAGGCAAAATAAGCCATCGATATTTTTTATTTTAAGATAAATAAGCGACGGACAAGATGAAACGTGTTTTTGAGTTGCGTAGTGAACCCGTACCGTGTACGGTTTATTAATATAGTAACTTAAATCCTGAAAACGTTTCTTGGGTATCCATAATGTGATAAGTTACACAAAACCTAGAAGTTTATTGCAAAGTACGTGCAAAATTTTATTCAAATCAATTCAGCCTTTTGCGTTGAAGCGTTTTCGCAGAACAAAATATTAGTTGGTTGGTTAATGATTAAATTTGTAAAATTACAGTATTGTTCAGAAATTCTAATAATATGATGAGGCAAAGATAAATAAAAAACATATGTAACTTCATATTATATTTTAGTTGATAACACGTCTTTTATATTCATCATCATTATTTGACGCCCACTGTAGGACATAGGCCTCCCTCATGTTTTTCTCAGCTTCCCGGTCTTGTGCGGCCCGCATCCAGCGACTCCCCGCCATCGTAATCAGGTTGTCAGACCATCAGTGATGGGGGGCCTGCCCACGCTGCGTCGTCCAGTCCGCGGTTGCCAGGTCGGAACTGTTTCGCGCCAACGGCGACCAGTTCTCCGAGCTATGTGCTCCGCCCACTGCCACTTCAACTGAGCTATATTAGTAATTCGGGTTCTTCTGCGGTTCTCCTTATTTATGATTCGATCACGCAGCGAAACTCCTAACATTTCAGCTCTCTCCATTGCTCGTTGGGCGACCGTGAGCCTTCTTAGGCCCATGGACAGCGACCAGGTCTTACATCCATAAGTCATCACTGGTAACGCACACTTTTGTCTTGAGACACTGACGTATTTTGGACGCGAAAATGTGTTATAGTTTTCAGAACGCTGCGCATCCGAGTTGGATTCGACGAGTGACATGTTTCTCGAAGTAAGAGTTACCTTACTGGACTGTTTATCCTAGGTATACATAGTGGTCGACCTCTTCGAGGTCAGAGCCATCAACGTTGATAGAAGTGGGGCTACATGGGAGTTCGACATTATCTTAGTATTGTCCATATTCATTATCAGACCCACTCGGTTAGAAGCTCTGTTCAAGTCATTGAGCATTAAACTCAAATCTTCCAGGGTCTCAGCCATAATCAGTATGTCATCGGCGAATCGAAGGTGAGTGATGTACTCGCCATTAATGTTGATGCCAGATCCTTCACAGTCGAGAAGTTTGAATACGTCTTCAAGTGCAGTTGTAAACAGTTTCGGAGATATTACATCTCCCTGTCTTGCTCCGCGTTGCAACTGAATAGGATTCGTATTCTGAAAGCCTGCCTCGTTGGTGTAGCCGTTAAGGCGCTTAGCTACCAAAACAGAGATCGTGGGTTCGATTCCCACTGGGGGCTGCCGTACATTTGTACAAATGGCCTCAGTCTGGGTGTATTTTCATGTTTGTGAGGTCCTTGCATGGTTGCCATAGCACAGGGTATCCTAGTTGGGACCAGGTAAAGTGATTGTGTTGTGTGGAAGTTATTATTATTATTATTATTGTAGTCGGACTGCTATTGTGGCGTTTTTGTGCAAACACTTCAGCACTTCGATGCGGTGACTTTTATATTACCTACCTTGTACTCCATCTACCTTTTTTTGATTGGTTAATAAGCTATAAAACTAATTTCTGGCGACATGTAATGGTTTTCTAGTGTACAATAAATAATTCTTATGTTATGTTATAAATAAATCACAAAAATCTCAAAAGTTTTTGCGATTCGGAGGTGCATATAAAATTATACAAAAATTTAAATAAACAAATATCTCTAATCATCCAAAGCGTCCAGACCACAAAAAAATATTGCAGACCTCAAAGATCTGCAACAGTAACATCAAACCTTATCTTTCACACTGCCAATGTTCTGCTCAAAACTTTTATTTAAATCGAGCGGAAACAGCGTCCAAATAAACGCTTTCAAACGCATAAAACTTTTAAAACATCCTGTTCCCGACGACCCGTCCAAAAAAACCTGGCAAAACTTCACGTCCACACACCAAAAGCTGGGTGCCGAAAAAACGGCATATCTCTATTTATTTATTCTTAGCTCCGGACGTTTCGTGAGTGAATTGTAGGTTTACAAAGCATCTACTGCCACTGGAGTGAGGAGGAAAGTGAGAGGTGCGTCCGTGGTAACGTAGTTAGCGCTTATATTATGAACATAATGAACAACGCAATATTGTTTAGCTCCGAAATAGCCACCAAAATGTTCCTCTAGTGAGCCTAAATTTTGACAACGACACCGGGTCGCGCTTAATAAAACTATTAATTATTATTATGATAATTCAATGATCATTGCGTAGGCGATCAGTACAATTAGTCTATCTACTTGTTAACGTGTACGTTAATCGGCTATGCAATGTGCATCGAATTGTCATAGTAAAGCATGAATTGTTTTTGTATGTAATGGGTTGGTTCCCATGCTACGCAAGCACGGGAATTTTGAACTTTTGTATTTGAAGTGTTTTATTTATTAGTATTAGACCCTGCAAAAACAGTTTTCCGGGTTTATACTACTTCAATAAGACGCTGTATAATTTATGTTACCCAAACTGGCAATCGTGTTTTGTTATTTGCATTTTTGAAGAAAAACTTCTTTCAGTTCGGTAGTGGGGGGTCACTTGCTTAAACCGCATGCAACGAAAATATGTCGCCTAGGCGAGGTCTGTTACTAACGTGTCCTGTGCAATTCATTTATATATAGTTTAGTAGAGAAAAATAGCCATTAACTTAGATCCTCTTGACTCGTGCCGATGGCGCCAGTGCCCCGTAACGCATTGCGCAGTTTGAGCTAAAAGTTAACACTTACTTATAGACGTTTCACGTTAAACCAACGGCCGTATAACCCGACACAACCCCAGTCGCTTTTTTAGGGTTACGTATCCGAAGGGGACCCCTTAAGACTTCGGCTGTCCGGCTGTCTATCTGTTACCCAGCTATATCTCATGAACCGTGGTAGCTAGGCAGTGGAAATTTGCACAGATGATATATTTCTATTGCCGCTATAACAAGAAATACTAAAAAGAGAATAAAATAAATATTTAAGGGTGGCTACCATATAACAAACTTTATCTAAAGACAGCCCTCGCCACCTAGCGGCCATCTATGTAACTTTCACTGCGCCGATGTCATATAGTTAAATGTCAATGTTAAACGCTTCTTGTTAGTTTCTATAAACAGCGCTGTTCTCAAATTCGATCTTTGTCTAATGTTGTATAGATAATGGTACGGAACCCTTTGTGCAAGAGTCCGTCACTTGGCCGGTTTTTTATTTTTTTAGTTACATCCCTCAATTCGTTGTGAGTTGACAGCCAAATGTCAAGATTCGAAGCATGAGTCGACCTCATATTACGTTTCACGCCAAGGCATGAATGCAAATGTGGCATATTCTAGGACGAGGAAAAAAAGGGGCGAAACAGAAAAAATATCGTGTACAGAATAACAAGTGAGGCGAGCCGAAACAATAGCGGGTAGTCGAGCATTTATTATTAGGGTTAGGATGCTTTGCCTTATCGGATATTGTTTATGTATTCAGTGTCTACGAAGGGAGAACTTTACCGGTGATGGCCGAACCATACCGGTTCTCAGATACATCTTACATAAAGGTACAAGACTTAGTTATGTGTCCAAAGGAAATTTGATAGGCGAGGGCTTTAAGGCTGCCTAGGTTGAAAGGGTTGCCTCACTTTTTTCTCGTTAATTAAAGTTATTCATGGAAATAAATTACCAGGAGACAGCAACGTCTTCCTGAGATTCCAACCGCATACAGCGATCGCCAACCCGCCTGCCAAGCGTGGCGATTATGGCAATTGATTGGCGATTGAGGCCTATCTCCTGCAGTGGGCGTCAAAGGGCTGATGATGATGATGATGATGAAAGTTATTCAAACACCATGAGACAATTCGCCATAAACTAAGGCGATTGACGTAGCTTATAAGATTCGTAAGTTGAGGTGGCCATGGGCTGGATATAGCCGATAACAGAAAGTAGTGCCTTGAGGAAGGCCTTTGTCCAGCAGTGGATGAATATGGGCTGATGGATTCAGACAATGTCTAAGGATAGTCATATTCAGTTACAAATCCCCTATGCGAGGGTTGAAGGAGAAAACATTCACATCGCTTTTTCTACTTCTCTCGCGTCACTTGCGCCAGTTACGGATTAAAAACAAAGACGTTTTTTACCTCATTGCTCGAAATTGCTAATCCAAAGTGGGCACGCATGGCATTTAAGCCCATACTCTCTCTCTCTGAAAGAAGGCCTCGCAGTGGGACTTATATAGGCTACATATAAAAAGTTTTTTTGCTTTTTTTGTCTCCCGTTACTTGAACATTTGCTCTTGTCGATTTAGAAGAAGCAAATCTGTTGAACAGTGGTAAAATGACTGGCATATTCAGACCACTTACCTCAATCTGTATGCTAACAGATCTGTAGGCTCTGTCAGCTGTATTTTGCGCCTGGCAGGTGTAGGTTTGGTTCTCGGAGACCTTTTTGGGCACAAAGTCCAGGATAGATCTGGAACAAAATACATGTATTCGGCAACAAACAAATTTTGTTAGCTATCAGTACCTACCTATATTTTAAGGTGGGAAAAAAGTTGTCCTGAAGCTCGCTCGCTCGAATCCCCTAGGGAATTATGACATTTGAATTTGGAATGCAATCAACATTGAATATACGAGCTCCTTGCAATCCATGACCAAACGTCAAAATTTGAATATAAACTTTTCATAGAGCCCTACACCAAGAAGAATTTATTCAAAATTAGAATGAAAACTTTTCATAGAGCCCTAAATCAAGGAGAATTCTTTTTAATTGTATTATGTTTTATTGCCTCGCAGTGTTTATATTATTCTTTTTGTTGCACTAACACGTGCTGAGGACAATTTAAAAAAAAAGTGCAGTTATTGACAAGAATGTAATGCTAGAATCAACACAAAAGTGGTTTTTCCAAAGTTTTATTTACAGTCATAAATTAATGGTATTCACTATTTATCATTAAAAATAACTAAATATAGAAAACTACGCCCAGATCGCCGCCTCTGGGAAGGGTACCCAGTATGCTGGCTACGTTACCTCGTTGGATAGCGAGACTTATCCTCTGCCCGAGGTAATAGCCAGCCCTGGGGTCCCTGGTCATGTCCATGAGGCGCGACGATAGTTCTTTGAAGAGCAGTCGCGCCTCGGGCCCCCATGGTCCTAGTGTCTCGACACCAAACGGCACAAATACGTGACTCTTTGTTAGAGTCCCGTACTTGCGCCGCTTGATGCCTTCTGCACTTGATGCCGCAGCGCCGGCTCTTGTGGAAGTGGCCTGGATGTAGGACGGTGCTAAAGTGTCCGCGCATGTTGCGTCCCACACCAGGGTTTTTTCATTTTTCCATGGGATCAACGACATCCCATCTGGTCTCTTGCCATCATCCCGGGCTACACCGTTTGGCTCTGGAATGGCCGGGACGTTGATTGTGGCAAGAGCTCTCCGGATGATATCGTTGATTGACGCATGGCGTGGAAGCCTGCCGGCACTCCGCTGGCATGACCCCGACGGTCGACGTTTTCTCCGCAGAGGCAGCGATGTGGCACAGTCAGTAGTGCGCCGAGTCGCAGGCCTACGGCTAGCGTCAGACTCATGTCGTCTAACATCATTCCAACGCTAGGCGATGTCAATGCATGTAGCCAAAGTCCAGATTCCGGCTCACTCACTGCTAAGAGGCGAGCACGCTCTGCAGGGCTCTCTGCATTATCAAGCAGTTTGTTTTTAACCACTTTGCAGAGCGGCTCGTCACACAGCCTTTGTGAGTGAAGCACGGTCGGTAGGTCTTCCCCCGGAAATTGAAAGAGTTGTTCTACCTTCACAAATTGTTAAAGGGTGAAGCATTGTCTCTTATTGAAGGGCTTACCTTTGAAAAGCCCTTCTTTTTGTGTTTTGTGGAAAAGCCAATAGTATCCCAAAGCGCTACAGCCCCTCAATACCAGATACGACAAGACAATCTTCCAATTTTTTTAATTATCTAAATGGATCTAATTGGCTAAAATTAAGCGTTTCTTTCCTTTTCCCGTCCACTTTGTAAAGTTGACAGATGTTACTTAGTTTAGAGAGAAATCAGAAACCAATAATTTAATTTGCATTCTGTTTGCTGAATGTCAATTTACTGCGTTACTATGTTAGCCGCTGCCTTCGTGTCGTATTTGTGGTGGAGAAAAAGGCAGCAGGGCAAAAAAAAACTCCACTCTGACCATCTTTTCTCAAATCATCTTAAACATATACATCAAGAGGCGTTGAGATAGGATAAAAAGAATAGGGAGTCGTGGTAGCAAATCGGAAGAACGCCGGCCTCACATTCGGAAGGTCGTGGATTCGAATCCCGGCATGTACTATAGACTTTATTTTCGAAAAATTTTATCAGCAATACCACTCGCTAACTGTGAAGGAAAAAATTGTGAGGAAACCCTAGTGTCTGAGGCATTTGTACACCTAAGCGCTTGCTATGTACAATGGCCCAACTATGGGGCTAGGTGCGGAAATGTCAGATGTAACTAGAGCTGAGGGTAAAAAGACAGATGTAACCTTACCTTGCCGTAAATCTCTGTCCATCCGACAGCGGTTCTACTGTGTAAGTGACTCCCTCCGTGATGACGCCCGCATTGCTGTCTACCCAGGTGATCTGGAACAATGTCACAACTGCGTAAGAATCTTATGATTTTTGACAATAGAAATGTCTTTTCGATCGCTCCAGTATATCGGCTCCGATTTCACGAAAAAGTGCGATCCACTTATATCTCGGAGACTTGTGAAGATATGATATTCAAAAATGGCTCAAAAGACGGGTAACTGTTCACGAGAGTGCAAAAAGAATTATTCGAGAAAGTCAAAAACGAAAAAGGCCGAAATAATGAAAAAAAAAATACGACATCCGAATTTTTGATTTTGGCGCTCGATATTTTGAAAACGAAGAATGATATAAAAAATTTGAGAAAACTTCCTCTAGGGCAATTATATTAATCAGCTATAATTTGGGCCTAAAACAAAGACGATCAGGTTATGGGTCTGCCCTATAGCCTAAGGTTTCTGAAAACAGTCAAAAAGTCAGAACGAGATTTTTCATATGACATTTATGACTCGATTCATTTCCAATGTGCTCGATAGTCATGTGAGTCACGAAATCTGTGTTTTTTTTTATTTTTGCGATCGCTAGCCTTCCAACTACTGTACGCAAACTGTTTGGGTGTAGGTGATCTGGAGCAAAATCATAACTACCTAAGCCTTTTACGATTATCATTATTATTAGACGTCAATAGTTAGAAGTCAATAGAAGTCAATAGCGTGGGACGCCCTGTGACCAGGTGGAGCGACGACATTCGCAAAGCGGTGGGCAGTGACTGGGAAAGAAGAGCCTTAGATCGAGCTCAGTGGCGTGTCTTGGGAGAGGCCTATGTCCAGCTGTGGACTGACACCGGCTGATGATGATGATGATGATGATGAGTTAGAAAGTGTCACTGGCCTTAGGTCAACATTTTGTACACTCGTTTTGTTTTGTACAGAGTGGAGATTTTGTATTCGCTTCCACTACACATCGAACCGACGACGGCAGCGGCTAACATTGTACATTGTACATTGACATTCAACAAACAGAATCATCATCATCATCATCATCATCATCATTCAGCCACATAAAGTCCACTGCTAGACATAGGCCTCCTTCAGGGATTTCCAAAAAGACCGGTTGGAAGCGAACAGAATGTACCTAAATTCCTTACGTTGAAATATTTTTTTTATTTCTTGATTTTTTCTGGAAAAAATCGTATAGGCAAAGACTAGGTAATCTATCAAACAATTCTCAAATGACTGGCTTAATACTCAAGACTATTTTTAACAGCTTTTGCGGGGTAATTTAGAGGAATTGTGTTTGTACATAAAAAAGGTTGGCCTTTGCATCTACGTATCGAGATGATTTATACAGCGTCCAGTGGCACCTTTACTCACACTAGATGAGTGAAGAGACCACTCAGACGCTGCAGTGCCAGGGACATTGTTATTTAGGTGCTTGCACAGCACCTGTACCATCCTGACAGCTTAGTTGGCCTAGCTCACAGGAAGGCCAAGCCAATACGTGCGGAGCCAACTAAGCCGCGGGTTTCCTCACGATGTTGCTTATAGATGAGACTTACACAATTTATAAAAACACGATTCCCCCTAAAACACTTCTCTAATGCAGTTTAAGTTGTTTGTTGTAAAGGCTTTCGTTAACTTTCTTATCCTTCATCATCATCATCATCGGAATAGGCTTGTCCACTGCTGGACATAGGCCTCTCCTATTGCACGCCACTGAGCACGTTCCTCGACTACTCTCATCCAGCTCCTTCTTATCCTTACCTTTTACTTATATTGTATTACCTTTGACTGTTTATCTTTTCTTTTTATTTTATTTTGGGAACTTTTGTCACAAGGTGACGATGACAGTTCCATCGTAACCGTTATGAAATTATATCCGAATTAACTGTATAGATAACGAAAACAACATATCTTTAGCTTAGGAAGATTATATTACAAACAAACACAAATTTACTCTCCTAGCCTAAAGTAGATTCAGACAAAAGCTCAAGGCACAGCGGTGGTAGACTAGTAGGTAGAACATCGGACTCGGAGGCGAGAGACCCAGGTTCGATCCCCAGTGCGGGCATATACCTATGACTTGGTTTTCTAAGTTATGCACATTTGTGAAGTTATTGTAGCAATACCACTCGCTAACGGTGAAGGAAAACATCGTGAGAAAACCTGAGTGTCTGAGCTATTCACATACCTCAGCGCTTGAATCGCCAATCTGCGGTGGGCACGCGTGGTGATTAAGCCCACACTCTCTCCCCGAGAGAAGGCCTGTGCCCTACAGTGGGGCGTATATATGCTGCTTATGTAGACAAAGGCTCAGCCAATATACTCTGAACAAGTCCCGACAGAACTTATCGACCAGTACTTGTCTTTTCTCTCCGCTGTTAATCTTGATAACCAAAAGAGATTTGACTTTCAAAAATACACTTTTAAGTTGTTTGAAGTTTGCAAATAATTAACAACTTTAATTTATATTATTCAGTCTCGCTTAAATCTCGTCTATTAAACCAATTATCTGTCAAATGAACTATCGAAGTAAAGCCATCATCAACCTTCGTAACTTTGCAACTTGCAGCACTAAGAGTATTCACAAAACTTAAATGAAAACGATTTGGATCTTTTCGAAATGGCCACCACCCGTTCTAAAATTGGGCAGAAGTTTTTGTGCGAAGCAGCACACCAAGAGGTTTTGTCCATAGCATATAATAAAAAT
Source organism: Yponomeuta cagnagella (assembly GCA_947310995.1). Lineage (NCBI taxonomy): Eukaryota > Metazoa > Arthropoda > Insecta > Lepidoptera > Yponomeutidae > Yponomeuta > Yponomeuta cagnagella. The sequence continues at coordinate 6,790,027 of OX371293.1, forward strand.
GACATATTTTTTTATGTCATTGAGAGTTTATCTTTTGTTAATTTTCATAATGCACACAGGATTATGAATTAGTCTAATTTTTCTTTTTAATAACAAATATAGTCCTTCACTTACATCACGTATCCGTGTGGCGCCGGATTAAGAATAGCGTCACTCCATTTCCTTACGTAGGTGTCGTAGAAGGCGACTAAGGAAATCAATTGCCAGGAGACGGGCAGCAGCGTCTTCCTGAGATTCCAATCGCATAATGCGATCAGCAATCCGCCTGTCAAGCGTGGCGATTATGGCAAAACCCCTCATGGTTATGAAAATAACGAAAGAGGCCTATGTCCTGCAGTGGAAGTCAAATGGCTGATGATGATCACTTAATTTTGACTCTTATCACCGAGATAACTAGATAAAAATTGTGTTCGTAAAGTTTCTGGGGCTGCTTATGGACGTTTCGCTAAATCGTAAGCAGGATTAATAAGGGTAACAAAGTCAGAGAGTGTCAGAGAGGTACTTATGTCTTAAAGAAAATCACAGAAACTTAAAAGTCGCAGCTCCAACAATGATGCGCAGTTGGATCTCTGTCATATTTTCAGGCTTATTTTAGTTAACAAACAGGGCATCAAAATATTTATCAAAATCCACTGATTACGGAACTTCTGTGCCTCTACGAAGCCGCGTAATTCACTAAGAGGTCTATGATTTTAATCTACCTAAAAGTAACATCGAACAAGATCTTAACCGCAAGTCTGCCTGCGCTCTTGAAAACTAATCTCAGTTTAATCTGCTGAAAATCTTAAAACGACACTAAGTAGATTAGGTATACGGGTTGAATCAGAAAGGTCCAGTAGAACTCAAAGGGGCTGTTTTACTTACCAATACAACTTTGACATTTGCATCTACGTAATGAGATGATTTATGCAGCGGTCAGTGGCACCTTTACTCACACTAGATGGGTGACACTGTTTTTTGATGGAGTAGGTTTGAAGAGCATCTATACCATCCTGGCAGCTTAGTCGGCCTAGCCCCAGAAAATCTGCTAATTTATAGTAGCAATACCACACGCTAACTAAGAAGGAAAACATCGTGAGGCAACCCGCAGATTGGTAGGCTCCGCACGTATTGACTTAAAAAACATATTTCGAGGCTAAAAATGACACCCATGCCGGGACTTGAACCCGCGACCTCTGGCTAACCGTGCCAGCTAACCGGTTTTTAATTTTTCCCTATAGTAAGAGTGGTTGGTACTGACGACTAGAATACTCCAAAGAACACCCTGTATACAGGGTGACTTCAGATTCGTTCACTGTATTTCAGGCAGACGTTCCAACCATGATTTAGAAACATATTACGGTGCTAGTTTGAAAAAAAATTGTTTCTGTAATCCAAAATTACTTTACTTAAGCATAAACAATGTGAGGACGAAAAGTAATAAAAATCGAAAAAAACTATGTTCCGAGCGTCTTATGGTCGGCGTCGGCCACCTCAATTGTTTACCACTATCGTACTTGCTACCACTTTGAATTTTAATTCACAGTTTGGAGCCAAAGGTCGGAAATCACGAATATTTCATCATCATCATCATCAGCCATTTGATGGTTTTCCTAACCATGAGGGGCTTTGCCATAATCGCCACGCTTGGCAGGCGGGTTAGCGATCGCAGTATGCAGTTGGATTTTCGGGAAAACGCTGCTGCCCGTCTCCTGGTAATGTATTTCCTTAGTCGCCTTCTACGACATCCACGGAAGGAAATGAAGTGACGCTATTCTTAAGCCGGCGCCACACGGAACGAATATTTACAAGTATGTTATACCATTACTGATAAATCATTAGTAATACTACTGTTTTTCACGATGAAATAGTAGGGTAACACATCTAGTAACTGACCATGCACCAGTAACTGGTCACTAAAATATTAAAGTCATTAAATAAGGCTTCGAGACAAGTAGGTAACTTCATCTAGTTTCAAATTTTTTAATCAGATAGTTTATCGGAAGTTGATTTTCGCCAAAAGTTGCCACTTTTTGACACTAGATGGACTTTGATCGATACATCGAGTTCAGTTGCCGGGAGCGATGCGTGCGACGCACTTGTGTGTTACTGAAAGCTTAAGGTAGTGTTCTTTTAATTTCTTGTTTTTGCATGAAAACTGGTTGTTTTTGCTCAAGTAATGTGTTCATTTGGTTTGTTACGTAATGGCTAATACTATGTTTTGTTTGATTTATCAGCTAGGTACATTAAAGGTCAGATTTTTCACTTTATGTTACAGTAATTTTTTTTGAAGTGTTGCTGTGATCACAGAACAAAACTTAAGTTTTTTTTTTTAATGTCAAAAGTTGACTCTATTAAAAACCTCATTTCATTTTCGTGGTATGTACCAAAAGTGCAACTAAAATTTTGTTTCATTTCGATATGAGTTTAGTTAATAACCATAGATCTATGTATAGTACAAAGCTTGTCAAACGTGTTTTCCTTTGATTCCTTACTTTGAAGATTAAGACATGAGTGTAGATAAAGTAGTGTATGAGACTGCACATAACTTGGTATTAAAACACTCGCGAATGCTATTAAAAAACTCGCCAAGGCTCGTTTTTTAAAATCTCGCTCGTGTTTTAATAACCCTCATTATGTGACAGTCACATAAACTACTATTTTTTCATTTGTTGTGCTAGTTAGCCCACTGGCTCCCATTAAAACCATTCAGCGCCTATTTCCCATCAGAGTGATAAAAGCGCCGCGGTCTCGCGATACCTCTTTGTCTGATTCTGCATCGTATTCAATTTAACACTTAATTGTATTTACTCCCTCGGGTGACATACTTAATCAACTCGTGCGTGGCTCGATTCATGAACACTCGAATTTTCGGGATTATTATAATAACTCTCTGAGAATCGTGGTTATTTTTAAGTAGGTAGGTTAGATTTCAGCTTATTTGTTTGTGATTAAAAATTGCGTACATACATACATACTTAAACTCACGCCCGTATCCCAGAGGAATAGGCAGAGACCAGGGACTGCCACTTGCCACGATCCGGACTGATCACTTTCGCTTCCTCAACGTTCATTAGTCAGTGCATGTACGCACGCCGGTTTCGGGTACTTTTTATCTTGCCCTTTGCTAATACAATTTGGTCGAAGTATGTCCGTCTGGGTCGTCCCTTACCGGCCCTTCCACCCACATTCGCTCGATGTATTTGTTTCGTCAATCTTTCTCCCTTCAGCCTCTCCACATGTCCAAACCAACGCAACATTCCTGTCTCGATTCTAGTCACTACATCCTCTTTCAGTCCACAACGTTCTCTAATCAAACTATTGCGTATCCTGTCATTCAAGATTTTGTTTTATTTATATTTTACAGTTTCTGCGCTTTTTATTGAAGTCGTAGCAAGTGAGACTTATAATAACTCTGAACAGATAAAAACATACAAAAATATTATGTTACGAGCTGATCCGGCAAACGTTCTTTTGCTATATTAATTACCATACAACCTATTTTCAAAACTAACAGATAACGCACAAAAAAATACATAAGAATCGGAGCAGCCGTGTCGGAGGAATTCGATAACAAACACAGACACGAGACTTTTAGGTATTAGATTAAGTTTTCAACCTTAAAGGTTCTTTATTTTTGGATCTTAATACAGGGAAGTCTCAGGTTCATCGGATTGGTATGAATATCAAACCTGAGAAAAAAAAAACAATTAAAGCTTACGCTTGACGCAAAATTCTGAATATAATATGAATATTCGCTGTTAACAGTCAACTAAAAAATAGCTTAATAACTCTGTTCTATTTAGCCTTTTTTGCTGTAAAATACAAAGCTACAATGAGCATTGAGGAGTAAGCTTACAATTTGTCAATAACTGATAAAGGTATGTTTAAAAGACACGTGGGCCCTTCAACTATTTTTACCAACCCTCACGTCACTAGTTTTAACGCATGTCAGCGCTAAATACAACCGAACGCACCAGCAATAAAGGCGACGCGTACGCCTCCTAATGTCTAATCAAGGCTTTACCAGAAGAAACAAATGAGCCCGCAGCATATAAATAAGCCAGCTGAGGTTGAGCGCGAATAATTATTCCCATTGTCATCCCCTGCGTTCCCCGGAAAGATTAAGCGTTAATTTGATGAAGATATTCCGAGCTGGGGCGCGCTCATAAATTATGACACGTGTGGGGTGAACTTGTTGGGACAAAGTAGGGTTTTTATTGGGTTCGGTCAGTTTCACTTTCGCCCGTTTTGGTTGCATAATTTTACTCACGTAACGTCTATTTTACGACAAGGATCTTCTTGAAACTAAGGGTTCTCTGCCAACCAGATAGTTGGCGAAGAAATCTTACTAATATAATCTCACGTGTTTAAAAATTGTAGGTGACGCACATCAAAATTGATAAGAATAATGTTTATTTTCTTATTTCTTATTTTCTTATTTAATGTCACTAAATTAGTAGAAATTCAAATCGCCATCTCTGTGTCTCTTACGTGTTTTTTTATAAGTCATGACATTTCTCGTTTATAAGTCACGTTGTGACATTATGGCAGAGGTAATCTTAGAAATTCATAACTGCATGATTGACATATCATTTTATTTATCGTTATCACCACTGTAGCATGAAGTCCATCTTGAAATCATAACATAATTCAACACAAAATACTTTTTACGGTAATACTATAATCACAATGTGATTATACTTTATTGCACACGAAAATTAAATAGGACACACAATACGATAAAATATATCCACATAAAATAACCACAGTTTCTAGCGAAAAATAGAACCACAATATCTAAAAATACAGGAATTCCGGGACGACAGCTTAAAATCACTGGCTTCAAAACATCTCAGACTAACCGCCCAAAAAGCACGCCACTTGAAGTGAAAAACGGCTCCACTCAAAAAGCAGCGAGTAACCTAGAAAACTCTCAAAAGTCACGTACCACACTGTGCGCTTCAACATGCGTCTTACGGGTACGGCTTTAATTTAAAAATAAAAAGTTTAGTTTCATTCGAGGCAGAGCGTATAGTGTGCGGACCTCTGTTTTTTATGGTAGGTACACATTTTGTAATTAACCTAAGTAATTTATTAATTTCCTTATCACTTAAGTTAAGGTGATGTTTAGCTAGGTTTCCTAGAGTGGCTAAACAGTGACGAGAAAAATATAAACTACTCATTTGAAAAACAAAAAAACCAGCCAAGTACGAGTCGGACTCGTGCACGAAGGACTCCGTAACATTATCTATTTGTATCTAACGAAGATTATACATTAGATACAAAGACCGAGAAAAAACGGCAAAATATCACGTTTGTTGTGTAGGAGAATTAAAATAAAATAAATATTTAAGGGGGTTAAATATTTATTTTATTTTAATTTAATTATTTATTTTTGAAGCGAATATAGATCTAAACATTCTGTAATTATTTCAAGCGTCTGCCTATTGCCGTCAAAATATCGAGCAAAAAACGGCAAAAAATTACGTTTTTTTTATGGGATCTAATATTTATTTTATTCTGTGCAAGAGAAATACATCATCTGTGAAATTTTCAACTGTCTAGCTATCACGGTTCATCAGATACAGCCTGGCGACAGACAGACAGACGGACGGACAGACATACAGACAGAAAGACAGTGAAGTCTTAGTGAAGTCTTAGTAATAGGGTCCCGTTTGGCCCCCTTCAGGTACGGAACTCTAAAAAAGGGTCTCATTCCGTATAACACCGAATAGTAACGGGGCAATGTGCATTTGCGCGAAGGCAATTTTTTGTTGTTTTATGTCTGGCAATAAACACCAGTTTTCTTTTTCTCTTTTCATTCTATTTTTTAAGAAATACAAAATTATTCGAAATAACAACATGCGTCCAGTGCATGTAAGATGTACCAGTGTGAGTCTAGCCTAATGCTTACCTCAGCGGGGGGCTTTCCTCCGACGGAAACGCAGTCTAATTTGAGACTTTTCTTCTCGGAAAAAGTGAGGTATTCGCCTTGTAGGATCCTAGGGGCCTCCGGTGGCACTAGGACAGTCAGTCGGGCGTACCGTGACCTGATTGCTGGTTCACCTGAGGAAGAAGGGTTTTTGTTATTTTCAGTCTGGATAAAGTCCACTGCTGTAGTATTTCCTTGTTCCACAATTATACTTCTTTGTACACTGTGCCATAAAGTATGTAGGTAAAAAAAACCGACCTAACGAGTCGGACTCGCGCATGAAGGGTTCCGTACCATTATCTATACAACATTTAAATATATTTCAAGCGTCTACCTGTTGCCGTTATTAATATTGAGCAAAAAACGGTAAAAAAATCATGGCAGCCACCCTTAACCACTCGTCTGCCGCGACACAGATCTGTGTCCAACTTAGTATGGGCCACCTATACGTTCCATTCCGCGAGGGCAGTTCAGGAGTTAAATATCAATTTTATTTTATTTTTAATATGTGTTCCCTCCTCAGTCCTTAACTTTAAAAATAACAATGGTTTTTAATTGTTATTTTCAAGGTCAGGACTGAGGAGGTTATAACGGCAACAGAAATGCATCATCTGTGAACATTTCAACTGTCTAACTATCACGGTCATGACATATAAAGCCTGGTGATAGACGGACGGACGGACAGACGGACAGCGGAGTCTGAGTAATAGGGTCCCTTAACCTTTGAGCACAGAACCCTAAAAAACAGGCCCTTTATAGGATCTTTTTTGTCCGTCCGTCCTTCTATCTGTCAAGACAGTTTTTCTCAAGAATAGGTTGAAATAGTCAAGCAGAAATTAATCTTAAATACTAGAGTATAAAGTCCTTTGAAGGTGAAGATTTCGATCAACACGAGTCCTATGATAGGCTTGATGAACAAACTTCACATTGCAACAAGCTCTTTCTTTAATACCAAGCTCGTTTTTGGTCATTTACCAACGACCAGTCCAATATAATCTTGTCGAGATTTTATCGAGATATTTGCTATGGTAGTCCTAAAAAACATAATACCATTGTGCTAAAATTACACTGACAAAGGTACAACGGCTGTTGTAACAAAAGCTTGAAAGTCACAAACAAACGTATCAATTACCGTATCCCCCAAACTGTCAAAAGACCAGCCCCGCTCACTCGAATTTCCCATATTTCCAGAGCCCAATTTGACCCGTTCTGTTCACTTAAATTAATTTGTTCCAGGATTATACCGTAAGACATTTATGGGAATTTATAATAAGCCGCTGAAGGAATAGAGGATGGTTCGATCCGCAGAGGCTCTGAAAAGCCACAAAAGCGTATTGGGTCAAGAGGAGCGATTACTGTAAAGAAATTACACAACATAGCTTAAGCTCACGCCTGTATCCCAGAGAGGTAGGCAGAGATCAGGGACTCCCACTTGCTATGATCCTGAAGTTCGCTTCATCAACATTTATTAGTCGTTGCATGCACGCACGCCGGTTTCGGGTATATTTTATCTTGCCCTTTGGTATTACTTCCACTATTTGGTAGTACGAAGTACGTCCGCCTGGGACGTGAGTTTAGTGAGTTTAGGCGTGAGTTTAGGTTTGTACGTATGTTATAGGCCCAAATATGTCGCGGCAGCTGCCAATTCAGGCTAGCTAGTGCTGATTAACTTGGCCTCTTGGCTTATGGCTCTTTGGCCGCCTTAATTTTAGATTGCCCAAGGGGGTGTAGGTAAGTAGCGTGGGCTTGTCTGGCTAGCCATCCCTTGTCCTTTGGAGTGTGTGGCGTGTGGCCCTTTAATAGATATTTTCTATCCAGGATTTCTAGATGGACGTGTCTCTGATTGGTACACTTCATGAGGTCCTCATTTCGAATTGATTGTGGCCAGAATATCCCCAGTATCAGTCTGAGACATTTTTTCAGGTGAATCCTGCTGACATACAAAAGGATCAACTTTACTTCGGAGTCACTTTACTATACCTGCATAGTGACAGAAAATATAATAAAATTGTTTCGGAAATAGATAATATTTGGCCCTTATACCTTCTGTCGATAGACCACTATGCATGTTTACATGTGTGTGAGAGCCGTCCGCCACGGAGTTTTAGTTCTAGTTCGATAGGAGATTTCCGCACTTAGTCTCATAGTTGGCCCATTGTACGTAGCAAGTACTGAGTTATGGTTGCCTCACGATGTTTTCCTTCACTGTCAGCGAGTGGTATTGCTACTATAACTTAAGAAATGTACGTGACTTGGAAACAAAGTCATTGGTACGTGCCGGGATTGGAACCCGCGACCCCCCGAATGAGTAACCGGCGTTCTACCACCTCGCCACGGATTTATTCCTTCCTTTTGTCAGCAGTTTCAGCTGCCGCTAGTTCCGTGGCATCCACGGAGCGGCTCGATCCGTAAAGAGGCTGAGGGCGATGCCTATTCAAATGCTAACGAATAGAGCCCATGAAATTAATTTCCATAGGCCCTTTGTGAGAGAAACGTCCTTTAACCTTTTGATAAATTCACTTGCGCCCAAAGATTTTCTTTTGCGAACATTCACTACAATAAATACTCGAGTTAACTGTAGAGGTGGAAAGAAAACAAATCATTGTTTTTTTTTTGTACGAGAGATAGATAGAATATTCTTTATCGTATGTACACCAGGAACGATTTACGATGTACGATTTTACTGCAGAACGAATCTCGGTTACCAAATCTTGTCAGTTGATAAATAGACTTACTCAGTCAAGCAAGATAAATAATATAAAAAATATCTAATATATAAAAACCTCGTTTTCGTATTTGCTATCGAACTGCTCCGAATCGGCTTCACCAATTTTTATGAATTATTTTGTGCATATTTGGTAGGTCTGAGAATAGGTCGTAGGCTAATTAGTATGGCAAAACCACGTTTTCCGGGTCAGCTAGTATATTATATTTTTTATTGCATTTAAACATTTCATTTGTTGCAAGGGCGAAATTATCTTAGAGATCTCTTTCAGGCAACCTTTTAATTTTATATAATCTTTAATACATTTTTGTCCATTATGTTTATTAATATTTCATTCACTTTGTTTTATATTGTTTTGTTTCCTAGAAATGTACAAAGTAGTACATGGAAAGGTAACGTGAACAAAAGACGCGTAACAAAAATCTAATATATAAAAATCTCATGTTGGTTATCGAACTCCTCCGAATTTAATTTACCGATTTTAATTTATTTTTTTTGTGTATGTTTGGTAGGTCTGATTAAAGCAATACTAAAAAACTTTGACTGTTCGTTCTATAAACGGCTCTCGACGAATAGCCAACCTTACAACCCCTCAGTTAAATTCTTATCAGCGCAAAGTCGAGCGCTCACGAGCAATTCCGCCTTTGTCTCGACATTCGGAGTTAACTTTGTATTTCTTAAGTAATCGCGGCCGTACTTGATCGCTACCTCGATGGCGTTAAGTAAATTTGATCTCATTTTGAATGAAACGGCCGAATTTTGTCCTTATCTTTTAGTAAGGTACGGGACGGATATACAACTGACGCAGAAGAATTTCCTAGTAAAGAAGTTCACAAACAGTGACAATAACATTCCATATGTAGAGAGAGGATAAAGGAAAATGTGATAAATGGGGTTTTATTGCAATAATACCATTTTTTAAATTAAAAAAACTTACTTTTAAAACAGCAAGTTCTCAAAAGAAGAGTTCTGTGACTTTATCGTAGATCTCATCAAAATATTTGATGTGGAGATTATTGTGATATGAGACATTAAAACATCTAATAGACAAATGATGATGAGACACACAGATACTTTTAAAAACAGACGCAGGTGTTAAACTTTATTATTATTATTTTTATTTATCATAGTATCTTGAAACTTCATGAGGGCAATTTGTATAAAAATCTGTCTCGCTTGCAAAAACTCGGACAGCTGCCTAGCTGCACACACCCCGTATATAAAGTACAGCTCAACCAGACTATCAACATCATCATTCAGCTACAAGAAGTCCACTGCTGGACATAGGCCTCCTCCATGGATTTCCAAAAGGACCGGTTGGAAGCGGCCTGCATCCAGCGCCTTTCTGCCACTTAGACGAGGTCATCCGTCCATCTTGTGGCTGGTCGTCCTACGCTGCGCTTGCCGATATGTGGTCTCCATTCGAGAACTTTTAGGCCCCATCGGCCATCAGCTCTGCGTGCTATGTGCCCCGCCCACTGCCACTTCAACTTACTAATCCGCTGGGCTATGTCGACGACTTTTGTTCGTCTACGGATCTCATCATTTGTGATTCGATCTCGTAGAGAAATTCCGAGCATAGCCCTTTCCATAGCTCGTTGCGTGACCTTGAGCCTTCTTATGAGGCCCATAGTGAGAGACCACGTTTCAGTGCCATAAGTCATCACTGGCAACACACACAGGTTCTATAATTTTGTCTTGAGCGATTGAGGTATATTAGACGAAAAGACTTTTCAAAGTTTCCCGAATGCTGCCCAGCCGAACCAGATTACGAGTAATACCCGTATTAAATACAACATACTTAATAACGAATCAACGCCCCAGTAAACTCTAAATCATCCATTTCAGTTTCATTACTCACCTCTGAAGCACAAAGACTTTCCCTGAGAGAAAATGAATATTTATATCCGAAACTTTTCTAGACCAGTGCGAGAGGAATGAGGGAAAAGGGAACTAATTTACAAGACACTAATGGCAGAAAAGAGCGTGAACAAACTTTGTTTTTATTACCCGACTGCGCAATTATAGGAGGCCTAGGTTTTTGCATGTAATGTATGTAAGTCTATACGTACATTCGGAAGTTAAATGGTTATTTAACAAATTCTCAGACAGCAAACAACGAAATGTACACGTATCATTTGACAACTCATAATTGCATAAAAATGTTTCGCAAAACTTACACCTCATAAAGTAATTATTTCATATAATTTCATTTGGCGACATAAAAAAGGCCAGAGCAGGCGTGGTGCAGGGGGGCGTAGCCCCTGCGATGGGGGCTTCGGACCCCCCCAAATGCGCGAGCACTTTTTGACATCAAGAAACGATAAATTTTAGTATTAAATAATTTCACCCAAGTGTAAAAATGTGTATTTTTATACTTTTTAAGAATAGAGAAACAAAAGGGAGCAACCGATTTAGGAATGATACGGACTGGCGGTTACTGAACATGCGGTCAATTGCCTGCCTTTATGGATATCTGAAAATGTATAGGAGTGTGTGCACTTGCAGCACGATTTTTTTATTTAATTTACCATATTTCATACCTTCACTAAAAATAAAAAGCTTAAATTTTCGCTTTATTTTCTAACATATTTTCACATAGTTTGTGTATACTAAGTGTAAACTGATTAGAAAAAAACACTGTACATGTTATGTCCGTGTAAACTGATTAGAAAAAAACACTGTACTGTAATTTCCACTTTAGTAACATTATACTATTAAGATTTGCTTAAAGGTTCTTGTTTATTTCTAGGCGTGCTCTGTTTATCTGTAATTAGTTGTATATTTAGTTTAATAAAATATCTTTTCTCTTGTTGCAACTATTGATGAACTTAATAAATAAATTGAATGACATTAAAATACTATGTAAAAACGTATCTAGTAGTGGTATCATAATGGTTCTCCTAAAAAAGGTACAGAATGAAAGGTTTACAGATAGAGAGATTAACAAAATACATCCAAAACACACTAAAGAAAGCGGGTTCATTTAAATTACAGACCCTATTAATTTGACACCAAAGGATGTCTATTATAAAATAAGTTTAAAAAAAAAAACACTAATTGGTGTAATAATAACTAACCCACCATTTTGAAAAATTAACAAACTAGGTACCTAAAATTACACAATTGATTTGAAAAACCAAACTAACATTTTGAAAAATGCAACAATAGCTTACTAATGCTGAAAACAGACGCCAGATAGATCTTGTACATGACTTTTTCAACAGTAGGGATTTTGCTTTAACAATAACATTTTTTTATCAACCCTTGCTCTCGCGTAGCAAAGAGAATGACCCGAGGCTACATTGCAAGTTTCCAGTGTTTGACTTGCGAACTCCGCTGTCTCTTTATTCAGATTTGTACGTTATTAGTTTTACACTGACAGTTATTAATCAGTATTTAAAGTGGTGATAGTAGAGCGGTAGAACGCCGCTTCCCATTCGGGAGGTCGAGGGTTCGAATACCCGCATGTACCGATGACTTTGTTTTCTAAGTTACGTACATTTGTGTAGTTATAGTAGCAATACCACTCGCTAACTGTGAAGGAAAACATCGTGAGGAAACATGAATGACTGAGGTGTTCACACACCTCAACGCTTGAAATTGCCAATCCGCGGTGGGCACGCGTGGTGATAAGGCTCGTACTCTCTCTCTGAAAGAAGGCCTATGCTCTGCAGTGGGACGTATATAGGCTGCTTATGAATCATTTTTATTGTTTGTTATCTGTCATTGCAAAAAAATAAAAAAAAACGGAAAACGTATGGGTTTAAAAAGGCTCTATTTTCTTGGTTAGTTTTTATTTCTTCTTCTTCTCGGGATCGGCGATTTCAAGCACTTTCAAGGTATGTGAATAACTCAGACACTCAGGTTTCATACATACATACATAAACTCAAGCCTACACAGGCGCGACTACTCCTCTGAGACACCCCAGAGAGGTAGGCCTAGACCAGGGACTGCCACATGCCACGATCCTGACAGATCACTTTCGAGATCACTCAGGTTTCATTGCGATGTTTTCCTTCGCCGTAATAAATAAACATGATTAATTGATTGGAGGCCTTCGGGCGGCTTGACAACTTCTGACAGTAGACGAGCCACTAGTCTACAAGCCTCCACCAATCCGGACTTGGCCCCCGTGGTGGAGTATGGCCTATACCTTCCTCAGGGAAGAGACCCGTGCCCCTCGGTGGGGACATAATGGGTTGATGATGATGAATTGATTGGAATGATTTGTTTCTTTTTGTAGTTTCTACATTATTTTGTATTATTTTTATTCAATCGATTTTTTTTCTTTACGTTTGCTACAATTAATTGTCTTTCTTCTAAGTATTTTTTCCTCCACTACAAGCAGCGACGGGAAAAGATGACATTTGAGTAATAATTACAATTATGTTTCTTTTGATACCTAAGACATTTTACTATGAAAAAGTGACCGCCATATTTATAAGCATTACAAAAGCCTCTTGACTTTTTTATGTTAGAAACTGTACATATATCCCAATGTACCCCATACATTCCTAGTCTAATATTTGCATTTACCCTATTACTACTTGGAAAAATGAACATGTAAAGGTGCCTAAGAATTTGTTCATAATAAATAATTCGTAGACTTGTGTAAACTGGTGCAAAATATGTCACGTGAATCATAATATTATATGATTCACAGTACAGGGAACCTGTTACATATGGAAATACACGAACCGTTTTATAACCTGCCTACCTACCACTCCCCGGGCGAAGCGAAAAGAAAGACGGGGGCAAAAGATTTCCAATTTATTAAAAGCAAACACAATTTTCAAAAGCCCGCATTGCTGTGCCAAGAATTGTTCCTTATGAGCTGGGGAACAAATTATATCGGCCTTTTCGGGGGTCCGCCGGCGAATACCTCTGTTGGTTAATGATAATTGATAACATTTTAGACTGCTCTCAGGCCTTTTAATTTGTCAAATGATGTCAAAAACGTCAATAGCAACTCTTTTATCTAAGAAACCCATGAATAGGGACTACTTTCTTAGCGTAGGCATAAGCTCTGTCCGTAAAATTTGCGCTTTAAAGTGTAATATTTCGTAAACGGAAACGTCCAAAAATTATCTTCCTACGCCTAAAATATTTTTAAACCAACAATCCAACGATACCCCACACTATGGTGTAAGCAAGAAAAAAATTACAACCCTAATTTAGGTGCAAGAGAGGTACCGAACAATTTATTTTTTTTTAAAGATTTTTTCTACCCTTTTTTTATTAATACGTATGCCAAATTTCAGCTTTCTCGTACAAATCGTCTCTGACCTAGGCCGCGGACAGACAGACGGACGGACATGGCGAAACTATAAGGGTTCCTTGTCGACTACGGAACCCTTAAAATATTGGACCCTGAACAGTAAATTTTCCAGATTTCCTAGTTTAAGAACATTGGGTGTGAATTGGAAAAAAGTTACAGGCGTCCTGAGGAGGCTTAGGAGATTAACCTACGAAACCCTCAAAACCGCGGGCGCACACACCGCACCAATATCTTAGCCATACAGCTCCCGAGAAAAATTACAAGGAAATTGTTTGTTCTCCGGTTCCCGTGCTCGTAATTGTACAGGGATTCGTGCATGATTTATCGTTCAAATTATACCTGTTACCCGATGTACTTTGTTTGCCGAAAGATCGTGGGAGCGGGTTTCATTTGGAGCGTATTTAATAAACGAAATTACCGGCATTTTGTGAAGAAAACTGGTAGTTCGGATTATACTTGGTATCGTTTTTGGGAGTTCCAAAGGTGGAATGTTTATTGAACATCTTGTTGCCTTTGCCAGGTAACTCGTAAAAAAATCTTATACTATGCAAGGAGATTTACCCGTACACGAAAATGTTATAACCATATTGTTTGCGATCAAAGGTTCCATAATAATATAATAATAAGGTTCCATAATAATATAATAATAATAATTATATCGGTGAAGGGAAACATCGTGAGGAAACCTGAGTGTCTGAGGTGTTCACATACCTCAGTGCTTGAAATTGCCAATCCGCGGTGGGCACGTGTGGTGATTAAGCCCATGCTCTCTCTCTGAGAGAATTCCTGTGCCCTGAAGTAGGACGTATAAGGGCTACATAAAAAAACCAAAATAGGCCATCATCTCTTGACAGAGAATGTACCAATTTTTACTTAAATACTATTTTAAAGTGATCATATTTTATAGCACATGACATTAGCACTGAAATTCATCAAGTTGTCTCTCGACATAGGCCCCCTCCATGTCCTTCCACATCGCCCTATTCAATGCTACTCTTCTAAATTTCTGTGGCTGATCATCCTCCCATCGTTTTTGTGGTGATAATCAGAATAGTTTTTATCAGGGTTCCGTACACAAAGGGTACAAAAACAGACCTTATTACTCTGCCTTCGCAAAGTCCGACTTCATCTTTAGAACCGTACTAGGTAGCCAGTTGAAATTTTCACAGAACATGTGTTATAATAGAACGGTGGATTACCTAAAACATAGGTAATAAAACTTAAAAAATTATTGAAAAATAAGTGGGGTCTTCATACAACAAACGCGTTTTTTCACCGTAATTAGGGTTCCGTACCTCAAAAGGAAAAACGGAAGCCTTATAGCATCACTTTGTTATCCGTCCGTCCGTCCGTCTCACTGTTTGTCAAGACCCTTTATCTCGTGAACCCGTAAAGGTATCGAGTTGAAATTAAAACCATATACTCAAGTCTACAGTCCCTTGGAGCTGTGAAAAAATCAAA
This sequence comes from Yponomeuta cagnagella, assembly GCA_947310995.1. Lineage (NCBI taxonomy): Eukaryota > Metazoa > Arthropoda > Insecta > Lepidoptera > Yponomeutidae > Yponomeuta > Yponomeuta cagnagella. Next base: position 6,805,409 of record OX371293.1, read on the forward strand.
CTTCTAAATTATCGTTAAAAAAAGTTACGGCCGTTTATGCCGCAAGTATATTTCGACACTCTCAACGGAATCAAAATCTATAGGGTAGTTTCCATTGACCTAGAACTATGAAATTTGGCAAGTAATATCGTCGTATTCTACAAGCACGATTTGTAATTAAATCATAAAAAAAATATTTGGTGTTCGGGAAAAGCTCGGAAAAACTGCGACTACAAATTTGTCCGGAACCGTCGGTAGGCGAGTCCGACTCACACTTTTTTTGTTCATGCCCTATCGTAAAAACGGTAATACATACAGCCATCAAACTTGGCGTGTTACTTATTATTCATTCTAACGACAAATAATAAAAACGGCCAAGCGCGAGTCCGACTCGCAGTGGCCTCCACACTAAGCATGTAGCCTGTATAGTGGCGGCCGTTAAGATTAGCTTGTAGTTTGATTAGCGCACGAGACTTAGGGCCGGTTTCTGAATTGAGAATTTGGCTAAGTAAATAGTTAACTGTAGTGCTGTCTCACCGACTTTCTCAGAAAAAAGCTTGACAGTACGTTACTTAAGTATTTACTTAATGAAATACTCAATTCAGAAACCGGCCGTTAGGCCGTCCTGCACCACTTGTTAAATGTCACTTAAGTCGCCATTTAAACAGACTTTGTATCAATAATTTTAGTTATATTTTGTTTAAGCCACATTAAAGAAAGTGGTGCCAGGCGGCCTTATACAAAAATACATAAGTAAATAAAATATAAGAGTTATTTTCAGAGACGAGATTTTTTCTTTTTCAGTTTCACTTTAAGGCTATAACGACATGCTGCCTGGCACGTCGCCCCGCAAGCACATTCTAACATTTTTAATTATCGTTAAATGTTTGCATGCCTTTGATAAATGTGGTTTGAGGCTTTGAAATTTAATAAACAACGTTTACGTAAACGTCAACGTAAACATAAAAATAAACATTTACATACAGGCACATACATTGCTTCTGGTCCCACACTAGGATACCCTGTGTCGTGGGCACCAGAAACAACGACATCACAAACATGTAAACATCCAAGACCTGGGGTTTTCTTTTTGTCCCCAGCCGGGATTCAAACCCGGGACCTCTCGCATGGTATGCAGATGCACTACCGCTGCGCCACGAGGTCTTCTATCTATAGGATAACCATATTTTCAAATATCGTTAGGGTTTATAACATTGCGTGGTAATAAATTTTAATGCTTTTTGACGCTTGCACTTGCCCATTAGCTCAGTTGGGAGAGCGCTGGCACGGTTAGCCAGAGGTCGCGGGTTCAAGAATTTTTAGCCTCTAAAATAGGATTTTGAAAATTGTCCTGCAACAATTGCAAAATTGTCCTCCTCACAAAAAAAAGCCAACAGCGACAGCCGAGAAGAGTTTAGCGGGATGATATCGACAAATTCTTGCCGGAGTGGCCAGAGGTGGCAAAAGACCGAAAATCTTGGTCTAAAAGGGAGAAGGCCTTTGCCCTGCAGTGAGACACACATCACCATGTTATCATTATCAGCCATTTGACGCCCACTGCAGGACATAGGCCTCCTCCATGGTTTTCCTAACCACGAAAGGTTTTGCCATAATCGCCGCGCTTGGCAGGCGGGTTGGCGATCGCAGTATGCAGTTGCAATCTCAGGAAGACGCTGCTGCCCGTCTCCTGGTAATGTTTTTCCTTAGTCGCCTTCTACGACATCCACGGAAGGAAATGGAGAGACGCTATTCTTAATCCGGCGCCACACATAAAAAATATAGTAGAATTAAGTTGTACAGCCAACAGCACATCAACCTTTATATCCATACACTCTATGCGGGTAACCGGTAACTTTACAATAGAAATGTAAAAGCTGTTGTGTTGTCGCTTGTTACGCGGTGGTAGCGGAGCGGTAGAACGCCGGCTTCTCGTTCGGGAGATCGTGGGTTCGAATCCCGGCATGTAACAGTTACGTACATTTGTGAAGTTACAGTAGCCATACCGCTCGCTAACTGTGAAGGAAAACATCGTGAGAAAACCCTAGTGTTTGAGGTATTTGCATACCTCAGCACTTGCTGCGTACAATGGCCCAACTGTGAGGCTAAGTGCGGAAATCTCCAGTCGAACTAGAACTACAAGTAGTGTAAGATAAGATAAGATAAGATAAGAATATTCTTTATTGTACCAGGAAAAACACAAACATGAAATGTTTACAAAAATGCAGTACAATTGGCGGCCTTATTGCTTATAGCAATTTCAGCAAGTTTCATTATAGCAAGTGTATTCGCTTGTTAAAATATAAAATTATCTTACCTTTACTGCCAGAGCTGACTTGACACTGATATTTGGCGTCATCGTCCAGGGTCACGTCTCTGATGTCCAATGAGTAGTCACCTGTTGAGGGAAAGAAACACGTTATTAATTTTTAGGGTTTCATACCAGAAGGGTGCCAAACGGGAGTCTATAACTAAGACTTCACTGTCCGTGTATCTGTCTGTCTGTCTGTCCGTCTGTCTGTCTGTTTGTCTCTCACCACGCTGTATTTTATGAACCGTGATAGCTAGGCAGTTTAAATTTTCACAGATGATCTATTTCTGTTGCCGCTATAAAAAAAAAACTAAAAACAGAATAAAATAAATATTTAAGGGAGGCTCCCATACAAAAATCGTTGTTTTAGACAATTTTTAGAACAGCTCTTGCCATCTAGCGGCCATCTATGTAACCTTCACAGCGCCGATGTCATTTTGTTAAATTTCAATGTTAACGCTTCTTGTTGGTTTCTATACATGGCGCTGTTCTCAAATTCGATCATTGTCCAATGTTGTATAGATAATAATGGTACGGAACCCTTCGTGCGCGAGTCCGACTCGCACTTGGCTGTTTTTTTAACACATAATAATATTTGTTTCGTCATTTGCGAATGTGGGTGGAAGGGCCCGTAAGGGGCGTCCCAGGCGGACATGCATCGACCAAATAGGCGATGCAAAGGCAAGATAAAACGTATCCAATGCCGGCATGCGTGCATGCAACGACTAATGGATGTTGAGGAAGCGAAAGTGATTTATGAGGATCGTGGTAAGTGGCAGTCCCTGGTCTCTACCTACCCCTCTTGGATACAGACGTGAGTTTATGTATGTATTAATGTGTGTAAATAATAATAATAGTAATAACTTACATACAGTACAATCACTTGCCCTGGTCCCAAACTAGGATACCCTGTGCTAAGGCAACGACATACATATGTATCAACATACTTCACGATTGATAGATAGATAAAGAACACTTAGGCTGGCTTGCGCCAACGCTATCTGACAGGAATATCTATCTTTTTATCTATAGGTAAGCTCTATCCAGTGAATAAGTCCAAAAACGTCTAGCACCTGAAATTCGCAGAGCTATCCATAGACAAATGGCGAACTTGCGCCAAACATAGATTGAAGTGATATTGCTTTTATACCGCAAGACATAAAAAAACTCAAGATAAATTTAAAATAAAACCACATGAATATTTTGTCACATAAATATTCTAAAATCGCCATACACACGTCATTAACTGCAGTAGTATTTATATGGACGTATTTATGGACCGCCATCGCCATCGTGTTGGTGTGTTTCATTCTTAATTCCGTAATTAGTTCCTGTTAACTTAAGTGAATAAGGATATTACCTTACTCTTCGCTACTTTCAAAACCTACTTCTAAAATCGTATCTCATCACTTCCTACAGCTGCTCCTTCACCGGCTTCAACTGGACTGAATTACCTCACTTCTAAAAATAAATACCTTCCACCCGGCACAATCCTAGTCCTGGTCCCAAACTAGGATACCCTGCGCTATGGTAACCAGGCAAAGACATCACCATCATGGAAATATATCCAGACAGGAGCCACTTGTACAAATCAAGTCCGGCGGTCTCCACTGGGAATCGAACCTCTGTTTTAGTAGTCGAGCGTTTAAAGATCACGACAAATAACCTAGTTACTTATTCCGAATCAATTTCGGGATGGGACAAAAATAAACTAACATACTTGGGCTATTTTCGGAGTCTTTTTGATGGATCACGTGAAAAATGAGACTTTTCCCCAAAGCACTTAGGTAATTGGCACTGCCTATGAGATTAGCAAATTAAAGTGGCAGTCAGTCACATCTGCCCAAGATCCGACAGCCGATGGGGAAGGTTGTCGAGTGGACGTCACGAACTAGCTAGACGATCTGAGGCATATTGCTGGTTGCAGCTATATGAGGATTATCGAGGTCAGAAGGAAATGGAGTGTCTTGGAAGAGACCTATGTTTTCAGCAGTGGACGAATACTGACTGATTCTTCTTCTTCTTTCAGTGCCTCTCCATTGCTGGAGGTTAGCCGTCAGCTCTGCACATTCCTCTTTTTTATTTATTTATTTATTAGAAAACCAACAGACACGATATAACATAAAAAATACATGACAAAAGTTAAATATAAGGCCCAATTATAGGTTAACATTAAAAGACTTTATAAAAATCTGACACGCAAAAAGAATGAAAGAATGAAAAAAGATAGTATACATACAGATGATCAAGCTTTTATCCCTTTGTAGACGTGACTCCCAAAAGATTCCTTACTAAAATAAAATAAATCAATATCATATCTCTTTGCCAAGCGTAATATACCTTCGACGCTGGCAACTCATGTCCATTCTCAGGTGTTATGGAGCCAACATTTTCTTTTCTGACTGACTGATTGATTGCAATACCCGTTTGGTGATTTTGAACGACTCCGTGTCGTGTTTCCTTGCCGACTGTAGGTATTTATAATTTGACTTGATCACTGATTCACACACATAGCGCATCAGCAATCACTATGAGATTCAGGGAACCTAGGTTGTTATGCTAATTGATCATTACACAATCTACAATTATTCAATTAATTCAGTTTGGCGAAACATCACAATCACGATACGGTTAAGCCAACCAAAGATTACATAACAAATAGACCGATCAATCAAACATCGGTGGCGATAAAGAGACAGTGTAATTATGCGCAGTCTATGATTATACGGGGCGTACCAAACAGGTACGAGAGTACGAGACACCTATTCGAATGGAAAATGCCTCGGAAACATTCGTAAAGGAGTTTGCTATTTACAAGTTTGTAAAACAATGTATTGATTTTATATATCTCTATCTGCATTGGAAGGAAAGTAAACATTTTTGTATGCTTTCATAAGCAGCCTATATACGTCCCACTGTAGGGCGCAGACCTTCTCTCAGAGAGAGAGTATGGGCATAATCACCACGCGTGCCCACCGCGGATTGGCAATTTCAAGCGCTGAGGTATGTGAATAGCTCAGACACCCAGGTTTCCTCACGATGTTTTCCGTCACGGTTTTTGTATGCTTTAATGATTGCCAAAGTTTCAGAAACATCGGATAAAAAATGTAACTACGTTTACATTAATCGTATCTGAAAAATGGACTGTTTTGTGTTCCCGGGGTTCCGCGATTATGGAGTGGACTGTATGTTGACGACTTATAGGTTGCGATTGTTTGAGTGTTCAAAAATGGGACAAAGGAATGGCAGAAAGACTCACCAGACCCGTGGTGCAAGGAGGGCTAGAGGTCAGCGTACCTCTAGTGGGAGCCGCTTCCGGCTCCTCGGCGATTCACCTTCCACGACCGCCCACCGTCGATAGCTTACACTGATAGCCCGACGTGACTGGAACCTGGTTTGCCTTTCAGCCTTCTTGGGATTTAGTTCTGTGGTGGCACTGGGCACGTGGAATAACGAGAGGTCGAAGGTGTAGCGTGTCGACGTAATGGCGACTTTTGCTAACGGCCGAGAGAACAGTTGTACCGCGACGATAGTGCTTAGTCAACGACTAACGAACTTTTTTTTTTAGCTTTTAAATTGGGGGTCCGAAAATATGTGTAGTAGTGGGGGAAGCAGGCTGCCTACATGGTGTGAACAGACGAAAACATGCAAAAGGCATGCTCACACCACACAGGCTTTTCTGTACAGTGTAACCATCACTGCATTTCACTGGCAAATGTAAACATTCCGCCCACCTAAATGCGACAGTATTTACGAGAAATTGCGAAGAAAAAAAATATATCGATAGGGATATAAATACATAAGGTAGGTACATAATAAAACGAAAACTAAATAAACTATTGCTCCAGAGGCAAGGGGCACAGCTTCACCACTGGCCGCTGGTAACGTCCAGTAGCAGTTCTGACGGTCACCACGCGACAGATACCGTCAGCACCTGGATGCAGCGTGATCCAAAATGATTGGGCCAAAATGTTTTGCAACGTTTGCACGCCCGGATGCATGTACCGCTGATGGTATGCTTCAATAATTAGGGTAGTGAGCCGACGTTGCCGCGGCAAGAGCAAAGGATGCTTCGCGCCAAAGACAAGATTCGCATTCTCGAGGCGGCCGCCCACCCTCAAAAGGCCCGCGTCATCCAAGAATGGCGACAACTTACGCAGCCCTTTCTGGAGCAGGTTAGGCTTGCCAACACGAAGCTGTTCTATCTCTGTTGAAAATGCTTGCGCCTGAACATGCTTGACCAGAAGCAGGAAGGCGTTTTGAATTTGCTCGAAATCGAGAGCATCCCTAACCTTATCTTTGCTGTTCTGAGAGTTGTGAACAAACCGCATGACGTAAGCTAGAACTCGCTTTAGTTTCCACAACGACGAGAACTTATGGAGCAGCGAGTCGAGCATATCAGGTTCGCTTGATACGACTAGGCTCACGAGTTTTGCTTCTGGCAACAGCATGGCGCTGTCCAGATCGACAAACGGCTGCGGCCAGCTGGCAGGCGAGTCTGACAACCACGAAGGACCGCTCCACCATAGATCCCTGCCGACAATGTCTCTGGGCAACAATCCCCTGGAACCGAGGTCAGCTGGGTTTTCGGCTGTCGGCACATGCCTCCAGCAGTCCGGCGCAACATTATCCTGGATGTGGCTGACCCGATTGGCCACGAAAGTCTGCCAACGGGATGGACACGACTTTATCCACGCCAGAGCCACTGTGGAATCCGACCATGCGACGACGGTGCAATCGGCTTGAACAGGTAGGAGTGCCCCTTTAACTGCTGCAATTAAGTCCGCCAGCAACACGGCGGCTTGCAGCTCCAATCGCGGAATGGACAGCCTGCGTAGCGGCGCAACCTTTGATTTTGCACAGCAGATCGTGACAGAGCAAGATCCACTGGCATCGACAGTCCTGCAGTAGATAACTGCGCAGTATCCGCGCTCCGATGCATCGCAGAATCCGTGAAGCTCGAGAGAAACGGTAGTCTGGATCATACGGCGCGGAATGGAGATCGACGAGAGAGACGACAATTGGGACTTAAACTTAGTCCATTCTGAATGAATGCTGTCAGGGATTTCATCGTCCCAACCCACTCCTGCTGTCCACAATACTTGGATAAGGTATTTGGCGAGGAAGGTTATGGGAGCGAGGAAGCCGATGGGGTCATAGATACGAGCAATTTCGGATAGAATAGTTCGCTTTGTGCTTCTCCTCTCATCAGTTTGCACCTTAAACGAAAAACAATCTGCTTGAGGCAGCCAGCGCAGGCCGAGAATCTTGAGCGAGACATCACAAATGTCTACGAACTCCTTGAATTTCTCAGAGTAGAGATCTTGTACCGGAACATCGACGAAAAAGTCTTCACAGTTCGAAGCCCATTTACGTAGGTGGAATCCACCCGAACCAAGGATCCTAGAGAGCTCCGCCTTCACTTCTACCGCTTCTTCAACCGAATCAGCACCGGACACGACGTCGTCTACATAGATGTCACGTGATAGAATGGCAGAACCTCTCGGAGAGTGAGTCGCAGCTTCTTGAGCCAATTGAGCGATTGTCCGAAGAGCTTGGTACGGAGCTGACGACACACCATACGTCACGGTGCGTAGCTTATAGTCCCGGACAGGACCGACAGGTGATGGGCGCCACAGGATACGCTGATATTCAGCATCTTCCTCGGGAACCAGGATCTGACGATACATTTGCTTGACATCCCCGGTGAACACCACAGCGTGCCAGCGAAAGCGAAGTAGCACATCGAAAATGTTCGCCTGTAGCTTCTGTCCAGCCAGCAATGTATCGTTCAGCGACACTCCCCGGGAATCGTTGGCACTGGCATCGAAAACAACGCGGAGCGGTGTGGTGATGGAGTCGGGCCGCAGGATGCCATGGTGTGGGATGTAGTAAAACCTGCCGGTGGTCTCAGTGGGAGCTTCTGTCTCCTCCAGATGACGACAAGCGGCGTAGTCGTCCATGAAGGCCACGTATGCCTTTTTAAGCTCAGAATTTGCGAGAAGCCTCTTCTCCAGATGCAGGAACCTTTTTAAGGCTATTGTCCGAGAATTCGAAAATATTGGTTTATTGGAGGGATCAATAAAGGGGAGAGGTACGACGAATCTACCTTCCTCAGTGCGACGGTGATTTTCGACAAAGTATTTCTCACAGCGCTGATCCCCTTTCGAAAGTAACTCATTTCCTTTGGCAGCGACAGCGACACTCTCCAGCTCCCAAAAGCGACGGATAGAATCGTCCAAAACGGGATTCGTAACAATCAGACAATTCTGGTTGCCACTCGAGAGGCTAGAACGACTCAGTTCGGACTCGAACCCGCCCATTAAGATCCAGCCAAACACAGTATTTAAGGCCGTTGGTTGGCCTGGATTGCCCTTGACGAGGCCGGGCAGTAAAGAGGATGCGAAAATATCAGCATTTAGCAGCAGGTCGATAGGCCCTGGGCGCGAGAACTCCGGATCTGCAAGAGTCAAGTCCTTTACGTGTGGCCACGTTGAGGAGTCTACAAAGTGGACTGGCTGCGGAGAACAAATAGAGGCCAGCACGTACGCCTCTGCGACAATCTTGTTCTCCTTGGCTCCTCGCGGCGACATTTCAACGGACACGACGGCACGAGGTTCTGCGACTGTGTGCCCGATACCGCTTACTGCCGAAGAAGTAAGTTGGAAAGTTAGTCCTAGACTGTCAGCGCAGGACTTAGTAATGAAGTTACATGCGCTGGCACAGTCCAACAAAACCCGGACAGACCGGAAACTACCACCTTTATCCTTGACCAACAGTACGGCGGTCTAAAACAAGACACCGCTGTCTCCAAGCTGGCCAACTGATGTGAGCACCGTTTCCTTAGTCGGGTGAGGTATTATATTGCATTCCTCTGCCTTCCCCTCGAAGTGCAATAGCGAGTTGTGCGAGAAATTGCACTTGCCACACCGATTACTACGACAATTTCTTACAGTGTGAGAGGGGGAGAAGCATAGAATACACAGCCCCTTTTCTTTTACAAAATTGAACCTGGAATGTGCGTCCAATTTCAGGAATTCCCTACATCCTGACAGGTTGTGTGGACCAGCACAGCATGCACAGCAGATCGAAGACACAACAAATGATGCCTTTGGCTGAGAATTCTGCACTTTGTTTTTCATTGGTGCCGGTCGAACAGGGGCCAGACAAGAATTACCCTGGGTTGCATTCATTGCCCGGTAACTTTTCTCCATAAAATTCTGTAAGTCCCCAAGCTCAGGAACTTCATCAGAATTGTGTTCCATTTGGAACGATTCCTTTGTCGCCCTGTCCAGTTTGGACCACAACAAATGCACCAGAACAAAGTTTTTATCTGGTAGCCCAAACCGCTCGAGTACAGCCAAATTCTCCGAAAAGGTACGAGAAACCCGTTCTAGCTCGGTACCTGTCTTGCTCCTAATTGGACAACACTCAACTAACTTTTCATAATAAGTAGTAGCAATTTGCCACTTTCTGTTATAATATTTTACTAGGGCATCATAGGCCACTGCATAACTCTCATTTGATAATGGGAAATTTTTAATTAGATTATACGCAGAACCTTGCACGCACGACAACAAATAATGCAATTTTTCTACGTTCGACAAGTTTTCGCGGGTGTGGATAAGTGAGTCAAACAATTGTTTAAATGCAACCCAGTTATCAACGCCCCCGTCAAATGTTTTAATTGTTATCTTTGGCAACTTTGCCACGGACCCACTGCTGTCCTCACCATGATTACCCTGAGGTTTGGTCACCCTAGCCCGCGACAAAGCTAACAATTTCGCCTTAACACTGTTCATACGTTTTTCGAAAATAAAGGTAGCTGCGCACTCCGCTTTCCAGTGTAATTTGCCTACAGAAGCAAGCACCCTCTGTTGCGCTGTGTGAAATTCATCGGAAATATCTTTTAAGTCCTGCTCGGTATAGCCTTCGGGATCACTACTTTCGATAATTTCTAACCGCAGCGTTGCGTAATCTCTCGCAATCCTGTTCGCATCGGGAGCGGAACCATCCTCATTCTCCATTATTTACAATTTACTTCTCGAAAACAAAAGCAATACGACGACAATATTATGACAAATGAGACTGACGTTTCTGACAGCCGTCAATAGTGAACACAGAACAATTCAGTAAATGAGCGAAAATCACAGATGACAGATACTGCTGTCACCCACTGCAAAATGGCCACTAGTCTATGCTATATCCACGTCAGTAGTACCAACACAAAAAACACAAAGTGTTCCTGTGTGTGTGTGTGTGTGTGTGTGTTTTTTGTTGTTTACTCAAACCAATTGAACGCCTCAGCTGTTGACAAGCTCATCAGTTTACAAATCAATCGATTAAATAGTAAATCGAAATTAGACGTGGAATTGGGCCACAAAGGTTTCCCTGGTCGGGATTGGTTAATTATTAACTTAATCTACTTGATTGAGTTCACCCTAATGTTGGCCCCTACTACGGAATTATAGACGAAAAGGAATGTTATTGAGGTTTGTATATTTAGCATGGATTTAACAGTAAAACGGACATAACTTAAGCTGCCTATATACGTCCCACTGTAGGGCACAGGCCTTCTCTCAGAGAGACTTAATCACTATAGGCTTAATCACCACGCGTGCCCACCGCGGATTGGCGATACAGACGTGAGTTTATTTATGTATTTTAACCGTAATATTAACTTCACGACATAATCCAGTTAAGACACTCTGTGCTATGGTTACCAGGCAAGGATATCACATACATAGAAGACACCCAGACTGTGGCCATTTGTACAAATTCACTACGGCGCGACCTCCACTGGGATTTGGGAACCGACTCCACGAACTTTCTGTTGGAAGTCAAGCGTGTGAACTGAATGTCTATGTTGGTAACCAGGTATAATCTATGTACACCTCTATGACAATAAAGTTTTTTTGTATTTGTATTTGAATTACGAGGCAGTCGTTTGTACCCATAGAGCTTCCACGAATGTAGATATTTGCCGCGCAATCACACAGAAATTACTGTACCTATTTAGGTGAAATTTTGCACATAGATAGACCATGCCATCTTGGATTACAGCACTAGTTATACGTACTTGCTATGAAATAACCATAGATAGTTACTGATAGATAAATAAATCGTAAATACTACATACATTACATTACATAAACTTCGTTCCTGGTGGTTGACCGAGGGTTGACGGTCGACAGCGCTGTCGACTGTACGAAGTTAACTTTGTAGTGGAATAAAAAATGTCGCTTACAACCCATTTCCATTTTCACTTTCATTAGTCCAGTGACGTCGTGTCGTAACAGTAACCGTCCAATGTAAAACCGTGCTAATTGTAGGTTCGTCCGAATGGCACATGGTATTGGAGTAGGCGCGAACGTCCTTGATTCCAATTTGTTGTCGCTATCTCTTTCACATCCACTGCGAAACCTATTTCCCTCTCACGCTAAGCTTTGTCGGGATCATCCCCTAATTTCACCCTAGTTTTTGTTGGACTACTTCCTCTATGTTAAATTGCGTACTATCTGTGACTCTGTAGAGCATTTGGATGAAAAACATCCTGTGTTTGAATGCGGGAAATTGTCTATTTGTATGCCACACGTGTTCTATAGCTGTTCAGCTGTTCAATAAAGGATGAAATGCCGCGGTGGCGGTGGTGGTGGCGGTGGCGGTGGCGGTGGCGGTGGCGGTGGCGGTGGCGGTGGCGGTGGCGGTGGCGGTGGCGGTGGCGGTGGCGGTCCATACATAAATCATTTAACGCAGCAGTATTTTGCATGGACCGCCACCGCGTTGGTGTGTTTTATCCTTAAATAATATTCTTATAATAAAGATTCAAGTTGAACCATAAAATGGTTTGAAATACATTGTATTTTTAAGACTTACATTAGATTAGAAGTCCTTAACTCAGATTAATACTCTTTATTGCACAACATACATTATAAGGATACATGAAAGATTAATTTGCACGATTTTTTTCTCAGATTGATAATTTCTTAAATACCGGCATTTGCATAGCATAAGTGCAAGCATTACAGTACAACACAAAGCAGGGCACATATAATACCTACTCTCAAAGAAAAGGTGTAGGCTTAATTACCATACGTGCCCACCGCAGATTGGTAATTCCAAGCGCCGAAGTATGTGAATACCTCAGTTCTTCAGTGCTCCATAATATCTTATTAATTTATTTAATACTTGAATACAGTACAGTAGAAACTAAGGTCATTAAAATAAAATGATACAAAAATAGAATTCTTCTTCTTTTGGACCGGTGTATCTAAGCGTCTTATATTTAGGGCCTCTATCGAAAACTTTAATAATTGAATCCCACACTAAATGTTTACGTCAAACAAGGTTGAACTAAACGGGGATGTGTTTCTGTGACAGCTTTGTAATTGGAGCTACGTGGGAATTACCTCAGTTTCTGTTAGCATGTGTGATACCATTATGTAAAGTACATAATGGTCTAACTTCTGAGGATGTTAGCTTAGAACTGACAAATTCACCTGCGAAATCCATCAATTGGCTGATTTGTGAGGCACCCATCTTTAAGGCGCCAGACACAGATGACACGTGGGGCGAGGGCGCGGTAAGATGTATAGAGTCACAAAGCAAGAGCGACCGCAGAGCAAGGGCTGAGGTCTGTGACTCACCCCACGTCCTAAGGGTTCCACGGGTTAGGGTTCCACGACCTTAGGGTTGTCTCGCGCCTTAGGGTTCCAGACAACGGAAGGAAAAAGAACGGGTTCCTAAGGTCCAAATATAGCTCAATTTTCTACTACAAACATTTTTTTGAAAGGTTCAATGCTTCGACTTATTAGGAATCTTGAGGGTCAGAACTGCACTATGGTGAACATTTATCCCCAAGGAACTTTATCGTCATTTTGAAGCTCTCAAATTTTCAACGTTGTATATACGTAACATTTTGTGAGAAAAATAGAATTACAAAAAAATGTTTTAAGAGAAGGGCGGCGGGGGTTTGGCTTGATCAGCTGTGATTACTTAACACGGATGATCGAGCCAATCATCCCCCTCCCCTCTTCTTTTTATATACCTAGGTACTTAAGGTATACTTAGTACCTACTTAATGTTGTTTTACATTGTATTTGTAGCCTTTGTTGCCAACGTCCAACAGGAGACGGCACATAAGGAAGAGTGTTTGTAATATATAAAACTTATTTAATTCGCCATCAACATGTTTCAGAGTAAATATTGTTTACAACAATGCCACTTATACAAGTCAATAACTTCCGATAAACTGCTGCGCAGTTTGGCAAATCTGTCAACCTATTTGTTATTTTCTTCTTTAATAAAATCTTTAAATACAATACAATACTCATAAACTAACGCCTGTACCCGGAGGGGTAGGCAGAAACGGTAGGGGTTTGCCACTTGCTGTGACCCTGACAGGCATCCTTCGCTTTATCAACATTCATTTATTAGTCGATGCATGCACGCACGCTGGTTTCGGGTATTTTTTTCTTAGCCTTACTAGTGTATGCCCTATGTGTGTACTGCCATCAGCTAGACTAATTTTAGACTAAGCTAATAATTAATACAAAAATAATAATGACTTCAACACAATACAATACATACATTATTATATTATGACACACGGGCAGTGATAGTCAAAAACATAGATGTCTAACATAACATAACATAAACTCACGCCTGTATCCCAGGGAGGTAGGCAGAGACCAGGGACTGCCACTTGCTACGATCCTGACACATCACTTTCGCTTCCTCAACATTCATTAGTCGTTGCATGCACGCACGCCGGTTTCTTGATGTCTAACTGGCGCTAAAAATGACCACACGTTCAATTATGGGAAGGCGAGCGGGGCTTTTCGATTGTGTTACTCGTACCAATCGGAGCGAGTACAGTATTACCCGACATAACTTCTATGCACTTGCCACCGTCAGATCGTCATCTTGCGAGGTACCTAGATATTTCCACGGGCTATACGTCAAGTGGTTTGACGTTTTTGTACAAAACCAATCACCAGTTACACTGACATTTACTATCGCCCAATCAACGTGCACGTCGTCACGCATGGCGAACAGAATGAACCAATCACATAGATTTACTCTACAGCACTATTGCGCTCTTTTTATTGGTAAACACCAATCGAGACGACTGGGGCCGGTTTTGAGTGTGGATTCTGTAAGAAGAAGTATCTATGGTTTTTTTTATTCGTAGCACAAGGACAGCTATAGAGTTCAGATTTCAGTGTCATTAACGTCAGGCGACTCAAAAAAGATAATCTGAAACATAGAGAAGCTTGTACGGGCTTGGCTTTTGGCTTCAGCTTGAACGGAGCTTTGTCTTCGGCTTTTGCGGTTTCTTGTGCCCGCTCAGCGTGGCTTAATTTAACGGGTCAAAAATAAACATAATGCAAATTACTTGTAAAAAAACGATTTCTCCAAGACACTCCTCAGAGGCAGTTTATTTAATCTATGGTTACGTTTTTCTCTTTACCTGTGAATATTTGAACTGCCTCTGAGGAGTGTTTTAAGGAATCGTGTTTTCGAACTAAGACTTTCGTGAGCACACATTATTAATTGGCCGGTAAAATACAGAAACTGTCCAACCCACACAGTAAGTAAATTTCGAGACAAACGCTTTTTTATTTATTTATGTCCGGATCCAATTACTTGTAAATTTGGCGGGTATGTCTGACCACGTTTGCAAAGATGGCACCCAGTTGAAGTCTGTTAATCTACTGTTCATAAGCAGCCTATATACGTCCCACTGTAGGGCACCGGCCTTCTCTCAGAGAGAGAGAGAGAGAGAGAGAGGGAGTACGAGCTTAATCACCACGCGTGCCCACCGCGGATTGGCGATTTCAAGCGCTGAGGTATGCAAATAGCTCAGACACTGAGGTGAGGTTTTCTCACGATGTTATCCTTCACATTTAGCGAATGGTATTGCTACTATAACTTCACAAATGTACAAAATTTAGAAAACAAAGTCATAGGTGCTTGCCCGTACTGGTAATCGAACCTAAGTCTCTCGTTACCGAGTCCAATGTTCTACCCACTAGGCTGCCACCGCTACTGTCAACAGCAATCAGTTGGACAAAGTGCACACAAAAAAAATCTGACAGCTGGTTAACAGTACATAAACATATTGTATTGTTAGTTAATCCAAAACTTAGGGTAACTAAGTCACGAGTAAGTGAATCCATTTATTTTTTTCAGAAATTTTGTCCTCATTTGACAGTTACTTTCGTTTTTATGATGACCAGATCGGCTGTTCCAAAAATAAACACAGTAAGGTACATTTATTTGGTTGCAGTAACCAATAGTGGAAATATCTAAACTCACGCCTGTATCCCAGAGGGGTAGGCAGAGACCAGGGACTGCCACTTGCCACGATCCTGACAGATCACTTTCGCTTTCAACATTCACTAGTCGTCGCATGCACGCACGCCGGTTTCGGGTACTTTTTGTCTTGCCCTTTGCTAATACATCCCCTATTTGGTCGAAGTATGTCCGTTTGTTCAAAAGCGGTGGCATGCACGCACGCTGGTTTCGGGTACATTTATAATTTTACAAATAAAATACAGGGCTGGACTCTCCTAGTAAGTATAGAAATATCTGTGTCAAGAGGGTCCGCTCTTCCGTAAATATAGATATACAATTAGTAATTAAAATAAACTTAACCTAGTAGAAAGCTATTACATGCAATATGTGTGTATGTGTGTGTGTGCGTGCGTGCGTGCGTGCGTGCGTGCGTGCGTGCGTGCGTGAGTGCGTGCGTGCGTGCGTGCGTGCGTGCGTGCGTGCGTGCGTGCGTGCGTGCGTGCGTGTGTGCGTGTGTGTGTGCGTGTGCATGTAAGGGTAATAATACATTAGATTAGATTAATATTCTTTATTGCACACATTCTCTATTTACTCAAAGTGTGTCAGCGTGGTATATTCCTTTCACCCACATTCGCTTGATATACTTTACATTTTAGTCTCTTCAAATTCAAGATACTTTATGTAATTTTTATTTTGCCCCATTCACTCACCTTCCTCGTCGCTCCCGATCATCCGGTACCGGTCGTAGCCGCTCAAATCCCGGTGGAGGCCGAGGCCGAAGTCGTCCTTCGTCCACTGCAGCTGCCCGCTCTTCTTCTCCACCCTACAGGGCAGGGTCACCCTGGAGCCCACCACCGCCGTCTGTGGAAGGGAATAAGGCTTAGATTTGCTTTTTTATTTTATTAAATTCGTACCGGTCTAGTTAGTGATGATTCATTAACGGATCTCACTTTAGTCTCTAAGCCAAATAATGAATACACTAAGCCAGATAATTAATAAAATTGGCATGGATTGGACGACAGCAGCGAAGGAGATAGTGGGTGAGAGTAGGCCTATGGCCAACAGTGGGCTTTATTTATTATTATTGATTATTTAGTTCTTTATTGCACTAATTACATTGTAAGTGTACAAGGGCGTGCTTAATGCAAGAAGCATTCTCTTCCAGCAAACCTATGGTATTGAAGAGACTGGCGATGGGTAGTGCAAGAAAAAGATGAAATACAATAAATATCCAACGTAAACTTAGCGGTGGTAGCCTAGTGGGTAGAACATCGGACTCGGAAGCGAGAGACCCAGGTTCGATCCCCAGTGCGGGCATATACCTATGACTTGGTTTTCCAAGTTATGTACATTTGTGAAGTTATAGTAGCAATACCACTCGCTAACGGTGAAGGAAAACATCGTAAGGAAACCTGAGTGTCTGAGCTATTCATATACCTCAGCGCTTGAAATCGCCAATCCGCGGTGGGCACGCATGGTGATTAAGCCCACACTGTCCCCCTGAGAGAAGGCCTGTGCCCTACAGTGGGACGTTAGACTTTGGGGCGGGAGGGGGGGGGGATTAATAGAAATTATTATAAACCTACATAAATGATAGTACATAAATAAAAATAAATAAATAAATAACAACAAAAATACGTACCTATCCACCATCCACAGTGTTGAAGACAATTACTAAACACAATTACTTACATACCAATAAGCAATCAAATAAAGTAACTGGTGATCGTTTACTGCATATTCTGCAGATAATGGAAGTGGTTAGTGTTGCCGCTCGATAGGCCAATATCGATTGTCTATCGATAGCCTATCGATAGTTAAAGAAAACACGATAATATCGATAGTCAATCGATAGTATCGATACTATCGATAGTATCGATAGCCTCGATAGTATCGATAGCATCGATTTCTCTTCTACTGCAATACTATCGGTAAACAGCAATACTATCGATAGTATCGATAGTTTCGTCGCTGCCAACCAATGAACTATCGATAGTATCGATACTATCAATAGTATTGCTGTTTACCGATAGTATTGCAGTAGAAGAGACATCGATACTATCGATTGTCCTATCGATCGTGTAGATGATTTTAGCGTTTTACAATCGATTGCAAAACTATCGATTTTTCGGCAATACTAGAAGTGGTTACAAACTTTCTTTTTGAAAATCTCCAAGGTTGAAGCCTGACAAATATCAGGCAGGCTGAGTTTATGGGCTGTTTATAGGCTGAATAGATAGATAGGTAATTAGTAAATATGTTTTGTAAATAACCATCAGTGAAGAGTGTTGTTGCACGCCTGTAATTGGCTGTTGGGCTTGATTGAACATAATACCCTGTGAACACAATATTTTTTATCTTTTCTATGGTTTTTAATTACACAATTTTTAATGAACACAGACGGACAGTGGAGTCAGTGGAATAAATAGTCTAAGGGCCGGTTTCTGAATTGAGAATTTCACTAAGTAATTACTTAAGTAACGTTCTGTCATGCTCTTTTCTGAGAAATTCGAAGAGACAGTACTATAGTAAACCATTTACTTAGCGAAATTCTCAATTTCAGAAACTGGCCATAAGTTTGTTTTGTATTGTTTTTAGGTATCCGCTGAAGACCAGTATAGTAGTTGCTACTGGCAACGGCATGAAGCTGAGCGGAGGCCATTTTAGTGCCAGTTCTAAAGGATGACACACACCAACGCGGTGGCGATGGCGGTGGCGGTCCATACATACATAATTCGGTATTTGACACGATGAACAATAAATTATTTCACATGCTCGATTAAAACAAAAATTACAAAATATCTCAGCAAATGTATCTCTTTCAGTCAATTACTAGTTATTACAATTTTTAAATAGGTTAAACATAAAAAGAGTGAAATGTGACGTCATAAGCCAGTATTTCCATACAAAATTCCGTTTTAAAACGAACTCATTTGATATTTTGTCAAACACCCAATATACGTCAGTAGTATTTTGTATGGACCGCCACCGCCACCAACACCGCCACCGCGTTGGTGTGTTTTAGCTTTTAATTTTGAAATGTTTAGATGATAAGTTTTATAGTGATAACAAATATACATCTCTGTATATCCCATATTTTTTTATATTTAAATCTTTTTTGGATCAGATTAGCGAACAGTACCATAATGCTTAGAAGTAGTATGACGACGATTGTGTCTTACTAGACATTCATCCTTACTAATATTATAAATGCGAAAGTTTGTATGTATGGATGGATGTTTATTACTCTTTCAGGCAAAAAAGGGCTGAACGGATCCGGATGAAATTTTACACAGAGATAGATTATAATCTGGATTAGCATATAGGCTATTTTTTATCCCAGAAAAATACACTTCAAAATTACGACGCGAATGAAGTCGCGGGCATCAGCTAGTGAGTAATATACTTCATAATACTTTAAGTAGTCAACCACAGAGTTTGAATGACATGACGTTAAGACTTTTTTGGAAATATTAAATTCAGAGTTATTTTGTTAGCGTTTTCGTCACATAATCTACAACTTTGACGTTATTCAAGTTACAAAATATGTTTTTATTATAAATAAAAAAACATTAATTGAATTATCAACACTGTGGATAGTGGAGAGTTACAAATAGAAAGGCATATTCCCAGATACATACTGTAAGGATAACTACATAAATTTCAGACTAATATCCCAAATTTCGGCCATTATTGCTCGGCAGAGAATCGATCTAACTCGAAACGAGCTTGTTATAAGTTTTAATAGAGCACCCGTATCTGTACTCTTCGCTTTCCGAACGTATTATCAATAAATAAACTAAAATATTGTGTTAAAACGAGCGTGTTGAAAGCAGGAAGCACATTAGTTTCAAGCACCTTAATTGAAGCACCTAAACTACGAGTATAATTAGGTGCTCTAACAAAATTTTAATGAACCGTAAGTAGGTAATTTCTATGTGATAGCCTGAAGTACATACTAGGAAAGATCCTTTATGACAGGATCTTTCCCACTAAACTTATGAAGCGTTTGTTCTCAAATATATGTCACGTACTTCTGAAAGTTTTTGGGCTTAAGAGAAAATTGTAACAGGCAATATACTTGTAGTTAAGGAAACTATGAATAGAAAAATAAGATAGGGAGCTTATTGTAATCGAAAGCCGATTTGCACTAATTTATTGAATCATATTAGCATCTTAGTAGCTAAGTGTCCGAGTGAACCCGGCTTAATGCGCATAAAATGTAAAAATATGTCAATCAATCAATAAGCCCCTCCTTCCCCAAGGCACGCCACTTCCTTCTGTACTCGGCCAATCTCCTCGAGCCACTGCCAGCGATCTGCCTCGGGTCGTCGGTCCAGCGAGCTAGTGGGCGTCTTACACTGCATTCGCCATTTTGTGGTCTCAAATCAAGAACCTTTGCACCCCATTCCTAACTACGTCACTTCAAATAAATTAATAATAAGCTAAATGTGCAAGGAGGGCATTCTTCGCTGGACAAGCTAAGCTCGAGGTTAAGAACATTCTCACTCTTTCTCTTTCTGATAGAGCAAGAGAGTAAATGCAAAAAATGTTTTATTTAAAGTCATAGTACCAACTGTACAATGTTAAAATGACCAAACGAATTCATCTATTAGCAACTCCATTCACAACTCTAGTTTTAGGTGCTCTAAATGGAGGTGCTCGAAACTTAAATATTGCTCCTGAATTATAAAACGGAGCATCAAAGCGTCCCAAGTAGTTGGAAACTGTTCCACGCCTATCATACGTTCGGTTCAGAGGTTTGGTCTGAAGCTGATTAAAGTTTGATAATAGAGAGTCTTCCAACTTCGCTGTGCAGTGCATTGATCAAGAGATAATGGGGCTTTGGTTATTTAAGTTTAAAGTTTAGAGACAAAATTGAAATTTACCTGAACAAGTGGGTCAAGTAGAGTTATATCAGCAACATTAAAACAAATTCAGCCTATAACGTAAACTAGACCTAAACTAAGGATTTAACCTAAATAATAATAATAATATTAACTTCTACACAATACAATCACTTCTACTTGTCCCAAACTAGGATACCCTGTGATATGGTAACCAGGCAAGGACATCACTAACATGGAAACACACCCAAACTGAGGCCATGTGTACAAGTCAAGTACAACGCCCTTCAGTGGGAACAGAAGCCGTGACCTCTGTTTAGGCAGTTAGCAGCGTGTTAACCGTTAGACCAGCGGTTGCTGATTTAATATTGGTTTTTCTGAACATTTCATTACGTACTTCCCTTTGTTGTAGTACTAAAAATGTTTGCTGACGTGAATAAATCACGTGTAAATAAATAAACAACTTCAACACAATCACTTGTCCTGATCAGCATCATCATAATCAGCCGATTTTAGTCCACTGCTGGAGAAGGGCCTCTCCCAAGACACCCCACTAAGTCCGATCTTTGGCTCTTCTTTTCCAGTCACTGCCCACCGCTTTGCGAATGTCGTCGCTCCACCTGGTCACAGGGCGTCCTACGCTATGTTTGCCGATTCGCAGTCTCCACTCTAGAACCAGTCTACCCCAATGGTTATCGGTCCTGCGGCAGATATGACCAGCCCACTGCCACTTCAGTTTGCTAATCCGTTCAGCCATGTCGATCACTTTAGTCGATTTATTGATTACTTTGTCCTGGTGTGACGGACCAAGCTCCGTACAAGTGCTCACGATCGTTAATATCATGTTGAATTGTGTTCTGCACGAGAAGATTAAGGATGGAAGCTAAAATAAACCGAGAAATGATAATCGTATACTTATATAGGGATTGTAAAACATTTAAAGAGCGTATTATAGAATCGGATAAAGCGCCGAAACGTATTTGGTTCCTCGACATAAAATACAGCTAGGTATATTTTGTTTGTATCATTTGTAAATATTTAAGCAGTTCTTGTGAAATATTGCGTTGTCTTTTCTAGATTAAATATTTACGATAATTGAGATTAATTACAACGGCATCTATTTTGCGAGATGGCACAACTAATGAATTATGGATTGAAGAAAGTTTTTCACCTAAAACCTGTTACAATACATGACAGTTCATCGTTGTTTTCATAGGTGACGCTACCGGTCTAAACGCGTGGGTCTGAATTCATTCTCTAAAACAAAAACAAAAAAAAAGTGCATCCGAAAAGCTTTTGTTTTGTAGCATTTGTAAACATTTAAACAGTTCTTGTAAAATACTTATTGCGTTGTCTTTTGTAGATTAAATTATGCAACTGGTTTTAGGGATGGTTTACGATAATTGAGATTAATCACAATGACATCTCTCTTGCGAAATAGCATAACTAATAAATTTTGGATTGAAGAAAGTCTGTCACCTAAATCTAATACAGTACATGGCAGTTCATTATTTTGTTCATAGATGACGCTTTTTTAATTCATTCTCTAAAACAAAACAAAAAATTGCATCCGAAAAGCTCGGTCATTCAGGTACTAAATAAATAGGGAACTTAAATCATATAAAACTTTAACAAAACAACATAGACTCACGCCTGTGTCCCAGAGGGGTAGGCGAATGTCGGGGACTGCCACTTGTTGCGATTTTAACGGATCGCTGTCGCTTTCTCAACATTCATTGGTCGTTGCTTGCGCGCGCGCCGGTTTCGGGTGCTTTTGTCTTGCCCTTTGCTAATGCATCCCCTGTTTGGTCGAGGTGTGTCCGTATGGGTCATCCCTTGCCGGCCCTTCCACCCACATTTGTTCGATGGATTTGTTTCCTCCTCTCCACATGTCCAAACGAACTCAACATTCCTTTCTCAATTTTAGTCACTGCATCCTCTTTTAGTCCACAACGTTTTCTAGTCACACGGTTATGTGTCCGGTCATTCAAAGTAACACCAGACATACTTCTCAAGGACCTCATTTCTACTTAAAAACGTAGAATTTAGTTTTTCATTGAACTCTGAACGTTTTCTTAGAAACATTATTTTACGAGATGACTCATATATATTGATAAACGCTTCATATATTGTAGGCGTTGCGTTCATACGTTGGGGAGTGACGTCATGGTCTGAGGTCGAGTTGTATGCCGCGTTGTAGTGCCACGTGATTGTATTGACTTTTTGACTGTTTGTATCATAGGGAGTGTATGGTCGCGGAAGAAAGAGATACCACGTTTGTTTGCCTTTGGACGTGTCCTCTCATACTTTATTAAAGTTTTTCTTAGTGCAAGTCCCCATTATCGAATATCTTCGCATAAGCTCTAGAGTTAGCTCCATCTAGGAGTGAGTAGGGTATCAGTATTAGTTCTTTGTTAATACGACATTAACCGTTTAAGTGGGGGGGCGCCACTGTTATTTGCGTCCGGTTGGCGCCAACCAAATAAATCATTATAACGCTTCAAATCCCAATTGTAGATAAAGTAGAGTATGTTTAGGTGAATATAGACTGAATTAAAGAGATGTTGTTCTATATACGAGATACGAAACTTTGTTATTAACAGAAACTAGTTTTTCGAAAACACCACCGCGTCATTCAAATGTGCGTTGAATAAATTGATAAAAGGATTGTAGAAAAATAAATCGATCGGGAAATATCGAGATAAATAAATAGAAACTTAATTGACAATATAATTGCAGACATTAAATATTAATTTATAAAATAGCATAATATTAAAGTTCTGAAATTGATTGAGAAGATAGTGGCGCGATGTGGTACGAGTTTGACGAACAAAAATAGAATTACCAATGTTGAAGTCCTTAAATTAATAGCAATAAGGAATAAAATTCTTAGTTGGCGGGATTTCGTTATTGGTTTCGCGAGAGGGAGAAGTGGCATCATATTAGGAGGGGGCTGCGAGGTTATAAAAGCTGGGTTCGGGAAGTGCTCGGGGCTTTTCCGGAACAGAAAATTGAACAGTAAATACGTCTGCTGCGCTCGTAGGCAAATTCGCCATTTTGTGAATTTACTATTAGGGAGTTTCGTTTGTATTTAAATTCGAAAGTAGGAGAGTGGTTTTGGATTTGTAACCTAACATCACCTGTGGGCATTGCGTCCCAGACTATCAGCTCTGGTGTGAAGTTTCAGGTTCTGAATTACTTTCTTAGCTAGGGAATGAGATTTGAAAGTGAAAGTGTAAGGTTAGAAGCGGCCTTCGATTCCTAAACCGTTTGTATATTTAGCTAGAAGTTTTCCGCGTAAAATAGGGTTTTCAGCCTTAGTAATTAGGGTAGCTCTCGCGAAATAAAAGTTTACTAATCCTTTTCCTCCACAGTACTACGTTTATGCGGAAATAAATTTGTGCAAAGGAAAACTCACGGTGATAAAGGTATGCTATGGATAATCCGTGTGTCTAGCCTTTGTCAAATAACCAAGGCTCGGCGGGGGCACACGAGATGATCGATATCATTCTTGCGTCATAGCTTTCTGAGCCTTTGAAGACATTTAATTCCACTTATTACTTTAGCTTAATTCCACTAGCTAGTGGTAATTGAGTTTCAGTATACAAACGTGTGAATTTAGAGCGAATTCACTTGGGAGCCTTAAGAAGTTTAAATTAATGGACTAAGGAACCCAAAATCTAGCTCTGCTTACTATGCTACGGCTGAATCTGAGTCTGCTTGGGTTGAAAGGTTTAAAGAATCCCTTCACCGGAGGCGTTCCCAATTTAATTTAATAATAAAAAAGTAATACTAACAATAATTTTGAATTGAGATAATTACATTAATTATCTTGTTTGAAGATTGGGATAAAATGCTTCTTGTGAATGCGGTGTTAGATCTTCTTCCGTTAGCATACGTGGTGTAGCAATTTTCCCCCTGCTTACCCTGAGTGACAGACGATTCTAGCCCTCTGGCACTTTGCACCCATAACATATTTATGTATTATATTCCGAATATTCTTACCTTGCGGGTGGTTACCGAACCCATAAAACCACCTGCGCATACACATCCTAGGCTACACACTCTGGCCGGCCAGAAAGTCTGAAAGCTAACTGAGTCAAGTTACCAAGTAATTTGAAACAGTCTGGTTTTCCGGAGTTAGGGAGGATAGAAGTAGGAAATAGCTGTGACTAGGGAGACACCTTAGGCACTCACGCATACACACGATTAAATGTAAATGGGGTTTGTTTTGCTGAAACAATAATAATTTTGATGGGTGGTTAAATATATTAGCTTACGGGGTTGGGAAAAATTAGGCAGGCTCCCCCTTTTCTTTCAGAGTATCCAGTTGTATGATGAGAGTAAGTATTTCCCCAAGTCCCCACCATAACAATGCGGTCATTAGATGCGTTTAAGGTTCATTTACTTAATAAAACTAAAATAAGTGAAATTGGTGCTTCCACAATGTTTTGTAGTGTAGTGATATTGTAATCAATATGTCGCAATAGGTTTAGTGTTCAATAAATCTGTTCCCAAACCCGTCTGTAAATGATAGCGTTAAGTAATTCTCTTATCACCTATTCTTAAGGATGTAGATGTAACCCCGCAAAATTCCGCGCCGCGCTAATGTAAACCTGCAAAACTTTGTTTGACTAAAAGATCGTGTTCGTTATTTAATTGTGCGAGTTTTGAATTAGTAGCTACTAAACTTACTGCTTATCTATGTCTCTGGTCCTTACCTTAAAACTAGACGTAAAGGTTGATGCGTTTCATCCACACGGTGATAATTTCAAACTAAGGAATAGGTAAAACGAAACGAAAATATTAGCTTCGTAGGTACTTATCTTTTGACCTTCAGACGGGTCATTCCACTATTGCAGAGGTAGGAACAATTTATGTAGGTGCGTAGATACTTTTCCTTCCGACCGTTGTTTCTTTAGTATTATTGCATTGTAGGCGCAATATAGGGTGAATAATATATAGGGTGGTCAAAACTCGGATTATTGTTAGGAATTGAAAGACGTTATGGGACGTTAGGGAGTAGTTAAGAGCCACTATTTTTAAGTATATTGGCTTAATACTCTGCTTAATCTCATAGTTGCGTGAGCGCGGCTGGATTGTTTCAGTGTTGGTAAGCTTCGATGAAGTCTTATTCCAACGTACTTTGTGCATTTGGTTATTACCTCTCTCACACTCTCGTCAGCCAATGCATTGTACTGCTGAACATCCCTTTGCCGTTTCTTGCGTTAATTGTGTGAAGCGTCTTGAGTCTTAAGATCTCTATACTTGCTTAAAGCTTTTATTATGTTTGACTTGTCCTTGAGTGGCATCTCATAGTTGCGTGAGCTCGGCTGGATTGTTTCAGTGTTGGTAAGCTTCGATGAAGTCTTATTCCAACGTACTTTGTGCATTTGGTTATTACCTCTCTCACACTTTTTCGTCTGCCAATGCATAGTACTGCTGAACATCCCTTTGCCGTTTCTTGCGTTAATTGTGTGAAGTGACTTGAGTCTTAATATATCTCTGCCTGCTCAAAGCTTTTATTGCTTCTATTAAATTTATTTGTATGACTTATGTCTTTGGGTGACATTTCATGGTTGCGTGGGTTTGGCCGGACTGTTTCAGTGTTGGTAAGCTTCGATGAAGTCTTATTCCAACGTACTTTGTGCATTTGGTTTTTTACCTCTCTCACTCTCGTCTGCCAATGCATTGTACTGCTGAACGTCTCTTTGCCAATTCTTGCGTTAATCATGTATGTTTTCTTAAGGCATAGACTCGGAATAATGAATCATTGTATTCTTATTTCTAGTCAGTCATAGTTTTATTATTTATAAGTATATATTAACAGTATAACGTAGTGGTGGCCAATCCCCATCCACGGTAGATATAATTAGCACTATCGGCTAGTAGATAATTGAGTATTGCACTCTCTTCTTCTTATCCAATATTATCTACTTAGCTGGCTAATAATGTCTGCCTTAACCGGCCTTTGGTAGGGGACGTTATACTAAAACACTCACATGTGTAGTAGTATGACAAGTAGTTATTTCAAATATTTTGCTACTATAATCTTATTTTATTTACATGGAATTTATTTTATTTAACCTTTAATTTATTGTCTTTAAACTTAACTTCTTTATTTAAATTTTCCTCCTTTATCCCAATCTTGTCTCGCTTCTGCTTATTTAATGTTGCTTTATTGCTATTTTAGTTTCTTCGAATCTTTCTAAAATTTACCTTTTCTAATAAACATTTGGTTTGAACTGAATGTTCTTAGTTCCACTTTTATCATTTTAACGGATCTCTTACATGCACTCATTACTCAATCTCATATCCTAAAAGTTCTTGGGTTATTAATACGTTCACAATGAAGGGTTCTCACTAGACTAGACGATCACAGTTGGCCATTGGAGTGTTTTGCATCATAGTAACTTTTCTCCTTTACTATCGGGGTCGTACGTTTAATATTCCGGGGCTGGGGGTTACAATTTGGTGCCGTGACCAGGATATTTTAATACGAGTTTGAGTAGTTTGTTTGTATGTTTTATGATGCAGAATATTCTTATTTTTAATTATTATCGTTGGCTTTATGCCACAATTTGATGTTCGTGAAATGGAAAGGTTTGAGATTGACGATGAGGGTATGATTGAGATCCGTTAATTTTGCTTTCGCATAGATTTATGGATGTATGCACGGGTAAAAATAAATATTTAATTCGTGTATGGATCTATTTATCTAATTGTTTACGTGTAATCACGTTATTTTAACTAACGTTCCATAACTTCTTGGTAATTTCTATTCAAATTACGTTACTTTACAATAAACCTTTAGTTGATTCAGTGCTTTCGTGTCGGATTTTAATAATAGTCTGTAGAGGTTATACTGTTCGATCGTTTTTAAGTAGGTACGTTTAACAGTTTTTTATTCAGGGGGTTGTATCAAATTATGTTTTACGTCAGAAGTTGCTTTCATAGGTAAACTAAGGTCAATAATAATTCCAGTTTAAGTAATTAAGAAAATAATTAGGGAATTAAAAAAAAAAAAACGAATGTCATCAGGTTACATTAATTAGTCAAAGGTCTGCTTTATGGGGGGTTGTCAAAATGTCGGTTTTCTTTTACGCGATTTAAAATTCTTAAATATTTTAATACTTGTTTTGCTTATTAATTAATAGTTATTATTGTGAAAGATTTTTGTTATTTTATTTTGTTGATGTAATTCATTTTAATTATTTTTATGCTGGGGTTTGATATCCTTCTTACTTTCGATTTAGCATTCCATTACGCGGAAACTTGTCTTTTATTTGGGGGGTTGTGGGGTTGTAAAAGAAAAAAAAACAACATAATTAACAAACGTTTTCTCGACGGGGGGTTGCTATTATTACAGTATTGCTAGGAATTTAGTATTGCGTAATTTGGTAGTTTTGTATAGTGGTGGCGCAAATAAATTCATGAATTATTAATTATTCCATTAGACTCGAGATTAATTTTAATTTGCTAATATGTCAAATAAATTTAGTATATTTTATTCACATCGATTCGTAAATTTCTTGATAGACATCATAAACTAATTTATTAATTAAAACAAAAAAAAAAAAAAAGAATGGAAATTTTTTATTTTATTTTAGTAATCCGCGTACCCATAATAAAGTATAAATAATAGAAAAAAAAAAACAACACATTTTGTTTTATTTTAATAATCCGCGTACAGTAAACGATAAAAGTAGATAATCGAATATTCTTAAACCAAACTTTGAATTTAAATGTACCTTACCATAAATTACGTCTTACCCAAATACTATTTTTAATAAAATACGGACGCGAGTTAATCTAATCGGGATTTACACTTGATTATTTAATTTTCGTCGTTGACTGTACTTCTTAAACCAGGTAATTGAAACGGTTTTGAAAGGTAATCTGGTAATTGAAATTGAGGTATTGTGTACGGTAATCAAGGTAATTCGTGTGGTACTGTGTAAGGTAAAACAAATTTAATTTTAAAAATTTTACTTGCGTCTCGTAACGTCTATCAATAGGTTTTATTGCGATCGCGGGCTCTGGTTCAAATTATTTTATTCCTCATATTGGATGGGGTTGTCAAATTTATAATAAAATTAGTAGTTTATTTTAGATCGCGGTAATCAAAAACATATCTGCGAAGAGTTCATTCGCTAAATTCTCAGGCTTCATATATCAGTATGTAAGCAAGTAAGAGTAAGCTTGGAAATGATTCAATGAATGGAGAAGGAATTAGTTGGAGTATTTAGAAAGAGAATGAAAAGGGGCTTGAATGGAAGTTCTAGAGTTCGGTGAATCGGTTTTGCGCAGATAACTTGTTTTATTTAGTTTCCGAATACAGCACACACCTCAAGCGGATACAAATACTTCTTTTGATTTTAATTTTCAATTAAGTTAAACTGTATTTGTATCCCGGACTCCACAAGAAGCTAAGAACTAGTTTCGGCAACTGAGCAGGCTCCAGAAGCGAAGATGTTGTCGATTGGGGATTTTCATTGATTAATATCGTTTGTTTGATAGCTTCCCGTAGTGATTTCGCAGCTGATTGTTATTTGAGGCTATTGTAAGGGTCGGTTCTACTACCGGTGCACGTTTGCTCTTGGGGAGGCCTCCCCTTTGGAGTTTAAGCGAGTGTATCTGGTACTTAGCAGTCGGTGCCTTCGGGCTGTTCTGCCTCACAACCAGGATCCCTTTATCAAGGTCTTAAATGATAGGCTGTGTTAAAAGCTGCTAAGCGATCCGAATTAAACGGTGTCGATTGAAATTTCACATAGGCAATTATCCGAAGAGTCTGGTTGAAAAACACAACTCACTCATTTCGTCATTTCTGGAAAATAGTGAAACAAGTAATTAATAACTTATGTAGCAAGACCACTCTCGTGATCACTTATGTTTTATTGAAAATTTGATAACGACAGGTCTTATCCAAATTTTGGGGGTTGATTGTGACGGACCAAGCTCCGTACAAGTGCTCACGATCGTTAATATCATGTTGAATTGTGTTCTGCACGAGAAGATTAAGGATGGAAGCTAAAATAAACCGAGAAATGATAATCGTATACTTATATAGGGATTGTAAAACATTTAAAGAGCGTATTATAGAATCGGATAAAGCGCCGAAACGTATTTGGTTCCTCGACATAAAATACAGCTAGGTATATTTTGTTTGTATCATTTGTAAATATTTAAGCAGTTCTTGTGAAATATTGCGTTGTCTTTTCTAGATTAAATATTTACGATAATTGAGATTAATTACAACGGCATCTATTTTGCGAGATGGCACAACTAATGAATTATGGATTGAAGAAAGTTTTTCACCTAAAACCTGTTACAATACATGACAGTTCATCGTTGTTTTCATAGGTGACGCTACCGGTCTAAACGCGTGGGTCTGAATTCATTCTCTAAAACAAAAACAAAAAAAAGTGCATCCGAAAAGCTTTTGTTTTGTAGCATTTGTAAACATTTAAACAGTTCTTGTAAAATACTTATTGCGTTGTCTTTTGTAGATTAAATTATGCAACTGGTTTTAGGGATGGTTTACGATAATTGAGATTAATCACAATGACATCTCTCTTGCGAAATAGCATAACTAATAAATTTTGGATTGAAGAAAGTCTGTCACCTAAATCTAATACAGTACATGGCAGTTCATTATTTTGTTCATAGATGACGCTTTTTTAATTCATTCTCTAAAACAAAACAAAAAATTGCATGCGAAAAGCTCGGTCATTCAGGTACTAAATAAATAGGGAACTTAAATCATATAAAACTTTAACAAAACAACATAGACTCACGCCTGTGTCCCAGAGGGGTAGGCGAATGTCGGGGACTGCCACTTGTTGCGATTTTAACGGATCGCTGTCGCTTTCTCAACATTCATTGGTCGTTGCTTGCGCGCGCGCCGGTTTCGGGTGCTTTTGTCTTGCCCTTTGCTAATGCATCCCCTGTTTGGTCGAGGTGTGTCCGTATGGGTCATCCCTTGCCGGCCCTTCCACCCACATTTGTTCGATGGATTTGTTTCCTCCTCTCCACATGTCCAAACGAACTCAACATTCCTTTCTCAATTTTAGTCACTGCATCCTCTTTTAGTCCACAACGTTTTCTAGTCACACGGTTATGTGTCCGGTCATTCAAAGTAACACCAGACATACTTCTCAAGGACCTCATTTCTACTTAAAAACGTAGAATTTAGTTTTTCATTGAACTCTGAACGTTTTCTTAGAAACATTATTTTACGAGATGACTCATATATATTGATAAACGCTTCATATATTGTAGGCGTTGCGTTCATACGTTGGGGAGTGACGTCATGGTCTGAGGTCGAGTTGTATGCCGCGTTGTAGTGCCACGTGATTGTATTGACTTTTTGACTGTTTGTATCATAGGGAGTGTATGGTCGCGGAAGAAAGAGATACCACGTTTGTTTGCCTTTGGACGTGTCCTCTCATACTTTATTAAAGTTTTTCTTAGTGCAAGTCCCCATTATCGAATATCTTCGCATAAGCTCTAGAGTTAGCTCCATCTAGGAGTGAGTAGGGTATCAGTATTAGTTCTTTGTTAATACGACATTAACCGTTTAAGTGGGGGGGCGCCACTGTTATTTGCGTCCGGTTGGCGCCAACCAAATAAATCATTATAACGCTTCAAATCCCAATTGTAGATAAAGTAGAGTATGTTTAGGTGAATATAGACTGAATTAAAGAGATGTTGTTCTATATACGAGATACGAAACATTGTTATTAACAGAAACTAGTTTTTCGAAAACACCACCGCGTCATTCAAATGTGCGTTGAATAAATTGATAAAAGGATTGTAGAAAAATAAATCGATCGGGAAATATCGAGATAAATAAATAGAAACTTAATTGACAATATAATTGCAGACATTAAATATTAATTTATAAAATAGCATAATATTAAAGTTCTGAAATTGATTGAGAAGATAGTGGCGCGATGTGGTACGAGTTTGACGAACAAAAATAGAATTACCAATGTTGAAGTCCTTAAATTAATAGCAATAAGGAATAAAATTCTTAGTTGGCGGGATTTCGTTATTGGTTTCGCGAGAGGGAGAAGTGGCATCATATTAGGAGGGGGCTGCGAGGTTATAAAAGCTGGGTTCGGGAAGTGCTCGGGGCTTTTCCGGAACAGAAAATTGAACAGTAAATACGTCTGCTGCGCTCGTAGGCAAATTCGCCATTTTGTGAATTTACTATTAGGGAGTTTCGTTTGTATTTAAATTCGAAAGTAGGAGAGTGGTTTTGGATTTGTAACCTAACATCACCTGTGGGCATTGCGTCCCAGACTATCAGCTCTGGTGTGAAGTTTCAGGTTCTGAATTACTTTCTTAGCTAGGGAATGAGATTTGAAAGTGAAAGTGTAAGGTTAGAAGCGGCCTTCGATTCCTAAACCGTTTGTATATTTAGCTAGAAGTTTTCCGCGTAAAATAGGGTTTTCAGCCTTAGTAATTAGGGTAGCTCTCGCGAAATAAAAGTTTACTAATCCTTTTCCTCCACAGTACTACGTTTATGCGGAAATAAATTTGTGCAAAGGAAAACTCACGGTGATAAAGGTATGCTATGGATAATCCGTGTGTCTAGCCTTTGTCAAATAACCAAGGCTCGGCGGGGGCACACGAGATGATCGATATCATTCTTGCGTC
This sequence comes from Yponomeuta cagnagella, assembly GCA_947310995.1. Lineage (NCBI taxonomy): Eukaryota > Metazoa > Arthropoda > Insecta > Lepidoptera > Yponomeutidae > Yponomeuta > Yponomeuta cagnagella. The sequence goes on from OX371293.1 coordinate 6,837,506, forward strand.
ATAGCTTTCTGAGCCTTTGCAGACATTTAATTCCACTTATTACTTTAGCTTAATTCCACTAGCTAGTGGTAATTGAGTTTCAGTATACAAACGTGTGAATTTAGAGCGAATTCACTTGGGAGCCTTAAGAAGTTTAAATTAATGGACTAAGGAACCCAAAATCTAGCTCTGCTTACTATGCTACGGCTGAATCTGAGTCTGCTTGGGTTGAAAGGTTTAAAGAATCCCTTCACCGGAGGCGTTCCCAATTTAATTTAATAATAAAAAAGTAATACTAACAATAATTTTGAATTGAGATAATTACATTAATTATCTTGTTTGAAGATTGGGATAAAATGCTTCTTGTGAATGCGGTGTTAGATCTTCTTCCGTTAGCATACGTGGTGTAGCAATTTTCCCCCTGCTTACCCTGAGTGACAGACGATTCTAGCCCTCTGGCACTTTGCACCCATAACATATTTATGTATTATATTCCGAATATTCTTACCTTGCGGGTGGTTACCGAACCCATAAAACCACCTGCGCATACACATCCTAGGCTACACACTCTGGCCGGCCAGAAAGTCTGAAAGCTAACTGAGTCAAGTTACCAAGTAATTTGAAACAGTCTGGTTTTCCGGAGTTAGGGAGGATAGAAGTAGGAAATAGCTGTGACTAGGGAGACACCTTAGGCACTCACGCATACACACGATTAAATGTAAATGGGGTTTGTTTTGCTGAAACAATAATAATTTTGATGGGTGGTTAAATATATTAGCTTACGGGGTTGGGAAAAATTAGGCAGGCTCCCCCTTTTCTTTCAGAGTATCCAGTTGTATGATGAGAGTAAGTATTTCCCCAAGTCCCCACCATAACAATGCGGTCATTAGATGCGTTTAAGGTTCATTTACTTAATAAAACTAAAATAAGTGAAATTGGTGCTTCCACAATGTTTTGTAGTGTAGTGATATTGTAATCAATATGTCGCAATAGGTTTAGTGTTCAATAAATCTGTTCCCAAACCCGTCTGTAAATGATAGCGTTAAGTAATTCTCTTATCACCTATTCTTAAGGATGTAGATGTAACCCCGCAAAATTCCGCGCCGCGCTAATGTAAACCTGCAAAACTTTGTTTGACTAAAAGATCGTGTTCGTTATTTAATTGTGCGAGTTTTGAATTAGTAGCTACTAAACTTACTGCTTATCTATGTCTCTGGTCCTTACCTTAAAACTAGACGTAAAGGTTGATGCGTTTCATCCACACGGTGATAATTTCAAACTAAGGAATAGGTAAAACGAAACGAAAATATTAGCTTCGTAGGTACTTATCTTTTGACCTTCAGACGGGTCATTCCACTATTGCAGAGGTAGGAACAATTTATGTAGGTGCGTAGATACTTTTCCTTCCGACCGTTGTTTCTTTAGTATTATTGCATTGTAGGCGCAATATAGGGTGAATAATATATAGGGTGGTCAAAACTCGGATTATTGTTAGGAATTGAAAGACGTTATGGGACGTTAGGGAGTAGTTAAGAGCCACTATTTTTAAGTATATTGGCTTAATACTCTGCTTAATCTCATAGTTGCGTGAGCGCGGCTGGATTGTTTCAGTGTTGGTAAGCTTCGATGAAGTCTTATTCCAACGTACTTTGTGCATTTGGTTATTACCTCTCTCACACTCTCGTCAGCCAATGCATTGTACTGCTGAACATCCCTTTGCCGTTTCTTGCGTTAATTGTGTGAAGCGTCTTGAGTCTTAAGATCTCTATACTTGCTTAAAGCTTTTATTATGTTTGACTTGTCCTTGAGTGGCATCTCATAGTTGCGTGAGCTCGGCTGGATTGTTTCAGTGTTGGTAAGCTTCGATGAAGTCTTATTCCAACGTACTTTGTGCATTTGGTTATTACCTCTCTCACACTTTTTCGTCTGCCAATGCATAGTACTGCTGAACATCCCTTTGCCGTTTCTTGCGTTAATTGTGTGAAGTGACTTGAGTCTTAATATATCTCTGCCTGCTCAAAGCTTTTATTGCTTCTATTAAATTTATTTGTATGACTTATGTCTTTGGGTGACATTTCATGGTTGCGTGGGTTTGGCCGGACTGTTTCAGTGTTGGTAAGCTTCGATGAAGTCTTATTCCAACGTACTTTGTGCATTTGGTTTTTTACCTCTCTCACTCTCGTCTGCCAATGCATTGTACTGCTGAACGTCTCTTTGCCAATTCTTGCGTTAATCATGTATGTTTTCTTAAGGCATAGACTCGGAATAATGAATCATTGTATTCTTATTTCTAGTCAGTCATAGTTTTATTATTTATAAGTATATATTAACAGTATAACGTAGTGGTGGCCAATCCCCATCCACGGTAGATATAATTAGCACTATCGGCTAGTAGATAATTGAGTATTGCACTCTCTTCTTCTTATCCAATATTATCTACTTAGCTGGCTAATAATGTCTGCCTTAACCGGCCTTTGGTAGGGGACGTTATACTAAAACACTCACATGTGTAGTAGTATGACAAGTAGTTATTTCAAATATTTTGCTACTATAATCTTATTTTATTTACATGGAATTTATTTTATTTAACCTTTAATTTATTGTCTTTAAACTTAACTTCTTTATTTAAATTTTCCTCCTTTATCCCAATCTTGTCTCGCTTCTGCTTATTTAATGTTGCTTTATTGCTATTTTAGTTTCTTCGAATCTTTCTAAAATTTACCTTTTCTAATAAACATTTGGTTTGAACTGAATGTTCTTAGTTCCACTTTTATCATTTTAACGGATCTCTTACATGCACTCATTACTCAATCTCATATCCTAAAAGTTCTTGGGTTATTAATACGTTCACAATGAAGGGTTCTCACTAGACTAGACGATCACAGTTGGCCATTGGAGTGTTTTGCATCATAGTAACTTTTCTCCTTTACTATCGGGGTCGTACGTTTAATATTCCGGGGCTGGGGGTTACACTGGTCCCGAAATAAAATACCCTGTGCTATGATAACCTGGTATAATTATTGCCAGGTATTACTTAATGAACACATCTGCTGCTGCCTTTGCTGCCCAAATCAGTGCTGAAATAAAGCACTGGCGTTAACCGCGCAAAACTTCCTACGTCCATTTTTAGCAGCGAATGTATTGAACTACTACTAGCGATACTACTTTTTCAACAAATACAAGAATACGTTTTTGCTCTTATTTATAATAAAAAATGCTCAAACCGTGAAGGAAAACATCGTGAGGAAACCAGAGTGTCTGATGTGTTCACACACCTTGGCGCTTGAAATTGCCAATCCGCGGTGGACACGCCTGGTTATTAGAAAGAAAGTAAGAAGACATTTATTGAAATTGTCACAGAAACACAAAGTAAACACGAAGGTACACAAACAAAATATACGAACGTGAAAAAAAAACAAAAATTAAAATAAAACAATCGTGAAGAGAACATGTGAGGCATATAGAGTCGAAGGCAGCCGGGTACCATACAGTAATGTATAGCACCCAGCCACCTCGTAATGTATGGCAGTAATGTATGGCACCCAGCCACCTCGGACTCCAAACGCCTCAGGTGCTTCCGTGACAACAAAAAAGGGGCTCCAACTCAGCGTACTTTACTGGTTTGTGCTATAGATAGCATCATCATCAGCCATTTGATGCCCACTGCAGGACATAGGCCTCCCTTATAGTTTTCCCTAAACATAAAGCCATATTCCGCGTGGCGCCGGATTAAGAATAGCGTCACTCCATTTCCTTCCGTGGATGTCGTAGAAGGCGACTAAGGAAATCAATTACCAGGGGATAGGCAGCAGCGTCTTATGGCGATTATGGCAAAGTCCCTCATGGTTATGAAAACCACGAAGGAGGCCTATGTCCTGCAGTGGGAATCAAATGGCTGATGATGATAAAGCCATTATCGCCACGCTTGGCAACGGTGGCGGTTGTGGTATGCGGTTGGAATCTCAGGAAGATGCTGCTGCCCGTCGCCTGGTAATTAATTTCCTTAGTCGCTTTCTACGACATCCACAGAATGAAATGGAGTGCTATTCTTAATCCGGCATCACACGGACCGCACGGTCATAGTTAGCATAACACCAGCAAAACTGATTTTCAGTTGGGACCATATGATTATCACCATATGCCATATGAAGCCCATACTCTCTCACTCTCTCTGAGAGAAAGCCTGTGCACTACAGTGGGACGTATATAGGCTACATACAAAAGAAACAAAGAGGTTCTCACCTGATCCTGTGGCTCCATGGCAAACTTCTGCTCCTGATAACCTTCCACACAACAAAACACTGAGAACAGTACAAAATTCACAACAAAACTGAAGCACAGCACATTGGTCCGCAGCAAAAGGAACAAAGGTTCCGCACCCCTGACCGTTACCCTACGTTTACTGTTCGACATTTTTCGCTTGTTTCATCAACTGTTTCCTACCCCTGCTCTCCGGCAACGTTCTATTTCCAATACAGTCTCACATTCTTAGCTGTATTTTTAGGCGTGGAAGTTTTAACTGCCCCTGTTTTTCATGTGGGGATGTTCTATTTTGGCTTTATTGAATTTGGACGCCATGCCGAGGCGTCTATTTTTGTGTGATTAATTGATCTTTTTTTAGGTCGTCCATGGATTCTTTATGTGGCCGGCTTTCAACCTGGAACAAATAGAAATAAGGAATTAATTTTGGTGTAAACATTGCTCTGTTACGGAAGAATGAAAATGAAAAAAACTTTATTTAGAAAAGGGTTAAAAGAGTGGTTACTGGCTCCCAAACCAGGATTCCCTGTGCTATGGGTAGCCAGGCTTCTTCCAAAGTATATAATAATATGTGTCAAAGAATAACTTCCACACAACACAATCATTTGTTCTGATCCCAAACTAAGTACCATACCTTGTGCTACGATAACAAGGCAATAACATCACAAGCATTGAAATAAACCCAGTCTGAAATAACGTGTACAAATGTACGGCGGCCCCCAGTGGGAATCGAACCCACGACCTCCGACATGGTATCCAGACGTAATACCGCTAGACTAACCAGGCAGTCGGTTTTATGATTGATTTCAGAAAAAGGTTGGTACGACAGCTCAATCAAGAATCGATTTTGCGAGTTAAAATGTCGCAGAAACACAATGGCACGGATTGAAACAAGATTTATTTTCATGCACATTCGACGCGAAAGAAGACACATTATATGTATGAAATCTATTTCAAATAAATTTATGTTCAATGAGGTGTAAAGGTTCTCGAGTGTAGACCACGAACTGGCGAACGCAGCGTAGGAGGCCCATCAGCTCGCTGGACCGACGATCTAAGGCAGATTGCTGGCAGCGGCTAGGTGATGATGGCAGAGGACAAGAGGAAGTGGCGTGCCTTGGGCGAGGCCTATGTCAAGCAGTGGAAGAGGGCTGATTGATCGATTGATGTCAAATAAAGCTTTGAAATGAGTTAGTTTCTAATAACAAGGAACCCTTGTTAACTACGGAACACTAAAAATACGTAGTTGATGTCAAACCACAACCAAGCTAACTTTTCGTTTGAGTAAATTATCTTAATTCAAACTGCGACTACATGATTGGACTATGGTTTAACTTTAAGGTTTCAATACTTGCATTTATATCGTAGGTACATACGAAGATAAGATAATCCTATTTATTTTACATAGTTGTGTTTATTGTGATAGTGTGTGTTTTATATATATTTGGTATGTATCTTGTTATAATAACTATGTAATTTTATTGTAACATAGTTTATTAATTATTATTATTTATTCATATTTTTATCTTTGCTCTTGCAATAAATCTTTCTTGGCACTACCCCTTGCACTATCCACATAACTCAAGGTTAGCTGGAAGAAAATACTTACTAGTATTAAGCTCGCCTTTGTACTAAGAGTCCGACCAGGTATCATCTGTAATATGATTTGTTTTATGTGGCCTATTGCGTCCCACTGCAGGGCACAGGCCACACCGCACGTGCCCACCGCGGATTGGCAATTCCAAGCGCTGAGGTGTGTGACCACCTCAGATACTCAGGTTTCCTCACGATGTTTTCCTTCACAGGTAGCGAGCGGTATTGCTACTATAGCTTCACAAATGTACGTAAGTTAAAAAACAAAGTCATTTCGAATCCACGACCTACCACCGCAGTAAGTTATTTAAAAGAAAATAAAAAAACACTTTTTTTACAAGAGGAAAAGAATTTTAAAAATTCCCGCTAGCATAATTCCACCGTTTTGTCGTTAAACCACTTAAAAGCCCAGAATAGTTTCCTCCACAGTTATGGAATTTATTCTCAACGGAATATTATTTCAGTTTCCGTACAGGGATGCAGAGTATTATCATGTACAGACTTTTTAGGGTTCCGTAGTGGACAAGCAACCCTTGTACAACAAGTCCGTCCGTTTGTCTGTCTGTCTGTCCGTCCGCAGCTTAGTACAGAGACGGTTAGTACAAGAGAGCTGAAATTTGGTTTAGATATTATTTATAACGCCGACAAAACGGCAGAATAAAAACATAAAAAAAAAATTTTTAGTGTACCTCCCCTACACCTAAATTAGGGATTTTTTTTTCTCGCCTACACCATAGGGTGGGATATCGTTAGATTGATCGTTGAAAAATATTGTGGCTGAACGAAAACCATTTTTTGTTATAGGGTCCCGTTGCGAAATTATTAAGATTTAAACCGCAATTTTTGCCCAACTAAGGCGTCCCCCCCTCTCCTGGCTAAACGGTTGATTGTAGAAATGTGAAAAATTCAGGGTAGTAGCACATGTAATGAACTTAAAAGGTAAACTATCACGGCTAAGTTGACTTAACTAGTTAACGAGTAATAGGCAACCAACTTATAAAAGTAAAATTTTCGTACAAAATCCATTGAAAATGACTCCGATGAAGTTATTAGTTCCACGAAGCAGATAAAAAAAACCTCTTTCTAGGGAACCCTACATTGCGCGCGGCCCCACACGTATTTGGCCAGTTTTTACTATTTGAGGAGAGCAAAGACAACTGCTTGTGTAAACATTAGTGGTTAACCGGTGCCAATTCTGCGTAAGAAATATTCAGGATTGCACTAACTATCTATCAATCTGGGCCGAGATTATACTAACGTAATGTAGTAAATTATAATTATTATTAACTGACTGGACTGCATGCGAAGGATATCACAAACGTGGCCGACCCAAGCGGAGAGGACTGCCTTTTTAAAAAGCGACACATGGCGGATGCTATATCACATAATTCAACGGTCCGTCACACACGGCGATCCTATTCTCGTATCTGTCCATTGAATTGTACGGCCAGCGATATTGTATCTTAAGATACTCGTAAAATATTACCGTATCTTTGCCGTTTGTGAAGGCCTTAAAGGGCTGGCAGAAGGAGGCCACGAACAGGGAGGATTTGAGATCTAAATGGGAGGCCTTTGCCCAGCAGTGGGGCACGATCGAGGCTACTTAACGAAAGATATGGGAGTAAAGTGACAACTTTAACTTCACAAATGAACATAACTTTGAGAACAAAGTCATAGGTACATGCTCGCACTGGGAATCGCACCTGGGTTTCTGCTTCCGAGCCCAATGTTCTAACCACTAGGCTATCACCGTTTTCTCAAATTCGCAAAAAAAGGCTTTCACTAACTTTATTTTTTGACAGGCTTCACAGTTTTTTAATTAAAATATGCCGTAAAAGAGACTGATGCTACTTATTTTTTTGTAGTAAACAACATTGTTTTTTCATTATGGCTTGTACTGTAATTATTTCAGTATTTTTTTTTGCTGTAAGAGCCCATGGAGCAGTTTTTTTTGTAGTAGGTATATGCCGTGCTAACTTCTGAACAACCAAAGATATTTAATTTAAAGTTTAATATTTGTAAAACTCGTTACATTTTTAGTATATCTGTGATGCGGCATGAAGAAAACATACAAAGAATTTTCTTAATATTTTACGAAATATCTGTGTAATTTACATTTTTATGTACAATTAATTGTCCTATTTTTTTTTTATTTCCGCTCCCCTGAAAAATTCGTAGGACGGCTTTTACTAATTTTTTTTCCCCAAAGCGTCGATCGATATACGCCGAATCAAGGGATTACGATAGAATTTATTCGCAAGTAGACTAGCTAGCCTAAGCAGAATACAAAGTTTTTCTTCACTCGATTCCTGGGGATTTTCCCGTAATACGGACAAAAAGTAACACGAATTCGCTATCCAGGCTAATGAGGTAGAAGAGTTGTTGCAAAGTTGGACCGAACGCGAAAATGTTTGGAATAATTCTCCACCGCGGTCCTTTGTTAACATTGTAGTTAAGGGGGTAATTAAACTTAGCCGCTTATTTACAACTGGGTCATTTTGATGTTTGCACGAAATAGCGCTTATTATTTTTCGTGTCAAGTAATACATTTTCTTTATGTAAGGGCGTAGGCCTTCTCTCAGGAGAGAGAGTGTGGGCTTAATTAGAAGGGGGAAAAAATACAAATACGGCGTATTGTATTGCATCTTACAATCTTGTTAGTGGTGTACGAAGCGATTGATTCAATTCAAATATTTTTATTCATTATAAAAACAGAATGTTTACTTAATGAACGTCAAAGTTGTTAGTTTCACAATTAATGGATTATGTGGAGAAGAAGCTAACAAAGAAACTCCACATTTATTGTTTTCAAAACACGTTTTAACTTAGTTAACAGAGTTTTCAACTTAAAATATTAGTCATGAATGTGTTGAACACTAGTCACAATCGTCCTGTAATTAATATTAATCTACTGTTTAATGCCAAATATATTTGTCTTTTAAATAATCCTTGATGTTATAGTCTTTTTTGCACAGAATGTGCTTAACACATTTTTAAATCGCGTTGAAGGTAACTCTAATATATCTTGAGGAATTTTGTTGTAGAACCTTATACAGTACATATTAACTTTTGCAAGTCTTAAATCGTGGAAATGACCATATAAATTTATTTCTAGTATTAACATTATGTTGGCCACCAACATTTTCGATGTCTTTGATATTTTTTCTAACGTACATAATATTTTCATAAATGTATTGACATGCAACTGTTAAGATGTTGGTTTCTTCAAAGAAATCTCTTGGCGAATCCCTACTACCTAATTTGTAAATAAATCGGATGCTTCTCTTCTGCAAGATGAAAATAGTCTCAATGTCTACTGCCCGACCCCACAGTAGTATACCGTAGGACATAATACTAGGGAAGCAACTAAAATAAACAAGCCTAGCAGTTGCAACGACAGTGAGTTCCCTAATTCTTTTCACTGCATATGCTGCAGAGCTAAGTCTGTGTGCTAATTTTACAATATGTGGACCCCATTGTAGTTTTGCATCGATTGTGATGCCCAGAAATACGGTATCATCTACATTGTCTGACAATAGCCAAGGTTGTGAGTTCAATTCCAGCAAACATAGGTTCAAGTTTGACGTTATTTAAATAACACACTGTTGTTAAATAAGTTTTATGGTCTTATTATAAAAAAACGACTCCACTAAAACACTTCTCAGTTGGACTTACGGCAGTCTTAACTAAGTTATGATTTCTCCTTGGGCAACCTTTCTGTCACAAGGTTGTCTGGAAGAAATTGCTGTTAGCAATAAGGCCGCCCATTGTACTTTTTCATCGTAACTTTAATATGTTAAGTCTCTTGTTTCTTGTGTGTAATAAAGAATATTATTATCTTAAAGTAAGATGTCCACTTCAAAAACCTATTCAGAGGCTATAAATGTAACCCGTGCCGGGACTTGAACCTGCGACCTCATGCTAACCGTACACCACAGGCTACATCTATGGTCCTGTTTTATTTATTCATTTTGTCTGTTGTGTATTTAGTTTTCTGCTGTAATGTATCTTGTTGGTATAATAAATGTCTTTCTTCTTCTTCTTCTTCTAATGTCCACTTCAGTTATAGACCATGCACACCAGGAGTCACGGGTAAGATTTTATCAGAGTTACGTGGTGTGGACTGTGAAACAAAAACCTTGTTCTCATGTCAGAGGATCCCTGCTGTGGTCGTTAATTTTCCGATTTTGTTTCCTGCAATCGAGGATCGATTCTTAAATAAACATTCTGTTGTTAAAAGCGAACTTTTATAAGTTGGTTCCCTACTACTCGTTAACTTGTAAAGCCTACTTAGCTGTGATAGTTTTCCCTTTAAGTTAATTATGTTTTCAACAGCCCTGAATTTTATTCACGTTTCTACAATCAAATGGGAAATGCTCGGAAAAAACTGCGAGACTCGACTCCTGAACAATTAGTATAAGTTCTTACAAACTTGTAACGGAACCTTCGGTGGGCGAGTCCGACTCGCGCTTGTCCGAATTTTTATAAATGAGGCTGATAGATTTTATGATGCTACATTGAAGCACATTGAAGTGGCAGTTAAATAAATTTCTGATAGTGGACACATTTCAGGTTTTTGTATAGATAAGTATGGGGACAGCTTGGAAATTGCGAAAAGATAAATAAACGGTAATAATAACATCCACACAACATAATCATTTCTCCTGGTCCCAAACTAGACACCCTGTGCTACGGTAACCAGGCAAGGACATCACAATACACCCAGAATGAGGAAAGTCGTACAACTGTATGGGGTCCCCAGTGGGAAATGAACCCACGACCTCGGGCAAATAGCGTACAATCGATTAACCACTCGTCTGCCGCGACACAGATCTGTGTCCAACTTAGTATGGGCCACCTATACGTTCCATTCCGCGAGGGCAGTTCAGGAGTTAAATCTATGTACTGGCGGTCGTATCCACAAAAAAAAATATTTCTTAATTAAAGCACTCCATAAGCGCCGTATAATAGTATTTGGTAGAGATTTATAAGGGAAACATTTTAGCACATACAATTTTTATACGGCGGTCATGGAGTGTTTTAAGGGAATCGTGTTTTTATAAGACCGTAAGTCTATAAAATATAATAACAATTTTCTCTGAAGCGGAAACTCGTCGACATATGTATCTTGCCAGTCCTTACCTATGGCTCACAGACTTGGTCACTAACTGAACAGCAGATGTCCAAACTCAAGGTTTGCCAAAGAGCGATGGAGCGCAGCACATTGGGCGTCCAGAGGACAGATTGTGTCCGGAACACACTGCGCTCCAAAACCCGCATAGCCGATGTATTTGTTCAGACCGCCAACTTGAAGTGGAACTGGCCGGCCACGTAAGCTGCATGCATCCGAATAGGTGGGCGAGTCTTGCCACCAAGTGGGTACCGCCCGGCGGCCACCGCACACGGGGGCGGCCGAAAGGACGATGGCGGGATGATCTCGACAAATTCTCGCCGGAGTGGTCAGAGGTGGCAAATGACCGAAATAATATTGTTCTAAAAGGGAGAGGCCTTTGCCCTGCAGTGGGTCACCTATGTTACAGTAGCTACATAAAAAAAGTGAGTCTATCAAACCATAATCTCTAAATAGTCAAATTGTTTCCAGATTCCGACGCTGTAAACCGCTTGATAGCCTTTCAATGTTAGCTGCACAACTATAGTCATTAATCCATCTGTAATAAGGACAAAAATGCCGCAAAACATCACACTTTACAATTTGCGATAATTACCTCACTAATATCTGAGCACCGACTTCTTAGATCCTCAATTCCATACAATTATCGTTCATTTGTAGACCATTTTATCTACACTTTATAAAGACCAAAAAGATGAGATCAATAAAATTATCTGGAGCTATTTATTAGATGCTACACAGTAAATCGTAATTTTCTTTAATAAGACACGAAACTCCTTAATATTTAACGCGTAATGGATTCAGACAGAAGTCCGTGTGCTACGTTAAAGTCCTGATTATACGAAATAGTTTGTTTAGATATGGGTTTCTTAGGCTAACTTGAATCACTACATTAAATACATTGCATAAACTTACGCCTGCATACCGGAAAGGTAGGCAGAAACCAGGGCCCTTATTATGAAGCAGCGGTATGTTCGGAAGGGTCGTCAACGTCACGCTTGAGATCGACAATTCACTCGAATCTAGCGAGAAATACGATTGCTTTTTTGAATAATTTCTAAATTTCTAAATTACAGTGGGCAAACTGCGACAAATTTTGAAACTATTCAAAAAAAGAACAATATTTTGTCGCTAGATTCGAGTGAATTGTCGGGCTCAAGCGCGCCGTTGACGACCCTTCCGAACATAATATCGCTGCTTCATAATAAGGGCCCGTGGTTTGCCACATGCCACGATTCTGACAGACCTCTTTCACTCCATAAACATTCATTAGTGGTTTATGCACGCACGCCGGTTTCGGGTACTTTTTATCTTTTCACTTGCATCCTTGCATCACTGTCGACCGATATTGCGTATGTTGGCGATAATAATTGGATCTAGCTGGGTAATATTTTTTGTGAAGCTCGTTTTTCCCGTGTTTTCAGGAATAAACGAATTTAGCCCGAACAATTTCCATGGATTAGATTGGACGTCTAAATGTACCAAGTCTAAATCTGGTTCGGTAGAGTAAGCCAAAAAGAGTATATACCATTTGATTGAATCATCATCATCAGTCATTTGACGCCCACTGCAGGACATAAGCCTCCTTCATGGTTTTCATAACTATGAGGGGTTTTGCCATAATCACCGCGCTTGGCAGGCGGGTTGCAATCACACGACGCGGTTTGAATCTCAGGAAGACGCTGCTACCCGTCTCCTGGTAATTGATTTGCTTAGTCTTAGCCTTCTACGACATCCACGGAAGGAAATGGCGTGACGCTATTCTTAATCCGGCGCCACACAGACTTAATTGAATAATTTTATCCTATTAATGAAATACCGTGATTGCTTACCCTTATAGACCTGGAGCATTTTCTGTCAGGTTTGGCATTAGATGTACCTATGTAGATACAACGTATGTACAGGGAGGCTCTACCAACAATCTCGAAACGTCTTTCACGTAGCTTGCTGCGTCTGAGAAGAGATAATCTGCGCAAAGATGGGGCAATCCTAACAGGCCACTGCTAGCCTAGTATGTCGTTTGAAGTGGCGATGGGCAGGTCACATGGCCCGCACCACAGATGGTCGCTGGAGTGAGAGAGTGCTGCACTGGCACCCCCACGACGCGCGCCGTCCCCGCGGCAGACCGCCTCGGCGTTGGAGAGACGACATAGAGGCTATCGCGGGTAAAACCTGGACTAGACAGGCCAAAGATAGAGAAGCTTGGCACCAGATGGAGGAGGCCTTCGTCCTAAAGTGGACATCACAATAATTTTAGTTAAATATTAAATAAATAAAATAAAGCTATAAATATAATAACATAAATACCTAGTTAATTTTATCGATTGAATGAATTTTTAATATGGACATTTTAATTTTTAATTTTAATTTGAATATTAATTTTTAATTGCTACTAATCATGAATTTTGTTCATAATATTGATATAAAGTTTGATTAATACATGCATGAAACTTAAATAGATTTTATTGATTGTATAAGAACCTAATCGAATTTTCTCGAATTTAAAACATATTATTATTATCAATGCACGAAATGTAACATTTATTGAAACGAAAATTAATTTAAAAGTAATTTCTTCTACAATTATTATGAGTTCAAACATGCACATAATTGGATAGTAATACTTAATAGATATTTTATGAAATGTAAAATAATTTGTGAAATAAAAGGCTATATTATTATTATATTATTAACAGGCCACTGCTCACTGAACAGACAATTCCACAACATGGGACTAACTGACAGCCCGCTTTGCCGGGGATGCCTCAAAGAAGAGGAAACACCCGCCCACGTGACCATTCACTGTGAAGGCGTGGAAAAGCAGCGGACCGCCATCATTGGGGAGCTGGGATCCCTTCAGGAGGCCTACAGAGACATTCGAGCACTGCTGGCTTTCTGGAAAGAGATAGGCTGGCTGAAGTAAACTCACAGCTTTGCTACGTACAATGGCTCAACTATCTCAGGTCTAACCTAACTAACTATATGTACCAAACCTGAAAATAAAATGCCCGAAAATAGCCATGCAAACAAGTCACCCTTATGACGTAGGTTTGTAACCACGGGCTCATGCACTGTAAGTAAACCATCTGTGTCACTGCTTCATCTTAATTTATCTGTGTAGCGTAATCATCGTTCCTAGAACTTGTATGACAGGTTATATCTGTATCCAGCGTTCTTTTTAAGGTGATCCTTGCTCTCACACATTTTTCTACAAGGTAAAGCGACCACAAATGTAGTCCTTAAATGTAGTATCGATAGGTTCCCAAGTCATTAAATGTAGTGTTTCTTTTTTAATTTATTTATTAACCAGTGGCTGCTAATGGTTAATAGTATGACAAGGTTTGGCGTTTCACCCATAAGTTGGATTGTGGTTTCGGTAGAGATAATTTATGTGATGGTTAGTTTTTGAAATCTGGAACTTGAGATAAAGATTAATAATCACATCGACACAGCACAATGATTGTATCCCAATCTAAGATAATGTGTTTTGGTAATCAGTAAAATCGGCGCCATATTTGGCCACCCTTATGTGCATTTTTACCAAATTACCCACCCATTTCCGGATTCTCTGACGAGCTCTGATTTTGTAGGACCTGCAATGTATTACGAAGTCGTCGGCAAATATGCGAATACGGCCAGTATAATGGGTAACGTTGCCCTTTGCATCTACGTAATGAGATTTATACAGCGTCCTTCACTCACACTAGATGGGTCAAGGGAACACTCGGACGCTGCGTGCCTGTGAAATTACTTTTAGATGGGGAAATATGATTGTTTTTAGGCGAATTTAATTTGTAGTAGCAACACTAACGCTAACTGTGAAGGAAAACATCGTGAGGAAACCCGCGGCTGGGTTGGCTACGCACGTATTGACTTGTCATTCCTGTGGTCTAGGCCGACTAAGCTGTCAGGATGGTATAGGTGCTGGGCAGGCCTACTCCATAATGAGTAACACAAAACACAACATAATATATAGCCTAAGACGGCAACTTGACTAAAACGCGAACTCAGAGGTAAAAGCACTTGATTATTATGACCCTGAGATCATTTGTATTAATGCGGATGGCCCTTTACGAGAATAGAAGCTACAATCTCTGCAGGCCGCGTAGTTAGACAAGCGTTCAACGTTACCGCTTTGCCGTGAAGACAGTCATTTCGAAAGAATATGTGTGTTTACGGGCAAAGAGACCATAGTGTTATTTTTTGTTCATGTATCCTGTATACGTCCCACTGCAGGGCACAGGCCTTATCTCAGAGAGAGAGCATGTGCTTAATTACCACGCGTGCCCACAGCGGGTTGTCAATTTCGAGCGCCGAGGTAATATGTTGACACCTCAGACGCTCAGGTTTCCTCAAGATGTATTCCGTCTCAATTAGCGAGTGGTTTTGCTGCTATGACTTCAAAAATGTACTGTTAATGCTGCTTTTATTTTTTTAATTATCCTTAAATATTCAGACACACATTTTGCTTATCTTAAAATCTCGAGAGTGTGAGACAGAATGGCTGACACCGAAATTTACGATTGACGGGTGTCACTTAATTAAATTAAGAGATTAATTAAGATTAGGAAATTCACTTTGAGATCGCAATCTAGGACATATTTGAATAATTAAGAGGATACATTTGAATAATCTGACTCTTGCTGATGATAATTATGTTTACCTTAGAAATTATGCCGAGTGAGTTTTGAAGACTTCTTAACACATATTTTGTAACTACGCAATAGATAGATTGATAGATAGAGAAAACTTTTTTGTACATAAAAATGGAAATTACACAGCTTTTTCTTAACCTAACAGTACAGGTGGCGGCTAAAAATTGCAAAATAAAAATTCTATGAAAAGTAACTAAAGTTAAAAAATAACTTACGATCCAAGTGCAAGGGCAAGATGAAAAGTAACCGAAACCGGCGTGCGTTGATGAAGTGAAAAAAGATTTTTAAGGATCGTGGCAAGTGGCAAGCCTTGGTCTCTACCTACTCCCTCGTTTGTCAAACAACAACTTTACGATACCTTTGGCCAGTCCAACTCGATAAAAAGTCATGTGAAACACTTCACATAAACACCTACTACTGAAATAGAACTGAACGCCGAAAAGAACAGTTAAATGCATCGTAGGACAGTAGTCAGTTCAGATAGTCTCAATTCTGGTGAACCTCAGCCACGTTCATTTAGTACTCATCTAAACACAGTCAAAAGTATCATCGACGGTCTCACAAATACAAACAATTTTGGTATTTTTAACTTTGAACCCTCATCGATGTGTCTGCAACATAAAGGGCTTATTCCGTTGCGATCCAAAACTATGTTCTGAGTAGTGAATTCATTCCAACAAGGGATAAAAGAATGTTTTATAAGACATACAATAAGCATTGTCAAGATGAATTTAGTCAAATCTATAGTGGTATCTACCTTTAGAGTTTTTAGTTTGAAAATTTCTTAATGCAAATGGCCTTAGTCTGGGTGTAATTCCATGTTTGTGACGTCCCTTCCTGGTTACCAT
The DNA here is from genome assembly GCA_947310995.1 of Yponomeuta cagnagella. Lineage (NCBI taxonomy): Eukaryota > Metazoa > Arthropoda > Insecta > Lepidoptera > Yponomeutidae > Yponomeuta > Yponomeuta cagnagella. The sequence goes on from OX371293.1 coordinate 6,853,972, forward strand.
AGCACAGGGTATCCTAGTTTGGAACCAGGTCAAGTGATTGTGTTGTGTGGAAGTTTTTATATTATTATTATTATATAATTCATTCATGTTATCAATAGAAAAAAAATGTAAGTATTGAAAATAAGTGTGTTTGGTAAATATAAAATTGGTGTAGTGTAGTTCGTATTTGGGGTTGTTTTATTTTATGGGAACAAGTGATTGTACCTACCTCTAAGCTATGAATGATTTCGGTTGTGACATAAACATTTTTAGATATTTTTATGGCTGCTGAAGTACTCTGTTGGAAGAAAGGAAATGGGACAAAGCATTCAAAAGGCTCCATTTCGCTAAAAGCAACGAATAAAAAATTATATTTATAAAAATATATAAGTGGTTGAAAAGTTTCTCAGTCATAAAATTATTCAATCACGAGAACCTAGAATCAAGGAGCTGGAGCTCCAGCTAAAGTAGGGCCGTTTTAGCCCTAAGCCTTGCCCTAATCATCATCATCATCTTTATCATTCAGCCACAAGAAGTTCGCTGTTGGACATAGGCCTCCTCCATGGATTCCCAAAAAGACCGGTTGGAAGCGGCCTGCATCCAGCGCCTTCCTGCCACTTGGATGAGGTCATCTGTCCATCTTGTGGCTGGTCATCCTACGCTGCGCTTGCTGATATGTGGTCTCCATTCGAGAACTTTTCGGCCCCATCGGCCATCAGTTCTACGTGCTATGTGCCCCGCCCGCTGCCACTTCAACTTACTAATCCGCTGAGCTATGTCGACGACTTTTGTTCGTCCTGCCCTAATAAAGCAGGCCGATTTAGTGGCATGCTGTTTAGTCGTAGGTTTTTGGCCCAAAAGAAAACGAAGAAGAACATTTTCTTGTATCCCTTCGAAATCGGAGAGCGCTAAAAGAATTAAATTTATGCCGACGTAAATAATTAATTTTGAATCTCTAAGTGCAATGTCAGCTTCATCCGTGTAGTGTTTGTATTACACAAAAAGGCATCAAAAAAATTCTAAATCATCTCTCTCTCAAACTTCTACTCTTTTGCACTTAAACGTGTTTTACTTTTTTTATTACAATCTTTTTTCTTCTACCCTAACAATGGGAAAAATCGCTGTTTACGTGTTTGTAAAATCGTCCTAGAAAAGATAAGATAAGATTTGCCGTTAGTGTACCTCATGGAGCCCATGTAATTAGATCAAACAGGAAAGAGAATACCATCTGGTCTTTTAGGCTACCCAGCCGACTTTAACTTAATTTTGTCTTACTGAACGTAACCTCCCTCATTAAAGGGAGGTTACGTCCCCCTCTTACATATAGGTATTGTAACTTATTTATGTAGTAGTTTTATGTAAGTTTATTATTAAGCTTAAGTACGTACTATTTGGTTTTGCACCAACTACCCGTCTCTCTTTCTCCTTCGGAAATCTTTCCGTCACAAGGTTCATCATCATCATCACCCACTCGACGCCCACTGCAGGACACAGGCCTCCTTCGTTGTTTTTCTAACCATGAAGGGTTTTGCCATAATCGCCACGCTTGGTAGACGGGTTGTCCGTCACAAGGTTGTCTGGAAGAAATTGCTGTTGGCAATAAGGCCGCCCATTGTACTTTTTCATTGTAACTTTCATATTTTATGTCTCGCTTCTTGTGTGCAATAAAGAATATTCTTATCTTATCTTATCTTATCTTATCTTAAAGGACAGTCCTCAGACGGTGCAATAACACCCGCAACCAAACTGAACATAGTGTATGTAGGTGAAAGTTGATGCGCTATAGGCATAGTTAGATTGTTCTAGTAGAGATGTTTGTGATAGGAACATAGACATAACACGTAACATGAACTCACGTCTGCACCCCGGAGGAGCAGGCAGAGATAGATAGATAGATATAGCACACTTAAAATGAGAAATGAGATTAGGGTCTGCCACTTGCCACGATCCTGACAGATCTCTTTCGGTTCATCAACATTCATTAGTCGTTGCATGCACGCACGCCGGTTTGAGTACTTTTTATCTTGCCCTTTGCTAATACATCCCCTGTTTGTTCGAAGTAAGCCTGCGACATCACTTACCGAGTGACACCACCTGTACCTTAGCTTATGTGGCAGTAATCTCAACACGAATACCTAATTTTACCCAATAGCCTATTGATACCTAATAGCCAATTAAAGCAGTAATCTCAAAATTGATACATAGTTTTAGCCAACTGTCTATTGATACATAATATCCGATTGAAGCAGTAATTTCAACATTAATACATTTTTCTGAACATATACAGAGATTCTACGAAGTCGCCAACGAAGTCAATTATGATATTTGTTTTCAAATCGACCGGAAAACCTTTGAATTTAAAAACAAAGAACTGCTTTCAACCGGTCAAAACATTAACATTCTTAAACCTCGTTTAGATGATTACGTAGGCGTCTGATTGCCCCAAATAGTTCAACCATAAATTTCAAAGTAGGTGCTTGTCACTTTAGACAAGAGAGTACCAAGTAATTCTAAGCAAGCCTTTGTAAGGAAATGGTTAAAATGTTCTTTTAACATTCCACATAATAGGGAACTTGCTTCAAACTTAGACTGGGGTGACATCGATTTTATACTATATGGAAGACAAAGAAAAACTCAACATAAATAGACCATTCCAGGCTAGTCTGGATCTGAATTAACTTTGCCAGACCTGTGGCAAATTTAATTCAGATCCACTCAGCTGTACAGGGGGTGAATAAATAAACATCCATCCATAAATGTGTTTTCTTTAACTTGTGCGGAATGTTCAAGGAAGTTTAAGTCCGACTCATAGTTGACGAGTTTTTATTACCAAATTTTTGTTACCAAAGGTCGGACTCGTGCACGAAGGGTTCCGTACCATTATCTACACCACATTTGTATATTTCAAGCGTCTACCTGTTGTCGTTCTTAATATTGAGCAAAAAACGGCAAACACATCACGTTTGTTTTATGGGAGCCCCTCTTAAATATTTATTTTATTCTGTTTTTAGTATTTGTTGTTATAGCGGCAACAGAAATACATCAACTGTGAAAATTTCAACTCTCCAACTATCATGGTTCATGAGACAGACGGACAGACGGACGGACGGATGAATAGACGGACTCCGCTGTCCGCCCGTCTGTCCCTAGGCTATATCTCATGAACCGTGATAGTTAGACAGTTGAAACGTATTTCAGATGATGTATTTCTGTTGCTGCTATTACAGGAAGTGCTAAAAACAGAATAAAATAAATATTTAATATTTCTTTGCCGTTTTTTGCTCTATATTAATAACCGCATAACGGCAACAGGTAGACGCTTGAAATATTCAAATGTTGTATAACAGATAATGGCACTGAACCCTTCGTGCGCGAGTCCGACCCGTACTTGGCCGGTTTTTTTCAGTTTGCGAGTGAATACACCAATTCTTCCTCAGATCGTCGGTCAAGCGAGCTGGCGGCTCTTACGCTGCATTTGCCAGTCCGTGGTCTCCACGCGTGGTTCGTGAATGAGGATAGCCGGTACAGAAAGAAAAAGCGAGCATTAGGGGGATATGTCCAGCAGTGGGCGACTACAGGCTGTTTGATTAATGCCCGGTTCCTATATTTAACGAATCGTTATTGGTAATCGGTAACTTATCCTTAACAAGCGTCCCGTAACTCGAATAGCTGGTTGATGTTTAAAAATTTGTTAGGAACCTTACAAATTGTTATCTCCATACATTTATCGTACGGTACGTTATTCGAAGCCGTTTTTAAGAGGAATACATGAATAGACATTTTGACCATCCGTAGGCAAAACGAGTCGTTCTTGAATATAGGAATGGGGCATAAATGATAAAGTCATGCCTCAGGACAGAGCCCTGGGGCAGGTTTTTTTACTTGTAAATAGAAAATTCCATATAATAATTTGAAGATATGGTTCCTCCTCCAAGAATACAGTAAAAGTGATCCAGCTTGCGCTTCTGGCCTTCACAATCCATACTTTGTCACAGTCATGCCAACCTAAGGACCAGTTACTTTATTATTTATTCTTATTTTATTGAACACTTTTGATATCGTAACTATTGACAGATAAAGCAATCGGGAAACAATATAAACGCAAACTAATGCCGAGAATGATCAAATATAACTCTGTTTTCATTAAAATTGTTCGAAATCTGGACATAATCATCATCATCAGCCATTTGAAGCCCACTGCAGTACATATTTCCTAACCAAGAGGGGTTTTGCCATAATCGCCACGCTTGGCAGGCGGGTTGGCGATCGCAGTATCAGTTGGCATCTCAGGAAGACGCTGCTGCCCGTCTCCTGGTAATGTATTTCCTTAGTCGCCTTCTACGACATCCACGGAAGGAAATGGAGTGACACTATTCTTAATCCGGCGCCGCACGGACATAATAATTAGTTTCAAAATAAGTTAGCAGTAACATGCTTATTTTAGGTTTTTCTTTCTGTTTTGATAATGTTGAAATATTTACCTATATAAAATATCAGAGTTTTCATTCTCATCATTCACAAAACAATGCAGTAGCTATCACTAAAAATTTAATACGGATATTGATCCCAATCCCAACGCACAAGTTATTGCCTGATGCGCGTTCATCTACCAACTTAATAGAATATTTAACTTTTTCGAATATCGTATTTATTTCAAAAGCAATAAAAGCTATAGTGTAAGTTCTTAGTCTCCTTCGGAAATTACACGAATTCTGTATAAGCTGATTCTCCATAAACAATAATTTAATCCAGTTTTTAATTTCGACTTCAATTAATATTTTAATTCCGAACCATCTTCTAGTCTACTTTGTTTTGTGATATTTATTAAAGTGGTCTCTTGATGGGTTTTTCCCCTCATATCTTGCAGTTCGATACTAAAGATAGAAATAAAATGGGCCTACGTTTACTGACATGGCAACGTTTAAAGGAGAATGTTTTTTAACACACTGGACTTTTCCATGACTTGTTTATATATTTTTTTATAAATAAAAGAATGTTACATACTTTTGAATTTTTTTCATATTGATCCAAGATTTAATAGATACGAGTCCGAGTTACGGATATTATTAGAGTTATGTAAAACGTCATATACAGTGATATTATAATTGTAATAATTTATTTCAATTAAATCATACACTGTTTAATGGGCGTTTTAGCTTCTTGTATGGATTTTACAATTTAAGGTGGGACGTTTCTTATACAAATGATTATTTCCAAACATGTTAAAAAAAAATACACAATTATACTCTGGAATTATGTCTTTCTGTACTAATTAAGAGTTTTATTTGCGCCAATACATATTTCCTTGAATAAAACTGTAGTTTAATAGGTTAAATAAGATCTGTAATTTTTGTATGGACTAAATTGTCAAACTCGTTTAAGCTATTTAACCAGTGTTTTTTTAAGAAACTGTGTATTGGCGCAAATAAAAATCTTAATTAATGCAGACAGACATAATTCCAGTGTATAATTATGTCTTTTTTTAACATATTTGGAAATAATCATTTGTATGGGGAACGACCCACCTTAAATTGTAAAATCTACACAAGAAGCTAAAACGCCCATTAAACTAATTTCATAGTTGTTTTATATGTGAGATCAAACTGTGGAATCGAATGAGAAAAGTCGTGTTGATTTCCAAGATATATTTTGGTTGTCTATTCATTAAACTAATAATTCGAAACTGGGGCCACCAGTAGTTCTCCATTCATCTAAATTGCTTTACGTATTCCTTATTTATGATGTGTTGTGCCCTATTTGGAAAAAAAATACGCAATTAAATAGTTAATAAACTGTTTTTATTAAGTTTAAAGTGTAATAAATCTCGATTGGGTTAGAAGCAGACTGAATTGGTTAGTTGATTATGTTGTAAAAGGCCTGTAATTATAACAGCTTTTTAAGTAGAAATTAGAACTATTGGTAGCTAGTACAATTGGTAGCTAATCGATTCTTACAATTTCGTTGCAAAGTCGTTCCTAGATTTCACTATGAAAAAATTATACATACACACTCCAAAAATATTTCTATAAAAACACACTTTTTACTATTTTTAGACATTTAATTTTGTATGTTTGCTATCCTCCAAGGTATAACCGTAATGCATTTAAGTGTGTCCGATTCTATATCATCAAAGCCAGAAAATCAGTTCTCAGAGAAAAAAAGAGTTTTACCCTATATCATTTCGAAAGGCATCATTTGCCAGACAGTTCTAATTATAGGTATTTCGAACCAACGAGAGTTCATATAACAGGGACTAGTTATAAGTGTAGTCTCAGCTTATAGCTAAATCATATTTTAAGGCGTCTGGCATGGCATGCTGTCTGGTTCGCATTTTGCAAAGCTTCATTCAAAAGAATTGTTTTTATTTAGCCTTTAAACCTACGTCCCAATGCAGGGTGCCTTCTCTCAGAGAGAGATTATGAGGTGACCCACGATGACCCACGCGTGCCCACCGAGGATTGGCAATTTCAAGCGCTGAGGTATATGAACACTTCAGACGCTCAGGTTTCCTCACGATGTTTTCCTTAACGAATGGTATTGTTACATCACCTTCAGAAATGTATTTAACAAAGTCATTGATTCGAACCCACAACCGCCCGCATATCAAGCCAGCGTTCCACCGATCCGCTACCGCCGCTTCAAAAATATACTAATTTTTTTACAATTTTAGTAAATGTTACAATGTGTAAGCAAGACGGCATGCCAGATGTAACAGTAGCCTTAACAAAATACACATTCACTAGAGTTTTGGTGCAAATGTAACAGTAGCCTTAACAAAATACACATTCACTAGAGGTTTCTTCTTCTTCTTCTTCTTCTTCAGTTTTGGTGCAAATTGATCTTGTTGTGTTCTGACTTATCTTTACTTAAAAGTACTTGTGTTGGGTCCCTGTAGTCTTAAGATAAGAGCTGTTATAAGTAGGTAAGTGATATTAAAAACTTATATACATTTAAGCTTAGAAGCTTTGGTTTCTTGTTATAAAATTAATTTGGTTTCCCACAGAGACTCCTAGCTTGGGAGTCAGTAACCATTAGTGAAAACTATAAGTGCCGTAACGTACAAACAATAAAATTACTGATATTTCAATAAGTAATAGGTACTTACACTTTTCCCTTAGTATAAAATTAACCAAAAACCTTTGATTTTTTAACCCTACACGCCATTTAAATGCTTTCGAGAACATAACACGCGAGCAATCAACCTGGTTACGCCGAAAATCAAACAGTTTTGTTTTTAGATATGTCAGTGTATCTCTTTTTAGGGTTCCGTAGTAACAAATCAATAAAAATATTACAAAGAATGTGTAATCTCTCTCAATCAATTTGTTGTAATTGTAAGACAAAGACTGTTCTTGCTTTTATGCCTTGATTAAGGTTATATCAAATTATTAGCCGCCAAACCACTCTCGATCCTATTGATTACTAATTTTACTATGCCAGCAATAAACATAATAGAAAAGTTTGTATGTTGACATATTTTTCATATAATTAAGTTCAAATTGATCAGCTATTTGGATTATGAGCATCGCCAGTTAATAAAAATACAGTTTGAGTAAATAAAAATGTCAATTAACACATTTTAGCATAATATTTTTAATCTTAATCCTACGCAACGACTTCCTGGGCACAGTTAGAAAAAAAACATAACAATCTAACTACGGATCCCTTCTCAATATCACACTGGCCAGTTTTTCGAACACTTTTTACCTACCGCGCCCCGAACCTTCTGAGAACGGATGTGCCAGGCATCCGTTTAATCGGACACAAACAAGAGAGCTGGCGGCTTAATGACGTGATCGTCCGTCGTAGAAAAAGAGTTGAAAAAACATCGTGGGTCCCACAAAAAAAAACACTAGCAGATTGACTGCTACAAATCCAAAGAGTTCAGGGTGATGAACGACAATAACTTGACAACCATCAATAGATCCATAGCATTGTCAACTCTTAAGAGTGTGTTCTCTACTCAGATAGGTATGTTATGGACATTATTTTAATAATAAAAAAGAATAACCTGTCGTTAACTGTATACTTACAATTTTACGTGACTAAGCCTCAGCACATACACGTCTATGCATTCATAAACTCGCGCCTATTTTGAGACCAGGGTTTGCCAAGATCCTCATATTTACTATAATTGAATGTATACTGGCAATACTACACTTTGTTTCTGTGATGTATCTTGTTGGTATAATAAATGTCTTTCTTCTTCTTCTTCATACCAAAAGCTCTGTACCGGAATCAACTAAGCTTGATTTATAAAATGTAATACTTTGCATAACCTTTAGTTTAGTTTTCTAGAAGAGTTCAATTTTAGTAATAATACTGTTAATGCGTATAAAAGTACTCATTAAAACCTAGCAGCTATTAAAAAAGTCTTGTATATATAATTTCTAGTGCGTAATACAGTGATTTTGCTGTACATATACAGAAAATTGAAGTTAGGTTTCTCTGTTCAAATAAACTCTATTTGTAAGAGTTATAACAGGATTTTATGTTTAAAAGTCAAAAACACTACCTAGATCAGGTTACAAAGATTTCTGTCACCGGAAGTGCGGTGACTGGGATAAAAAAGTGACAAAGACATTTTGACAGGGGACAATTTTTGGTTTGCAAAAAGTCACCTGGCGAGAAAGATTAGCGAGAACTGACGATATAATTAAGTAATTTATTTCTAGATAGAGTTTCCTCTACGTGCTAGAACGAAAATCAATTTTAATAGACAAATAAAAAATGGGTTACTTCCATGAATCATCCGTCGATTTCCAACACCTACCTATTTGTATTTTAACCATTTTGCTACGCGCATGCTAAAGGATCACCCAATAACCGCACAAATATGACTGTCTAACTGGCCAGACTCTGTAAGTGCAAAGTCACGATAAAAAAGAAGAATGCTTACAATTAGCCTCGCTGTAATATTTTGTTACGGTACCCTATAAAAAGCAAGACAAGTAGCCGTCATTCTCCAACAATGGCAGCCTGATTTACTTTCATTTGATACGCTTCTCACTACGGTACGCTTTGCGATGTTACAATACAAATGTTATACTACTTGAGCTGTGAACATTTCAATATCTGCAACTTTGCTCGCACAAGATCCAGATGGAAAGTATGCTATGTTATAACCAATGTAGTGGCCTAATTATGCTGAAAATGTTATCCGAATTTGTGCTGCTGTTTAAGCGTAATTACGGGACAAGCACACAATAGTGATTCTCAAATCCAGTTTTAGAATTTAAATTCTATTAATTATGGGCCAAATTTGGAAAGACTTACGTTCGGAGTTATTTTGTCCAGTTTTTCTCCGGAAAGATTGAAATCTTGGTGGAAATATTCAATGAAATATGAAATGTTTAAAAGTAATTGATTTTTTTCATTTCTAACGTTAATTTAATGTCTGTTTCCACGCTGTATTGAACAGTTAAAACTAAATAAAAATATGGGTTATAGATAACTCAAAAAATGGACAGAAACTGAAAATATGAATAGAGTCATAATTTTAATAGACTTCATATCCATACTAGGCTTAAATCCTATCAGAGAACTACTTTGTTGCACATTTTCTGATATTTTGAAGTCATATTTTTGATTATAAACCGGTACTGGTTCAAAACTCATTGAGCTTACAGGATTAGTAAAACCTGTTTACTATTAGTAAACTGACCCAACAGTTCAATCTCAACCCAATTCCATTGGATTACAAAACCTATCACTGATTCAACAGGCCCTAAAGTCATAGTTTGAGAATGGCTGTTTCTTGCTTCTATTTCGTAGTTACTAAGCAATAGCGTACAATTTCATTCCAATGGTATAACCCGCATAAATTAAATAGGCATCTCACTTAAAAGATATAATCGCGCGAGGCGCCGAGTTAAGTTGCACACTTTCATTGATCAACAAGCGGTGGTAGCCTAGTGGGTAGAACATTGGACTCGGAAGCGGGTGACCCAGGTTCGATTCCCAGTGCAGGCATGTACCTATGACTTTTCTTTCTAAGTTATGTACATTTGTGAAGTTATAGTAGCACTACCACTCGCTTACTGTGAAGGAAAACATCGTGAGAAAACCTGGGTGTCTGAGCTATTCACATACCTCAGCGCTTGAAATCGCCAATCCGCGGTGGGCACGCGAGGTGATTAAGCCCATACTCTCTCTCTGAGAGAAGGCCTGTGCCCTACAGTGGGACGTATATAGGCTGCTTATGATGATGAACTTTGCGTTCTAGAGACTCACCCCTCAGTTCGATCCCAACTTGACAACTCCACAGTTTTAGTGGACAATATCCAATATCCATATCGCAACGTAATCCGATCGATTCGTAGCGCAATTTGTGTCGTGAATCGTGAGTCGGATGGATCGGATGATTAGGATATATTCTATTAGGTGGGGGCTATTCTAATATCCGACCGATTTTTCAAGTTAAAATGGCGGATGCGAACTGTCAGGTTTTGCCGCTCATAGCTACACCCGTCATGGCTCCGTAACATCCGAGATTCGACTGAAGTTGCCAGCGTCGAAGATTTATTTATTTATTTATTATTATCATAGCATACACTGTCATTGCAGGCGAACCCAAATCGATCAGCATTAGCGTCTAATGTTATTAATATAAAGTTAAACGTCATTTATAAAAATGCAACATTAAATTCGGAATTAATTAAAATAGTCAATTATACGATAAAATCAAAATAATGTGATAAATTTTAACTAGTCAACACTGTTACTCATACAAAAATCAAGATAAGATCTATTTCACTTGGCAAAGAGAAGAAAGAAATATGAAGAGCTGATGGCCAACCTTTAGTAGTGAAGAGGCACTGAAAGAAGGAGAAGAAGAGCTACAATTGTTGAAAATATCTGAACAAGTGTATTGTGCAGTTGATCTGTTCTACACTCACTATTGAAAGTGTATCATACTGTACGACATCTTCCAAGCAAACTTAGCTCTGGCGTAAATACCAACATCACTAATAAAAAATTGCATATTGAATTAACATTGATAGTAAATATTCTATACAATCAATCATTCAATGAAAAAACGTTTGCAGTTAGACTAAAAATTGCTATAATTAAACCAGTTCTTATTTTCGATAGGTGGCGTCCACAGGTTTAATGCCCAATATCAATATCGCAACGTAATCCGATCGATTCGCGGCGCAATTGTGTCGGATGGATCGGATGAATAAGATAGGCATAGGTATAGGTACGACCTCGTGGCGCAGTGGTAGTGCATCTGCATACCATGCGAGAGGTCCCTGGTTCGAATCCCGGCTGGGGACAGAAAAAAAACCCCACGTCTTGGATGTTTACATGTTTGTGATATCGTTGTTTCTGGTTCCCATGACACAGGGTATCCTAGTGGGGGGCAAGAAGCAATGTATACGCCTGTATGTAAATATAAAAAAATAATATAAAAAATCCGGCCTACATTTTAGGGTAAAATGGTGGATGCGAACTGTCTGGCTTTACAGCTCGTGCCTACTACAGGAGTCATCTTGGAGTAAGGGTAGGTTTCACAAACTTGATGTGAATTACCTGTAAACAAAATAAAAGTCGATGTTAGAATATTGTTACATTTTTTTTACATTTTAAATCCTGTCAATAGAGAATAATAATTATTATAGAATATTATCGTTATATCACTTGTAGTTCTTAATTTTTGGTTTGATCTGTCTATGTACTGTGTATATAAAGGGTTACATTTTGTGAATATTTTGCGGTTCAAGTTCAATCTGAATTAAACATGAGAACGGTATTCTAACACGTAAACTACTACAATTGAAAGCTGACAAACCATTACATTTTTATTGATAGGTTAGTCGTAACGTAACTAATAAAGTGCAGGCATGTAAAGGCTGATCATCTATCGAACTTCACGTCCATACTAAACAATTTTGTTTGAACAACTCATTAGCATATTGATTCGAAATGAATCCGGAGTGCCCAGTGGCAGCGCCCCTGCTGATGCGACTACAGGCACGCTCAAAACATATCAATCAGTTCTAAGGTTGAGTTCACACTGTACTGCATAGTTGAAGTATCAATCAATAAGGGCCGTGTTTCATAAGATAGCAATTGATAGTTTATTGTGACAATTCGATATCCATTGCGTAGCCGAGGCGTACCATAGGTTGGTACTCAGTGGGTTGATCAAATTTGCAATGTATTTCTGTAATCTCTTAAACAACTTTTTTCTATTAATGACTGGTGTGCAGTGAAGAGTTAATTATCTACATCGAACTGCCACAGAAAACCATGAATTGTAGTTCTGTGAAACAGGCCCCAGCCCGTATTCGTTCATTGATAGACACAGGCTTCTCTTATTTATTATTTCTGTCTTTGGCCATCTTCATCCAGCCTCTGCTAGCAGGAATGCCACCTATTGCTATCCCGGCCCATCCTCATCCAGCCGCTGTCAGCAATCTACCTCAGATCGTCGGTCCAGCGACCTAGTGGGCATACCAGCTCGCTGGACCGACTAACACTGAATAAAAATTGCAAAACGAAAAGAGTTTCTTTAGAATTGATAGTATTAAACCGCCTCCAAATTATAGTGTGTGATTTAATTTTTCAGACATTTTACTATTTCAAGTACATTCTATAAAGAATAAAAAAAAATGAAAATTGCATTTTGCTTTTTAAATGTTGTCTAATTGTCAATTATGAAAGAAACGGTTTCTAGATTTCGCGTTATTTTGTGAACATGCCATATAGGCTTAGTAACGAAAATGGCACCAGTACCTATCTCAAGTAATGAAATACTTGTTGACAGTTTGTCTTCGGCTTTGATATGCCGGCCGTTGACAAGTCGGAGAATTAATAGATACGGATGTCGTTTCAAAATTGTCATCGCGTCAATAAATTGATGTTTAAATAAAATGATTTCATTATATCTTAATTAATTACATGCAAAAAGTCTTTGATTTATTCAATGTAACCTACAAAAAAAGTATTTTCTAAAATCCCTATGGGATCGACCACTATTCTAGGCACCCTTTATTACCCGGAATTTTAATAATGTCATACATTTTGAATTGAATTTAGACATTATGATTTATTAATTACTAAAGAAGCGGTCAGACAAAGGTGTAAAAATGTACATAAATGAAACCTGGATGTTTAATACTGTTTTTTGACACTGCAGTGTGAATGCAGTCTTGCATGCACTCACAAAATTAATTCAAACCCATCAGAGAACACAACATGCCCCTACTTTATAAGCATAAAGCTAAAACCAATATGCCTTCTGTCCTACCCTTTGGATTGACAAGCCATTTTGAGTCTTCTAACCCAGGAATTAAATGTAGATTGGCAACAAAGCTATGTTTGTTATGGTCTAATGGAGGCAGTAAATATTGCGCTGTAGTTTAAATAATTCTAAGCACGAATTGGCTTTCCCAGTCGTTCGTTTGGATCCCTAAATTTAATCCCTTTTGTTGTAATATTTTCAATGTTGTTTTATATTGAATATTTAATAATTACACAATAATACTCTTATTATGAATCACGTAAAAAATCTTTCTTAATTATGGATCTCGGTCGGAAATAAACATTGTTTATTTTATTTTATTTTGCATCTTAAGTTAGGCCGCTATGTCAGACATTTTTCAGCTTCACATGGTAGAACCTGGGCCCCGATTCTGTTAGTGCATTGTAGTATAATGACAGGTACACTGTCGGATCACGTGACGTGTTTTTTCGTACCATTGACGCCTAGAACGTTTGATAGGTGTGCCCGCGGAGACTTAAAGCAGCCATGAAATGAAATCGCTATGTTCATGCAGTTGTCATGTTACTACAATGCATTAGGAGAATCTAGGCCCTGGTACCTAGTAGCAATGGTACTACCTAAATAGGTAAAGTAAACCGTTGCCTGAAATATTATATTTAGATGAAATACGCTTGCTCTCACCTATACCACAATCTCGGCTAAGAATGACGTTCACCTTCTTTTGATTAGTTCGTTTGCCAGTAGTATTGAAAAAAATTCATATGCCTAAAACTTTTTTGTAATGGGCTCAAAATGTGAGACCCAACTGGGAAACTACGGCATTTGTTGAGGGTTACTAACCAAATTGTCTATCACAGTGTGTTTATTTAATAAACATCAAGTTAAGAAAACAAACCGCATACACATCGTGCCACAAATCAAATGCTCGCTTCTCGATAAAAACCTATACATTATATATACTTCCGAAACATATCAAAACACCTATAAACTAAACATTCTGCCAATTGCCACTAAAAACCTGGCGAGTCAGGTAGGAAATATTGCTCTACCTGCGCTCAGTGTTCGATGTCTTTCAAACATTAATGTTCTTATAATACAACCATTTCTATTCCTAATTTAACACCACGCACAGTTGACGGCAAATATTTTGAAAAATGTGCAGTAGTCGACTTTTATGACTTTGGGGGGTGAAAATGGCGCGGGCTGGGAGAAGATCCTACTAGCTTTCTATACCTTTAGGCGATACCTTTGCGCAAGATATTTGCCAGTAACTGTATTTACTTGACAAAACAATAAAAATCAAATCTCTTTTCCCCAATCACTTCAGTTTTTTTAACCAAATGTAACCTGTCGAAACGAAACTTCACAAACAGGTAGACACTTATACTCATAAGGAAATATAAGTCAAGTGTTTTCAATTTCCGCTTCACTGCACCTTTGAAATTCCATCAGCACTCAGTGACACCACACCAATGACTCAAAGGACCTCCGTCTTTACAACGTTGGAAATAAGTACGAGTATCAAATGAAACTAAAGGATATGGCCACTTACAAAAAAAAAACCAAATGTCTTTCTTTCTCTTTTCTCCGAACTCGGACACTTTGTATATGGCCACATAAAAAACATTCTCATTGATTATGAAGGTCAATGCACTAAGAAAAAGCTACCGGATACGCCGTTTTATTGGTATCGTATTTTTGTTAGGACGCTCTCGTTCGAAATTTGAATTTATTCTCTTAATTTGCGTATAGGAAATTCTTACAGATTCCTGTATTAGCCAATTTACTTAATTTTATATTTAAAGAGGTTGGTTTATTTACGTGAATTACACACGATAAAAAAATGTTAACTTAAAATGTACTCAAGGTTACAGAAAATTTGGTTACATTTTATTGAGTACTTCTTTTTTATTTAAAAGACAAAAAAAATATTTAGGAATAAAATTGAATTTTACCTATAAACTTTTTGTGTGTTTCACCCACTTGTAAATTAAGTAATTTAATTGGGATACTTTTGTGCCTCTATCAAAGTAAAGAACAAAAATTTTTATTTATTAAACTGTTAGATCAAAAGAACTTTGTATGTTATGGTTTGTATTGGAAAGTACAGTTTGCTAATATAAGTACACAACTAATAATAATGTGAATTTTAAAAACCAACATAAATAACTTTACTTATGTAAAAGATGCCACAGGCCATAAAATGTTAATTGCTCATTTATTTACGACGATGGTAGTAGATAGACTTTTAGAATATCCGTACGATTTATTATACGCACAAAACTAAATTAATATTACCGTATTAAAATACTTTATCTGCAAAATTCTAAGCCCAATGTTCGAGCAAACTAGTTTAATATTTAGCGAACAAAATACCTTTCCCGAAATAGGAAGCTATTCCACTTTGTATTCGCACCTTGTATACAAAATTGTTAATGTTATGTTACTGGGGCCACGAAAATGCTCGCTTCAGACGTAAGACAGTAATTTTGGCATCGTTTAAGAGATAATCTTATTCTTAATTGCCTTAAGAAACGTTGTGATAAAAAGCTTTTAATAATACAAAAGAGCGGTGGTAGCGTCGAGGTAGAACGCCTCACATTCGGGAGGTCGGGGGTTCGAAACTCGGTGACTGATCACTTTGTTTTCTAAGTCAACTGTGAAGGAAAACATCGTGAGGAAACCTGAGTGTCTGAGGTGTTCGCGCAATCAGCGCTTGAAATCGCCAATCCGCGCTGGGCACGAATGGTAATTATGCCCTTATTCCCTCTGAGAGAAGGCCTGTGCCCTGCAATGGTTACACTGATCGTTAGTTAGTTTGTCCTGGGCCCAGTAAGCCTCATTATTGGGCCATTGTACGTAGCAGAGCTGTGACGTCACTCCAGCCAGCCAATCTCTTTCCAGAAAGCCGTCTATCGATGTCACAGCTGGCCTCCCGAAAGGATGCCAGCTTTTCGATGGTAGATGTCCATTGCACTACCAGGCTCTCGCAGTGAATAGTCACGTGGGCGGGTGTTTCATCTTCCTTGGGGCATCCTCGGCATAACGGCCTTTCGGTGAGTCAGATGGTGTGGAAGTGTTTGTTCCACAGAACAGAAAGTTCTGTGGTTTGTTCAGTGGACAGTGGCCCACCATAAGTGCCACAGCTTAGCGCAGATTGCATCTGGTTACACTGATAGAATGAAGTAAAGTTGTCCGTTGCTCTTCGAGCTAGATTTTGATGTGTCCTGAATAATTTAACAATCTGGTTCGGACAGCCGGGCAACGCGATTAATTTAAATAATATTAAAGTGGTTTTAGTTTATTAGAAAGTGAATGATTATTTTATTAAATGAATGCTGGTAAAAGAGAAAGAGGTTTGTCAGGACCGTGGAAAGTGGCAATCTCTTGTCTCTGCCGACCCCTCGGGGGTAAAGGTGTATAAACTTACACCAAAATTAACGACTCGTTTGCTTTCTAGAGCTTTCCTGTATTCTATAGTATCGTAGTCCCAAATCATGTTGATAAGCCATAAAGATTAAAAAGCTGATATCTTTATTACCGAGGAATATTTAAGGTCATCATCATCAACCCATTATGCCCCCACCGAGGGGCACGGGTCTCTTCCCTGAGGAAGGTATAGGCCATACTCCACCACGGGGACCAAGTCCAGATTGGTGGAGGCTTGTAGACTAGTGGCTCGTCTACTGTCAGAAGTTGTCAAGCCGCCCTAAGGCCTCTGACTTGGCTTAACGACTGCCATCTATCGACGGCAGCCGGCACCAACAGCTTAACGTGCCTTGCGAAGCACGGAACCGCTCGGAAAAATGCCACTAGCGTTAGGCATAGACGGCGACCCATCCAAGCAGTGAAGGCGCCCTGTATTGCTTAACCTTCGTGATCGTTTAAGATCACTCGGGCAGCCGGGGCTACGAGCGATTATTTAAGGTGCCTTTAATTTATTTAGAAAAATCTTTCTATTTCCTGGCCCCATCACATTAATCTGCATATTACAACTTATTAATTATACATGGAACGGGCGCTTGAGCCAAAAGTTTTTGCATTAATTTCACATTAAAAACAGGACGAAATTAAACGACTAGATTAGGAAACCATTGTTTTTTCAAGCCTTAGTTTTCGTTAGCCTCCTCGGTCTTGAACTTGAAAATAACAATTGAAAAACATTGTTATTTTCAAGGTCAGGCTTAGGAGGTTCAAAAGTCTGTTTGACGTCGACGACGTGAAAGAGATAAATTGTGAAAGTACCTTCTAACTTTTGTGTTTCTTGCCACTCATGGTATCATTGTACTTAGATACCAAGAGTGACACGGTGCCCAAACGAGTTCACTCCGCCACACACACCCGATTCCGATGCGCTGTCCCTCGATCAGGGGGTCAAGTCTGTTAAATGCCAAGTCGTTCAATAGAGTCATATTAGTTTGGACCTGCTAAAACCATAAACCCGCCTGCTAAGCGCGGCGATTATGGCAAAACACCTCATGGTTATCAAAACCGTGAAGGAGGCCTATGTCCTGCAGTGGGCGTCAAATGGCTGATGATGATGATTATGATGATCAGTAATGGTATAACATATTTGTAAATATTCCTGACTTTCGACATTTGCCTCCAAACTGAGAATACGAATTCGAAGTGGCAAGATAGGTAGGTACTTCCAACGGTACTCCGTAACGTTGGAAAATGTTTTATGATATCTTAAATGCTTAAGAGCCTGACGTCCGTAAACAATAAAAAAAAACAATTGGGTTGGCCGGCGCCGCCCATAAAATGCTGAAAATGTTCTTTTTGGATTTGTATTAAGTTTCGTCCTGATATTGTTTGTTTATGCTTAAGCGAAGTAATTTTGGGTAACAGAAAAATGTTTTTTATTGGCGAGTAATTTATTTCAAAACTAGCACTATTATGTTTCCTAATCATGGTTGGAATTTACCTTTAAAATTTGTCAATTGAATTCAACGTCACCCTGTGGATATCCTCGGTAGAGCGTTGGTAGTCTAGTGGGTAGAACATTGGACTCGGCAGCGAGAGACCCAGGTTCGATCCCCAGTGCGGGCATGTACCCATGACTTGGTTTTCTAAGTTATGTACATTTGTGAAGTTATAGTAGCAATACCACACGCTAACTGTGAAGGAAAACATCGTGAGGAAACCTGAGTGTCTGAGCTATTCACATACCTCAGCGCTTGAAATCACCAATGCGCGGTGGGCACGCGTGGTGATTAAGCCCATACTCTCTCCCTGAGAGAAGGCCTGTGCCCTACAGCGGGACGCATATAGGCTGATTATGCTTATGCTATTATGCTGTAGATATCACTTTATTGAAGAACTATGGCATTAAGAGACTCTAGGCCCCGATATGCGCTGTCTCTCGATCGGCAGGCGGGCGGCGGCAATGTGAATAGCCGGGTCGGTGCGCCGGCGCCGGGTTGGCGGCGCGCGACAGGTGTGCGCGGACGCTGCGACCGGACGCGCCGCGATAGATACAGCCTGTGAGGGATTCGTGGCCCGAAAGGGTGAAATAACTATCTCGGTATTATTATATCTAGTTATATTTATAGTTCGTTTTCTTATTTTTCTTTCATAAATGAGGTGTGATTGGACACGGGCCGCAGCCAAGAGCATATTTTTTTATTTTTTTTTGTTGGTTGCTTAAAACCTTGCGTACTGTTCTGCACGTATTGTCCGTTTCAAATGCAGTTAGGATACGACCTTCTGGAATGGAGCGGCGCATGAAGTCAACTGACGCCTGACAGTACCGTTAGCAAAGCTGTCGGGAAAGCAAGTGACACGTGAGTGACGAATACAACTTCATCGGAAGTATTTCCGATTTATAAATTATATTTGTATTTTTTAATGACTCGCGATGCTCTGACATAGTAATATATTAAACGGATCTAATAGCGATGATTTATTAGGTAAAATTTAGTTACCCTTGATTACCGACGTTTACCTAATAATAATCGCAGTTAGACCCGTTTAATAAAATATTACTAAATTACATTTGTTCCGGACGGCGAGAGTCTAGTCGAACTGTGTAGAATAATCTAGATGCTAGGTGCAGATAAATTACGTGATAGGTACTTATATATATGACTTATGTAAAGACGAGAGAACCTTCCAGAATAATCTATGTGCTAGAAAGAGACAGAGCTATCTGTTAGACAGAGATAGAAAGACATTCTGGAATGTTCGATAGTCTTCTAGAACCTATTTGTAGTATTTTCGATGTGATTCCGATGTTTATAATTTTTTTTTTGTATATTTGGTAGGTCTGAGAATAGGCCATAGGCTAATTAATATGGCAAAATAACGTTTGCCGGGTCAGCTAGTCTCTTCCATTTGCAACCGGTTAGAAAATTAAGACCATGACAATTCGGTATTTGACACGATCAACCATAAATTATTTGATATGCTCGATTAAAACAAAAATTACAAAATATCTCGGAAAATGTATCTCTTTAAGTCAATTACTAGTTATTACAATTTTTAAATAGATTAAACATAAAAAGATTGCTCTGAAATGTGACGTCATAAGCCAGTATTTTCATACAAAATTCCGTTTTAAAAGTAACTCATTTGATATTTTGTCAAATACCCAATTGTAAAAGTCACCCAAATGATCCGCTGTGAAATAGGCTGACAAAAACTTTCGCAGGTATATTTTCTCACGAGACTCAAACAAACAAACAATACACTCAAATATTTAACGGTGTTGAGAACGTATACCGTACGCGACGTCTAGACGATGTAGGTAACCTTGTACTGCTATCCGTGGGGACATAAAACTACGCTAAAAGTTAATAAGTAAAGTTACCAAGTTCACCCTCAAATAGATATTTTATCACTAGAAGCATGCTAGAAGCTTAAGGGTGAATATAAAACAAATTTCTGCTTACGACCGACAATACAGTCGAAAGTACACGTGTGCACTCTATTCGGTTGCGTTAAGGACAACTTTGCAACCGAAATGTACAGGCCGATGTATTGTTGACCGTACAGTGATAAGATGAGATAAGAATATTGTTTATTTTTCGCCGGAAAAAACAACAAAGACAAAAAAAGTTGTGATTTTGTGATTTTGTGATTTAAGAAATTTATTTCTCAATAAGAATACATTGATTCACTTACTTGAGAAACAATAGTTATGTATATTAATAAATGTTATATAAAGCAAAACGCGCCGTTGCAATTCGCGTATAATTCTTGGAAGTAAGTAGAAAGTGGGTACATAGGATTTGTTAGTTTGATAATAACAGTTTGCAATAAAAACGAACATAAGGTTGCGTTCACATTGTTGAGAGTTAAAAGCAGGCAAGAAGTTGAAGGCAGGTGTGAGTGCATACTAAAAACAAAAAATAGTGGAAAGCTTTAAGGCTTCAACAATGAAGTATCCCTCAAAATGTGGCTTCTCAGTAATCCTCTGTAGATAGGCAATGATTTAGCTTCCTTGATATCTTTTGGTAATTTGTTATACATGCGGGCTCCTTCAGCCACTATACTACTATTTCCATAATTCGTTCTTTGCATCTGTATGTGTATATTATTTGCTTGTCTTGTTAATCGAGTCTGTAGTTGTATCCTTTTGGAGAAGGTTATTTGAGTGTGAATATCCTTGGTCAAAATTTTCCGTATCAGTATGCATAGATTGTATTTGTAAATTTGAGCTATACTCAGTAATTTAGTTTCTTGGTAGATTTTTGTTGTTTTGGTAAGGTAATTATAGCCAAAAAGAATTTTTATAATTTTATTTTGCGCTGTTTGCAAGGGCTTTACATTAGTTTTTGCGGCTGACCCCCACACTTCAATCAAATATTCTATGTGAGGCTTAACAAGTGAATTATAGATTGTGTAACGGACCCTTTTTGGGAGACAGCGAGCAATTCCACGTAAAGCCCCTGCCAGGGATAATAATTTCGACCTTATTTTTTCTAGGTGTGGTCTCCATGTTAGACGACTATCCAAAATTAGGCCTAGATACTTTTCCTCAGTAGAGTTTTCAATTTTTTGTTTATTGATAATTAATGGATTATGTGATGCTATTGGTTTATTTTTTGCCGCAAAGATTATATATTTGGTTTTTGATGTATTAATGGTAAGAAGATTTTCTTGGAGCCATTCATGGAGGATATTTAAGTCACGTTGAGCTATTTCCATTATAGAGTTAATATCTGGTCCAAAGTAAAATAGGCAAGTGTCATCTGCATATAACGTTATGTCGCCAGTCAAGCCAATGTCCTTGATGCTGTTTATGTATATTAAGAATAGGAGCGGTCCTAATATTGATCCCTGTGGGACGCCGAATGTTACGAGTTGCGGGTCACTTTGATGTTCTTGTAATTTAACCACTTGGTATCGATTACTTAGATACGACTCAAAAATTTTAAAAGCGCTACCGGTAAATCCTATGTCTTTAAGTTTCAACAATAGCAATTCATGACTAACGGTGTCAAAGGCCTTCTTTAAATCAATGAATATTCCCAAAGCAATATTTCTTTTGTCAATATTTAATTTTATTGATGTTATCAGATCAATTGAAGCAGAGAGAGTATTTGATTTGGGGCGAAATCCATACTGCTTCTTAAATAAAAAATCAATAGAGGAAAGATGATTTTCTAAGCGCTTGTAGAGTATGCTTTCAAAAATTTTTGATAGTGTTGGCAGTACTGATATGGGTCGGTAGTCTCCAGGATCCGTCTTTTTACCCGATTTGTTAATTGGCCTGACCTTAGCAACTTTTAGCGAGTCGGGGAAGTAGCCCTCAAGGAGACATAGGTTAATGCTTCTACTCAATGGCTCAGCAATGCAGGTTTTTATACATTTAAGTGCTTTACAACCTATTCCGTCAATACCTGTGCTAGTGTGGGGCTTGACTTTATCTATTAGTTTGGCTACTTCACTGCTGCATGTCGGAGTAAACAGAGATATTTGGTTAATATTATTTGGGGTAATAGATTTCGCTGTCGTAGTTATAGGTCTATTAATGCTAATTTCGTGTGCCAATTTTGAGCCAATACTTGCAAAGAATGAATTAAAATACTCGCATATTTCTATAGCATCAGTTAAAATTCCAGCTGGGGTGTCTAATCTGGAGGGATCTGTATCGATTTTATTTTTATTATGTGCTAAGGAGTTTATAAGCTGCCACATTTTGCGAGGATTCCTCGTACACCTTTTGAAAGATTCATAATAGTATTGATTTTTGGCGTTTTGGATCATTTTGAGTACTAAGTTTCTTTCATTTTTAAAATCTTCTTCAAGCTGTTTATCGTCAGGTACTACTTTAATCTTCTGCCATAGTACGTTTCTGCTGTTGATTCCTGCTATAATGTCTTTGTTTATCCATTCGCTTTTTGGTGGATTCAGTATTTTTGTTTTCGTAACTTTGTTTTTGTTTATTACTTCTTTTATAGTGTTTTCAATAGTCCTGTAGTCAGAGTCTTCCAGTCGTGTATTTTGTTCGTGTATGTCTATGTATAGATTTTGATAGTCAATTGATTTGTATTCAACGCGTTTCAGTGGTTCAGGTTTGTACTTCAGAACTTCAAGGTAAATTTGCTTGTGGTCAGATAGAGATGAGTCAATCAAGGTTAATTGACATGGATGTTCATTTAAGTTGGTGGAGACGTGATCGAGGATTGTTTTACTAGTTGCGGTTTCGCGCGTGCAATATTCCTTGCTTATTTTATTGAGTATTTTGTATCCATTTTCTTTAAGAGTGTCTTTGTAGTCTTTGACCGGTCTCTCATTAGTTAGTAGGTCATAATTTAGGTCTCCAATAATAATAACTCTTCGCCTTTTTGATAGGTACTCTCCAAAAGTCTCAAGAAATTTACTATTATTAGTTCTTTCTGGTTTATAAATTGCCCCAATATTAAGTGAAAATTTCTCGATATAAACCCACAGATAGTGATTGTCATCTTCGCACTTTTCTTCCATTAATTCATGTTTCATATCATCATTTACATAGATAGATACTCCACCCCCTATAGTATGTTTTCTAAAGTTGTAGTAGTGTGTATAGTTAGGGAGTTTCAATCTTTTTGCTTCATCGTCACTCTTAATCCAAGTTTCAACAATAACTATAACATGTGTTTTTGGAAGTGATTCTATCATACATCTCAGTTCATCAACTTTTCCGGGCTTAACTAGACTTCGTGCATTTGCATATAAAATTTTTAATGATTTTTTATTTGATTGTATGTTTGCGTAAGTGCTGGCGACTTTGTAAGTTACTTTATTTGTGGTCTCTGATGGATCCTCATTTACTGGTGCTTGTAGTTTTTTGCCGTCTGTTTTATTATTTTTGGAGTACCTTTAACATATTTGATAGTTAAGTCGCTTTCTCCATTTTCAGTTCGTTTTTGTAGATCTGCTCGCAGGTTCTTCATAAATTCTTTCTGGTACTGTGTTTGATCAGAATAGATTTTAATGTTCTCGGCTTGTGTTTTATTTTTCAGCATAGATTTTGCTATATGCGAGTTTTCAAAGCATACCTTTGTGGGGCGCGGCCTCTCACTATTATGTTTGCCCAGCCGGAATATTTTCGTTATCTTGGGGATCGTTTGTTCTGGGAAGAATGTTGCTACAATTTTGGTCACTTCGGCACAATCGTGTTCGCGTTTCTCTTCAAAAAAAGTTAATGTTTAAAAGTGATAACATTCACATGAAAGTAAATATTTATCTAAGTGATTAAGAAAAATTCACAGATTTCGTGCCTCACACGACTATCGAGCACATTGGTCGAGTCATAAATGTCATGTGAAAAATGTCGTTGTGACTTTTTTCAAAAAGGTTAGGCTACAGGGGAAACCCTTAACCTGATCGTCTTTGTTTCAGGCTCAAATCGTAGTTGACTAAATTATCCAGAGGCCTTTTCCTCAATTTTTTGATATAATTCTTCGTTTCCAAAATATCGAGCGTCAAAATCGAAAATTCGGAAAAAAAAATGTTTTTTTTTTTCATTATTTCGGCCGATACTTTTTTCTTTTTTGATTTTCTCGAATAATTATTTTTGCACCTCATACCTAGTTCTCATAAATACGCGTATTTTGGCGAGAGACTACAAAAGATAGCGTTATGGGGAATCGGCCTACTCCCAGCAGTGTGCAGAGGTGAGCTAATGATGATGTTCATGATTATGAACAATACCGTTTTGCGCACAATAATTAATTTAACTAACACTAAGCCGTAATATCATACATAAATACATAAAATCACCAAACCAAAGACTGCCACTCACAAGGACTGACATGTTTTCTATGTAAGTGATTCACTCACTACTACCAAGCTGAAAGACGTTTTTCGTCTTTCAGCTTGGTAGTAGTGAGTGAATCACTTACATAGAAAGAAATTTCTCCCATTTCCTCGATACAAATAATATGAATTCTTGCATTTTTTATTTTTGTTGCTTTCATTCTCATATTTGGAGAAAACGGAGCGAGTTGTTTGATTTTTTTCGTAGATAATTATAATTTCAAAGTTAAACATGGAAGCTGAAGACAAGTTTATATAAACATCTTGCAATTTAGAGCGTGTTCCAAAAAAAACCCAATAATCGCAATAATACCTAATACCTTCTACACAACACAATCACCTGATCCAAAACAGGATACCCTGTGCTTTGGTAACCATCATCATCATCAGCTTTCAAAGCTTTGCACGTCACGTCACGTCACGTCACGTCACGTCAAGCACGTCAAAGCTTTGACGCTCACTGCAGGACATAGAGAAACCCGTTCAAGTCCTTCTTCAAACTAAAGTTCGTCATTATCGTTATACGCGATGATTACAGTGTTCTTAACTCAATTGTGTAACGTAAGCCAGCCAGTAACACCTCCGACAAAATGTCAGTTAGTTTCTCAAACGAAATCGCTGAATAACGCTACGAAATTGGTATGAAAATAACAATCTTCCTGCCACCTTTTGAAATGACCGCAAAAAGTATACATTTTGTGACGCAAAATAAGCATTGCCGTCTTTCAGAGACGAAGACAAAAATATCTCTTTGCGATGGGAAAAAAGACAAAAAGAAAACTCAGGCAACATTGAAAACCAGTTGGAAGTAGCAGAGTACCTTACGCGTGTCTAAAAACAAGTCTGAACAGAAATGTCGTAACTGATACTAAACCGACAAACAAATCTCATTCCTAAATCAATGACGCTAACAACCATTATTCTGCGGCGTTAAGTCGCGTGGCGGCCCAACGACATAATTTATTCAGCAAAAGGGCGTAAGCTGCCGAGCGATATAAATGGCTCCTTAACACCTTCGAAATAAGGCTGAAACTAGCGTGTTGGCGCGAAGAATTCGTTTAATTTTTTGCAATGTTTCGCTCGTTTCAAAGCATCTGTAGGTAACCGCTTTCCGGTTATCTCGGGTACGTTAAACTCTTAAGAGAAAACTTATCTTGCACATATGACACACACGGTGTAAAATATGACGTTGATCCTGGGAATGCTATCCTGAGATCCAGGGGTCTGATAAAAGCGATCTGTCAATTTCACAGTTTTATGTTTGAGAATCTGTGTTTTTTGTACGTACTTTTAAATTCCGGCTTAGTAAACTCAGTATTATAGCTATTTTTTTTAAATAAGTGAAATAGTCTTTTACTATATTTTTACCCTATGCGGAATGTATTCATCATCATCAACCCATTATGTCCCCACCGAGGGGCACGGGTCTCTTCCCTGAGGAAGGTATAGGCCATACTCCACCACGGGGGCCAAGTCCGGATTGGTGGAGGCTTGTAGACTAGTAGCTCGTCTACTGTCAGAAGTTGTCAAGCCGCCCTAAGGCCTCTGACTTGGCTTAACGACTGCCATCTATCGACGGCAGCCGGCACCAACAGCTTAACGTGCCTTGCGAAGCACGGAACCGCTCGGAAAAATGCCACTAGCGTTAGGCATAGACGGCGACCCATCCATGCACTGAACGCGCCCAGTGTTGCTTAACCTTCGTGATCGTTTAAGATCACTCAGGCAGCCGGGGCTACGAGCGATTGTATTAATAGTGAGGTATTAGGTAGTTTTAAATCATCATCATCATTATTCAGCCACAAGAAGTCCACTGCTGGACATAGGCCTCCTCCATGGATTTCCAAAAAGACCGGTTGGAAGCGGCTTGCATCCAGCGTTTTCCTGCCAATTGGATGAGGTCATCTGTCCAGTTTTAAATACAGTAAATTAAATCAATCTTAAAAATAAAACAAAAAGCCTTTAAACTTGCGGCCTTACTTATTAGAAGTCGATTCCACTAAAACACTCTTAAGACGGAGTTAAAGCCGATTAATGGCAGGATTTCCTCTTATAAACCGATTTTAACTCCGTCTTAAGAGTGTTTTAGTGTTACCGACTTAACAAGACTGTTAGAACGTATAGTATAGTACATATAAAAATTAATTATTTTTCGTAAATCCAGTATGTTTAATTGAACAGATAAATTTGCAAAAAAAAAAAACAAATTTCGTTTTTGAGAAACCAGTTTTTGATTAAAATGTAATAATGAATCAATAAAAATATTTTCTGGCACTTAAACCAAACAACACTATTTGTGCCACAAAATGACACATTAAAATTCATTGTATTCCTTAAAAAGAAGTCATTGACGATCATATCACGACACACACCTTATTTATGTGTTTTTAACGTTTATTTTTAAAAATAACCCACCTGCTAAAAACAAAAGCTTGTAGAAGGGTGAAGTGAATTTTTTCATCGTTTCTATTGCTATATCAAAGGTACTTTCTGAACTAAAACTTTTGCAAGCACTACAAATTCTTAATATTCATTCAGACAAAAAATCAGTATCTAATAGGTACCTTCGGTCTGATAGGGTGTATCCGGCTACCCTTCTATTTAATAGGATGTGATGTTATCAATGTGAATAGCTTAAATAAAAAAAACTTGGTTAAAATTTCCAAAAAAAATGTCTCGACTCTTTTAATAACCTATTTAGAGGCTAAAAATTCCACCCATGCCGGGACTCGAACCCGCGACCTCTGGCTAACCGTGCCAGCGCTCTCCCAACTGAGCTAATGGGCAAGTGCAAGCATCGGAATTTCGCCAATTGTCGCATGCAGCTAAATAACAACTGAACTTTTTCGTGTACAGGCAAAGTTTTATAAATTCTAAGCAACTTTCAGTAGTCTTTTTTGCATATTTATTTTGTATTTTCGTCAACTTGTCAAGTTGTTTTAGAAACAATATTTCTTGGTCTAGTACCAAATATGCTGTGATAGTACGGACCCATCGGTACGCGAGTTATTCTTGAGCTTGACCGATCGACTAACTAAAAAAAAAAAGGGTTTCTGTTACACCCTGTATACGTAGACTCGCGCAGTACGAACAAAAAAAAAATAACATGTCTCTCTTGTCAGACTTGTTTATGTAAATTCTGTCGACAACATGCTAATTCTTGATGTTTAGTAATGAAGCGTCAACGTTCCGTCGGAAAAGAAATTGCTTACGACATTTTTCTCCGTGGAAATATGGAAAACAATTTATGTGGGTGTATAAAGAAAATTACGTACAAACCTTACCAAAAACCGGCCAAGCGTAAGTCGGACTGGCGCGCCGATGGTTCCACACTATCACAGCATATTCGGTACTGGACCAAGAAATCTAGTTTCTTACACAAGTAGTGGATAAAAATATAAAAGAAATATGAAGAAAGAGACTGTTTGGAATTTATAAAACTTTACCTGTCCACGAAACAGTTTAGCTATTATTGACTTTAGAACTATATTGCATCGATTCGAAGAAGAAAAAAATAGCATGTACAAGAAACGTAGCTCGTAGAATATCCTCCTAAGTCCTTGAAAATAACAATCGAAAGCCTATGTTACTTTCAAGGTCAGGACTTAGGATGATATGGCTGGTCATACCTAAAGTTGTAAATTATTACGATACGCGCATGAGACATTACATCTCATTCCGAAAATGTTAAGTGAACTTCCCAATACGAAAAAAGTTAAAAACTATTGGCTAAGACAATGGCAGTAGCTACGGTGATCTAAACTGTACTTTCGTAGTCAGTTAGTTTTGGTTCTACCCGGTATACTGCCTTCTTGATTATGGCCCTGTGACCGTACCTAAGCCTTACTTAAGCGCAGGACAAACAAGAGGTAGTACCTATGTAGGGAATTTTGAATGCCATCTCAACACGATGTTTTCCTTCACCGTTAGCGTGTGGGATTACCTATCATCATCATCAGCCACTCGACGCCCACTGCAGGACATAGGCCTCCTTCGTGGTTTTTATAACTATGAGGGGTTTTGCCATAACCGCCACGCTTGGCAGGCGGGTTGGCGAGTCATAAGTATTACCTACGACTTTGTTTATTTTCAACGTTACGTACATCTGCGAATTTGTAGTAGCAGAAATAAAATGCATGCTAAAAACAGTTGCACAAGGTGTTCAGAGTTGCTCTGAAAACAGACTGTTGTCAAGAGCTGACTGCCTGCCTCCAGTGATGGCGAGTCATTTAAAGAAGTAGAAAAAAATCACGGCAAACTTTAGATAAGAATTTTCGTGTACTTATAATATTTTCTATTACAGTAAAGAGTTCTAATAGCATCTAATCCAATACCAAATAATCTAATCTAAGAACCTCAGAGCACGGAACCCTAAAAACGTGTAACAGACGCGACTGTAAATGTGACGTAGTGCGGCGTAACATTTACCCCTAGGGGAATAAAGTATTGAGGATGCAAGAAGCTTACTTCTAACAGATATTGCATAAAGTATCTTGTCTATATATGGTGTACTAAAATTCCTACATATTTAGTTTAGGAAATAAATATTTTTCATATTTTCATACACCCGAAAATGGGGCTTTCTACTCTTCAAAAGAGGGCTGGGAAAGACCTTCGAAATTGCAAAAACAAATGTCGGCTGGTTAATAATAAATAGGTATAATATCCATATTATGGAACAGCTGTAATTTTTTTCGATATTTATAAGTTTTTCCCCCTAGTAGAACCTTTAATTGTTGGATGTTTTAAGAATTTTTGTACACCCTGTATAATTTTAAATGTTTCTTTTATGTAACCTTCTTCTTTTATGTATGCACAGGCTTCCTCTCAGAGAGAGAGAGTATGGGCTTAATCACCACGCGTGCCCACCGCGGGTCGGGAATTTCAAGCGTTGGGGGTATGTAAACACCTCAGACACTCAAGTTTCGTCAAGATGTTTTTCTTCACAGGTTAAGCGCTTTCTCATTCGGAAGGTCGTGGGTTTGAATCCCGGCTAATGTACCATGCGCAGTTTTCTATATTTAGTTATTTTTAATGATAACTAGTGACTACTATTAATTTATGACCGTAAATAAATAATGAACGAATAAAAAAAAAGCTATTTTTATTTGACTATAATAAAGCGACTATGCTTTCCTATTGGAAGGCATAACTTTAAAAACCGGCCAAGTGCGAGTCGAACTTATGCACAAAGGGTTCCGTACCATTATCTATACAAAATTTGAATATTTCATGCGTCTACTAGTTGCCGTTATTAATATTGAGAAAAAAATGGGAAAAAATATCATATTTTTTGTATGGGGAGCCCCGCTTAAATATTGATTTAATTCTGTTTTTATTGTTGTTATAGGGGCAACAGAAATACATCTTTCAACTGTCTAACTATCACGGTTCATGAGATACAGCCTCGTGATAGACGGAAGGACAGACGGACGGACGTATAGCGGAGTCTTAGTAATAGGGTCCCTTACCCTTTAGATACGGAACCCTAAGAATCAATATATGGAATATTGAAACAAGAGTCTTTCTTATATTATAATATACCGTTGTTAGCACAATAAATTACAATTTTTATTTTCTAGATACTCGGCGTATTTCACCCCAAAATGGAAGGTACGATAATAACTCATTTAAACGACCAATAAACGTCGAAGTTTTACGTAAAAACTAGCGGACGCCCGTTTTTTTGCCCGCAGAGCATCCACTTGCCAGGCCCGACGCCTCTTCATACCGGCGTCAATCGTGCAAAGATCTAAGAACGTTCACTGATAGAGAGAAGATTGAGGACGGTTTTTTGCCGGCGTGAAGAGCATCAATTTTGCAAAATTATAAATCTACGGTACAGATAATGGAATGTCGTTGGCGATGCGGGCTTTCCGGTCCCGAGAGGGCGTTAAGGAAAATTGTATCGGATTATGTCATGTGTTCTTTGCTCGCT
The DNA here is from genome assembly GCA_947310995.1 of Yponomeuta cagnagella. NCBI lineage: Eukaryota > Metazoa > Arthropoda > Insecta > Lepidoptera > Yponomeutidae > Yponomeuta > Yponomeuta cagnagella. Next base: position 6,884,370 of record OX371293.1, read on the forward strand.
GGTACACTAAAGTGGTTGGTGAATGTTGGTACACACCTTGTAAGATGATATTCTTTAAAAAGAAAAAAACCTTGTTTATTTTTTTACGTAAATTTTTAACTTAAACTTTCATGTGTGTCTCGTACACTACAATGTATTAACATACTGTTAACCATGCTAAAATTTTTAACCATTACAAAATAATTTAAAGTACACCACCAAACAGGCATCGTGACCTTGTTTCTATAAAAACCTCAACAATGGAACACAAAAACTAATGTCATGGATAATTAATAAACTAATAACATAAGCAGTTTGACACGCTCAAATACCTACCTCATTAACCACTCGTCTGCCGCGACACAGATCTGTGTCCAACTTAGTATGGGCCACCTATACGTTCCATTCCGCGAGGACAGTTCAGAGGTTAACAATTCCTCTTTCTAGATTAACATTTCAGTACAAAAGAAGCCTTTAAAATCATGTCCCTGCCAACGACTATTATTGAAGATTCGAGTAGGTCAAGACACCTGTTATCCTCCTTCAATAAATATACATACATAAATTACTTCTACACAACACAATCACTTGTCCTGGTCCCAAACTAGGATACCTTGTGCTATGATAACTAGGCAAGGACATCACAAACGTGGAAATACACCCAGACTGAGGCCATTTGTACAAATGTACGGCGGCCCCCAGTGGGAATCGAACCCACGACCTCTGTCTTGGTAGTTAAGCGCCTTAGCGGCCTTACACGAAGCATCGGCGTTGTTCAGGTTGCCGTTACATCTGGCACGCTGTCTCGGGCGCACTAATATTTTTATTGATTGTAAACAAAAATTGTATACTTTTGATAAATTCCATGGCATGGGAATTTTTAGCTTCTAAATAGGATTTAAAATTGTCCTCAGCACGGGTTAGTGCAACAAAAACAATATAAGTTAGTAACGGTCAATGATTTTTGCGTAACAAATGCTTAATCTGTAGAATTCCAAAGGACCCGATCGGGCCACCATAACAATGGTTTTTAATTGTTTTTTTCAATGTCATAATTTAACAGCTTAAGCTGATGGTGGGATCGCGTGCAAATGTTAAAAATTCTATTCTTGCAGATAATTACTGTTTGGATTTGCAAATTTTAATTTGTTTGAGTGTAATCTCGCAATTTGCTTACGGCTTAATTGGTTTAGTTGATCAATTTTCGACGGGGTAAGTAGTCAGTGACCTCTTGTGCAGTTTCGTGGCTAACACTAGGCGTTATTTGACGTGTTTTTATCATATTATCGATTGCAAAACGTAAATTCGAAAAATCATTACATTACTGTCTGTTGCCAAAATAGAAATAAAATCAAAAAAATCAAAACCAATTTTTTTTATTCAAAGTAGCACAGAAACTGCGACTTAATGAACGTTACAAGTTAAACTAGGTGTCCATTTCAAAATCTAGATCATTTTGGAGAAAAAATGGACAAAAAAACTCCAAACTTAGTCTTTTCAAGTCCTTAATTTACAGGATTTATATAAATGTTCTAAAACTCATGCATTGAACTGGCTTTAATTCCAGACATCATTGTCATCTAAATAATCTTTAATGTTATAGTAGCTTTTTTGGCACAAAGTGCGCTTCACACATTTTTTGAACCGCGTTTCTGGCAAGCTTATTATATCCTCAATGATCTTATTGTAGAAACGTATACAATGCCCCATAAAGGATGTATTAACCTTTGCCAGCCTAAATTTTGGGAACGAAAGTTTATGTCTATTTCTAGTAAGTATTTACATTGTGTTGGCTACCTACAGTTTTAAAATCACTGATATTTTTCCTAACGTACATAATATTTTCATAGATATACTGACTAGCAACTACATAATAAACAAAAATAAATAAAATAATATTGTTCCAAAGGCGACCTCATCTGTAAGGGAGATCTCATCCAGCCAACTTCAGCATAAGGTATTTAAACCAAGACAACGGCACGAATGGAGAAATATAGCAACATTTATAAGCAATAACAAAATAATATAGTTACTTACGAAGAGCGGTAGTAGCCTAGTGGGTAGAACATTGGACTCTGAAGCGACCCAGGTTCGATTCCCACTGCGGGCATGTAACTTTGTTTTCTAAGTTTCACATTTGTGAAGTCACAGTAGCAATAACACTCGCTAACGGTGAAGGAAGACAACGCGAGGAAACTTGAATATCTGAGCTATTCACATACCTCAGCCCTTGAAATCGCCAATCCGCGGATTGGCGATTTATATCTAAACATAAATAAAAAAAACGTTATCCAGTATGTTGACATAGTATAGCTTTAGTTTACGTCAAAAAGTTTTGTGAAAATCTTGATTTAATATCGAATGTCTTGTTGTTTAGAACATTATTTACCATATTAAATATAAGAGATACATACAAGAGAGAAACAAAAGAACAAAACATGCAGAAATAAAAGATTACAGAGAACACTTACAGAGACACGGCGCACTAAACGTGGACATAGAGGCTGAATATAATATAACTGAATGTATTCGATAAAATCAAACTTGACAGCTTCGCCACTTATCTAAAGAATAACACATTTTCCTGTTAGGTTGCTCGAAAAAAAAAATGGCCAACTTAAAAAATATATCGGGCGAGTTTCGCGTGGGATAATGACATGCATGGGAATCATAAATAAATGTCGGTTTATGTGATAAGTCTCTACATTTATTATCCTGTTGATTTATACCACTACGCTTACTTTGCGTGTGCAGAAAAAATCCAAAAAGGTTCACCGCAATCTCGTCCTTTAAAACCTGATCGGATTATGAAATAGGATTCGATACGCCTACATAAAGCTATATTTTATCCTTCCAGAGGATAAGAATAAAGTGGTTCATTATTACCTCATATAGATAAGAGTTATATGGTATATAACAAAAAAATGGCCAAGTGCAAGTCGGACTCGCACACGAAGGGTTCCGTACCATTATCTATAAAACCTTTATTTATATATCTTTTTGGAAATAAACAATTTACGTACTTACTTACATTTTAACATTTGAATAAATGAAGCGTCTATCTGTTGCTGTTATTATAGAGCAAAAAAAACGACAAAAATAGCAGGTTTGTTATATGGGAGCACCTCTTAAATATTAATTTCATTCTGTTTGTTGTTATAGCGGCAACAGAAATACATCGTCTGAGAAAATTTAAACTGTCTAACTATCACGGTTCATGACATACAGCCTGGTGACAGATGGACGAACGGACGCACAGCGGAATCTTAGTAACAGGGTCCCTTACCCTTTGGACACGGAACTCTAAATGGGAACCATTATAAAATCATTTTATTGCATGTCTGTCTGTCTATCTGTTTCTTAATCCTCTTGATCTCAAACGAATATAATATAAAGAGGTCTGTCAGGATCGTGGCAAGTGGCAAACCCTGATCTCTGCCTACCTCTCCGGTATACAGGCGTGAGTTGATGTAATGTAATGTTTGCAATAAAATCTAAGAGAAAAGTCATGGCTCAGAAACGTTAGTCAATGACCGTCCATTCCCTAATATTTCTGAGCCCGAAACAGGTCTTTAAGGCTGGCTACATTACATAGCCAGCGTTAAGGAACGGTTTCGATTGGCAAGAAAAAAAGAAGAAGAATGTGGACTGTCAACCTACATTAGTGGGAAGGTATAGAAAGTATAATAATGTTTCTCGACCAAATAATAGATGGATTAGCGAACGACCAGATAAAAAGCACCCGAAACCGGCGTACGTGCATGTAGCGACAACTGAATGTGGATTAAGCGAAAGAGGTTTGTCAAGTTCGTAGCAAATGGCACACCCTGGTCTCTACATACCCTTCCGGGATACAGACGTGAGTTTATGTATGTAAAACAAGTCAGTTTACCAAGCTTTCAGCTAGCTCTTATACATACCTATATAAATTGGAATGACCCATACAATATGTACCTTTATGCAAGTTTCTTTCAATATTGAGCTGAACCAAACTTCATTCTGTGGGCAAATACTCTTGAACTATATTTAAACTTGATTTTGCCATGTTAACTAATTAATACCTACAAAAAAGAGTAGCCTAGTGGGCAGAACATTGGACTCGGAAGCGGGACACCCAGGTTCGATTCCCACTGCGGGCATGTACCTATGACTTTGTTTTCTAAGTTATGTACATTTGTGAAGTTATAGTAGCAATACCACCCGCTAACGGTGAAGGAAAACATCGTGAGGAAACCTGGGTGTTTGAGCTATTCAACTACCTCAGTGCTTGAAATCGCCAATCCGCGGTGGGCACGCGTGGTGATTAAGCCCATACTCTCTCTCTGAGAGAAGGCCTGTGCCCTACAGTGGGACGTATATAGGCTGCTTATGACTGTGCCGAAAAGAGAAAAGAAACGAGACCTTATTAAAAAAAAACCTCACAACTGCCGCCCACATACTCTCGTGTACCATCTAAGTTTTAATTTGAACAAACTACAACAAAATAGTACGCTCATGGCCAGCACCATAGAGAAAACACGAGCGCTAGAACAGTTTTTAATTCAAACAGGATATCGTCGTTTGAGTTCTAACGTGTCTATCGTCATGTTCATCGTCATCAGCCCACCTCTGCCCACTGCTGCAGGATAAAGGCCTTCTCCCCCATATGCCATTTCTCACGGTCCCTTGCCATCCGCATCCATGGACCCTCCGCCGACTTAACTATAATCATCCGACCATCGGACTGCTGGTCTGTCCACTGACCGTCGTGCCACTCTCGGTCGCTACTCTGTGATTGCCCTGGTCCACAAGTCTAAAGTACGCAATTAGTAACTTTTCAGGAGTGTGATAAAACCACATCGTTTTACAGAGACGAGGTTGCGGGTATACACCCGTTGGGGCGTTTCATCCCTAACCTAAGTAGACAGTTGTGATTTTTAGCGCTTGATCTACACCACAAACGTAATGGTGTCTCTTGATCAGTATTCATTCGGTTCAGACGTTGCGAAAGACGTGGCTCCGTTAGCCGAGGCCCAAAATAACATGAGACAGAAGATCGGGCGCTAGAGTCTAATACTCCTATAGTTTTTCAATATGAAATGAAAATTTTAAAATTTATCAGCCAAAAAATTTCTACGTGTATAGTGTTACAACTTAAGGAACTAATATAATGATATGAGCACGACAATAGTGGTTATTTGCCCCTATTTGGTAGTCTGCAAAGCAATAACAGTACAATGTCACTTTGATGGTATCATCATCATCAGCCATTTTTACGCCCAGATACAGGCCTCTGACATGGTTTTCCCTAACCATGAAAGGTTTTGCCATAATCGCCACGCGTGGCAGGCGGGTTGGCGATCGCAGTATGCGTTTGGAATCTCAGGAAGACGCTGCTGCCCGTCTCCTGGTAATTTATTTCCTTAATCGCCTTCTACGACATCCATGGAATGAAACGGAGTGGCGCTATTCTTAATCCGGCACCACACGGATCCGATGGTATAACCCGCATAAATTAAATAGGCATCTCTCGCGAATAAGATCGCGAGGCGCCGAGTTGATTTGCACTGGTTATACCATCGAAATGCGATTGGTTACTAGACTACCACTAGTGACTATGAAACAACCATGACTGTACTAATATGACTCTATTGAACAACTATGTATTTTAGAGACTAGCGCCCACGTGTTCCTGATTTGTTAGAATTTAAGTTACATGATCAGATTATTCTTTTGTAAGGATGAGTTCATCTGAGAGGGTGGTCTGGATGGTTATAAAGGGATTAATCGCCATTTTTTAATGTCAACCTAATTACCATAAGTCCTTCCTTTTCATTCTATTTATGAGGATCGCGAGTCATTGAAGACATTGGGCATCTAACCTTATAAATAAATAAATTATTTATTTACAACAATAATTTACCTACTTTTTTTTCTATCTGACAATATATCCCAGGCAATACAACACCTTAGTTCACTTACATAGTGTAGAACTTAACACTGAACGCCAAGTCAGTAAAAGTTATTTTTTTCACAAGCATACTTTTGAAAGGCCTAAGTAAGTATTAAACTTTAAATTTGGAGTATTTTTGTTTTGTTTTTCTCCAATATGATCTTCAGTTCTCCAAAATGATCGTCTGTGTGGCGCCGGATTAAGAATAGCGTCACTCCATTTCATTCCGTGGATGTCGTAGAAGGCGACTAAGGAAATAAATTACCAGGAGACAGGCAGCAGCGTCTTCCTGAGATTCCAACCGCATACTGCGATCGCCAACCCGTCTGCCACGCGTGGCGATTATGGCAAAACCCTTCATGGTTACGGAAAACCATGAGAGATGAATGTGTCCTGCAGTGGGCGTAAAAATGGCTGATGATGATGATGATGATGATCTTCAGTTTGAAATGGACAAGTAGTTTTACTGGAAAGGTTCATTTTAAAATTTTCTCCAAAATCATGTAGATTTTGAAATGGACAACTAGTTTTACTTGTAAGGTTCAAAAGTTTCTGTGTTATTGTGAATAAAAATACATAGATTTTATTGATTTAGATTTTTAGTTCTTATTGCAGACCTTTTTTTAGAGAGAGAGATAGGACGATGAAGAAAGAGATGCATTCGTCATTCAGCTTTAAATAAAGTGTCATCATAATGTTTTCCCGGTAATATTTTCGTTGAAATTTAAGTGCACCAATTCGTCTCCTTAAAAATGGTACTCTAAAATCTTTATTTTATTTTATTTAGAACACAAAACAGGTTACAGACACATTTACCAAATTTTACATACATTACAGATCAGATCTAGCCTATGACCCTAAACTTGTGTACCTAGCATGCATTTAGACTACTTGTAATTTTAACCTTAACTTAATTACCCTTATATTAATTTACTTTATTTTATTTTATTTTCTCAGGGTGCTCTGAGGGCGCCCCGGACAGCTTTTTTAATCATTGGTGATCACCAAACTTTTTGCCTAGATTTTTTTAGCCCTATCCGCTGCCAGCTTTGGTCGAGACAGACAACCGTGGCATAACATAACATAAGTACACACAACAGGGAAGAGCCAAACTTTTATTTAACCTCATGGCGAAGGCACAAAAAGTGAAATCCACCGGTCCGCCCACGCGCCAAGTTTCGGCATTCTCGGCCGCTTGTTGTGAATATTTTTGGGGTTCAGCTGCTTAGATTTGGTTATTTGTTGTCGTAAATATGATTTTTATGACACGTGTCGTAAGGTGATTTGATTTAGTTTATTTGGTCATTGGAAGCAGAGATTTGGCCAGCGATTGCGGACATCTAGTGACTTATAAACGAATCTCCGCATGGCGTATTATTTAATGTTGAAATTAATTCTAATATGGGCTATCAGATATCCTTACATTCAGAGAAAAATCGCCAGTCAAAGATAGAGGAAAAGAGATGAAAAGAGCAAGAGATATAGAGAAAAAAAGCGTGCTATAATGTGGAACTTACGTCTAATTTACATTGGAGTGACATTGCTCTTATACCGTACAAATAATGTAGAAAATTAGGATTAAAAAAATATATAAAAAAAAATTTTTTTTTTCATATTTTTATAGTCACAAAAATGCGAAGAATTAAATCACTCTAATAAAAAAAAACTTATTAGATTTAGTTTTTCATTAAATTCTGAACGTTTCCTTAAAAAGGTGTGCATGCATAAAAACAATATTTTACGAGATAACTCAAATATTGACAAACGCTTATAAGCCGTTACGTACCTACATGTTGTGACGTCATAGTTTGGGCCCGATTTATATGGACTATATTGGCTTTTCAACAGGTTATACTATAAAATGTATCAGTCGTAGAGAAAAAAAAATTACCGTGTTTATTTATCTTTTAACATCGTCTCTCAGATTATATTAAAAAATTCTTAAGTGCAAGTTCTCCATTACTTTGTTTTTATTAGGTACTCCATGTTTAACTTCAAGGGTGATGAATTTTTAATATCTCATTAGATTTCATTTACCAGAAAGATAAATTAAAACGACATAATTAAGTGCTAACTAAGTAAGTTGAAGTGGCAGTGGGCGGGGCACATAGTACGCAGAACTGATGGCAATGGGGCTGAAAAGTTCTCGAATGGAGACCACATATCGACAAGCGCAGCGTAGGACGACCACAAGATGGACAGATGACCTCATCCAAGTGGCAGGAAGGCGCTGGATGCAAGCCGCTTCCAACCAGTCTTTTTGGAAATCCATGGAGGAGGTCTATGTCCAGCAGTGGACGTCTTGTGGCTAAATGATGATGATGATGATGATGAAGTGCTAACTGTAAAAGGGAAGTAACTGACTCCTAAGATACAGGTTGCCCCAGTTTTGGAGTCTATAGATGTAAAAACCTAACTGCAAAGTGGGTTACTTGGGGCTGCACGTGATGTAAATTACTTCAGCCAGATGTCGCTGCCTGTACGGACAGAGAGATACAGAGAAGTTTGTAAAGAGCTTGCCCATTCGCTCAGTTGGGAGAGCACTGGCACGGATAACCAGAGGTCGCGGGTTCAAGTCCCGGCATGGGTGGAACTTTTAGCCACTAAATAGGTTTTTAAGCTATAGATAGGTACCCAATAAATTACTTACTTACTGTGTGGCCGTGCATTGATGATAATGAATGTTATATTTAACTCCTGAACTTCCCTCGCGGAACGCAACGTATAGGTGGCCCATACTAAGTTGGACACAGATCTGTGTCGCGGCAGACGAGTGGTTAAAAGCCATAACACCAGCTATACGGGATTGGAGGTTATTCGGTTCAATCTGAATCTTTGGAAAGGCGTTTTAAAGGATCTAATTGCATTTACGTCGTAAAGTTTTAAACTGCAGGGACGTGCAGATGTTTTCAAAAGATAAGATTCAACTTCTATCATTCGTCGGTAATGGCCAAAGAAAAGTGATTGAGATTGGCAAATCTTTAAAGTCTTTATCGTTTATGAAACTTTGGTTTAGGGGGCGCTTTGATATCATTAAAACATTATACAATTCAGAAGTCTTCCAATGTTAACACAGATAAATAACAATTGACAACATTATCTCAATAAAATTAAAATAAAAAATTACAGACCTAAAATTCGCCAAGTCCTTCTTCAAATTTTTCTAGACCAATTTCATACAAAGACTGTTCAACTAGCATCCCGTTTAACAATTGAAAAAAAAATTTCACACACTTATAACATTGGCACTTTTCTCAAAATATCTGCAAGTCAACAGCATATTTAGTATGAAGCTACGGAACTTACCGAAATTTCAACACAGAAAAGAAACAGCTCCGACCGGCCAACAATCTTGAGGTCAAAACAATTTTAGGCTAAACTGACGAACGACGAATTACTTTACAATCGACTTTGGACCATCCTCCTAAAATCATATGTAGTCGATTTCAATTTGACCGACTAAAGGCTGCTGTGATCTCGACTGTACCTATGAGTATACCTAGCTTTTTTGAGCGGCGCCAAGCTTAGTTATTCATTATAGGTACATAGAAAATAAAATATTCAATAACATTGTAGACATCTATAAAATTTTCAAGTCGAACTGGGGTGCGCTTCTTGCAAAAAAAAAAATCGCTAAACAGTCCCTTTTCTATGCGCAAAAAATTTTGTTTTTTTGCCGTTTTTTATTGATATTAATAACGGCAACAGGTAGACGCTTTAAATATTTACAGAATATTTAGTTGTACATTTTATTCAAAAATAAATAATTAAATATAGTTATTTTAATAAAATAAATATTTCAGAGAGGCTCCCATACAACAATTATTTGTGGAGAGTCTGTAATAGCTTTAATGAATTGGCGAAGAGCATTGACATAGACTTGTTTAATTCTTCAGTGGCTAGTCTGAAATCTAGAGTTAATGCGAATTTCTTTTTCAGTGATTAATATCTATGCATATTATACATAGGTACAATATAATGTAAAATAAAACTGTGGAGAAAATTCCTCTATAAATAGGTACATATAATTAATCTCTGTCATGACCGATGTTTATGTTATCTGTAATCTGTTGCTGACGATTATGTTTATCTGTCTATCTCGCTATTCTGAATTTTTAAGTGGAGACTTGTAATTGGCCTTCTGTTTCCTATGTTGGTGTTATTCTGTTATATTGTGCTGTTAGTCTTCTTTAAAACAAAATAAAAAAAAAAAAAAGCGTGATTTTTTGCCGTTTTTTCTTGATCTTTGTGTCTAATGTCGTATAGATAATGGTACAGACCCTTCGTGCGCAAGTCCGGCTCCCACTTGGCCGGTTCTTTTTGTACGGGAAGCAAGATAAAAATTTAGATTTCCGCATTGAAAACTGTTAAAACACTAGCAGGAGACAGAGGCGACGAGTCTCTTAAACGCTTAGATGTTAAATAGAGTATTAGTAGTACGGTGATGGTAGCTTCATTGGTTTTATACGAGATCACAATACGAGATACGATTTAACCAATCGTATTGCAATGGAATAACCCGCGCAACTTAACTTGGCGCCTCGCGCCATTAGATCTTCTTGCCTATTTGATTTATTTTTATTTATATTTATTTTGTTTTATTTGGTGTACAAAACAGATCACAACCATTACACGATACAAAAGTAATAATATGACATGAGTACTAAGTTGTGGTCTGAAGCATGCACACACAAGATTGCCACATGTAAATTTGAGTGTCTGAATAAAGTAAATTTTAGGGATAAGCATTTTTTATAAAACCATACAGCTCGATGAAGTCAGGATTTTGGCTGAGCATCTCTTAAATTTAGCATAATGCGCGTTATACCATTGTAATGACATTGTACGGAATAGAAGCAAAATAATAGTTATTGTCGTGCCAATATCATTCTATTGAACCACTGTAAAATAATAATAATAACTTTCACACAATACAGTCACTTGACCTGGTCCCAAACTAGGCTACCCCAAACTAGGATGTTATTAGACTTGGTTTAAGACCTAATTTATAAAGCCTAATCTACACACTAGGACTAAGCTCATAACTAAACGTGGAGCCTCTGCCTTACGTATTGTGTTTTTGATAATTTATCAAGCTTTCTATTTTAAAGACCTTAAGTTGGTACTTAAGGTACCTGTTGGAGGTAGAAAGGCAATTGCTCCGTATGATTTCTTATAATAAGTAGCCATTTGCTGTTAGAAAGTAAAGGAAGGCTGCTATTATCTTTATTACCCGGTTTTACTTTACGCGTGTTCTGAAGAATGGTTTATTTTATTATTTTCCTGTTATTGTTGCAATTTGAAGTGTAATGCGTAGGATTTCTCGTTAGTCAGGTCAGAGTAAACGTGGCAAGAGAACAAATCAAATTTAAACTACCCAGTTATGTCTAATAATATATACTTTCGATTGCATTGAGTAAGGCTGGCTTGCACCAACGCTATCTGACAGCACTATGTGTTTATCCATGGGTAAGCTCTATCCAGTAAATAGGTCCAAAAAGTCTAGCACAATGACATTTTGCAGATCTATCCATAGAAAATAATTTTATTGTATGATTGACAACCCGGTCAAACCGCTATGTTTATCCGTGAATAAGTATTTATCTATTGACTTACGTATTCAGTGATTTGGAGCAAGTCACCCTTAGAAACTTAAAGCTTAAAAAAGACCTTAAGGCTTTGTTCTTTAAGCATACGGATTTGTTTGGGACTTATTGCGCTGCGCGAGCGCATAGTTGAGGGAAACAGTAGGTATTTTTGAAATACAAATCCTATTATTAGAATGTTGATGACCGACGTTACTAACACATTCAGTAATAGTTGTCATCGAGTTTAAGGTTGCCAATATCAAAAGGCCTAGATTCAACCAGAATAGTTAAGATGACAAATATAGGATCTGAGTATCATTAGTAATAACTATATATACTTTCACTTGCCACGACTAGAGAGACCGACAGAGATTATTACTTTACTTTTTACTTGACGGAGGGTCTGTTCTACTAATTACAGGTCCACTCCCCTTGCTTATCTCTTACAAGCTTACCAGTTACTTGGTATCAGGCGGAACCTAGTGGTTCCTATGGTGGCCCTCCCTGCTCCCCTACAGGCCAACCCAGTCCTACCGTGTGACACTTATCAGATCCTGGAGTATACCAGCTCCACAGGATCTGCGGTATAGGTACTGGTTCCGGAGTTACCATCTCAACAGGACCAGCCTATACCGTGCTATAATTTACCAAGTATCTGGATTCTAACTAGACATTGGAGTATGCCATCTCACAATGTCTACGTGATGAGTACAGGCTCAGAAGAAACCCGCTCACACGTACTATAAAGTATTGTCTGTCTTTCCAACCGTCACAAGATCAAGCATGTGAAATTAGGTTATAGATAAGAAAGCAAAAAAAAACACTCACTCAGTAATCCAGTCTATGCATGAAGCCCTGCTTCTCGATCCACCATAACTTTGCCTTGTTCTGCTATTACTTTGCATGCGGTTCTCTCCACCACATGCTAACTCAACGTCTACCCGGAAAAAGATTAAATTGTCAAAAACTATTATGGCGCCAAGCAGTGTTGCCACAATACAAAAACTAAATGTCATACGTACCAACGTAACGACGCTTAATCGCGAGTGTACGCGACAATAGTCATTTTGGTATATTGTTATTCTTGGCACTAATTCTTTTCATTAAGTATGTTTCCATTCTACCTATTTTCAAAACTGTGACTGTCTGTTGCCAAAATAGAAATGAATAAATAATAAATATTTTTTAATATCCAAAACTCAGAAGTAAAACCATATTTATTGATAATTTAGACACACATTCGCAATTTTTTTTATGCTGACATTGCAAAGTAATCCATATTTTTTCCGATTTTACCTAACCATTAGAGAACAAAATGTATCTCAAAACACCTATTATTAGGGGTAATGTATGGGAACCCAGCCGCAAGCCTTTTTGAGTTTTGAAATATATCTGAAATCTTCTCTAAGAAAAAGGACAGCGTCGTCTTGACAGACGGATGGACAATATCTCCAATAAGGTTTCAGTTTTATTTCATTTAGATAATATAGAACCACTGGCAGTCCCACGCCATAGAATCCGTTTATACGATTATTGCACAACGCCATCTATTTTAAACTTAAAATAAATATTATCCCACGGGACTACATTATCGGGATATCAAGTATGCTATGTCTCAATTCAGGTCTTTGCCTATCTTTCTTATCTTTGCACATCTCAGGGAGAAGGCAGTGGCTGAAAACCAGCGCTGCCCGGGACTGACCCGGGACAGCACCAGCTGAACCTTTTGCCTTTGTTTTAAGTTTTTTTTCTGATGAGGTAGTAAATACTTTTTAATCTTTTTATCTGTACGCGAAGTCTCATGTAAATCCGTGCAGCCATTATTGCGTGATTGAGTAACAGACATCCAGACCTCCAAACATCTTCACAAACATTCACATTTATAATACATATTAGTAGGATATAAATGGATACAAATTTGTAATAATGCCTTACATGCCTACGGAAGCTCACTGTCGTAAAAACGTACATCGCACTGCAGGAATGAATTGTTTTTAAAAATAGTACTTCATAATACACTATGTAAAACGGATTCCTCTTAAAACCTCAACAAAAAAAACGCATAGTATAAATAAAATCGTTCACAGCGCCTTCAGATCGACCGATTAACCTCAACCGTGACAATCTACACAATAAAACCTTTCAATAAGCTATAAAGACCAACATAAAGTTGGTTTGTTGGGGCCAATGTTTTAATTTCCCCTTGCGTTATCGACTTTGTTGTTAAATGAGGTGGTAGAGCTTAAGTGGGAGAAATATCGTGAGCAAAGTTGCGAACGTTGTTCTCTTTTATTTTTTAAGTAAAAAGCTAGGTTTTAAATATCGAGCGGTCACTTTGGCTGTTTGGTAGAAAGTAAACATACTGCCTGCCGAGCACAGACCTTTTCTTGAATAGCGAGAGTATGGGAGTGACTTGAGAATAAAACTCAAGTAGTGACTTACTGTTTCCTACAATGTGAACATGGTTTCAATCAAAAGCAGTCGGCAGACATAGTCTGTCTCTTGGATAGAGATAGTATGATCGTGACTGTTAGCAGTGACTAAGTCACTACTTGAGATCAAAACTCAAGCAGTGACTTTGACTGGTTGCTACAAAGTGAACATACATAACCAGCCTACCAGGCACAGACCCTCTCTTACATAGAGAGAGAGAGAGAGAGAGAGAGAGAGAGGGGGGAGAGAGAGAGAGAGAGAGAGAGAGAGAGAGAGAGGAGGGAGAGAGAGAGTATGGGCGTGACTATCAGTCACTGTTTGGGATTTAAACTCAAGCAGTGGCTTTGACTGTTTGCTACAAAATGAATAATTGACAGGTAGAAAATGCTTATGGCATTAAGTCCGCCGCATTGTAAGATTTTTTTAAGTGCAGTAAAAGTACCAATAAATAAATAAATAATAGGTATGTAAGAAGCACAAACCTTCTCTTGGATAGAGATAGTATGATCGTGACCATCAGCAGTGACTAACTCACTGCTTGAGATTAAAACTAATGTAGTGCATTTGACTATTTACAACAAAGTGAACGTACAGCCTGCAAAGTACAGACCTTCTCTTGGATAGAGATACTATGATCTTAACTATCAGCAGTGACTAAGTCACTGCTTGAGATTAAAACTCTTGTAGTGACTTTGACTGTAGCTATAGGTTTTTCAAGAACTTATCTTTTCCTTCCTCTTTCACAACTTAGATGGAGAATGTATCTACCACGGAGAAGATTAATAAGCAATTTGTTGCACAGACTCAACCAATCTTACAACTAAACTCATCTACACCCTGAATATTATTTTCCTTTGTGCGTTCTCAAGCAGTGAGGTGAGCTTACAGAGCATCCTGCCTCGTGGTTGTAGCTTCATGTTAAATAAGACAAAAGGTTCATGTGTCTATAACTTAAATTTAAATTTTATGTTAGAGTAAATCGTCCCTTATTGTTTCACGATTGTTTTTTTCGTGTCTCCTTTCTTTCTTCCCCCAGGGTAAAAAGGTTGTTTGTAGAAACGTAAAAAAAATCGGAGAAGAAGCACAATGTAACGAAGATGATAAAAAAACTTCGTAACTGAGTTAGCTTTGCAAGTTTACGAGTAATAGACGAACTTATGAACTTATGAAAGGAAAACTCCTTACAAATTCCATTGAAAGTTACTTTAATTAAGTTCTTAGTTGTGTAAAGCAAGCAGTTACTTATTAAGTTAGTTATTTTTGTATGCAATTTGGTCAATTGACAGCCGTTAACAGTAGATTAACAGCGTGTTAGTGTACGAGAAACTGGGGGTAAGTCCGCGTATTTTGACAGCCAACTGCGGAACCCTACACTGTGCGTGCCCAGACACGCACTAAGCCTGTTTTTGAGCTTGTCCAGAAGGAGCGAATCCACCGCGAATCGTCTCGCGCGACTTTATACGCGCATCAGCGAGGTACTAGGCGCCAATAACTCGCATCCACAAACCTCGCGCGAATCAAAATACGCGCGTGAATTGCGTGCACTTCGCCTTTATTTTCTGGAATGATACTTCTGCTTATACCCAAGCTAAGACTCTACCGCGTAACTTTGGTAACTTAACGTGAACTTAGTGTATATTGCAGCTGAGAACCCATTAGGCCTTAGTTATTGAGTCTGTTGTGCAACTTCAAGCTGCTGTAATTTAATATGGCATTTAATGCCGCTTCAGTATGAACTAGCAACGTCTGTGAACAGTTTTATTACAGACTAGTAGAGCCCGCGGCCACGGTTGCATGGCTAACGAATTAACACATAGCCCATATCTATTCTGAAGGTTATTCCTCCACACTGGTGAAAGAATTTTTGAAATCTGTTAAGTATTTTCGGAGATTACCCCTAAATAAACTCAACTCTTATTAAAAACTTGTATGTCTACGATGACAAAACATGCAGAACAAATATTTATTATTGTACCATCTATTCATAATCATGTTTCACAAATAAATATTTTTATCTTCTCTTATGTTTATCTTAACTCGAAAACCTCAGTGTTTACGAAAATGTTATTGTTAAAATAGAAATTCAATAAGTACGAAAAGCCGGTTCGTTTGGAATAGTATCAAAGGAAACCAGTCAACAAACTGGAATATACCGGTTCAAACCGAACCTAACTGCTTACTGCGCATTGAGCGGGATCACAGTTCCCCAACTTATAGCCTCAGCACTTACTACATACGAAACTGTATACAGGGTGTAACAAAATCTCCATATGCTATATCCGGAAATCGGAGGTTTTTATTTGTCAATATGGACAACTTTTATTATGGAAAAACGCTAAATCCGGAAAAAAATATCAGCTGTTCAATACATTTTACAGCCAGTGACACCTTTAGTATGGAAGCAGAGATTTTTTTATATGTTTACATGTTTACACAAAGCCGAAATCTATAAGTTTTGATTTACTAGAGTAACAACATTTTTCGCATTTTTTGTACGTGTAAAAACTTTCTCGACCAAATATTAAATTTTGTTGTCAGTTTATCTGTGTTATTTCTTGTATAAATACAATGTCAAGCCAATCTAATTTTGATACATATTTTGCTTCAGTTCGATAACAGTTTGTACTTTACCTATTCCGAGCACTAGGTGGAATGATTCAAAGAGCAGTAGAGCGGCAGTCCCTGGTCTCCGCCTACCCCTCTGGGATGAGTATAAATGTGGAGTTTATTTGTTAGTCTCTTCACCACATAATCCATTAATTGTGAAACTAAGAACTATGACGTTCATAAGGAAACGTTTTGTTTTTATAATGAATAAAAACAACAACATGAACAATTATAACAATATGAACAGGGAGAAGTGGAGAGCTAAAGGGGAGGCCTATGCCCAGCAGTGGGACACAATCGGGGCTACATAAAAAACCGGCCAAGTGCGAGTCAGACTCGCGCACGAAGGGTTCCGTACCATTATCAATACAGCCTTTGAATATTTCAAGCGTCTACCTGTGGCCGTTATTAATATCGAGCAAAAAACTGAAAAAAAAAAATCATGTTTGTTGTATGGGAGCCCCCCTAAAATATGTTCATTATTCTGATTTTAGTATTTGTTGTTATAGGGACAAAAAAAAAATCATTTGTGAAAATTTCAACTGTCTAGCTATCACGGTTCATGAGATACAGCCTGGTGACAGACGGACGGACGGACGGACAGCGGAGTCTTAGTAATAGGGTGTCCCTTACCCATTGGGTATGGAATCCTGAAAAATTAATAAAATATTTGAATTTGAATTTCGATTTCGACAACGTCACGATTTTTGGCAATTGGGTATTTGACAAAATATCAAATGAGTTACTTTTAAAAGGGAATTTTGTATGAAAATACTGGCTTATGACGTCACATTTCAGAGCACTCTTTTTATGTTTAATGTACTTGAAAGTCTTGATTTTCGATATTTGAAACGCGCGACTCACGTCGTCAAACTACCTAAGCGGATGAGCGTAGTCTGAACGTCACCCTCGCCTTACGTTCACTCCCTTCGTCCGCACAACCAGTTTATGTAAGCTCCTTCGCAAAGTTTCTTCCAGGGAGTGTGAGACCGTCTTTGCCGGAAATTGTTGATGGAGCGAATTAAGTGCTGCTATCAATCTGATATTGCGCATTAATTGCGTTTCCGTTCTCCTTTAGACTGCGAAATCGAAGCCCAATGACGTCAGTGAGGAGGTTTCAATCTGTCTGCTGTATTAATTTTATAACTGACTACAAAAAAGTATGACAATTTTTTATGTGTTGAGCGATAATTCCTTATCACATTGTCAGATTTCTTTGATTATTTCTAGGGTTCCGTAGTCAACAAGAAACCCTCATAGCTTCACCATGTCCGTCCATCTGTTTGTCTATCAGTCCGTGGCTTAGCTTAGAAGCGATTACCTACAAAGCTGAAATTTGGAATAGATACGAAGCGTGCCGTTTTCACTGCCAACTATGAGGTAATGTCTCCTTTTCTTCGGGGGCAAGGACATTTGTTTTATTTTTACAGTTTCTCACTTTGCAATGAGGACTTAATACATATTAATTACGCCAACTAAACGTTAGAGTTATAGTAGCAATACCACTCGCTAACGGTGAAGGAAAACATCCTGAGGAAACCTGGGTGTCTGAGCTATTCACATACCTCAGCGCTTGAAATCGCCAATCCGCGGTGGGCACGCGTGGTGATTAAGCCCATACTCTCTCTTTCTGAGAGAAGTGTCCTGTGCCTTATAGTGGGAAGTATATAGGCTGCTTATAAACGTTAGAATAAAATCTTTAAAATGTTAGAATACACTCCTACACCTAAATATTAGGGATGTTTTTTTTTCTTGTCTACCTTTGTCTTGGGTATTATTAAATTGTTCGTTTAAATATATTGCGGGTGTAGCAAAACCATGGATCCCCCATTTGCGAATTATTAAGCTTTAAAGTACAATTTTTTGTTAGAGGAAGGCTTCTTGCTGTGAACTTAAGAGGTGGTCTCATATAAATTCTGCCAAGAACCCGAATCTCAAAAGTGGCAGGTACCTATACTGCAGCTACTTTCAGTCCGCACTCGGTTGCCTGATGTCCTCCAAAATAGACAAATATGCTTCATTGCCAAGTGACAAACTGTAAAAATAGAACAAATGTCCTTGCGCCCGAAGAAAAGGATACATTAAGTTACATTTTCCGACATAGTTGGCAGTGAAAACGCGGCACGCTTCGTTTTCATACAAATTTTGGTGGTAGCGTTGCCTAGCTAGATTCATGTCTGTGGTCGGAACCATCTTTGCAACTTTGTGTAGAGCCTGATAAAGCACTTTGGTAAATTTATTTACTAAGATATCTATGGTGAACCAAGAGCTGTAACAATAACCTAAAATCTGACGTAGGGAAATATAAAGCCAATTACAGGTTCCCACTTATAGCACACAATTTAGAAACAAGATTCTTAAACTTCTACATACATACTTACGCCTGTATCCCAGAGGGGTAAGCCAGGGACTACCACTTGCCACGATCATGGCAGATCACTTTCGCTTCCGTTGCATGCACGCACGTGGGTACTTTTTATCTTGCCCTTTGCTAATGCATCCCCTCTTTGGTCGAAGTATGCCTGGGACGTCCCTTACCGGCCCTTCTACCCACATTCGCTCGATATATTTGTTTCGTCGATCTTTCTTCCTTTATCCTCTCCACATGTGCAAACCAATGCAACATTCCTTTCTCAATTCTTAATCTTCTAATCATTAAAAAAAGAAGTTACTCACTGCACACATGCTGCACAAACCTTGAGCTCTTTCTGTGTGTGCCTAAACATATAAAGTTACAAACTTGCCTATAACCTATGTCCACCCTGAAGCTCTAATCTAAACACTGGTGAAAGAATTTTAGGAATATTGCGTGGGTTTGGACATGCGGAGAGGATGAAAGAAGAAAGTTTTACGAAACAAGTATATCGAGCGAATATGGGTGGGGGAGCCGGTAAGGGACGTCCCAGGTGGACAAACTTCGACCAAATAGGGGATGTATTAGCAAAGGGCAACATAAAAAGTATGTTGAGGAGCGAATTAATATTGAGGAAGCGAAAGTGAAATGTCAGGATCGTGGCAAGTGACAGTCCCTGGTCTCTGCCTACCCCTCTGGGATACAGGCGTGAGTTTATGTATGTATGTATGGAAGAATTTAGAAAATCGGATAAGTACTTTCGGAGATTACTCCCTACATATAAACACATAAACTTACAAACATTTCCTCTTTATATTATTAGTGTAGAAGTGTAGATGTGAATTGAGTGTTCTCGATCTGTCTGTCTACCCACCCTGTACAGCGGTAAAACAAGTTTTTTGTGTCGAACCCAAATTTTAAGGATAAATGGGACCAACAGGTGCTCCGCATAGCCTTCGGGAGGCTTTGTTGGTCTTATTTTGTTACCAAGGGCGTCGGACAGGTTACAAACAACTGGTTTTTGTAGAACCTTTTATTCGTAACAGGTGGGTTAAACGTTGTTATAGTGTCTGTTTTTATTTATGTGCAGTTGATCGCTTTTGTTTGAAAAACTATTGATAATTATATTCTTTTTGTTGCACTAACCCGTGCTGAGGACAGTTTTAAAAACCTATTTAGAGGCTAAAAATTCCACCCATGTCGGGACTTGAACCCGCGACGTCAGGCTAACCGTGAACGTAATACAGAGAAAGTTTGTAAAGAGGTTCGAAATTTCGCCGATGCTTGCACTTACCCATTAGCTCAGTTTGGAGAGCGCTGGCACGGTTAGCCAGAGGTCGCGGGTTCAAGTCCCGGCATGGATGGAATTTTTAGCTTCTAAATATGTTTTTAAACTATTGATAAGCAGGTTTTTTAAAACGCGTGTACTTTATTCAGTTGTGTTAAGGGCGACATTTCAACCTAAAAGGAAAACAATAGAACAAGACTCATTACTTTTTTTCCAAAACTAGTAAAGCCCATGACTTCATTTGTGTGGTAATAAATAAACCTATTAGCCCATGTCCATCTTGAACGTCCATTCAAAATACTGGTGAAATATTTTCTTAAATCAGATAAGTAGGTACGGAGAATACCCTATACATACAAACTTTCAAACAACATCCATACATAAATTCACGCCTGTATCCTAGAGGGGTAAGCAGAGACCAGGGTCTGCCACTTGCCACAATCCCGACAGATCACTTTCGATTTGAATAGGTACCAACAGAATTGACTTTATGGCTGAATAATTTATTATGTATTCCATACTATAGTCAATCAGTATCTTGTGAGTCTTTTGACACATCATTAAAATGTAGGTTCGATGTGCATTTGACAAACTTTCGTAAAAATTGTGTCACACTAATCTTCCAAATAACACCATTGTGCGCGTAAGTCGGCTCAAGACGTCTTGCGCCAAGTTACTGTCGGGTAATGATTTTTTTTTTCTTTATGGACAATAAAAAGACATTAAAAAAGCACAATCCAAACCACTGAAACCTGTAGGGTTTATGTGTGATATTATTTTTAATTGGCAGGGTTGTCCGTGATACAATATATCTATGCAAATAACATGGTGACTTATTTCAAGACTTATTCACTGGATAGAGCTTACCCCTAGATTAACAGGTGGATAGTGTTATGAGATAGCGTTGGAGTAAGCCGGCCTAAGCTTTGTGGATAGCACCTTAACACCTATCTAAGCTAGCAGCGTAGAGTTTAAGTGGTCACTTTAACTATTAAGTTGAATTTAACTATGCACGCCACAGCTAGCGAGGCGGCGCGAGTCTTGCGTTTGGTCATAAACTCACGCTCTGTATTCCGGAGGATTAGGCAGAGACCAGAGTTTGCCACTTGCTCACGATCATGACAGACCGGTTTCGCTTCATCGACATTAATTAATCGTTGCATGCTTAAACGCCGGTTTCGGGTAATTTTTATCTTGCCCTATTTAATTTTTTCTGTCAATTAATCAGGCAACGTTGCTACCTGTTTGATGCCGGACCCAAAATTAAGGGTTTCAGGTTCGACTAGTTGGTCTTTTATAGAATTCCTTTTTTAAGGTCAATCTTATTAGTAACAAACAGTAGGTAGATATCAATTAGGTCCTTTACCTAAACTTTTTTACTCAAGCATAATTAATTTAACCGCAGGAAACTTTTACGCGTTTCAAGGGCCGTAACCTAATTACTGCTTAAACAAAGAGTTTGTTATGACTGCGCGACAAAATAAAGCTTTTAGATCTTCGCAAGTGGAGCGAGTCACTAAAGGTCATCGTCAGCCACTCGACGCCCACTGCAGGACATAGGCCTCCTTCGTGGTTTTCATAACCATGAGGCGTTTTGCCATAATCGCCACGCTCGGCAAGCGGGCTGGCGATCGCAGTATGCGGTTGGAATCTCAGGAAGACGCTGCTGCCCGTCTCCTGGTAATTGATTTCCTTAGTCGCCTTCTACGACATCCACGGAAGGAAATGGAGTGACGGTATTCTTAATCCGACGCCACACGGAAAAGGTCAACGGAGATCAAATCGCGGGAGGTGTTAAGAATTTTGGTTACATTATGTTGCCTCAATCGTGCCCCGCTGCTGGGCAAAGCCTCCTCTTTAGTTCTCCACTCCTCTCTATTCGTGGGCACCTCCTGCCAACCCGGTAGAAAGGTCATGAGGTCTTCGCTCCATGTCCGCTTGGGTTGGCCACGTTTGCGACATCCGTCGCAGGTACATTCAGAAGGTTATGGGTTCGAATCCCCGCATGTACCATTGATATTGTTTTCTTAGTTACGTACAATTGTGAAGTTATAGCAGCAATACTCGCTAAAGGTGAAGGAAAACAGCGTGAGGAAGCCTAAGGAAGCCTAGTTCACGTACCCCAGCGCTTCAAATTGAAGAAGAAGAAGAAGAAGAAGAAAGACGTTTATTATACCAACAAGATACATCACAGAAACAAAATAAGCGCATAAGTAACATAATATTGCCAATCCGCGGTGGGCACGCGTTGTAATTAAGCCCGTACTCTCTCTGAGAGAACGCTGTACCTTGCAGTGAGACGTGTATTACAGGCTACATAAAAAATTCGGTATCTACTTAAGCCTTTTGCGTATTTGCTTTCAGTCGATTGATTTTGTTTGCGTTTTTCACCATTTGAATTTTTCGCCCACCCAGTATAAAAAGCCCGTGACTATAAAAAGAACTACTCACCAACGTGAAACATTGTGAACGGAAATGGGGTAGAATAATATAATTGAAAATTGAGCAGCTTAATGGAAAAGGGCGGTACAATGTCTGCGTTTAACCTACATTCTGAAGGTTGCCCTGTACTTCAAAGTTTAACAGAGTAAGGAAAATATCAAATAAAAAAATTTAAAAAAGCTGACTGAATAAAACAAATACGGTCTTATTTAACAAAACACGATTCCTTGGGGCCCTCCTCAGAGGCAGTTTATATAGTCCCTGGTAAAGGGCAAAACGCAATCACAGATTAAATAAACTGCCTCTGAGGTGTGTTTTAGAGGAATAGAAACACCGCTAACCTTTTATATCTCCATGCACAAATTAAGTACACACAACAGTAGGGGTATCATGACAATAGAGGTAATTTCTGGAAGGACTGGGTCCTAAACTAGATCAGAGATCTGTATCTTAGGATGCTAGGCCTCCGTGCGGTGGTAGCCTAGTGGGAAGACCTTTGGACTCGGTAGCGGGAGACCCAGGTTCGATTCCCAGTGCGAGCATGTACCTATGACTTTTCTTTTTAAGTTATGTACATTTGTGAAGTTATAGTAGCAATACCATTCGCCAACGGTGAAGGAAAACATCGTGAGGAAACCTGGGTGTCTGAGCTATTCACATACGAGTACCTCAGCGCTTGAAATCGCCAATCCGCGGTGGGCACGGGTGGTGATTAAGCCCATAGTCTCTCTCTGAGAGAAGGCCTGTGCCCTACAGTGCGACGTATATAGGCTGCTTATGATAGGACCAAAAACTAAACGAAAAATTATGAAATACTGCAAACAGAAAGTCAGTAGGTACAAGTCAAAACCGACAGAGAAATATACAAACTTAGAAATTATACAAAAATACAAAGCTAAAAACCTAACATAACTCATTCTCATACAACTAATTTAAAAACCGGCCAAGTGCGAGTCGGAGTCGCGCACGAAGGGTTCCCTATCATTATCTATACAACATTTGAATATTTCAAGCGTCTTGTTGCCGTTATTAATATTGAACAAAAAACGGCAAAAACATCACGTTTGTTGTACGGGAGCCCCCCTTAAATATGTATTTTATCCTGTTTTTTAGTATTTCTTGTTATAACGACAACAGAAATAAATCATCTGTGAATTTCAATTGTCTAACTATCACGGTTCATGAGATACAGCCTGGTGACAGACGGACGGACGGACGGACGGAGTCTTAGTACCTTACCTTTTGGGTATGGAACCCTAAAAAATAATAAAATATTTGAATTTGAATTTCAATTTTGACGATTACTAATACTCCGTCCGTCCGTCTGTCTGTCTGTAACAATTAATTTTGCCATTTAACAGTCTATCGACAAAATCAGCAACATCAACAACAACAGCAAAAGAGGTTTGTCAGGATTGTGGCAAGTGCCAGACTCTGGTCTCTGCCCACCCCTCCAGCATACAAGCGTGAGTTTATGTTATGTAACAGCACATGAATCTTTACAAGCATGCACTCTACACATTATGTTGTAAAATAACTGAGTGGACTTGGGAATAAAAACGTAAAGTTAATACTACTGCCTGCTGTCTCTTGAAGTTTACGAACTTTAAACATAGAAACACTTTAAAATCTTAAAAATTCGTTCATTCGTAAAAAATCAGTTCGACTGTGAAATAACCTTATTATTTAAATTAGAGCCTATAAGATAACTTATGCGCATAAAGGAGAATGACTGCCTTGTTTTTTAAACTATAAAACTAATTACTTGCGTAATGACAAGTCAATTTTTGTTTCGTTGACTTAAACGTTCTGGAAAACCGTTTAAACTGCTATTATTATGACACCTAATGTGGAAGCGGTGGTAGCCCAGTGGGTAGAACAATGGACTCGGGAGCGAGAGACCCAGGTTCGATTCCCAGTGCCTATGACTTTGTTTATTTTCAAAGTTACCTACATCTGCGAATTTGTACTAGCAATACCACACGCGAACTTTGAAGGAAAACATCGTGAGAAAACCCGCAGTTGGTTGGCTCCGCGCGTATTGAGTGGTCTTTCCTGTGGAATAGGCCAACTAAGCTATCAGGATGGTATAAACATGTGCTGGGCAAGCCTACTCCATCTAAAAAACATGTCCCAGACACTGCAGCGTCCGAGTGATCCCTTCAACTATCTAGTGTGAGTGAAGTTATCACTGGACGCTTTATAAATCATCTCATTACGTTAATGTGAAAGCAATAAAATGACTGTCCAAACTAGCTCCAATTAATAATGCTGGTAGTAAAAGAGTCATCATTAAAGGACCGATGTATTTGTTTCTATTATCAATCTTTCCACCCGCCTAATGGTTGGCGTTAACCCCAAAAGTACGGGATCAAGATAAACACCATTTCACTAACCTTTTTACACCGCGTCGCAGTCACGAAACGAAACCGGCCAAATCCTTATACCGACTCCAACAATCAATCACACAGAAGAAAAAAAAAACAAACACACAAGTTTTACGAACTGTGAAAAAGCGTCCGAGGCCACTATTTTTGTTTTAATTCACTTCAGGAGGCTAAAGAAAAACGTTCGACCGACAAAGCCGTCGACGGTGTGAAAATTTACGAACATGCAACGGCTGTACTGAAAATTAACCCTCAAACTGCCTCAAAAATACTGGCCAGTGAACGCGAATCCCGATAACTGGCTGGTTAGAGACACAACACTTCGTCTGTCACTTTTAGTCTTCCGCGCGATTTTGAATTTCGAATCGTTTTCAAAACGCCGCGTGATGGAACGCTCTCGAGAGGCGTGACGTAACTGAACGCCACGCACGACACCCGGCGAGGTACTGAAGGTAGCTGAGCAGCCCTGGACAAGCCTCGCGGCAAAGAGTAACATTGAACAGACGCGGCAATCGAAAATAAGAATGTTTTGGTAACCACGCTGTGGACGGAAATTATGACTTGGTGATTTGCGAAGTCAAATCACACGTGTGTTTAATGGGTTCTCACTTTTGTCTGTTTAGCTTTATCGGATGTTATGGTCCAATATTTTAGTTCATCGTTGAGGGCCTTATGTGGTGGTGATTATTAACTTACAAATGTAAACCGTATAAACAACAATGACAACTTTTAACAAAACCAAATTGCAGTAGAGTCGACAGCCGACAAACATTTACAGATTAATTTCAAACTTCATCATCAACCCATTATGTCCCCACCGAGGGGCACGGGTCTCTTCCCTGAGGAAGGTATAGGCCATTTACTCCACCACGGGGGCCAAGTCCGGATTGGTGGAGGCTTGTAGACTAGTGGCTCGTCTACTGTCAGAAGTTGTCAAGCCGCCCTAAGGCCTCTGACTTGGCTTAACGACTGCCATCTATCGACGGCAGCCGGCACCAACAGCTTAACGTGCCTTGCGAAGCACGGAACCGCTCGGAAAACTTTCAAACTTGTCCATACCTATTGTAACGAAAAGTGCACGCAAGTAAAGTCCGAAGTGTTGTCGTCCGTATCTTTCTAGGGTTGGGGTAAGGGCCACAAAAAGTACCCGAAGAATACCAGCTGAATGTTTCAACTTTTAAAACAAACTTCACATGAATTTCTGACTAAAACATGACTCAAATACGCTTACCAAGCTAAATGAGGTCGTTGAGAAGTATGTCTCGTCATCTGGTGTTACTTTGAATGACAGGATACGCAATAGTTTCATTAGAGAACGTTGTAGACTGAAAGAGAATGTAGTGACTAGAATTGAGACAGGAATGTTGCGTTGGTTTGGAGATGCAGACGGGATGAAGGAAGAAAGATTGAAGCAACAAATGTATCGATCGAATGTGGGTGGAAGTGCCGGTAAGGGACGTCCCAGCCGGACATACTTCGACCAAGTAGGGGACGTATCAGCAAAGGGTAAGACAAAAAGTACCCAAAACCGGCGTGCGTGCATGCAACGACTAATGAATGTTGAGGAAGCGAAAGTGATCTGTCAGGGTCGGGGCAAGTGGGAGCCCCTGGTCTCTGCCTACCCCTCTGGGATACAGGCGTGAGTTTATGCATGTACGTATGTAAAAATAATAAAAGCACACAAGGTAAAAATTTCAAATAATAGTGTACAGTTTAGGCCAATATTTCATTAAAATTAATGTGACCAACTCAATAACTAAGTAAGTGAAAAGAGTACAAACATTACATACAAGTTAGTTGTTACTATTAACTCTTTATTTTGGAAGAAAACTTGCCTAATTTCCTACTGAAGTGCCACTACTTTTCTACGAGCTTTTCCGCAAACCTAATCTATGACACTACAACGACCTTAATCTGAAATCTCTTTTCAACTCATCGCGACTCTCATTATTGATCTCTTTCACTCCTCACTACCCGGTGCAATAAGAAATGTCTCCCTCTCGCACCTGCTAAAGCTCTAGAAGGCCATCTCGCTCGCACGCCCACTGCAGAGCTACGAAAACGCGGCATTGGCACCGTAATTGGAACTTTTTCCATTGAGTCGGTCATAGAGCAGAAAAAAACTGTTTATTTGACGTTATTGCAGATGTGACAGTTATTTCCGTGGGGTTTTCCCTTTCGTGTAGGTAGAGATGAAATGTGTTTTAAGGTTAAAAGTTTTTGTGTAAGGGAAACTTCCTTATGTTTACTTTCGAGTAAGCAATAAGTGTTGTACTTAGGAAGTTTAGTACGTCTAGTAGTGTCTTAGTACATATTTTGTTTGATCTACATTTTGAAACGGACACCTAGTTTTTCTTGTAACGTTCAATAAGTCACAGTTTCTGTGTTACTTTGAATAATTTTTTTTTTACTTTTGACTTTAAGTTGATAACTCTGTTAACTAAGCAAACCTGTTTTGAAAAGAATAAATGTGGAGTTTCTTTATTAGTTTCTTCTCCGCATAATCTATTAATTATGAAACTAACAGCTTTGACGTTCACTAAGTAAACATTTTGTTTTTATAGTGAATAAAAATTTTTGACTTTGACTTTGACTTTATACAAGGTGCATCGAAATCCTCCCATGAAATCGCGAAAACTTTGAAATCGCATAAAAAATGTCAGCCTTTCCATATATATGTTAATGCCACCACAGGTGGTAACTTTAATATGTAATAGCTGGGCCGCGTTTTATTAAACCACAATTCATAGTTTCTTACGGCAATTCGATATACATTGCGTAGCAGAGTCTTCCTACTTGTTAATATGTGGGTTAATCGACTTTGCAGTGTACAACGAATTGTCATAATAAAATAAACAAGTGAATCAATAAACAAATGAATAAATAAACAAATAAATAAAAACTGCCTCGTTGGTCCAGCGGTATCGCGTCTGATTACGACGCCAGAGCTCGTGGCTTCGATTCCCACTTGGGCCTCCCGTAAATTTGTACAAATGGCCTCGGTCTGGGTGTATTTCCACGTTTGTGATGTCCTTTCCTGGTTACCATAGCACAGGGTATCCAAGTTTGGGACCAGGACAAGTGATTGTGTTGTATGGAAATTATTATTATTGTTAATTGTAGTTCTATGAAAAAAAGCCTCGGTATTTTTTCACAATTCAGTTTTTTTTCCGTAGTAAAACTTACTCGTATACAGTATGTAATAACCTCTCGAGAAGATCCCCCTTTGTATGAGACCCAAAAAGGGGGACTTTAAGGCTGCTATTTTGTTGGGCATTAGGGCATTAGCTTGTAAAAAAATAGTATCATCATCATCAGCTATGTGACGCCCACTGCAGGACATAGGCCTCCTTCGTGGTTGTCATGACCATGAGGGATTTTGCCATAATCGCCACGCTTGGCAGGCGGGTTGGCGGTCGCAGTATACGGTTGGAATCTCAGGAAGACGCCGGTCTCCAGGTAATTGTGTTCCTTAGTCGCCTTCTACGACATCCAGGGAAGGAAATGGAGTGACGCTATTCTTAATCCGGCGCCACACGGAAAGATAATATACTTTTGACGAATTTGGTCTTAAGAATTGATGTATAATTAAAGTGCGGATATTCACGGCATATTTTTCTTGTCCTGTACTAAGATTTTCTTTAAATTTGATTCCATAATTTTATTAAGATCATGTTTGGTTGGTTATCCGTGAATACGGATACGCGTCAGTTACCGCAGGCACTGACTGAAAACCAGCACTGAGAGCTCACACCCTCAGCACAATGCTGAGTCAGATGCCCTTTGTGGCAACTTTGACACACCACAGGATGCACTCTGACGCTCTGATTCATTTATTTCACTTGCTTTTCATTTGTACTTGTTATGCCTTTTTTTCTTGTGATGTGTTAATTTGTCCCAATAAATGTCTTTCTTTCTTTCTTCAATAATTTTGGAAACAAGTTTTCTGTATTCAAAACTACGTCTATACGTAGTACTTATTCAATACAGATTTTAAAATGAAAATATAAAGGGTAAGGGAGCCTATTACTTAAGACTCCGCTGTCCGTCCGGCCGTCCGTCTGTCACCAAGCTGTACCTCATGAACCGTGATAGTTAGACAGTTTAAATTTTCACAGATGATGAATTTCTGTTGCCGCTATAACAAAAAGTACTAAAAACGGAAAAAAAATAATATTTAAGGTGCCCACCTTAAAAAAGTCACGTTTGTTGTATAGGATATACAGCAAACGTGACTTTTTTTCCGCTTTTTGCTTGATATTAATAATGGCAACATGTAGACGCTTGAAATATTCAAATTTTGTATAGATAACAGTACGGAACCCTTCGTGCGCGAGTCTGACTAACACTTGGCCGGTTTTTATCTTGCGAAGGTAATGAAGTTGATCAAACAACTTCAAAACAGATGTATGTAAGAGGCAGAGGTATTGCATATCAAATATGTTCAATCTGAGTAATATTATCATATCAAACACCTAATGCATATCATATCATAAGCAACCTATATACGTCCCACTGTAGGGCACAGGCCTTCTCTCAGGGAGAGAGTATGGGCTTCATCACCACGCGTGGCCACCGCGGATTGGCGATTTCAAGCGTTGAGGTATGTGAATAGCTCAGACACTCAGACACAATGTTTTCCTTCACAGTTAGCGAGTGGTATTGCTACTATAACTTCACAAATGTACATAACTTAAAAAACTAAGTCAGAAGTACACGCCCGCACTGGGAATCGAACCTGAGTCTCTCGCTTCCGAGTCCAATGTTCTACCCACTAGGCTGCCACACATACAATACAATATTTTTCTGTAATTTTAGACATTTTAAACAGACATTCATTTTGAAATCGGCAAAGTTGAACTTTGGTGTGGAAAGGCAATTTTTTTGTTGTCTCTTCAAAATTTTTTAACACCATAACATAAGCCCGTGTTTTTATCCCGGAGGGGTAGACAGAGACCAGGGTCTGCCACTTGCCACGATCCTGACAGATCTCTTTCGCTTCATCAATATTCATTGGTCGTTGTCGTTAGTTAAACAAATATTTTGCAATAAAGCAAATTTCTCAGCATCAATAGACAAACCACTTCTAATGAACCGCATTTTTTTTAAACAAACCCCACATCATTATCATCATCAGCCATTTGACGCCCACTGCCGGACATAAGCCTCCCTCAAGGTTTGCCCACGGGCGATGCAGAGCAGGCAGGCCCCCCACCAGATGGTCTGACGACCTGGTTACGGTGGCGGGGAGTCGCTGGATGCGGGCGGCCCTACACCGGGAAGGTTGGAAAACCATGAGGGAGGCTTAATTATGTCCTTGCAATGAGCTTCAAATGGCTGATGATGATTATGATGATAGCTTATGTTTATTTTTAGCGATTAGTCGTGAAAAAATATAAATATAAAACCCTCACAGAATTCCGTGCCGAAGCGGGATTTAAACCCACTCCTTGGGCATTATTAGTATGATACGCTGTGATGCCCGAAACCGGCGTGGGTGCATGCAACGACTAATTAATGTTGAGGAAGCGAAAGTGATCTGTCAGGATCGTGGCAAGTGGCAGACCCTGGTCACATCAGTTTTTTTTTTGTGATTTTGAAGTTGTTTAATCAACTGCATAAACTTCTGGTCTCTGCCTACCCCTCTGGTATACAGGCGTGAGTTTATGTATGTATGTATCTACGTTGTGATACCGTGCCAAGCAGCGGGGGGATTTTTTTTTATTTTTAAAACAATCTTGAGCGTAAGGGCTTCATTGTCGGATTGGCTTTCTCTCTCTCTCTCTCTCTCTCTCTCTCTCTAAGAAACAATTGCGATTAGTACTTTGCCATTTTGGAAGTGGTTTAATGATCGATAGTGAAAATAACGGATTTTTCGTTATTTCAATAACACCTTGTATAATGTATTACTGTACAAGTATTACTCATTTAATGTCGAGACATTTTTTTTTTCATTTTACGCCATTCACTACGGATAAAATAAATAATTTAGTATTTCATTCCGTCGTAAACCGCAAACTCTAAGCGACAAGTCAAAGAAATAACCCTGTATAAATATATGCATATGAATCGCGGGTTGGAAGGTTGGTCGCGGCTTAAGTAGGTAAAGTACTTTTCCTTAGACATAAGGTAAAGAAGACATCAAAGATGAACTCGGTAGGTATAAATGAGATTGTAATATTCAGGTCGCAGTTGCATCCGTCCATGGCTGTAGCACATTTATCTCTTAGACCAAGATCCAGATGGACACTTCTGGGGTCTGGTCACCCAACAAATCAGCTCATTAGAAGCACAATAATCCTTGAAGAAATTGCAAAAATTCAATTGGTTTTATTAGCTGAATATTTTTTGAGATTGTAGTCTTAACAAAATAATTACCTCTTTATCATATTTATTTTTAAAAAGTACTAAGAGTCTGCGTTTAAGTCAATTGTTAATGCGATACTAAAGGGGACTAACTGTACGTAAAAAAAATGCATTAACAGAACTTTAAATTATTCATAGAATCACTACATACCCTTTTAGTATTGAATTTTCAGTTATAATAATTAAACACAAAACCTGTTTATTTATTCTGTTAAGTCAGATCTATACTTACCATGAGTAAGCTCTGCTCTGAAAACCTGGCCTGGCTCTGCTGAAAAAATCGCAAGTAGGTAGTGAATAATAAAAACTAAAAATATAGAGGTCTTTTTTATAAAAACACGATTCTTCTTAAACACTCTTGAGAGGCACTTTAAATAATATGTGATTACGTCTTTCCTTTTTTCCTTTTACCTTAAAGTGCCTCTGATGAGGGTTTCAGAGGAATCGTGCTTTTATAAAAAAAAACACCGTAAAACTATTAATAAAACTTGTTTGTAAAGCTTTCAAATCATAGAGTTACCCTTTACACGAAGACCTGGAACTATCTTGAATCTTAGGCTATCCCACATTTGCCGTAATTGCCTAAGTGTGTAGGTGGCAACGCGCGTAATTCCCATACAAATTGCTGTCTTATGCGCGTCCGAATGCATTCATACCTCGGATACCTTTGTGCCTATTTCATGATACGAGGAACTTGTTGCGATTTTGTGCCAAGCGTAGGCGATAAGTACCATTGAGCTACATATGGAACGAAATATCTTTATTGCAACAATGTACTATTGGATCCAAATATTTTGGCTGTCAAAGAAAGTAAATATTTTTGGATAGTTGGATATGTCCCATTGATGTCTCACAGGAGCGTGATTTGACTTTTTGACCAAGATTTGTGCTCTGATGTGCAAAAAAAAAAATTATTTTATCTTAATTTCAGACATTTGCCGCCTTATTCAACTCATTTGGCGGACACACTTCGGCCAAATAGGGGATGCATTAGCAAAGGGCGAGATAAAAAGTAGCCAAAACCGGCGTGTGTGCATGCTACGACTAATGAATGTTGATGAAGCGAATGGGGTCAGTCAGGAACGAGGCAAATGGTAGGGTTTGCCTATCCCTCCAGGATACAGGCGTGGGCTTGTATAATGTACTGCCACCTCTGACCAAGTGGTCAGAATTTGGCGAGAATTTGTCGAGATCATCCCGCCGTCGTCTTCTTAAAAAACAGGCCCGTATATTACAGCAAATATGTATATTCGTAACCTTCAAATATCTTAGCTTTACGTGGAATTAAGTTTAACAATGGAGTGTTTGTTACTTCTCAATTTCAGTGTCGTTTCTGAGCGCATTCGATAAATAACCCGATTACCCGTAGAACAAAATAACAAATAGTGAAATTTCTTTTCCGTAGCGTTACTGTAGGGATATGCATTCGGAGAAACCCTCAGTCATTTGTACGTAGCACTGCCGCGTATCGACACAAATGTGTCGCGTGAACTTATCGTTATGCAAAAATCTCTTTGAGTGTCGCCGTCAGCGGGCGATGGTATCGCGTGCTACCCACGTTCAGTGTGCAGTGGCGAGCTGGGAAACTGAAACAGTAACCCATCCCCCCATCCACGAGCCTACGTACATCCACTGCTCTAAAACTGCTGTAAAAAAGTAGCAGCGGTCGTAGCGGAGCGGTAGAAAGCCGGCTTCTCATTTGGGAGGTCGTGGGCCACGAGCCTATTGTTTACCTATAAAAACCTATTTAATGTATGTAAACTGTAGAAAACGCTACTGGGTGTGCATATCAATACCCTTAATAGTTATAATAGATGAGTTAGACTACTCGTAACATCTTTTGTACATCTGTTAATTTAATAAAATAAATATAAATAAAAAATAAATTTAATTTCAACGTATCGTGTCCAGCCGACGACGTAGCTAAACGCCATCGTAGACTTACACATTGTCAGGAAAATATCTTCTTCTCGTAGTTCCTTCTTATGTCGGAGGCCGGCTATCATGATGGCTATTCCATCCCGTGATATTACGGCTTAGCCAAGATTTTTTTCTACACCATGTCTTCTTCGTCCTCGGATATTGCCTTGCAGGGAAATATTGTCCGATTTAAAACCTAACTTAGGTGACTTACGTCATTCGCCGCGCTAACGTAACTTACGTTAGCGTAAGTCACCATAAAAGTGGAGTGCGATTTTGAGTCACCTTTTTTCGTGGCAGCAAGTGCATCTATTTTAATATTATTAACATTTGCAACGCGCAATAAAACGTGTCATACAAACATGAGGGCTTTGAAGATTTGGATCTGCTTGACACTTTGTGGCCTGATTAAGACTTTCGGATCAAAACATTGTAGTGTCTTCACAGACGTTTTCTCACGAGTCATTCGATAGCACATTTAAGCGTGTGTGTGTGTGGTCTTGGTGATAAAAATATTTGACTATACACAATGAATTTTGGGTGGTTTGAAAGTCGTAGAAAAATTTACGTGCCTTGTTAAAGCATGCTCATTTTTAAATCACTATGGGCCGGTTTCTGAATTGAGAATTTCACTAAGTAAATACTTAAGTAACGTTCTGTCACGCTCTTTTCTGAGAAATTCGAAGAGACAGCACTACAGTTAACCATTTACTTAGCGAAATTCTCAATTCAGAAACTGGCCATAAATGTAGTTAAATAGCTATCGAATACGCTAGTTTTCAGTTTTTAGCCTTATAAGGCACGTTCCATAAATATCTAGACCAAACTCGAATCTATTGGAACCATTAGTATCCAGCCAAAGGGATGCGTGAGTGCCACGGGTCCGCGGGTTATTGTCCTGATAGATGGAGAGGCGGTACTATTTTACCGCATTTTTTTAACAAGATTTCTCAACTCAAAACGACATTTCTCGACTCCCTTTTTTTAAATCACGTCTATACCTAAAAGTATTACTCTAAATAGATGGCATTTACAATTACTAATTGCATATCCGCGGCTTTCAAACCACCTGAATTTCAGCGTGTATTGACTCTTGAACTTCTCTTCTTCTTTAAGTACCCAGTATTGATTTTCCTCTTTCAGTTACCACTTTAGTATCGGCTCAGCATATCCGTGTCTTCTTTTTGCCGATGATGAACTAGATATTTTTCTTATACGTTCATGGCACTCACGGTTTAATTGCTTCTTAATTTATGTTGTACAGCATCTGCCTATTTTAAGTGTGTGTACTACATACTATACTTCTGTCAGTGTGTCATTTTTTTGTATTTGTGTTTTGGTATTTTTGTACAAATAAACATAAATAGTTGCATCTACGAATACTTATAGTTTTTCCTAGATTCTTACATAGATAAATAAATGTGTTTTTTTGTTTTTCTGCTTCTTGAAGGTGATTGTGAGTAAAGCTGAACTTTGGAGGTGTCAACGTACCTCAGCGTTTGAAATGTGGGACGCATATAGGCTACATAGCATGGCATAAGCAGCCTATATACGTCCCACTGTAGGGCACAGGCCTTCTCTCAGGGGGAGAGTGTTGGCTTAATCACCACGCGTGGCCACCGCGGATTGGCGATTTCAAGCGCAGACACTCCTCACGATGTTTTCCTTCACCGTTAGCGAGTGATATACAAATGTACATAACTTAGAAAACCAAGTCATAGGTACATGCCCGCACCGGGGATCAAACCTGGGTCTTTCGCTTCCGAGTCCGATGTTCTACCCACTAGGCTACCACCGCATTTAAAAACAAAATAAATTTAGCCGGTTTTTCTTCAACATTTATTATGTTTTAAATAAATTGCAATAGATAAGTACCTACGAATATGAAAAATTGTGGGTTAGGCCACTTTTGCGCTGATGGCCTCAATTCAATTCGTAAAAGTATCACTGATTCCGTTTGCGTCCGGCGAACAAAAGGCCCTAACACACAGCTTCCTAATTACTGTTCAGGACACGTCCAGCAACAAACGGTAGATCGTAATTTTTACGCGTTACGATAGCAATTTGACATTTATTGTGGGCATTAAGGGGCAATATCGCAAACATGCCAGCCATTTTGTGCACAGGCTGAATTCACAAAATGGCCGCCCAGTAACTTTGTCATTTTTTTTTGCAATAAATGTCAGTTCCGTTTAGTATTGTAGATTCAGAGAGAAAACTGTGGGTAGGCAAAATCTCAACATCCACAAATCCCAAAAATAGAGAGTTTTACTCGTCGATACAACTTGTTCAATGGCGAAAAAAATTACAGCTTTTTTATTATATTTCAATGCCGCTGGTAAAAACTTTAATATGGAATAGCAATTTTTTTTCTCGAATCATCCGTCTTCTTCAATCCACTTTAACTAGTCGTTCACTATTTCTGGTATACAATACAATTAATAATATTCACACAATACAATTAATAATATTCGTCTTTATTTTATTTCTTTATTATAAACGAAATACCCGGGGCCGGCCGGTCGGACAATCAAGAACGCCATATTATGTTAACACTATGTGATGAGTCATTCATTTTATCTTTTTTTCTCTTCAAATAAAGTTGTAGAACAATAATTGTGGTTGAAAGTGACAAACTAACTAAAAATTTTTCAGGAATTGCGCATTTCAAAAACCACCCTGTATATCCAACATCTCAATATCTCTCGTAGTACAGTCGACAGCAGGTCAAACTTTACATATTT
Organism: Yponomeuta cagnagella; assembly: GCA_947310995.1. Lineage (NCBI taxonomy): Eukaryota > Metazoa > Arthropoda > Insecta > Lepidoptera > Yponomeutidae > Yponomeuta > Yponomeuta cagnagella. Next base: position 6,920,409 of record OX371293.1, read on the forward strand.
GTCGCAAAGTCGTCCTTAACGTAACTGATTTGAGTGAAGGTTGATATGCTACTGTACTCATATCGACGATAGAGTTATTGATGGGGAAAAAGCTTCGACATTTCTAGTTATCACGTGTCGCACAAGGTTTGTTGTAATATAAGCGCCGCACCTGCGGTCTGGGGTAGGGATGGGACAGGAGTATTTTTATCGATAATCTGGACCGACGATCTGAGGTAGATTGCTGGCAGTGGCTGGATGAGGACGGCCGAGGACAGAGGGAAGTCGTGGTGCCTATGTCCAGCATTGGACGAGTACGGAATGATTGATTCATAAAGTTACATCGCATTATCATTTACAACAACTTAAATTTTACAACGTTTTTCTTTAATTTTTGGTTTCCATTATTTCAGTGTTTATTATGTGGTTTTACTATATTTAGGGTTCCGTACTCGAAGGATGGGAGCCTGTTGCTCTGTCTCCACTGTCTGTCTGTCTATCTGTCTGTCCGTCTGTCTGTCTGTCCGTCCGTCCGACCTTTAAAGGGCTCGATCTTTGTAACCGTAACAATGGCGTATTATGTATTACGGCGGATTACATAACAAATAAAGAAAAGGTTGGTCTCCATAAAACAAACGTGATATTTCGCCATTTTTTGTTTACGCTCTATCGTCAAACGGAAATACATATAGGCATTAAACTTGGCGTGATTAAAAGACTTATTTAAGGTACAGGTTATCCTAGTTTAGGGATCAATACACTATAGTAGCCTGGTAAAACTGTATTTACTTATTGAATGTTGTACCTATTGTACGTATTATTTAATAAATTACTTACTTACTGTATAACACGGTCACCCTGTATATTTTTCATGCTTTTCGATTTGTTCCGTTACTTAAAAAACACTGTTTATGCTTATTACATATTGTAACGACACATAATAACAAACGGGCAAGCGCGAGTACAGAACCCTCGGTGAGCGATTCCGACTCGCACTTGGCTGATTGTTTCTGCTTTATAGTGGCACAGTATGATGGATAATACTTGGAATTCTATGTGTGAAGTAGAATGGACATTCTTCTATGTAGGGCTATAGAACATAAACCGAAAATTTAAAGAGCATACAACCATAAGTTAAATGTGCACCTTGTTAGTGCTCCTTAATTAATAAAATAAAATACCAATTTGGGTATAAGAATCCGAGATTTAAGAAAACAGTGGTATGGGACACTTACTCTTATGAGTTAATCCTATATGCAACCGATCATTACAAGTTACAAGCCTATTTTCAGGAAGAGACTATATAGGCTTACTCACCACGCGTGCCCAATGCGGTGATATCAATTCCTGAGACAGAAAGAAATGGCGTGGCTTTGGGAAGGCCCAGGTACAGCAATGGACGAATGCAGTCTGATTGATTGATTGGGCGCTGAGATATTTCGAAAACACGCCAGCCCTTCTCACTAAAAGTATTCATTATGACTCGCGGCGCATGCTCCTATATTACCCATACATTTAACGTATGTACTCGCGATTGATAATCCGGAAAACTCAACTTAAATAAGGTTACGTTACGATTAGAGGTAGGAAATTTACAAATATAACTTAGCGTTGAATAATATACATAAGCAACCTATATACGTCCCACTGTAGGGCACAGGCCTTCTCTCAGGGAGAGAGTATGGGCTTAATCACCACGTTTCGCCTCTAACACGAGGCATCCTCAGGCTCCGATGATCGACTGACAGTCAATCGACTATCGGAGCCTGAGGATGCCTCGCGTCGCAACTTTTTTTTTCACACAAGTATTAATGTTGGTGGTGGTTTCTTGCTTCTGCTTGAAAAAGTGGGGGGGAGGTGGTGCATTAACTAACTGCATGGGGCTTGTGGGATTTTGGCGTAATTTAGCAAAGTAATTTTCATATTTTAATGCTATATGTATTTGTTTTATTGTAAAACCCAATACAGTAGATAGCCAAGTAATAACAGGGCTGGAAGTGTGGAAAAAATTATCGACATTAGGCACGTCACTACACAATCATAATAGAGGTGCGGCTAATCGAACAAAAACGTGTATCGACTACCAGCACTAGAGTAAGATTGCGAGTCCAGGACCATACAGTAAGAAGGTATAAAAGGTGGCACTCAAATTTAATGCTAGACGAACACATTGTTAACTAGTTGCATCGATTCTAGGATCAGAAAGAACACTGGATTCAAATACTACATTTATGTACTATAAGAATAATCAGTAATTATCAAATTCTGAGCGGTGTGTAAGCAAATTCTGAAATCTGTCCAAAAACCACCCAAATGCGTGTCGGGCCACGCCCAGTTTTGGGTTCCATAAAAGGAGGGGTTTGCTTTACGGAGCTAGCAACTTCATCAGAATAATTTTCAGTGGAATTTTTACGACGTTTTCCTTTTATAAGTTGGTCGCCCATTACTTGTAGCCATGATAGTTTTTTTTTTAAAGTTTATTATATTATTATATGCTACTTCCCTGAATTTGTTCACGTTTCTGCAGTCAACCATTTAGCTTGTGGGAGGGGTAAAAAACATTTTACTCTCTAATCGTTAGTATTTAAAATCTGAAAAAAAAATCTTTTTTCTAGATCTGGTGTTATTTGAGCTGTAGAGAGAGAGAGAGAGAGAGAGAAACAATTTATTTATCGGCACAATACTCCAAACATAAACAAAACTGTAACAAAAAAACATAAAAAAGACAAATTTAACAAAAAACATAAAATGAAAATTGGATAGATTAGCACAAGAAAATTTTAAAATCACAATTCGAACATAAATAATATTATTAGTTTAAAGTATTGAGCCCCTAAAATGGTTCCCGACTCAGCATATGTTGTAGCTGCCACCGAGGTATCTGACCACAACGCTGATATTCTGTCGAGACCATGTTGCGAGTTAGTCGCGTGTTTGTGAAAATAAAAAGACAAAAATGATTAAAAACAAAAGAAAAAAAAAAGAAAAAATGCATGAGTACCTACTTTTTCCCCAACTATTCGCGCCGCGCAGCGCAATAACTCTCACACAAATCCGTGCGCTCGGAGAACCCGGCTTTACCTAATACACTTGACTACTAAAACAGAGGTCTTGGGTTCGATTCCCACTGGAGGCGGTCGAACTATAATTTACAAGTACCATACAATACAAATAGAAAGAGAAAAGGTCTATGCCCAACCCTGGGCTCTGTTTATGGGCTGGGTAGATAGATAGATTCCATGTGGCGCCAGCTTAAGAATAGCGTCAGTCCATTTCCTCCCGTGGACGTCGTAGAAGGCGACCGAGGAAATAAATTACCAGGAGACGGGCAGCAGCGTCTTCCTGAGATTCCAACCGCATACTGCGATCGCCAACCCGCCAGCCAAGCGTGGCGATTATGGCAATGATGACTTATGACCTTTATGAATTATGACCCCTTATAGTTATGAAAACCACGAGGGAGGCCTGTGCCCTGCAGTGGGCGTCAAGTGACTGATAATAATGTACATAGAAGGGTACAATACAATACAATAAAAGTAATTTGTATTTCTCCATCCACAAGTTAACTGCAATAGTAGTTAACTGCAATAGTAGCAGAAAGATTGTATCCTTGGATGGCTTCAGTCTGGGTGTATGATTTCCTTCCCTGATTACCATGGCACAGAGTATCCTAGTTGGGGGACTAGAAGTGATTGTGTTTGTTTTGCGGAAATAATTATTTTAATAGAGCCGATAGATTGGAATGATATTGAAGGACTTATTCAAAATCAGCATACCAAAATAGCAGAAACCTCCTGAAACCGTTCCATTCAGTTTCTATCCACACACATTCAGGGCTCACAGCTCTGTTGACTTTACTTCGATGGTAATAAACAAGTTATTCTACTGCAAAAGTGTCAAAACAATGTTTTATTAGGCGGGTTCAGACCACAAAGGAAAGCGCGTCGATAGTTTTATACACGTTTTAAGTAATAATAATAAATAAATAAAACAATTATTTAATCAACTTCAAGTCGTGAGTTTGAATCCGGGCATCTACCACTGACTTTGTTTTCTCAGTTACGTACAGTTGTGAAGTTGTAATTACCTCAGACACTATACCATTAACTTGATTTCTAGCTAAAGTCCAGGGAACATCCCGCAGGGAACAGGTCAACTTCACTTGATAGAGTTCATCATCGGCCTACGCTTGTCCACTGCTGGACAAAGGCCTTTCCTATTGCACGCCACTGAGCACGGTCCTCGGCTACTCTCCTCCAGCTCTTGCCAGCCGCCCTGCGAAGATCATCGCTCCACCGAGTCTGAGGACGTCCTACAATACGTTTACCGATCCGCGGTCTCCACTCAAGAACTCGTCTAGCCCATCGGTTATCAGTTCTTCGAGTGATATGGCCGGTCCACTGCCACTTCAGCATGCTAATTCGGAATTCATAATAATTTCATAAAATAGAGTTATTTTTATTTATTTGTTAGCTATTTGCATTTATTTGTCGAGTTATACTGTATGCGCTACCACGATAACCATACTTTATATACGTAGAAGGTACTCAGTTCCCAGTGAGCCTCGACTGACTAATATAGGAAATTGCATCGACGGAGCGGAATGGCTGCGGGCTGAATTCGAATACGGGTGATATTCTATTACCGGACTAGGACAACGTATTAACCGGATCCGTTACACTGGCCATACGAGATTTCAGTTACAAATCCGGTCTCTAACAGTTATTTTATACTAGCTGACCTGGCGAACGTTGTTTTGCCATATTACTTAGTCAACGATCTATTCGCAGACCTACCAAATATGCACAACCAATTTTAATTAAAATCGGTGAAGCCGTTTCTGAGGAGTTCGATAATAAACATTGTGGCACGAGATTTTTGTACATTAGATTACTGTCGATGTAAGAGATCGGTTGTAATTGGGATATTATATTCAAAATCAAACGGTTTCTCTTGTGGAAATAACATAGACACGGAATTATGTATGTTATTTACAAGTTAAACTAGGTGTCCGTTTCAAAATCTACATCATTTTGGAGAAAAAACGGTCGTCAAAAACTTTTCAAGCTTAGTTTAGTAATAATTATTATATAAACTCTCGCGTGTATCGCGGAGGGGTAGGCAGAGACCAGGCTTTGCCCTTGCCAAGATTCGGACAAACCTCTTTCACTTCTCAAAATATTTATTAGTCGCTTTGACCAAATAGGGGATTTATTAGCAAAGGGCAAGATAAAAAGTACCCGAAACCGGCGTGCGTGAATGCAACGACTAATGAATGTTGAGGAAGCGAAAGTGACAGGATCGTGGCAAATGGGAATCCCTGGTCTCTGCCTACCCCTCTGGGATACAGGAGTGAGTTTATGTATGTATGTATGTGTTAATAATGAACCTTATTAGTCTTCGCTAATGCGTCCGTAAAATTTATGCCGTAAGTACGCAGTGCTACTTACCCTTCCAGGATACAGGCGTGAGTTTATGTATGAAATGTTGTCTCTACTTAAACAAAGCTACGGTCGACCTTATTTTACGGCAATAATAAAAACATCAGACCAGGTGCAGCTGATTAAAGGGACGCAAACAATCATACTATAAACCACCTCTCGGTGCTATACTTCGTACAAAATAAAGTTACTCCGAGCGTAAACAAACTGATGACTTAAATGGTTGAAATACTTAAAGAAAAGATGCAGTTTGCAGAGGACACATGTTTCTATTCAGATCCATAGAATAAAAATTAAAATGTTATTTAATTAAACCTGTTACATTTTCAAAACTTGTAATAATCTGCGGTAGGTATATAAATGAAAACCTGTAATTAGCTTACAGTTATTATTTAGAAGTTACTAAGAAAGTTTAAAGCTGTTGGTTTTCCATGTATTCGTAAAAAAAAAATGTCTAACTAGTATGGTAATTTTATTCTCCGGAGCTATCAATCAATCACAGCGTACTCGTCCATTACTGTTTATAGACGTCCCCCATGGCACACCACTTCCTGCTGTCCTCGGCCATCTTCATCCAGCCACTGCCAGCTATCTGCCTTAGATCATCTGCGCTATATTCCGCTTTGGAGCTACATTCCGTACCAATTACGCACCAAAATTTGCGTACGTCACAGGCGCCCACCTTCGACTTCGACTAAATTTTAATAGTAGATGTATTAGCGTTACATTAACCTGGACGCACCAAAATTTGCGTACATCACAGGCGTCCGCCTTCGACATAACAACATAACATAAACTCACGCCCGTATCCCAGAGGGGTAGTCAGAGACCAGGGACTGCCACTTGCTACGATCCTGACAGATCACTTTCGCTTACTCAACATTCATTAGTCGTAAGCCTTCGACTTCGACTAAATAGTAGAGAATAGCGAAGGGCAAGATAAAAAGTACCCGAAACTGGTGTGCTTGCATGCAACGACTAAGTGTTGATGAAAATAAAGAGCTTTGTGAGGGACCGAGGCAAACTCTGGTCCCTGCCTAACCCTCTTGAGATATACGCATGAAATTATTGCATGTTTGTTATTTTACCGAAATAAACTGCTGACAACTATACTTGAAATAAAATAAAGTCAAACTATTTATTTTACTCGTTGGAGCCCGAACCAACGTACAAATGACCCTAGATATAATCATACTCCCGACAAAAATATTTGAAATACTAAAAAAAATATGTCAAATTAGTCTTTTTGCGGTCGCAGAGGATTCATTGATCTCATTGGGCTGCCTTGTTGGTCTAGCGGCAAAACGGCTCACTACCAAGACAGAGGTCGTGGGTTTAATTCCCAAATGGCCTCAGTCTGTGTGATTCCATGTTTGTGACTTGCTAGTATGGTTTCCACAGCACAGGGCATCCTAGTTTGGGAACTTCCACACAAGACAATCACTCGCAATCTCACAATCGATAAGTTCAATAAGTTTGTATACTTTTCTTGACTAAATATTCGTATTTACACATTTCATCTTGGCGTGTACCAATGACTTTGTTTTCTAAGTTACGTACATTTGTGAAGTTATAGTAGCAGTACCATTCGCCAACTGTGAAGGAAAATATCGTGAGGAAACCTGAGTGTTTGACGTGTTCGCACCTCAGAGCTTGAAATGGCCAATCTGCGGTGGTCACGCGTGGTAATTAAGTCCATAATTTCTTTCTCTGAGAGAAGGTATGTGCCCTGCAGTGGGATGAATATAGGCTTAATAAAAAAATACTTCTCATCATCATCATCATAAACACCATCATCAGCTTATCACTGAGTACAGGCTTTTTCCCCATCAAGCCATCTTTCGGGTACTTTTTATCTTGCTTTTTTGTAATAGATTCCCTATTTGAAACCGAAAACTGAAACCGGCGTGCGCGCATGCAACGACTAATGAATGTTGAGGAAGCGAAATTTATCTTTCAGGATCGTGGCAAGTGGCAGCCCCGGGTCTCTGTCTATCCCTCTGGGATACAGACGTGAGTTTATGTATATATGCCATCTTTCGCGGTCTCTCGCCATTGTATACATTTTGTGAATGTGTATTTAGTTCAGAGTATACGAACATAATTACAATAATAATGCAAACAAGCATCCATATCATAAACGAACTTTTGAGGAAACGGCTGAATTGCTTCGGATATAGTATGTCATGTAAGGACGGACTCGATGAAAAAATATTGACATTAATGCAGAATGTACAAACTGAAGTAAATTTTAGGGTTCAGTAGCCAAAGGGTTAGGGACCCTATCCGTCTGTCTGTCACCAGGCTGTATCTCATGAACCGTGAAATTTTCACAGATGATGTATTTCTGTTGCCGCTATAGCAAAAAATACTAAAAACAGAATAAAATAAATATTAAAAGGACAACATTCACACAACAAATGTGATTTTTTTGCTGTTTTTTGCTCGATATTAATAACGAGAACAGGTAGACAAACCACCCAAAATTCATGGTGTATATTTACCCTCTGTCTCATTAACGAATGAGCTGTCATTCTGTACCAGTTATAATTTTGCAAACCACTGAGGTCAAAAAAATCACGGACACAGAACTGAAATACACTACAAATCCATACCTCGCATAGCCCTTCCAGATCAAGTCGTAAGGTCTAAATTGGCCTATTGGCGAATGGCAAAGGAACACCGGTGTCACAAGGAACTGTCTTGGCACGCAACGTGCAATGAGAGGAAAAGGGCAATTTGCAAAATTACCAGAAGGCGGTAGGTTGTTGAACGACATCTGTTAGGCTCTGTGAAACTTGCTTGGCTAGGACGGAGTCGGTGGATTCGTAATTATGCCCTGTGGTCCATAACAACCAAACGCCAAAATGCTATGTTGATAGTTGCATTTTTTTTCTCTGTGTGGTTTTGTAGTTCACATATGCTTTTAAACTAAACTGAAAGCATGAAAGGCTATAATGGTGATCAAGCCAAACGACGCACCTATACTGAGCCTTGTATATGTGATGCAAACTGAGTAACATTCAGCACGCTCCTCATGTGATTAGCCAATCCCCGTTTGCCAAGAAGATCGACACGTTAAGAAGCTTACTACGACTTTTGTACGCGCTTCTAAGCGCGTTCTATGATATTTTGAGAAGCGACGCAAACGCGCTGCAGCATAGCATATGTTTTACTTCCATTTTGAAACGGAAACGATGCGCTCGCGCACGTAAATTGCGTATGAATCGCGTTTTTAAGTTGTCATGGGCGATAGCTCTTGGGGAGCTAACTAGCGATACAGCGAATTATAAGTTCTAGGCTGTAGATAGATAGATAGATAGAGAACACTTTATTGCATAACCAGGAGAAAGAATTACAAATGCTTTCTTATATCTAAGTAGTGGCATACCATTAATAATAATAACAATAACTTCCACACAACACAATCACTTGACCTGGTCCCTAACTAGGATATGAAAATACACCCAGACTGAGGCCATTTGTGCGTATGTACGGGGGGCCAGTGGGAATCGAACTCGCCACCTCTGTTTTGGTAGCTAAGCGCCTTAACAGCTAGACCAACGAGGCAGTCAATTGGCGGTAGATTCAGATGTCCTTTGTAGCAACTTTGACACACAATAGGTTTCCCTCTGACGCTCTGACTATGTCTTGTATTATGTTGTATTTATGTGACTTGTTTTTCGTTAGTACTTGTTTATGTTACTTGTTATGCCTTTTTTTCTTGTGATGTGTTAATTTGTCACAATAAATGTTTTTCTTCTTCTTCTTCAATACAATGCCATTATTGAGATTCTAGACGTTGTAAAACTCTTTCAATTGCAAATTTTATTTAACTAGTTTCCTGAAAACTTTTACCAGCAGCTACAACGGTTCCCCTCTCCGCCTTATATCAAATTACTACCATATCCTCCTAAGTACTGACCTTGAAAATAACAATCGAACGCCATTGTTATTTTCAAGGTCAGGACTTGGGAGGCTATACAATTTTTATTTTCAGCTACTTGTTTTTAAAAATAAAACATATTCAATTTACTGGTTATCTTTTATACAAATTAACTGGTTCTATTTATCTTAACTCAAGGGTGGTATTTATTTCAATTTAGTAACCCTCTTTTTTGTAACCTTGTTGACCTCGTGGCGCAGCGGTAGTGCATCTGCATACCATGCGAGAGGGCCGGGTTCGAATCCCGGCTGAGGGCAAAAAAAACGCCAGGTCTTGGATGTTTACATGTTTGTGATGTCGTTGTTTCTGGTTCCCACGACACAGGGTATCCTAGTGTGGGGCCAGAAGCAATGTATGTGCCTGTATGTAAATGTTTATGTTTATGTGACCATCTTTCTCCTCATAAGTTGTGCATCATTTATTTTGATTCGAACCTCTTCATTTCATAACTAGTGTCGGTCCACACATGTTGGTCTATAGCTTGGTGGTATGCCAGAGCCGACTCTAACAGCGGCAGAATTAAGGGGCATCTCTATTTTGGGTTCATTAGATAAATTCATACATACATACGATTGGTCGCAATTGACCAGAAATAGTACTATCCGGGATACTTACCCCATATATGCTGAAAGGTAGGCAAAGACCAGGGCTTACCACTTACCACGAATATATCCCTCTATTCTCGGCCATCTTCATCCAGCCACTGCCAGTAAACTGCCTCAAATCGTCGGTCCAGCGAGCTGGTGGTGGTCCTACGCTGCGTTACGCTGATGAATTCTTATTAGAAAGTTAACAGTATTTGGTTATACACTTTATGTATACACTTTTAACTGACAGTGAACCGGGGAGGTAACCGTTATGGTGAAGAGGCATATGCCCGACAGTGGGCGTAATAGTACCTGTGTGACCGACCTTTGCTCGCTATTTTTTTTGGTTAATCATGTTTTTTGGAAATTATATTTAGATACGATGAAAAAAAGGGGGAAAAAATTGAACTGGAGACATCACTCGAACCGGGGCCTTCTGGTTTCGGGATTTGCCAATAAGAATTGCTCGTTTAAAGATATTAGATTGTACACTTTAAGAACGCTCTAAAGTTAAACCTATAATCGACTTCTGTGAAGTAAAGGTGAAAATTGTACTATACGTTATTTACTTGTGAAAGTTTTAGCTTATACACGTGGTTGGTGCACAGTACCAACCACGTGTGTAAGCTAAAACTTTCGTAAGCACTACAGAATTATTAACAGCTTCATTCCGGAATCACTTACTTGAATTTTCGAAGAGTCCGACCGGGTAAGTGTAATTATACATTTCAACTTTCGAAACAAAGATTGACGCAAAGGTATACCCCTTAACTTGAGAAATAGAATTAAAAAGGCTCATTAGAACACAGCAAGTACAATCGAAGCCGCAGATCATTAATCTAATCAATAATGGGACCAATCATACGCCACAAAAACTTAACAGCGTTTTATCATTTTATTTTATCATTACTTACATGGGTACGTACTTGGAGTGGTTAAAGCTTTAAAAAGTTCCGTACGATACATATTATAATTGTAAGTTCCAACCATTTAAAGACAATAAGAAATTTAATAATAGTTTAAAGCAATCGTAAGAAAAATAAATAAGTATATAATATATAAGCATCCTATATTATACGTCCCACTGTAGGGCACAGGCCTTCTCTCAGGGAGAGAGTATGGGCTTAATCACCACACGTGCCCACCACGGATTGGCGATTTCAAGCGCTGAGGTATGTGAATAGCTCAGACACTCAGGTTTCCTCACGATGTTTTCCTTCGCCGTTGCCGAGTGGTATTGCTACTATAACTTCACAAATGTACATAACTAAAAAAAATAAAAAAAACATTGCAAATGAATGTACATTTTATAAAAATTTATGTAATGTAGACTATGTGCTAATTAACATAACACGAACTTTCATATTACAAAATTAGTGGGACTCGTGTTTCAAGGTTTGTAAGCTGGTATTGCTATTTGTGTTGTTTCTTGTAGTCGTTACTTACGCTACGGTATAAGAACGTTTAGATATTAGATGCTATTAGTAACTATTGTAAAACACATATTATTATGTATTTTGGAAGAAGCCTGGCTACCCATAGCACAGGGAATCCTAGTTTGGGAGCCAGTAACCACTCTTTTAACCCTGTTCTAAATAAAGTTTTTTCATTTTCATTTTTCATAACTTAGAAAACCAAGTCCTAGGTACATGTCCGCACTGGGGATCGAACCTGGGTCTCTCTGGGACAATAAGTGTCAGGTACTAATCGAAGTTCGTTGTTTTTCCTGATCATACGATGTAACTATCAATTTGGTGTCAACGTAACATAATATTATAGCTATATTGTTATTATTATTATTAATACGTTAATTGCACACAAGTAAAAAATACAATGGCAATGTGGCGGACTTAATGCTATAAGCATTTTCTACCAGTCAACCACAGGTGGTGCCAGAAATTAACTGGTAGGCATACGAAATAGACGGATAAGACGATTTACTTCAACTAACTAATTACATAAGCAGACGAATACTCATTAAGCGGTAGTGCATCTGCATACCATGCGAGCGGTCCCGGGTTCGAATCCCGGCTGGGGACAAAAAAAACCCCAGGTCTTGGATGTTTACATGTTTGTGATGTCGTTGTTTCTGGTTCCCACGACACAGGGTATCCTAGTGTGGGGCCAGACGCAATGTATGTGCCTGTATGTAAATGTAAATGTTAATGTTTAATATAAATAAATAGATATATATATATAGTATACACATATAAACTGTAGCAACATAAGTAGATACGTGATGCATTATTGTCGTAACAATGTAACAATAATGCCGCAAATTAACGAGTGTTTTTTTTTTTTTTAAATAGCCTACTAGCTGACTCGGCAAATGTTGTTTTGCCATATAAATAAGCATTTGACCTACTCTCAGACCTACCAAATATACGCAAAAAATCATAAAAATCGGTGAAGCCGTTTCGGAGGAGTTCGATAACAAACACTGTGACACTTGATTTTTATAAATTAGATACACGTCCGAATGCAGGTTACAGGCATTCTCTCAGAGACAGAGTACGAGCCACAGCGGATTGGGGATTCTAAGCGCTGATGTATGTGAACACCTCAGACACTCAGGTTTCCTCACGATGTTTTCCTTTCCGGTCATAAGTCAGTCGTTCATTCATTCATATTAAACCAGCAAACAGTTTTTATAGAGATTTTATAGAGATTTGTTACAACAACTGCGGAGCCCCAAATATCTATTGTAGTTTAACTATCTTCATGTACAGCATGAAAAAAAAACAATAACCACAGATACTTCTGAGTATCGAAAACAATAGATCGATACAAAACGTCCACTCGACTGCCAACGCTAATATTTAGAGGTCAAGTAGCCAATGGTTTGAAATTATAGACCTTGAACTAACTGACATAGCCACTCGTATGATACAAAACAACACTGAAAAGGCTAAAATAAGATAAGATAAGAATATTCTTTATTGAACACAAGAAGCGCGACATAAAATATGAAAATATTGATATTTTAAAAGTCAATTACTACATCATCTGATTTTTAGAAATATCTAAACCTCAGAAGTATATTTTAATTGTGCGTATACTTTCACCCAACTTGTCAACCCGGAATAAGTATGTATGTTTGCATAGTTATACTGGTTTAAATCTGGGTGGTTTGAACGCCGCGGTTATCTATTTAGCAATTAAAAATGGCATCTATTTGGACTATTACTTTTTACTTTTTTTGCCCATTTTTTCTCCAAAATGATCTAGATTTTTAAATGGACACCTACTTTAACTTGTAACGTTTATTAAATTTCTGTGCTGTAAATAAAAAAAATTGAATTTGAAATTAAATTGAATTAAAATTTGAATAAAAAATAAAAATAACTGAGAAATCTTGCTTCGAGTTGAGAAAAGATTTAAAATCAGTGTTTAAAAAATGCGCGAACAATTAATACCACCTCTCCATCTAACAGAACAGTTACCCGCTCTGAATGTCCAATAATGGTTCTAATAGGATCGAGTTTGTATCGAGATATGTTCAATCGCTCGTAGCCCCGGCTGCCTGAGTGATCTTAAACGATCACGAAGGTTAAGCAACACAGGGCGCGTTCAGTGCATGGATGGGTCACCGTCTATGCCTAACGCTAGTGGCATTTTTCCGAGCGGTTCCGTGCTTCGCAAGGCACGTTAAGCTGTTGGTGCCGGCTGCCGTCGATAGATGGCAGTCGTTAAGCCAAGTCAGAGGCCATAGGGCGGCTTGACAACTTCTGACAATAGACGAGCCACTAGTCTACAAGCCTCCACCAATCCGGACTTGGCCCCCGTGGTAGAGTATGGCCTATACCTTCCTCAGGGAAGAGACCCGTGCCCCTCGGTGGGGACATAATGGGTTGATGATGATGTTTGAAAAGTGCGTTTAAAAAAAAAAAACATACAAGCGTATTCGATAGCCATTGTCAGAAACGTTCATTTTGTTATGTTTTTCAAATCACCCAAAATTAATGGTGTATAGTAGTGCAATTGTTTTGCCTAGTCAAAAAAAATTAAAGAACATCGAATTGAAAACCTTATTTTATCTTGAAATCGGTTCAAAATAGCCGCACAGTGCTCACACACTGAAACATCATATTTTTCTCTATGGCAGCAATTCCAAGATTTTATGTCCTATTTTTTAAAGTTTATTAACATTTTTTTTATGTTTTATACTGGAAAGAGCATATATTTTTTTAGAATATATTTTTAGAAAACTGACTAAATATATATTATTTAACTCCCTCAATGTTCTGGCATGTACCAATGATTTTGTTTTCTAAGTAACTTCCTACAGGCGTATATAGGCTACATAAAAATATTTATGAAAACTTCACAGAAAAAAGGTATATTATTATATATTTTAAACTCAATTAATGTCGGTGGACTTTAACTTGGTGTTGCTCTCTTTTCCAAATTGCAGCTGATTTTGGTTTTCAAGATTTGACACTCGCAATCTCTTTGCGGCCAAACCGGGCTTCTGTAACAATTATCTATTGTAGTGTCGAGACAAACAAAAGATCTTTATCGACACTGACTACTTTATAAATCACTTGGACGCCATTTCCGTCTATCGAGACGTTTTAAATACTTACGTCTTTGGATAATAATAGCTGGTAACTATAAATTTTAATCGAAGCGGTTAAAAGCATTGAGTGTTTCGATTTTTTCGCCGGTTAGCGATGGTTAGCTGGTAAACATACTTTTTAGTAGTAAGCTAGTAGCACCGTTCGTGTGGAATAAAGAGTTAATTTCGTGTATTTTGTTTGTTTCCTCGCTTACCCTGTGTTTCTGTGGCATACATACATAAACTCACGCCTATATCCCAGAGGGGTAGGCAGAGACCACTTCGCTTCCTCAACATTCATTAGTCGTTGCAAGCACGCACGCCGGTTTCAAGTACATCTATGGTCCTGTTTTATTTATTCGTTTTGTCTGTTGTGTATTCAGTTTTCTTTCTGTTGTTGTGCATATTATGTTACTTATGTGCTTATTTTGTTTCTGTGATGTATCTTGTTGGTATAATAAATGTCTTTCTTCTTCTTCTTCTTCTTCTTACTTATTATCTTGCCCTTTGCTAATATATTCCCTATTTGGTCGATCATTTTCGGTCGGTCGGCAATTTAAATAAATGTCTTCTTTCCTTGTTTGTAAGTAATAAGTAGCTGAATGCCTTTGTCGACGAAAACTTACCCGACAATATAGGCACACATAATGCCCGACGAATAACTCGATCAAATGAAGTTGATTGAAGTTAACTCCTGAACTGCCCTCGCGGAACGCAACGTATAGGTGGCCCATACTAAGTTGGACACAGATCTGTGTCGCGGCAGACGAGTGGTCAATGGACGTCTTTCGAGTCTCACAGGCGGGGGCCATGGGGTGGGAGTTACAATTCTTCGGACTTCAGTCTTTCCAAATGGACTGCCTCCTAAGTCCAGGTGTATCACGTCTGATCACCGTGCCGGGGGTCTTGGGTTCGATTGCCACGGGGTGCCGCCGTATATATAAACATTTTAAACATTTTACATAAACATTTACATACAGGCACATACATTGCGTCTGGCCCCACACTAGGATACCCTGTGTTGTGGGAACCAGAAACAACGACATCACAAACATGTAAACGTCCAAGACCAGGGGTATTTTTTGGGCCCCAGCCGGGATTCGAACCCGGGACCTCTCGAATGGCATGCAGATGCACTACCGCTGTGCCACGAGGTCGTCATATTTGTAAACATGACCTCAGTCTGGGTGTATTTCTACCTTTGTAATGTCCTTGCCAAGTTACCACGGTGCAGGGTATCCTAGTTTGGGACCAGGACAAGTGATGGTGTCATGTGGAAGTCATTATTATTATTATATTACAAATAATTAAAACAAATTTTGCTCTTAAGAGTTCACGCAAACTCTTCCCGACGACGTGGATTGTTGGGCGAGTTACGTAACCTTGTGCACCTTGTATACGTCCCACTGAAGGGTACATTCCTTCTCTCAGAGAGAGTGTACGGGCTTAATCACCACGCGTGCCCATCGAGAATCGGCAATTTCAAGCGCTGAGGTATGTAAACATCTCAAACGCTCAGGTTTCCTCACGGTTGACACGATATTTTCCTTTACAGTTAGCGAGTGGCATTGCTACTTTGACTTTAGAAATTCACGTAACATAAAAAACAAAGTCATTTGGTACGTGCCAGGATTCGAACCCACGACCTCCCGAATGAAAAGCCGGCGTCTTACCTCTCCGCTACCACAGCAAGTTACGTACATAACATAAGCAGCCTATATACGTCCCACTGTAGGGCACAGGCCTTCTCTCAGGGAGAAAGTATGGGCATAATCACCACGCGTGCCCACCGCGGATTGGCGGCGATTTCAAGCGCTGAGATATGTTAATAGCTCAGACACTCAGGTTTCCTCACGATGTTTTCTTTCACCGTTAGCGAGTGGTATTGCTACTATAACTTCACAAATGTACGAGTACATAACTTAGAAAACCAAGTCATAGGTACATGCCCGCACCGGGAATCGAACCTGGGTCTCCCACTTCCGAGTCCGAGGTTCTACCCACTAGGCTACCACCGCGCAAGTTACGTGCCGGGCATTAAATGTAGTAAAGGACTCAAAAGAGGATCTCTTGATTGGATTCCAGCAATTCAACAGACTACGCCGTAACAGCCCACCAAGAGTGAAATGGAATTCCAAACTCTTCCTCAATATCCACTATAATTCCCTTTGAAACGTTGCAACGTTGAATATTCCGTCAATTCGGTATTGATTACGCCGCCAGCATTTTGCGGAAAGATAAATGCCTAATTATGGAACTTGACCAGGTGAGTTGGCATTCTGAAAAACAAGATTCTACAGTGAAACACGAAGTAGAACTGCAATCCCATTACGACCTCGTCGTAATGAGACCATGACGACCTCGTGGCGCAGCGGTAGTGCATCTGCATACCAGAAATCAGAAATCACTAATTTATTTCAACGTAAAGAATTTACATTCTGTTTTCTGAATGTCAATGTACTATGTTACTATGTTAGCCGCTGCCTTCGGGCCGTATTTGCGAGAGGTCCCAGGTTCGAATCCCGGCTGGGGACAAAAAAACCCCCAGGTCTTGGATGTTTACGTGTTCGTGATGTCTTTGTTTCTGGTTCCCACGACACAGGGTATCCTAGTGTGGGGCCAGAAGCAATGTATGTGCCTGTATGTAAATGTTTATGTTTGTTTATTACGAAATTATGCGTTTTTCGTAATAAACAAACTTATTACGAAAAATGCATAATTCGATGGAAACTAAAAACTGGCCAAGTTTCCCGTACCATTATCTTTACTACATTAGAATTTTTCAAGCGTCTACCTGTTGCCGTTATTAATATTGAGCAAAAAACGGCAAAAAATCACGTTTATTGTGTGGGGGCCGCCCTTAAATATTAATTTTATTTTGTTTTTGGTATTTGGTGTCATAGCAGCAACAGAAATACATCATCTGTGAAAATTTCAACTGTCTAACTGTCACGGTTCATGAGATTCAGCTGACAGATGGACGGACGGACGGACGGACAGCGGAGTCTTAGTAATAGGGTTCCTTACCGAAACTAAGACCTCGGAACTAAGACCTCGGAACTAAGACTTGGAAACGAAACCTTAAAGGTAACCCAAAATATAAAAAAAATACTAAAGCAATTTTGGATGCCTCGTTGGCATAGCAGTTAACTCGACACGGATAGCCAAAAAAGAGGTTTTGGGTTTGATTTCCTTGTAGGCCGCCAAACTTGGATTGTAAAATGGTCTCTGTCTGGGTGTATTTTCGTGTTTCTCTTTATCTGGTTTGTCTTTGGGACCGGGGCACGTGGTTGTGTTTTGAAATTATTATTCGCTTCACTGATATTTATGACTTTCTTCTGTATATTTGGTAGGTCTGAAAATAGGTCGTAGGCTAATTAATATACTTCACAATAAAATTGTTACATAGGAATTAACTTATTAATTAATTGTTTGAAAATTATCCTTGATACCTTCTCTGAAATTACCACCCTGTATATGCGATTGCTCACCTTGTATATGGACAACTAAGGTGTACTTTCAAAATTCACATATTGTCATTTTCATTTCCTCGTCGGGTAGTACATTTTTTTTATGAATGTTTATTCATATTTTGCATTAGATTTTTCCAAATTTTTAGAGTAACGGCCGCCGCGCCGCCAACAAATATAGCCAGGGCCAAAACGCCAAAGACGAATTTTAATTTAAAGTTGATATTTTAGCTCTAATTCGGAAGTGAAGTTCTCGTTTCTACCTTCATACTCGTAACTTTTTGATTTGTGTTCTGACAGAGTTTGCTCTTTGGACAGCGAGTGGAGAAAAAGTTCACTTATGTGTGACTTTCGATACTAATCTGCCGTTAACAGCTCTGCTGTCAGGTGGCCAAAGTGCATACAGAAAAAAACTGAGAGTTTTTAACAGTAGCTTATAAGATATTAGTTTGCGAGAATCCGGGGGCGGTAGAAGTTGACGATATTCGTAGGCAGTCAGGAACGTTGGCGTGACGGGGAAGAGGCCTATGGGTCTAAAGGTTCGATTAATCTGTATCTATTTGGATAGATAAATAGAATAGTCACTATAGAATAGAATAGGATGGAACAGAACGAAACGGAACGGAACGGAACGGAAAGGAAAGGAACGGAACGGAACGGAAAGGAACGGAACGGAACGGAACGGAACGGAACGGAACGGAACGGACCGGAACAGAACTAAACGGAACGGCACGGAACGGAACGGAACGGAACGGAACGGATCGGAACGGAACGGAACGGAATGAAATAGTAACGCAGTCAGTTTCGCAAATTTCTGCCGCAACTATTTAACAAAGACTCTTAGTAAAATGTGTTTGCCAACGTCACGCTAAGAAAAAGAATAAGAGTTTCTATGCCGAACAAAAACAGAAAATAATAGGGGTTAAAGTATGAAATTGCCGTTTTATTGCAATAGGTTCTTTGAATTGACATAGAATCTTCATGGTTTGAGGTTTTCGAATGAAACTTTTTTCAAATGGTTTCTATGATGTTCTTTTTTTAAAAAATGTGAAACATTTGAATATCGACTTTCAATTGTTTTTGTTATTCAATTTAGACAAGAAAGATGGATACTGCGAAAATTCGAGTGATTTTTGAATTCGAGTTTCGACGCGGAACTAACGCGGCAGAAACAGCCCGCAATATCAATGCTGCGTTTGGAGAGGGGTCTACTAATGAACGCACCGTGCGATTTTGGTTTAAACGCTTTCGTGATGGAAATTTCGACTTAAAGAACGAGCCACGAGAAAGACCGCCCACACAGGTGAATAACGATGAATTAAGAGAGATAGTGGAAGCCGACCCTAGTCAAACTACCCAGGAATTAGCGGCATGGTTTAACGTTACCTTACCCACAATATTGACTCACTTGCGTCAAATCAATAAAATAAAAAAATACGAAAAATGGGTGCCTCATAATCACTCGAATTTTCGCAGTATCCATCTTTCTTGTCGAAATTGAATAACAAAAACAATTGAAAGTCGATATTCAAATGTTTCACATTTTTTAAAAAAAGAACATCATAGAAACCATTTGAAAAAAGTTTCATTCGAAAACCTCAAACCATGAAGATTCTATGTCAATTCAAAGAACCTATTGCAATAAAATGGCAATTTCATACTTTAACCCCTAATATATGAAATCGCAGATATAGGTACGAGTTCAGTATCTCTTTTGTATTTTGATAACATGATCATATTTTGACCCACTGTGTTTTCGGGTTTTATTTTTTGTGATAATGCAGGCTATAGTCCGTCCGCCTTTGTGTCCAATGCGGTTAAGATGCTTTGTGACCACATTTCAAAAGATTTTCATATTTGATCAAGTTAGGAACAAACCTAAACTTGTACATAAAATTATTAGAGAGATTTACTTTACTTTATCGTATCTTAGCTCTTATGGCTACCAGTTATCCATCTCGTTAACAAGTATTGTAGTACACAATAAATCTTCAGACCAAAGACTTAGCGCGTCGATTAATCAATTTGACGCCATTAGAATTCTGATACCGTGTTGCGTCGTGACCGGGGCCTGTTAAGTCTACAATGCTTTTGTCAAGAAAGGGGCTTCGATTTGCCTACGTACTATTTTCTTTAAGCCAGGGGGGTGAGTCTCTTAAATGTATAGTTGTTCAATAGAGTGATATCAATATGATAATGGTTGTTTCATTAATATTGTTGGTAGTCTACTAACCAATCACCTACCAGTGGTATAACCCGTGCAACGTAACTCGGCGCCTCGCGAGAGATGCCTATTTCTTAGACTTTCTCGCGAGATCTTCTTAGCGAGAGATGCCTATTTTTTGCACGGGATATAACGATGGAATGACGTATTACTGCTATTGCTTTGTAAACTACTAAATAGAGGCAAATGAGAGCTATTGTTGTGCTAATATCGTTGAACAACTTTTTAAAGACCCGTTCAAAGGTTCACTTTAAAACAAAAATGTTTTATACCGTACACCGACACGTATACGTAGTTCTTATTATTTAAATTATTTCAAACTTTTTAGTGCTGTAGTGTTCCGAAGTGGGTTTTTATTTTTTATTTAAATTTTTTTGCCATTAGTGTTCCAGGTTCTTAATAAGGTTCTCGGTCGTAAGTCCTTCTTAATCACAATTTATATGATGAAGAATGACCCGTAAAAGAAGATAATATTATTTTCAGTGGTTTCGCTAGGACACTCAAAATAATGCAGCCTAATACGGCCCACTGCAGGCCTTCTCTCAGAGAGAGAATGGGCTTAATCGTGATAATAGGTTGCCATCACGCGTGCCCACCGCAGATTGGTAGGTATGTAAACATCTCCGACACTCAGGTTTCCTCGCGATGTTTTCCTTCACAGTCAGCGAGTGGTATTCCTGCTAAAAATTCACAAATCACGGAGCACCGTAAAAGGCGCTTACTGACATAAATAACAATTTCCTGAAACTCATAATTTTCTATTTCCACGTACGTATATTATGATGAAGGAGGACTGGTTCACTCCTTTTGTTTTCCGTAAATAACACATTAACCAAAAAAATAACAATAGTTGGTACTTTGATCGATATTTTAATTTTTTTTGTTTTATTTATTGAGAAAAACAAACAGTAGTACAACGATAACTTAACATAAATAGTTAATTATTTAAAGTATAATGTAATTGTACCACCATCACAAGCACCGTTAACCAATGATTAAATTAATCAGGAATACAAAACAGAGAACTTAATATTATATTAGAACTTAATATTATAGTGCCTTTTAGACGTTGCGTTAAAATCGTGCATGCTTCGCATTGAAATAATTTTGGGGGTAGAAAACATAAAAATAGTAATCAAAATTTGCGAGCGAATCGATATAGGTCGATTATAAATACCTACATAAGCAGCCTATATACGTCCCACTGTAGAGCACAGGCTTTCTCTCAGAGAGAGAGTATGGACTTAATCAACACGCGTGCCCACCGCGGATTGGCGATTTTAAGCGCTGAGGTATGTGAATAGATCAGAGACTCGGGTTTCCTCACGATGATGTACATGATTGTCCCGTTTCTCGCGGGGTCAAATATTGTTCTACACTTCACATCGCTCGTTTCTGATTACGTATTCTGTGGGAAGACAAAAAATGGCGCGCAGTGAATTTTTGTTTTGCTTAAATTATCGTGTAACATCGGTCTTGGCGACAGCGAATTTACTTTTGACAGAGCCGAGATTGTCTAGGTCGTGCTAAGGTTATTTGTTTTATTTTATTATATTTTACGAGGCACAGAGATCACCCTTAAGGTGGGTCCACACTTGTAATTTTTTTCTACTATGATGATATCTACTCTATGGGGGATGAGGGAAGAGTTTTCGTAAGGGAAATCGGTCGACGCCTGAGAAGTCGTGGGTATGACCATCGTTCCGGGGCATTCCTGATGTAGAGGATTTCCCTGGCGGTGCAGCGGGGGAACGCTGCTAGCGTCATGGGAACTTTTGGATCAGGCGTGTCCCGGGGCGGTATATTTAATTAGTTTAATTTAATATTTAGTTTACTCCTTAGCTACAAAATGTATGTGTGTAATATTTAGTTAAGTTATTAAAATGTAAATAATAATTAAAATATGTTGTTACATTATGTTCAGATTGGGATCGCTGAAAGTTTATAATACCTACGAAATTCAATCAGTTATCATACCATTATACTACTCTATGTAGAGTCTACTAAACGACCAGTTGTTCAATAAAGTGATAATAACACGGCAACGGCTGTTATCTGACTCTATTTTTTAGTATATTCAGCAACATCGCTACAATGTCATTCTGATGGTATAATACACACAAATGAAATATGCATCTCTCGCGAAGCAGATCGAATCGCGCCAAGCGCCAAGTCAAGTTGCACGGGTTATACCATTAGAATGCGATTGGTTCGTAGACTGCAAATATGTAGTAAAATCAATAAACTAACCATCCACGCGATAATATTGTTGATACTTTGCTATTTTTCTCATTGGTTGTTGTCATTATGTTTTTAGGGTTCCGTACGTCAAAAGAAGAAACTGAAGCCTTATAGGCTCACTTTGTTATCCGTCCGTCCATCCATCCGACTGTCAAGACCCTTTATCTTGGAAACGCGTGGAGGTATCGACTTGAAATTAAAACCCTATAATCAAGCCAAGAGCGCCTTGAAGATGTCAAAAAAATTAAACCTCTAAGTTAATGTAAAAAACCGGTGCGAGTAGGACTCGTGCACGATGGGTTCCTTACCAACATTTGAATAAACAAACCCCTTAAATATTTAATTTATTCTGTTTTTAGTATTTTTTGTTATAACGACCACAGAAATAGATCATCTGTGAAAATTTCATTTGTGTAACTATCACGGTTCATAAAACACAGCCTGGTGACAGACGAACAGACGGACGGACGCATGGGCGGACAGCGGAGTCTTAGTAATAGCCCTTACCCTTTATATATGGAACCCTAAAAAAGATACGACCGTTTATGCCGCAAAAAATGTAAAGTTATTTCGACACTCATGGGAATCAAAATTTATAGGGTACTTTCCGTTGACGTGGAGCCGTAAAATTTGGCAAGTAATGTTGTCTTATACAGGGATAAAATAAAAACAATACCTTTGTAAACAAATAATAAAAAAAGCTCGGAAAAAACTGTGAGACTCGATTCCTGAACAATTTATAATATACAAGTACTTACATGCAAATTTGTAGGGAACCCCCGGTGTGCGAGTCCGACTCGCACTTGGCTGGTTTTTTTATTGCCAGTAACATAACACAATATTAAAGGTGATAAAGTACAGTTAACTCGCAAAACTGTTACGTTTGATGGCAAGAGATCGCTCCTTTGTGTTTTTGCTTCATTTCCTTTCTAATATCACTCATTGATCCACTATACATTTGGTTGACTCGTCCCCTGATATCATCATCATCATCAGCCACTTGACGCACACTGCAGGACATAGGCCTCCCTCATGGTTATCATAAGCATGAGGGGTTTCGCCATAATCGCCACGCTTGGCAGGCGGGTTGGCGATCACAGTATGCTATTGAAATCTCAGGAATCTACTGTGAATCTCTAAAATTCACTGTAACTTAATAATGATGACTGTGCTTGAAATTGCCAGTCCGCGGCGGGCACGCGCGGTATTTAAGCCTATACTCTCTCGCCGAGAGAAGGCCTGTGCCCTACAGTGGGACCTATATAAGCTGCATTATTATTCAAAACTTTTAAGCAGCAATATCCGTTTTAATAACATCTTCTACCACACCTCGACCGCACCCCAATCCAATAACAACGGAACAACAAACAATCCCCCAATCCCTCCCCGAAACAACCTCGAGAGAAAAGAAAAATTATCCGCAAAAATCCGTACGCGCCGCGCCACCTTCACCGGCAGGACCGCAACAGCGGTGGGTGGTGGAATTAAATAATTATTATTTAGCACCCGAATCACGTAGGCCGCCCGGGTACAGGCCGCGGGGTAAGGGGTAACCGGCTAACGGGTGGAAGGTCAGAGACCCCGGACGTGTGAATTTGGCCAGCCCGGCGACAATGAGGGCTTCAGCTGGCTTAGACGACGAGATAAGCCGGTTTTATATTGGCAACTGCGCGACAACCACGCTGTTACGTTTTTTTTCTTTCATTCTTATCTCACCAATATGTATAATATACTTACCGTCCGGCATTAAATGTCGAGCTATGCTTCTATCAGTCATTGTATGCTTTTGTTTTGTCTATGTTAACTCTGTGACTTAAAATGTTTCGTGTTTTTTTGAAACATTACACAGAAAACACGAAGCAAAAACATTTAAGATTAAAAGATTTATAGATTGATTTATTGGTAACAGAGAAAAAGATGTATATTTACAATACTCCCGCTATCTGCACTAGACTTTAAGTCTGTGTCGCAGAGAACTTGTTAAACTTACTAAAGTAATTGTCGACAGGTTCGGTAACGCTACGCTAATAGTCTTAGGCTAGGTATCATTTAAAGATAAATCTTAAAAAATATAAACACAAATCGTCTACCTGCTATAGCAAAATATTTAGTCTAAGATAAAACATTTTGTGTCGTCACCATGAGTTCTGATGAGGAAGACGAGAAATGAAACGAATTTCTATCTATGTATTTAGCTAAATACAGCGCAGGTAGCGCAGTGGTAGGCTTTACATTCGGGAAGTCGTGGGTTCCATCCCGGCATGTACCAATGACTTTGTTTTCTTAGTTACGTATATTTATGAACTTGTAGCAGAAATACCACTCATCAAATGTGAAGGAAAACATCGCGAGGAAACCCCAGTGTTTGAGTTATTTACATACCTCAGCGTTTGCTAAGTACAAGGGCCCCAACTATGAGGCTTATGGCCAGTTTCTGAATTGAGAATTTCACTAACTAAGTAGTTAATTGTAGTGCTGTCTCTTCGAATTTTTCAGAAAAGAGCTTGACATAACGTTACTTAAGTACTCGTATTGTCTTAGAAATTCAGAAACCGACCCTTAGTGCGGAAATCTTCGGTTTAATTACAATTATTACTATCCATCTTACGTTCCCGAAACGCTAATTGATATGGTTTATTTATTTTGCACACCGTACCATAACGTTAATGTGATATCATCGAGCCAAGTGCACAGATATAGTGATCGTATTATAATTATCTAAAATAAATCTGTTCAGCTGTTTACACTTGGGTGCGTGAGATCATAACAAGCGTTAGCTTGGCGCTCAACTACCAAAACAGAGATCGTGAGTTCGATTCCCACTGGGGGCCGCCGTATATTGTACAAATAAATAGCTTCCACACACCACAATCACTTCACCTGGTTCCAAACTAAAAAAAATGGCAAAACAAAGCGGCCTCAGTCTGGGTGTATTTTCATGTTTGTGAAGTCTTTGCCTGGTTACCATAGTACAGGGTATCCTAGTTTGGGACCAGGTCAAGTGATTGTATTGTGTGGAAGTTATTATTGAAACACCGAAATTAAACTTGTTTAACAAGAAATGGACCATCAAGTCCAAATATAAAGCAACAAGAAAAACCTGTGCTTTCCTTATCACTGTTACCCAATTTTACTAAATCTAAATACTTACAAAACAAAAAGCGTGAGAAAAGCGAACTCCATAATGGAAACGAATAAATAAAGTGTGGATCCACCCAACTGATAATTAAAAGGACGCGTTACCATTAGACGCCTTAAACCAGTTCAATCCGAAAATAACACTAACTTGTTGGACCTTAAAGCTTTTTGAGTAAGAGTATAAATATCTAATCTTCAATTCACTTATAAGGGGTCAGACCTACATGACAAATTATTGTAGGTTTCAACTTTAAGCTCTTTTAATTTTTCATAATTTTTTTCATAAAATCTATTCATTAGCCGAAACTACGGCTTTTCCTGACGCAAACTAAAGAGGAAAGGAAAGAAAACATAAATATCCATCGGATACCATAAATTTATTCTAAGGGCACTATTACTAGGATGTCATTTATAGTGGGGTGGGCAAGTAAACATTAATTAAAAGAACTTGCTCGTTAATAAAGATAGACTGTTCTCATAAAGAACTCAAAGAAACTACGGGTTGATCTCTTTTAGAAAGTTTTCAAAAGAAAAAATTCTAAAATATTTTTGAACAAAACAATCAAATCCAATTTTTTTTTTTTTATTCATAGTAGCATAGAAACTGCGACTTAATGAACGTTACAAGTTAAACTAGGTGTCTATTTCAAAATCTAGATTATTTTGGAGAAAAAATTGACAAAGAAACTCGAAACTTAGTCTTTTCAAGTTCTTAATTAACAGAGTTTATATAACATGGACCTCGAATCCCGTTCAATGTTTGAAAAATAGGTATTCTAATTTTATTAGGTAGCATTTTATTCTAACCAATCAGTGAGTGACGTGACATGATTCGTCGTAAAGTTAAAGCAATTTATATCAATTGCCCATTAGCTCAGTTGGGAGAGCGCTGGCACGATTAGCCAGAGGTCGCGGGTTCAAGTCCCGGCATGGGTGAAATTTTTAGCCTCTAAATAGGTTTTTATAAATGCAGTTTCTTAAATTTTAAATCTAATTAACTTTCTGCCCATTCTCTGTCATCTACGAGTAATCTAAGACGGAAAAAATAATCATGGTCTTATAATAAATACTCTACACATAAATCTTCCTGTGTACACAAAACTTTGAAAAAAAAAATACCACGTATTGTACACAATACGTAGAAGTACAATACGTGGGGTTCAAAAAATAATATAAATTTCTGTCCTGACTCAGTCAGTCTAGTCAACGACGGAAAAACTAATCTTGGTCGTATGTAATGTACACACAACTCTTTCTGTGAACACATAACTCTCGCTTCTAAGCGATTCATCTGCCATTCTGCGCAACGGCGGATTTCCTTTAGTGACGGCAACATGCATCCATTCTAAAGCTGAATAGTACTTACTAATAAAAGGTAAACTCAGTATTATAAACCAAACTTAACTAGGCACACTTAGTACCTATATTTGTTTATTATTTATTGTCATTTGAGAAGCCTGCCAGCAAAAAAATATTGAATATGGGTAGAGATCTAGTATTTCTGCTTGGTTACAAATAGAACATTTTAGTAGATATCTCCTTGCTAAAAAATTCAACAAAATTTGATATTTTAACAGAATTTGAAATTCAAATTGGAATTCAAATCAGGGTCCATCTTTCGCCTGACACTACTCAACGAGTAAAACTTCTGTGATAAATTGTCCATCTCCATCTCCAATGTCGGATATCTAGGAGTGGAATGTTTTGTGAGAAACTACGGTTCAATTTAAACTGGTCAGGCGTAGGTGCCCCAGATAATTGGTCCGCATGCACATTAGTGGCCACATCTACGATTATAAATTGAAAGAAGCTCCGATGTAAGTGATCTGTTTGGGAGGGTGTGGTTTTAGTGATGGGCTGGATGGGGTGGATGGATGAGTTAACTTTTTTGTATACCAACCGATTTGGATGAATTTTTGTATTAGCCGACTTTTGGCAACTTTATTTTGAAATCTGTTATCGGTCGTCCGAAATTCAAAATGGCGGCTCCAATGTGGCCGCCCGAAAATTGGGCATGCGCTGGAGATGCTGTGATTTCTGCACTTGCAGTGTTGCACCTCTCACACTAAAATCCACAGTGAGATTTAAAATTGGTATTCTGCAAATCCCGTAGCAAGGTCGACTTCTACACTGACGCCATCTTTGCCAGTGCGCCGGCCAAGAGATTCAGTGTTGGTGAAAATTTGACAACTGTATTTGTCAATCAAGTTCTTAAATTACTTGGTACAGAATCAAAGATTCAAATTATTACGTCCCACCACGAGGCATAGGGCCCTTTGAATAGCAAAAACATAATGGCTAAGTTTTTCTTATTGTCCGTCCCAGCCTTCATAGTAGCAAGTTATCTATCATCTGCAGATTGATCATCATCATCATCATCATCATTCAGCCACAAGAAGTCCACTGCTGAACTTAGGCCTCCTCCATGGATTTCCAAAAAGACCGGTTGGAAGCGGCCTCCATCCAGCGTCTTCCTGCCACTTGGATGAGGTCACCTGTCCATCTTGTGGCTGGTCGTCCTACGCTGCGCTTGCCGATATGGATATGTGGTCAGAAATGATGAGATCCGTAGACGAACGAAAGTCGTTGACATAGCCCAGCGGATTAGTAAGTTGAAGTGGCAGTGGGCCGGGCACATAGCACGCAGAACTGATGGCCGATGGGGCTGAAATGTTCTCGAATGGAGACCAGGTTGATCATTTTAGATCAAATGTTCTGATCAAATGTGTGAAAAAACTTGGTACAGACTGGCAGGGCACAATATTCCTCCTCTCGTTGGATAGCGATATATTTAATATTTGTTTTTTCTTCGTCCCAAGATTAATAATACTCAGTCTACTGCCATCACCGGGTTCATAACTATATTGGATCAAAAGTTCTGAAAATCCTTGGTAGGTACAGACAAACCAAATACAGACTCAAAGAATTCCAACCACGTCTGTGATCAACACGCTGCGCTGCACTCTCCGCTCAATCAAGTCCGAACCTTAATGTGTCTCTGTATCCGTACGTTACACTATTCAACATTACCGCACACCCATCAGTCTCATCGTGTGATGTAGTAAATGCTGTTAAATGCTCTCGTTAATATTTACTGTTAATTAATGCTCTAATGGCTTTTGTTTTTATTTGGGTGAGGCATTTAGACGAGCTTCGTTAAGTGCAAAGGTTAAACGGATAATAATAACAGAGGCAGTGACTCAGTCGAACATCAGTGTTGTGTTACGAAATTCGACCTTCGAGTTACTAAGGGGCCCCATAGAGTAACACTAGGAAAACCAAGGGAAAAGCATATCTTTTTTACAGGTTGTTTTGTAAAAAGTGTCTGTACAATCTCTCAATCACGGTAATTTTTAAGATTCACGAGCGAGAACCTAGGATCACGAACCTGGGACTAGATAGCATTTATGCGTAAAGCGGCCGTTTCTGGCTTTAATGCTATCTAGTCCTACGTTTTTCTGCCTTAGTTTCACGGCCATGAGTCCTAAAAATCAGTATTTTTGCCAAACCGACATGTAAAAAAGATTTATTTTCCCTTGCTGGCGCTAGTGTTGCTCTATGGAGTCCCTTAACAGTTGATCCTGTCTGTTATACTTATATTTTAAAACTAATTACCTAGTTATGTTTATATTCTTTTTGTTGCACTAACCCGTGCTGAGGACCATTTTTAGAACCTATTTAGAGGCTAAAAATTCTACCCATGCCGGGACTTGAACCCGCGACCTCTGGCACGGTTAGCCAGAGGTCGCGGGTTCAAGTACCGGCATGGGTGGAATATTTGGCCTCTAAATAGGTTTTTATAATTAGTTATGTGTGAAAGAGAGGGTTAACTATACAATTTTAGATAAAAGCTCATCGTGAGCTCATTCTGTCCAAGTGGTTCGCAGTTTAATAACTGTGCACCTTTTCAACAGAATTAAGGTAAAAAAAATTATACACTTTAAACAAGCTGTTTATTTTTCAAGCTGTTTAAAAGGTCAATAAGTCAGATAGTAAATAATACACTTACGGTCTTATTTATAAAAAACACGATTCTGAAAGTATTCTGTGGTGGAGATTTTACAAGGAAAAGTCGTAACCACAGATTAAACAAACTGCCTCTTAGGCGTGCTTTAGAGAAATCATGTTTTTGTAAATAAGGGCGTTAATATTGATTTGTGATTTTACTAAAGTAACGTAATACCTGTTTCTTCATATTTATAACATTAGCAGGTATTTAAATAAATTATTGTTATTGATAAACTATTGTTGTATGAGTGAGATGCAACTAGTCGCTTAGTTACTACCTTACGCTTACCTACTATGCCATATCTATATTAAAGCAAAGGTTTAAAATTCTTAATTAGGTAATTTTATTCAGTTTTTTATAAAATCTTGAAACTTGACGCGGTGAATTCGTGTGCAAAATAAAAAAAATGATACATTAACAATTTTAAATATTTGCTTAAATGAAATGATCTATTTATACCTAGGTACATACCTGAGAAACGGATTTTAGGTTTTGCGATATTAAAAAAAAATTGCATATTCTTTTGTATTTCCTTGCCTGGCTAGATAAGATAATATAAGATAAGACAAGAATATAATAAATTGTACAACATAATGGTTGTCTAGAGGAAATTACATTTAGTAATAAGGCCGCCAATTGTACCGTACTATACTCATATTTTTTGATGCTCCTATGTAATTCCTATCTATCTATATGTATTTATAGACATTAAGTCAGCATTTGTTCCTAAAATCACTTTGTACAACGAATAAGTATTCGGGAAGGGAGACATATGTTTATTATAGATTCGAACGAATGTTTTATCTCATTTTTCTCACGAATAAATTGGTTCACAAACACGTTTTTGTCTCTTTCAGCGGAAGCGGCCGGTTAGAAGCCCATCACATCTTTGCTAGATGATCATCATCTTCAGCCCGTTGATATCCACTGTTGGTCAAGAGGCCCTTGCCCAACACTGGATATCGACGGGCTAATTTATCTAACAAACAATTCTAGGGTCGGTGGACTCACGTGCTTTAGTCCGCTGACCCTAGAATTATTTGTGAGTGAGCTCAGACACTCAGGTCTCCTCACGATGTTTTCCTTCACCGTTAGCTAGTGGTACTGCTACTATAACATCACTAATGTACATAACCTAGGAAACAAAGTCATAGGTACATGCCCGCACTGGGAATCGAACGTGGGTCTCTCGCTTCCGTGTCCAATGTTCTACCCACTAGGCTACGACCGCTATTGTGCTAGACTTATGTGCTTTCTTAGAATTGGTATTTGATGTATTATCTGCCAGGTTTTTGTCTCTCCTTTTGAACCTACTCACCTTCCATGTTCCAATACAGAAACCTGTGACAAGACAAGTGTCTACCATATGTAACATAATGTTACACGGAGGATAGGCAATTATCAGTGATGCCGATCCACCGTTAATTGTTCCATATTATTCGGCCTTAAGCAGCTTA
Organism: Yponomeuta cagnagella; assembly: GCA_947310995.1. NCBI lineage: Eukaryota > Metazoa > Arthropoda > Insecta > Lepidoptera > Yponomeutidae > Yponomeuta > Yponomeuta cagnagella. The sequence goes on from OX371293.1 coordinate 6,951,459, forward strand.
TGATGTTCACTTTGTGATGGACTTAGTTAAGGTGAAGTTTCCATGAAGTACTAAATTGACTCTAATATTTTTTATCCTATAAGTTTGTCAATTCCGTTTTTTCTCCTTAAATAAATAATAATAAATAAATAACTCAATCCAAGAAAGATTGAAATTTAGTCATCCCAGAATATACAGACTGTTACTGTGTACGTAGGGACATATATGAAAATCGAAATTTGTAACGAAATTTACTATGGCGATCGCGAAACTCAAAAAAAGCGAAAAAATATGGTGTTTCATAGATGTTGGTGGCACAGGTGGCTTAGAACCGAACAGTTTGTTTTTTTTTTCAAGTAGAACACTTGAAAATAGTCTGTAATAGTTTGTAAATAGTAATACACTTTATCTTTCATCTATACGAGGATTTTGTCGTCACATTGTAACGGTCATTTTCTAAAAACACTATTCCATAAAACACTTCTCAAAGGCATTTTAAATAGACTGGTAGAGGGAAAGGCGTAGCCACAGGTTATTTAAACTGCATCTGCGGAATGTCTTAAGGAATCCTGTTTTTGTGAGCCTTCTAATTCTGATAGATAAATGTATAAGAACAACTCGATCAATTTAATCCCGATAGCTCACTTCAACCCTGAAATCTATATATTTATCATTGGCTCAGTTGAGGCGATCGCCTTAATGTCCCTCAACGGGCATATAACCTGCTACGCGTCACACGAGTGGACGCAATCGATCAAGAATCTAATGCGCGTTAACGGACTGTGCACTGTGATACCATCTCTCTAAGGAGCTATGAAGAACGGCTTGGATGAGACAATTGTTGCCGCATCTAAGTAAGATTCATTTCTATATCTGTTTTATAAATATAAGCCTCAGACATGAATCAACCTAAACAGTGGAAGCAACGGAATGTACGTGAATAACGAGCGTGCTAATATTTTGACGGAAAGTGAAAGGAAATTTTCTGGAAGGAACTCCTTTTTTTGGGTGCTTAACTTTGTTATATTTTTTGAGGAGTTTCAACTGCAATAACAGCCCAGTAGCGGCTGCAAACGTGCGTAGCACCTATATAGGGCACACAAAGTAGAAGTGCTAGCGTTGTCTGGATACACGTTTGTGGTTATCCCTATCATCATCAACATCCCGCCTGCCAAGCGTGGCGATAATGGCAAAACCCTTCATGGTTATGAAAATCACGAAGGTTATCCCTATAGTCTCATCCAAAGCCGCTCTTCCTATACCTTTTCTTCTTAGCGTATCGATGCAAAACAAGATTCACTATAATAATCAAAGGATTTGCTAATCAGCGTCAATGCTCATCATCAGCCAGCCATTTGACGCCCACTGCAGGACATAGGCCTCCTTCGTGGTTTTCATAACCATGAGGGGTTTTGCTATGCGGTTGGAATCTCAGGAAAACGCTGCTGCCCGTCTCCTGGTAATTGATTTCCTTAGTCACCTTCTACAACATCCACGGAAGGAAATGGAGTGACGCTCTTCTTAATCCGGCGCCACACGGAAAGCGTCAATGCTCACTAATTGTTACCTTGGATGCGTCAGATCCTCTGAGGTCAAAGGGATAAGAATATGACCACCCTGACTCATCCCCTAGTAAAAAGCGAATAAGTGAAATTCAGCAGGAGGGCAATAGCCCCTCTTCTATAGAGAATACCTCAACTGTGACAACTAACGCAACGTAATGATTATGAGAAAAACGCCCCTTTTTGGTTAGCATGTCTTTTTAGGCATGTCCTGGGATCTAGCAGAGAATGCGCCAGCTTAGCAGATACGTCGTCGGAGGAAGCTTCTTGTGCACGATGTTCGGAATTACGATTTCTGTTCTTCGCTACTTTACCCTTGTCACTTCCCTGGATATTACGCAATTCCCTTGGCATGTCTTTTCAGCGATACTTTTAACATTCGAATGGTTGACGAGCGCAAGCGAGTGGAGGAACACACAGATTGAAATTATTGGAAACTGGTCTCACAGTTTGCGGAAGGCCCCTCTGCACAGATGGTAAATAATACTGCACCGGAAACGTATTTACTAAAATAGATAGATAGAGAACACAGCATTATACATAAAAATGGAAATTACACAGATATTTCTTAATCTAAGAGTACAGATGGCGGCCTAGATGCTAGTGTATATCGGATGTGGTTACCTGGGTTAATGGAATGGGAGAGGATCCGAGAGTGACTAGAGCATTTTATACTCTGGTCACTGCCAAATCCTTCTAACCATCGCTACCACATCCAATTTCCTTCTAAGTGGCATGGCGGTGTCATTCACACATCCGCCGAAGTGGACGCTCTGTTCTCCGGAAAGTCGCCGGACTAGTTTGACAAATTATTATTATTTTTTATACTAAAAGGGCCGGGCTGCGGTCGTCGCGTCACCGGAGATGGGCCGGTGAAAGTATTGGAAGGCTTAAGCTACGGAGGTTGAAGGTATTTAGAGCACTTTACATTCACACAAACTCACGCTTGTGAGGATTCATGGTTTACTATGACAGTTCAATACAGTTCAATTTACCTAGTGAGGTGTTCAGGCACTTACTGCACTCTAAACCACATCATCATCAGCCATTTGACGCCCACTGCAGGACATAGGCCTCCTTCGTGGTTTTCGTAACCACGAAGGGTTTTGCCATAATCGCCACGCTTGGCAGGCGGGCTGGCGATCGCAGTATGCGGTTGGAATCTCAGGAAGACGCTGCCCGTCTCCTAGTAATTTATTTCCTTAGTCGCCTTCTACGACATCCACAGAAGGAAATGGAGTGACGCTATTCTTAATCCGGCGCCACGCGGAAAACACATATCTTGTGAAAAATGTAAATAATAAACATATATTTCATAGCCTGATCAACCCACAGAATAACGAGGAGGAATCGGCTGCGCAATGTACACCAAATTGTCGTAATAAATTGTTGTTTGAAACGTGGCCCTGGGTTTGCCACCAGCCTGAATTTCTCTTTCACTTCGTCAATACCTATTTGTTGGAGCAATCTATACATACAATAATAAATCTGTAATTTTTTTTCTGTCTAATATACATATATATGTCTCACTTTTTTTATTTGTGCGCGCATTACGCAAAAACTTTTGAATGGAATCTAGTAAAACTCACCGAAATTAGTTATAGCTAAGGTTCCTATGTAACTTATAAGCTACATAAGACGTAGCTTATATGTTACCATGGGGGCGGGAGATGGTGAGCGCCTTATCGAAACTGGAAGGTCATTCCACAGCCGGGCGCCCTTTACAGTAAATGAGCTACTGAAGAACCTTGTCGTATGACTTGGTGTCTCCAGCTCTAGACTCTGGTCGGACCGTAGTGCCCGGCTGTGGGAGTTACTGAGGAAGCTGAAGCGCTCTTTGAGATAAAGGGGAGTGGATGGATTGAACAGCACTGAGTACAGCCAGCGAAAGGATGTGGGCATTCCTGCGGAGGCGGATGGGGAGCTACTTGAGCTTAGCGCGTATTCAGAAATGTGGTTATATTTGCGTTAGCCAAATATAAACCTAATAGCAAAGTTTTGAAGGCGCTCAAGTTTACTAAGTTGCTCTTCAGTTAAGTCGAGATAGCTGGCATCACCATAGTCGAGGATAGGTAGCAACAGAGATTGCGCAAGCGCAATCTTGGTCACAGTTGGTGGGAAATTCCGTAACCTTTTCAGAGATTAGCCATAATTAACTATTAACTTTAATATTTTGAATGAAAGTATCAGAAGTAAACATTAAATATAACCAACATAACAACGCGAACTTAAAAAATACCTACCGATTGTTTCGTTCCGAAACGTAATAAATAAACAACTCTGAGACACAAAAACATTCTCTTTAAGTATTATGTACCACCCACCAGGAATAATCACACACAGTTAATATTTGCATAAAAGATAAAAAATGTTTCAATATTGTTTATATTTATTAAATAAAAAATAAAAATCGTTTATTTATTTTACAAAATGTTTACAAATCGGGCAAGAATCATTTATATAGAAATACCTGTATCAGAAAGCTCCGCTCTTCCACACTTCGATGTCATAATGGTGATCTTAAATCGAAATTATTTCACATTATGTAGGTCAATTTTTTTGGTTTCAGAACTGTGACCGGAATTTTTTATTTTATTAGTATTGTTTTGTTGGCTATGTTAGCTTTTTATTTTTAAAAAATGTTATAGTCGAATGAGGCGTTAGAGCATGTACTCATGTACTCTGTATGGGACACATGTCCCATAGATAAGACCTTGTCTGTATTGACATAAGAACGAAAATTTCTTAGCTCAATGGACTTCAATGGTGGTGCGGACTCTACATCTGAAGAACTTTTCTTACCCTTTACGGAAATGTAATAAAACTGTGTTTTTAAACTGTGGTGCAAGATGGCGAAGGATCGCAAAGATGTTTATCCAATCATCGTTTTTTTTTTATAAAAACCATTTTTATAATACGCACCAATTCCTGCAAATTGTTCACTTTGACTGTTAGAGAATAACAAACTAAGTTCTTATAATAATATAAATGTGCGTACAAATAACTAATACGTTTGAGTGGCTCACCCCCGGTTTCTCGTACACTAACAAGCTGTTAATCTACTCTTAACAGCTGTCAGTGGTTTTTTTTTTGTATGCACTTTGGTCAACTGACAGCTGTTAACAGTAGATTAACAGCGTGTTAGTGTACGAGAAACTGGGGATCAGTCTAATCTAATCTATCGTCCCCAAAGCACGCCACATCACGACATTTCTGTCCTCGGCCATTCTCATCCAGCCGCTACCAGCATTTTGCCTTAGATCGTCGATCCTGTGAGCTGATGGGCGCCCTATGCTGTGTTTGTCAATATTTCGCAAACAGATTTATTTATTTATTTATTCAAGGAGAAAAAACAGAATTGACAAACTTATAGCATAAAAAACATTCGAGTCAATATAGTACATTTTTCCAATTCCTCAGCATTTCCCACAGATAGGTAATACTTAATATAATAAATAAGTAAGAGGCGCAATACAGGACTCTAAATTTAGTTCTAAGATTTAATTACAAATCACTGTTTTACATTGAGTATTCTATTCTACCTGGAAATTTGAGCGAGCGACAAGCTGCGCCGATGAGAGAAGGCGTGGTGATTTGGAATAATAGAATACTTAATTTAATATAACCGCGAAAATGTTTCTAGGGTTTCAATTTTGAACGAAGGTAGGCCATGATCTTTATTAAGGGTCAGGGCACATAATATTAGATTAGATCAGAAAATTCTTTATTGCACAATAAGTTAATTTTTACAAAGGCAAGCTTATTACAAAGGAGTATTTTCTTCCAGCTAACCTTGGGTTATGTGGATAGCAGAATGTGTAGAAATTGCGAAAAATTACATAGACCATAATAATATAATAAAATTCATAGTAGTATAATTCTCAATATTATACCAAATACATAAATATAAATACCTAGAATATACACTATCTAATATATAAATGTCTACACTACACTATACACTATCTAATATACGTATGTCGTACGCTGACTAATATGCAAACGTTGTTTTGTCGAGTTTAGCTAGTTTAGAAATAAGTAGGCTATTAGAGAAAAATAGTAATGAAAAACTGAAACGGGTAGTGATGCCCAACTACGTGCGATATCGATAATAAGTATTTTTATCGAAATCCAACGCAGTTACTCGTAATCCAGAGTCTGTCTATTTGTGTGCTAAATTTCATTCAAAACATTTAGCCGTTTCAGTGTAGTTTACATGTCGAAAATCCAAACATTAGGTTAAAATCTCCGTTTCTACTTATCATAACATATGCCATAAAATCAACACGTCCTTATAATAAATACTTACGTAAACAAATAAATAAATAAAGTATTTTTTTCTTAGTTCTTCAAAAAGAAACAATATCTATCCATTACATAGGCGCCTAATTAGATTCTAAGAAAAAATATCCTATGACCAATATACCGTTACATTGCAGTCTATCTATGCTATCAACTGTTTTATCCAAAACATTTCATAAACTTAAGCGAAATCGTAAGTAACATACAGAACTTTTCCATTTCGTCGGCTTATTGCAAGAAGTCATTAACTGCAAAAGCTCACTAACCGCTTTTTTTTAAAGGTATGGACATAGAGATGTATTGAACAATGATACAATAGTGGTGTTTTAGTATCAGGCATTATTCTAACGATGTTATAGGAAATAATGAGGAGGAAACACAACCATTAACTAACACGAACTAAAAAGTCCTTTATCTCCCAATAGTGAATATGTTGGTTAATGAGTTCTTGCAAGCCGACGATTTATGCTATTAGTGAGATTAGGATTCCACTTGAAGTTCATCTCAGAACGCTGTCTCTCGATCATATAACGTGGCGGTAAAACAGAGCGCGCACCGCGCGCCGGTGGTTAACTGCAATGGAAAGTACCCAGGAGCAGTATTTCAGCCGAATGGCCAACATACAGGGCCCCCAGGGGGCTTTCTGCAGTCATACCGTTACATGCATGCAAGGCAGCGAGGATATAGTCACCAGTCATAGTAAAAGTCTGTATGTACTTAGTTTGTATCTATGTGGAGAATGTGGTGCAGGCGACAGCACAATAGACTGTGTGTTATGCAGAAACACTCCAACCCACAATACGTAACTTGCGAGAACAAGGTTTATTCCTGTATTAAATTGTTTTGTTTAAATTGTTTATAGATACTTTATAGAACACATAAAAGACATACATAAATAAATAAAAATCAAAATTTACAACATAAAAAGTGTACATAGCGAGCTTATTTCCGCAGAAATTTCTTCCAGCCAACCCTTGATGAGGCAATACCATTATAAACTAGGGAGGTAAAAACCTATTTAGAGGCTAAAAAATCCACCCACGCCGTAATACAGAGAATATGTAGGCAATTGGCCATTAGCTTAGTTGGGAGAGCGCTGGCACGGTTAGCCAGAGGTCGCGGGTTCAAGTCCCGACATGGGTGGAATTTTTAGCTTCTAAATAGGTTTTTTAAATTGTCCTCACCACGGGTTAGTGCAACAAAAAAAAAAAATAGGGGGAGTAAGTGTACAATAATTATATACTGTAAGCAACAAAATAAACAATGTAAAAAAATTAAGACTGCTTTTACTCGTGGCAACCGTCTCATTTGCACATTGTAACGTTTTTTTTTAATTGCAATTATTTGGTCTTCTACGGCGTGGCCTGAAAGTAAAATCGTGTACAGGTTTTGCATTTTTCTGATGAGGTAATAAATACTTTTTTATCTTTATTATCTTTTTTATCATTAGCATAAATTTCCATAAAACGTAGTTTTGTTTTAATTAACAAACGACATGCCACTATGAAACTTTAACAAACTTTTTGGTGGCCCATTTACATCCCACTGCAAGGAACAGGCCTTCTCTCAGAGAGAGAGAGAAAGAGAGAGAGAGAGAGAGAGAGAGAGTATGGTCTTAATTACCATGCGTACCCACCGCGGATTGGCAATTTCAAGCGCTGAGGTATGTGAACACGTCAGATAATCCGATTTCCTCACGATGTCTTTTCACAGTTAGCTAGTGGTATTGCTACTAGAACTCCACAAATGTATATAACTTAACAAATAAATAAAAAAATAAAAATAAAATAAACTCATAGGTACATGCCCGCACTGGGAATCGTACCTGGTTCTTTCGCTTCTGAGTCCAATGTTCTACCCACTAGGCTACCACCGTTTTCCTGACACCTCTCGATGGAAATAAATAAATAACTTCCTTACTTAATTAATATTTACAATATTCTTTATTATTACAGTTTCGTTAAGTTTTAGATGTTTGCTGAGACATCCTATGACACTCGTGGATGGCAGCCGTCAACGAGTGTCGACGTCTGCAGTTGGCACTGTCGTTCCTAACATGCTTCCCGTGTATAAACGCTCTTACACGGTCCCTATCATGTGGCGACATAAAGCCTGTTTCACACACGAGAAGCTAAGCGGTATTGACATTATCCTGGCAGCTTCGTTGATACAGTTCCGATTGTAGGCCTGGACGGCTACTCAGGAAGGCTTGGAAGTTATTTCTACTAATAAGAATATCCCGAAACCGGCGTGCGACTGATGAATGTTGATGAAGCGAAAGAGATCTGTCAGGATCATCGCAAGTGGCAGATCCTGGTCTCTGCCTACCCCTCCAGGATACAGGCGTCGGCGTTTGTTTTTAATAGAAATATAAATATTTTGCTCCATATTGTTTTGTTGCACCGACTGCCGGTCATTTAGCTTCTTCTATTTTTTCCATCAGTCGTTGCTTAGAAAAAAATACTTTTAGTAATAAGCCCATCAATTGTACCGTACTATATTATTATTTAAGTCTCAAATGTAATTCCTGGTGCACAATGAAGAATATTGGTTGTTGATTCCTTCTTTTACGCAGCAAGGAATTTACATATTGACGCTGGATGTCGGCTGCGTTTTATTAAAATCGCTTATCATTCGCAAAACGAACAAAGTCACAGTTCAACGAAATTAAAGGTAGTTTCATTGTCGGTCGTTATACAAATCTTACCATGGACTTTAATTACGAGACCGACACTGAAATTGCGAAATAAAATACCAGCTATTCCGTACTACTTGTTGACACGTTTAACCAGTGATAGTAAATCTCTAACTTAACGATTCAGAGTAGCAGCCCTTAAAGGTTCGAATGTCCATTCAACCAGATTAGCCTGTTGATACACGTAGCTTTGTGCCCCAAGAAATTAGCCAAATTAAACTGAGTTTACGCGTTCGAGGACAAATATATTATAAGTAAGTAGAATAGAATAGATAAGGAAATAATTCATATTGGTTGAGATTGAGCTTAGGATTGAAATATAATATCAATAATATGTAGGTACTTAAAATTTTGAGGGTTTTGGAAAAATCGTTGCTTTAATTTTTGTTTCATTCTAGATTTATAATAAAAAAGGTCGGTTTTTCTGACACCATTTTTTTTTACTTTGTTAACACTTAATTTGCATAATTTCAACTAATTTTGCAGAATAATTTGAACAGTTTGATGGGTGTTTCGTACATCTATAGAAACGTTGAAGGCTCTCATACACCTATAGACATTAACGCTCAATTCGCAGCTAACAAGCCAGTTAACAAATCGTGGAACGTAAAGTTCACAGTCGAACTTTTAACTATGTAGCGGGTTTATAGCTGTTGATCACGACTCAACAATTTCAGTCGAAAAGCTAACTTGCCATAGATCTTTGTGGTAATAAGACTAGATTACGGGTGAAAGTTGCAAGCCTACTTACCTAGTTCAGTGGTGATAGCAACCAAAATAAATTTTTATGGAAATTTGATTGCAACGTGAATAACCAATCATGAAAATTGCAGCTTTCTAAGAATCTTTTTTTTACGTAGCCTATATTATAAGTCCCACTGCAGGGCATAGACGTTCTCTCAGAGAGAGTATAGGCTCAATTACCATCGCGGATTGGTAATTTCAAGCGCTATGTAATGGTTGTGAAAACCTTAGACACTTCACCTTTACCGTTAGCGAGTGTTTATGATGTACTCACAAAGTCACTTTCAATTCTCCATCGATTATTCATAAATTATGTTCAAAAGTACAGAATAAATACGAATGTATTGTAAAGATTTTAACCTTCAAGGGCAGCCCATTCTTAGCTCTGTGGAATCTTTTTGGAGTAATTATGCACTGTTGCCAACCAGCTGAATGAAATGGCTTGATTTTATACGCCTTGACTAGAGGTAAGTTGTACGATCCAAACGGCGATTCAAGTCTCCGTTCACGTTATTGGAAAAAAAAAATCTTAATACCTACCTATAAACAAATAACAGGCTGTTATTTTCGTAACCCTATACACTGTGCATGACTTACTGTCAAAGTATAAAATGTAATGTAGAATCTTAACAAAGCATAAGGGTTTGTCCGATTCGTGGCGAATGGAAAACCCTGGTCTCTGCCTGATCTTTCAGGATAAAGGCATGAGTTTAGCGTAAGAAATATTACGAACAGACTGGTAAAATCACAGGTACAACTGCGTCAATAATTCGTCTATCTCTTTCTGGTATGAAACACCAGACTAATATGCGAGACTTACACTTTAATATGCGAGAATTTTTTATTCTTTCTGAATTTCTGATTCTGATTTGTAGGACCCACTACAAAGAACCTAGGATCACGAACCTGGGACTAGATAGCATTTGTGCCAAAAACGGCCGTTTTTGGCGTTAATGCTATCTCGTCCTCGGTTTTTTTGCTTTAGGTTCACGACCATGGGTCCTAAAAATCACTCTTAACATGATTGAGAGATTGTACAGACACAGTTTTTTCCTCGATGGCGCTAGTTAACAGTAGAGGCCCTTTACTGCTGTCAGTACCTTTTTTTAAGAGCTTTGGCAAACTATGAGCTGTTACCAGTAGATTGACAGATTCTTCTGTCGATATTAATAGAGACTACACAGAGCGCCGGCTTGAAGACAAAGTCATCATATTCATCAGCCATTTGACGGCCACTGCAGGACATAGGGCTCTCTCATGGTTTTCCAAGCATCCCGGTCTTGTGCCGTATGCATCCAGCGACTCCCCGCCACCGTAACCAGGTGGGGGGCCTGCCCACGCTGCGTCGTCCGGTCCGCGGTCGCAAGGTCAGAACTTTTTCGCCCCAACGGCCATCAGTCCTCCGAGCTATGTGCCCTGCGCACTGCCACTTTAACTGAGCAATTCTTCGAGCTATATCAGTAACTCGGGTTCTTCTGCGGATCTCGTCATTCCTGATTCGATCACGCAGTGAAACTCCTAACATAGCGTCACCTGTTGGTTGGCTAGAATAGAATACTATTTAGTATTAAGCCCGCCAATTCGACAATTTTTTTTAGTACATATCTACAATAAATAATTTTAATTATTTTAATAATAAAGTCAAAGTAAAAAAATCGTTCAATATAAAAAAAAGTTTACATAATGAACGTCAAAATTGTTGGTTTCACAATTAATAGATTTTGCGGAGAGATCGCTCTAAGCGATAAGACCGCCAATTGTATACCACTACTTAGATATAAGAAACTATTTGTAATATCTTTCACCTGGTTGTGCAATAAAGTGTTCTCTATCTATCTATCTATCTATCTAATAAAGAAACTCCACATTTATTTATTTCAAAAGGCTGGACCTGAGTTTGCCATCGTAGTGAAAGAATTAGCCAATCAGGGTCAGAAACTCGCTGATTGTTGCCCAGGGTGCGCCAGACGTACTGGCATTAACAGATTTTTAGTGAACGAGAAACCGGGGTTGAGTGTAACGGATTGTTTTTGGTAATAAGGCCTTAACCGCCAGTATTTTAATTCAGAATTTCACTGAGTAAATCTCAAGTATCTTTCTGTGTCGTTTGGTTTGGTGAAACCTGCAAAAACCGAACAGAGATTAGTACGATTTTGCAACTAATAAAAAAGGGAAAGAAAAAAACAGCTTAAAGCAAGCTTATCCTTATTTCCGAGCGTATACCTTGTCTCAAAACTCAAATTTATGCATCCCTGGTCAAACTTTAACTACGTAAGCCTCTGTGAAATAAATCATTTGTTGAGAGGTGGGCTTTGCCACTTCAATACACGAACGTTTCGAGTTACATTTCGTTATTTTTTTTCTTGTTCTTGTTTATACCTCTAGTCACACGGTTTTATTTATAAAAAGTAGTTTCTTAAGAAGGAGTTAAAGCCGGTTTATAAGAGGAATTCCTCTCATAAGCCGGCTTTAACTCTGTCACTAAAAAAGACCGATGTTGTTTGAAACTGCTTTTAATCTCATCTACATCGTCAGTAGTGTGGCACCGGATTAAGAATAGCGTCACTCCATTTCCTTCCGTGGATGTTGTAGAAGGCGACTAAGGAAATAAATTACCAGGAGACGGGCAGCAGCGTCTTCCTGAGATTCCAACCGCACACTGCGAGCGCCAACCCGCCTGCCAAGCGTGGCGATTATGGCAAAACCCCTCATGGTTATGAAAACCACGAAGGAGGCCTATGTCCTGCAGTGGGCGTTAAATGGCCGATGATGATGATGATGATGACATCGCCAGTTTATAAGTAAAAATTACCTTTTCTATTGAATTAATTCCATTAAATACTTTTTCCTTGTGTTTACACTTAGTGGCAATAAATATTTTGAATTTGAGTTTGCGTTACTGAAAAACTAGCTACACTTTTTGTATACTAACAATTTGTTAATATACTGTTAACAGTCTGTCATTTGGTTATTTTGTTTGTGAATGATAAACAGGGGGTTTTTCGTGTAAGTAAGTTTCATTTAACCCCTATTCATCTGACAGTTTACTCAATATTGACATAGCGAAGACCCGTGACGCATTTTTCTCCGTGCTGAGGGAACTATTAAAAATCTCTCAGGGAATATGATTTGAAATAATTACAATGTGATTTCGATAAAAATAAACGTAATTGTAAAGGACGCGCGTATCTAAACGATCGCGTTGAATATGAAATATGAAATCCTATGAGACCTCGTTCCCCAATACGACCCGCATCGAGCTAATTAAGAATTTAAACACTTGGAAAGCTCTCAATGACTTCAGTACGGTTGATTTATTCGGTGTATTGTCCTTAGAGAGTTTAAAATAAACTTAAGGACAACCAGGCTAGGCAACCTTGGAAAAAAAGTAATGCGTATACACTTCTTATATTTTCTCTCTTCATGCAAGTACAACTTTCAGTCTTTAAAAAAATCTCTCATCCTACGCCTACCTCTAGACAACGCACCTATAATCCGATTTGGCATTCCGACCTCTCCATAGCCTGTAGGGATAAATCTTGCGGCCATATTTATATTCCAAGCTTGTAGCGTGTCATCCACACCCGGCCCACTCCTCCTAATGAGGAAGTTCCAATCTGACTGTCATAGCAGTTTGTTAAATGGCCAGTAGATGGCGTAATATTTATTCACATGAAATAAAAAAAGAAAACAATGGAATGAGCAGAAATAAAGGAACAACGAGCGGGGGGTGAATTTTATGTTGCAACTACGCCAGATTGAACACGTTTAAAATCACCTGCGATTTCTTAGTAAAAATTTGACAAAGAAAGAAAAAAAACAAGGTTGCAGAAAGTTTGAGCTGGATTTAAAACCAATATTCAATGGACTGCGCAAAAACGTAGGTTTTAATCCCACTATCGTCGGTCACTTTCATTGCAAAAGAAGTGAAAGATTGTATGCTCCATCGAAAAAAAATCAATGAAACAAAATAAAATAAATTTATTAACAAAAAAATATTACATACAGTACTTACAGTACTTACTTGTGAAGTTATAGTAGCAATACCACTCGTTAACGGTAAAGGAAAACATCGTGAGGAAACCTGAGTGTCGCGGGTTCAAGTCCCGGCATGGGTGGAATTTTTAGCCTCTAAATAGGTTTTTAAAATTGTCCTCAGCACAGGTTCGTGCAACAAAAAGAATATAATCATTTAGGTACAGCGATATCATTCCAATGTAAAAGCCTGACTGCAAAGTAGGTTACTCGGGGCTGCAAGTGATGTAAATTGCTTCGGTCAGATGTCGCTGCCTGTACATAATACAGAGAAGTTTGTAAAGAGGCTCGAAATTTCATTGATGCCTGCACTTGCTCATTAGCTCAGTTGGGAGATCAAGTCCGCGTTTTCAAGTCGCGGGTTCAAGTCCCGACATGGGTGGAATTTTTAGCCTCTGAATAGGTTTTTAAAGAAAAAAATATTTTATTTGAATTAGCTAAGTCTTATAGATACAGAAGAATTACATCATTAACAATTACTAGTGCGTCATGATACAAATTTCTTTTATTTTCTATAATGGTGACTTCGAGTTTTGGCTAACATTCGAGTTGACTTTACTACCGCGTCAGTGAGTTGATGCCCTCGAAATCGCTCATCGAAGTCACGTGGTGACTGCCAAAAATCATTATTAAGATGGTATTATTATCATCACCTCTTTCAACATCAGTCACTTTGAAACTCGCTGGTTATATTTACTTTGCAAGATGCTGCGCGTTTTTTGTCTCAGTAAGGCAGTAGAGATAAAACCGGGTGGGGGCGGGGTGGAATGGGATGTTAATTTTTGCATAGGCGAAATTGGATTGAAGGCATCCAAAGTTAACAAAATCTTACCCCATAAGCTAAACATACGTCAATAATATTTAGTTAGCATGTAGAATATGTGTTTGATTCAGACATTAAAAACGTTTTTACAGATACCATACTAATTTGCTTAACGACGGATTAAATGTAACATCACTTAGCTTAAAATTGTATAAGTCACAGGAACGCACAAAACTTCTTGTTTCTTTATACGCATGTGCAATTTTTTTCATTAATTTTGTAACATATTTTTTACTTTTATTACAGTTAGTAAATTAAGGAACACACTAATGCAGGGAATTTAACACTGTTCGTTAATTTTGTGGGTAGGTACTAAAATTTGTCTACATTTGCAGGTCATCACCGGTGAAGTAAATTTTGTTTGAAAAGAAAAATATTTAATAGATATAAATGTATTAGTAAAGGGCACGATAAAAAGTACCCGAAACCGGCGTGCGTGTATGCAACGACTAATGAATGTTCAGGAAGCGAAAGTGATCTGTCAGGATCGTAGCAAGTAGGACACCCCTCTGGGATGCAGGCGTGAGTGTATGTATGTATATAAAACTCTTTTATCACAGTGTTTGTTACCTAACTCCTCCGAAAGGACTTCACCGATTTTTATGATTTTTTTTGTGTATATTTGGTAGGTCTGAGAATAGATCGTAGGCTAATTAATATGGCGAAATAACGTTTGCCGATTCAGCTAGTAATTTATGTAATAATTTGCATGCACAAAACGGCAGCTGGGGATCTGTGGTACATAGCAAAGTTACTCGATTCTAAAGTAAACATTACAGGGCCCTTATTATGAAGCAGCGATATGTTCGGAAGGGTCGTGAACGTCGCGCTTGACTGCCAGTGGCAGGAAATTTCGAAACTATTCAAAAAAAGAACCGTATTTGTCGCTAGATAGATTCGAGTGAATTGTCGGGCTCAAGCGCGACGTTGACGACCCTTCCGATCATATCGCTGTTTCATAATAAGGGCCTGTAATGTTTACTTTAGAATCGAGCCCATCCCCACACTAGACATAGCTTGTTGATTTTTTCCCAAAATGTTATATGATTAGGTGCTATGATTTTTTTCTATTAGTGACGCCTAGTGGGTAGAACATTCGACTCGAAAGCGAGAGACCTAGGTTCAATTCCCAAAACTATGAAAAAAACCTATTTTGACGCACAGGAGGCCAAAAATTCCACCCATGCCGAGACTTGAATCCGCGATGGGTGGCATGGGTGGAATTTTCAGCCTCTAAATAGTTTTTTAAAATAGTCTTCAGCACGGATAAGTGCAACAAAGAATATAATTATGTAAATTTGAGAACTTATAGTAGCAATACAGTGGTGTGTGAATAGCTCAGACACTCAGGTTTCCTCACGATGTTTTCCTTCACAGTTAGCGTGTGGTATTGCTACTACAAATATTAGCAAAATATAAGCTTTTTGGAGAACTCATAACATCCGTCCATCAATAATACTAACATCATCCATCTTTATGAATCCATCTACAAAGCTAGACAATCTTCAAGTAGGCAGTTATACAATCATTCATTTAATTTTCGACATTCGTTTTCTTTATTTGCATTCATTTAACCACAGGTTTGGAAGTCTATACTTAAACATTCAAACCGATGGTTTAGAAAAACTAACAAATTACAAAGAAGGTCATCTCTAAATGCTGGCGTTTCGAAATAGTGATCTTTCTGGTTGTTTTCTTTTGACGAATCAGTACTAATCTCGGGGCTCACCAAAATGATAAGTTTGCTGGCCATGGCACGCGTTTCTGCCTTTAGGCAACATTGTGTAAGAAGTCTTTGTTTTTATTAAAACTAAACTTACAAGTATTCCAAAATGTGTGAGTCGGTTTATCTGTATGTTGGTTTTTTACGTGAGTGACTGAGCTTTTCACATAAAAATCGCCACGAGTATTATATTTTCTCCCTGTGAGAAGAGTGCCCTACAGTGGGACCTATATAGGCTGCATTACTTAAATAGCGTTAAACTCTTTAATTTATATTTTATAGCAGCTTTAAATTATTGATAAATAAAATAAAAAATAGATGAAAGTTGTTAACTTCTGCTAATTGGTAAGTCAAATTATTGATTATTTTCTTTTTGTTGCACTAACCCGTACTGAGGACAATTTTAAAAAAGCTATTTAGCCTCCTCAGTCCTGACCTTGAAAATAACAATTGAAAACCATTGTTATTTTCAAGGTCAGGACTGAGGAGGTTAGAGGCTAAAAATTCCACCCATGCCAGGACTTGAACCCGCGACCTCTGGCACGGTAAGCCAGAGGTCGCAGGTTCAAGTCCCGGCATGGGTGGAATGTTTAGCCTCTAAATAGGGTTTTTTCAAATTATTGATGCCAAACAAATGGTTTTCAAGATAGCCGTTCTTTACGTCACATCCTGTATCAGGCATCCAGTTGAAAGCACATCAACCGACAGTTACGTAACAGAAGACTTAGGGCCAGTTCTTAATTGAGAATTTTGCTCAGTAAACATGGTATGGAATCAGGCGTTACTTTGGGGAAATCCATAATAGCATTAAAATATGAAAATTACTTCAATATACTTTTGAGTGAATACTGTATATTCACTCAAAAGTATATTGAAGAAGATCGAAGCTCATTGTAAATAGGCTATTGATAGCTGTCCCGGCGAACTTCGTACCGCCACAGAATCCGTTTATACGACTCTTGCACAACGCCATCTATTTATAAAACACAACGTTCGCTCGCACAACGCCATCTATTTTAAACTTAAAATAAATATTATCCCACTGGAACGCATTACCGGGATATCAAGTATGCTATGTCTCAATTCAGGTCTTTGTCTGTGTGTACGCCAAGTGTCATGTAAATCCGTTCGGCCGTTATTGCGTGATTGAGTAAAAAACATCCAAACATCTTCACAAACTTTCACATTTATAATATTAGTAGGATATCGATAATTGCTTGCACTGAAACTGTTAATATAGTCTGATGAAAAGTGGTGTATGAAATGTGCCATTTAGTCAAATATGTCTAAAAACAAAAATTTATATCTATCTTCTTTCTCAGCGCTTGAAATTACCAATCCGCGGTGGGCACGCGTCGCGATTAAACCCAGAGAAGGCCTGTACCCTGCAGTGGGACGAATATAGGCTACATAAAAAACCTTCTAAAAGCAAAGCCGCATCAACTAACAAGTATTTATTTAGAGAATGATGATTGCAGGTAGTTTATTTAACATACAAAATTGTCCAATGCACCTACTTAGACACATAATTATTAGGTAGGAAATAGCTTTATTAAAGTGCTCGGAACTTTTGTGAAAGGTTTTTTTCTAAGCGGGTAGGATACTTCTTTAGTTTTTAAGTCATTAATTTTGTCACGCTCCGCCATCATATCTATAATAAAAAGCGTGAAATTCACAAAAGTGTTCACAATTAATTTTATTTATACTGCAATAATTTTGGGTGTTTCGAAAGACAGAGCAAAACGAACGTATTTGACAATAGCTATCGAATACGTTATTTAGCTTTTTTTTTAAACGCACTTTTCAAAAATATCTCGACACAAACTCGAATCTATTAGAACCATTAGTAGCCATCCAGAGCGGTGCGTCCGTGCCGCAGGTCCGCGGGTCATTGTTCTGTTAGACGGACAGGGCGGTACTAGGTTGTTGGCACATTTCTTTAAACAAGATTTCTCAACTCGAAACAAAATTACTCAACAATTTTTTTTTAGTTACGTCTATACTTAAAAGTAGTAGTCTAAATAGATACCCACTTTTAATAGCTAATTTTATAACCGCGGCTTGCAAACCATCCAGAAATGAGCGTACTGTAATGTAATAGTAGTTTAAGCAACTGTCATATAATGAAGGGTATTAAAACACGAGTGTGAGTTTATGAAACGAGCGCAGCGAGTTTCATAATAGTAACGAGTGTTTTAATACCCGTGTTATATGCAGTTGCATACACTACTTTATCTTCACTAATGCAATTAAAAATTAAATTCACGCGTACGTGTATAATCACAGTGATTTTGCCGCCATTACGTTTTAACCAATGAGAGCGCAGCTGCGCGCTTCAATAAAACGCGACCAACCTGATTGGCCCTGCAATCAAGTTGGTCGCGTTTTATTGATGTTATAATGAGATTTTACGATATCGATGTGAATATTATACCATCATGTGAAATTGCTTAAATTGAGTGTTTTGTTGTCTGCGCTATAACAGTAGTAATTATAAGTCAAGTATTGAAAACATAAGTAGAATGTTACAACATTAGTGTAGATAAATATAATTATTATATAACATTGCTAACAATTTCAAAATTAGGTACGTTTTACTAAAGTATCCACAACCCACCTCGCAAATTTTATCGATAATCGACAAGGCACAACGTACGTAATTGAATGTTATCATAAGTACGTCATTGAATGTTACATTAATTATATTCTTTTTGTTGCACTATTAATCCATGCTGCGGACAGTTTTACAAACCTATTTAGAGGCTAAAAATCCCACCCATGCCGGGACTTGAACACGGTTAGCCAGAGGTCGCGGGTTCAAGTCCCGGCATGGGTGGAATTTTTAGCCTCTATTAGGTTTTGGAACGTTACGTTGTATAATCTAAAGAAAGTAATTATTATGAATTAATATTTAATCAATAACTTTTATACAACACAATCACTTGTTTTGGTCCCAAGCTAGGATTGCCCTTGCTACACCTTACCTGAGTTTTCTAGCTGAAATCGAACCCACGACCTATATTTTGGTGGTCAATCATAGCCACTGAGGGCCGGTTTCTGAATTGAGAATTTCACTAAGTAAATACTTCAGTAACATTCTGTCACGCTTTTTTCTGTGAAATTCGAAGAGCACTACAATTAACTATTTACTTAGCAAAATTCTCAATTCAGCAAATTGATCAACTTCGCGAGTAGTGTAACGAAAAGTTTATAGGAAATTAAAATAAAATGAGTAGATTCTAGTTGTGTTTCGAAATACATGTCAAGCAAGACTATTATGACAGGGCCTTAGAATTCTTAACGACGCATAATTTCTACTAATTTCTAGCAATTATGGCGATTGTCTGATTGTGGACGTAATTTTGTGATAGGAAGAAACTTGCAGGTCTGAATACTATACAATTAGTGTCATTACCATACAATACTCACGCCTTTTCTCTACATGGGTAGTAAAAAATATTATACAGGATGCAACAAACCACGTTTTCCCATCTTCTATACAAACAGCTTTTGAAAAAAGTCGTAGAACAAAAGTTGTCGCAAATGCCAAACTCTGACATATTTTCGGTATTGCTCAGTGAAATAATAAACCTGTTCAGGGATTTTGTTACACCCTGTGGATGTACACTCTTTTACATCCTAGTAAAATAATCAACATTCCTTCGTAATTATAACTTTACATATCACATCCTAAAATCGTGAGACCACAATGTTCAAATGAAAACTTTAGTAGATGGGCGGCAGCAAACAAAGTTTAATTGCAGAATGAAAATTAGAAAATGAAAATTAGTAGATGTACCTATGTTTAGCAAAAAATGGGAAAATGGCCAGTGGAATAAGGTGGCCAAGAATGGGCCGACCATCGGTGGGCAGACCACCAGCGCAGTGGGCCGACGACATTGTGAAAGCGGCTGGGAAACATTGGACGAGACTAGCAAAGGACCGGACGGGTTGGCGTGAAAGAGAGGACTATGTTCTATAGTGGGCTCGGTTTATGGGCTGATTACGTAGATGTTTCATGAAATGAGTTGTTAAGGTGGTCCCAGGCTAATTTGGTAGTGTTTGAAGACCTTCATCATCATTCAGCCACAAGAAGTCCACTGAAGAAGAAGAAGAAAAAGAAGAAAGACATGTATTATACCAACAAGATACATCACAGAAACAAATTAAGCACATAAGTAACATAATATGCACAACAACAGAGAGAAAACTAAATACACAACAGACAAAACGAATAAATAAAACAGGACCGTAGATGTAGCCTGTGGTGTATCTACGTTGCCACAAAAGGCAGCTGACTCAGCGTTGTGCTGAGGAAGTGATCCCTCAGCGCTGATTTTCAGTCAGTGCCTACGGTAACCTATAATTGTACTACGGAGTGCGTGCCGTGGTGCAGTTAAAGAATTAAATCAAATTCAATAATATACATACAATAAAGTAAAAAAAAAACGCTGCTGGACATAGGCCATAGGTTTCTCGAATGAAGACCACATATCGTAGGACGACCAGCCACAAGATGGACAGATGACCTCATCCAAGTGGCACGAAGACGCTGGATGCAAGCCGCTTCCAACCGGTCTTTTTGGAAATCCATGAAGACCTTCAGATAGCAGTAAATTGGTCGTCAAATCATATACATTTATTTGTCCGAATATAGGTTAGGTTAGTATTATTTTAACGAAGCAAAGGACGAGCACCAATGCAATGGGCGGACACTATAAGTAAAGCTACGGGAGGGACCCTACATCGGTCCAAATGGAGAGCGTTGGTGGTGGTTGGCGTCACGTCCCTCAGTCATGAGGATACGACCAGAAAGAAGAAGAAGGTTTAGTTTAGTTTAGATCATATACAGTACTTATATAACAAAATCGCCATAATCATCCATAAATCATCATCACCGGTCCACCGCTGCCCATGACTGGGCATAGGCCTTTTCCCCCAGATGCCATCTCTCATGGTCAGTTGCCATCAGCATCCACGGATACTCCGCTGACTCTATGACATCGTCTGACCATCGGGCCACTGGTCTGCGCACTGACCATCGTTCTGTACTCGGCTGACACTCTGGAATTGCCCGATCTACCTGCCGTCTTCCGGTCTCGTCAGGTGACCCACCCATTTCCATTTCAGTCTCGAGACTCTTTCATCAATGTCGTCGTCCCTTGTCTGGCGACGGATTATGACATTGGGTACCTAATCTACGAGTCTGGGACCTGGCATGGGTCGTTGTTCAATGTAAATAACTTTAGATATGAGGAAAGCTTCGAAGTAAATATCAGCCGTTTCATACTAAGTTACCATCGACAAAATTATAATTTATGGAACAGTTTTCCCCATAATAAAAGACGTTTGTATCGACGTATATTACCTGTATAATCAGATTCCGGTACTGCAGTAAGAATACTAAAAACATATAACCTACATTATTTCTTGTTTTACGTTCCGAAAACGAATGGTTTTGTGTCTAATATTTTACCATAGGCACGCCATAAGTCTTGGGTTGTGCCTACATCTCTGGGATACAGGCGCGAGTTTATGTAATGTAATGCACGCTATATGTAACACTTTTCCCCACACGTCTCTTCGAACCATGTGGGTTGATAGACGGATGGGTATTTTCTCCGCAATTCTAAAGTAGACCATTCTAAATTAGAAACAGCACGCAATATTATTAAAATACCATGTCACTAACTGTAGATACAGTCTACTGTGCTTTTTTACTGAGCTATTGATGCAATTATGTGCTTTATTCCCACGCGGGTAGGTCGAGCGTGAAGTATCACAGCGTTTTTCATTTCACTATTTTGATGTAGGAAACAATGGAGCGGATAGAGTAGTTTTTAGTGTTTTTAAAATATAATTTCATCAGTTTACATTGACACCCCTTCACATACTCTTTCTCTATCTCTCTGAAGATATTTATCTCTTTTGTGAATCCACGCAGAAAAAATACGACGACTAGTCAATAGAAACAGTGGTTTTAATAACAAATACTTGTTGCCTGCGCAAATATTTTTACAACAAGAAAAAACAAAAGACGAATGATAGAAAAGGTATAAGTCAAGGAGGTTACAGACTTTTTAGCAGGCGGAAACAATCTCTTTGCTTATAGGGTAGATGGGAAATCCTACAAAACGTTTAGAGAACGTTGTGGACTGAAAGAGGATGTAGTGACTAGAATTTATTGAAAAAGGAATGTTGCGTTAGTTTGGACATAATATGGAGAGGATGAAGGAAGAAAGACAATATTGAATGAATGTGGGTCGAAGGGCTGGTAAGGGACGTCCCAGGCGGACATACTTTGACCAAATAGGGGATGTAT
Organism: Yponomeuta cagnagella; assembly: GCA_947310995.1. Taxonomy (NCBI): domain Eukaryota; kingdom Metazoa; phylum Arthropoda; class Insecta; order Lepidoptera; family Yponomeutidae; genus Yponomeuta; species Yponomeuta cagnagella. The sequence goes on from OX371293.1 coordinate 6,973,644, forward strand.
CAGGGAAGGACGAGATAAAAAAGTACAAGATACATGGTTATGAAAACCATGAGGGATGCCTATGTCTTGCAGTGGACGTCAAATGGCTGATGATGACTGTAAAAGAAAAATACCTGCTCCATAAGGCCCAACTTTCTTTCTTCCCGCTGCATTGTGATCATTACAATCTTCGCTTTGAATTCCTCGGGCGCGCAGTTGATGCCCTGACCTTGCATTGTTCTGTTAACCACCGGTAATTATGCAAAACTACGCCTTTTAACAACGCCACTCGCTCCCCTTTCGCTGGTAGAAATGAAACTCGAACAAAAACAAAAAAATTCACTTCAAAGACCAACAGTATTATTTATAAAAAACTTTGGTTCCTTGAAACACTCCTCAGATGCGGTTTAAATAGTCTGTGGTAAAAGAAAAGACCACCAGTCACCACAGATGATTTAAATTAACTCTGCGGAGTGTTTTAGAGGAATACATACATAAACTCACGCCTTTATCCCAGAGGGGTAGGCAGAGACCAGGGACTGCCACTTGCCACGATCCTGACAGATCACTTTCGCTTTCTCAACATTCATTAGTCGTTGCATGCACGCACGCCGGTGTCGGGTACTTTTTATATTGCCCTTTGCTAATACATCCCCTATTTGGTCGAAGTATGCAACTACTGTGAAGGAAAGCATGTGAGAAAACCTGAGAGTCTGAGCTATTCACATACCTCAGCGCTTGAAATCGGCAATCCGCTGTGGGCACGCGTGGTGATTAAGGCAATACTCTCTCCCTGAGATCACTACGGCCTATGCCCTACAGTGGGACGTATATAGGCTGCTTATGTATGTATGTTCGTAACTACTAAGCAGGCGGAACCAACCAAGGTACCTGGCAATCTTGCATTTGGGCCCAGCCTGTTTAGTGGATGCTTATTACAGTTTTTTTATTTTTGTCTTTTTAGTTTCATCATCAGCCATCTGACGCCCACTGCGTGACACAGGCCTCCTTCATGATTTTCATAACCATGAGGGGTTTTGCCATTATCTCGACGCTTGACGGGCGGGTTGGCGATCGCAGTATGCGGTTGGAATCTCAGGAAGACGCTGCTGTCCGTCTCCTGGTAATTGATTTCCTTTTTAGTTTTTTTTTTCTTGGGGTTATGCGGGTTATATATAGCTTATGATCATCGCGCAAATACAACGAATCGATTGGGGTCTTATTTATCAAAATCTGACCATTGTCTAGGGAGTTATGGCGGAACATAAAATCGGACTTTTAATTAATTTTAATTGTCTAAGTTGTTTTGTCCATTTCTTCTCCAAAATGATCTAGATTTTGAAATGGACACCTAGTTTAACTTGTAACGTTCATTAAGTCGCAGTTACTGTGCTACTCTGAATAAAACGCTTCGGAATTGAATGTGAATAGAATTGAATTGGACATACTAACATACACACATACGAGCCAAACACACTACCCTCCTTTTGAGCTTCGCCGCAGTCGCGTAATAAAAATACCTGGCTGTCGACTGTACAATATTTTTTTAGGTGCCAAGGCAAAACAATTTGACCACTAAAATAAAATTTAATGAACCTAAAAAGTGTAAAAACGTATCTCAAAGGCTTTATTAATAAACTTATTAGTATTCGTGCGTAGGAGTAACCACTTCCAAGACATGCTTGGGTTCCTATCTGTGGTGTTTTCTTTGATGACCTTTATAATTTGGACGTTTTATGGTAGCGCCGTGTGAATACCTAAACAAGAGTAGAAAAAAACCGGCCAAGTGCGAGTCGGACTTGCCCACAAAAGTTTCCTTACCCATTATCTTTACAATATTAGACACAGAGATAAGATAAGATAAGATAAGAAGATAAGAATATTCTTTATTGTACCAAGAAAAACACAAACATGAAATGTTTACAGAAATGCAGTACAATTTACGGCCTTATTGCTTATAGCAATTTCATCCAGGCAACCGACGATGGAGAGTTGTTGAAGGAAAAGTGAGACGGGTAGTACCTAGGTGCAAATCGAGGGATCGAGAAAAAGCGGCAAAAAATCAAGTTTGTTGTAGGGGCCCCCCTTAAATATTTATTTTAATTTAATTAGTTATTTTTCAAGCGAATATAGGACTAAATATTTTGTTAATATTTCAAGCGTTATTAATTTCGAGCAAAAAACGGCAAGAATATTACGTTGGCTGTATGGGAGCCCCCCTTAAATATTTATTTAACTCAGTTTTTAGTATTTTTGTTATAGCGGCAACAGAAATACATCATCTGTGAAAATTTCAACTGCCTACCTATCACGGTTCATGAGATACAGCCTGGTGACAGACAGCCAGACAGACAGACGGACAGTGAAGTCTTAATAATAGGGTCCCGTTTGGCACCCTTCGGGTACAAAACCCCACACACGTTACACGGCCGTTGGTTTAACGTGAAACGTCTGTAAGTAAGCGTTAATTTTTATCTCAAACTGCGCAATGCGTTACGCGGCACTGGCGCCATCTAGCGGCACGAGTCTATAGTATCTAAGTAATGGCTACTTTGCTCTACTCAACGATGTATAAATGAATTGCTAACAATACGTAGTTACAGAGTTACAGCCCTCGCTGGAGCGACGTGTTCTCGTTGCATGCGGTTTTAGCCAGTGACTCCCTAATATCGAATTGAAAGACGTTGTAACAATATTGAGGAAGCCAAACAATTAATATTAATTGGTTTCAGAGTAGCATATTTAACGGGTCTAATCGCGATTGTTTAGAAAGTAGTTTTTTTTTATTGCATTGGGTCCCAACGTTTTGGCAACGTTGCAGCTGCCGTGGTCTCGGGCAGACTGAAGTGGCGAGTACAGTAATTCATTATTGTAGTGAGGGTAGGTGGTCTACCCTCAAGTCATTCTTAGTTTCAAATTGGTTTCAAAAGCAAACGTAAAGGATTTGAGATATCTTTATAAAAGATTTTAATAAGGTATGCTGAGTTGGAGCCCTTTTTTTGTTGTCACGGAAGCACCTGAGGCGTTTGGAGTCCCAGGTGGCTGGGTGCCATACATTAATGTATTATGGTACCCGGCTGCCTTTGAATCTATATGCCTCACATGTTCTCTTCACAATTGTTTTGTTCTGATTTTTGTTTTGATGACGTTCGTGTATTTGGTTTGTGTACCTTCCTGTTTACTTTGTGTTTCTGTGACAATTTAAATATATGTCTGTTTTCTTTCTTTCTTTCTAATACTCCACTGGATTTAAAGTAAATCCTTATGTTGTAATTTGCTACATTATTGTATGTATATTGTAACGTATAACCTGCTAGTCCGTTGGTCGGTCGATATCTATTGTATGAAAATCAATTTTCTGTCAATAATAATAATAAGATCCATAAACTATTGACAATTCAATTCAATTCAATTCAAATATTTTTATTCATTGTAAAAACAGAATGTTTACTCAATGAACGTCAAAGTTGTTAGTTTCACAATTAATGGATTATGTGGAGAAGAAGCTAACAAAGAAACTCCACATTTATTCTTTTCAAAACACGTTTTAACTTAATTAACAGAGTTTTCAACTTAAAATATTAGTCATGAATGTGTTGAACACTAGTCACAATCGTCCTTTAATAATATTAATCTACTGTTTAATGCCAAACATCTTTGTCTAAATAATCCTTGATGTTATAGTAAGCCTTTTTGCACAGAATGTGCTTAACACATTTTTTAAATCGCGTTGGAGGTAACTCTAATATATCTTGAGGACACTTGTCCTGGTCCGAAACTAGGATACCCTTTGCTATGGTTACCAGGCAACGACATCACAAACATGGAAATACACCCAGACTGAGGCCATTTCTACAAATGTACGGTGGCCCCCAGTGGGAATCGATCCCACGACCTCCGGCATGGAAAATCTCGTGCCACAGTGTTTGTCATCGAACTCCCCCGAACTACTTCAGCAATTTTTATGAATTTTTTTGTGTATATTTGGTCGGTCTGAGAAAAGGTCATTATCATCATCAACCCATTATGTCCCCACCGAGGGGCACGGGTCTCTTCCCTGAGGAAGGTATAGGCCATACTCCACCACGGGGGCCAAGTCCGGATTGGTGGAGGCTTGTAGACTAGTGGCTCGTCTACTGTCAGAAGTTGTCAAGCCGCCCTAAGGCCTCTGACTTGGCTTAACGACGGCCATCTATCGACGGCAGCCGGCACCAACAGCTTAACGTGCCTTGCGAAGCACGGAACCGCTCGGAAAAATGCCACTAGCGTTAGGCATAGACGGCGACCCATCCATGCACTGAACGCGCCCTGTGTTGCTTAACCTTCGTGATCGTTTAAGATCACTCAGGCAGCCGGGGCTACGATTATATAATTCATATAATATCTATGGCAAAACAACATATGCCGAGTCAGATAGTCGTTCTATGAAAATATTGGTAACGGTTACATGCTGTACACTAACTGAAGGTTTAAATAATTACCCGAAATACTTAAAGGATGCCCCATAATGACACCCTTTACTTGCTCCAACAATAAATCAACCCCTATAACCACAAATCATTGGGTCAAGTTACAAGTGTGAAAGCACCCTAATTACTTAGTAACGCGTGTGACCTAGCTTAACGCAGGGTAGTTTTATTGTCGCTAGTTTCACTGCCTTGTTGGTCTAGCGTTATCCCGTCTTATTATCATTCCGGAGGTTGTGGGTTCGATTTCCACTGGGAGCCGCCGTACATTGGTGCAAATGGCCTCAGTCTGGGTGTATTTCCATGTTTGTGACGTCGTTGCCTGGTAATCATAGCAAAGGGTATCCTAGTTTGGGACCAGGATAAGTGATTTTGGTTTGTGGATCTTGTTACTACCTGTTATTGACAGAAAATTGATTCATGGTTGGCAAAATAACATTCTAAAACATAACAAAACTACACTCTGTATATATGTGGTTAAGAAGTCAAACAAAGAATAACTTTTGCTATCGATTCCAATCACCAGGCCTTGATATTGCAACGAACATATCCCCCACACCTAAAGGGCGGGCTGTTCCGCATTGATTCATTAAATACAAAATATTATCAGTCCGTAAAAGATACAAGTGTTTTCAATGAGAGAGAGAGAGAGTTCACTTAATATTTTTTAATGAATCGCGATGCTTATACATAGTTATATTTTAAACCGGTCCAACCGCGATTATTTATTAGGTATTTTTTTAATTACTTTCGATTCCCGACGTAGTGAGTGTTGTGCGTCGGCCCGCTGCGAAAAATTAAGAGTGACTTGAGGTTAGACCACCTACTCTCACTACAATAATTGACTGTAATGGCCACTTCAGTCTACTACCCGTGACCACGGCAACTGCAACGTTGCCGAAACGTCGGGAATCGAAAATAATTAAAAAAAAAACTTAATAAATAATCGCAGTTAGACCCGTTTAATGTCTATGAGATTAGATTAGATTAGGTTAGAATACTTTATTATTCGCTTCAGAAAAGGCTTACATGACTAAGTTTTGCTAAGGAAACGCTAGTGCGTTTTAACTCGATACTTGAATTTGTTGACATACGAGATGAAGATGAATAAAGAAGAAGCTGCAGAAGCAGCCCGTGCCCCTTCAAAAATTTGCTGATCTTCCGATTAACTTCGAGCGTCTAGTTTTACCGTTCTGTCTCTACATTTCAGCATGGCACGTTGTTGTTAAAATTAACTTCTGTCCTGTTGGCCAGTTTTCTTTACCTCAGACTGAGTTTTCTTCAACTAAGAATTAAGAATTAACAAGATGGACAGATCGCTCGTAGCCCCGGCTGCCTGAGTGATCTTAAACGATCACGAAGGTTAAGCAACACAGGGCGCGTTCAGTGCATGGATGGGTCGCTGTCTATGCCTAATGCTAATGGCACTTTGCCGGCTGCCGTCGATAGATGGCAGTCGCTAAGCCAAGTCAGAGGCCTTAGGGCGGCTTGACAACTTCTGACAGTAGACGAGCCACTAGTCTACAAGCCTCCACCAATCCGGACTTGGCCCCCGTGGTGGAGTATGGCCTATACCTTCCTCAGCGAAGAGACCTGTGCCCCTCGGTGGGGACATAATGGGTTGATGATGATGAAGATGGACAGATGACCTCATGCAAGTGGCGGGAAGGCGCTGGATGCAGGCCACTTCCAACCGGTCTTTTTGGAAATCCATGGAGGAGGACTATGTCCAGCAGTGGACTTCTTGTGGCTGAATGATGATGATGATGATGATGATGAAGAATTAAGTTAAGTTTAAGTTATTATTATTTAAGATACATTTTACTTCTGTTTGTTGTCCCTAATAAAAAAAAAACTTTTACTTCAAGTACACAAACAGAATAAAATTGATGATGTGCAGTATTTACACGTTAAGAATGTTGGTAAATATCGTATAACCAGAAATTGCTGTCACAACAATAAATACTTAGGTATTCCATCCGGATGGAACCTGATGGAACCGGAACAGACCGGCGAAAGTAGAACGGGAACTTTTCTGCGAAACTCCAATTAATTACCGCGGATAATGAGGCCCGTTTACTTTCAACGAAGTTTCCTCTACGTGCCTCTGACTTAGAAGGATAGCTCGTGGGGTCCCGAAAGGTATGTTATTGAGGTAAATCTTTTAAAAACCTTTACTAAATTGGTTATTCAGTTTACCTCAGCGCTCGAAATTGCCAATTCGCGGTTTGCACGCGAAATCTCTCTCTGAGAGAAGGCCTGTTCTTTACAGAGGTACGAATATAGGCTACATGAAAAACGGTTTTTCTGCATAGCTTATGATCAAACACACCCACTGCCGCCAGTCCAATAACATCCATTGACTAATCCCAATTCTGGTGAGGGCTCAAAACTGGCTTGACAAACAAAAACCATTTTGCATAGATTTTGGTAAAAATTTCTACCTTAATTAATTAAGGCCAGTGAAGCCAAAGTGAATAGTTCTTTTTCACAGATAATGTATCTTAGTTAATTTATCTATTAGATAATGTATCTATAGCAACAAATAAATACTAAAAAAGGAATAGAATAAATATTTGAGGGCGGCTCCCATACAACAAACGGGATTTTTTTGCCGTTTTTTTTTCGATATTAATAACGGCCACAGATAGACACTTGAAATATTCAAAAGTTGTATAGGTACAGACTTGCACTTGGCCGGATTTTTCCTTTAATGTGTCTATGGTTGGTTACCATATGACAGGGTATCCTTATTTGCTGAATCAGTGATCGTGTTGTGCAGATGTTTTTATTTATGAATATCGTTAAATAAACTTTATAACAACCAAATTAATTTTCTGTATTTGTGTAACAGACCCACGCAAACGGAATGAAAAAACTTATTTCTGTTTATGTTAGGTACTTTATATCGCCGAATTATCAACGAGGATACAGCAAATAAGTATTTACCTAACCTTACAGTGTTATTACAAGCTCAGGTATTTATTTAGTACCAACGTTAGCTGGAAATAAAGGAACACATATTGTAATGAAGGTAAGTCAACTTTACCCTCGAATGTTAGCTTTCACGTAGTTAGGCCTAGCGTTGGGTTAAACTATGCAAAAGCGATGCTAAGAAGAACCGTACCTGTTATCAGTAAATAATCGTTCCCAATACCGGTTAAGAGTAGCTGGCTATTATCTTCATAACTCTTGACGTCTTGATCTGGTGCCTCTTATATAGGCCTCTTTGCTGCAGAGAGAGCGGGGCAGCAGCAGCAGCCGCATGAAGGCTGTCGCAAATGGGTTTTGTCCATATATACATAAGCAGCTTATATACGTCCCACTGTAGGGCACAGGCCTTCTCTCAGGGAGAGAGTATGGGCTTAATCACCACGCGTGCCATATATATTGTCCATATATGAAGCTAACTAAATAAAAGCTAGTTGTAACTTATTAATAAACTGTGATAGGTAATGCTTCTATTATTTGAAGTTATTGTAAATTAATTATTTTTTGTCCCTTATTTTTATTTAAAAGTGAATCTGTGTTATCTGAATAAAGAAGTTAAATTAAAATTGAGTGATTTTATTACTAAAACAACTTAAGACTTAATAATAGTAATAATAATAATAACTTCCATACAATAAAATCACTTGACCTGGTCCCAAACTAGGATACCCTGTTCTATGGCAACCAGGCAAGGACGTCACAAACATGGAAATACACCCAGACTGAGGTCATTATTTGTACAAATATACGGCGGCCCCCAGTGAGAATCGAACCCACGACCTCTGTTCTGGTAGCTAAGCGCCTTGACGGCTACACCAACGAGGCAGTCAGACAGCACTTCCCATCTATTTATCCAGTAAGCTCTAACCAGTGATAAAGTCCAAAAACATCTTGCACAATCACATTTTAGGAGCTATTCATGGATAAATTGTATGACTGACAACCCTGTCAATAACCTATTTATCCTTTTATCCGAGGATACGTATTTATCTATTTACTCACTTATCCAATGACTTGGCGTAAGTCACCCTCAGTGTGGCAATTTAAATTCTATCAAGCCAAACATGCTTCAACTGTGACAGACGTACAATTTAAAAAGTCTGATCATTCATTTAATTAAATTAAGGTCACAGTGCACATTCATTCCAACTTGATTATAGGGACTGCCACGTAGGTACGTAGTTTAGATTAAGGCGAAGCTTATTAACTATATATTCCATTCTATAAATAAATTCAATGAACTGTCATACTAAACTTCAATATCTATTCTAGCAAACGTATAAAAGAGCTGAATAACAATGACAAGATTTCACTGTTGTCCAACAGCAAGACTCATGTTCCGCTGCCAACTACAAAAGTCGAAGTAATTTCCAAGAAGGGGAAAGAAATCATTGTTAGAGCTCTCTTAGACTCCGGTTGTCAAGCCTCTTTTATTAGTACCCAATTTCGAAAGAGATGGGTAGACCGCTATTGCCCAAGGCCCTTATTATGAAAAATGCGACTTTATCCGAAGTAGCGAGATGGTCGCTTGTCAGTGTCAAAATCCGTATCTCAATCCGTAAAAATCGGTATTGTCGCTATGCACTCAGTGCCAGGAAATTTCGAAACTATTCAAAAAAGGAACCGTATTTGTCGCTAGATTCGATGTAATTATCGGGCTCAAGCGCGACGTTGACGACCCTTCCGTATGTATCGCTGCTTCATATAATAAGGACCCAGTTCAACAGAAATAATTGACATAGCCAAAATAAAAAATACTCTAAGCCAGTCTCTCCAAATGGAAGTACTTTTATGCGTTTACTTATATAAGGCTCATACAAATTGCTTGGTGGTGGACAAGATTGCAATCCAGCTGCCACCGATATCTTTGACACTGCAGGTATCCATATTATCCTCCTCATCATCATCAGCCATTTGATGCCCACTGCAGAACATAGGCCTCACTAATTGTTTTCATAACCATGAGGGGTTTTGTCATGATCGCCACGCTTGGCAGGCGAGTTGGCGATCGCAGTATGCGGTTGGAATCTAAGGAAGACGCTGCTGCCCGTCTGCTGGTAATCGATTTCTTTAGTCGCCTTCTACGACATCCACGGGAGGAAATGGACTGACGCTATTCTTAATCCGGTGCCACACGAAAACGCCTTATCCTCCTCAGTGGTTGAAAATAGCAATGGTTAATTTCAAGGTGAGGACTGAGGAAGTTATACCTGCTAATATAATCCAAGCCGACGAGGCCTTTCACCTCGCAGGTGAAATAATGTTACTTGCTGCTGATGTGTTTTTCCAGGCGGAGCAAAGTTATTTTATAATTATTTATTCAAGAACTTTCACAAAATACATATTAAATACAAAAACCCCTCACTGAAGCCTGTATAGGTTTATCTGTGAGGTGAGTTACCCTTTCCATCTAATTAGTCCATAGACAGAGCCCAATGTTGGGCATAGGCCACTTCACTTTAGGCCTTTTCACTTTCACGCCATCCGGTCCCTTGCCAGTCTCGTCCAATGTTTCCCAGCAGCTTTCACAATGTCGTCGGCCCACCAGGCTGGTGGTCTGCCCACCGACCGTCGACCCGTTCTTGGCCACCACTCGGTGACTTGGTAACGGTAAGTTACCAAAACTACTTACCGTTATATATTCTTTTTGTTGCACTTTAGAACGTGCTGAAGACAATTTTAAAAACCTATTTAGAGGACAAAAATTCCACCCATGCCGGGACTTGAAACCGCGACCTCTGGCTCACCGTTACCGTTACTTACCGTTACCAAGTTACAAGTTCGGTAGGTAGGTCGTTTAAAATCATTGGAAGAATGTACCCCGCTGTATGCGTCCCATAATAATGGCGGTGGCGCAGTAAAGTGCAGGTAGAAAAGTATTGTGTGTGCTGCTGCGTAACCTCGCTTCGCACATTCACAATTTGGTTACAAAGTTGCTGATAGCGTGTAAAATATAATAAAAAATCTATGAAAAACTAACTAACAATTAGAAAACTAAATATATATGAATTAAGGTGCCTCTAAAATGTCAGCAATTTTATTTCATCATGACCATATTTCCTACACTTGACATAGTGTTCCATTGTTTTTAATTATTATAAACTAAAGAACGTGTGAGCGAGAAGGAAGCCCAATTTCATAGATGCTCTTAATATACAGTGCATTCCGACTTACCACATATGGTATGCTAATAAACATGTTCTTATCTACCTAAACATAGATCTTCATTAATGCAGATTATTTGTCTTAAAGATCAGCCTTTCTGAAGCAAAACAAAGGTAAGTAAGTAAGTAAGTAAGTAAGTAAGTAAGTAAGTAATTTATTTGACAATACATACAGTACAAGTTTCAATATACAATGGTATACAGATTTCTTAAAATACTACGTAATGTCCTGACTCTTAAACTAGGGCAACCTGTATCTTAGGAGTCAGTCCTTCCCTAATAGTACAATTACCACTATTTTTACCTGTCACAATTATAATAAAAGGGTTATATAAACTATGACAAAGTAGATCAAACAAAATATCACAGCGCAAAACTCCATTAAACGCCAACCCATCTGCTACTATCGCGTGCCATCACCTTAATTAAAGCTCAACGTAGCAATCAAGAATTAGTTGTACAGAAACTGTACCTACAATTGGTACAGAAAGAATAATACAGATAAGCAGTCCATATCATTATATTCTTTTTGTTGCACTAACCCGTGCTGAAATTATTTTAAAAACGTATTTAGAGGCTAAAAATTCCACCCATGCCGGGACTTGAACCCGCGACCTCTGGCTAACCGTGCCAGCGCTCTCCCAACTGAGCTAATGGGCAAGTGCAGGCATCGGCGAAATTTCGAGCCTCTTTACAGAGTTCTCTGTATTACGTACAGGCAGCGACATCTGGCCGAAGCAATTTACATCATTCGGTCGCGGGTTCAAGTCCCGGCATGGGTGGAACTTTTAGCCTCTAAATAGGTTTTTAAAACAGTCCATATAATGGCAATACTATCTATGTACCACCGAAGTTCGAATCAAATAAACTTTTGTGATATCCTTGCCTGGTTACCATAGCACAGGGTATCCTAGTTTGGGACCAGGGCAAGTGATTGTATTGGAAGTTATTATTATTAAACTGTTGCTTCGGTGAGGAATTAGCACTGATTGCTGTAATATAGGTTTTTAACCTAGCACAACTTCAGAAGCTAATCGTAAATTTAGTGTGTAGAATTTAAGCAACATTTTTTTGTAAAAGCTCTCATTTGCGCAATAAACATTTTATTCAAATATTCTATTTTATATTCTATCCTCTATTTTATATTATAGTATATATGTGTTACAATGGGCCGACAACTACAATCGAAAGTAATTTTTCGTAGGTTTTTAGGTGAACCTTTAGCTTACTCGAAATTAAGTTTTGTCAGGATGATAAAACTCTTCAAAAAACTAGAATCAAACACGACGAGTTATCGGAGTTTTAGTAAAGTCGGAAAGAGTCGCCACCTTGCTGCCGGTTGCACCGAAATTCTACGGATGCGCGAGTTAAGGCTTACGGCTAATAGGATAAACACGTAAAGGATAAAAAAGTATTTCTTGCTTCATCAACAAACAACTTAAAACAAAATAAAACTTAAGACTAGGTTATGGTATCGTAGGGCACAGGCCTTCTCTCAGAGAGAGAGAGTATGGGATTCATTACCACGCATGCCCGCAGCCGATTGGCAATTTCAAGCGCCGAGGTGTGTGAAAACCTCCGACACTCAGGTTTTCTCAAGGTGTTTTCCTTCGCCGTTAGCAAGTGGTATTGCTACAATAACTTCACAAATGAATCTAACTCAGGAAACAAAGTCATTGGCATAAGCCAAGATGCGAACCCAAGACCTCCCGAATGTAAGGCCGGTAATGGCGTTCTACCAATCCGCTACCATACCTTTAAAGACTCCTTTTTTAATATTTGGCTATTCTGTACTTTCTTACTCTATGTTGAAATAGAAATTTTGTACCCCGAGTGTATTTAATTAGCGATTGTTTGCACACAAAAGTGTTTGATTGATTGTGAAATGGACATAAAATCGTCAGAATCAGGCAGTTAGTGTGCTTTTTGTTCTATAATGGCTCTTATATCACGCTTTTAAGAGTTCCGTGCCGTGACATATTATTTTTGGCCAGAAAAAACTTTTATCAATTTGTTTTCAATTTTCAATAGATTAGTAAGTGGAAATCGATTTCTTGATTGTGCATTATTACTTAGATCGATGGTGTAGACCTTCACAACATAGAATACTTACTTAATTGTGGTTCTAGAATGAGGCTAATTGCTATAGGGAAATGTCGTAGTTACTGAACCGTTATGTAACCATTATGCTTCGTTTTCTAGGGCCTATAATTTTGTTATTATCTTTATAAAGCTACTGTTCTCTAAATTTGCAACAATTGAGCGCAATAAGCCAGAAATAATGACCTTGAAATATAGACTTTAAAATTACAAAAAATGGAGCTTTAAACCAGGCAATATGCGTTGAAATAACCAATCTGCTATGCATACTATTAAAGTACCGTAGCCGGAAATACTGCCCAATGTGTCCATATGCCCTAAATTCATGTCCGGGCCCATTCATGTACGAACGTACTCCTAGTTTTTAATTGATAAAATTGGCAAACAATAAGAATTTTGGAAACCAATTCTCTTTATCAAAAACTTAAGTATGTATAGGGAAACCAAAATTTATTGGCTAATTAAGTGTCCGTATTATCTAGCAAAGTCCTACGAAAAGCACTTTTTTACAATCACTAAAAATTTTGGATCGTCCGATTGAGACACCACGCCAGATAGGGTAGGGTCGCTAAGTTAAAATACTTAAAATAGCCGTAAAAGACTGATTGTAAATCATAAATTATCCTATAATTTATGGTTAACGCCAATAAACTGCACCGCAGTTTGACAAAACTTGTAAAAAAAAATGTAAAGGTCTTTATTCATTAAAAAATAAAAGATGGAACAGCAGCCTTCAGATTATTAAGACTTAAGAGTGCAGACTTAACTACTTACTTCGATAAAGTTACTTTTAATTTTATCATGAGAGATGAAACTGTCGCTTTGTTCCGCAGAGCCTAATCATAGATAATAGACACGGAGACCGCGATGGTAGGTCATTCAATGACAAATTTAATTTATAAAAATCTCGTGTCACAGTGTTCGTTATCGAATACGGCTTCACCGATTTGTATTAAATTTTTTGTGTGTATTTGATAGGTCTGAGAATAGGACGTAGGCTAATTATTATTAACATGGCAAAACAATCTTTGCCAAGTCAGATACCACATTAATACAAATGAATTAGGTCAAATTGAACGAGCTAACGTTAAGATACGGACTTGGCCTATTTTGAGCGCTATTGGTCATGACGTCTTTGTGTCATTTTTCGTGTTACCAAATTGTAAAAGCATTTATAATGTTACATACTAAACGTGAACTGCCTGTGTTCAAGTAAAGTTTTTACCTATTGTATTATATTTCTATGGACTTTTCATAATATTATATTTCTGACTGCACAGCGCGCCTTGTCGAACTCTTCCGGCCAATTTACAAGTTTTTATTTATGTAGCCCATATACGTCCCTCTGCAGGGCACAGGCGAGAGAGAGAGAGAGAGAGAGAGAGAGAGAAGCGTGCCCACCGTGGATAGACAATTTCAAGCGCTGAGGTGTGTGAACACATCATACACTCAGGTTTCCTCACGATGTTTTCCCCATTTTATCCATAATTGTCTGTTAATGTCATTTCTGTGTACAATAAAGAATATTATATTAATCTATATGCCTTTCAACAATTTGTTAACGTGCTAGAACTGGGCGTAAGGCCAGGCATCCCGAAAATAGCAGCGCACAAACTCGTAAAGAAAAGCCGAAAAACCGCCAACATCGGCTCGCCGGACAATCTGGCACATAACTCACGATCGCTTGTAATTAGGCACATTCGGGAGGCCGTTAACAGTTGTATAAAAGCCCTCTAAGTGGGCCTGTTTGTTGTCCTATAATTTTGGCCGGCGATAAACAAGGTTTTGTACCGCTGTTGTGCTTAGTAACGACGTAGAAGAGTTTCTAGGCGGGTACTGAATTTATGTAAGAGACTGACTGTTGATTGATTGTTGTTAAAAGGTGTATTACAATCATTACAATCAAATTTATAGAGTATTTGTCAAACTATAACGCCAAATATTTGTAGGATGACAGACGTTGAAACAAATTAACATACTTAAAATACCTAAAACGAAAATGTAGGGCAATTCATGAAAGCTACATAGTTATCGGGACTTTAATATTTTCGATTTTGTGATATTTTTCATGTTTGCTTGATAGTCAAATATCAAAATTCCTAACTGAGATATTGTACAGCGGTAAATCGTATTTTTCTGAATTTGACTGAATCGGATTTGGCCTTATCAAAAGAAAACAAAAAATAGAGAAAAGAATATCAAGACTGTTTTAGACAAGAAAGAAATTGAAAGATTGGAAAGATTATGTAAAGTGACAAATAAGATTGTCAGACCATGATACAGCAAAACTGGCTAGCTAGGCGGAGACTATAAGACGTGGCATTGGAATGAGAGAGGGAGTAAAAAGGACAGTGTCAGGGAGAAAAGAAACAGAAAGATAGTGTGAGATAGAAGGAAATTCACAGATAGACGAAGAGAAAAAACCGGCCAAGTGCGAGTCAGACTCGCGCACGAAGGGTTACGTACCATTAATTATACAACGTTAGACAAAGATTGAATTTGAGAACAGCGCCATCTATAGAAACCAACAAGAAGCGTTTAACATTGACATCATGACATCGGCGCTGTGAAGGTTACATAGATGGCCGCTAGATGGCGAGCGCTGTCTTTAGACAAATTTTGTTGTATGGGAGCCCCTCTTAAATATTTATTTTATTCTGTTTTTAGTATTTGTTGTTATAGCAGCAAGAGAACTACATCGTCTGTGAAAATTTCAAATGTCTAGCTAGCACGGTTCACCAGATACAACGTGGTGACAGACAGACAGACAGACAGACAGACGGAAAGTGTGAAAGAGGGAAGATGGAGATGTAGAGATTTTTTTTCATTCGGTAATGTTGACGCTTGACCCTAGTATCAAATACCTAAGACATAAATAGGAGTAATGAGAAAAAGAGTACCTACAGGGTTAATCAAGTCATCTTACAAGTCTCTTTCAACTAACAACTGAATATAAAGGAAATAGCCCGTAACAAAACCTAAGGAATAAAATCGTGCGAGCACTAATAACAATAAAATATATGACCCGAAGTTTTACTAGACGTACTAAAGACCTCCATCAAAGAGAGAGATTGTTGTAATCTCAATAAAACAAATTGCGTCTGATTATTGCTGCCATCTACCGTACCGTCGTATGATAAGTGAAACCTGAAGGTTTTCCGTTAAAACGCACGAAATTTAAGATTAAAGAAAAAATTGTTATGTATTATTTATTTAAGTGGCAGAGTCGTCGACCTTTGGATCGGCCCGTCCAATATCCCAGACACAACGTAATGGACATTGTCCTAAATAATGACAATATTTTTAAGGTATAAGTTCAGTGAATGTAATGCTAAAATCACTGATTTCTTCTATTTTTCTGTAAATTCGTTTCATTCGTGAATAAAAGTGGGTTTAATATTTTTGAATAAAAAACGCCAAAGTATTGATATCTCGGTCGGTACTCCGTAAAAAAAAACAAATATAATATATCTTTTACGTTTGCACGGATTAAGAGTGTTTTAGTTTTTTTAATTTAAATAGTTCTTGTATCGAATCATGCTATTGCTAGAAACTAACAGCTCGTAGGATCTCAGTTGATTTCGTAGACTCCGTTTCTATTTTTACGCTTTAAAAATTATTAAAGCGTATTATTAATTAATTAAAGTAGCCCAAATCGCAATATTCAGCCCAGGCTCTCAAAATTACCTATTTTCTCGCAAAAAAAATATAAAAACAGAGCTTCATTTGTATTGGACAATGCCCATTAAGTTCACTTTCAAATAAAAAAAATATTACTTATGCTTTGTTATGAAAAGCAATATTATGCTATTTTACGAAAAAAATAATAGTAATAATTTGACTGCATTTTGATGTATATGGCAAACTCTTCTTAAAGTGTTTCAGGAATTGCCCAGAAATGCCCCAAGCATTCAAAGAGTGAGGATGCCAATCTTTACGTAAGGTAGTAAGAAACGTCCCAAAAAACTAATAGTAGATTGTACAACAAGTGCATAAAACGCACCATTTTACTCGAGACGTTTATCCATCCGAGCGAGCTTGCGAGCGAGGATAGATATAAAGTCGAGTGTAAAATGGGTTTTATGGACGAGTTGTACACTCTACTTTTCACTTCGATTGCGAGGAAATGAAACAGCAACATGTAAAAATAATTATGGTTCCCGCCAATTAACTTTTTTTTCTTTTTTTTTTTCTGTAGAGACGTGACACCTGACTTAAGGTCGTTACATACTGCTCAGTTATAAAAACATTTTCTTTTTATAACTATGATAAGTTGTTGTTATGGCTTAAATACTATACTGATCTACTAAATTGAAAAATAAACAAATATAAAAAATAATAAATGAGACGAAATACAAATTATAAGTTTATTTCATGAAGTTTTATTGTGTACTTTGGCTGTTGGTATCTTTGCCTTGGTCTTAGAATACGAACGAAACGAAATAAAATAAAGAGGTTGTTGTATGAAGTTAAAGATGTTCGTGTGGCTGTTGCAGCGATTGCCTTGGTCTTCGACGAAGATTTTACTTTATGCTCTAGAGCATAAAAAGCGACTTTATGTCGCCTACGCACGACATAAAGACGAACTTTTAGAGCATGAGAAGTGAAAAATAAAAAACAAACCATCACTCACTCCATCAAAGCAATTCAAATTTAGAACGCTTACGCCTAAAAAGAAAAACAATGGCCAGTAACATAACCCTAAAAACAGGCGTCTAAAATCCCTACAAACTTATTTACCAACTCATTTTAGAGAATTTTACACCTAATGCCCTAGTTGATAGGAATCACAGCGATGGAATTGAAATGGTTTTTGAATTTGGAATTACTGTGGCTTGCGTAAGCACTGGCTGGATGGCGCCAAGTGAGTCGCTAGCGGCAATGCCGTTTGGTACCTTCTCTGGAAAGCTTACAGTGGATACGTCCAAATGTTTTTATTTATTCACTACTTCATAGCTATACAGATCCTAAGTACTCCTAAATATGACTTGTCTTCTATCTCCGTTTGAAAGGTGACTTGTGCCTTATATTAAGCAGCGTAGGTACACATACATTCATGTACTCACGGCTTTTTACCAGAGGGGTCAATAGAGATCAAAGTTTGCCACTTGGAAGGAATACATCGTGAGGAAACCCGACCTTGTGAGAAAATATGATGAAACATCATCATATTATGTTTCTTAATTATAATTCTTTCAATACCAACGATACAAAATAACTATAACATGCGTATGGATGTCAGTAACAAATATTTGAAGATATAATATCTTACAGAGTATTTCCATATCATATGAAGCCAACTTAATTTTACTAACTCCATTTCATGCGTACAAAGAAAATAATAGCGCACATGTTTCCGCAACATTTAACTCAACCGTTTGTCAATTAATTAACTCGGTCCCTACATCAACAATGAGGTAGGTGGTTCCAATATGACGGTTATAGTAAGCTTTTCATGTACTATACTAAATACTTCTCTGTGCCCCGACAGGACTTCTGTTAGAGAGAGAGCACGGGCTTAATTACCACGCGTGCCCACCACGGATTGGCAATTTCAAGCGCCGAGGACGCGGTGCTTGAAATAATAAGCATACGTCGGCTGAATGGGTGATGGATTCGAGAAAAAATGTTTATTATAAGTATATTTGACCTCTTTACGCCCCACTATACGGCCCGGGCCGCAGAGAGAGACGGTGAATTTTCCCACTTAACAAAGACCAAAGGCATAATTGGCGGCAAATTCGCCATGATATTGGCATAATTTTGTCGTACCTCGGTGCTTGGAATTCGCCAATCCACGGTGGGAAAACGTGGTTATTACGCATATACCCTCTTTCTTTAAAAGAAGGCCAGTGCCCTACCGTGGGACGTACATATAGACTGCATTATTATTATAATATGTTAGTTTTATAAATTCCACCCATGCCGGGACTTGAACCCGCGACCTCTGGCTAACCGTGCCAGCGCTCTCCTAACTGAGCTAATGGCCAAGTGCAGGCATCAGCGAAATTTCCTGCCTTTTCAGTCGCTGCCTGTACGTAATACAGAGAAGTTTGTAAAGACTCGAAATTCGCATTTAAATCACAATGCTCAATTTTCATGAAATGCATGAAATGTTTATTATGAATTTATTAAGTACCTACTTGAATCAATTTAAGTCTTATTGGCCTACTTGTCATTTTATATACATTATATCCCATCTATTTGGAATCAATTGAAAAAGTTGAATTTATGAGATCTTGCGTTGATTGTTCGTCCGTCACTTTAGGTTCTGACAGAATACCAGCGTCACGGGTTGTCAACCGGGAACCTGTGACATATGCTGAGTCAAGAATCTTTTCTTTTACCATGGCACACAGCGTCTCCACCATATCACTTCATTTCTACTGTGTGATTGTTTAGAATAAGATTATTTATTATCACTTTTTACTTTAAGCTTTTTTACTGTTTTCAAGTTTTATTATTTGTAAGATTTTATGTGTGTTTTGGTATGGGAATAAACTTTTTTCAATTCAATTCAAAATTTAAGGTTACGGGTTATAGGTTTTCGATGCAGTTTATTCGGACATTTACTGTTCGACAGTTCGATAAGGAATGAATCGCTGAGTAGCGCTTTAGCTCTTTTATACCCGGCCGGTCGCCCGGCGGGGGAACCAGTCCCGCGCGCACGTGCACGTCAAATGTTATAAAACAGTAATAATATAATAAATTAAATTATTAAGCACCAATCAATTAATTTATGGCTATTAAATGTAATTAGCAATAATTGTTATGATCAATTAATTAAAAATTATGGAAATAATTATTTTATCTATTATATTTAATATTAATAATTTAATATTCAAACGATTATGGTGCATTAATCGTTTGATAAATCAGATCAAATAGTGCGGCGCTATCATACATATATTTTCAAACTAAAACTTTCGTAATCACTAGATACGCGTCATTCAGAGCGAAACCTGGTCGGACTCTTCCGAGAAAAAAGTAAGTAAGTGAATCCGAAATTAAGTAAATAATTCTCCCGCAGTCGGTTTGAAACGGCAAAATTTTCCTTTGCCCGATTAGATAAGTCAGATTGGAACACCCTCAGTAAACAGTAAATTCGTCAGAGGTATCCCCTAGAGCGACCCATTAACATTTACCCTGTATAATTTACGCTTTCGTCATTTCCACTCGAAGAACTTATTCACGATCTATCAAAGTGACCGAATCTGTCAGAATTATTAGGATAACGTACTCAGAGAATATCTGATCAGACTCTTCCCGATGAAATTTTGGGTAAGTGAATGCGGACTTAAGTAAATAAAAATACTTGCCTCGTCGGTCTAGCGGTATCACGTTTGATAACCATACCGGAACTCGCGGACATTTGTAAACATGGCTTTCATTTCCATGTTCATGATGTTCTTGCCTGGTTACCATAGCACATTGTATCCTAGTTTGGGGCCAAGGTAAGAGATTGTGTTGTGAGCAAGTTCTTATTCATACGCGCGCGCACAAAAAACCCAACCACCTCTTTAACAGTAGGGTAAAAACAACTACCGACTCTTCATCCTTACTAATTGTATAAACGCGAAAGTTTGTATGTATGGATGGATGTTTTTTACTCTTTCACGCAACAATGGCTGAACGATCATAGTCTATAAACATTAAAACATAAACAATTAGCACATAGGATATTTTTTATCCAGGAACAATACACATCAAAATTACCACGCGAACGAAGTCGCGGACAACAGCTAGTGATTTTATATAAGGACTGATCTTTAATTATAATTCGAAGATAGCTTTAACTTCTATCTTCGAAAAACCGGTCTCCAAAGTACGTATCCACGCTAACCTTTCACCCAAATGACCAAATACGCATAAACCAGAGAACCTTGTATAGTACTATTTGCGTGGGCGTCAAGATTTGGGTCGAAACGTTGACAGATATGTATATTTTATAAGCGAAACTCTTACGCAACCAGCTTAGGCTGTATCTGAGCCATAAATTGAATTAGACGTTAAAGGATTGCTTCTATAAAAATTGCCTTTTGTTTATTGATGATTTTGGAATGGTCGTTAGCCTCGATATTGCATGGTTTTTCGACTCCACATGATTTAACTCTTTGTTACGTCATGTTATCATAATAGATAAAAACCGTAGTATTTTTAATCTCACTTTTTACACAAAGCCTGAACAAAATCTGGTATAATTTTCTGGTTGTTTTTTCTGGACTAAGCGTATGTACACATACCTAATGTATGTGTGTTGCTAGGAAAAGTTCAGCTGCCTTGTTTCAAGACAGAGGTTGTGGATTCTTGCTGGAGGTTGCTGCAGGTTGCTGCACTTGATTTGTTCAAATGGTCTCAGTGTGGGTGTTTTTCCATATTTGTGATGTCCTTGCCTGGCTACCACGGTGCAAGGAATCCTAGTTCCTAGAATCCTGGAATCCTGGGGATGACGACGACTAATTTATTGTAGTTCGGAAATTATCAAATATTTCACTGTTATTAAGATTTTTAAATACTTGAACCTTAAGTATGGGGCGATAGAATCCTCAAGTCATCCTAACTTCGTAACAGAGAGTACCTACGTAAACAGACACTAATTGATTATCCATGAAGGAAAACATTACCGGGAAACGTGAGTATTTAACTTCCACTTTCTGGTACACTAACTACATGTACATCACACTTTTAAAAGCTGTTAGTTTGTTTTCAGGATTCCGTACTCCAAGGGTGCCAAATGGAACTCTATTACTCTGCCTCCGCTGTCTGTCTGCCTGTCTGTCCGTCCGTCCGTCGGACCTTTAAAGGGCTCTTATCTTTGGAACCGTAATAGGTAGCCAGTTAAAATTTTCGCAGAATATAGGTGTACATTATTTCACACTAACTGACACCTGCAGTAAATTGACAGATTGTTAGTGTACGAGAAACTGGAGGCAGGGTATTCACATGCCCCAGCGCTATAAAACGCTACTCACTCTCTCTGAGAGTAGGCCTGCAGTACGACATAAAATCTTATGTATGTATGTGTACAGGAACGAAAAGGGTCCCTGAGGCTGGAGAGAGTTCTGGGTCGCGACTTGTAAACTTTTTGATGCTTACTCGTTTGTCAAAAACTTTTGTAATTTATTCGTGCCAACTTCAGCCAGGTCGCTGCGATTAGGTCTCAGAATTTGATCTTATAATTTGGCCTATATATGTCCCGTCAGACACTGGCCTTTTCGCAGCCCTTTTCAAGGGCTGAGCGATGTATATACCTCGGCCTCTAAGGTTTCCTCATAGTTTTTTCCTCCACTGTTAGCGAGTGGTATTGCTACTACAAATTCACAAGTACACAATACACAAAATTATTTGGAACTTATTTTGGCAAAATCTATTTATAACTGTATAAACATTCACAACTTACTTACGGAGCAACTTATGGAATACTCTGTGTGTTTGTCTGTTTCGGTAGAGTTTTAGTCGAGTTTGCGTAATTTTATTAAATGCTCGCTCTGTGTGCTCTAAGAATATTGCAACATCCAGTAAATGGTATACCTAGTGAAGATATTCACTAAATAGTCCTATCAATCTATGCCAGTCTCGTCCAATGCTTCCCAGCCGCTCTCACAATGTCGTCGGCATTGATATTGAAGATAATAGTCCGATCAATATCTTCATTGAATAATCCTATCAAAGGTAACAATACTGCAATAGGAGCAACATGTGGGATCCAAAGACAATAACAAGTTGAGCCAGTCGGACCCCTCTGTGATTCTTGTTTCGTTTCATTTTCCTTGTTAATTTTAGGGAAAATTTTTCTTGCTTAAAATGTCATGTTTTTAGATTAGGTGTTTTGTTTATTAAAGATAAGGTAAATTTTAATACTCTTACGAAAACTTCCAATCCAATCCATCAGTCCAATTTCGTCCACCGTTCGTCATTAACTGTCTTGTAGCAATGCTTGTACTAATGTGTCCAATACACTTGGTTTGGCAACAAAGTGTTCTCTATCTAACCATCTATCTTATCCCGTAGATTTATTGGCATTAAACATCTGCTGTAACTACCTATATACCTACTCAGATATTTTCTGAGTTCAAATATTGTCAATTCATAAAAAAATAAAAAATAAAATGTACGTTAAAAATTAAGTCTGCCACATTGTACGGTTAGTTAAAATACAATATAAGTATTAATAAATAAATTATTAGTAGCAAACTTAAATAACTCACGCTTGAATCTCGGAGGGGTAGGTGGAGACCAGAGTTTTCCACTTGCCACGATCCTGACACCGGGTGTCGCTTCATTAACATTCATTAGTCTTTGCGTCTTGGGTACTTTTTATCTTGCCCCAAATACCCTTGCTCTTGTACACCTATAACTACTAACATTCTTAACATTATATCACATTCAAATATTGGCACATTAAAAAACCATCCGGATAATTCCAGATAGAAGGTATCATCTCACCGCATAATAATATGACGATGGACTATTCATTATTATTTTTAGTAAGTTTATTGTACGTGTCTGTTAGGTATATACTTATATGTATGTATTTATTTATTGACCATGTATATAATTATCAGTGGTCGGAGTAGGTATATTGATTTTAGATACTTGCGTCATGATATCATAACATGGACATGCATTTCTTCCGGAATGTACCGGAGTTTCCAAAAATTTGGTAAATAGAGTAATAAAATAAAAAACCATATGTAAGCAAACAAAATTGTTTATTGTTAATACAAATAATCATTATTACAGTTTTATTAAAAATAATTATTTTTAATCCTCATCGGTTACAAGTTTGATCGGTTTTGATTTTTTTTTTGACCAGTCATTTTTTACTATTAAATTCTGGTCATCTACGCCACTAGCAGCATAGCGTTGAGAGTATTGATACATTTTTAACTAGTTTCATGTAATAATTTCGATGTTTCGGTATTTTTATCATAATAATCCGGAAACTCGGAGGCGTATCCATATTAACATATACGTTTGATGTCAGTGACCTTAATTCAATATAACTACTCCGACCACTGATAATTATAAACCCCCCACCCCCTGTTTTTTTCTTGTATTTAAGTAATTTATGTACTTATTGTATGTATCGTGCATTGCCCAAGCCACACTATCCACAAACCCAAGGTTGACTGGAATAAAATGCTATTAAGCATTAAGTACGCCTTTGTATGAAAAAAGTTTTCTATGCAATAAAGAATTTAATAATAATAATAGGTAATAATCTCTTGCTAATGCAGAAAGTATATATGCAACAATAAATCCACATAAATTGGCGATAAAGTCATTAATTACATACTTACAATGTATCGCATGATTGCATTCCAAATTAAATTAACCTTAGCCAGAAGCCTTTTCAAATTGAATTTATGAGTTCGTTAAAATGCCTCGTGAAGGATTAATATATCCTTTGGACACAAACTGAGGAAGACTAGAAGTTCAAATCACATTAAATTACATCATTCAGTGAACTGTTTTAAACAGATAATTATTATTTATTCATTTTTTGCTTCCATAGCTAGATTAATATTTTTTTTTCTTTTTAAATAAACAATTTAACAAAATATTTTCATTAAAAAACTTTTATTTATGCTACAAGGACTTTTAGGAGGAACATTAAAGATTATTTAGATGACAAAGATGTCTGGAATTAAAGCCAGTGTAATGCATGACTTCTAGGTTCTAGAATAATATGTAAACTCTGTTAATTAAGGTCAAATTTGAAACAGTAACTTTGGAGTTCTAGGTCCATTTTTAAGAACAATAAAAAATAAATACGCTTCGAATTTGATTGATCTCGACTAAAAAAAAAATCTCCGACTAATAATTAAATCTTCCAAAGCTAAACTTCTTGAAGATCATGTTCGTCTAAAACGGTGACGTTCTGGATATTAACACACTCATTTTAGGCAAAAGTGGCGCGTTAATTTTTCGCTTATTAAAATTGTTCTCAATCCTCGATACGGGCCCCGGAATTTTCGAAAATGTTTGACTTTTTCCCGCGAAAGTTTTGATTAATTTCGTGACGGTGAAGGAACAATAGGAATGTTAAATACCCAATGGGCTTGCAATTCATTAAATATTTAGTGAATGAAATGTTTTGCGGTGGTAGCCTAGGAAGCGAGAGACCCAGGTTCGATTCCCAGTGCGGGCATGTGTATACCTATGCCTTTGTTTTCTAAGTTATGTACATTTGTGAAGCTATAGTAGCAATACTACCCGCTAACTGTGAAGGAAAACATCCTGAGGAAACCTGAGTGTCTGAGCTATTCACATACCTCAGCGCTTGAAATCGCCAATCCGCGGTGGGCACGCGTGGTGATTGAGCCCTCACTCTCTCCCTGAGAGTAGGCCTGTGCCCTACAGTGGGACGTGTATAGGCTGCTTATGTTATGTTTATGTTAGTGAATTGAGTAAGTCAGTCACATCACACATTATCAAGACGTGGCAATATCGTTGGACGAATTCATTACCGGAAAATCTCCAAAATCGCGTGTTTTGAGTTAAGTATGCAGAATTATTAAGAATTTAAGACTTTTTCTTAATTAATCATGGTACAAGTCAAACGCTAATTGCAAATATTATAAAACAATTATATTATAGATAGCCTTCTCTCTTTCTCTTTCCTTAGTTATTCCTTTCTCGCTCTTTCTCTTTGAGAGAAGGCCTGTTTTATCTCACGGGCCCAACATCGGCTTATATAATAAGAATGCAAATTGATTTCATCACCTTACTAGGTTGACTGCCTCGTTGGTCCAGCCGTTAAGGCGCTTAGCTACCAAAACAGTGGTTGTGGGTTCGATTCCCACTGGGCTCGCCGTACATTAAATTTTGTACAAATGGCCTCAGTCTGGATGTATTTTCAAGTTTGTGATGTCCTTGCCTGGTTACCATAGCACGTGTATCCTAATTTGGGACCAGGTGAAGTGATTGTGTTGTGTGGAAGTTATTATTAATTATTATGACTGTGAAACCAGTTTCTTTATATTGTATGAGGCGTTGTTCTTTCTGATGAATTGGTTAATTATAAAGTTGGTCGTGGCCAAAATTTCCATAGGTATACTATTTTTGCTTTTTAGGGTTCCGTACCCAAAGGGTGCCAAACGGGACCCTATTACTAAGACTTCACTGTCCGTCTGTCTATCTGTCTGTCTGTCACTAGGCTGTATCTCATGAACCGTGATAGTTAGGCAGCTGAAATTTTCGCAGATGATGTATTTCTGTTGCCGCTGTAACAACAAATACTAAAAACAGAATAAAATAAATATTTTAGGGAGGCTACCATACAACAAACATTGTCTAAATACAGCGCTCGCCATCTAGCGGCCATCTATGTAACCTTCACAGCGTTGGTGTCATGTCGTTAAATGTGTTAAACGCTTCTTGTTGGTTTCCATAGATGGCGTTCCCAAATTCGATCTTTGTCTAATGTTGTGTTGTGTGGTTCGGAAACCTTCGTGCGCGAGTTCGGCTCGCACTTGGCTGGTTATTATTTTTTTTTTATTTGTGATTTCATTGACATATGGGTAAATGAAGTTCATGAATCATGACTTGAATTTGAATTCGCATTCGCTTTAACATTAATTTGTTAATTAGGTATGTCAATAACATTGACAGATAGATTGAGAGGATACGTAGCGTGATCAGACAAATTGACAAATAAAACGATGAATTTTATCGTCAAGAAGTTTTTGAAAAAATAGCCCTAAACATTATTTCTGTTTTCAGGTAAGTCTTTTAATGGAGAACTTGCACTCAAAAATGATTTAATAGAATAGGAAAGGATACGTTAAAAAATAAACAAAAGCGGTATTTTTTTTTCTTTGCAATATGGCACTAAAACGCGCCATACAAATCGACCTTAGACTATGACGTCACTCCCTAACTTAACGCCTATAAAGTATGAAGCGTTTATGAATATTTGAGTCATCTCGTAAAATAATGGTTTTTTGCAAGGACTCTTATAAGAAAACGTTCAGAATTCAATGACAAAACGAAATTTAATAAGTTTTATGTTATTAGAGTAATTTTAATTTTGATCCCGAAAACCCCGAAACAATATTTTTTATTATATTCGTTTTGTTGCACTAAACCGTGCTGAGGACAATTTTAAAAACCTATTCAGAGGCTAAACAATATTAATTATTAGTATAAATTAGCCTAGTTGGGAGAGCGCTGGCACGGTTCGCCAGAGGTCGCGGGTTCAAGTCCCGGCATGGGTGGAATTATTAGCTTCTAAATAGGTTTTTAATATTTTTATTGTTCAATTTTTTAATTTTTCCTAGGTTTTCATATAATAAAACTGATTTTTAACGGATATTAACTCGTTTACTTTTCCATTTTACAATTTTCCGACGTTTCGGCTCTTTTGCAAGTGCCGTGGTCTCGGTCTTTATATGATTTCTATGATATAAAAGCAATGTGACTACAATCTAAGTTAGACGCAAGTTCCCCATTACCATTAAAATTAGGTACTTGATGCAACTTTTTTAACTTTTTACTAGTAGGTGTAACAAGAAAGTCCAAATTCATGTTTTTACAATTTTAAAACTTTTTTACGTGTCTGTAAGACTTTGTATTAAATAAAATTTCTTTATTCTTCTTCTAAGTGACTCTAAAGGCTTTTTTATTTTATTTTTATGCTTGA
Source organism: Yponomeuta cagnagella (assembly GCA_947310995.1). Lineage (NCBI taxonomy): Eukaryota > Metazoa > Arthropoda > Insecta > Lepidoptera > Yponomeutidae > Yponomeuta > Yponomeuta cagnagella. The sequence goes on from OX371293.1 coordinate 7,000,991, forward strand.
TGCAAATAAGTAGTTAAGCATTGTGTCTAACGACCATCTATGTGAAGGTGACATAGATGGCCGTTAGATGGCGAGCGCTATCTTTAGACAACGTTTCTTGTATAATAGGTGCCTCCCATAAATATTTATATTATTTTATTTTTAGTATTTGTAATTATAGCGGCAACAGAAATACATCATCTGTGAAAATGTGAAATGCCTAGCTATCACGGTTCATGAAATACAGCTTGGTGATAGACAGACAGACAGACGGACGGACAAACAGACGGACAGTGAAGTCTTAGTGATAGGGTCCCGTTTGGCACCTTTTGGGTACGGAACCCTAGAAAAGACAACTGAAATAATTGTAATGCACTTCCTGAACCAATATCAAAATTTGGTCTAACATTGCAATCGGCTGCTTTTGCAATTATAAGCTAATCTTATATTATAAAGCTTATTTCTCACTCACAAAAATACTCCAGACCTAAATGAAACTAGGTCCCACTTAACAAAACCAGGGTTTAATTTTGCAGATATCGTGTGATTTCAATTTGAAATTGAGACTTCACATTCTTGCAGCTTACATATGGCAACAGAAGGTCAACTCAGCTTTTTGGTTACTCTCAGTTGATTACCACGGTGGTCTAGCGGTTAACACGCTTGATTACTTAATCAGAGGTCGTTAGGTTCAATTCCTATTGGAAGCCATACTTTATTTATACAAATGGCCTTAGTCTGAGCGTATTTCCATGTTTGTGATGTCCATGCATCCAGTTTGGAACCATGACAAGTGATTGTGTTTTATGGAAGTATTTATAATTTTTTATTTTTCCATAACCCTTCGTCTCCCGTTTTTCTTATAACATATTTATTTATCATCTCTCAGCAATCTGCTATCAGCAGTCTGCCTCAGGTCGTCGGTCCAGCGGGCTTGTGGGTATCCTACGCTGAGCTTTCCAGTTCGTGATATCCACTTGAGAACCTTTTTTACCCCAACAGGGTTATGTCTTGCAGCAAAAACAACCGAATTCTCAGAGAGACGGGGCCGAGCCTCGGTACAGTCTGAAATTGCGACTACACATCGCACTTTGTACATTCCCGCTTCAAAGCGGCGGGTTTCCTTGCCATTAGCATATTAGAATGTTAAGAAAGACAGCTCTAGGAATGCGACTCTAGCATGGCGACAGCTGGGTAGTTGTTTTTGACTGCCTATTGTATCATGTCTTTTTACCATGCCGGAGGTCATGGGTTCGATTCCCACTGGGCACCGCCGTACATTTATACAAATGGCCTCAGTCTGCGTGTATTTACATGTTTGTGATGTCCTTGCCAGGTTTTCATAGCACAAGGTGTCCTAGTTTGGGACCAGGGTAAGTGATTGTGTTGTGTGGAAGTTATTATTATTACGTAAGACGGGTTTGCACTTGGTGTTTAAATTACCCGCATAGTTAGTAAGACGACATGAGTCGCCCCAGAAGTCGCGACTTTCCAGCAAATTCATTGTTAAATTCTGATATTAGCCCTATAGCGTCACAAGACGCGTGACTCATGGCGTCATACTATGCGCGCTGAGCCCTATCTCATCTAAAATTCGTGGTTTACTACATAGGTTTACTAAAATGCGAAGCCGATTAATCCATATTATTAAACTGCAGTGAAAATGAAACCTGGTCGCTGACTATGAGCCTCATAAGACGACTCAAGGTCGCCCAACGAGTAATGAAGAGAGCTATGTTAGGAGTTTTACTGCGTGATTGAATCAGGAATGAGGAGATTCGCAGAAGCATCCGAGTTACTAATATAACTCGAAGAATTGCTCAGTTGAAGTGGCAGTGGGTGGGACACCTAGCTCGGAGAACTGATGGCCGTTGGGATGGAAAAGTTATGACCATCCTTCTTGCCTGGTGACCACAGACCGGACGACCAGCGTGGGTAGCCCCCCCCCCACCAGATGGTCTGACGATCTGGTTACGGCGGTGGGGAGTCGCTGGATGAGGGCGGTACAAGACCGGGAAGCATGGAAAACAATGAGAGAAGCCTACCTATCTCCTGCAGTGGGCGCCAAATGGAAGACGACGATGATTAAATTGTAGGAAGAATAATTATACTAATAGGCTACATCGAATTATCACAATAAACTATGAATTTTAGTTTTATGAAACGTGGCTAAAAATAAAATCAAAAATATTTATTGTAAACATTAAAAAGAATTAAGTCGCAGAAAGCCCTGACTCTTAAACTAGTAGAACTGTATTTTAAAAGCCAGTGAATACTCAAGTCATCATCTTGGCTCTGATGATAAGTATAAGAAGACCCGATAAGAAGAAGGCACATTCTTAGTAGCAGTACCAAACGCAAAACGTGAAGAAAACCATCGTGAGGAAACCTGAGTGTCTACGGTATTTAGATACCTCAGCGCTTGAAACCGCGGATGCGAGGTTGGCTCGTGGGCTGATTATGCTCTCTCTCTTTCTGAGAGAAAATCTGCCCTGCAGTGAGACGTGTCACGGCTGCTTCTATTATATGTTTTACTTGACTCCCTCGTTGGTCTAAGGTTCGTTTGATCACCCACTTCATCCTTCCACCGATCATCATCATCAGCCATTTGACCCCCACTGCAGGACATGCCTCCCTCATGGTTTTCCAAGCTACCCGGTCTTGTGCCGCCCGCATCCCAACAACCATAACCAGGTCGCCAGACCATCTGGTGGGGGGCCTGCCCACGCTGCGTCGTCCAGCGATATATGAAATTAAATTAAACAACATTTTATTTAACTAATTTATAGCTAAAAGAGCCACGAGGATTAGTGGCATAGTCTCAGTGGCGCCCTCTATATTTTTTTCAATGTCGTGGAGCACGATGAAGCCTAGCTAGATCGATAGAGGACAAAAAAGTAAACAAGAAATTATTAAAGTCACCATGTCCTAAAGTGGCACGTTTAGGAGTTATTGAGCTTTGAAGTTTGTATGAGATTTTTATAAAACTTAACTTTTGAATCATTTTTCACTAAATACTGGACTATATGCTTGGCACCTGTGACTCGTTGCCGATTCTTGACTAAATTGCTAAATAAGTCGTAGAAAAAACACCCAGTTTATTATAGATACCGTATATTAAGGCACCCGAGCGTAGCGAGGATGCTTACAATGCGAGGGTATTACGGGAGCTTTTACCAGAGTTATAAATCTGCTTTTCATCAATCCTATCAGGTAAATAAATAAAATAGTGTATTTAAAGGAAAATTCACAAGATATTTCTTTATTTTAATTACAATTTACACTTAGCTGCTAGAGATTTTTGTATAAATCTTCGTAGCTCTTTATAGCTAAAATTAATCCTTTGCCTCTCGAACTACATAGTACGTGTACGTCGGTGAGCGGCGTGCTGCCATTGTAGGTATACAAGATTTTAAGAAAAAAAAATTAAGTAAGGGTACAGGGAACACATCATGCTTGAGGCATGTTATGTACTACTAATAACATGAAACGATGTTTAGTGTGATGCGTGTGTGTGTGTGTGTGTGTGTGTGCGTGTGTGTGTGTGTGTGTGTGTGTGTGTGTGTGTGTGTGTGTGTGTGTGTGTGTGTGTGTGTGTGTGTGTGTGTGTGTGTGTGTGTGTGTGTGTGTGTGTGTGTGTGTGTGTGTGTGTGTGTGTGTGTGTGTGTGTGTGTGTGTGTGTGTGTGTGTGTGTGTGTGTGTGTGTGTGTGTGTGTGTGTGTGTGTGTGTGTGTGTGTGTGTGTGTGTGTGTGTGTGTGTGTGTGTGTGTGTGTGTGTGTGTGTGTCTCTGGGGTGGCCAACTGGTTAAAGATCCGAATACCATTATCAGGCCGATGTTGACGTAAAGCTGCAAGATTTGGACACTCGCACTCAAGTAGGAAAAGAAGCTTCTGGCTGTGGAGAGGAAAATGATAAGGAAGTTTCTGACTCCGACAAGGAAGGAAGAAGGTATTTGGATAGCTAAAATGACCTAGTAAGCCCAACGTTATCCGAAAAGCGAAACCTCCACGAATTCGTTAGCCCGGTCACGTAGAGAGTTTGGGAGAGGATCGGCTGTGAAGAAGGCATACCTAGGATAATGCTTTAGTAGTAGAAGATCTGCGGGCTCCTGTGCTAGCCCTGCCCCTTGGTAGTGAGTGAGACAAGTTTTAATTCAGCCTGCCGTCCTTGGTTACTTTGTAGTTAGACACCGTAGTCTCGCTGCATGAATTTTAATTTCGCGCTCCGTAACAGCCTTGTACTTTAGTTATTCCGTGTTTTTAGATGGCGCGAAGAAATTGTACAGCTCCCTAGAGAATTTTTTCAAGAACGCTATAGATAGTAACAGTTAAAAACATAGATGTCTAACTAGCGCTAAAAGATCACCAATGGGTGGAAGGGCCGGTATGGGACGTCCCAGGTGGACATACTTCGACCAAATAGTGGATGTATTAGCAAAGGGCAAGAAAAAAAGTAGCCGAAGCCGGCGTGCGTGCATGCAACGACTAATGAATGTTGAGGAAGCGAAAGTGACCTCTCAGGACCGTGGCAACTTTTTAAATTGCAAAATTAATAGGCACCTAAATAGGGCACGCATGGCTAGAGTCAGTGCCAAAAAACTTCCATTATAAAAAGTTCCACAAGTCTAGCTAATGAATACCATTGTTGGACCATACAAATGGCTTTATGTAGACAGTAAAAATAGGTACCTTATTTTCTTAATTATTCACCTTTTTGGTGACCTACATGGCCCTTGTGAGGTTATACAAGTTTTAGGTCGCTAAATGCAGCAATAAATAGTTTGTGAATGCGAAATGGCGTGCTAATTAACTTCATTTTGATACCTTTCAAAAGCAAGAAAACACTTTTGGCAAGGAAGTCTCAGTGTTTCTAAGCTTGCGCTAGTTAGTGCGATGATTAATGATAATAGTTTAATTGAAATTAAAGTCGATAATTGGAGCGTGAAAATGTGATTAGGCAATGATTTGTGGCCTTATTTATAAAACACGATTCTTCTTAAGCACACCTCAGAGGCAGTTTATTTAATCTGTGGTTACGCGTATACCTTGTAAAATATTTCATAAGCAGCCTAGGTATATACGTCCCACTGTAAGGCACGGTCCTTCTCTCAGGGAGAGAGTATGGGCTTAATCACAACGCGTGCCCACCGCGGATTGGCGATTTCAAGCGCTGAGGTGTGTGAATTCAATTCAAATATTTTTATTCATTGTAAAAACAGAATGTTTACTTAATGAACGTCAAAGTCGTTAGTTTCACAATTAATGGATTATGTGGAGATGAAGCTAACAAAGAAACTCCACATTTATTCTTTTCAAAACACGTTTTAACTTAATTAACAGAGTTTTCAACTTAAAATATTAGTCATGAATGTGTTGAACACTAGTCACAATCGTCCTTTAAATAATATTAATCTACTGTTTAATGCCAAACATCTTTGTCTTCTAAATAATCCTTGATGTTATAGTAAGCCTTTTTGCACAAAATGTGCTTAACACATTTTTTAAATCGCGTTGGAGGTAACTCTAATATATCTTGAGGAATTTTGTTCTAGAACCTTATATAGTGCCCCATAAAGGATGTGTTAACTTTTGCAAGTCTAAATAGTGGAAATGACAATTTATTTTTATTTCTAGTATTAACATTATGGTGGCCACCAACATTTCCGAACTCTTTGATATTTTTTCTAAGGTACATAATATTTTCATAAATGTATTGACATGCAACTGTTAAGATGTTGGTTTCTTTGAAGAAATCTCTTAGCGAATCCCTACTACTGGATGGCTCTCTTCTGCAAGATGAAGATAGTCTCAATGTCTGCTGCCCGGCCCCATAGTAGTATACCGTAGGACATAATACTATGAAAGTAACTAAAATAAACAAGCCTAGCAGTTGCAACGTCAGTGAGTTCCCTAATTCATTTCACTGCATATGCTGCAGAGCTAATTCTGTGTGCTAATTTTACAATATGTGGACCCCATTGTAGTTTTGCATCGATTGTGATGCCCAGAAATACAGTATCATCTACAAATTCTAGTTTTTCATGTCCAATTACTATGTTGCTCTCAACTACTCGTACGTTAGGTAAGGAAAACTTTATACATTTTGTCTTTTTAGAATTTAGCAGCACATTATTTGCTGTGAACCAATCTAGTACTTGCGAGAGAGCAAGCTCTGACACTCAGGTTTCCTCGCGATGTTTTCCTTCACAGTTAGCAAGTGGTAATGCTACTATGACCTCACAAATGTACATAACTTAGAAAACAACGTCATAGGTACATGCCCGCACTGGGAATCGAACCTGGGTTCCGCTTCCGAGTCCAATAGTCTGCCCTATTTAAAATGTTTGGTATTTATTACTATTTAACAAACAGCACCAATAAAAATTTGAAAAACCGTAATACCACTCAAATAAGTAACTAGGTACTTAGGACACCGACTAATAAAATTGTCAGAGACAGTGAACACAATAGAAGCCGCCATTTTCATTTTTATTTTTCTTTTTACGGTGCAGCAGAAAGTGGCCAGTGTTTTCAACTTGGCACATTAATCCTGTGCACAATCATTACTCATTGAGCCCAACAGATGTCGTGGTTGCTGATAGACGATTTAAAAATGGAACTCTTCCTGGTTGTATAAAAAGCTGTCGTTCAAAAGAATTGGTAGCAGTTCTGCTTCTAAGAAGCGACATACGACAAAATCTGACTTTTGGCTTCAACCGCATTTATAGGTGGTTTGATAGCGTTAATTTTTTTTTAATATTTTTGAGATAAAAGACACAACGTTGTTTACGTTTAATTTTATTATTTATCGTTAATCGATCGGAAGAAATCTGGCACACCAAAGCCAGGATTGTAACACGAAACAGAATATATTTTTATTTACATGCCCTAATATAAAGGTTGTCTGGAAGAGATCACTTTCAGTACTCAGCCATCTGTACTCTTAGATTAAGAAATATCTGTGTAATTTCCATTTTTATGTACAATAAAGTGTTCTCTGTCTCTGTCTATCTATCTACATGCCAACAAAGTTGCGGGTTTTGCTAGTGAAAAAGAAAATAACATTGAATGATAAAAAAACAATTTGCCAGTGGTCATTTTAGTCACCCTCGTCGTCCAAAGAGCTATAAACTAGGCTTGCGTGACACGAGCCCACACTCTACCCCATTGATATGTCCCACCTCCATCGCTTTTCCACTTCTTACTCACTTCAATCTACTGAACAGGAACTCAGCAATGGACACTGAAAAAGCAATTCTATCCCTAAGCTGCGACGCCGCAAAAAATACTCAGATAGCTCTTACAATGCATAACATTAGAGCTATTTTCGAGCGAAACAGATTAACTTCTTCAATGCTTAATTTGCTGTGTTGTCACATCGACCGATCTTTTCCGTGGGACTTTTCTTTATTTTCCTGTCGGGTGGCGTTATCTTTTCACTTCATTTCTTAATTGGATTAGATTAGGGGTTATTTTTCCTTGGCCGTCGTCAGCAAGGTAGATTGTCATGATAATTAGGTGACGGTAATTTAGTGTAATTTTTGAACTAGGAAGTAACTGGCTGTGTTTCCGCTTCACATAAATTACTGTATTGTTATAAATACTGTAATACTGGTTTGAAATTTAGCTTTTATGTTTTTATTATGTGTTTCTCTATAATTGAGCTAATTTTATACTTTTGTGAAATAACATTTTTAAGCCTTACGTTCTAAGGTAATAAGTTATTATCTACTTTTTATATATTATATTGCCCTGGGATAGCAGTCCTTCAATTCGTGGAGAAACACCCATACATTCCCAAAATACACCAAATAAAAATTATTATGGTGCAATTTGAAATCTGCCCGAAACCATCCGAAATTGGTATGCACCGGCTCATGAATGTTAAAGAGGTTTGTCAGAATCGTGGCAAATGACAAACCCTGTGTGATAAGTTTCTTAAATTCATTGTTGTTCAGTAGAGTCACATTAGTACGATAATGTTTCTTTCATTGACACTACTGTAGTCTAGTAAGCAATCGTATTCCAATGGTGTAAACTGCGCAACTTAACTCGGTGCCTCGCGTGATTCGATCTTCTCTGCGAGAGATGCCTATTTTAATTTGCACGGGTTATACGGACTAAGAATAGCATCACTTCATTTCCTTACGTGGATGTCGTAGAAGGCGACTAAGGAAATAAATTACCAGGAGATGGGTAGCAGCATCTTCCTGAGATTCCAAACGCATACTGCGATCGCCAACCCGCCTGCCAAGCGTGGCGATTATGGCAAAACCCTTCATGGTTGAAAACCACGATGGAGGCCTTTGTCCTGCAGTAGGCGTCAAATAGCTGATGATGATACCATTGGAATGAAATTGTACTGCTATTGCTAATAGACTAAAAAATAGAGACAAATAACAGCTATTCTAGTGCTTGTGACATTCCATTGAAAGGCGACGTGTGTATTAGACTCAAGGGCCCGGTGTGTGCCCAGCCAAAATACAGGCGCGAGTTTATGTAATTATATATTAAAATCTGCCAACTGGCTTTATACCTACAGCTACTTTACAAGATCCTCACGATGATTACGAGTATTTCTCTGACAACGTGTCCTTTCCTAACCTACTTTGGGATGAAGCAATATACCTTAGCAAGTGATATTGCTACTTACCAAAGTAGTTACGTCTTATCAACGGCACTAAAATTCTGCCTCACGGGTTATAAAACGAACGTTTTTCCTCTAAGCAAGTCAGAATTTCAGCGCTGCACTGAATAGTTTTACGGTAAGAATAGGAAAACTAATTAGGCGGCTAGATTTATACCTCGGACCGCGTTTGGGCGTAAATAAAAATAGTTTGGCTGTTCTGCGAGTAGTGTGGCGCATATTGGCCAAATGCAGAAGGTTCAAGATTAAAAATACTTACAAAGCAGAGTATAATATGCAAGGCAGAGTATGGGTGGAGAAAAGATTTTCACATTTTGGAAGCGGCTGGGAAACATTGGACGAGACTAGCAAAGGATGGGATGGGTTGCTCTGAAAGAGAAGAGGCCTAATATGCTTAAGGCCCTGTTTATGGGCTGATTAGAACTAATTATTTCCAAAAGATGTGAGAAGCACGGGCTCCAAAAATCATAAAATTCATGTGACGTATTTATTGATCATTTATTGGTAAGTGTGTGGGTGTATGTGTATGTGTTTGTGTGTGTGTGTGTGTGTGTGTGTGTGTGTGTGTGTGTGTGTGTGTGTGTGTGTGTGTGTGTGTGTGTGTGTGTGTGTGTGTGTGTGCATGTATATATGTGTACATTATAGCAAAAAGGCGAGTTGGAAGACCCCACATGCGTTTTAAGGATTGCGCTAAGCGTGACAAGCACACTTTTCGCATTCCAAGTGATCGGTGGGTGGGTCTAGCGGAACGTCGCCACTAGTGGAGGCGTCACTGAGGGACACACTACAAGAACCAGTCTTGTTGATAAACGCGCCAAGAGGCATGCACAGGCCCTAAACTCCGGCCAGAAGTAATCTGCCGCCTACATATGCCGAGTATGCGGACGAGGAGCCCTCTCCCGAATAGGACTTTTTAATCACGAGCGTAAATGCTCCAAAAACGCTGCATAAATCATCTGCCATAGATGTAAAGGCCATTAATGATGTTGATGTTACTAAGACACACACGCAAGCATACAGGGATACATCAGCAGTCCCTCGAAGCTAACCTTCTATGGTTTGAGCTTCAAGTCCGTTTTATTTTATTACCCCACTTACCGGCGAGAAAAGTTTTTTAAATAACCATTTTCAGGTGCTTTTTAGTTAGCCGAAGTCAGTTAGGTACCTCCTGATAAAAACCACTCGTTTATGCAGCCCAACCCGAAAGCTCCACTCACTGGACACTAAAACAAACTACACATTTTATCCATAAAGTTTTATGAGAAATAAATTTAATTTTCGCATTAGTTACAAAAATATTGGCGAGATAGATAGATAGATGGAAAACACTTTATTGTACATAAAAATGGAAATTACACAGATATTTTCGAGTAATAGTCCTGAAACTTTCTGTATTCTTTTGGTACGCAAAACACTCTTGCCGTTGTCTGTGCAATCGAAAAGGCCGTAGCTGGAACTTCCGCATCAAGGGCAGTTCTCAAAAACGTGACCAATCTCAATTATTTTAACACTTTTTGAAAAAGTTCGTTTTCTCAAATTGTTTTGTTTGCAGTTCCTTTCGTCCATCATCATAGAATGTATATGTGCTAAAGGGAATGGATTATGATTGATAATCTAGGAGATATGAGCAATATAAATTTTCAGGTGATTGATAATTAACAGGTGATGGATAAAAATTACAGGTTAGAGGAAAAACAGTCAGGTTAACGTAGAAACCCTTAGGGATTTGTTTGTAATAAATGTTATCCAATTTATATGTATTAAATAAATAAAAACAAAGTTTTAAAAAATCAAGTTTTATTTTAAAATATATAAAATTTTACAGTCATTGCCATAAAAACTAAAATACTCCCCTACATTAAACCAAAAACCACTTCAAAACGGCCTGCATTTGATAAAATGTTTATATAAAACAACAGTTGCCATAAGCCAATAGCCGATCACCTTGTGTTCATAATTTATCAGCAAGTCATTATAATTAAAATTACGTGCAGAAAGTTATGGACGAAAACACTTTTTTTTTATTTAGTGATTGATGGCCATTGTACGTTTTTCATAGGAAACATAAAAACCTAAAAATGTTAGTATCAATATTCTCACTAATGTTATTTTATTCTTACCTATTAATCTGAGATCAATTACCTGAGTTTTTATCTTATGCCTAATAGCGTACTTTTAGTGTATTATCAAATCACACAATAATAAAGCTAAGCTTGTCAAATATATTAGTATAGACACGCACAAATATTTTTTAAAATATCTTTAAATCTTCATCATCATCGTCACTAGGCAGCACACTCAAAGCTTGGTTCTGAACAGGATTTAGGTTACTTTCAGATTCATCTAAAATATTATCTAATACACTGCTTCCAAATTCACTCGGCAGATCGAGTTCAGATATTGCAGAAAATGCATATGATCTTTGCAGTGAGACAACCGTCTCAATAACATCTTGATGCGGCTGGCACTCGATGCTATCAAGAATTGGTGTTGAGTTGTGTTGTGGTGAATGCATGTTAGGTTCGTAAGATGTATCCATTCTTTCAAAAATACCCTGTACTCTTTGTGCTGAAACTCGGGCATTTAGGTGCTTTTCTACAATATGAAATCCCAAATGTTTGTTATGGTTGCATTTTTTTGCCGTATATAAACAAGTTTGATGTGTGCAGCTGAGTCGTCTTAAGACTACAATATGTGGTTCGCGATAATGCCATACAATCTGATGCACCTGCTGAGTTCCTTTAAAACGAGGTAAGTTTTTTGGCAGCAGCACATCTTTTTCGAAGATTTGGTAATCAAATATTGTCTTAATAGCAATTGTTGCCAGCCCGTCTTTCAAAACCTGAACAAGGGTTTCAAAATCAGGCACATCAATACCGCGGCTAACACATGTGTCGGCAGAACGTTTGATAACGCCACCAACACCATCTGGAGCACCTTTGCCATGACCAGCTTCACTATAATTCCAGGTTACACATTTGATACTTGGCAAACTCCAGTTCAAGGCTGACATAACGAAAAATATTTTGAAGTTTCTGTATTGACTTGCAGCAGAGTCGGAAAATATGTGAAGTATTTTCAGTTCTGGTGTGTGATTTTTAAGGTGTTCCAGAATGGGCTCCAAATGTGACCATACAGCTGCAGTATCATGTCTTAGATTAGGGCTTAGTGTTGCAAAGCACTGAGTGTGTTTGCATTCATTGGCATCAAAATAGTAAAGAACACTAGTGTGAATCGTGATTTGAGGTTTACTAGCCCCAAAATGTGCAGACTGTATTTCTCTCGAGTACTGACATTTATAGTTTTCTGAAAAGTCCACATGAACAACTGCTTCTCCAGGTTTTAACTGATCTTTTATTTGTTTCATGGCTTGTTGTTGTGTCACGATTATTCCACAGTGTGTCAGATATTTTTGTAACATATACTCAAAAACTTCAATAGCTTGCGTAGGTTTAGTAACTTTTTTGTCTTTTTTTACCATTCTGACGGTTTTATCCTGACCGCGATTGTTGAAAGTTACAACTTTATTTTCCCAACTCCAATATACAAAATCAACCGAATTATCGAATTCTTGGTAAGAAATAGACTTATTTTTACATGTATTACATGTTTTGAATAGGCAATCAGTTTTGTATGGACCACAGCAAATTGCATTTAGGACATCTGTAGGGTTTGCTGAAGATATGATTTTGCTTTTGTGAAGAGCTGATACAATCAGCCTAAAGTTTTCATGAATCGTACAAAGGCACGTTTCGCGAGGTCTTTTTGTGGACTGCAAAACCCAACATGGCCTGAAGCGACAAAATGTAGCAAAACTGAGTTTATAGGTGTGTGCGCTTATGAACTTTTTGTGAAGGTTAAAAAGCGAATCGGTGAGATAGCGCTTTTGAACCTTACGACCATCTTTTTTAATGTACTCCTTTTTGCCCGCTGCGCAGCTGCTATTTTCATCATCTTCCAGGAATTTTTTAACGTCAGTTTTCTTCTGTTGCATTGACACATATTTAGCATGTTTTATTCTTCTCCTAAATACAGTCCTCAATTGTGATTTTAAATTTGCTTTTAGCAATGGTTCCTTTAATCCATGTAAGTTTTCAGAAAACACTTGTTTTTCTTTAACTGACTTCAGGTCGTGGTAGGATTTCAAAATAGCTTTTGCTAGCATTGGTTCTGGTTCTGGGCTTTCTGGGCTGGGATCCAAAACAACTTTTTGGGAAAGTGCACTTCTTGAATGAATTTTTCTTAAAGCATCATTCATCTTCTTAACAACTTGTAATTGCTGCCTCAGAGACGAAATTTCACTGTCTTTCTTGTATCTCAATTTCCGGATTAAGCGTTGCGCTTTTGGAGAGACAGTCCCAGATGAACTTGGAGACGACAGTTGAGATGTAGTAGGGCTAGGCGCTTGATACCTGAGCGACCTTGAACAACACGGTTCTTCATTTGTAATTGATTCAATGTCACTTTGCGGTGGGCTATTAACTGTTATAAAAGCTTTTTCCTTAGCTTTTTTTTCTTTTAGCCTCTCATATCTTTTTTTCGCATCATCTCTCCACTTTTTCCTTTGCATTCTTCGTTGACGTTCTGTCATTTCCGCAATAGGTACAACTTTTTTAAGCCGCTTTCGTTTTTCATATTTCTCTTTATTTTTTCTTTGGTATTCAGCGTAGAGTTCGGGATTATTTTTTATTTTTTGGTATCTTATCTTTTCTTTTTCTCTCTTCCTAACTAAAAGCTCTTCTTTGTTTTTTGTTTTTCCCATGATCAGCTAAAATAAAAGAGAAGAAAACGTAAGCTCAAAAGTAAGAACCGCAAGCAACCAAAAAGTGTAAAATTAGGTACAGGGTTAGGTAGGAGTGGCTCTAGTTCTGTGTAGAAATGGATATAAACGAATTTAGTGAAACAAACTCTCATTTTTAGCAGCAGTCTGGTTAAAGTAACCAAAACTTAAAATAATCGGGAAATTTCTTTTTGTTAAATGTCTGGTGTATATTTAAAACTCCCCTGTTTCTATTGAGAAGGTAAATACACCTCCTTAAAAAAAACAGGGGAGTTTTTTAAGATATTATTAAACAACTTATTTGTCGTATAGGCTTTATTTGCCATTAGATAATATCTTAACTTAAACATACATAAAGTGAATAAAAAACAAAGCAAAGTACCTATTTTAAGCCTAGTGAAGAAAATGTATCCACAACTAAGTAGGCTTTAAATTGATATTTTGAGCAGGTGAACTTATTTAAATAAAATCCCTGAGGATATTCTCACCTTATTAAATATTAATAATAACAATTACGTGAATAATTACGCAATTTATCAATAGGATTATATCTTAAACCTCTTTCACCTGATGAATTTATCGATAACCTGTCATTGAAAATCAGGTGAGCGAGGGTCAGGTTATGGAGAATATGACCGTTAAAACTTCCTAGCAAAGATGCTGGACTAAATACGGTATTAATACTTAGTTATATCAAATAAAACACTCATTGACATCACATCATGCACTTGCAATAGAAATGGTTCAGCGATGACAAAATTAAGGAAGACAGAAAAAAGATACTTACTTGTTACAAATTCCAGAAGTGAAGTAAACGTCTTAATTTCCTTGAAAACACAAAATCACAGCACGTCTACCTCCTAACAAGTTGTTGTGGACGACTGGCTGATGCAATCGAAGGGGCTGCGACAGAGGGGAGGGTGATAGTACTCGCCCTGCGCAGGAGTATTTGTGAAGGCAGGTTATGTACAAAAATCATGTTGACAATTAATTAAACCCGTTTATATCGCAAATGGAATGTTACAATGAGACAAATTATTTTTAGTGTACATATTGAATATATTTACAGAAGACATAATACATTCAATATTATTTTTATAGCAATTTTCTATCGGTAAAATTTACTTTAGTTGAGTGATGCGCGTTTGGACATGCAGGTTACTGAAAGAATCACTATAAAACTTGTGGTTTTGTTATCTAAATAGAAAAATATGTCTTCATTAATACTTGGCCTATGTGTCGTAATTGTCTTTATTTCGTCACATCATCTTAGATGCGGTACTTCATGTGAGATAAAAAAAATATCTAACAAATACCGTCATGCAGGTTAATGGGTCACGTTTTTGAGAATTAGCCTCAAGGGAGCGTCCATGCCTATAATTAGAGCCAAAGGTCACTGGGACCCGCGCTGTTAAAGTGTTAATTTAACGCTTGGACGGCGCTTGCAGGTCTCATTACAATACATAGAGCGCGCTTGTGAATAGAGTGACGTTAAATTGGTGGAAGGATTGGTGCACTTAACCCGTGACTGAGGTCGGGTATGTCATACCTGAGAAGTTTTTACAGATTATTTATAGTTATTGATGCCATGCGAATCCTGACGTTTTAGTAGCTGGAGGTAAAGGTAGGTAAACCGTCGAGCTTAGTACCGCCGGTGACGGTAGATATACGATTCGCAAGTGCAACATTGGTGCTAATTTACATGATCTCATAACACTTTTCGGTTCTTTTTTATATATAATAATAAGAATACACTGATATTATGTCGATTTACCATAGAATTTGCAATTTACTGTGATTTTACACGAAAAGAATTAAAAAAAAATAAGTTTGGGTATCTTGTATTTTTTCGAAAGTGCCTGATGGCGTGTGTTATTTAAAAAAAAAAGGTTTTTGCACTTAATGCTGGTACTTTAATTACTTGTCTTGTTGAATGATTACTATTATTAGTATTATGTCTCAAGACAAAAATTTTCATCGCACAACCTAGTATCAAAAACCATGAGTTAGTGTAACAATTTCTCACCTCATTCACGCCGGGTTAAGGATGCTGTTATAACTAGAATACTATCTCGCTCCCACAATCTAACAATAACCACAGATTGTAATAAAATAAACGTGGTCGAATAAATTACGAACAGAAAGTAAAACTCTTTTTTTGACTTAAAAACTGATCTTTAAACTTACAATTGAGCCCATCATCATCATCATCAACCCATTATGTCCCCACCGAGGGGCACGGGTCTCTTCCCTGAGGAAGGTATAGGCCATACTCCACCACGGGGGCCAAGTCCGGATTGGTGGAGCCCATGATCAAGTAAAAATCTACTTCTCACTGAATTAACTAGTTGATTCAATGACAAATTGATTAAGATGGTCTGCGCTTACAATACCAGTAACGTATCTTGCCTTGCCTCATCGATCGATCCTGTTAGAACCGGTGCGAACTGGCTCCCACCAGATGTTGCATGACAAACTGCCGTGCGGTCCGCGGATGATTTCGGGACCCCTATAAATCTTTGCCCTTGGAACCCTGAGCGGCAAAGATGTAGACTTGGCTAAAAGTTTTATAGACAGTCTCGAATTCGTTAGCAAACAAGGGGATACTCTGGTCATGAGTAAAAAAAAACGGTACCAAAAATTATCCAATTCACTGTAAAATTAAGAAATCAGCACAAAATTTCATAACTATTTGGTTTCAGCTTATAAAATGTTGTACTATATGGTTGGACTGTGTTTAGTTACATATCGGTCAACTTGATAAAAGGACAAAAGTAGTTCTTTAGTTATTTATCCTAATAAAGCCACAGGTCCCATTGTTATGGTTAGAGACAATTTTCTGTAGATAATTTTCTATCAAATCAACTATGATTAAGATGCTGTCATCGGAGAAGAGATTCAATAGGATTATATAGAATTCAAATAGAAGCAATTAAAGAATAAATTCTATATAGCTCCTGGTCCTAACAATATGCTAGAACTTCATTATGCTGTATGGATGTTGCGAAGGATCTGTTAGATATGAGGAAAATTTTTGACAAGTCTATGACTACAGCAGTAAAACTGTTACTAAACGCGTGTAAGGTTACACGAAATTATGGTATAAGTTGTAAGGAGTCGGCTGAATTACGATTTAGGACATTCGATGATATTTTTTGTTGAGTCCACTGCACACTAGCAACTACCCCTACCGACCCTAGTTCCACAGCCAGTTCACAAATTCTCGCGGACAAGACGATTTTTTTTATATTTTTGTGTATAATACGGCAGGGCACAGGCCTTCTTTGAAAGAGAAAGTATGGGCTTAATCACCAAGCGCGCCCACCGCGGATTGGCAATTTCAAGCGCTGAGGTAGCGCGAGGTTCTTTCCTAAATAAAATAAAATAAATGTTTAAATATACCCTGTACCTTAACCCTTCATTGCCTAAATAATTACCCTTCATTGCCAATTTTAAAATCAATGAATTCTTTTGTGCTACTGGAAACAGACTTAAATGAAATTGAAACCCTGATCTCGAGCCTAAAAATCAATTGTTCAGTCGGCCATGACCGCATATCAAACAAAATTCTAAAGATCTTGAAACCCAAATTGGTTGCACCTTTAGTTTATATCTTTAATAGCTGTTTTGTCAAGGGTATCTTCCCCGAATCTTTTAAACAGGCCTTAATATGTCCTATCTTCAAGGGAGGGGATGGAGACTTTATCACAAATTATCGTCCCATAGCTATTTTACCTGCGCTCTCAAAACTCCTAGAAAAACTTTTAAACCGAAGACTCATGGACTATCTTGAGAAGAATAAACTTCTTTCAGATGGTCAATTTGGCTTTCGATCCGGGAGATCCACAGATGACGCTGTTCATGCACTAATAAGTAATGTTTCATCTGGCCTGGACCAGGGAAAGAAATGCTTGTCACGTAAATGCGTGTTTTGATACGGTCTCCGTCCCCATCCTCCTAGATAAGCTCGAAGCTCTTGGCGTAAGGGGTAAACAGCGTGATATCTTCCATGACTACCTCTCAAACAGAAAACAGCGAGTACAGTTAGACGGTCATATTAGTCGTGAATTACCTATCAGCTACGGTGTGCCTCAAGGAAGCATCCTCGGACCTACTTTGTTTTTAGTTTACATTAACGACTTATGCTCGCTGAACTTAGAACAATGTAAAATTACAACTTACGCTGATGATACAGCCTTGACGTTTCAGGCCAGTACTTGGCCGGAGGTTTTTAAAGCGGCTGAGCTAGGTCTAAATGTAGCAAGTGACTGGCTCAGGAAAAACATTCTAACGCTGAACTCTACAAAAACTAAATACATTGCATTTTCTCTTCGTAACTCCTCACAGCCGCCAAACAATCTTAATCTATATGCTCATCAATGTATTTCCCCGCAATATACAAATGTAAATTGTAACTGTGCTCATCTCGAAAAAACAAATGATATTAAATACCTTGGAATCATTATTGATCAAAATCTAAACTTCAAAAGTCACATAATTACTTTGAGCAAAAGAGTGCGTAAACTTATTTTTATCTTTAAAACCCTCCGTCATGTTACTGGTCCCAACCTATTAATACAAATTTACAAAGCACTGTGTGAGTCACTTCTGAAATACTGTATAGTTTCGTGGGGCGGGGCCCCAAAGACCTATATGAAGATTTTAGAAGTGGCTCAACGCGCTGTTCTAAAAGTAATGTTCTTTTATAATTTTCGTTTCCCTACTAAACTGTTATATGAGAATTGTCAGGTGCTCACCGTACGGCAACACTTTATTCTAAGTATCATAAATAAACAGCACTTACAACTCACCTACGATGATAAACTTCTCCAAACACGTAGAAAAAATGTATGTCCTATCACAAGACTACAAACCGCTTTCTCACATAGAATGTTCTTTTTCCTGGGCCCCCACCTCTATAACAAAATTAATAAAGAGCTCTCTATTTACTCTCAAAGAAATGCTAAATGTAAAGAATTGGTATCCAACTGGCTATTGACCTTGTCTTACGATGAGACTGAACAGCTGTTAACCGTTGTTTCGTAATTTTATGTGTAAGCTAAAAATAGGATCCTAAACATGTCCCAAAATCTACATCTTGTAGGCTTTCTTTTAAAAACATTACCTTCTAAAAAACTATAATTTAATAAACATGCTCGGGTAACAGTTACACACATACACACACACACACACACACGCACATGCACACGCACACACACACACACACACACACACACACACACACACACACACAACGCATTTTTATTACCTAGTTCTAACCTCATTTAAGTTTTTTCATTAAATATCAATATATTAACAAGGTACATTAATTGTGTAAATTAGTGTATTGAAGTCTGTTGACCTTGAAAATGTAAAATGTTTTTCGGAGGAGCACTGCTTATCCTAAACCACAGGTTTTAACCTTTTTTAGGGAGCAGGGTACCACTGCCTTAGTGATAAGGTCACTGTAAAATGTTCCTTGAATAAATTATCTTATCTTATCTATCTTATCTTACCTTCAGCTCGTATGTTAACAGTTTGTTAATCTACTGCTAGTTTTTTTGTATGAACTTTAGAGGAATTATACCTGTTAATAAAAGATAAACAAATTGTCAGTTTACGAGAAATCCGAGGTTAGTTACGTTACGGAAGACGTTAAAAGGAAAATATTAAGTTTGACGTGCTGTCAATCTGGGCCCTTGGACAGCGACATTATTGGAAGGGTCGTCAACGTTGCGCTTGAGCCCGACAATTCACTCGAGTATAGCGACAAATACGGTTCTTTTTTTAATAGTTTTCAAAATTGAATAGTTTAGTTGAATAGTAATCATCATCATCATCAGCCATTTAACGCCTACTGCAGGACATAGGCCTCCTCCGCGGTTTTCATAACCATGAGTGGTTTTGCCATAATCGCCACGCTTGGCAGGCGGGTTGGCGATCGCAGTATGCGGTTTGAATCTCAGGAAGACGCTGCTGCCCATCTCCTAGTAATTTATTTCCTTAGTCGCCTTCTACGACATCCACGGAAGGAAATGGAGTGAAGTTATTCTTAATCCGGCGCCACACGGTAATAGTAATAGCTATTCAAAAGAAGAACCGTATTTGTCGCTAGATTCTAGTGAATTGTCGGGCTCAAGCGCGACTTTCACGACCCTTCCGATAACATCGCATTTTTCATAATAAGAGCCCTGTATACGAGAGCTGGTATTTTCGTACAGTGTTGAGTTCAACAATCTTATTTTACACACAGGGTTGGGTTCAACTCTGTAGGTACTTACATAACGTGTTGAGTTCAGATTTTGAATAATTAAAGTTGTCATCATCATCATCAGCCATTTGACGCCCACTGCAGAACATAGGCTTCCTTCATGGTTTTCCAAGCTTCCCAGTGTCGTGCCGCCCGCATCCAGCGACTCCCCGCCACCGTAACCGTACAGTTGTCATACTGTGTCGGCGTATGTTGAGTCAGCTCAACACAAGCGATCTAGTCGCGCGACACACGGTTTAGTTACTCGCGCGACCAAGAGAAATATCTGTTTATATGGTCATCGTAAGCTCGAAGTTGAATACAGATTGTAGTAATAAAAGTTGCCATGCCGCCTTACGTATGACAATTGTTAAAAACTACTCAAATAATAATCATAGAGTTGGGACACTTCTAATTAATAACTTCCACACAACACAGTTACTTTTTCTCGTTCCACGCTAGGATACCCTAAGCTAGGATAACCACGCAAATCAAGCTTCCAGTGGAAACCGAACCCACAATTTATGTTAACCGCTAGATCACCGAGGCAATTATTATATGCACAAGCCTGCGAACATATAAACTACAAGTTGGCCCATCGCAAAGGATAGTATTTTGACCCACGTGTGGAAGCACAATTAAATTGAAAAGAAGAATCTCTGTATCAGCCGTTCGTCAAGTTGTGCTGGATAGCTTTTATAACGTTTTAAGAGCAGAAAAATGGAGATCATAAAACGATTAAGAACACCTAATTAACATTGAAAATCCTCGCTCCAGTAACTCGATTGTGTCGGCTATTGTCCGACGCGGCTCCTGGGCTTCAAAGAAGAAAAAATGTTTTATCGATAAAAGGTTATCGCCGACGACATGTTGAGAGTTTGGTTCCGTACTTAAAATACATATATTACATTACATAAAATCATGCCTGTAATTCGGAAGACAGAGACAGAGTTTGCCACTTGCCACGAAACCAGCGTGGGTGCATGCAACGACTAACTAATGTTGATGAAACGGAAGTACGTTAGTCAGGATCGTGGCAGGTGGCAAAGTCTGGTTTCAAGAAACAAAGGTATATTGACACGGAAGTAGTTTTAGACCGACTGGAAAAGCAAATAAGGGTTATGTTTTTCGCGCGTGAGTATGTGTGTTTGTAAGTATTACATAATGTTTCTTTACGGCCACGATAGGACAGATATTGACAAATGAAGTGTCCAGTGAAAGGCATTGATGTCGCTATTATCACTGGATATACTACGGCACGAAAATTATAAAATAGCGGACGTCAGCTGTGATAATTGTTGTTGTTAGTAAGAAAGCACTAAAAAGATTTGATTAAAAAACTTATTGGAAAACAAAAACTTCAACGGTTTATAAAATGGAAAACAAAAACTGCAACGGTTTATAAAGCATCAAAGCTTTGACATTCATTTGAAGAAAGAAATAAAAGTCATACATTATAACCACTACGAAATCGAATCAGAAATTATGAGATCCGCAGACGAACGAAAGTCGTCGACATAGCCCAGCGGATTAGTAAGTTAAAGTGACAGTGGGCGGGACATATAGAACTGATGGCCGATGGGGCCAAACAGTTCTCGAATGGAGACCACATATCGGCAAGCGCAGCGTAGGACGACCAGCCACAAGATGGACAGATGACGTCATCCAAGTGGCAGGAAGACGCTGGGTGTAAGTAAGCCGCTTCCAACCGGTCTCTTTGGAAATCCATGGAGGAGGTCTATGTTCAGCAGTGGACTTCTTGTGGCTGAATGATGATTACAACCACTCGACACATAACAAAAAAAAAATTAAAAATAAATAGATATGTAAACTTTTTATAATTTAAAACTTTTATACAATTTCAGGCTCACACATCAAGTACTCAGGGGAGTCGCTGGATGTAGGCGGCACAAGACCGGGAAGATTGGAAAACCATGAGGGAGGCCTATGTCCTGCAGTGGGCGTTAAATGGCTGATAATGATGATGATGATGATGAGGACATCAAGTACCTACTTGAGGCGTAAAGGTATTTAACAGATGTTATTACTTTATACACCCTTCAAATACATCATGTGCTTGTGCACGTGAATTGGAAACGGCAATTGGCATCGAAAAACATCTGTCAAAAACCGTTTTAATATTCTAAGACCGCTCAAAAACCGAAGCTTGTTCCAGTTGCATGATCCGTGCATCGAGCACGATAAAGAACGGCTTAATAGTGCCATTTTTCAGAATTAAAGATAGACCGGAGACATTTTCTCGTGTGAAAAGCTTATTTAACTTGAAAATTATGTCTTTGTAAAATTAATTCCGATCAGTTATTCACTACAAATGTACCGAGTTTATTGTAAATAATTTCATTAAAGTTAATTAATTCACACTTTTTTTAGTATATAAATGTTGTCATGCGAGAACGTTCTCACTTGCCCATTAGACAGAATACTGCTAATTCCCTTAATAATTTCTCTACTCATCGAGACAAAAAACTTTTATCTTGAGACCAATTGCGGAATAGCTAAAAATAGCTGCTGTTCCCTGTTTCATAGCAAATTTTTATTTTCCGCAATTCAGAGTTCGTTTCATTCATATGACATACAATGTTGTTTGATTTATTGAGAATAGCCCGCTTCAACCTATAAAGACCGCTCTGCAAACACGCTGTTTAATTTGGTTTTATTATAATTGATTTACGAAATGCCGTATGAATACCCTACGGAATCCTAAAAATGAAAGAAAAAATCACTTCGCTACAATAACGTGAAAAATTGATGTTTTTAAGAAGCTTTCCTCATTCTAAGCCGCTTTATTAAAATGGAGAAAAAAAGTTGTACCTACGAAAGAAAGGCATAAGTTTTAATGGATGAAGTGAAAAGATCCTTTTATGTTTTTTTCTTTGATAAAAAAAAGATAAGAACTGCCTGCGAAAAGAAATAAACAAAAAGTGTACCACCCGACCAACTTCAAATCTAAGTTTCAAGATGGGCCGCTTTTCATAAACCTACAATTCATAGTTTATTATGACAATTTGATATGTATTGCGTAGCTGAAGTGTATTCCACTTTTTATTGGGGTTGGTAATTAAATTATTTGAATTACAATTCTTTTTCCTTCTCTGAACTCGACTTGAATAAAATTGAGTTGTTTTTTAGATCTGTGATCAAAGTAGAGAAAGGAATTGGAATTAAAAAAAATTCTTTATCCCATCAAGTTTTATCGGTAATATAAATGCAACTAAACTCTAAACAACAACAAAAAAACATTTTTATGTCTAACTATTACTTTTAAATAAAGCCAGGTGCACAGATATTCTGACCGTGTTATATATTATCATATTTTTTTAACTCACTATCGTAGCTTGAAATACAAGGCCTACACAGGATGTACCAAGCATACAACATTTTATTACCAACGTAGTCGGGTGAAAATATTTCAAGATTTCCAAGACAAGCGTTTGTTTTGTACGCGGCGGGGAGTAATAAAATAAGAGACGAGCATTTTAAGTAAATACGCTTTCTATTGATGAATATTTAAAGCATCTTTCGATTCAGTTTCTTAATTACTTAGCGTCATACTTGAAAGTGATTTCGAATTAATTAATTCCGTTTGAACACACTGAGTACTTGCGAGATAATTGTACGTGTGTACTTTTCATCTGTCAATTCCACTGTCTCATTGGCGAAGCGGTTAAGAGGTAATTCTGCTAAAGCACAGGTTCGATTCCTGTGCTAGGCCGCCCTGATTTGTACGAAAGATTTTCACGTTTTACGACATTATTGTTCAATTTTGATTCTTCATAACACAAAAAAATGTACAGGACTAGTTAACATGTTAACTCCACTAAAACACTGTTAAGATGCAGTTTAAGCCGGTATATGGCAACGGCTTCAACTCCATCTTCACAGGATCTTAGAGGGATCGATTTGTTATCATTTTTTTATGCTAAATACCTCTATAAAGGATAAACATTCGAAGACGCTGCTGCCAATCTCCTGGTAATTCATTTCCTTAGTCGTCTTCTACGACATCCACGGGAGGAAATGGAGTGACGCTACATATACAATAAGGCCGCCAATTGTACTGTACTATATTATTGTTAAATACTCATATGTAATTCCTGGTGTACATACAATAAAGAATATTCTATCTATCTATACATTTATATAATTTATAGAAGTATATATTATATGAAAGTGGTTAAAGAGTGATAAGTAGAAAATATTCCAAAATAAATATATTAGAAATAAAATATGATGATGGCAGGTACCGTAGTCATGTCTAGTTAGAGGCGAGAAAGAGCTGGCACTTCACGGATAACCACTGATGCGGTGCAGTATCACGGTAGCATCATCAGTATCCTGAGAGCATTATTGCACTGGATTCGCAGGGTATTGAACGACTTCTTTGTACAACTGACTCATAGGCTGCGCATGTAAAATGAATGGCAGAGGCCCTAAAAATACGACTCCTTTACAGGTAGAGTACACCGTACAAACCTACGGGCCAGCACGTCTATGTCGTTCGTCATGTCCTCGGTAACTCCCTTCATCGACATCAATAACTCTCAACGCTGTTATTGAGGGTCAATTCCTATCCAATCTAGTACATAAGCTCACATCAAACTGAACATAGACATTGAGCCATATTTTGGTTCAGTGAAGTGCACATTTTTTAAAGCATCTAGACAAGTAAATGCTATTTGTTTTAATTTAATTATTATAATTTCAAGCAGCATATTTATTCTTTTTGTCGCACTAACCCGTGCTGAGGACAATTTTAAAACTCATTTAGAGGCTACAGCGAATACAGAGAAGTTTGTAAAGAGGCTCGAAATTTCATCGATGCTTGCACTTGCCCATTGGCTCGGTTGGGAGAGCGCTGGCACGGTGAGCCAGAGGTCGCGGGTTCAAGTCCCGGGATGGCTGGAAATTTTAGCCTCTAAATAGGTTTTTATAAAATGTGTTTACTAACCTGCCTTAGAGATAACTATTTATTTCTATCATATCTTTGAGCTATATATTTTTTTTAAATAACCTGGATCAAATCTTTTGGGTACCATACTGGATAGCGATGAACGCTTACTTAACTTTTTTTTACGTGGAAAACGTAAATCGAAAATAGCGTAAATAATTGCAAAAAAATCTTTTGATGGATATTCTTATGTATTATTTACTATGTATTTTATTTATTTTTACAGGTAGGTACCTATTTAGTATGTGTAGTGTATTTATTTTCTGCTTAATGTTGGTTATGATTAGGGATTTTTGTAGTTTATTTAGTTTACGAGTATTTTGTACACTATCTAGACCCGTTTTTTACCGCTGTTCCAACTCTCCAAGGCTTAGTGGAGGAAATCTCTCACAGAGGTAAGCTCCCCTTTGTAGATGCTATTTCCTATGTAGTGTCCTGATTAATGTTTCGTGTGCAATAAATAGTATAACATATTATATCTCTATTATTACTAACACGTTGGACGTGTTCCGAAATAAAAATATTGAATTGAATTGTTACCACAGTAGGTACAAGGTACGTATGGTAGTTTGGGTGGACAATTTCTCCAATCCTTTATCCAACTCCAACTCTACTTGCGCCAAGTCACTGGATAAGTATGTGAGAAGGTCAATAAATACTTATCCACGGATAAACGAATAAAAAGCTGATGGACAGAGTTGTCAGCCCTATAATTTAGCTATGGATAGCTCTGCAAGTGTCATGACTTATTCACTAGATGGACCTTAACCCTGGATAAACAGATACAGAGAGCTGCCAGATAGCGAAGGCGCAAGCCAGAATGACCTTTAATGGCTTTATGGTTTCCAAACAACTTCCTTATTGTGTTGACCTAGATTGGAGATCTTTTTGATGGCTGAAAACTCAATAACAGGGAATTTAATTAGGAATTCCTCCCAGCCACAGAGCCTATTCTTGAGCCCCGAAAGGCGTCGTTAAATTGAATACCACATAAGATGTCGTCATGTTTACGACGCGGTGCCAACCTTACGACCAGAAATGTTATTCCGTTTGTCAGATTTTGTGTTCCCGATTGGCTGATTGAAAAACCATCCAGGGTTATTGCTTAGATGCGCAATACCTGGAACATGTTGGTGTTTTTCATTTTAAAATTTTGGTATATTTTTGTTTCTTAGGTATTTTTAATAATTGGCATTCCAATAGTAAGTACTAAGTGTAGGACGCGGAAGCAGCCTGGTTATCCATAGCATAGGGAATCGTAGTTTGGAAGCCAGGAACCAATTTGTAACACTATTTTTATATTCTTTTTGTTGCACTAACCCGTGTAGGTTTCAGTATTATTTCCAATAACATTTTCTTCTACAATTTTGTGATCAATTTTCCTCTCAAAAAAAAATAATTTTTTTTTTGTTTTTCTGCTAAAGATGATTTACTAAAGATGCGTAGTGTGCATAAAAATGTATATTTTACACAGGAAACAAAACAAATATATAAAATATTTACATAGGTACAAGGTACAATTACCGCCCTTATAGCTAATAATTATTCTTCCAGGCTTACGATGAAAAATTGGTGATCGGAAAGGGAGAGGCAGTTTAATTAATAATAATAAAAACTAATTATAATTAATGATTTATAAGTACTAATGCAATGACGTTATTATTATAAATCATTATATATAAATCATCAACTTTGTACATTGACATTCATAAAAAACAATGTAATTTTTAAACATGTCCCACTGTACGGTACAGGCCTTCTCTCAGAGAGAGAGTTTAGGTTTCCTCACGATATTTTCCTTCACCGTTAGCGAGTGGTACTATTATTATTTTTAAATATTATTTTTACTTTAAAATATTTCTTTCATTTCTGATATCCTATTATATTATTTAAAGTAGGATATACGAAAAAGAAAATCACTCACGTATTTCTTAACCTAAGAGTGCAGACGACGGCTTTACCACTTTAAGTGATCTCTTCCATGAGAGTACATGTGAAAACATATCCAAATTATCCAGGAAAATATATTTATCTTAAGCTAATATGTTTCCTGTCAAACAGTAATTCGAGTCACCTGATACAAAAACGCCGTATACAGATCTAATGCAAACTGTGACGTCACAACTTGCGATTGGTAATTTATAATAATGTTGGTAGTTCTTGGTTATATTTAGGTCACTGTAAAATAATGTTTTCATGCGAGTACATCATTATCATCATCATCAGCCATTTGACGCCCACTGCAGGATATAGGCCTCCTTCGTGGTTTTCATAACTATAAGGGGTTTTGCCATAATCGCCACGCTTGGCAGGCGGGTTGGCGATCGCAGTATGCGGTTAGAATCTCAGGAAGACGCTGCTGCCCGTCTCCTGGAATTGATTTTCTTAGTCGCCTTCTACGACATCCACGGAAGGAAATGGAGTGACCCTATTCTTAATCCGGCGCCACACGGAAGTAGTACATACTTATTATAAAACATTATTAGCTTAATTCAGGATTTACTTACTAAAAAAAAAACAAAATAAGAAACATTTAACATTGTATCATCATCAACCCATTATGTCCCCACCGAGGGGCACGGGTCTCTTCCCTGAGGAAGGTATAGTCCGCACATTGTATAGTCCGCACTAATCTTTTTGGCGGTAACCTGAACATAGTCGCAGATCGTTTGCACATCGTTTACTGTCTTTACAGTGTATGTGTGAGTAATTGATTACTTTAGTAATTGACTAATAGTAATTTGCTACGCATCACACTACGTCAATTACTAACACATAAACTGTTAAGACAGTAAGCGATGTGCAAACGATCTGCGACTATACTCAGGTTACCGCCGAAAAGATTTATGCGGACTATACAACACATTCAAAATGCAACGAAGAAACTAATTCAATGTTGCCAATATACTGGGCACCCTGCTGCGCGTCACCGACCTGGGCAAGTTTCTTAGCTGTAAAATGTGTATACTTGATTAGATATATACTTTAATCGCTCGTAGCCCCGGCTGCCTGAGTGATCTTAAACGATCACGAAGGTTAAGCAACACAGGGCGCGTTCAGTGTATGGATGGGTCGCCCTCTATGCATAACGCTAGTGGCATTTTTCCGAGCGGTTCCGTGCTTCGCAAGGCACGTTAAGCTGTTGGTGCCGGCTGCCGTCGATAGATGACAGTCGTTAAGCCAAGTCAGAGGCCTTAGGGCGGCTTGACAACTTCTGACAGTAGACGAGCCACTAGTCTACAAGCCTCCACCAATCCGGTCTTGGCCCCCGTGGTGGAGTATGGCCTATACCTTCCTCAGGGAAGAGACCCGTGCCCCTCGGTGGGGACATAATGGGTTGATGATGATGATTAGAAATTATATTTATTAGTACCTATTAGTTTATATTATTAGTTTTATAGTTATTACTAATCAATTTCTATTTAAATAAAAATCATATTCGTTCCAATCAAATTATTTTTAGTGTCTTTATCTAAAATAGTTTAAACTACCTGAGTGTTACGAAAATAAACAAGAATTATGAACCTTAAATACACAATCGGAATAACATTTCTGTGTAGCTCTGCCGTAAAAGAGGAATAAATCCCCGAATAATTGGCAATTAACTGCTTCGAGTCGACCTCGCGGTTATAAGCGAAACATCTTTATTGTGGTTACAGAAGTGGTAGTACCTTGTCGGCAGAGTACTTGCCTACCATCCTAGAGGTGGTAGGTTCGATTACGACATGGACCGATGACATTGTTTCGTACAGCTACGTACATTTCTATACTTGTAGTATATAAGCAGCCTATATACGTCCCACTGTAGGGCACAGGCCTTCTCTCAGGGAGAGAGTATGGGCTTAATCACCACGCTTGCCCACCGCGGATTGGCGATTTCAAGCGCTGAGGTATGCGAATAGCTCAGAAACTCAGGTTTCCTCACGATGTTTTTCTTCACAGTTAGCGAGTAGTATTGCTACTATAACTTCACGAATGTACATAACTTAGAAAATTAAGTCATAGGTACATGCCCGCACTGGCGATCGAACCTGGGTCTCCCACTTCCGAGTCCGAGGTTCTACGCACTAGGCCACCACCGCTGTATATTTGTAGTACCTTTACCTATTTAAATAGATAGATAACACTTTATTGCACCACCAGAAGAAAGAATTACAAATTATATCTTATATATTATTAATGGTATACAATTGGCGGTCTTGTCGCTTAGACCGATCTCTTTCAGACAACCTTTAACACACATAAGCTAGCCATCAACCTTTATATTTGGAACTATTCTTATCACAAATGGGTAGCTCAATTCAGCCTATCAGCGTGAGTGAATGTGCTGTCAAATGAACTGACCCTCAATTCAAAAAACCAAAACACAACAAGACCTACTACCCCGGCACTTGTCTATTTGTGTCTTCTTAATACAAGTTATCTATCCGCCTAATTCTTACTCCGTGAGATTGTTCCGTCTAAATTATGTTACGAATCTACAATTAAAATGAAGGACGCGGGGAAACTGAGCTGAGGGGGGCGGGAAGGGTAAAAGTACCATTCTCATTTCGACATAAACAAAAAGGCCTTTTTAAATCTATATACAAGATGGACAGATGACCTCATCCAAGTGGTAGGAAGGCGCTGGATGCAGGCCGCTTCCAACCGGTCTTTTTGGAAATCCATGAAGGAGGCCTATGTCCAGCAGTGGACTTCTTGTAGCTGAATGATGATGATGATGACATCTATATACTGCAATTGTTACGTGATGTGATCACTCAAACGTGTAGTGCCTCGGACATTAAGGCCGATTATACACTCGATAGAAATACCAAATGCGTTTTTTTAGATCATAAAAATTATTAACTTTATTCAGGAAACCATTACTTTGTCGGAAGAGTCCGAGCAGGTTTTGCTCTTATTCGAATTAACCTAGTCGGACGCTTCCAACAAAAAATTGCACTGCAGTGCTTACGAAAGTTTTATAATTACTAAAATATTGGTTATACAAAGTGGTCTCAAAAACAACGTTATTCGTTGCCACGTCACACTTCTCGCCACGCGTCACTGCGCAAGAATTGAAGACTTTATAATTTAATGGCAACAGTTATCTTCTACATTTATTTATTCAAATTTTGGTTAGTTAGGCTTAGGACAAGTACTCGGAAATATTAGGAAATAAGCACCTTTAATTAATTTCATATGAATCAATTAGCGTATTTAGTTATGCCAAATACACATAATGCAAATCCGTCCCGTTCAGTTTATTTGAGAATCTTCGGTTAGCGGTTTATAGTCCTAAGATCCATCTGAGATCCATTTCGTCATCATTATCATTTAGCCACAAGAAGTCCACTGCTGAACATAGGCCTCCTCCATGGATTTCCGAAAAGACCGGTTGGAAGCGGCTTGCATCCAGCGTCTTCCTGCCACTTGGAGATCCATTTCATCATCATTCAGCCACAAGAGGTCCACTGCTGGATATAGGCCTCCTCCATGGATTTCCAAAAAGACCGGTTAGAAGCGGCCTGCATCCAGCGCCTTCCTGCCACTTGGATGAGGTCATCTGTCCATCTTGTGGCTGGTCCTCCTACTGGCTGGCCCCATCGGCCATCAGTTCTGCGTGCTATGTGCCCCGCCCATTGCCACTTCAACCTACTAATCCGCTGGGCTATGTCGACGACTTTCGTTCGTCTACGGATCTCATCATTTCTGATTCGATCTCGTAGAGAAATTCCGAGCATCGCCCTTTCCACAGCTCGTTGCGTGACCTTGAGCCTTCTTATGAGGCCCATAGTGAGAGACCACGTTTCAGTGCCATAAGTCATCACTGGTTACACACACTGGTTGTATAATTTTGTCTTCAGCGATTGAGGTATATTAGACGAAAAGATGCATTACTAATATATATAGCTACAATCCGGTATACTCACTGACTGACTGACTGACTGACTGATCATCTATAGGTTTCCTCGGAAACGGTAAGAGTTACGTGAAAATTTTGTATGAGAAAGTTGTAGGGAATGTATGATATACAGCCATCCTATGAAGCCGATTTTTGAATTTCGAACGCGTTCTCCCATACAAATGGGCTAACTTTTTTGTTTACGGGCCGTTTTGGATGAAATTTAAAACGGGTGTTTGTTACGTGATCTAATTTTAAAAAAAAAATTTGCACGTTCGAAATTCAAAATAGGGGCGAGAATATAGCTGCCCAAAAAATCGACCTCTGCGCAAAAAAGTCGGCAGCCAACTGGGCATATGCTGGAGACGTGCCCTAAACGGCATCGGGCTGTCAAAGAACCCGGGTATATGAGAAAAATCGGACATTTTGGATTTTCAAGATGGCGGCCGAGATATCGGCGATTGAAAATGAAAAAAATTTGTATGGAGAATTTGTACTGAAAATCAACTTTTAGTACAAAATTTTAAACAGAGATGAAATTTTTTTCAAAAGAACAATTTTTCGAGGCCGAAGCGGGGATGAGGAACCTCGCCGCGGCGAGGCCGAAGGCCGAGCTCCGTTCAGGCCGAGGCCGAAGGCCGAGACTATACATTTTCCGGCGAACAAGCAACAACGCAGAAGCCAGATGGGACAAACTTGCGAGGCCGAAGGCCGAGCTCCGCGAAGCGGGTACCAGGAACCCCACCACGGCGAGGCCGAAGGCCGAGCTCCGTTCAGGCTGAGGCCGAAGGCCGAGACTATACATTTTCGGCGAACAAGCAACAACGCAAAAGCCAGATGGGACAAACTTGCGAGGCCGGAGGCCGAGCTCCGCGAAGCGGGCACGAGGAACCCCGCCGCAGCGAGGCCGAAGGCCGAGCTCCGTCCAGGCCGAGGCCGAAGGCCGAGACCATACATGTTCCCACTCAAACAATCCCAACGTCAAGTGTCTAGCGAGGCCCTAGGCCGAGCGCCGCGGAGAGCGAAGCTCGGAGCGGCTGGGGGTTGGCGCGCGAAGCGCGCAGGGGGTTCACCCCCTAGTTTTATTTTATATAATTATACGGATAAAATGCAACAAAAAATATGTATGGAAAATAATGCACGTGAAATTAATTATGATCGTTATATTGTCCACTCCATACGTGATATTTAATTACGTACATTCTTGATACACTTACTTATTTTTACTGTTTTCAATTGATTTTTTATATAAGTCTTCGTAAAAAAGACTTGTGTACCTAGGTTTTAAGTAATAAACTTAGTCATTATCTATAGAAAAGCGTTATCCAAAATGACAGCTCTGCTAATGATACTAGTATTTGGAACGAGTAGGTATTTGCTGATAGCTGGAACGGATAGCTGATAGCGATAATTGTTAGCCTAGTATAACCTCTACATTAAAATCACCTAAGCTTGCAAGCCGATAATATCAATGCCTCGAAATCTGGTAACTTGTTGAATTGAGTAGGCTGTATAGAGATGTACCCAACCCAACTAATGCTAGCATTCATCGCTAACTCCTATTGAGCGATTAGCTAGTTGCAGAAAGCCCTTATTCCTCAGGGAATACGTGCAAGTGTGTATATTGGTGACACCCGTTCTAACTTCCTAAGTCCTGTGCATAGGTCATCACCTATAACTTTTTTTATTCACACCCAATGTATTATAGGAATTCTGGAAAAATTAAAGGTGAATTACACCGAAGCGGTGGCGGTGGCGGTCGCGGTCCATACATACGTCCATATAAATACTGCAGAATTAAATGACGTATGTATGAACCGCCCCTGCCATCGCGTTGGTGTGTTTCCTCCTTTACTGCTAGGTTCAATATTTTTTTCATGATTTTTTAGACAATTGGTTTTTTTTAAACATCTACGCACGTAAGGATTCGTAGTATTTCTTACCTCCAGGGGCTAGGAGGTTAAGCAGGTCTCATTCCTTTAATACAATGTTTGGTACTTAAGCTTTTAGTTTATCAATGAATCAGCCCGCATTTGACCACTGTTGGACATAGGCCTGCCCCAAGGCACGCAACTTCTTTCTGTCCTCGGCCAGTCTCGTCTATTTTCTCGCTAGATGGGAGTCCTACGCTGCGTTTGTTAGTTCAATAAATACGGCAATATTTTTTGATAAAAAATCGTTCCAAAGTTTTCTACTGTTTCATTTATTCCAAAGTTGGGCACTTTTAGAAATAAGTGGCGTTCCTTTTAATTCAGTTAACGACGTCTTAGGTACTCAGGACTAGTTTGATCTAACGATGTCGCAACTTTTACGTTCGCACCCACATTTGGCCTCTTATACCACTTTAGTATAAGAAAGCCACTGAACAAGTATTTACCTATCGCTCACATACTATAGACCGCTATATTATGAGAGTGAAAAAGATAGATAGATAGAGAATACTTTATTGCATATAAAAATGGAAACTACACAGATAGTTCTTCTAATTCTTAGGAAAACAGTTGTCCAGTCCTTTTCTTTAATTAACAGTGATATATAAAGGTGACACCTGATCAACACGGCCCTTCTGGCGCTTCCAAATCAGCGCCTATCTTCAGATAACAGCGAATTTGAAATTTAAATCGACCCCGCTCTAAATGCCGAACGTTGGATTTAAATGAAAGGCTATGATTTGCAATATCACAATAAGTTTTGTAGTGCCGGAGATTACACTGATGGCTCTAAGGCTGAGGAGTTTTGGTATAGAGCGCTTTATATTGGAATTTGGGCCAAAAGCTTCAGCCTTTTGTAAGAGGCCCAGAATAGGGAGGTAGTTGAAATAATTACGGCAGAACTAACTTCGCCCGTGACTTCGTTCGCAACAATTAATGTCTTTATCTCCATGATAAGGTTATCTACTTATGACGCAATAACTTGCGATTCAATCACGTCGTCATAGAACGTGTTTTCACGCAAATAAAAAAAAACTCTTTTTTGTCTGTTTATCTATGAATTTAAAAAGGCACTGACAATTTGGCCCAGGCGGTTCAAGACAAGATAATTTGTCAAACAGCGCTTAATTATCTGGCTTGTAACCTTGTAAAAGAGTTTCGTCAGGATCGTGACAAGTGGCGAACCTATATGGTTATGTGTAGGTTTTAAGGATAAAACACACCAACGCGGTGGCGGTGGCGGTGGCGGTCCATATTATATGTATGGACCGCCACCACCACCGCCACCACCACCACCACCGCCACCGCCTTGGTGTGTGTTATCCTTGAGCCCTGCATACTATATTGGCCTTAATAGAGCTACTAGTGTTGCCAGGCACAAAATTTGGTACTCGCGAACGTAACAAAAACGGCAATCTGGCGGCTCCCAGAGGACAAATAAATAAGGAAAGAAGGCCAGAGATAGCGGCGGAGAGGTGTTATAAATTCGCCTGGTGCCCATTATAAAATGAGAAGTGAGTCAGTTTTTAAACACGCCGGAAGTTCAAAATGTGTGACTACAATCTTTATTTAAAAATGTACCCGTTGTATTTTGGTTCTAAAGTCGGAAGTTGAGTCGTAAAGCGTACAAAAGTCTCCTAAAAGGGGTCTTTATGAAGATAAATGCGGCTTGTCTCTAAAAACTTTTAACAGGTTCAGAGGTATTCGCGAAAATGTTACGCAGAAAAATGTTTCGAGTTTTTGACAGCCTCACAAAAGGGAGGTTGCAAACTTCGTTCGCGTTTTATCTATACAAATACAAATTCTTTATTTGCGTTACCTTCCTTATTTTACAGTGCATAGTAATAACTGGAGTCAGCTTGTAAGCATAAAATGCCTGTAATAGGTGGCACCACTCTTCCATAGCATTAGCACAGTTTAATTTGAGACATTATTAGAAAAAATAATAATCATAATCCGCGGTGGGCACGCGTGATGATTAAGCCCATACTCTATCCTTGAGAAAAGGCCTGTGCACTGGGACGTATATAGGCTGCTTACGTAAACCAAGAAACGCCGAACACAATACAATCCAGTAACGTTACGAATACTAGAAATCCGCATGCGTATCACACAAAACGCAGCGGAACTAACCTCGCTATGTGATGCTACCAATTTCCTGACACCGCCTTCACATAATACAGCGAGAAATTTCGTGTTATGTACTTTTGCCTCTCTAAAGGTGGGCGTAGACTAGTACATAGCGGATGGCTTTGCTGATCTTGCGGTTCCACGCTTGACTGAGGCCGTGAGTTTAAGTCCTACTGGATGACGCTATACTTGACTGATAGAAAGATAGACAGCACTTGAACACTTTGTACTCATTTGTACAAAATGCCTCAGTCTGGGTGTATTTCTATATTTGTGATGTCCATGCCTCGTTACCAAAGCTCAGGGTATCCTAGTTTGGGACCAGGACATGTGGCTGAGTTGTGTGAAAGTTAGCATGTAACTACCATCTAGAATTTTGTCTTGAAAAGACCTTTGTATAACTGTGACCTTAGAAAAAATTTAACACAAAATTAACACGAAAACTGTATCCAAGCAAGCAAATCCAAAACACAGGTAGGTACCTGAATTCTGTACAGAGTCCTCTAGAGGAATCGTGTTATTATAAACAAGGTCATTAACCTTTACCCTTCATTATCATCATCACACATCATCGTCCACTGCTGGACTTAGGCCTCCTCAATGGATTTCCAAAAAGAGCGGTTGAAAGCAGCTTGCATCCAGCGTCTTCTTGCCACTTAGATGAGGTCATCTGTCCATCTTGTGGCTGGTCGTCCTACGCTGCACTTGCCGATATGTGGTCTCCATTCAAGAACTTTTCGGCCCCATCTGCCATCAGCCATTATCTTCATCATCATCTTCGGCCATTATCTTTCACCCTTATTGATTCTAAATCGGCAAAACTACACATTAGTGTCCAAGCAAATATTGCCATATTGTGTCGTATTAACTTTGAAAGCTGTTTTTAAGTGCTTTCAGACTTTTTGCGTTCAGACAAAGATGTTTCTTCAACGCGAAGGAAACAAAATACCGCTGCATGGGCAGAACATACGACGACGCGAGCCGCGCGTTTTAAATGTCAAAAGTCGTTACTTTCCAGTACATTTATTGTCAAATCCTACGATGACGCGTTACTCGTACCGTCGTAATACGAGGGCCCTTATTATGAAAGATGGGCCACTATCGTGGTCGCTTGTCAGTGTCAAAATCCATATCTCAAGACATGATATGATATCATTGGGCTAACAAAGGGTCATGCATTTCTAGCGTTCATTACTCAGTGGCAGGAAATTTCGAAACTATTCAAAAAGATTCGGGTGAACTGTCGAGCTCAAACGCGACGTTGACGAACCTTCCTAACATATCGCTGCTTCATAATAAGGGCCCAGTACAATACATTAATTGTCAAATTCTGCAATTTAGTGCCACGAAGCATTACTGTACGAGTCGTACTACCAGACCTGCTTGGTGGACGGCGACCTACCGGCGACACGAGTCATCCAATTTAACGTCAAAAATCGTGACTTTCCAGTACATTAATTGTCAAATTCTGACATTTTAGCGCCACAAAACGCGTGACTTGTGCCTCCGTGCTACCTAGGCTGGTTAGGTAGTATGAGACACGCGTCTTTATGTTACCTGGGACTGGTGCTAGGTGATATAGTATAAAATAAAAAAAATATTCCCACGTAAATAATTTACATTAGTATGTTTCTATGGTAAGTGATAATTTATTTACTTGAACAATCATAATGCTACAATCATAAATTAATAATATTCACTGTTTTTTTAACCTATAATAAAATTAAATGTAACTAAATATAGAAAACTGTGCCCGGATCGCTGCCTCTGGGACGGGTCCCCAGTATGCTGGCTACGTTGCCTCGGTGAATGGCGAGAGTTATCCTCTGGGGTCCCTGGTCGTGGCGATGAGGCGCGTCAATAGTTCTTTGAAGAACAGTCCCGCCTCGGGCCCCCACGGTCCGAGTTTCTCGCCACCAAACGTCACGAATGCGTGACTCTATACTATGTGCAATGTTAGCCGTTGCCTTTGGGTCAATATGTAACGGAGAAAATGGCAGCAAAAAAAATGATCCATTCTGGCCATCTCGTTTCAAATTATCTTAAACATAATACATCAGTTGCTCCCATGGTAAAGATTCCTCACAACACCCGTTCATGAGAATAACGCAGTGGTCAGCCATCAGCCAGAAGGAGATAGGTGACCAGACCACCACGCCGTGACCTTTGAAAACGGTAGGAATTTAGACCTTTGGCGTAAAATTATCTATTTACATAAGTTAACAACCAATAATGCATGCTGTCATCGTCATCATCATCATCAGCAATTTGACGCCCACTGCAGGACATAGGCCTCTCTCATAGTTTTCTAAGCTTCCCGGACTTGTGCCGTCCGCATCCAGCGACTCCCTGACACCGTAACCAGGTCATCAGACCATCTGGGGGGGTCCTGCCCACGCTGCGTTGTCCGTCCGCGGTCGCCAGGTCAGAACTTTTTCGCCCCAACGGCCACCAGGTCTCGGAGCCGTCCCCGTCCACTGCCACTTCAACTGAGAAATTCTTCGAGCTATATTAGCAACTCGGGTTCTTCTGCGGATCTCCTCATTCCTAATTCGATCACACAGTGAAACTCCTAACATAGCTCTCTCCATTGATCCTTGGGCGACCTTGAGCCTTCTTATAAAGCCCATAGTCAGCAATCAGGTCTCACATCCATAATGCATGCTGTATTTCACCATAATTAGTTAAGTTACCTTAACCACTCGTCTGCCGCGACACAGATCTGTGTCCAACTTAGTATGGGCCACCTATACGTTGCGTTCCGCGAGGGCAGTTCAGGAGTTAATCAATTTTATCATTAAGTTTGATGTATTTATCCTCAGAACACAAAAAGAAGGAGAAGTGCCATATGGGCGTGGCACTGTCGACCAACGTTAGCCCGGTTGGGCTAACCTCGGCGAAACTTTTAAATATGGCCGTCAATCGCCTCGCGCCCGCTATCGCCGTAACATATGTGAAAAATGTCTGATTACCTACAGAAATCGCAGTGATACATGCTATTCAAATAACAGTGCAGTGTTTTTTCACCGGTAAGCCTATTTTACTCACTATATCCATCTTTAAACTACGAAAAATCATAATTATAATAATTTTCCTGTGCAATATGCATTCCAGTACTAAGAACATAAATGAGACGTATTTATATCGTTGGGTTTACTCCACTGCTGTTTTTATGTAGAATTTTCGTGGAGGCTTTCTAACACGAAAAAGCAAGCCCGCAATGGACCGTCTCGCGAAACTGACTATTGTTCTATGCGATGAATTGCGATGTTTCGTGGTACGGCCGCATGTATTTGCCGTGAACTGTCAAAGTCACCAGTAGGTGTCAGCGGGAGTCATAGTGATGGGGTAGTTGCTTTCTTTCCAGACTGATTAAGTATCGATACTTCGTCGCATTTACACTCGTTCGTCTAGACTTCCAAAATTACTAGAACCAATTATATTGTACGACTAGGTAGCTATTGTCCGCGACTCCGTCCGCGTGGACTTCAGTTGCTAAGGAAGCTTCTACTTTAGTGGCAGATTTTGTCGTAATATAAACAGGCTTAGTTTTCACCACGTATTTCAAAATTTTTTTAATAAAGATTTAATTTCAGGTTTCCCAAAGACCCTAATAGGAAGGATAAATGGATTGAAACTACAGGGAGATTGCTTAACTGGCTTCCTCTCAAATCAAATACCGGTTGCTCCATCCGTTTTACGGAGAAATATTTCCAGATGCTAAAGAGTGGAAAAAATATTAACGTGGGCAGGTCCTGCTTTGAAAATACCAGTAATAAGGAGTTACATAAATGTTGAGGTACCAATATACCTAAAATCACGGCATAATTATATTTTACATGGTGTGGAATATTCGATTGTTACTTTATTCTGATTCTCTATTTCAGGTGACAATGGACGCAACGACGCATAACTCTGCAAAAGAAAGTGTTTCTAAAGAAACAAGTCGGGTGATCTCGTTATGGTACTAAATAATATTCTTATAATCTTTTATGAGCCTAATCTTATAAATGAAATTCGATTAATTTAAAATAAAGT
This sequence comes from Yponomeuta cagnagella, assembly GCA_947310995.1. NCBI lineage: Eukaryota > Metazoa > Arthropoda > Insecta > Lepidoptera > Yponomeutidae > Yponomeuta > Yponomeuta cagnagella. The sequence continues at coordinate 7,039,602 of OX371293.1, forward strand.
AAATGAAGTGTTTTCAATAATTTAATAATTTATTTACTATTTTAGATCCGTATTAGAAAGTTTCGGATATTGTTACTGTTGAAACATGCGTTCCTGAAGAAATAACAGGTGACCAGGTAATGTTTTTAATAATTTCATAATTTATTTACTATTTTAGATCCCTTTGGAAGTAACGGATATTTTTTTGTCGAAAAATGCTGCGAATGTCAAAGACCCCTGTAAATAATTCTCAGACATAGAGGAATAAATGTCCATTCGATTGAACACATAATTTATCGGTCATATAGCGCCGCCACAGACTAGAAAATCGAAAAATCATATGAACAAAGTTGAAAATATAACATCGAGTTTTCAAAAGTCGTAAACCAAAGTTGTTGTAAGTGACTTACTTTAATTGACGTGTTTCAGGTATTGTGTTAACTTAAAAATGGCCCTGTGTAAATATAAAAATATTAGATTTTTTACAAATGCATACTTTTTGTATTTTAGATACAGCAACGAGTTGCCGAAGGCCCAGAAACTGGTAGATTTATGTCGATTGAAGAAAAACCTCGAAAAAAGAAATCACGCAAAACATTGAACAATGTCAACAAGTGACAAGTTCTAAATAAATATTTACCTTTTAAGGGAACAGTAAAATATTCTTTGCAGGATCTCAGTCGGATGATGATGTATCTTTTTAATGTAAATGTGTTTCGAAAGTTTCTTTAAGTTTATGTTTCACAAGTTTCTTTTGGCCAGTTTCTGAATTGAGAATTTCGCTAAGTAAATGGTTAACTGTAGTGCTGTCTCTTCGAATTTTTCGCAAAAGAGCGTGACAGAACGTTACTTATGTTTTTACTTAGTGAAATTCTCAGTTCAGAAACCGGCCCTTTGAGTTCTTACTACCTAATGTATTTTTCACAAGTTAATAAAAATATTATTTATGTGATATTATTGAGAAAGTTTTTTATGTACCCATCACAGTTGTCACCCACCTAGGCAATGAAAATTTTAATCCAAACTCAGAAACATCTACAGTCACTGCTCATTAATTCACGAGTTAAAATAAGTAGTTCTAGTTTTTTTAAGGTGTGCGCTATACAAAAACGCGCATAAGGTGAAGGCAAGGCGCAGGCATCTTGCCGCTTCAAACAAAAATTACGCAGGCGATATGTTTTGAATTATATTCAAGCGGCGCGGCACAGCCGACGTCGTTTCGTCGCCTATGTAGGTTTTGCATACCTACATTTTGTAGGTAAATCAGCAAATGTTCTCTAAACTTTGTCATTTAGAATATTTGTATGATTAGAATTTACGATGAAACGGAATTCACGAATTATACGATAGGTAGGTATGAACAAAACTGACATATTTAGGAATTAACACATTGGTAGGCAAAGCCTGTAAAAATAAAAGCTTAGGCAGCCTTTTGCAAAGGATTACTACAACGAAATAAAGTAGTTACAGACTACGCGACGTAGAGAAATAATTAGTTACTATTTAGGTATAGATGGCAAAAAAAAATCGACATAATGTATAAAAAAGTTTTTGTACGATGTACGATTTTTTTTAAGTATAATCGATAATGTACTTTTTCGTCCCCATCACTAATGTTGTGCTGCTCTTCTCATTGGCTGTTTCATTTGTATAAACAGCGAATAGTGAGTCGGTTGTTTATGTTGTAATCAAATAGAGATTATGAGGACAATGTAGCTGTGTGAGTAAGTGGCGACATCGGTTTTCTAGCAAACGGGCCATTATAACACTTCTCCTTCTTTTTGTGTTCTGAGTATTTATCAGTACTATTAACTGTAACGGAAGCTAATAAATAAAATGACGCTTCAGCGCACTGTTTATTTTACGCACGAATGTGTACGCACCTTTTCTACGTGTTTCATCCTTCTCCCCAGCAACGCCAGGTACTTTGGCCGCGTAAGGTAAAATTTTATGTTTGGTAATAGGGATGCCCGTTTGTTGTTTGTGGAGTTCGCAGATTTATGTTGTAATTGCGGGTGTTTTAACACGTCATGTTAAAAAACAATCCGCGCGCTTAACATTTTGGCTGCTAGGGGAAGCAAACACACATGAATCTTTTCAATACTACTGATATTGAGCGAATAGGAATGTATTGTGTCGCGGTTGCAAAGCAGTAGTTTACAATTTTTTGTATAGCCTATATACGTCCCACTGCAGGGCACTTGCTTTCTCTCAGAAAGAGAGAGTGTGGGCTTAATCACCACCCGCGTCCACCGCGGATTGGCAATTTCAAGCAGTGAGGTTAGGTAGTACACCAAGTATAAATATGTTGTCATTATTAAACCCTGGTCTCTGCCCACCCTTTCTGGATACAGGCGTGTGCTTATGTATTTACGTTCCCATTGTAGTATGCTTTGTGTAGTGTTTACTCCTGGATTAGTGGGACGCCTGCAACGTTATTAGATTTAAGCCGAGGAGAGATGAGATATTCTAAGCCTCAGCTCGTTAACTATCTTGAGGCGGAATCAGACGGTTCCCTTTTCGTTAATTTACGTCTTTCATTCCGCAGAACATGATTTTAAATTAAAAGTAGATATGGTTTTATTTCAGCCGCACCTACTCAGTTTTGGATAATAAAAAATGTACCAAAATTACTATCACTTAATGTGTTAGTGACGTCGTTCTTCAAATTATCTATTAATGGATTCCTATTTCTGTAATTTCAAAAATCCCTACTTTTCCCTCGGCTATAGGCTCGCGCCGCGCAATAAGTCCCACACATACCCGTGCGCTTGGGGAACCCGGCCTTAATTTAAAAAACAATGCATGGAAACTATAGCGAAGCTGCGAGGCGCGGATTTGTAAATACTAATGCTTGTGTCAGTTTGCTGGGGTGCGGTTAGAAAGAATCAGGTTTCCCGGTACGGGTTTGCCGGTACAGCTCAGTAGATAGATGGATAGATAGAATATTCTTTACTGTCCACAGAGACTACATTAACAGAAATTCAATAAATCGCAGTACAATTGGCGGCCTCGTTACTACAAGCAACTTCTTCCAGGCAACCATAGACGGAGACAATACTGATGCTTACAGATCAGGCGTTTATAATGAAACAGATGAATCGGTTTTTAGTGTCAATCATGTTTAGGAAAACTATGAGGGAGGCCTATGTCCTGCAGTGGGCGTCAAATGGCTGATGATGATGACTATGTCTTCCAGTTCGTCGGACAACGACGATTTATTTCATCTAGAAAATTTACATTAAAAATACTTCAGCCGGTATGATCAATGCATCTGTGCATACCGACAAGTATTAACCTGCATGTTTTATAAACGGGCACATAGAGAATGGTTGGGACCGTCATACCAATACCGATCAGCCCCTATATTACGCTCACCAAATCCTGAGCGATTCCAATCGTCTAACTTAGTATAGAATTTGACAGTTAGACGATTGGAATCGCTCAGGATTTGGTGCGCGTAATTAGGCCACTGTACGGATCCGTACGGACTTGCCGGTACGGGCTACCTGTTTCTTTATAACTGCACCCAAGACGCGATTAGGAGGGAGGGTTTGGATTATGATTGAGTCCATCGAAATAGTGGTCTTCCTCGACTATTCCGCCGTCCACAATCTAAAACATCGTTATCTCCAAAAATGAACTTTCGAGTTAAGGGCAAAAAACCAGTGAAATAATATAAATATATTACAAATATATAATAAATACATAATAAATATATCTATCCAAATATAGATCTTTTTGAGTACTCTAAAAAGCTTCACCTTTAATAAGTAACAATAAGTTCAGCTTTACAAAAATATATTTCTGGCGTTATTGAAAACAAATGCTAATTAATAATTTAATAATTAAACTAAAATAATGAAACATTTCAGTTTTTTATCTCTGGAAGTATGAAAGCTAGGAAAAATTGAGCTGGAGAGATCGATAGAGATATTTTTTCTGATTAATATGTCATCAAAAAGTCAAAATCGACTGGATGGTCGATACCTAACGGAATTTTAGCTTGTGGACGGCAGCATTAAGCACGAGACAATCCGGAAAACTATACTAAAAATGACTAACCTAGTGCACGATCTTATTTCAACCATTAACAACGAAAAGTGAAGAAGAAGAAGTGGATATTTATTTAAATTGTCACAGAAACACAAAGTAAAGGTACACAAAATAAAGACACGAACGTCAACAAAACAGAGATAAAACAAAACAATCGTGAAGAGAACATGTGAGGCATATATAGAGTCAAAGTTGACGACCTCGTGGCGCAGCGGTAGTGCACCTGCATACCATGCGAGAGGTCCCGGGTTCGAATCCCGGCTGGGGACAAAAAAAAATACAACCCCAGGTCTTGGATGTTTACATGTTTGTGATGTCGTTGTTTCTGGTTCCCACGACACAGGGTATCCTAGTGTGGGGCCAGAAGCAATGTATGTGCCTGTATGTAAATGTTTATGTTTATGTTTAAAGGATACCGGGTACCATACAGTAATGTGCAAGCGCAAGTGCAAGCGAGGAAGGCTAGAAACAAAAACAACCTTAATCCCGGCAGCTTATACTTACTAATTCAACCTGGGACGCGAAATTTGCAGTGTGCGACGTCATGTCGAATGTCACCGCGAAACGCTAAGTAACAATTAACTAAATGTATGGAAACTGCTGCGATGCTGCGAGGCGCGGATTTGTGAATACTAATGCTTGGCTCAGTGTGCCGAGCGAGAGACGATTAGGAGGGTGGGATAGGAGTGAATATACAATTGGTATGTTTTATTTCATTCGGCTTTTCATTAAATGTAAACAAACAGTTTTTGATACATAATTTCACGCCCACTAATTCCTGAATGATTCCAATCGTCAAACTGTCAAATTCGGTGCAAATTGCTTTCGCGAACGTCAGGATTCCCGACAGGATTTTGTGCGCATAATTGGACCGGGTAACTGTAAAAATGTGTTTAACCTGTAAGATTATGACCTTGAAAAGAGAAAAATTGAAAACCATTGTTATGGTGGCCCGATCGGGTCCTTCAGAATCCTACAGATTAAAAAGTCGAAACTACTAAAACACTCTCGAGGCGGAGTTAATGGCAGGATTTCCTCTTATAAACCGGCTTTAACTCAGTCTTAAAACTGTTTTAATGGAATCAACTTTTTTTTAATAAATAAGACTGTTATTCTAGTGTTATTTTTGTTACACAAAGTACCCGAAACCGGCGTGCGTGCATCCAACGACTAACGAATGTTGAGGAAGCGAAAGTGATCTGTCAGGAAGTGAAGTGGCAGTCCCTGGTCTCTGCCTACACCTCTGCGATACAGGCGTTAATTTATGTTATGTTAGTTTTACTTCACAGTTATAATATGTTAACTCTTTCAGAGTATCTCCGATCTCCTAGTGCACGGCTTACGGTAATGTATTTCTGGCAAAAGTGTTAGTAAACAAAAGCATTTTCACTATCACTTTATGTTTTCTTTTAACAAAAATCCACAACATTATAGTCTACATCATAATATCCTACATAGATAGATAAAGTGTTATTGCACAACCAGGTGAAAGATATTACAAATAGTTTCTTATATCTAAGTAGTGGTATACAATTGGCGGTTTTATCGCTTAGAGCGATCTCTACGTATTATGTACCTACTTAATAATTTGTACATGCAGCAAGTAATCAATATTACTGTAAAGGTTCAAAATTCTATTACACTAACTCACGCTTGTACCCCGGTAGGGTAGGCAGAGACCAGGTTTTGCCACTTGCCACGATCCTAAAAAACCTCTTTTGCTTCGATTATTAGCTAGGTACCTACCTAGATAGATAGAGTACACTTTACGGCGCAACCATAAAAAAAATGGTTATAAATGGTTTCTTATATCTAAGTAGTGGTATACAGCAGGCCGTCTCTTATTAGTCGTTGCATGTGCGCGCGCCGTTTTTGAGTCTATTATATCTGTTCTGGGATAACAACAATGTCATCCTAGGTCCTAGGTTATTCATGAAAATTTCACTGCCTGCTATCAATTTCATGGCTTAAAAAGGGTTTCAAAAGTTGTTCGCTTACACACTGGGAAAAGGTGAATGAAATGGACTGTCTACTGGTGGCCACAAATAGTGAGGTTCCATCGGTTTTTTTTATGTAGCCCATATACGTCCCACCGCAGGGCACATGCCTTCTCTCAGAGAGAGATTATGGGCTTAATTACCACGCGTGCCCACCGCGGATTGGCAATTTGAAGGTCAGAGGTATATGAACACCTCAGACTTTCAGTCGGGTTTCCTCAGAGGAAACCTGAAAATATCAATCCAAGGAAAAAATCGTGAGGAAACCCTCGGTTTTACTTTCCTTTCTTCGTGGTCAATGAAATGCTATCTACTCCGCTCTAAATTTCAATGACCAACCTTCGTAGATAAGGTTTCTATTTATTTCTACTTGATTTAATGTACCTACCTACCTACGAACTACCTACTTCATGCGTGAATTATGGAAAATATTAGTAAATTATTGGGTTAGCTGGAAGAAAATAGTATCAACTATTAAGCTCGCCTTTGTACAAAATTGTGTTTTAAGTGCAATTAAGAATTTATCAATTCAATTCACGTTTAATTGTGTAACTACTGGTTACCATTAAACGGCTAATCCCTAAATAAATACCCCATGTTGTTCTTGACATCATAAGTCATTTCTCTTTCTCCTTTGGAAAACTTTCCAATACAAGGTTGTCTGGAAGAAATTTCTGTTAGCAATAAGCCCGCCCATCGTAGTTTTTATTGTAACTTTCATACTTTATGTCTCCTGTTTCTTGTGTGCAATAAAGCATATTCTTATCTTAAATTTCTATTATTTGCATCTTCTCGTAAAACCATGGCTATCTCCTACCAAAATTAATAATTACATGAAAAGAGAACTTAATTGCGAGCTGTTTTTCTACTCGCTTTGTTTGTCTTCGATCTTGTTGGAATATTATAACAGAAACACAATCTTACTGTCTGTGGGAGATTTTTTTTCCTCAGTAGCAAAACTCCCCTGTCGGTTTTCTGTCTCATTTGATAGATGACATTGCTATACTTCTTATTTTCATCAAGAGCGGTCCATTCGCATAAAATCAAACTAAATAATTGCTATACTAAAACTATGTAATAATCCTTTCTATCATAATAGGATTTAGATTTAGAATAGGATATAAAATTTAAATCCAGTGTTGTCGTTTTACTCTGCCCAAAGTCTAATTTGAAATGGATCTCGTAAATGTAAGACTACACAATCTAGAAATCTAAACACAGTGTGATTGTTACTCTTCAGCAAACATATTGTCAATTACTACGTTTTCCTCTATCCCCGGTCCTATTCTGTTGCGGCGTCTCGTGACAGACAAACTGGTTGGAGCGTTTAAACGCCGTTGGTTTGCGGGCTTGTAATTATGCGTGAAGCGAGCGCCGCACGGTGTGGTGTGATTCTTAGGGTGCGCTTAGACACAGATGTTTTGACGTGCCAGCTGCACGTCCACTATAACAAACTCCAATTGTGCTTTTTAAAAAAACACGATTCCCTTAAAACACTCAATCAACGCGATAATTGACTAGGGTAAAGTCTTTTCCTTGTAGAGTCCTCGTTCGCAATTTTCATTTAGCTAGTCATGTTAGTGTAGTTAGAAATCCTACCTCGAAATGACTAGAAATCTAAACTCGGTGTAGTAATAGCTCTTCAGCAAACATATTGTCAATCACTACGTTTTCCTCTATCCCCGGTCCTATTCTGTTGCGGCGTCTCGTGTCAGACAAACTAGTTGGAGCGTGTAAACGCCGTTGGTTGCGGGCTTGTAATTATGCGTGAAGCGAGCGCCGCACGGTGTGGTGTGATTCTTAGGGTGCGCTTAGACACAGATGTTTTGACGTGCCAGCTGCACGTCCACTATAACAAACTCCAATTGTGCTTTTTAAAAAAACACGATTCCCTTAAAACACTCAATCAACGCGATAATTGACTAGGGTAAAGTCTTTTCCTTGTAGAGTCCTCGTTCGCAATTTTCATTTAGCTAGTCATGTTAGTGTAGTTAGAAATCCTACCTCGAAATGACTAGAAATCTAAACTCGGTGTAGTAATAGCTCTTCAGCAAACATATTGTCAATCACTACGTTTTCCTCTATCCCCGGTCCTATTCTGTTGCGGCGTCTCGTGACAGACAAACTAGTTGGAGCGTGTAAACGCCGTTGGTTGCGGGCTTGTAATTATGCGTGAAGCGAGCGCCGCACGGTGTGGTTTGATTCTTAGGGTGCGCTTAGACACAGATGTTTTGACGTGCCAGCTGCACGTCCACTATAACAAAGTCCAATTGTGCTTTTTAAAAAAACACGATTTCCTTAAAACACTCAATCAACGCGATAATAGACTAGGGTAAAGTCTTTTCCTTGTAAAGTCCTCGTTCGCAATGTTCATTTAGCTAGTCATGTTAGTGTAGTTAGAAATCCTACCTCGAAATGACTAGAAATCTAAACTCGGTGTAGTAATAGCTCTTCAGCAAACAAATTGTCAATCACTACGTTTTCCTCTATCCCCGGTCTTATTCTGTTGCAGCGTCTCGTGTCAGACAAACTAGTTGGAGCGTGTAAACGCCGTTGGTTGCGGGCTTGTAATTATGCGTGAAGCGAGCGCCGCACGGTGTGGTGTGATTCTTAGGGTGCGCTTAGACAAAGATGTTTCGACGTGCCAGCTGCAAGTCCACTTTCACCAACTCCAATTGTGCTTTTTAAAAAAACACGATTTCCTTAAAACACTCAATCAACGCGATAATAGACTAGGGTTAAGTGTTTTCCTTGGAAAAGTCCTCGTTCGCAATTTTCATTCAGCTAGTCATGATAGTGTAGTTAGAAATCCTACCTCGAAATGACTAGAAATCTAAACTCGGTGTAGTAATAGCTCTTCAGCAAACAAATTGTCAATCACTACGTTTTCCTCTATCCCCGGTCCTATTCTGTTGCGGCGTCTCGTGACAGACAAACTAGTTGGAGCGTATAAACGCCGTTGGTTTGCGGGCTTGTAATTATGCGTGAAGCGAGCGCCGCACGGTGTGGTGTGATTCTTAGGGTGCGCTTAGACACAGATGTTTCAACGTGCCAGCTGCAAGTCCACTTTCACCAACTCCAATTGTGCTTTTTAAAAAAACACGATTCGCTTAAAACACTCAATCAACGCGATAATAGACTAGGGTTAAGTGTTTTCCTTGGAAAAGTCCTCGTTCGCAATTTTAATTTAGCTAGTCATGTTAGTGTGGTTAGAAATCCTACCTCGAAACGACTAGAAATATAAACTCGGTGTAGTAATAGCTCTTAAGCATACAAAATGTCAATCAGCATGTTGTCCTGTTCTCCTGGTCCTATTCTATTGGGGCGTCTCGTGTCAGACAAACCTATTACTAAGACTCCGCTGTCTGTCCGTCAGTCCGTCCGTCTGTCACCATGCTGTATCTCATGAACCGTGATAGTTAGGCAGTTGAAATTTTCACAGATGATCTACTTCTGTTGCCGCTATAACAAAAAATAATAAAAACGGAATAAATTAAATATTTAACGGGGGCTCCCATACAGCAAGCGTGATTTTTTTGCCGGTTTTGCTCGATATTAATAACGGCAACAGGTAGAAATATTCAAATTTTGTATAGATAATGATACGGAACCTTTGTACGCGAGTCCGACTCACCGGTTTTTTTTTCATTATCGTCTCTATCTGAACGCAACTTTAACGTAGCATGATGTCAAGTTGAGAATGTTGCATTTCGGAATACACTACCTGACAACACCAGTTGGTTAACCACTCGTCTGCCGCGACACAGATCTGCGTCCAACTTAGTATGGGCCACCTATACGTTCCATTCCGCGAGGGCAGTTCAGAGGTTAAGGGAGTTGATTGTTTCAGTTTATTCTGACAAAGTACTGACGTGTGACACAGTTACATTGATATGAACACCTAAGACACCCAGGTTCCATCACGATGTTTTCCTTCACATTTAGCGAGCGCTTGAAATTTCCAATCCGCGGTGGGCACGCGTGGTGATTAAGACAAGACTCTCCCTCGGAGATGAATAGAGGCTACATAAGAAAAATTTTTTTTTTGTAAATCCATTTTTAGTTTAAATTAGCTGTAAGACGGCTTTGTTGCTTTGCAAGTCAATTTATTCTTAAACTATCTATCACCTTTTTAGAGATTTGTTATTTTCACTTTTTGCATGAATGTATTATAAGACGATATATGGCGCTAGTTACCGGGTCGTCGGACAGATCCTGCGACGGACTCTCAAACGAGTAGCGTCGACGAAAACATTGATTTACCAGCGCCTCCCCGCCATAATATCCAGCCCATAACTAAACTATAACACTACAAAGGAAGCATCTGCTACTTTTGTGATTTACTACCTCTATCTACGCGCCTACAAGTCTCTTGCCGAGACGTGATCCTTGTAGTTTCGATCCGCTTCTCGGGAAAATTGCAATACCGGCGTGGCACTTCATTTTTCATTTAGGAAGCACTTCATCATCATTCAGCCACAAGAAGTCCACTGCTGAACATAGGCCTCCTCCATGGATTTCCAAAAAGACCGGTTGGAAGCGGCCTGCATCCAGCGTCTTCCTGCCACTTGGATGAGGTCGTCTGTCCATCTTGTGGCTGGTCGTCCTACGCTGCGCTTGCCGATATGTGGTCTCCATTCGAGAACTTTTCGGCCCCATCAGCCATCAGTTCTGCGTGCTATGTGCCCCGCCCACTGCCACTTCAACTTACTAATCCGCTGGGCAACGTCGATGACTTTCGTTTGTCGAGGCACTATTTGAGTATTATTTGTTATACGATTGATATATCCCTATAATTTAGAGGAATTTTATGCAAATTGCTACTGTAACTCTCTGCCTGAGAGAAGGTCTGTGCCCTACAGTGGGACGTATATAGGCTGCTTATGTACGTATGTATGTATGTATGTTATGCATATTGTAAATGAATAGGCTTAACCTCTGAACTGCCCTCGCGGAATGGAACGTATAGGTGGCCCATACTAAGTTGGACACAGATCTGTGTCGCGGCAGACGAGTGGTTAAGTGTGTTTTTAACATTATTTTATTTTATTTTAAATGTCCAATTAATTTTGCTATGCTTGTTTTGGTATACACTAAAATCTCACAGTATAATATTTTTATATTATACCATATCAGACTGTAATTTATGGCAATAAACTATTGAATTGAATTGAATAGACCCCCAACGTTTGGACATCATTCATATTACTTTATGTTTCCGGTCAATTTAAAACCGCAACTGACAGAATTAACACAAGAAATTGAACGACAGGTTCTGCTGAGGCTTAATATTCAACGGATATAATTATTTAGGCCTTGCTTAAGCCTTTTAACAGCGGTGTTCTTATTTTCAAAATAATATTTATTCGGTCTTTGCGGATAGCAAAGCTCACTCGTCGGCAAAAGACCTACAAGGCTGTACGGTATATATAGGGCGGAACGAGAACCCAGAGCCCTAAGGGAGTAATAAAGCTGGCTCCCACTTCCCTTTTATATTTCTTGGCCGTCGTGGATGTAGATGGACCGATTTGGCCTTTCTGTTCTGTCTTTTTTAGCCAACTCGTGGGCTCTACTCAAGATTCGAATAACTTGTGAACTGTTTGGTTTTTAGCCTGCAGTTGGGTTGGAAAATTAATAGGACGAGATTTTCAATTTACAACAAAAAATTGTGAAACGTACAATCCAGTCAAACGGCATCCATCCATCCCTTCATATACCAATCCATCCGTTAATAATATCCATTCATAAATTAATTCATTCATGCAATCATTCATTAATTTATGATTTTTTTCATTTCATCATCATCATCATCATCATCATCAGCCGTTTGACGTCCACTGCAGGACATAGGCCTCCATGAGGGGTTTTGCCATAATCGCCACGCTTGGCAGGCGGGTTGGCGATCACAGTATGCAGTTGGAATCTCAGGAAGATGCTGCTGCCGCTAGAAGACGCAAAAGATGACGCTATTCTTAATCCGGTGCCACACGGAATGTTTTTTTTATTTTTTTTTCGTTTATTCGTTTTCATTTATTCGCCCATAAAACCATTCATTCAATTTTTCAAAAATTTATTTACACATTCGTGCATTAAAACTATTTACTTACGCTCATGTTTATCTACCTTTACTTGTGTCAGTAAACAATTTTTAGTTTCATTCATTTATTTTATTTATTAGTATTGAGCACATACAAGCCATATAACATTTGCCAGGCAAGAATAAGATTATGTGCACTGCCTTGTTCTCAGGGACTGAACTCGAAGGTAAAGAGGGTCCAAAACTGACGAGTGCCCGTCTTAACTTTTTAATGCGTAGCCACTGTTTCGCTACCGAGGTTTGGGAATTTCCATGGGTGCGAATAGAATTGTGCCGACTAGGCAAAATGAGGCTCTGAAAACTTCTGGCGGACCATGACGACGTAGCAAAATATCTAAATTAAAAAAAAAACTTAATGCAGTGCCTTAAGACTGTTCTTACGTGGAGCATGCTGCCTCGCTTGGACAATTTAACATTTTTAGTTATTGTAACAAAATGAGTAAAAAGCAAGCTGCAAGTAATGTAAATCACTTTTGCCAGATGTCGCGGCCCGTACGCAATACATAGAAGTTCGCGAGGAGGCTCGAAATTTCGCCGATGCCTGCACTTGTCCATTAGCTCAATTGGGAGAGCGCTGGCACGGTTAGCCAGAGGTCGCAGGTTCAAGTCCCGGCATGAGTGGAATTTTTAGCCTCTAAATAGGTTTTTAAAAATGAGTAAAGTTTTGATAAATGTGGTCTGAGGGTTTGACGCATAATAAAATTACAGACATTTTAAATATATTTTTGTTTACCGATACGTAGTTTTTAATAAAGAAGAGATGTTTCCAAAATTATGAATTTTAGAGTCAAGTTTTCTTAATGAAAAACTTAGTGCAAGATATGAAAAACATGCCTTGAATATCAGCAATTTAATTATCCATCAAACCCTGAGACCATATTTTATCAAAAGTTTACTTATATCAATTCAATATTAAAAAAAAACAACAATTGTGCAGCCTTATTATTATAAATTAATGATCCCTACATTAAGTAAAGAAGTAAGTCTTGATTAAGGCAGAAGATTTTAATTATTTTATTTTGTTTATTGAACAAACCTAAAACACAAGTTAATTAACAAAAACATAGTAATTTACCATAGGCCAATTAAGGGCTTATTTTATATTTACTTAAGTAAGAAACTGGCATTTTAATTTTAATTTAATAAAAGTCTTAAAAAAATAAGATGTGGTGTTACTTCATGCGATCGGATATGTGAAAAACCAACCAAGTGCGTGTCGGGCCACGCACAGTGTAGGGTTCCGTAGATGGCCTGCTTTAGACAACTATCAACTTCATCGTATTGTACATGGAATTTGTACGAAGTTTTCCTTTTATAAGTTGTTTGACTGTTACTCGTTAACTTGTAAAGCCTACTTAGCAATGATAGTCGTCATTATATTTATGCTACTTTTCTGATTTTTTTCACGTTTCTACAATTAGCCGCTTAGCCGGGAGAGGGGAGGGGACGCTCTACTCTAACATAAATGTTCGCTTCAGCTTAATATATCCCAAACGGATCCCTAAATCATAAAAAGGTTTCCTACACTCATAATATTTCTAAAAGATCAATTCGACGAACCCGCACTATGAGATCGGCGAGACAAAAAATCATCCCTCATTTTGTAAAAATAAACATCTAAGATTTTATTCTACCGTTTTGACATCATGATTTATAAGTATATCTATGCGTACAATTTTTTTTATCTGTGAAGTTATAATATACATCATACATAAACAGTCTATATTATGTCCCACTGTAGGGCACAGGTCTTCTCTCAGGGAGATATGAGCTTAATCACTACGCGTGCCCACCGCGGGTTGGCGATTTCAAGTGGTGAGGTATGTGAACAGCTCAGACACTCAGGTTTCCTCACGATGTTTTCCTTCACCGTTAGCGTGTGGTATTGCTACTATAACTTGTAAGTTAACTTACCTTAACTTATTAATATTTGCTTTAAAAGTTTATATTGTTCAGAAAACGTTTTTTTAGAAGCTTTTAAGATTCAGGGCACCTCAAAATGCCACCTTGTATAGTCTAGTGTGCGTGTGTCTTATAAGGTTCAATTTAATTAAATGGTCAAACTGAACTACTGTCCAACTAAAAATTACGACCTATACGATGGTTTGCCTCTACTTATCGAATATAAACTTTAGCTTTATAAGGTAGGTAAACTAATAATACTAACCCCTGGCTATAGTAAAAAAAAAATATTATAACCTCTACTGAGTTGAATATAAGGGTGTTTTTGTTCCATCGCCAGCGAAGGGTTAATTTATCCAGCTCTGTGGACGACAACGGCGGGAGACGTCTCGGCTGGGTTGTGGTATGTAGCTGTCAGCAGGCTTGTTAGCGTAATGCTGCAATAATTTTGGGTGTCTTGAAAGACATAGCTACAATACGCTAGCTTTTTTTTAAACTTTCTTTTCAGAAATATCTCGACACAAACTCGAATCTATTAGAACCATTACTGACTATCCAGAGCGGTGCGTACGTACTGCGGGTCCGCGGGTCATTGTTCTGTTAGACGGAGAAGCGGTACTAATTGTCGGCGTATTTTTTTAATCAAGATTTCTCAACAATTTTTTTTATTTACGTCTATACTTAAAAGTAATTTTTAATGACTAATTACATAGCTCACTTTTGTACATGTAATTTCGTATTGTCATATTTTCTGTGCTGTTTTTCGTGTGCAATAAAGTAGTTCGAGAGGCACTTAGCCTCATAGTTGGTCCCATTGTACGTAGCAAGTGCTGAGTTTTGTAAATACCTCAGTCACTAGGGTTTCCTCGCGATATTTTCCTTTACCATTAGCGAGTGGTATTGCTACTATATCTTGACAAATGTACGTAACTTAGAAACGAATGAGAAGCCGGCGTTCTACCGTTCCGCTACCACCGCTTCGTACAATAAAGTATAAAGTACACGACCGCAGCTTTCAAACCACCCAGAAATGAGCGTGTAGAATAATTAGCCTTCCACAAACCAAAATCGTAAAAATACCAAGATACGCGTGTATTACCAACAGCAACAGCTTCTTGGCCGTGATTGCAGAGCATGTTGACACCAGGCTTTTAAGACACTGGTACAATGTAAATAAGTAGTTAATGTATGTATGTAGCCAAATAGGCAAGGTTTAAGCACCTTACATTGCTCTGATTTCGTTCAAATTTGAAATGACAGGGATCGCTACATCGATTCTGAATTAAATGTATCGATGTAACGGTTTTATACAGATTTCAACATAACTGATCGCAAATTCCATAACCTTTTTGGTAAATAATGTAACATATCAATAATATTTGAAATATCGAAAATCGATTTTGCCTAATCTGAAAAATGTTTAGAAAAATGGCGTCAAAAGCGGGTAAAGTAGTTTTTTTCGGTTTAGGTGAAACAGGTTTTGTGACCAATACGCACTAGTACAAAACTGCCTAAAAAAATAAATTTTTGGTCATTATGCGCTTTCGTGTGTGCTAGGCGTACGCTCGTCGCTTTTTCTGCGCACTTAATATTTGAACAAGCTGTATTGCTATTGAAATATAAAAAATTGTACTATTAAAAAAAAACATAATACAGGGTAGCCAACTTGGAGGTATACAACTTTTTTGCCGCCATTTTGTTTTGGCGGTAAACATGACAGTTGTTGCATGAAAATTACTTTGTGTAGATACAGCACATTTATTATGGAGTGTTTTACGACAGAACAACGTGTTTTAATTATTGAAACGTTTTACTCAACCCAATCTTGTATTGCGGAAACTCTGAGAAAATTGCGGCCGATTTTTGGTAGAAATAACTTACCTTCGCGGCTAACAATAGCTCGTTTAGTGAATAAATTTGAGCAGTATGGCATTGTAACAGATAAAACAGTTCCTCATCGTGTCAGAAAGGCTCGTACAGAGCAGAATATCCAAATTGTTCGTCAAAGTGTAGCCGAAGAACCCACATTGTCTACCAAGCGACGTTCGCAACAACTCGGAATTAAGAGGAATTCTCTACAGACAATTTTGAAGAAAGACCTTTGTTTGTTTCCATATAAGGTACAGATAACTCAAGAACTTCGGCCTCGAGATCATGAATGCCGTCGTGATTACTGTAATGCTATGCTAACGAAGCTGAAAAGAGACCCAAACTTTCATCAAAAAATTATTATGAGTGACGAAGGTCATTTCGACCTCAGCGAATTTGTTAATATACAAAATTCTCGCTATTGGGGAGAAGAACAACCTTCTTTGATCCACGAACGACCACTGCATCCTCGTCGAGTAACAATTTGGTGTGGAATTTGGTCAGGAGGGGTAGTTGGGCCTTATTTCTTTGAAGATGCTATGGGTGATGCTGTTACAGTGAATGGAGATCGGTACCGTGAGATGATTATCAATTTTTTCTCAAATCAAGTGAATCAATTGGGCTTAGGAAACATGTGGTTTCAACAAGATGGGGCCACATGTCACACGGCACGAGCCACAGTAGAAACATTAAAAAGAATGAATGTTTCCCGGTCGATTAATTTCGAGAAAGGTTGACATTGATTGGCCCCCAAAATCGCCTGATTTAACAGCTCCTGACATTTTTCTGTGGGTTTATCTAAAGGGACGTGTCTATGCTAACAGGCCAATGAATCTTCAGCAAATTAAACAAAATATTCGAGGCACAGTCACGGAGATAACGCAGGAAATGTGTGAAAATGTGATGAAAAACGCGATGAAAAGGGTTCACATCTGCGATGCTGCTAGAGGTGGACATTTGTCTGACATTATTTTCCATGTTTAACTGCCGGCCCTAATGCTATATTTAACAAGGAATACTTAATATATTTTATATTTCATAGAATAAAATTACAAAACTAAAGTGTATACCTGTTATTTGGCCACCCTGTATCTTCGATAAAATCTATCCAGAAAAAACACAGTACATAAACTCACGCCTGTATCTCTTAGTCACACATAAACTCTCATAAACTATCTCTGGGTTGCAAGTGTGAATTTATATAATTAATGTAAGTAGGCAGAGACCAGGGTTTGCGGCTTGTCACGATTCTGACACATTTTGCTTCAACAAAATTCATCAGTCGCTGCATGCGCACACGCTGCTTTCAAGTCCGGATCCGTAGAAAGGTATTGCTACTACCAATTTGCAAATTTAATGTCTGCTACATAGAAAACAAAGTCAATATACATTCGATTCGAACCTATGTAATTCATGTCATGTTAATGTAATTTCTGTGTTAATAATATTCCATCTATTTATTTAGTCTATTTTATAGACTATGCGTACTTCAGTACAGATGAAATTTATTTTATCCCAATTCATTCACCCGTTTTTGTGTGAACAACAAACATCCATACTTTCACATTCATAATATTAGTAGGATTGTGTTCAGCCCTAAAGGAATCCAAGGAGCTACGTACCACAGTGCCTCCGCCCCAGCCCCGCAGCTCTTTGTTATCCGTAGCCCCAAGACGCTGGCAATCACTAATTCAAAACTCTTTTATTTTGTAATCTTTTCATTACCGTGCGAGGCAATAGGAAGACTCTCTGTCTTTGTTAGGTCGGCCCTTTACGTTTATTCGTTTTGTTCGGGAAGCCTGCGAAATGTGCTTTTAGTAAGTTAATTCTGGATTTTCGGTTCGTACCTCATTGCTGTTATAGGACTTTGTTTTCTAGGTTACGTACATTTGTAATGTTTTAATAGCAATGGTAATGCTCGCTAACGGTGAAGGAAAATATCGTGAGGATAGGTACCCTCACTCATTGAGTGTCTGAGGTGTTCGCACACCCCAGCGCCTGAAATTGCCGATCCACGGTGGGCACGCGTGGTGAGCACGTACTCTCTCCCTCTCTCTCTCTCAGAGAGAGGAACCATACTATTTGTTTCATCATACTCAAAAACCTTACTAGTTGTTTTATCATACTTGATATTTTTCGAAGGAAGACAATGATTTACTGAAGGCTGCGACGCGAAATAAAAAATAATAATTTAAAAGTGCTTTGACACAATTATTACCGTTTAAGTTGTACCTTTGTTCCCTGATTCAAAAGACCTACGTAACCTTAATCCCATACAATAGGTACTACTACCGACCTATGGAAAACTCAAAAAGCCTTCTCTAGACCCCTCATAGCGTTAATTAACAGGATTTTCTCTTCCGGAAGTGACATAAATATGTCATGAACATAGCACGTACGTTAAACACTATTAATTTAAGCACCGGTTTTGAAAAGATTAAATGTGTAGTTTCTTTGATAGTTTTTTTTAATCTTATTTATTTTATAAGCCATACATCGAATGATTAAGTCGGCTTCTTTGATAGTTTAATTTTCACATAATCTACTTTGCCGAAACTGACAATAATAAAGTTAGTAGATTTATACGCTCATTAAGTCACAATTTATTGTGCTATGATAATTAAAATTAAATGGGTTTGACATTAAATACCTAATATAAAATAAAATACCTAAGTATGTCTGTTCTGAGGGATTTGAACAAATTTACATAAAGAAAAAAAAATGAAGACGGAACTATCATTTGTATAACGTTATTAACCTCCTTAGTCCTGACCTTGAAAATAACAATGGTTTTCTATTGTTATTTTCAAGGTCAGGACTGAGGAGGTTAACAGCAACGGTCTCATCATTGTAAGGAAAACTTAGCGAGGAAATCTGAATGTCTGCGATAAGTAATGTGTAACAAAATTTTCATAATTATCTATCCGAAAATGGAAAGTTCTAGTCCATCAACAGTTACTTTAAAATTGCAAAACAATATCTGTTTAGATCGGGGATCACGTGGTGCACGAGAATTTAAGTGGACTGTATGATGCGTGTCGGTAGGTTGTTTTTTGAGAGCGATAGAAGGCGAAGTTTAAGAGCCTGTCCAGACGGAGCGCTTTACGCGCGAGTGCCCTTGCGCGTAGACACTCGCGCGTTTCCGAGGTACTAGAGCTACACATATAAACGCCGTCCAGATGCTCTCGCGCGTAATCCTAATTGCACGTAAAACGCGTGCAACGCGCCGGACTCTCGACTCGCTCGTCTTACGCGCGAGCGCCGCGCGAGTCG
The DNA here is from genome assembly GCA_947310995.1 of Yponomeuta cagnagella. Taxonomy (NCBI): domain Eukaryota; kingdom Metazoa; phylum Arthropoda; class Insecta; order Lepidoptera; family Yponomeutidae; genus Yponomeuta; species Yponomeuta cagnagella. The sequence continues at coordinate 7,058,775 of OX371293.1, forward strand.
AGATACTCTGGCGCCGTTGGAGCGTTCAGTAGTACGCGCGTCCGTGGCGAGTGGACGTATTTAAAATGGAGCGTGATATCGTCGACACCGAACTAAAAGTTCTTTTAATTGAATCCGGCTGAATCCGTCCGCCGCACAACGCACGTAGTAACGCACGTTAAACGCCGCATCTGGACGCAACATAAATTGCAGCGCGCGAGTACCCTCGCGCGCAAATCGCTTCGTCTGGACAGGCTCTTAAGAAGGCTGAAATACTTACTAGGACCGATAGCAAAGGAGGTCCTAGGTCAGCGTACCTTGGGCGGAAGCCGCTTCCAGCTCCTCGATTTACCTTCCACAACCGCCCACCGTGACTAGTCTAGCCTGACCTAACGACGATTGGGCCAGGTCTGTCTTTCAGCTTTCTTCTGTATTTTAGGTCTCAGTGTTGGCACACACGACACGATACAACGCGAGAGACGATAAGAAAACGACAGCGTGTCGATAAGGACGGCAAACAGCCGAAAGAAACATGGCTGTTTCCTCGGCAATCACTTGAAACCGACAGGGCATAGTGATTATATTCTCTGTGGACAGGGCAGATTCGAAAATAATAAAGAAAAAAAAACGGAATGGTGTTGCCAGTGCAACAAACAAAATTAACATTTCATCTAGATAGAAAACTGAGTTTCAAATAATTTTTTTTGCGATTGCCATAGATAGTAACGTTGGCTCGGCTTTTATTATTTGATGGTTTTTTTATTGACTGTTGATTTTTTGATGATTTTTTTTATTTTGTTGTAGTAAAAATTGTTTTATTGATGATTTTTTGGATAGATATGGGATTTTTTACTTTGATATGGAGAGAGAAAGAGAAAAAGCATGCATCGGTAGTGAGCTTGCTCTCTCTGTCTCTACGATAAGCAGTGAGGATTAGCGACATTTTTATGCTAATAGAATTATAAGTCAAAACCGTAAAACTATTCTCAAAGGCAAAACTTAAACTCCACGGAGGTCCCACATAGTCCCTTTTTACTAAAAACTGAATAAATAAAATTCTCATAGTCTTCTTCTCTGAAGTGGTTTAATTTATCGGTGATGAAGAATCAGTTTTCAAGTTTTTCATTTGTTTCAATAACATGCTGTATATCCAGCTGCCTTTGATTTAGTGTAGGCAGTAATAATTATTATTTATTAATTAAAAAAAGCCAAAAAAAAAAAAACACCCCTCCAACTGCTGAATTAACTTCTAAGCAGGCAGTCGGTTATTTTTATTGTTGTTGTCTTCCTTACAACACTCGAAAAACACCAATTAATATAAGTAGTCTGTGGTGGAGATTTTACAAGGAAAAGACGTAACCACAGATTAAATAAACTGCCTCTAAGGACAGGTTTAAAGAATCGTGTTTTTTTATAAATAAGACCGTAAGTGGTTTTTTTTTTGTTGGATTTATATTGATTTTATATAGCCTATGCTATGACATTTCCGCAAACACGACGAATCGATTGAAATCTTATTTGTTAAAAATCTGACCATTGGTTAACGGATTATGAGGGATACGAGCACAAATACGAGCCAAACACATTACCCTCCTTTTGGGCTTCGCCGCAGTTGGGTAGAGATGAAGGTTTGGAGGAGAGTCAAGAAAGTCCCTGATGCTCATATACCTGTAGGTCCTTGAGTCCAGAACAATGCAGGTTGAAACAAAAGCAATGAAGTGGCGAGCTCCCCACTGAAGGGCCTTGCATTAATACTTTACAGCGATATGAGACTGGCCAGTCACTTCGCGACACGAAAAGGTTGAGACCTTTGTGAAAAAAGAAAAAAAAAAGTTGTACACATTTTAAAAGTAGAACGCCATAAATTAAATTTTACATGCAGTATATTTTGTTTCAGTAAGGTTCAGTTTCAGTTGATTGGAGTAAGACTAATTAACAAAATAATTATATCGAGCGAATATGCGTTGAAGAGCCAGTAACGAAGGTCCCAGGCGGGAACAAAACTCATACTAATAAAACTCTTTATTGCACCAAGTAAATATTGTACAATAGGCTTAATACTAATTAGTATTTTATTCTAATTAATGAGTGACCTAAAACCATCAAACTACTTGCTAGACATTTCTAACAACGGTTTTTTTAACTAGATAAAAGTCCTCTTAAACGTTACATAGAAATCTCCGCGATACAAAACTTGCAAGCTAATTTGTGACCAGAAAAGTTTGAATTGTTGGCTAAATATAAGGTTCCGTAGAAAGAGGGGGTTCCGTCTGTTTTACAGCACTAACAACTTCATCAACTTACTTTTCAATAGATTTTTCACTAAATTTTCCTTTTATAAGTTTGTCGCTTATTACTCGCTTAGTCTAAGCCGTGATAGTTTTTCTTTTAAGTTCATTATATGTGCTACTACCCTGAATTTTTTCACGTTTTTACAATCGACCGTTTAGCCAGGAGAGGAGGGGACGCCCTACTCGGACAAAAAATTGCCTTTTGAAGCTTAACATTTCCCAAACGGAACCCTAAATCAAAAAATGATCTTACTGCACCCACAATATTTTTAAACGATTAATCCAACGATACACAACACTATGGTTCAGGCGTTCCTAATTTAGGTTTAGTCGGGTTACCCTAAAAAATATTTTTTTAATTTTATTCTACCTTTGTGTCGGCGTGATTAGTATGTACGTTTGTGCCAAATTTCAGCTTTATTGTAATAATTGTCTTTGAACTAGGCCGCGGACAGAGAGACGAATAGACAGACGGACAGACGGACGGACGGATATGGAGAAACTATAAGGGTTTCTTGTCGACTACGGAACCCTAAAAAAGAAAAATATGTATTTTTTTTTTAAATGGATGTTTACAGACTGTACAACATATCTTTGAAAGACATGTTTTGTGTGGCCAAATTTTTTTCTGTTTATTATTTTTAATTATCGGCACTAAGCGTCACGGCAGCGGCACAGTGGTGTGTGTTAAAAACTTTATCCCCCACAATTTTCTTAATGTCAGTCTCTGTTTTAATTTCACGACCATACTCCTTAGCGTACGGAAATATGACGTTTATGTACCTCGTAACACATTGAACCTTGAATGTTTCAGTGGTGCTTAAAGTCAACTAGAGCTTCGTAACTCGGGCCCAGATTTTGGACGTAAAACTAAGTTTGAAACTCCTGAACTATTCAGTTTCTTTGAAACTCTATAACTACTGCTTTGATATACCTATTTTCGGATATTGAAATGAAAATATATTTTAAGCACAGGTCATATCTACAGAATTTTGTTAGTTATTCATTATTTTATTTATACAGTTCTGACGAACGTTAGTCTATTTATTCTAGAAGTGAAGAAAATACTTACTGGCATTGATTTTGTTACGTTACCCTTACCCGTTTATTAGCAGGGCTTAGTTGTGATGAGCCTAGTGCGGCAGCCAATGTTAATCACCGATTTATGTACATTTTAAGTTTCAAAGATAAGCATGCGTCCTATTCACAGCTGAGCAGCTGTACTACACATCCATTGCAAATAAACGTTTTTACTTTTTTACTTTTATGGTATCATCATCATCATCAACCACTTGCCACCCGCTGCAGGATATAGGCCTCGTTGATGGTTTTCATAACCATGAGGGGTTGTGCCATAATCGCCACGCTTGGAAGGCGAGTTGGCGATCGCAGTATGCGGTTGGAATCTCAGGAAGACGCTGCTGCCCATCTCCTGGTAATTAATGTCCTTAGTCGCCTTCTACGACATCCACGGAAGGAAATAGAGTGACGCTGTTCTTAATCCGGCGCCACACGGAGGTATATTCAGAGGCAATCTAGGTTTTACTGCCGCCGCCACAAATCGAAAAATAACACATTCTTATTAACCGACTTCAAAAAAGGAGGATGTTCTCAATCCGTCGGGATCTTTTCTTTCACATTTTTTTTTATGAATCACAGAGGAAATGAATAAATAAATTACTCGAAAACACCTGGACCGATTTGAAAAACCATTTTTTGGTTTGAAACGGTAAAGCTCACAGTCATAGTCATCAAGTCAGGATCTGACTATGGGATCCTCGAGAAATAGAGGGAACTCTTCAAATTATAAATGCTCATACATACACAAGCAGCCTATATACGTCCCACTGTAGGGCACAGGCCTTCTCTCAGAGAGAGATAGTATGGGCTTTATCACCATACGTGCCCACCGCGGGTTGGCGATTTCAAGTGCTGAGGTATGTGAATAGCCCAGACACTCAGGTTTCCTCACGATGTTTTCCTTCCCATTTAGCGAGTGGTATTGCTACTATGACTTCACAAATGTACATAACTAAGAAAACAAAGTCATAGGTACATGCCCGCACTGGGAATCGAACCTGGGTCTCTCGCTTCCAAGTCCAATGTTCTACCCACTAGGTTGCCACCGTAAATGCCTCATCATCATCGTCAGCTACTTGACGCCCACTGCACGGACGTTTTCATAACCATGAGGGGTTTTGCCATAAGCGCCACGCTTGGCAGGCGGGTTGGCGATCGCAGTATGTGGTTAGAATCTCAAGATGATGCTGCTGCCCGTCTTCTGGTAATTTATTTCCTTTGTCGCCTTCTACGACATCCACGGGAGGAAATGGAGTGACGCTATTCTTAACCCGGCGCCACCGTAAATGCATACTTACCTGTACGTTGTTTTTACCCGAAGGGTGCCAAACGGGACCCTATTACTAAGAATTCACTGTCCGTCTCTCCGTCCATCCGTCCGTCCGTCCGTCCGTCCGTCCGTCCATCCGTCCGTCCGTCCGTCCGTCCGTCCGTCTATCTGTCTGTCTGTCTGTCAGTCTGTCTGTCTGTCTGTCTGTCAGCAGGCTGTATCTCATGAACCGTGATAGCTAGGCAGTTGAAATTTTCGCAAATGATGTATTTCTATTGCCGCTGTAACAAAAAATACTAAAAACAATAAAAAAAATCGAAAGAATTCGAAGTTACTTTGTGAACAATATCGTCAGAAAATGAAAATAAACGATATCACTTTTTTCCAAATCCTCTCAAATAACTCACCGATCGTCGAGAAGCCAAATCGCTTGCGTAAGCTTATAAAAAGGAGGGCTCCGATTCTAAACTGTTCATTTCCTGATCTCGATATCCGCTGCACCGGTGACTGTATGAGTGGGGATCATTAGAGATTCGATCCGTAAAGTCGAAAGTTAGAAGTCGCCTCGTTGGCATAACGCGCTCTTGGTATTACGGGCACGTTTGTTTAAGGATGTGGTTATGCGAGATGGATGATTTTTTTTTGTAAGGCTAATATTTTGTAGGGAAAGGAGTTTCATTGAATCAAGATTGCACTAGTGCAGAGGTCATGGATATGCAACATAAGTGCCATCAAGCCTTAGAACATTTACATTAATAGTTTTGACGCTAGATGGCGTTCAGAACGTATGTCCAGCACTTCTGCAACAACTCATTCTTGCATGGATTCCCAAACTGTAATATTATGGGTGCAGAAGTTTGTTGAATCAGCAAAATTTAAATTACTAAATTATCTGTTTCTATCGATGACTAGGCGATTGAGGTTGTGGGTAAAGCCGGTGCATGGTCAGCTCTTATTAACAAAAAAATCTGTATTCTGACACATTAGTATAAAATTAGCTGAAAAATATCCCACATATGGTTTATATTTGCCAGCTTATGCCAGTCTTTTTGTATGTTATTTCTTGTCCATATGGTTAGTTGTGCGTATGGTTGGGGTGACGTAAGGCCATAGATCGCTTTGTTCATACCGAAGCAGAGTGCTAAGTCCTAGTAGATGCCATTATGCCAAAATATTCTGCCTGCCGGCCTTTTAACGCAGTAAGATAAATAAAAAAAGTTTGCATTTATATTTGTAATAAAGTGAAATGAATAATACATAGGTACCAATAAACTTTATATTATAACCTTAGGAAAGAGATGAGAGTAGAAGATGAGGCCTTTGCCCAATAGTAGGACACATAGCAGATTATAAAAAAAAGATTTGCTGGCTCCCTTCGACAAGCGCTCGACCAAAGTGGGTTTTTCCAGCGATTGGCAAATTAGAAGCGCTCATGCCTTCTGCCTGATATCGACTGGCTCAACTCCGTGCCTCGATTTTATTAGGGTCCTGTGGTCGAACGAAAAACCCCTTGACCACTTTTTGCAGGTCAGTCTGTTCCTCTCAGCTGAAAAAGTAAAGTAAAATTTTAGGAAAAAGTGCATAGTAAATATACATACTCGTAGTAATACTGCATTTAACGGGTCTTATTACGATTTTTTCTTATGTAGCCTATTTACTTCCCATGGCAGAACACAGACCTTCTCTCAGAGAGAGAGAGTACGGGGTCAATTGCCACGCGTATCCACCGCGGATTGGCAATTTTAGGCGTTGAGCTCAGACACCCAGGTTTCCTCGCGATATTTTCTTTCGACGTTAGCAGGTTACTTATTACGTAAGCTTAATTACCTTTATTCCCGACGTTTCAGCAACATTGCAGTTGCCGGAATGTTGCCAAGTTGAACTAAGGTAATTAAGTACACCTGATAAATCATCTTCTGGTGTGTACAATAAAGAGATCTAATTTAATCTAAATCTCAATAATCCTACAGCCTAGAACCCAGGGCCCATTAACTAGAGCTTTAATCGACTAACGTTGAAAACGGCCATTTTGTCAAAAAATATTCGAAGTCCTAGGTCTGGAACATATCCGTAGAAAAAAAATTTTATGTTCTTTTACATAGCTCCGTAGTACCGGATAGTCCCTCAATCGTTTGTTTCTAAATCTACTGAACCCATCCGGCAGTGTGTTATAGGAATTATGTTATAATATTCAATGGGTGGAAAAACATGGAAAACGGGAGTGGGTGTATTTTTGTAACAGCCGCCAGTTATTAGATTGAATGATTTCTAACAATAGCCGCTTGCTTTTTTAACAATATGTTTTGGCATAACGCTGTAGGTACATGAAAGCCGATTTTGCAATATCAATATTACACCATTTTTAAGTACGTCTGTGTTTAAACAAGTAAAAATTTTAAATGATCAATAAATTCTTTTGTTAATCACACATTTCTGTACTGGACGCGGTCATTGAATATGACACAATAAATTCGGAATTTTCTTTTTTAATATTGCGACTTAATTATCGCAGCGCAGGTTTTCGGGTTTCACATTATTTTAATAATACGGGAGTAAAAATGAAAAGGAACTATGAGCGCTTTTGTTCCGTTAAAAATTTAAATGGAAAAGTTTATATGACAGCGTCTTAACAGTTTCATCGTTCCTCCACACGTATGAATACATACTTAATTCGTTTTTCAAGCTTATATGCATTCTATGATTTTATTTACACCTGGTTTCGTGGCAGCGTTAGCCTATCTCACATACATAATAAAGTAAATTAAGTAAGACCTGAGTCATATGTAAATGTAAGCGGCGAAAGCACAGCGATAGAATTCCAGCCTCACATTCGGGAAATCGTGGGTACGTATCGCAGCAATGACATACCAATGACTTTGTTTTCTAAGTTACATAAATTTGTGAAGTTGTTGTAGCAATGCCACTTGCTAGTAATTAAGCCCATCCACGGTCTTTCTGAGAGAAGGCTGTGCTCTGCAGTTGGTCATATAAGTATAGGTATGAGCTTGCCTGGAAGAAATTGCTATTAGCAATAAGGCCGCCAATTGTGTCTTTTCTTTTGTCGTTGCTGTTTCTGTAACATTTTTTCCGGTATACAATAACGAATATTCTTATCTTATAGGCTACATAAAAAGACACTTAGCTGGAGTTAACTTGGAGCGTGGACGTTTACGTATTGACGAAAAAACTTACTCCTCGAACAGTGAAGTAAATTAAATTAAACTTCGTTGAGAGAATGACCCGGTAGATTCCCTGTTCTTCTACAGGAAACTTCCACGCTTTAGTAAATTCCAGCTAAGTTCACAACCAGCTAAGGAACAAAATTCCTCGAAGTCAATAAATAGGTAGGTACTTCTGTATAGAAGAAAGATTTATACTTGGAAAAATACTAACTTTAAACCTCCTAACACTATTGACGAAGTCATCAGAGACTCCAAGTTACTTTGCTTCCTGTACTGCAACAACAATCTACTTCAGAACCAAGGCTGCTTACGGCATGCGTTTGTGTCCAAGAATTTCTTTTCTAACCAACTTCGCATCTTCAGACTGACTTGCATCGCTTTCCATGCAACAAAACTATCGCCACCAATGGACAAAAACATCATATCTTTTTTGCAAAAAGTCTTTGTTTGTAAACACCTATTTAGAGGCTAAAAATTCCACCCATGCCGGGACTTGAACCCGCTTACCGTGCCAGCGCTCTCCCAACTGAGCTAATGGGCAAGTTCAGGCATCGGCAAAATTTCGAACTACTCTTTACAAACTTCTCTGTATTACGTACAGGCAGCGACGTCTGGCTGAATTAATTTACATCACTTGCAGCTTGTATTAGTACAACAAATTATATAAAAAGTGTCTGATCAATGTCCCAATTATGTCAACAGTTATTTGTAGGACCCGTGACCGAGAACCTAGGATTACGGACCTGGGACGTTAATACTATCTAGTTCTAGTCTGTTTGCATTAGGATCACGGCTATGGACCTTAAAAAACGCTGTTAATTTGATCTAGACATGAGTCTGACACTTTTTTCAAAACGATCCGTAAAATACTATAGTGTGATGTTTTTCGATTGTTGGCCCTAGTGTTACTGCTTGGAGCCCCTTAAGTAGCATTTAACAATTTTTTTCATACAAAAGTCAAACTTAAAGACTATTTAAGTGAGTGACATTTAAGAATAAGTGTTGATGGTAAGATTTGTGGTGGTGATTTTGGGAGCCGTGCAGTGCAGACAGGTTTTTAAATTTTTTATTTCGGTTTTTTTAGTTTTTGTGATTTAGTTTGTTTTGGAACTAGTAGCGCCATCTAGTGGTGGGTAGCAAGATGAGACGGTAGCAAGATGATAGCAGTCCCTTCGTAGAAGTTATTGAAATATCGGTTTAGTATAGCCTACGAGTATATCATCCGCATGTACCTATGACTTTGTTTTCTAAGTTATGTACATTTGTGAAGTCATAGTAGCAATACCACTCGCTAACTGTGAAGGAAAACATCGTGAGGAAACCTGAGTGTCTGAACTATACCCGCGAATCGATCACTAAGACGTATCGATTAAAATCTAATTTCTCCTAATACGACGATTGGTTAAAAATAGTGCGGGTTATATTCCTTTGGTTGCACTAACCCGTGCTGAGGACGGCTCCAGATTTCACTGATGCCTGCAATTGTCCATTAGCTCAGTTGGGAGAGCGGTTAGCCAGAGGTCGCGGGTTCAAGTCCCGGCATGGGTGGAATTTTTTGCCTCTAAATAGGTTTTTAAAATCGTGAGGGTACATACAATCGGATATACATCTATACATACAAACTGAGAGCTAAGCACATTAATCTCCTTTTGGACTCTGCCGTTAAAAAAAGGCTACTTCTAGGGTAGTTACAAGGGTAGGCAAAAACTAAATCTACTCAAGCGCCGGTTTCTTAATTCACGAATTCCCGAAGTAAATACATACATGACCTCACGCCTGTATCCCACAGGGTAAGACAGAGACCAGGGCTGCCACTTGCCACGATCCAGACAGAAGTAAATATTCAACGACCTCTTTATAATAAAGCGCCCTTTATTCTGAATTAGAGGACATTTCTAGAGTTAGTTACATTTCAAATGCTTAAGTCTAAATTAGCACTGCTATTTAGATTTGTTATTAAATTAATACCTAATTATTAGAATATTTGTTATTATATTTATTATATTATAATATTAATTATTTAAAAATTGCATGCAGTTTTTATTATTATTTTTATATTAGGTATGTCCCTAACTTCAGTGTGCCTCTTGGCATAGGCCTCCAACGACTTTCACTGGCTTCTGTCATTAGCAACCCTTCTCCAATGTGGTCCGGCTGTCATTTTTATATCGTCCTCCCATCTCCTGCATGGTCTCCCGCGTTTCCTCACGTTTCCCCTTGGGCACCAGTTGGTTACCTCTTTGCTCCATTTTTCCTGCTTGCATCGCAGCATGTGGCCGGTCCATCTCCACATCAGACTGTCAATTCTCTGCAGGATATCAGTTAGTTTGGTTCTTGATCTGATATCTTCGTTTCGGTCTTTGTCTTTAAGATTTAGGTTTGACATGCTACTCTCCATGGACCTTTGACATGTTTACATATTTACACTTAATTTTTTTTAAGTACTATTGTTATTTCAACATTTTATGTTCCATTCACTTAAACCCGCATGGCAATATGAGCTAGTACACGAGTAACCGTGATTATCTATCTTATATTTTTATCCTTATCCGTGATTACGCAATTTTTTTACGTATGTATTGCAAAAACTAAACATCTACTGGAAGTCTTATTCTGTTTTTTAGATTTCTCGAAATCAAACGTTAGTAACACAACGAACAAATACCTAAATGATAGCGAATAGTACTGTAAACAAAAAATTTATAAAATATACCATTACGTAAAACAGGACCTCCGCATGGTGCGTTTCATAAAACAATACATAAGACCAATTTTTTTTCCGTTCACAAAACATTGTTTTTATTTTACTTCGCTTAGCAATTAAAATGTTTTGCGCATGGAACACCGATAGATGGAAAAGTCTTTAGGCGTGGGGAAAAGAATACTTTTATTTCCAAGAAAGAGGAGATAAAGGATTGTACTGTTTAGATAGTGTTTTAGTTGGCGCCGCCTTTTCATAGGCAAAAACGCGAGCGCATGACTAGTAGACCCCGGAATAATAAACTTCCCTATTAGTTTGTGAACGAGCGCTCAAAAGTGTCAAGTTAGTTTCCGAACGTGCGGTATAGAAACGTTGCGCTGAAAATAACAGGGTAAACTTCCGACACACACAGGCGAGTTTTTGTTGCTTGATTGCGCTTACAGAGTGGTGGCTAAGAACAGGACAAAGGTTAGTGTGGACCTCAGCCAGGGGCCTGACTCCGAAATAATAATAACAAACTCCACACAACACAATCACTTGTACTGGTCTCAAACTAGGATACCCTGTGGTAAGGTTACCAGGCATATCACAAACATGGAAAGACCGAGGCCATTTGTACAAATGTCCGGCGGCCCTAATGGGGATGGAACGCACGACCTCCAGCCCGGTAATCAGACATGATACCGCTAAATCAAGGAAGCAGGCAGTAAATATCAAAAGCTGTCCATATATTCGCTAGAGCAAATATCAAAATCCGCCAAGAGAACTCTCAGATGCTGTATTAAAGTCGACAGGTGTAGCGCAATTTCAGCTTGAAGTTTCCAGTATGTGGTGACGATGCCCTGACCATCTTCTTGTTAAATTGGTGATCTTAAGATTCATACAAATCTCAAGGTGCCTTGAGTCACCAAAAAGTTGGCTTGTTACTCGTTTGAGTTACATTGTGAAACTAACTAGTTGCTTTAACTATAAACAGGGCCATATTTAGGAACAGATTGGAGTGAAGGCAAAGTGGCTTGTTTATTTTATAGTTATTATTAAAGTTTATGGCGAGCACATGTCAACTCTGCGCGCGCACTATAAATTCCAACATTCCTGCATCGCGCAAGCAAAATGTTTCACATGGCATACCATAAATATAACGTCCGACGAACATTAGTCAGACTGGCCGTCCCCAGGCATACAATCTGCCTGGCGGGAAATTTCCCTTTATAGTGGAAGAGCACGATCACCCGCTCTTCTCTATAGTGGTGACCCTCGACAGAACAATGTCAACCTTCCTTCGCTCTCGCAGCACCCCACATATAATCAGTCTCAAAGCAAGGCCAGCATCTTCTTCCCTCTCACCTCATCAGTTCCACTACAGTCAACGCACCGACTACTGGTACTGATGGTGATCTCCCCCAACCCCTCGGCACGGCAGCCACATAGCAACAGCGCACGTTGCCAGTGGTACAGCAGCACCGGTTCCTACTACTTGCGCGGTCCCCTTGGTACTGTCGCCGGTGAAGTGACTGTTAGCCGCCGAACACCCTCAACAGCTAGTCGACTCACTGACTCAGCGCCTCCTGGCACTTGCAGGCTTTAGTGCACAGACTTCGATTTCTATCAGACCTAGCTATGCGTAGCTACGATCTTGAAGGGGAGTGATGTGGCGAGCACATGTCAAATCTGCGCGCGCACTATAAACTCCAACATTCCTGCATCGCGCAAGCAAAATGTTTCACATGACATACCATAAATATAACGTCCGATGAACATTAGTTGGACCGGCCGTCCCCAGGCATACTATCTGCCTGGCGGGAAATTTCCCTTTATATTGGAAGAGCACGATCATCCGCTCTTTCCTATAAGTTCTTCGTTTATAGCAGCATGATCACAGTTTTTTTATGGTTCCGTAGTCTACAAGTACCCTTATAGTGCCCGTGCATCTGTCTGTCTGTACGCGGCTGAGCACAGAGACGATAAGTACTGCTGCAGCAGGTAGGTACGTGATCCTAGGTTGTGGGTAATGGGTCCTAAAAATTTCTATTAACATGATTCAGAGATTGGTGTGACACTTTTTCAAAGAAAGAAGATATTTATTTAACTTATCACAGAAACGTAAAGCACTCACGTAGGTGAACGAACAAAATACAAGATAATCAAAAAAACAAAACGATCGTGAAGAGTAAAAAACCGGCTAAGTGCGAGTCGGACTCGTGCACGAAGGGTTCATCATCATCAGCCACCCGACGCCCACTGCAGGACATAGGCCTCCTTCATGGTTTTCCTAACCTACATAGATCGCCACGCTTGGCAGGGCGGTTTGGCGATGGCAGTATGCTGTTGGCATCTCAGGAAGACGCTGCTTCCCGTCTCCTGGTAATGTATTTCCTTAGTCGCCTTCTACGACATCCACAGAAGGAAATGGAGTGATGCTATTCTTAATCCGACGCCGAAGGGTTCTGTACCATTTCATCATCAACCCATTATGTCCCCACCGAGGGGCACGGGTCTCTTCCCTGAGGAACGTATAGGCCATACTCCACCACGGGGGCCAAGTCCGGATTGGTGGAGGCTTGTAGACTAGTAGCTCGTCTACTGTCAGAAGTTGTCAAGCCGCCCTAAGGCCTCTGACTTGGCTTAACGACTGCCATCTATCGACGGCAGCCGGCACCAACAGCTTAACGTGCCTTGCGAAGCACGGAACCGCTCGGAAAAATGCCACTAGCGTTAGGCATAGACGGCGACCCATCCATGCACTGAACGCGCCCAGTGTTGCTTAACCTTCGTGATCGTTTAAGATCACTCAGGCAGCCGGGTCACGAGCGATACCATCTGTACCATTATCTATACAGCATTAGACACAAAGATCGAGAAAAAACGGCAATAAATCATGCTTGTTATATGGGAGCCCCCCTTGAGTATTTATTTTACTTTAATTTAATTATTTATTTTTGAAGCAAATATAGAACTAAATATTCTGTGAATATTTCAAGCGCCTACCTGTTGCCGTTATTTATATAGAGCAAAAAACGGCTAACAAATTACGTTTGTTGTATGGGAGCCCTACTTAAATATTTTTTTTTTATTTCTTAGCCTAGCTATCACGGTTCATGAGATACAGCCTGGTGACAGACAGACAGACAAACGGACAGACAGACACATGGACATTGAAGTCTTAGTAATAGGGTCCCGTTTGGCACCCTTCGGGTACGAAACCCTAAAAAGATATCATATTTTCCATTTGTGGCGCAAGGTGGCCTCTTAAGACGCGCCAATCAGAACATCTTGTTGACCATAGAGAAGACGAAGATTAGTTATCTAGGGTACGTGCTTCGACACGATAGGTACCGACTTCTTCAAGTTATTATGACGGATTAGATTGAGGGGAAGAGGGTGTGGGTCAACATTAGGGAATGTATATGGCAGGGTAGTGTGGCGTAGGATTAAGAATAGAGTCACTCCATTTCCTTCCGTGGATGCCGTAAAAGGCTACTAAGGAAATCAATTACCAAGAACGGGCAGCAGCGTCTTCCTGAGATTCCAACCGCATAATGCGATCGCAAACCCGCCTGCCAAGCGTGGCGATAATGGCAAAACCCCTCACGGTTATGAAAACCACGAAAGAGGCATATGTCCTGCAGTGGGCGTCAAATGGCTGATGATGATGGCAGGATACAGCCAGCGAAGACCCACTTCGCTTTTCAAGAAATGAAAAATAATATAAAGAGATGATGGCTAACCTGAATTAGTGCAGAGGCACAGGAAGAAGAAAGCCCCTATTTTGATTTAAACTACAGCGTCTCTTTTTTTAATATCGGCACAAACTCCAGAGCAAATTTAATCAACTTCGTTTCATCCTGGTTTTTAATATAAAAACACTCAAGGACCACGCGTGCGTTTAACTTCACAAAATGCACTTACCTTCTCATGGTAATTTATTAACTTATGCCCTATAGCGGCTTGGTAATGTAAATTTATTAGACTCGTACGACACTTCAGCTAGAATACTGGAGTAGGGTTGCCACTTATGACTGAAATCTGGGGTACGGCAAGTGCCTCCGCCAAATCAAGCAGGGCTTTATCTATCTTTTCGAAGCTTTTTGTTGTATTAGTGTTGTATGACACTCTTACTAGAATACTGAAGTCGATTGCCGCTTACAAGCAAAATCTGGGCAACGAAGCCAAGATCAACAGGGCACATTTAATCACCTATCTTTTCGTAGCATCGCCAGAACCACTAGAGTATTACATACATATATACATACATAAGCAGCCTATATACGTCCCACTGTAGGGCACAGGCCTTCTCTCAGGGAGAGAGTATAAGCTTAATCACCACGCGTGCCCACCGCGGATTGGCGATTTCAAGCGCTGAGGTATGTGAATAGCTCAGACACTCAGGTTTTCTCACGATGTTTTCCATCACCGTTAGCGAGTGGTATTGCTACTATAACTTCACAAATGTACATAACTTAGAAAACCAAGTCATAGGTACATGCCCGCACTGGGAATCGAACTTAGGTCTCTCGCTTCCGAGTCCGAGTTCCAAGTTTTCTTAGAATTTACAGTAATTGTACTTTACCCTATTATTTTATTTTATTGCAATAGTACCCTAGTGAGCGGTGGTAGCCTAGTGGATAGAACATTGGACTGGGAAGCGAGAGACCCAGGTTCGATTCCGAGTGCGGGCATGGGCACCTATGACTTTGTTTTCTAAGTTATGTACATTTGTGAAGTTATAGTAGCAATACCACTCACTAACTGTGAAAGAAATCATCGTGAGGAAACCTGAGTGTCTGAGCTATTCACACACCTCAGCGCTTGAAATCGCCAATCCGTGGAGGGCACGCGTGGTGATTAAGCTTATACTGTCTACCTGAGAGAAGGCCTGTGCCCTACAGTGGTACGTACCTACATAGGCTGCTCATATATAGACGGAAACGGAAGAAATTAGTGCTAGTCAGTGCAATCAAGAAGTATTGAGAGTAACGAGATTATAATTGAAGACATTTTTGGTTGATTGGAAATTAATATTTATATTATCATAAGTGCCTCAGGAACGTGTAACGGTAGGTGTATCCTGAATATACATCCGCTCATATATAGCCTAAAAAAATTAATTTCATTCTATATTGATAATATTTTTATTATGGTATTGCCATGCTGCTCCCGGTAAAATTACGCACGTAAAACACATATTATTATGTATTTTGGAAGAAGCCTGGCTGCCCATAGCACAGGGAATCCTAGTTTGGGAGCCAATAACCACTTTTTAACCTCTTTTACGAATCGCGAATCGCTCGTAGCCCCGGCAGCCTGAGTGATCTTAAACGATCACTAAGGTTAAGCAACACAGGGCGCGTTCAGTGCATGGATGGGTCGCCGTCTATGCCTAACGCTAGTGGCATTTTTCCGAGCGGTTCCGTGCTTCGCAAGGCACGTTAAGCTGTTGGTGCCGGCTGCCGTCGATAGATGGCAGTCGTTAAGCCAAGTCAGAGGCCTTAGGGCGGCTTGACAACTTCTGACAGTAGACGAGCCACTAGTCTACAAGCCTCCACCAATCCGGACTTGGCCTCCTTGGTGGAGTATGGCCTATACCTTCCTCAGGGAAGAGACCCGTGCCCCTCGGTGGGGACATAATGGGTTGATGATGAACCTCTTTTTAAATAAAGTTTTTTTCATTTTCATTTTTCATTTTTATGCGTAATAATTACCTTAGACCTTGTTACTGTAATTCATCGCAATACCAACCTCTACCTACCAACGTCAACCAAATCTCTTTTAACTCCTGCGGTTGATTGGTAGAAAATGCTTATGGCATTAAGTCCGCCGCATTGTACGATTTTCTTTTATTTAAGTGCCATAAAAGTATCAATGAATAAATAAATGAATTGGAGAAAAAAAAAACCGCTACGTAATCACGGTGGCACAATCTTCCACGCTTTTAGAATATTGGATATTTTTATCTAATGTAAATGCGCTGCTAGTGGCAACCCTGAACTATTGCGTCACCGTCCTAGGTGCGTCCGGGTCGGTTTACGTGATAAAGTCTTTGTAATACAGTCTCTTTGCCACTACACTAATTAAATTATACACGCCTAGCAGTAATCAGAAGGCAGTGTACTGCTTACAGGTGGTAAATTGCGGGCGCCAACACTGCGTTCTCACACAGTGAAAAACTTTAAACCGTAAGAGTCAAACTTTATGGTAATAAATTTTCTAGTCGCTAAAGATGCATGGCCCCGTTTATGCCAACAACAATTTTATCTTGCCATTTGCTTATACATCCCATATTTGGTCTCCTATGCCAATTATAAAAATTGGCGTTGACACCCATACCTAGGTGTCGATCTGTAGAAATGAAATGTCCAAAGGCTAATGTAGTTATTGCAAACCAGATATAATAAAAAAGTTCATGAAACTTCTTAAAATCGCTACATAATCACTGATTAAATTTCCACAGCACACGAACGTATGTTATACAAGCAACGGGCATTGCGTGTTAACTTACCTGTGACAATAACAATGGAACAATATAATCAATCGTAACAAGGAGAAGACTTTCGATGTAAGGAAGCACATGATCATTCAGCCACAAGAAGTCCACTGCTGAACATAGGCCTTTTCCATGGATTTCCAAAAAGACCGGTTGGAAGCGGCTTGCATCCAGCGTCTTCCTGCCACTTGGACGAGGTCATCTGTCCATCTTGTGGCCGGTAGCCCTACGCTGCGCTTGCCGATAATAATAGATATTTACTGAGTCCTAATTATAAATGCGAAAGCCTATGTCCAGCAGTGGACTTCTTGTAGATGAAATATCTGTTACAGACCTATTATCCGCCTTCACGAGTCGTTTCCAGAGCTCCAGCAAGTTGCTCTATCTTTAGGGAATTCCCGTAGCTATACAAATAAACCTCATTCTCTTGATAGAGTGCAAATTCTATTTATATGCACGCAAAATTGAATTTCGATCTTTTCGCAACGTGCCGCAAGCTCTAAATTGCTGAATCAAGTACGGAGCGGAGTGCTCTTGAAATTTCCATTTCCATGCCCGTCTCCCCTTTTCTTTGAAGATTTTAGGGGAAATAAGTGTTCTTTCTTAAAGGGATGTCCGTAGATTGCCTTGGCGTATCAATTAAGCGCTTATAATTATAATAGAACGTAGAGATCATGTGTTTTACTCCTGGAAGTAACTGTCTTTAAACAAAATGAATATATTGTTTAAAGACTAAGTTTGTAGTTTCTATGTCTTTTTTTTCTCCACAACGATCGAAATTTTGAAATGGCTAGTTAAACTCGAAACGTTCAATATGTAGCAGTTTCTGTGTTATTTTGTATAAAAACATTTTGATTTGGATTTTAAATGATCTCAATCATTGTGTTATCCTTGTTTGTGTTGCCATCCTAGTTTAAAGTCAGAACATTAATTGAGATATTTAGAAGTTTTTGTACATAATTAATAAGTTAAAAATTAGTATCTTTAAAAAATTTGCACAATAGTTAAATTTGTGGTTATATTCTTTTTGTTGCACGAATCCGTGCTGAAGGCAATTTTAAAAACCTATTTAGATGCTAAAATTCCTCCCATGCCGGGACTTGAACCCGCGACTTCTGGCTAACCGTGCCAGCGCTCTCCCAACTGCGCTAATGGGCAAGCGCAGGCATCGGCGAAATTTCGAACCCCTTTACAAACTTCTCTGTATTACGTACACGCAGCGACATCTGTCTGAAGTAATTTACGTCACTTGCAGCCCCGAGCAACCCGCTTTGCAGTTAGGTTTTGTACATCGAAATGACGGGGCTGCAAGTGATGTAAATTTTTAGAGTTTTTTCGTATGGTATATGACACATTAAGGATTGAAAAACTTTTTTTTTTATTTTCTAATTTGTCTCCCTAAAATGACCTTTATTTAAAAAAATATTTATTTACTTTGCAAATCTGTGTTTAGGTCATAGGATTACACCATCCTATACCAAATTTTACCTGCTTTGGTCCTGTAGTGCCTGAGCTATTCATATACCTTATCGAGTATGGTCTTAATTGCCGTTTCTCTGAGAGAAGGCCTGTGCTCTACAGTGGGACGTATATAGGCTGCTTATGTGTAATGACAGTGACTTAGTAATTCGCATTGTATGTTTAGATTGAGGTATGTTAAGACACGTACTCAGATGCATCACCTCAGAAAGCTCGGAATGCGTAAAGGCCTATGCACACTCAGAGCAAAACACTCCGATGAGGAGAGCTCTTAGAGCAAGTGTAGACACGTGACCAATTAGAGGAATGAGCGAGTGAGGGTTGAAACTTGTACTTATTGGGGGCTTTCTTTGAGGGAGATATGTGTACGGAGTGGGAATTATTTCGGCAACCGTTATTTATTTTATTAGGTCTACGAACACTTTTTGTATCTTCACATGCTTAACAGTAACTTATATCTAGGCTGAGTCTTGATACAAAAACAAATTAAAGGTAAACAACACATGCGTTACTTTTCAAAACTTAAAAATAAAGTATCACATTTATATAACACATAAGAACAAAACTATAAGAAAAGGCCCGTCGATGTAGAATCATGAAGTAACAGCATTAGTAAAGAGAAATTTGCAAAACCAGTTAATTCTTTGTTAATTCACATAAAATACAGTAATAATAATAATATAATAATAAACTTTATTTGCTCAAGTAAGTAACACTCATTTTAGTTAGTAGGCTTAACAACTATATATGTTAGTACTTATAGCTAAAGACACAATATATTATAAATTACACTCATCAGTACACATTAACGGGCACATGCATGCCGGCACAGTGCCGCATGTAGGGCGAATCTAGGCGGTCCGCTATCATGCTCAGGATGCTGTTGGAGCTGGCCCGCACCCTGCTAAGCATCGATGCGCACCGCTTACGCATAGTAGCGTAGAAGCAGTCTACCCGGGCCTCTGTAAACATGCCAGATGCACTACAGAAGCGGGGCAGCCCCAACAGCACCCTGAAGGCATCATTGTACTGCACACGTAAAATGTTGTACTGTTTTTGCGTATATCTCTCCCACAGGCTGCTCGTATAAAATGACGTACAGTATGCTCTGAAAAGTGTGATTTTTACATCATTGGAGCATCGAGCAAACCTGCGGGCGATCATATTAGCCCTTACAGCCAATGCGCGTCGCTCCCTCTCGATGTCTGCATCGTCTTTGAGGTCAGAAGTGACTATGTGCCCGAGATATTTAAATTGCTTTACCTGCTTAAGAGCAATGCCATTCAAGCGAACAGGAGGCACCGTATCCGAGCACGCTACCCTGGCCTCAAATACCATACATTCACTTTTTACTGCGTTATACTTCAACCCATGTGAAGCAGCGTATCTCTCACAGATAGTAAGCATTGTACGAAGCCCGCCGATCGAGGCGCTCAGCAGCACCATGTCGTCTGCGTAGCTTATGTTATTGACGCCAACTCCGTCTATATGGCAGCCGACCCTGGAGCCGCTGAGCTCCTCGACCAGCGCGTTCACGTATAGGTTGAATAGACTTGGAGACGTCAGACCCCCCTGTCTTACTCCGCACTCCATCCTATAAGTCTCCGAGAAAGTGCCCATCCACCTTACATTGTTAGTTTGGTTATTGTACCAATGTCTCAGGATGTTAGTTATTGCGGTGGGAACATTAGCCTTTCTCAATTTTTCCCATAGGATGTCGTAACAGACCAAGTCAAACGCTTTCGACAAATCTAAGAAGCACGCATACACGGCTGTTTTACGGCTTGTATAGTATCTAACGGCTTGCTTTAGGCACAAAACTGCACTCTCAGTTGATAATCTCGGGCGAAAGCCAAATTGATTATCGTGAACACACAAATGCTTATCGAGTTGCGCGTTAAGCAAGCCGTCAAAAACTTTCGCTATTATGGTTGCTAGTGATATGGGTCGATAGTTATTTTTATCGGAAACATCACCTGTTTTATTTTTAACAATAGGCACCACCACAGTCCTCATAAGATTAGCCGGCAGGTGAGCGTGCGACAGGGCAAATGTGTAAAACATAGCTAGAACCCTGGCCAGGTGCGGGCCCGCATGTTGGAGATGTTCAATGCTTAGGCTATCGTGACCTGGTGACTTACCTCTAGTCATGTTAAAAATTACATTTCTAACGTCCTTTGCTAGTATGCCTATATGTTCACCTTGACAACTTTGTCCTTCTGAAGAACGTGATGGCCCCAATGGAGATTCAACAGTAAATTGAGACTTAAATAAATCTGCAATACATTTAGGGTCACTAACGCCATCAACACTGACAGGGAAGCCAGGTCTGTCGTTTAGTTTATTCGTAGATTTCCAGAAATTACGAAAATCATTCTTGGCGTGATGCGCGGCAATAATATCCATCTTAATTTTATCTTCATTTACCTGACACCACTTTAAACGTGATTTAAAAACTTTTCTACTGATACACATGTACTTGTATATGTTCCCAGACATAGGTTTGGCATGCATTAACCATGTCTGCAACCTTAGCTTAGCTTCCCTGTTAGCGTCGCCCACATGCCTGTTCCAGCCCACAACATGCCTTTTTTCATTCTGCGACTTCCCTTCAAAACTATCTATCGCCGCAGAACACAACACAGAAACTATGTCACTATACATTTCATCAATAATTCGCTTATGTTGTTCGTTGTTACAGGATTGACCAGAACATTTTCGAAATTCAGCAGGAAAATCAATATGCTTCAATTTATTATGACATTCATTGAAATATTTGTTTGTTTGTTCTAAAGACCTATTTCCCCAGATTATTTTATTCTTAGCCTGAGTTGACACATTATTAAATATTTTAGGCTTAATTGTTTTAAGGTTACATTCTACAATTAGAGGAAAATGGTCTGACCACAAAACATCGTACTTTACATAAATATTACTAATAGTTGAGAAGGCCGATTCAGAGGCCAAACAGTGGTCGAGCCATCTACTCGAGCCGTGCGCGTCACTTATAAAAGTGTACGTACCAGAACTTAAACCTAATATACTAGCATCCGCACACGTCCATATTTGTTCACTACAAAAATTTAAAAGTTCACTGTAGAATAATTCAGACGGGTGAGCGTTAAAATCGCCCAGAAAATAAAGACACTCAATTTGTTCATTTTCAGTAATCGCACTTACCGCTCCGAGGCAATCCGTAAACAAAGGCAGATTTTCACTTTGATCAGTTGGCATGTATACATTAATAACTAGAAAATATCTATCACAAACCTCCACTTTTATTGCACATAAGCGCGGGTTACCGTTACAATTTACCACCGTCACGTTGTTAAACACACCCTTCCTCCAGAGTAGCGCCACTCCCCCGTGCGGCCGACCTCGCAGTATCCCAGCGCCCGTGTCCACAGCAGACGTGCCTGTGCAGTTAAACTCGCTGTCTATACTATTCAAAAACGGCAATTCGTTCGGTAGAAGCCAGGTTTCTTGTAAAGCGATTATGTCACAGGATCGACAAAGGTCTCGTATGTGTTGAGCCGAGCGTTTCACGTTTTTACAGTTAAAACTCGCTATACGACATGTACTTGTGGTTGTATCCATGGCTATGTATTGATAACGCCGCTAACAGTATTAGTACTATTTCCACTCATACGACTCATACGATTAAAATTCAGAAAGCGTCTGAAAATTATTCCTTTCGGCCAAAGATTACAATCCAGGAACATAAGTGCTTTCTCTTCCGGCACGAAAAACTTGTAGGCATCGTGCTCCGTTTCCTTTTTGGTTTTTATTTTCTCCAGAGTAATGTTTTCTTTTGTAGCTCTTAATATGTAGTTTGTAATATCTGTGTCTTTGGTTTCCTTGCTAACATTTGTTATGAAGATAGGAACTTTAAAAGCCGCCGCCATAAACTTTCCTTCGCTGTCACTTGCCAAACCTTTTTGGCCTAAAATACGACGTTTTGGTCGCCGTCGTTTTTTCTCCACTGTCTGCCACTCATAGTTATTTTCATTGACGCTTATGCTACTTGGCAATTGAGTTGACTTTACAACGTCCGCATGTGACTTTTTCGTACTGGCATTAGGTAGGCATCCTTGATTAATGCAGTCCAAAGACTCTGATGTCAGCTGTTTCTGTTCTGCCGCCATTGCCGTGTTTACCGCTGCGGGCTGACCAGTTTCTTGCGCTTGCCCCGTGTTCGCAGGCAGTCCCGCCTCTGACGTCACAACAGCTGTAGTTATAGGTGCATTTTGGTTCGAAGAACCGTTGCAGAGTTTTTCACACCCACCCTCCACATACTGAGATTGGGACTCAGTGTAATTATTATCACAATTTGGCGAGGAGGTGCTGATGTTCTCATTACCATCCACAATCGTCGTATCCAGGGTCAGCATACCAAAAGGTCCACTGTCTAAGTCAGTACCTTGGTCCAAGTAGCCACCTCGCCGGGCATTTATGTTAATGCTTCGATATTTGTTGCGACTCGGTGAAACCGATGATTTCATGCTGGCAAGATCAGTTTTCAGAGCACGTAGTTGATCTGAAGTGACGTACGTTGACTTCATTTCAGCAATTTCCGATTTCAATACGAGTATATCCTTCAGAAGCTTCGTTGCATCCAGATGGTCAAAGGTGATGGGTGGTAGCTTCTCTAGGTCACGAGCAACAAAAACTGGAATTAGGTCTGGATCTGTCGATTTTAGCAGAGACACAATATCTTGCAAGTCCCGACTTTCTTTTCCTTCATTTTTGCGTATAATTTTACGTTTATTAGTTGGCAGCGAATCAAAAAGCAATGATTTTGACCTTTTTATTTCAACCGTTGAGAACGACGTCACACAAATTTTCAGTAATGTTTCTTCATCAATCACTGATAATTTATTATGCACATAAGCCAGAAGTTCGTCGATTACGACATTACAATTTGAACACTTGACTATTCGCGACATTATTCGTGCGAACGAGCGCGCGTGTGTTATCGATCGCTGGATGCGCGAGACCGCTAATAGGGTGTACCCTAGTCTCCATAGGCAACAAAAATGGAGGGATTCTTTGGCGTTGCGTCTGTGTAACGATTTTTATAGAGTTCAGTGGCACCTTCACTTACACTAGATGGGTGAAGGGACCACTCGGACGCTGCAGAGCCTGAGACATTTAGATGGAGTAGGCTTGCCCAGCACCTATACCATCCTGACAACTTAGTCGGCCTAAACCACAGGAAAGACAAGTCAATACGTGCGGAGCCAACCAAGCCGCGGGTTTCCTCACGATGTTCTCCTACACAGTTGGCTTGTGTTATTACTACTACAAATTCGTAGATGTACGTAACTTCGTAAATAAACAAAGTCATAGGTACATGCCCGCACTGGGAATCGATCCTGGGTCTCCCGCTTCCGAGACTACTGTTCTACCCACTGGGCAACCACTGCTCCTCATCATCGGGGGAGTTCTACACATGAAAATAAACAACTTTTACCATGGGGAAAATTTCCAATTATAAAATACCTAGTCACCGCAGTAAAAGTTACCCTCACTGTCTTTTCGGATAGTAGGTATAGTTATTTTATAAGATGCTCCAATTTTTATATCAATTGTCGTAGACAAAGACAAACGCGGGGCTGATTTTCCGTCTTCGATAGTCAAAGAGGCACCATAAGAAGAAAAAGAAGATGGCATCACGATGATGATGAATGATGATCATGATGATGGTCCCGACCGATTTCAGTCACGGCGACTACTTCAATGCTTGTTTTGGTGGCGTTGGTGCGCTTGCATACAGCCATTACCAACTTTTTTGTGCAGGCTCTGTGACGTCGCAGACTTGCGAGCACACTGAAAATATAATGGGGAACTTGCACTAAAAATGTTTTAATAGGAGAGGACACGTTAAAAGATAAGTAAAAGTGGTATTTTTTTTCTTTGCCACTTATACTTTTTGTAATATAACCAGTCGAAAAGTCAATATAGTCACGTGGTACTAAACGCGCCACACAAATCCACCTTGACTATGACGTCACTCCCTAACGTAACGCCTTGTATGTATGAAGCGTTTATCAATATTTGAGTTATCTCGTAAAATAATGTTTTTATGCATGTACATCCTTATATGAAAACGTTTAAAATTCAATGACAAAACGAAATCTAATAATTTAAGTTTTATGTTAATAGAGTAACCTGAAAACCCTGGAAAAATATTTTTATTGTTGAATTCTTTTATTCTTCCTGGGTTTTTATATTTCTATGGTATAAAAGCAATGTCACTCCAATGTAAGTTAGACGCAAGTCCCATTGTAATTGACCGCAGCAGGTGGACGGGCTTTCAAAGCGTTTCTCCTCGCGTCTCTCAAATTCTTTCGGAATCCTGACGTTTGTTATAGCAATTAGTATGGAATTTGATAATAAGACGATTTGAATCGTTCAGGATTTGGTGCTCTTAATATAGGGGAGATCCCCGAAGAGCTTCAAAGGTATGACATGATACTTTTATTTAAATAAAATGTACATACATACATAAACTCACGCCTGTATCCCAGAGGGGTGGGCAGAGACCAGAGACGGCCACTGGCCACGATCCTGATAGAGATCTTGCATGCACGCACACTGGTTTCGGGTACTTTTTATCTGGCCCTTTGGTCGAAGTATGTCCGCCTGAGACGTCCCTAAAATGTCCTCCGCCAAAAACAAAATAAAGTGCCGCAGTTCGAACAACAAACCTCCTGTACGCTTAAGGAAATCGAACCAGAGATCGCAGTTGTTTGCGCAAATACGCCGATTGTCTGCACAAACGTACGCTGTTTGTTGTTTGTTCGTCTGTCCGTTGTCCACTGCAAGGAGTTTGAATAGGTTTGTAGCGTCTGCAATGCCCTAAGTGAACACGAGAGTTTGCACGTTAAATTCAATGTCGTCATTGCTTTGCATGAATTTAATTAATATACAAGGTTATTTATAAAATTACCAATTTCTGCAATACCCAAATTAGATTAGGCTACATCTATGGTCCTGTTTTAATTATTCGTTTTGTCTGTTGCGTATTTAGTTTTCTTTCTGTTGTTGTGCATATTATGTTACTTATCTGCTTATTTTGTTTCTGTGATGTGTCTTGTTGGTATAATAAATGTCCTTCTTCTTCTTCTTCATTTTGTGTCTTACGATATTTTCCAATTTGTTACTTATAGTTTAGTCTAGTTTTTTTTTCAGATACTTATATTTCGAAATGTAAGGGCTTAAATAAAATTTGATTACGTTGGTACACTCCGCGCTTTTTCGCCTTTACAACGTAGAAAAAAAGTCCATTCTATTAAGTACTACGATTTTATTTACTGTCAATATTACAACAGTGTCATTATATTAAGCTATGCCGATGACATGGTGCTGCTGGGTCCAACAATCAGGTCACTAAGAAAAATGATAAGTTTATGCGAGAAGTACGCCCTGACAGACGACATAAAATACAACGCCAAAAAATGTGAGCTTCTTGTTTTCGAAGCCAGTCGCAAATGCCCTGATATATTGCCCTCACTATCCATTAATGGAACTGAAGTGAAGAGAGTGTGTCACTTTAAATATCTCGGGCACATAGTGACAGATACTCTGAGCGATAACCTCGATATTGAGTGTGAGCGCAGTGCGCCGTCGGTCCGATGTAACATGGTCGCCCGCAGGTTCGCTAAGTGTTCAAAAGAAATAAATTTGACTCTATTTAGAGCGTTCTGCCAGACATTTTACACCTGTGGCCTACAGCGCCCTGCGCGTGCAATATAATAATGCCCTCAGGATGCTGTCGGGGTTGCCTCGCTGGTGTAGTAGTGCATCAAAAATATTCGCTATTCAATCATCCGTAAGCGGACCGCCTCGCTCATGCGCAGAAGCAGGTCCAGCGACAACAGCATCCCGAGAACCCTATCTGAAAAAATTGATAGCCCAATTTTGCAGCACTGCATGGGAAAATTAATTATTTCACATCCAGTGCGGTAGAAAATTAGATTTTCTTTGTTTTTTTTTATTGTTAGTTTATAAGATATGTTCTATACGTGGGCCATTATAGCCAAGTGATTAAAAAAAAAATATAAAGCAGAACATACATAAATTGTACAAAAAAAAAGTTATAAATAGCATTCTCTAAACGACGTGTAAGAATGCGTAAAACCGCATTCTTTGGAAATAATCTTGTAAATCGGGTGTTAGGAATCGTCCATAGGCGGTGGCCTCTCGTGGTATTTAAGCCCACACTAATTCCCTGAGATAAGACATGCGTCCTGCAGTGGATCGTGTGCAGGCTACTTATGTATGTGTTTTATGGTTACGAAAAAACTTCCGAAACTTTCCGGTTGCATATTTTTGCAGAAAAGAGAAAACCTAGTATTATGAACCAAACATGGGAGTCTTAAAAGATACAAAAAAAATTATTTAAAACACTTACTACTAACTTGCTTACTAACTACTAACCCTTTTCTTTTAAAAAAAACGAATTGAAAATCCTATCGCGCAATGTATTCAATATTTTACACTTACGCTCCGTAAAGGACCTTCGTGGCAGTAGAATGCTGAAAGTGACCGGTCCATAGCGCGCTGACGCTTTAGAGATAGAGATAGACAGATATAGAGAACACTTTATTGCACAACCAGGTGAAAGATATTACAGATAGTTTCTTATATCTAAGTAGTGGTGTACAATTGGCGGTCTATAGGGCGATAGAGCATCTGTAGAGCGATCTCTTCCAGACAACCACAATTTCATAACTTTCAATTAAATGAAATACAAATTAAATTTATTTACTAACGTGCAAAAATTCCAGAAAATAGGTAACAATAATATCCACTTCATTTTAGTTTTTTACTTTGCCGTCATAAGAGCAATATATTGATAACGCTATGTATTTAAGTTTATTTTTAGACTATTTTGTTCAAGCGATTTATATATTTCACTTCACCGTCTCATTTACTCGAGTTATAAGGAATCACGTCGTTTCTACAAAGAAATCTTGGGTCAATCCAACATAGAAGTTTTCGCAATAAAAATGTAAGTTTTCCTTGAACAGTAGAAGTTTCTCAATACTGAGAGTTAACCGGCTGGCCAAGTGCGAGTCGGACTCACTTACGAAGAGTTCCGGACCATTATCTATACAAAATTTGAATATTTCAAGCGTTACCTGTTGCCGTTATTAATATCGAGCAAGAAATGGGAGCCCAGCTTAAATATTTATTTTATTCTGTATTAGTATTTGTTGTTATAGCGGCAACAGAAATACATCGTCTGTGAAAATTTCATATGTCTAGCTATCACGGTTTATGAGAGAAAGCCTGGTGACAGACAGACAGACAGACGGACAGCGGAGTCCTAATAATAGGGTCCCTTACCCTTTAGGTACGGAACCCTAGAAATGGAAGCCGGTGTAAGGGAACAAATTGGTTGAAGTTTTTCGCAATTAATTTCAAATTCCACTTTTAGTTTAGTCTAGGAATAACGTAACCTAATCTCAGTTATTTTAGCTGACCTCTTAATAGTCAGAATATGATGTCTTTTGAGTTTTAAATTTAGCATATAATACATAAACAGACTACTGTATTCCGGAGGGGCAGGCAGAGACCAGGGTAAAATCACTTGACTATTAGATGTTCTATTCAACAGTAGGGAAATAATTTTGTTAGTGTCACGACTGAAGAAAGTAATTAATATTGAGTATTTTGCGAATTATCACATCAGTCACACAAGGAATTTTGAGATAATTCGCATCCGCATCCTTACTAATATTATAAACGCGAAATTTTGTATGTATAGATGGATGTTTGTTACTCTTTCAGGCAAAAACGGCAGAACGGAACCGAATGAAATTTTGCACAGAGACAGATTATACTCTGGATTAGCACATAGGCTATTTTTTATCCCGAAAAAATACACATCAAAATTACGACGCGAATCAAGTCGCGGGCAACAGCTGTAATTAATAATACTTAATAACATCTGTTATTAAATATCTGTTATTATTCCCTAGTGTTTACTACTGACAGGTGTAGAGCCGAATTATCACATCAGTCACACAAGGAATTTTGAGATAATTCGCATCCGCATCCTTACTAATATTATAAACGCGAAATTTTGTATGTATAGATGGATGTTTGTTACTCTTTCAGGCAAAAACGGCAGAACGGAACCGAATGAAATTTTGCACAGAGACAGATTATACTCTGGATTAGCACATAGGCTATTTTTTATCCCGAAAAAATACACATCAAAATTACGACGCGAATCAAGTCGCGGGCAACAGCTGTAATTAATAATACTTAATAACATCTGTTATTAAATATCTGTTATTATTCCCTAGTGTTTACTACTGACAGGTGTAGAGCCAGAAAACAGCATGTCCTGATGGTTATTGCATATCATCTGTTTAAGACTGGCGAGTCGTTAGAGGTCCGCTTATCTGCAATACAATTCCGGTGGATATAAGTGTCAGTCATTAAGTAATAATATATTCTTTTTTATGTATCCTCGATAACATGTGTGTCCTACTGCAGGCCAAAGACCTCGTTTGCCACCACTGACCACGCCGGCAATAACTTATCGAGATCGGGGGCATGAGCGTCTTCTCGACCGCCTCGCCTGCGATGGTTTGCGTTTGCACATATTATTCTTAAGTATATTGATGTGAAAAAGCCTACTACTCTGTTGATGAATAGATATTTGGTCATTTTGTCCAATTAAGAGCAATAAGTTTCTTGACAGACAATGCAATAATCAAGTAGAGCCCATCATAGAGGGGACTCAATGAGATTAAAATGCGAACGGCCCCACGCTTTGAATTTAATTTACATAATTGTGTCACGTAGGAAATATAAATTATATGTACGTGCTACGTGTGATTACGGGATGGATATAATGTAAGCTTTTATAGCTTTGTAATGCCACACTAGTTTCAGAAACAAATAGGAGATGTATTAGCGAAGGGCAAGATAAAAATTACCCGAAAACAGCGTGCATGCAACGAGCGAAAGAGGTTTGTCAAGATCGGGTCAAGCGAGAAACCCTGGTCTCTGCCCATCCCTCCGGCATATATGCGTGAGTTTAAGTTACGTAATGTACGTAGTTTCACAATGTTAGTAAAGAACGGTTCCGTGTGGCGCCGGATTAAGAATAGCGTCACTCCTTTTTTTTCCGTGGATGTCGTAGAAGGCGACTAAGTAGATCAATTACCAGGAGACTGGTAGCAGCGTTTTCATGAGATTCTAACCGCATACTGTGATCGCCAACCCGCCTGCCAAGCGTTTAATAATAATTAAGTTATGATTATTAAAGTAATACAAACAACAGATCTGAGAACTAATTGCTCACGCCAAATCCAGACGTATTCTTCTTTTCAGCGTTCCAATTTTACCCAACTGTCTACCGCAGTTATGTAAGCTTGAGGCTTTTGTTTTTTGTACATAAGTTTACAGGGTTCAACATTGTTAATATCTTTTTCAACAATCAATTGGTGGAGTGCTGTTAAGCGAAAATTTAATTAAATAAACCCTGATATTTCAAGAACCAATCTGATTGTTGAAACAACAGTTGTTGTAAAACACAAAGTCTAATCGACGGGTTTGAGGAATTGCACATTTTTTAAACACCCAGTGTAAGAATACGAGTACGTTTACATAGGACCACGCCAAAGAGCTCAACTAAATTTGATAAAGTAGATGTCAAATAACAGGCAATGAGGATGTAGGTGTGTCTTGCTGTCATATGATGTTACGATGACAAAAAAAATGGCGGATAACCGCTAACATATCGGCCGCATTTAGCAGAACGCATCGATGAGTCATCGATTACAAATTATCTGCTGAACGCACACAGAAACGCGATGAATGACAGCGATTTACAGCAATCGGACGCCATTTTTTCCATCGCATTTGACTTTCGTTACGGACATTGAAGTTGCTGTCAAACGTAAACAAACTTGTATGTTTGTTGCTGTCATTTTCGCGGTTTATTGAACTTTAGAGATGTCCAAACAAAACAAGGGCAAAAGCGCGTTCGGCAGAATCTATCGAAAATAGTAAGCGGACGCGTAATCAATGACTTAGCGATTAGTCAGCGATTAGTTCAATTGCCAATTGCCAATAAAATACCACGTTTTCAACCTCCACCCCAATTTTCAACCCCAGCATTTGTGAGACAAAAACATTAAACTCGAAGTATAGGTACTATTTCTTTTATTATTTCTTTGACAATCCACACAGTCTGTGAAAGCTACAACTGTCTACCTCTTAATATTCCAGAAATACAGAAGCGGTGGTAGCCTAGTGGGTAGAACATTGGACTCTTAAGCGGGAGACCCAGGTTCGATTCCTATGACTTTTCTCTTAAGTTATGTACATTTGTGAAGTTATAGTAGCAATACCACTCGCTAAAAGTGAAGGAAAACATCGTGAGGAAACCTGGGTGTCTGAGCTATTCACATACGTCAAGCGCTTGAAATCGCCAATCCGCGGTGGGCACGCGTGGTGGTTAAGCCCATACTCTCTCTCTGAGAGAAGGCCGCCACTTCCGGGTCCGAGGTTCTAACCATTAGGCTACCACCACCGTTTGTACTAGCATGTGTGTGGCTAAAATATTATTAAAACCTAAGGACCTTACGAAAATTTAAAAAGTTTACCCCAAAAATTTATTGAAAATTTGGCCTTATTAAAAATATGTCTTAACAAAATACATGAATTCCATACTTTAATTATGTTATTTTGTATTTTTGCGGAAACATTCCAAATCATAACCGATAAAATTAGTTGGATAGTGTTGGGAATATATTTACTTGGAAAATTAACCACGAAATATCGAAATGGTACGCTTGGTAGCTTAAAGAAGTTTAAAAAAAAGTACGAGAATTGATTTCGGAAAAATATCAGAACTGTCAGCGGCCAAATGTAAATACAGTTAATAAAAATAAAGTAATAAAGACGACTAATGACGATGGTTTAAATATAGACTTTCATCTCAGGACTTTGTTTGGCAAAGGTTATTATGCATTGACATTACTTTTGTTCAGTTTCATAACTTTTGTTCCTAACAAATTAATTCTTGCAGCTGCTGCTCTGCATAGCGCCCTGTGCAACATTTCTTCAATCGGTTTTTACCGGTTTTTATTGATTTTTACAGTTTTTTTCTCAGGGGGCGCTTAAACTCTCTGTGGAATGATCTTAAAATGTATTATTGATTCGGGGAACAATGTCATTATCACCATCATTAGACGCCCACTGCAGGACATGGGCCTCCTTCGTGGTTTTCATAACCATGACGGGTTTTGCCACAATCGCCACAATGTCAACCCATCGTTAATTAATTGGTCACTAAATGACATATTATTATCACGTTACATTCGTTACATAGCTCTCTTAACTTGGCTGAAAACGTTGACATATATCCTGCAGCAAGAATAACTTAACTAGAGAGATTTTTAGAAAATTAATGAAATCGCTCGTATATGAATCACTTATTAGTGTCTAAAGTAAATCCTTGTTGTATTGGAACAATATTGATATAATTTAGCTTACCATCATCTATTAACGGTGACACGGATATAATTTTTTATTCGTGGAATGAGCGAGCCTCTCTTAAAATAGGTTTTTTAACTTAACAGGAGCTTTTAAATGCATTCTGTACATTAAATAAAGTATTTTCCATATAAAATAAAAAAATTAAACCAATAAAAAAATCGCGCACGAAGGGTTCCGTACCATTATATACAACATTAGACACAAAAATCGAGAAAAAAAAAACTGCAAAAAAATCACGTTTGTCGTATAAAAATATTTATTTTATTCTGTTTTTAGTGTTTGTTGTTATAGAGGAAACAAAAATACATCGGGTATTCGATAGCGAGCTGGCAATGAAGCGAGCTGGCTCCGCAGTCTGCTTAAAGCCAGGTCGCCACATCTGTGCGATAACTCCGCAGTCTTCACGTGTTAGCAAGCTAGGAGAATATCAGGGTGCGATAGCCACGCAGTCCACCCTAGGTTCTATACTAGGTTACCTATCCTACGACTATAACAATACATGTTACTTAAGTTGAGTGTTACCATAGAATAAATCTACTACTTCTTATGACATTGGAGTTTTCATTCACTGGCCACACTACAATCTGGCACATCTGGTACATTAGGGTGCGGAACCCTAAAAAGCCAACTCGTTTATCTGCATAACGCGCTGGGCAGCTCTTCTGCAACCACTATACTTCTAGCAGGACACTATCAATCCTTGTGCTAGTTAGGTAGTAGATTTTATCAACCAAACTCTCGATATCGCTAAAGTTATCCTCCTATCCCATTCCTATCGTTATCGGGCGGTCTGCGATCGACGCCGGCGCTTGACGTATTGCACCACATTCTTCTAGCTCAATACGGAGCCCCGCCTATTTATATCGTGGGGAAATCCCAAGAACTGCGGTTTGAGCGGAATTTAAGTGCTCCGAGCCGTGAGTTATGGCTATTATTTGTTTAAGCGGTTTTAGGATCGAAGCGGCAGCTGTTGTGGGGCTACAAATGTAAGTAAGTAAGTAAGTAGGTAGGTTTTTTATTTGAAAATGGGAAATTTTGTTATTTTGAAATAAATACTATTTATGTAGAAGCCTGCAGAAACGGTGAAAGTGCAGCGGTAGAACGCCGGCCTCACATTCGGAAGGTCGTGGTTTCGTGCCTTGCCTTGGTCTTCTAAGTAACGTACATTTGTGAAGTTATAGAACTCGTAGCAATGTACCACCCCTGAGTATCTAAGGTGGTCTTACCTACCTCAGCCCATCCGCCGATTCACGAAATTGCCCGTAATTAAACCCATATCGGCGGTGGTGGTAGCCCAGTGGGTAGAACATTGGACTCGGAAGTGGGAGACCCAGGTTCGATTCCCAGTGCGGGCATGTACCTACCTATGACTTTGTTTTCTGAGTGATGTACATTTGTGAAGTTATAGCAACATTACCAATCGCTAACGGTGAAGGAAAACATCATGAGGAAAACCCGAGTTTCTGAGCTATTCACATACCTTAGCGCTTGAAATCGCCAATCCGCGGTGGGCACGCGTAGTGATTAAGAACAACTCTCTCTCTGAGGGAAGGTCTGTGCCCTACAGCGGGACGCATATAGGTTGTTTATGAAGCCCATATCATCTCTTTGAGAAAAGGCTTGTGCCCTGCAATGGGACTTATATTGTTACAAAAAAAATGCTTTATTCTAGTTCAGTATCTAGCTTACTATTAATAACTGTTATGATAGAGTCCGTACTGATCACCGAGATCATGTATGCTGATGACCTGTGCTTCGTAGCAGAATCTCCAGACGGCCTGCAACAGCTAATGTCCGCGTTCCACCAAGCCTGCGGTAAGTTAGGCCTGAAGATCAATGTCAATAAGACGGAGGTGATGTCCCTGGACATACACGGTCACGAGACACTGGCCATAAAATTTGGTGAGGATATGCTGAAGTAGGTGGATAAATTTCGCTATCTGGGGAACACTGTAACATCCAAGTGTGACCTTGATGCTGAGATCAATAGCAGGGTCGGTGCCGCAGCTGCAGCATTCGGCAGGCTATGTTCCAAGGTCTTCTGCTCTCATGACCTTAAGTTGGCCACTGAGATATCGACATATTTTTTTTATTTTTTTTTATCATTATTTTTTTTTATTTTTACTTATCTTTACAGGCTTAGCCTAATTCGATTGGTATGAAACATACAATTTCCAACATATCCTATGTCTAACAACTTACTAACTATTTAATTTAATTAACTTATTATCCCTATAATTCACATACTACCAATCAACATAAGTGTTCCCTATAGCACAGCACAAACAACGCTGCTCTCTTGAAGTCACTCAGAGCAACATTGAAGAGGTCCGTTTGATCCGAGATGACATTCAAAGTGCGGCAATCGTCAATCAATGGCAATCGTGCTGCCAAACCTATTATACTCCTCTGAGACGTGGTGTGTATACCGCCGCCACATTCGCACTCTGGATCGCTTCCACCTTAAATGCCTCCGTACCATCATGAAGATCAGATGGTCTGATAGAGTGCGAAATACCGAAGTTCTGCGACGAGCCAATGTTGGTGGCATTGAGGCCTATTTAATGCGTCGACAGCTTCGGTGGTGCGGTCACGTATCTCGTATGGCGGAGGAAAGAGTGGCGAAGCGCATCTTCTAGTCTGAACTAGAGGAGGGCAAGCGGAATCATGGCGGTCCCCTCCTCCGGTACAAGGATGTCCAAAAGCGACACATGAAGAGATGCAACATAGAGCCCTCCCGCTGGGAACGTTTGGCAGCACGGCGGCCAGAATGGTGCAGGTTGGTGAACAGCCAAGTACGCGAGTTCGAGGTTCAGCGTAAAGCTGACCTGGATACCAAACGCGACCAGTTAAAGGCTCGCCCACCTGCTGCCATAACATATCATTATGAGAACGGCATTCTCACGTGCCCTCAATGTGCGTGGAGTTCCGCTGTGAAGATAGGCTACATAAGCCATCTTCGAGCGCACCAGCGCCACATCTCTGATTAGGGGACAAAGTGGTCGCCATGGCCGAAACCGGTCGGAACAATCATCATCATCATCATCATCAGAGTCCGTAGTCCGTACTTCACGTAGACTTAATATTAGTAAGAGAACGCCTAATCAGCTGTTTGTTAACAGAAATACTCGTTTGTTTTCAATTACTGATTTTAATAAAAGTTGGATAAAACTTATGTTAAAACGTTTACACTATTATTTTAGGTTCATTGGAATACATAAAAAAATGCAAATTTCCACACGTAGTATATGAATTACACCATCTACGTAAGTCCATATATAAATAAATTTAGAGACATACCGTACAGCAATATATTGAATTTCAAAGTTAAAGTTTTAAATTAAAATAAAATATTTATGTATAAGACGAGTTGAGTTTTATTTACTTAATTCCAGATTCGCATACTTACTTTTTTCTCGGAAGAGTCCGACGAGGTAATGTTGTGTTTAGGAAAATTTTATTTCGAAAGTTGAGTTTTTATAGAAACTACAGCAACCATGAAAAGGTAACGTTGTTCTCTTTAACCTAGCTGTCTTTAGAAATATCAAACTAATGTGAAATCTATGTAAGGCTGAGCTTAAGTGTTTATTAAACAAATGGATTTTACGTGGTACAAAATAACGCTACGAAATTTAAGCGCACGTGCTACGCAGAATGACTACGCATCGTAGCACTTACGACTACGGCGTAGCGAACTACAGCACAAAGCTTTTATAATTATTAATGCAACATTTTCAGTTTTCCGTTCCTCTTCACTGATGGGTTAAGCTTTTGATTTTCATTTAATGAAGTTGCATTGCAATAAAGCGCTTACTTGCAGTATTGTATTGCCCAAATAGGGGATGTACCTAACAGCGAAGGGCTAATGCATTCCCAAAAACCAAAGTACTCGAAGCCGACGAACGTTCACTAAATGAGGGTCGGGATGGTGGCAAGTGGCAAAGCCTGGTTACCTCTCTACCCCTTACCCCTCCAAAATATAGGCGTGAGTTTGTTTATGTATGTAGGTTTATTTTATATGTAACTGTAAGTTAAGAGCATTATTGCCTGCAACTGTAAGGCTAGAAATAAAATTTCTGATTGACTCCAATTTTTAGTTCGCCGTGTCTTATAAATAAACTAGCTGTTTATTTCGTTTGTTTGCGTGGAAATTTTTATGAATACTTTCCTGGAATAATAGGTAGCCTTTATGCAATTCCACACTCTAAATGTAATGTAAATGTTTATGTTTTATGTTAAAAAACGGCCGTTTTTTGCGTTAATGCGATGGTATTTTGCCTTAGGTTCTCGGCTAAAAAATCACTGTGAATGCGGTTTTCATTTTATTTTTGTAAGGATCACCTGCAAGTGTTACAAAGAATTACCTACATCATCATCATTATCATCATCATCATTATCATCATCATCATCATCATCATCATCATCAGCCATTTGACGCCCACTGCAGGACATAGGCCTCCCTCATGGTTTCCATAACCTACATAGAAAAAAAAGTAATTGAAAAACGACATAATATACACTCTTACTTAAAGGTAACTACAACTTGCTTTAACAAGGTAACAATAAAAATACTTTAAAGTGGTTCCGTTCATAAAACTTCATTGACGTAACTTAAGTTAAAGGAGTAACAAATTGATAGAAATAAAATTCAAACGCCTTTTTTAAAAACAGTCTGTATAAGAAGACGTTATTTTTATCATTGGTAGGCTCTAGAGAAACTAATAGATCACATAAAAATAAGAATAATAAGTACACAAATGTGTATTTTTTTTCTTTTATTATTTGTTCTCATTTACAAACCTTTACATTTTGTTTTTAGGGTTTCGTACCCAAAGAGTAAGGGACCCTATTACTAAGACTCCGCTGTCCATCCGTCCGACCGTCCGTCTGTCACGAGGCTGTATCTCATGAACCGTGATAGTTGACAGTTTCAATTTTCACAGATGATGTATTTCTGTTGCCGCTATAACAACAAATACTAAAAACAGAATAAAACAAAAATTAAAGGGGGGCTCCCATACGATAAACGTGATTTTTTGCCGTCTACCACGCTTGAAATATTCAAATGTTGTATAGATATTGGTACGGAACCCTTCGTGCGCGAGTCTGACCCGGCTTTGGCCTGTTATTTTTTTAAATGCCGCCAAACTGGGGTGCAGTTTGTTGGCGTTGCGCTCTTATAACTGAACGTTTCCATTCATTCTTTTACAGCTTTTACTATTTTGACTGCACCAAGCCCGACGCGCAATAATTTCTCTCAATAAAATAATTTCGTTTAATTTATCTCTTCAAGTGCTTATTTCTACTTTATTCTGGTCTAATGTTTTCTAGTATTTTTAATGGTTCCATAACTTACAAAATTAAATAGCGGAACTTAATTTTCTTCTAATCTTGAGGTTTTTGTTTCTCTTTGCTATTATTATTTATTTCCTTCTTATCCTCGGAACTCTAAATTCTCAACCAAAATTATTAAGTCCGTTTCACTGGTTTCCTCCACACAGGGTAACTGAGCGAGGAGACCAGAGTTACACTTACACTTACGCACGTTACGGGTCGAACTCAGTAGGCCACTAATATTTTTTTTTAAATCAAAGAACATCCTTTTAAATCACCTGTTATTTTTAGGCTCATTCTGTAACTTACTGAGAAGCAAATAAATGAATAAAGTATTATTATTAAATATTTATTAAACAATTTAGGATGTAATATTTTCTGGCTCTTTCGCCATAGTAGTTTTCAGCAGATGGTTGCAATAAGTGGCCTCTTTTAGCAGATCTGGTGCACTAAACTGGTTTTGTATTCTTTACAATAATATGCTTCCAGTACAATCACATAGTTAACCTTAATTCTAGAAGGTCTATACCAAGTTTCAAGAACCTCCCATAACTCAATCACCCCGAGCCCACACGAACTATCAAATCGACATCGCACAAGCTAATATTTGTGAAACAGACGCTGGGACGGCCGCCAAACAAAGTACCGCTTTTGTCAGTCAACTAGCGCCCTTAACCCTTATAAAATTGGCTCCATTTTGCCCTTTTGACTGGCAAGGCCATTTCAAGGGCTGAAGGATAGCGGAGCGATAATAGTTTTTCCCTTTTGTATATTTTTTTGTATTGAGAGGTTGCGATCATTGGACCGGCGCATGGGTACCGTATATACTGTATATTTGACTGCCTCGCTGGTCTAGCGATACCACGTCTGCTTACGATGTCGGATTTCCACTGGTGGGCTCCATACTTAATTTGTACACATGACCTAGGTCTAGGTGTATTTCCATGTCTGTGAAGTCCTTGCCTGGTTACCATATCACAGGGTTAACTAGTTTGGGACTAGGCCAAGTGATTGTGCTGTATGGAAGTTATTAGTTAATATTTATTTATGTCTGCGGCACCCATTTTTTTCGTTCGTTTCTTTAATATAAACCGTTCGTTTTTTAGGGTTCCGTACCCTACGAGTAAGGTTTTTTTTTAATAAAGGTTACACCGTCGTGAAGGCCTGAGAAGGCCTGTGCCCTACAGTGGGACGTATATAGGCTGCTTATGACACCGCCGTGTATGTTTATTAAAAAATAAACCGGCCAAGTGCGAGTTGGGCTTGCGCACGAAGGGTTCCGTACCATTATCTATACAACATTTGAATATTTCCAGCGTCTACCAGTTGACCTTATTAATATTGAGCAAAAGACGGCAAAAAAATCACGTTTGTTGTATGGGAGTCCCCCTTAAATATTTATTTTATGATGTTGTTAGTATTTGTTATCATAGTGGCAACAGGAACATATCATCTGTGAAAATTTCAACTGTCCAACTATCTCGGTTCATAAGATACAGCCTGGTGACAGACGATCGGACGGACAGCGGAGTCTTAGTAAAAGGGTCCCTTACCCTTTGGGTACGGAACCCTAAAAACGAACGGTTGAACTGCTTTGATGGAACCGGTACAATTACCTAAGTTTCAATTTAGTTACCACAACTTTTCTTACATATTATTACTTTAAGGAAAAATAATTGTGTACTCTTCATAAATTACTCAATATCCGCCCCCAACTTTAACTTACTTTTAATGAAGTACCTTAGTGAGATATATTTTTGGAGGTATGCTTAGGAGCTATTTTTATCATCTAAGTCTGGAATAAGTGGCATGTTTCTGTAATAACTCCGTAATAAATAAATCAATAAACATACTAATCTCGAATAAGCGAAAGAGGCTTGTCAGGATCGTGTAAAGTGGCAAAACCTAGTCTCTGCCTACCCGTCCGTGATATAGATGTGAGTTTATGTATGTACATTTTAAATTTTTTGTGAAATAAATACAGTTTGGTTGCAATGACTTACTCGTGGAACATCGCAGTGGTATTATGATACAATTTAAACTTGATGGCTCTATTTTTAAGAAATTGTCTTAAACGACGGACCAACGGACATCAAAGTGATCCTAGAAAGATTACATTGCTTCCTTTTGAGTTAAACCCTAAAAATAATGCAACATGTGAGAGTGAAAATAGCTAGCTAGTTACACCTTGACCCTGTTTATTTATGTTTCCTTATTAATGTGTGGTTTAATCGGCTATGCAACGTGTATTGAATTGTCATAGTAAACCAAGAGTCAAAGTTCTATGAATGGGGCTCCAGCATCCAACAGCGACCCTTTAGGAAAATCATCCAAATAAATGTTCGCAATATTTTCTGCGACGGAGAAAATGCTTGGCGGCCATCGTCCGTTGATCAATCAGCGACGAGTGACCGTTTCCCACTGGATTAATGGCTCAGATTTAGATACTGATCACTGCCAAAGACTATTTGGAGCAGACTGGTCTAGACTCACCCTTGCAAATGACCAGTGTTGATCCGTTAAACAATCAGCGAGCAGTGACCGTTTCCTACTGGAAAAATGACTCAGATTTAGATACTGGTCATAGCCAAAGACTATTTGGAGCAGACTAGTCTAGACTCACCATCACAAAGATATTCAACGATGCGGTGGAACTAATAAAATAGAGACAGAATTAACTGTATGCAACATATGTGGAGATTAAAATTGTGAGCGAGTGATGATTTTATACTTTTCAAATTTTGGTATTGATCGTGGCTAAAAACTATTTTGAGTATACTAGTCCAGACTCAGAGAGACTGTGCAGTGCTCGGCACGTAAATCTGTTTAAAAACTCAAAGTGCCACAGTTTTAAAATACGAAAATAATTTTAAGTTTAGAAATAACCCTCTGTTCCCTTTTCTCGCCAAATTTAAATACAATTATGTAATATCAAGTATAAACGGCAAGTCAGTATTTCAAAGGCCATCATTAACATGACTAATTAAACGCACACGCTACGTTAGTAAGAAGCTTATTTTCAAAGTTCGAAAAGGCATGGACATTTTTATGTCGAGTCTACATCTAATAGTTCTTCGGTAAAACCATTCCGCTAATCATCAGGCGTTTCAAGTGTTACCCCAAATGATGGGCATCAATTTTTAAAAGGAAACGAGTGGAATATTGCGAGTTTTCAAGCTGAAATGCTTTATAAAACCAATACGGATCAAATACCTACCGAGAATATTAGTAAGTTGTGAACTCGTTGTTAAGACTAGAATGAGGATTTGCATGGGTGCAGTTAAAAAAAATTAAGTAAAAAACTAAAACATCTATTAAACATCATGGAGGCGGTAGTAGGGATAGGGTAGATGAGATTGGCACGAGACCGGGCAGACAGTTCTAAACGGGTGTTTACAAACGTAGTTGATTTATTAGCATGTAAATATTGATTTATACGTCCCAGAAGAACAAATACGAAAACACCATTTGGTAATATTTTTCTGTCAGAAATTGATTCCAAAAACCTTTTTTTTGATTTAAGGAATTCCAAAGTAGGTTTTTTATTTATAAATTAATCACTTCCTACTCCGTACTTCTTTAACCTACAATTTTTAGTACTTTTGAATGAATAAGGAATTCACATTTAAAGTCCGCACAGATCTTTTTGGCGGTAACGTGAACATAGTCGCAGACCGTTTGCACATCGCTTACTGTCTTTACAGTGTATGTGTGACTAATTGACGTAGTGTGACGCGTAGTAAATTACTATTAGTCAATTACTCAATTGCTCACATTGGATCAAACTTGTTTTTTTTATAATAAAAACCATCAAATTACAAAGCGCATTCTGCGCTACATATTGCTGTCTCAACCTTTACGTACAAGTGATCTCACCCTCTCTGTCACACCGGAACCTGCTCTTTAGATCAACGGATCAACGGATACCACCTGAAGCGGAACGGAGTAACGTCATTGAAATAAACAAACGCACGAGTTTTACTTGCTTCGTCCATTTAACAGTTGGCCTGCACGGTTGGTTAGGCCGTTCGCTACCAGTTTATGCATTTAGCCCGAAACATAAACGAAGTTAGTGTTACAAACGCGCGCCGGGCCCCCGACACCGTCTCCCAGGTGGCCCCGGAACGTGCTAACGTCAAGTGGGCAATTCAGACAGGAACATACACACAATGTTTACCACTTGTGAAACAGAGGTGGGTAACGCCGTGAGGGTACAAACGGTCTTACATTGCAAGCGAGAGGGTAGTTTGTATGGAATTTGAAATACCTACCACGATAGTTATTTAAGTATTTGTGCCTACCTATTAATCAAGACACATTTTTTTATTTAATCTTATTAATGATTTTGAACTGGTTCGTACTATTTCTCGGAGCCCTGCACGCCGCCTTATGGGTACTGACGGATGATCAGCACTGGAGTATCACTCTCCAGCATATGCTGAGTCGCCTTTTGCGTTTGCCATACTCACAGTACTCACACTACCTAGATAATGCATTTTGAAACATGTTAATGTTTCTTTCTAATATTGTTTCATCGTATCTTGTGTGTGTAGTTTGCTTTTATTGCCGTATAATCTGCTTAATATTGTTTTAATTGTGAGCGTGTAAATGGAAATAATGTGTTATATGTATAATGTAATAATAATATAATTACTTCCACACAACACAATCACTTGACCTGGTCCCAAACTAGGATACCTTCCGCTATGGTTACCAGGCAAGGACATCACAAACTTGGAAATACACCCAGACTGAGGCCATTTCTATAAATGTACAGCGCCCCCCCGTGGGAATCGAACCCACCACCTCTATCTTGGTAGTAAGTGCCCTAGTCCAACGAGTCAAATAAAAAAAGAATACATAAATCAGTCATGCACGAGGAAGTACACCGTGGCGAGGTTGTAGGCCGGGTTCTGTTCAGGCCAAGGCTGAAGGCCGAAACCATACGTGTTCCCATACTAATTCGATTTTTCAAACGCCGGATGGGAAACACTTGCTAGGCCGAAGGCCGAGCCCCGTGAAGCAATCTTGAGTAACCCTGCCGTGGCGCAGCCGAGGCCAAAGGCCGAGACCGAACAAGATCCCACGCATAAGTCTCAACCATGAGTGTTTCTGAGTGAACTGAGCCAAGCGCTGCGGATAAAGAAAGAAAAAAATACATTTATTATACCAACAAGATACATCACAGAAACAAAATAAGCAGATAAGTACCATAATATGCACAACAACAGAAAGAAAACTAAATACACAACAGACAAAACGAATTAATAAAACAGGACCATAGATGTAGCCTGTGGTGTATCTACGTTGCCACAAAAGGCAGCTGACTCAGCGTTGTGCTGAGGAAGTGATCCCTCGGCGCTGATTTTCAGTCAGTGCCAAAACAAAGTCAGTGTCAGAACAAAGCCAATGAAAAATTAATCTTAAATAATAAAATTAATCAGGCGACTAATGTTGTCACAAGCCATTTTTAAAATACCCCGAGCAATTGGACCAAAGCAAAATCATTTAGGGTATGCCCTGTCAACGGCCTGAACCCTGTCTCCGGGTAGACAAAGGTCATTTTTCACTCCCCATCGCATTCTGGCGGGATCGCCTTTAAAAAGGATTAATTTGGTAGGTTAACGCACCCAATTTCCTGTGTGCCGGGCCTACCTTCATTTGAGTGAACAATTTATGGTCTTAGTCCCTACTCCGTTGGTATACTAGACGGCACCGCAGTACAAGCGGTCGTGGCGCAACGGTAGAACACTGGTCGCGCATTCGGCAGGTCGTGAGTTAGAATTTCGGCATGTACCAATGACTTTGTTTTCTTAGGAATATTTCTGAATTAACAACAGCAATACCACTCGTTAACAATGAAGGAAAACTTCCTAGTTACATACCTCAGCGCTTGGTAACTACAATGGCCCAACTATGACGCTGAGAGTGCAAATCTCAGGTGTAATTAACTGAGGTCTGTGTTTAATTTACAAGAGTGACAGCGTTCGTCGGTTGTTTTTTATATTCAATTTCACCAACTGACAGGTGCTGGGAGTAAATTGTGCACTATAGTCTGTAAAATAACAGCAGCAGCAAGCTTGAGCTCCACGACAGCCGTCACACTAACAGGGCTAGAGATGAGACAATGTCGACATCAAATGTCACTTAAAGCGTGTTGATAACTTGAATGGAAAGAAGAATTTCGAGCTGCTGGAAATATGAAATCAAACACGAGAAATATTATTTTACAAAGTTTTATTCAAGTAGACGTGTACATCCTAAAATCCCTAAATCAGTTTCTGATTCGAATTCTGAATCAGAGTCACTGGAGCAGTCTTTGAAATTTATAATCAAGTCTTGTTCAATATTATCAAAGTGAACATCTCGCTCACAATCTTCTTGCATAGTATTTCTGCATTTCGTAACTACCTTTTTCCGATTTTCTGGCGTAACATGCTTACATGCATTTTGCAGCAACGTTAGCGTTTTGCATTATTTGCTGTGAAATTTGATAATGCTTTTCAAACAAATAAACTTCAATTCCAATTCCAAAAAACCTGCAGTTTAAATCATCCATCACCAAATCATCGAAAGTTTGTAATTTGCAGTTACGATACTGGTTAGACATCACTATCTGTGCAGTAAGTACAGAGTTTTCGCAGTACAAATATTCTATGAAAAAATTTTAAACTTCATGGACGCAATTTCGATGACAGCTGTTGCGGAGCTTAAGCTATGTTTCACAGACTGTAGACTCCGGGGATCCCCTCTGGCGCAGTACGAGTATAATAATATGATATTTTCTATTTGGGTTTTTATGGTTGTTTGTTTTTTTTTGTTATTATTCATAATTTAATTAACAATACAAATCACAGTACACTGTTACTGAGTTGATTAACATAAAAAGTTAATTGTTTACAGCTCTTAGGCCCTATAAAACATATATAATGATATGCTTGAGTAATCCACTAGAATCTATTATTCAGTTATTAGGTATGTACTACATAGTATTATTACTTAGGAAAGTAACTTTTGGTTATAAGTTACTTATATACAAGATCTTATATTGAGTAACTTAAATTAAGTTAAATTAAGGAAAAAATTTGGACATTATCTATTTTTCTATGGATAAAATATTAAATCTTGAAGCGGTCTATTTGTATGAAAAACAAAAATATTTAAGTCTATTGCCTATTGGCTGTGATTTAATTTATTACCAACGCCCCTTACCAGCTCTTCCACCAACATTTGCTCATTCTTTTAAATACCCAGAGGAATATTTGTTCAGAAACAATATCCGGGAAATTAGACAAGTTTGACAGCTCGGTCAGAAAATTCCTCTACATCTGAAAGCATAGTGCTCTAAATATTAAATATATTTCATCCCCTATCGCCAGGTTTCTTCAGTCCACAAAAATATACACTCGTGAAATCTCGAGTAGCGCCAAGCTCAGGT
The DNA here is from genome assembly GCA_947310995.1 of Yponomeuta cagnagella. Taxonomy (NCBI): domain Eukaryota; kingdom Metazoa; phylum Arthropoda; class Insecta; order Lepidoptera; family Yponomeutidae; genus Yponomeuta; species Yponomeuta cagnagella. The sequence goes on from OX371293.1 coordinate 7,103,540, forward strand.
AAAATGGTTCTACCTCGTACGATCACGGGTAGAGTACCCCAAAGGATGAGATTCCGCATGCTTTATTAAAATTTTCGCTCCTCAGCCTTCAGTTCTGATTGGAGGGTAAGGTTAATACGTGTTTACTTATTCAGCCCGTTGGATGTCAGGAATTTCATATTAGATTGATTAGGGATTTGGGTAATTATTGAGAGTAATGAAGTTGTTTTATACATGAAGCTTATACACCCAGGTTTTTTTCAAATCTTGGCCCTTATTATGAAGCATCGATATGTTCGGAAGCCCGACAATTCACTCGAATCTAGCGACAAATACGATTCCTTTTTTGAATAGTTTCGAAATTTCCTGCCACTGAGTAATGAACGCTAGAAATGCATAGCGACAATACCGATTTTTCCAGATTGAGATACGGATTTTGACACTGACAAGCGACCATTTTGTCTGGTGGATGTCAATGTACTACGTCAACAGTAACCTTTGAAACGAGTTTGTAATGGAGAAGGCACCGCAAAAATTCCTTTTTATCACACCTGCTCTGAAAATACATACTAATTATACCAATTAGAGGGAAGAAACGCCTTTATCCCGCCTTTCAAATCCTTTCATCCTTTCAGTATGGAAGTTTGTATGAAAATCCTTCCGACCCAAGGGTGGGAAGTATGTGTGGCGAGCACATGTCAACTCTGCGCGCGCACTATAAACTCCAACATTCCTGCATCGCGCAAGCAAAATGTTTCACATGACATACCATAAATATAACGTCCGACGAACATCAGTCGGACCGGCCGTCCCCAGGCATGCGATCTGCCTGGCGGGAAATTTCCCTTTATAGTGGAAGAACACGATCACCCGCTCTTCCCTATAGTGGTGACCCCTGACAGAACATTGTTAACCTTCCTTCGCTCTCGCAGCACCCCACGATACAATACAATAAAGCAGATTTCCGGGATTTCCGGGATTTCGGGATTTAACAAAATAAGTTTATTGTATTTGGTTGTAACAACTCCATGTTAATGCATTCACGTTAACTGAATCTGTTTATACGCTATGCCTGTTTCTCGTACACTAATAATCTGTTAATCTACTGTTAACAGCTGTCCGTTGGCAGATTTAATAATGAATGTATAAAAGATAAAAGTATTTATTGCCATAAAAAGGTATATTTTACAAATAAGCTGACCAGTAGTATTTGTTGTTACCCTTGTTACCCTTAGGGCCGCCAAAAGTTCCCTCGAACTAGCAATCTTGCTACGCTCGGGCTACAAACTCCGTCTCGGGACTAAACAAGTCTTTCATCATCAGCCATTTGATGCCCACTGCAGGACATAAGCCTCCCTCATGGTTTTCTAACCATGAAGGGTTTTGCCATAATCGCCACGCTTGGCAGGCGTGTTGGTGATCGCAGTATGCGGTTGGAGTCCCAGGAAGACGCTGCTGCCCGTCTCCTGGTAATTTATTTCCTTAGTCGCCTCTTACGACATCCACGGAAGGAAATGGAGTGACGCTATTCTTAATCCGGCGCCACACGGATAGTCTTTAAGACAAGTCTTTAACCCGAGGTAAACAATACAAGGAAATTAAAAATTAAAACATGAATTAGCTAAAGAGAAAAAGAGTGAATTTTATTTTCTTTAATTAATAATTAAGTTTATGTTATTACAATTTTCCGTAGCGCTGTAATTGAGTAGCTGTAGAGAAAGTTGGAACATGGTTCAACAGAAATGTGAAGATAGAACTAGTTTTTTTAATAATTTGACAGCAGTCAGTTTCTCAAGTTTCTCCCGAGGGCTAAAAAGTATTACTTTTAACCCGCTCCTCAGGCAACTTGAGACCTACTTTGCGAGTATTGAAAAAATATTTTTTTTTGCTTCACTGTATTTCGTTATCGATAATTTATTTAATCAAACATATAGGTGATTTAGGAAGGGTGTCTTTACCAACAATCTCGAAACGTCTTTCAAGTAGCCTGCTGCGTCTGAGAGAATTTGATCCGCGCAAAGGCAATCCTAACAGGCCCCTGCTCACTGAACAGACATTTCCACAGCGTGGGACTAACTGACAGCCCAGTTTGCCGGGGACGCTTCAAAGAAAAGAAAATATCCGTCTACGTGACCATTCACTATGAAGGCGTGGAAACGCCCCATCATTGGGAAGCTGGAATCCCTTCAGGAGGCCTGCAGTGATATTAGAGCACTGCTCGCATTCTGGAAAGACATAAGCTGCAGGAGTAAAACTCACAGCTTTGCTATGGCCTAACCATAAAGTTCAGTGCGGAAATCGCAGTAGACCTGCTAGGTAGGTGATCAAGCTTAAGTGAAAAATTTTCCCTTACCGGACTATTTTAGCTACCATTCAGCTCCATAGAACGATCTTCCGCCGTCTATAAGCGTCGAGATTTCTCCGAAACTCCATTACTGGGTCAAGTTAGAGTCCATTATGTCTTTGTTTAGAGCTTCCGGCCTTTCAGCGTGCGAGCCCTTAGAATTGCACATATGGGGACTTCAGAGGGTAAAAAGAGTGTTATTAGCTCAGTGTGTAAGTATATTCAGTGGTCTTAAATAGAACTGTCACGAGGAAATTGGTATCACTGGGAAACTAAAACATAACCTTTTCGCAATTACAATTGGGTAAAAATGGACTGAATATGGCATCTATGTACCTTACCCCCAGTTTCTCGTACACTAACATGCTGTTAATCTACTGTTAGCTGTTAATAATTGACCAAAGTGCATACAAAAAAACCCACTGGCAGCTGTTAACAGTAGATTAACAGCTTGTCAGTGTATGAGAAACTGGGTATAGCTCGTAGGCACAAATTAAGGAGCTACCCGGTTATAACTAGCGACATCAATGAAATAAATCATAACTTAACATAAACTCATACCTGTATCCTGGAGGGGTAGGCAGAGACCACGGTCTGCGACTTGCCTCGATCTTGACTGTTTTGTTTCATCCACATTCATTAGTCGTTGCATTTTTTAAAACAATCATATCCTCTTCTATAATTAGCTTTTGCAAAAAGTGAGTGAAAAGAGTTTCTTTTATTTATTATTTTTATTTAAAATAAAAAATACGTATATTAAATTTCCTGCCCCAGGTTCTAGGGCAGTAGGTTTTAAAAATTACTGTCACCTTTATTGAGATTTATGATTTGTTTTTTTTTTTTTGTAAAAACGTAATATAAAAGAAGATATGATTCTAGTCCATTGGTCCAATATTGTAACTTCCATGCCAAATTTTGACTAAGGAATAATTTTTCTTTTTTACGGGAAGAATAGAGTCCGATTTTCAAGTACTCATATCTTTTTAACTAAACATGTTTGATACTCGGGTGTTCTCGTCTACTATATGAAATAATAAAGTCTTCCAGTTTATGCAATAAAAATCGGCACGTCTGAAAATCGGATCTCGGAACATTACAGCTGTGCCTCGTGAGTAGGCGTGCCCTGCAGTAAAAATATTACTAGTTATATTTTCTGGTATCAAACAGTATGTGATAAGGATCTCGAACTATGACGGAAATCAAATATTAAAAAATTATTATCATTTCGATTGTTTTGTATGCTAACGCCACTTCCCTTACCAGAATGAATGTAACACGACGGGAGGCGTGATAATGTTATCAACCTTGCTGCTTTATCAAAATAATTAAAACAAAAAAATAATTTTTTATTTTTTTTATTTTCGTCATATTTTAAAATTTAGATAGGTACTTATAACATTTATATTGTTTTAGATACCTATAACATATTTTATAATTTAGCTGTCTATTTCATTACCAAAAATATCGTAACATAATTTTGTTACACTTGCCAGAGGCTTTTTAATGATGAATTGCAATTTATACCTTTAAAATATGGAGATTAAAAATCTGTAGCGTCTCGCTAAATAAGCTCCAGGAAAATAGAAAAGGCTTTTCTACGAAGCACAACAAAACCCTTCAAGATCTTAGTTTCTTGAGCAAAAGCGTTAATCTCAATACAGATTATGAACCAAAGAGAACTGCCGTGCTCGTTTGTAAACTATAAAATAATTAGTTTCCGCTTTCAATTACAGGCCAGGCCACTATTGGTCTTATTTCGAGGCGTAAGCTCGAGAATTTTTGGAGAGAATCGAAGCTCAAAATCAGTGTCAAAGCTCCGACCACGCCATCTGCTGAGGTTGGTCCTTTTTAAAAGTTTATTGAGTTTTATTTATTTAGATATTTTCACTAGCGCTTTGAGGTTCAACATCGAAAAAAAACTTCTTTTACAAACTGATTTCGCAAGAAGTGTCTTTTTCTTCTCTCAATCATATAAATCATGGTTATGAAAACCACGAAGAAGGCCTGTGTCCTGCAGTGGGCGTCAAATGGCTGATGATGATAAATGGATCATATAAATAGTGATTCAAAAACCATTAATTAATTAATTGAACACATTACGTTATGCAGGTGAGAACAAATTGAGAAGTAAAACAATTACATGGATTAATCTTGAATGACTCCTATGATGTTTCATTTCACTTCAGGTTTTACTAGATAATTATACAAGATTGTTGTACAGCTGCTAATGTTGCTATTATTTACAGCTGTTACCAGGATCCACAGACATCTTCATATAAAACAAATTTGATGTCCTACAGTGTCTTAGTGGTCACTCGGCATCATCATCATCATCATCATCTGCCTCTCTGTCTGTCTATCTATCTGTCTGTCTATCCGTCTGTCTGTCCGCGGCCTAGCTCAGAGACTATTAGTACGAGAAAGCTGAAATTTGGCATAGACATACATATTAATCACGCCAACAAAACAAAAGATTAAAATCATTAAAAAAAATGTTTGGGGTACCCCCTACACCTAAATTAGGGATGCATTTTTTTCCTGCCCCACCCCCCTCTTCTACTCTTAGCTAAATGGTTGATTGTAGAAACTTGAAAAATATCAGGGTCAGCGTAGTAGCACATATAATTAAATAAAAACGAAAATTATCACGGCTTAGTAGGCTTTACAGTTTAACTTTCTACGGAACCCCATACTACGCGTGGCCGGTTTTTTTTATCCATACTGTGCTCTACGTGCAAAGTAGTTTCTAGATTTCGTATCATTTGAACCCCCACGTGATACAAAGGTCACTTCCCCACAAAACAGTTATATCTTGACCTGGATTTTAATTACGAACAAATAAACTTTGGTCTTACTTTAATAGAAGCAGCGAATAAACTAGAATAATCTTATCTTCGAAGAAAATAAAATTGTTTAACGTTAGTTTTGAAGTTAATTACAGTCGGATGCAAGAGGATGGCTGAGGATATTATAGTATGGCAAGGCTATGATTAGATTGAACATTATGTTGTTACAAAATTTTAGATTTGACATTGAGGTAATTTAATGAACCACGTTATATAAATATCCGGAATTAAACATAAATTAAAAAGCATTTAGACTTTGGCCTTTAAATCTACGTAATGACATGATTTACACAGTGTCCAGTGGCACCTTGTGAAGGGACCACTCGGTTGCTGCAGTGCCTGGGACATTGTTTTTTTTAGATGGGATAGGCTTGCCCAGCACCTAAACCATCCTGACAGCTTAGCCGGCCTAGCTCACAGGAATGACAAGTCAATACGCGCAGAGTCAACCAAGCCACGGGTTTCCTCACGATGTTTTCCTTCTCGGTTAGCGTGAAAAAGCTTTTATTGACCCCATAAAACCAACTGGTATAGCATGTGTAGGTACAGTCAAGGTACTACAAACATGCCGCCTATTGTACTTTTTTCATTGTAACATTTATTCATGTATTTTGTTAAATTTGTTATTTTGTTTAAATAATTAACTTACTTTCCTACTATTTGGACCGTGTTACGCAGAAACATCCCACCCCACAATTTATAACTTGCGAGAAAATGTACTTTTTGTGTATTAGATTTTTCTCTTTTATATATTTTTTTCTTGTTTAGTGTTATAGTCATTAAAAATATAAAACGTCTGAACAAAAACATAACCTAGTGGGTAGAACATTGGACTCGGAAGCGGGAGACCCAGGTTCGCTTCCCAGTGCGGGCATGTACCTATGACTTTATTTTCTAAGTTATGTACATTTGTGAAATTATAGTAGCAATACCACTCGCTAACGGTGAAGGAAAAACATCGTGAGGAAACCTGAGTGTCTGAGCTATTTACATACCTCAGCGCTTAAAATCGCCAATCCGCCGTGGGCACGCGTGGTGATTTAAGCCCATACTCTCTCTCTGAGAGAAGGCCTATGCCCTACAGTGGGACGTATATAGGCTGCTTATGATGAACAAAAACACAGAACATAACATTTTTTTATTAAGAAAGCATTTCTCTCGCAAGTTACGTATTGAGGGTTGGAATGTTTCTGCGTAACACCATCCATTTGGTACAGAAGCCACCCAACGTATCTAAGGTAAACTACGTTGAAACATCGACTATATTAAACAGAAACCATTACGGTCTCAAATCGCGATCAACGGGACTCAGTGTAATTGAATTATTCCGACAAATTTTATCTCAACGCGTTCATCGGAGCCGGGAACATTACCTTTTACTGCCTCCGCTGCATCGCTGCTTCAAGCAGCTTTAGCGCTGAATCCTAATTAATATAGTGTTAACTTTTTAATTTATTATTAGTGTTTTTGCCTCTTTATGCAATAACACTAACAACTAACTTTGGCCTTTGCATCTACGTAATGAGATGATTTATGCAGCGTCCAGTGGCACCTTCAATTACACTAGATAGGTGAATGGACCACTCGGACGCTGCAGTGAATGGGACAGTGTTTTTTTAGATGGAATAGGCATGCCCAGCACCTATACCATCATGACAGCTTAGTCGGCCTAGCCCACAGCAAAGACAAGTCAATACGTGCGGGGCCAACCAATCCGCGGGTTTCCTCATGATGTTTTCCTTCACAGTTAGTGTGTGTGGTATTGCTACTAAAAATTCGCAGATGTACGTAACTTTGAAAATAAACAAAGTCATAGGTACGCGCCCGCACTGGGAATTGAACCTGAACACTAATAATAGATTACTTAAAAGCGAATTTTTTATTTATAAAGTAAAAGTATTCATTAACAGAGGAAATTACAAATCAGCAAACTACGAGTTGACTTGAGGGTAGACTACCTACCCTCACTACGATAACTGACTGTACTCGCCACTTTAGTCTACTCGTGACCACGGCAGGTGCAACGTTGCCGAAATGTCGGGAATTAAGGTATTTTACCTGATAAATAATCGCGATTAGACGCGTTTAATATATAACTATGTATGAGCATTGCAAGCCATTAAAAATACATACATACATAAACTCACGCCTGTAGCCCCGAGGGGAAGGCAGAGAACAGGAACTACCACTTGCCACGATCCTGACAGATCACTTTCGCTTCCTCAACATTCAGCAAGCACGAACGCCGGTTTCGGGTACATTTTATCCTGCCCTTTGCTAATACATCCTCTATTTGGTCGTTTGTTTGAACAAACACACGTTAGTTTTGTCCTTGGCCTCCATACTAGGCTTAGCCTCTGTTGTGAGAACGCTTAACTTAATAATAGCTTACATAATGAATTTTAATACAGAGTCTCATCAAATATAATCAAATAAAGAATTGAAATTATGATAAGTACCTACTTTTAAAAACCTATTTAGAGGCTAAAAATTCCACCCATGCCGGGACTTGAACCCGTGACCTCTGGCGCTCTCCTAACTGAGCTAATGGGCAAGTGCAGACATCGGCGAAATACCTGCTTATTTTTAAATTATTTTTACAGCTCTAGTTATAAATTTCAAGCTGAAATAAAGTTAAACTTGTTAAAAAAAATATATTCAAAAAATTTTAAATAATTCAAAGATTCCTTGAAAAATAATTAGGGCCAATTGTGGGAGACCGGAGAAATATGATTTTAGCTAATATCAGTTCCATACAAATTTTTGAATAAAAAATTCTCAGTGAGCCGTTTACAAGTCTGTACTATAATGATACAATTTTGGAATATGCATTAAGCCTTCCGAAACACATGCAGGCATAAAAGTCACCACTTTCGAGATTACTAATCGGATGTCTATGAAAGCCAGAATCCGGTCCACAGTGCGGCGAGGTGCAGGCGCAACGATACAAAGTAAAATAAACCTTAAATATTTTTAAGATTAGATACTACAATACTAGCGCCAAAAACATCCCGGTCACTTGCGGTCGACGGGCACGTCACGGGCTTTTTTACTCGGTTTTTGGTCACTAATCATTTGTATTTAAGGGTTATTTTAGACTGAAACGTGGATAAACATTTAAGCTTCAAGCGGGGAGAAAATCAGCGCTGAGATATGCGCAGCTTAATAATGTGGTGAGCCTGGATCCCTTTATTGGTCAACAATCTTTGGTTTGAAGTACAAACGTACATCAACATAATTGACGAGACACGGTTTCTCAAAATTCAACCCCTAAGACTGTGAAAAGGGGTGCCTATGTTTTTAAGAGGAGTAAAATATTTTTGGTCGTATTTTATTTGAACTTACTTAGTACAAATGTACAAATAATTCACGTTTTTTTTTTCAATTCAATCCCTAAAGGGGTGAAAAGGGGAGTCAAAATTATTGCAGGGAGTAAAATATTTATTGTCGAATTTTAAATGCAAGTCAATACAATTTTATGAACCACGTATTTCACTATTTTAAGCTTCAACGCGTATGAGGATGTCTCGTTTACCAACCCTACTCTATGTCAAGCGAGTTGGTCTCCTTATACTTCCATAATAAGTCACAAAAATAGTAATTGAACAGCAGGAATTGATCATACGTTCCCTCCTCCAGAGTGAGCTCTTCAAGCGGCCTGGGCGAGTTTTCAGAGTTTTTTCTTGTACTTGTAGTATAAGACGATATTGTTTGCTGAACATAGCTCTAGGTCAGCGAAAAGTACCCTGTAAATTTTGATTAGCTTGAGAGTTCCGAAATATACGTTTTGTGCAGCATAAACGGCCGCAACTTTTTTTACGTTACTTAGAAGTTTGATTTTTTCACAGCTTTAAGGGACTGTAGACCTGAAGTATGTGGTTTTAATATCAGCTCGATACCTCCACGCGTTCCCGAGATGGGGGGTCTTGACAGACAAACGGACGGACGGACGTACAACGAAATGATCTTATAAGGGTTCCATTTGTCCTTTTGCCTAGTTATTAAGATTTTTTCAGCTATGCACTTTATTAATGTAATTTGTGTTGGCAATAATAGTACATTACTTCAGAGGGAAGAAAGTGACAGTTCCATACCGAGATTATGGCATTTGCGCCACGAGCTTGCGAGGGGCGCAAACCATTTGAGGTATGGAACTGTACTTTATCCTGAGGTATGTATAGTGCTTTTTATTACACCTACGAGGAAAATTATAGACATAAATGCATAGAAATGTTTATATTTAGTTAAAAGTATATTCGCCCGTTTCTGGAGTAGGCTAAGATCATAAGGTCATGCAGCCACTTCTTCCGTGATTCCGCGCGTTTTATATACAAAAATAATTTCGTTTTTAATTTTCTGTATGCACCAAGGAGGTTGCTAACTGGTAAAAAAAAACTGTATGTGGCCAGTAACAATTTACTTGAAATTTAATTAGTAGACAGTTAAAGTCTCTTTGCAGTATGACTGCTGACAAATAAAAAAAAAAACCGGGTATGTAATGGAATTTCATACATACTTCCCACCCTTGGGTCGGAAGGATTTTCATACAAACTTCCATACCTTGGGATGAAAGGATTTGAAGGGCGGGATAAAGGCGTTTCTTCCCTCTAATTGGTATAATTAGTATGTATTTTCAGAGCAAGTGTGATAAAAATAATATAAATCGTACGGTTTAATACGTCTCAGTCCTAGTGATAGCCCAAAAAATCACTCCAGAACACGATAAATCGCTTGGGCGCTTGTAATTTAGGTGCACATCCGCTCAAGCGCTTTGAAGGGATCCATTATCAAGCGCTCCATAGAGTCAACTAATGCAAGCATTATCTTTTACAGCCCCGGCTTCAGTTAATTGCGTTCGAATCGAGCACGTATAATCGATAACTGAATCGAATATATTTGACACCAGCGCTTTTGAGCGATGATGCACTCGTTTAGTGGGATTATACGGGTAATAAATTAATGTTTCCTAATTATACGGTAATCGACTCAAATTAGCGGTGAAATATACAGGGTTATTTCAAAAATGCGCCACTCCTGAAACATGTGTTTAGTGCGACAAAAAAACATTTCACAGTGTTTCTGCTTTCGTGGGGTTAGTAAAATGTTATTAGGGGTTAAAGTATGAAATTGCCGTTTTATTGCAATAGATTCTTTGAATTGACATAGAATCTTCATGGTTTGAGGTTTTCGAATGAAACTTTTTTCAAATGGTTTCTATGATGTTCTTTTTTTAAAAAATGTGAAACATTTGAATATCGACTTTCAATTGTTTTTGTTATTCAATTTAGACAAGAAAGATGGATACTGCGAAAATTCGATGTATGGGCTTCCACTACGACGCCCTGATGTGTAAGAGATAAAAAAAAAATCAACAACCCTACTGCTGAGCATTAAGTACTAAGCAGGAGGGACCCAAACTCACCAATGTAACTTATTGCGAAGTACTTAGGTTGGTCCCACTTGCATGGTAAATAATGCTTAGCAGTCGGGTTACTAATAACAATACATTTTATTTCAGCGTTTTTAGTAATGTTCATGATTATTTGTTGGATTTATGCTGATTTCACGTGGCCACGACGAATCGCTTGAGATCTTATTTGTGAAATCGATCGATTGGCTATGAGTTATGAGGGAACATACAACCGGACATACATACATACGAGCCAAAAATACATTACCCGGCCGCCTTTTGGGCTGCGCCGGAGTCGGATAAAAAAACTGAAATAACAAGCATTAGTGTTGGTACAGGAAATCAGGTCACCGCACAATTTATTACAGAGAAAATAGCGCTAAAGTAATATAAGTAGTTGATATTTATTTTTGGGATAAGTGCTTAGCAGACTGTTTATTTGTTTAAATAAAGTATTTTAAAAACATAACCTTAGTTTTATCGCTAAGTGAATTATTATATTGTTGCAAAACTTCAATGTACTTACCGAAAAACATAATTGCTAGACAATTGGAAGTTGACTACTGTACAGGAAATCAGGTCACCGCACTGCTCTTGCGCGTACATTGCAAGCTCATCCTGATTGCGCAAATTCCACTCAAGTTATCTGCCGAGCATAGTACTTTAGTACTAGTGCCAAATGTTTGTCAAGCTAGCGACTAACAAACGAACCCAATCCACAGATAAACCTTGTCGGTTTCGGCGGATTGGAGGTATATGTTGTGTGTATTTTCTTTTTTTTAAATAAAAAAAAATTAAATAAACATAAAACAATGTAGACAATGTGGAACTTGCGTCTAACTTAGATTGGAGTGACTTTACTTTTATACCATAGGAATCATATAAAAACCCAGGAAAAAATTAAAAAAGCAACAATAATTTTTTTTGGGGTTTACGGGGTCACAAAATATGCGAAAAATAAAGTTAGTCTAATAACATTAAACTTATTAGATTTCGTATTGTATTCTTATAGAGGTGTACATGCATAAAATCATTATTTTACAAGATAACTCAAATATTGATAAACGCTTTATACATTATAAGCGTCATGTTAAGGAGTCACGTCGTAGTCTAAGGGCGATTTGTGTGGCGCGTTTTAGTACCACGTGACTATATATATTGACTTTTCGACTGGTTATATTATAAAAGTATTAGTCGCAGAGAAAAAAATACTACGTTTATTTATCTTTTAACGCGTCCTCTCCTATTCTGTTAAATCATTTTTTGGTGCAAGTTCTCCATTGTTGATTTGTGATTTTTGTACGAAAATATACAAACAGAGAAGGGAATATGAAGGCTGCATGTAGGTATAGAAAATTATGTACGAAACAATAAAACGTTCGGCGCTACCGCGATAGGCATCATCATATCGTAGCATTGGCTTGTTCCTTCCGTACACTCTTTGACAAGAATCTCGGTTAATACTGCATTAATTTTGAGTGGTTTGAAAGACATAGCAAAATGAACATGCTAATTTGTCTTTCAAAAAGACGCACTTTTATAAAATATCTCGAAACAAACTCGAATGTATTAGAATCATTAGTAGTCATCCAGAGCGCTGCGTGCGTGCCGCGCGTCCGCGGGTCATTGTTCTGTTAGACGGAGAGGCGGTACTAACTAATTGTACGCGCATTTTTAAACATGATTTCTCAACTTGAAACAATTCTTTTTTTATTTTCATCTATACTTAAAAGTAATATTCTAGAGACAAAGAGAGAGAGAACACTGAAATTGCACCACCAGATGAAAGAATTAAAAATGATATGATTGATTGACTTATTTGGTTTTCATAGCTATAAGGTCATGTAAAAGTTGGGGTACAATAAATAAATATTATAGTTACCCTAACTGTTGCAATTCAACACTAAGTAGTCTTTGACTTTGTTTTGCCGTGTAATATGTCTTGCCAGTAGGCAAAACTGTATCACAAGTGTGTAGTAAATGGAGTACTCTCCATTTGCTTCCTTGTTCATTTGTTTGACTTATTAGATACTTTTACATAAACAGGTCAACTACACCAAAAATTTGCGCTTTGTCTTTATTTTGACAATAATTTGCTTTTTACCATTTGTCACAAATACGTTAGTGACCGCTTTATTACATCATCCAGTGCCACCTACCAGAAAGATGCATGTCCAGCTGTGGGCTGTAAATGATAACTGTATCATCATCATCATCAGCCATTTGACGCCCACTACAGGACACAGGCCTCCCTCATGGTTTTTCAAGCTTCCCGGTCTTTGGTCGCCCGCATCCAGCGACTCCCTGCCACCGTAACCATCTGGTGGAGGGCCTGCCCAAGCTGTGTCGTCTGGTCTGCGGTCGTCAGGTCAGAACTTTTCCACCCCAACAGCCATCAGTTCTCTGAGCAGTTCTTTGATGCCCCACCCATGGCCACTTCAATTAAGTAACTCAGCGAGCTATATGAGAACTCGGGTTTTTGTGTGGATCTCTTCATTCCTGATTCGATCACGCAATGAAACTCCTAAGGTAGCTCTCTCCATTGCTCGTTGGGTGACCTTAAGCCTTCTTATGAGGCCCATAGTCAAATTAGTCAGCGACTAGATCTCACATCCATAATTCATCACTGGCAACACACATTGATTATACACCATCTTAAGACACTGAGGTATTTTGGACGCGAAAATGTGTTTTCCCGAACGCTGCCCTTCCGAGTTGGATTCGATGAGATTCTTTCTCAAAGTTGGACTTATCTAACTGGATTGTTTGTCCCATGCATACTTAGTGGTTGACAACTTCGAGGTCTAAGTAGCCAACGATACCTGAATGCCCCTCTTAAAAAACCGCCTACTAAAACCAGCTTGTACCAGTTTACGTGCTCGCCACTGCTCAATCCACGTATAACCGGCCTCAGTGTATTTGTTATCAGGACACGTAGCGATTTTATGCACAGTATAAGCCTGAGCTAAGGAAGGGCATTATATTTCTACCGGCACCTTCCATAGGACCTCATACCTAACTCTACTCTACGCCTACGGTACCTACCCTGTCAGCATTGCCTGGCCGTGTGATGACCTCTAGTTAAAAGTTTAGTTCAGAGAGCTTAGATTTTTCGTAGCAAAAATGTCAGAATACTTAGGTATACATAGCAAAATTTCCGGCTGTGATGGTAGCTCGGAGGATAGATGAATTGCATTACATAACATCCACACTATACTTACAACCAAATGGCAAGTACCTCCGTTATACATTTATGTGCGAAAGTGTAAGTCATTTCATGTCTCTAACACTTACGGACTTGTTTATAATGTCTCTGCCAGTCTCTTTAAGTAAGACACTATTCAACTTAAATGAGCGATTTAACTTTTTATGATTTATAAAAAGTTCGAGCTAAAAAGCTTTTGGTTTTTTTTTAATTTCATATTACGCATTTCATTCATTCTTATGTAGTCTGTGGTTGTGTCAGAAACGCTTTGTTGTTCTAAAGTCCCAAAAAAGAATTATTGACTAAGTTTTTTTTTTAAACTCAAAGTTGAACCGTACATGAAACTTGAAACATGACAGAAAATATTGAAAATGTGAGGTACATTTGCGATGCAGAAAAGTAGGTGCAATTGCAATTTTTGGCCGCCATAATCGCCTCATCTGGCAACACAGCGAAACAGCTTTTTGTGTTTGACTCATGAGTGCACACCACAGATTAAAGACACTGCTTAAAGTAGGTTTGAGGGAAACTTAACGAGACTTTAGTTGCAGAGGGTTCATAGCTTAACTAATTTAGAGATTTGACTTTATAAATCACAATTTAGTTAAGATCTGTCTTAAGACTGACATAAATCACACTGAGGGCTGTTTTACTGGAATTTGGTTTTGCAAAAATAAATTATTTGCCGTATCGTTATGAAATGTCAAATGTATTACAAGTAATGGATATTGCGGGCACATAATTGTTTTTGCGATTGTTTACACTTCCGGGTGACATGATGCTAAGGCAGAATGATCAGATGCTAAAGCATTTGTTTTTAAGTTGCTGGCTTTTACCCGACTGCGGTGAAGCCCAAAAGGGGGTTTAATGGGTTTGTCTCGTATATATGTAGGTATGTAAGTATGTCCGATTCAATGTTACCTCATAACTCCTTAACCAATGGACAGCAGATGTTGATAAACAATATCTTAATCGATTCGTCACGTTTGCGCGAGTGTCATAGGCTATTATGAATTCAGCATAAAGCCAACAAAAAAAAAAAAAACACTAAAAAGACAAAAATAAAAAATAACCGACAACCCAACTGCTGAGCATTAACTACTAAGCAGGCGGGACCCAAACAGTTTAACTCATTACGAGGTACCTAGATTGGTCCCACCTGCTTAGATGACAATGCTCAGCAGTCGGGTTGTTGGTTATGTTTTATTTTACTTTTTTTTGTATAACCTGCGACAGTAATGACTAAGCTAAAGGTAATCGCTCAGAATATCAAAAGTCGATAACGCGCAAGCCATTAAAATCACCGTTCAAAATGATGTTACATCAGCTAATGACACGAGCCAATATTTGTATGGAACCGACCCCCGCCCCTCAGACGATGGGATGAAAAATCACCTTGACTAATGTAAACTGAAGTTTCATTAGCCGCGTCATGAAAACCCACGTGAAAAATGGTTGAGCCATCGATTGGAACCCATCTTGCAAGTTTGGACGGGCTTATGCCACAAAGTTTATTCGTGATTTACTCATCAAGCTTGGCACATCAGGCTGGCCGTTCAAATGGGGCACGTTGCCAGCATCTTAGGAACTCTTCCCAGCGGCAACGGTCCAAATATTTTTTTTAATCTGTAGTTCTTAATCATCATCAGCCATTTGACACCCACTTCAGGACATAGGCCTCCTTCGTGGTTTTCATAACCATGAGAGGATTTGCCATAATCGCCACGCTTGGCATGCGGGTTGGCGATCGTAGTACGCGGTAATTGATTTCCTTAGTCGCCTTCTACGACATCCACGGAAGGAAACCGAGTGACACTATTCTTAATCCAGTGCCACACGGATCTTAATGTAATAATAAATAACTATTATTATTAATTAGTTTATTGCACATAAGTAAAAAATACAATGGCTATATAAATTTTAAAAAATTATTATCTTCAATTGTTTATTGATTTATCTACCGTGCCCGAAAACATTCTTAATATCATTTTAATGGAATAAATCTGAAAATAAATAATTATTTGTTTACTCGGGGCTGCAAGTGATTTAAAATGCTTCGGCCAGATGTCGCTGCCTGTATATAATACAAATAAGTTTGTAAAGAGGCTCGAAATTTCGCTGATGCCTTCACTTGCCCATTAGCTCAGTTGGGAGAGCGCTGGCACGGTTAGCCAGAGGTCATGGGTTCAAGTCCCGGCATGGGTGGAATTTTTAGCCTTTACATAGGTTTTTAAAATGATCCTGAGCACGCGTTAGGGCAATAAAAATAATATAATTATTTCTTTATTTTACTTTTTTTAAGCTCATTCGGGAGGTCATGGGTTCGTATCCCGACAAGGACCAATGACTTGGTTCACTAGGTTACGTACATTTGTTAATTTATAGTAGCAATACCACTCTCTAACGGTGAATGAAAACATCGTGAGTAAGCCTGAGTGCCTGAGGTGTTCACAAACCTTCCTCACAATGTTTTTCACAACCGCTAACGAATGACATTGCTAATATCACTTCACATAATATGTACTTAACTTAGAATAAATGCTTAATCTACTGTCATCCGTTTTATTAGTGAGTAAAATAACCTTCTCGAGTTTAACTGGACCTTTCTGAAACTACGAGCGGTGGAAGCGGAGCGGTAGAGTCGGCTTCTTATTCGGAAGGTCTTGGATTCAACTCCCGCTATATACCAATGACTTTGTTTTCTAAATTACGTAGATTTGTGAAGTTATAAATACCACTCGCTAACGAAGGCAAACATCGTGAGGAAACCCGAGTGTCTGAGGTGTTCGAATACCTCAGCGCTTGAAATTGGCATTCCATGGTGGGCACGAATGGTGATTAAGCCCATACTCTCTCTCTCTCTTAGAGAAGGCTTGTGCCCTGCAGTGAGACGTCGAATAGGCTACAAAAGTATATAGGTATATATTGCAGTGCTTACAATAATTGGTTTTCTATACTGTTGTGACTATGTATAGGTTAAAGGAAAATACATACTTGAGTACAACGAATGGGCAGCCTTAAACTAGACGCACAAGGCTTTAGACTCAAAAATAGTCACTGTACAGAAGACACCTAAATTCAAAAGCAACTATCCACAGAAATTATCTCTACGTGCAGACCGTAAATTGAAACCCCACACCTACCTCCGAACCTATTTCCGCTACCTAGAACTCGCCTGTCATGCACCCCACAGAGTTAAGAGAAATGGTTTAAATCTATACCTACCTAGTCTGAACACAAATTCTCTTCCAAGGTAGTCACTAATATGATAACTACAGCGTGTTTTAGAAAAGTCTAATACACACAGCTAATACAGCTTCTTTCCGAAGGGCCGCTAAAACTTAAGTGGATTTATTTTACTCATCAGTATAAATATCTTTTGTTATGGGACCAATTCTAGAATCGCAAAAAAATATCAGCTGTGTCGAACATTTGGTAGAACAGGTATGAAAATTAAGTACGAAACAGTTAATTTTTTTTGGCGATTTCAGAGTTGGTTTCATAAATGTTGTTTGTATTTTTGAGTAAAATAACACTTGATAACAGAATAACAGAATGGTTAGCATTCTGTTACACGCTGTATAACTATAATAGGGTCATAATACAGATGTTTTTCTCTTAATTAAAAAAATTAGGAACCTTAAACCTCAATTATTTTATTTCCCAGATCCAGTTTCTATAAGACTATCCACATTACAATATGCCGGCGACATGCGAGCGCCACGATTTCAATCAAAAATAATCCTTGGCATTGTAAAATTGAAACTCAGCAACAGTTGTTACATCTCATTAAAAGCAATATCTATCTATTCATGTCACTAAATTTATATACCTAAATCCGTAAAACCTAAAAAAATAAATTTGGAAATAATTTGCGAACAGCACCACACAAGTCATTTTTCCATACATGAAGAAGAAGAAGAAGAAAGACATTTATTATACCGACAAGACACATCACAGAAACAAAATAAACAGATAAGTTACATAATATGCACAGCAACAGAAAGAAAACTAAATACACAACAGACAAAACAAGTAAATAAAACAGGACCACAGAATATGAGGTCCAAGTTGACACACCACATGAAACCTTACATGAAGGACAGGAAAACTTTTTAATTTCATAAACAGTTGAATCGCTCGTAGCCCCGGCTGCCTGAGTGATCTTAAACGATCACGAAGGTTAAGCAACAGAGGGCGCGTTCAGTGCATGGATGGGTCGCCGTCTATGCCTAACGCTAGTGGCATTTTTCCGAGCGGTTCCGTGCTTCGCAAGGCACGTTAAGCTGTTGGTGCCGGCTGCCGTCGATAGATGGCAGTCGTTAAGCCAAGTCAGAGGCCTTAGGGCGGCTTGACAACTTCTGACAGTAGACGAGCCACTAGTCTACAAGCCTCCACCAATCCGGACATGGCCCCCGTGGTGGAGTATGGCCTATACCTTCCTCAGCGAAGAGACCCGTGCCCCTCGGTGGGGACATAAAGGGTTGATGATGATGAAACAGTTTCTGCGGTGTCCCATAGAAAAAATATGTGCTAGGTGTCACAATTTTTGGAATAACAGCCGTTATTAGTCTGAACGCTGTTGAGGTTTGTATCAAATGCAGAGTTTTTTGCTGGCTGTTCTTGTACTGACATTAATATATTAAAGAATGATGTATTCTTTTTATACTTCACTTTATGATTGACGTTTTACTGAAAGGTAATATAATTACATGTATCGTATTAATTTACTTGTACGATAAGAGAAGAAACTTTGTCAGTGCCCCTAGGCGAACCTTACCCCAGTATTTATTATTGTTAATATGCAACCTAATCGCTAAATATTGCGCTACTCCCTCCATAACACAACAAGCGCTTGAATCTTATACCTAGGTGGATTCGCCCTTAAAATCTGCACCCAATGGCATTCAAATTAGTGTCAAAACCGTAAAATTTTGACCTGAGCGTTGTTGTTCGCTAAGCGATGAAATGCGATTTCTCACTGTCCCTTGCCTTCAAATCTCTAATTTTTGGACCTTCGAATGAACGACCCACCTAAGCTTGGTTCAATTCTGCATACCGCGTCAAATTGATTCTGGCAACCTTTCCTATCGGCCCCTAAGTACGTGGACGGACAACCAAAATATTTAGAGATGATTAATCGTCATCCGTACCAATATCACTCTGCTTTTAATAGAATAGTGTACCGACGTGCCCGTAATAATATTATGAATAATGGGCAGGCAGATGGCGCTGGCGCGTTATGAAGTTATTATCGAATATTATTGAGCTGTTACGCAGGGAGTATCTTTAAACAATATAGATCAGAACTTTTCGCTTGTGCCATACCTAGGTTGTAAAGTATAATGTACATCTTACTAATTTACCAAATAAATAAATACGTAAAATAAATTAAATCCTCCCGAAAAGCAGGCGGGGAGGGGCTACGAGTCAATATGAACTTTGTTAACTATGTTAGCAGACCTTACCTCAGAGAGAGAGTATGGGCTTAATCACTACGCGTGCCCGCCGGGGATTGGAAATTTCAAGCGCTGAGGTGTGTAAACACCTCCTACACTCGGGTCTCCTCACGATGTTCTCCTTTACGGTTAGAAAGTGGTAATGCTACTACAACAACAAAAAAAATTATTTGTCCGGCGATGGATGACGACATTTTGGATCTTCGAATCTGAGACCTAGCATGGCACGCTCCATAGCTCTTTGTTCTCCTCAAGCTATGGAACGGATTAAATACATCGTAGGAAATAATCCCAGCGGTACATTAATCATCAGGCCTAGTGGCGTGTGAACTTGAATGGCCCTCCATTTCCGACACGGCAACGCACGCTGAATGCAGTACGATGAATTATTGAGTGCCATCGACTGACGTGGCGGTCTGCCGACTTTCCATACCGCCGAAGGATTCAGGTTTGCAGTTTTGCGTACACGCTGAAATAGGTATGCAAAATGGCGTCGGTTTGAAAGCCGCGGTTATGTAATTACCTAGTTACTAAAAATGCCATCTACTTAGACGATTACACTTAAGCATAAGCATTTATACAGAGGCACACTAGTATTGAATTAAAAGAATTTATAAAATAATATGGTGTTTATCAATCGCATAAAATACAAAGAACAGACTTGACAAGACAGATAACATTGATGTATAAAGAAAGGAGGCTTCTACTCAACCACAGCCATTGAACTACACAAAGCATAGAGGTTTCATCTCTTAACATAAAAAAAAAATAGTCAAACAATCTTGTTTCAAAAAATTTGTATATTTAGTACAGTCTCTCCGTCTATCAGAATAATGACCCACGGAACCGCCGCACGCACGCACCGCTCTGGCTGGCTACGTGTAAGTAAAGCCTTCGTGAAGCACTCATAAGCAGCCGGTATACGTCCCACTGTAGGGCACAGGCCTTCTCTCAGAGAGAGTATGTATGGGCTTAACCACCACGCGTGCTCACTGCGGATTGGCGATTTCAAGCGCTGAAGTATGTGAATAGCTCAGACACAGCGAGTGGTATTGCTACTATAACTTCACATGTGTACATAACTTGTTTGTACCGTGGCCTATTAAGTGATACGACATGCTGTTGATATTGGCGGTTTGCTGGTGTGGGAGAAACCGGAAGACTTAAATATTGTGTTGTGCACTCACTTCAGGACCCCACATGAACGTTCATTAAGTTTTAATTTAGTTTCTATAAGTTGTGTCACATATTATTGCTGTAAAATAATTCATGTACTCTTCATGAATTACTCAATACACGCCCTCACCTTAAACTTACACATAATAAAGTTCTTAGTGAGATATGTTTTTGGATGCATGCCTAGTACATATTTTTATTACATATCTAAGTTTAGAATAAGTGGCATGTTTCTGTAATATCTCCGTATTAAATAAATAAACTTAGAAAACAAAGTCATAGGTACATGCCCGAACTAAGGATCGAACCTAGGTCTCGCGCTTCCGAGTCCAATGTTCTACCCACTAGGCTACCACCACCTCTAAACATTTTGCCGCAAATGTCAATGCCACTCCAATC
Organism: Yponomeuta cagnagella; assembly: GCA_947310995.1. Classification (NCBI taxonomy): domain Eukaryota; kingdom Metazoa; phylum Arthropoda; class Insecta; order Lepidoptera; family Yponomeutidae; genus Yponomeuta; species Yponomeuta cagnagella. The sequence continues at coordinate 7,124,358 of OX371293.1, forward strand.
TAAATTAAAAGCAAGTTTCCGAAAACAGTGAGTTGGTTTAGGACCAACCAACGTTTACCACCACTCGTGAAGCACCCTGCTATCAAATTAAAAGTTTTGGTTACACATTATCTTTATCCAATAAATTAATATAAGATCGGCAATGGATGATTCATTGAAACTACTGGTTGTCTACTTACCAATCGTATAACTCGTGCAACTTCACTCGGCGTGTCGCGCGATTCGATCTTCTTCGCGAGATATGCCTATTTAATTTGCGTGGTTATACCATTGAAATGATATATTGTACTGCTGTTGTATAGTAAGCTACGAAGTAGAAGCAAATGACAGCTATCGTCGTGCTTATATAATTTTATTAGTTAAACTAAGTGTTTACTAGTCTCCAGGCCCAGCTATCGCGGCGCGCTTGTGTATCTTTAATTCATGCCCGGGTACATTGGGAATACTCCCGGGCAAGGTAAAGCAATAATTAGGACAGGCCTCTAGTCCCTCTTGAATTCTATCTCCAACTATCCAGTTATAGAGGACATAAACAACGCAGTTACGGAGTCGTAAATTACATAGTACGCACTCCAGTGAGATGATTAAACGCTGCATAATACATAGCGCCAGTTTGACACCGAAAGCCCAGGAATTGTTTGGACATTAGCTTGGTGGCTTAACACGTTAGGAAAGAGAAGCATTCTTTGAGTTTCATTTTTCGTAAGCGTAGGGTGGAGGGTAAGGGCCAAAACGATGGCAAAGTTACGAACGGCATCGTGTTGCCGAGATACTAGAGTATATGAGAAAAATCGGACATTTCGAAATTTCAAGATAGCGGCCGAGTTATCGACTTTCGAAAATTATGAACTCTGAATGGAAACTTGGCCCCCTATTTATGCACTTGTCATTTTTCGCTCACGCACTTATCATATTATTTACCAATGAAAAAAATGTTCATACCTTTTTTGCAGATCGTTTTAGCATAAAGTGTCAGATCAATCTCGCAAACATGTTAATAGTGACTTTTAGGACCCACCAGCGAGAACCTAGGAGCACGATCCTGGGATTGATAGCATTGATGACAAAAACGGCCGTTTTTTGCGTTAACACTTTCTAGTCCTAGGTTTTTTGCTTTTGTTTCATGGCCAGATTGAGAGATTTATCTGACACTTTTCGTAAAAACGATCTGCAAAAGAAGATATGATTTTATTTCATCGGTGGCGCTAGTTAGACCCGTGGACCCCCTTAAGATGACATGGAATAAGATAATATGTCAAGCGATGCTAAAACTACTGCTTTATACGGGGTGGTTCAAAAAGATTAAATGATCAGGCATAGATTTGCATACCGAATGCAATTTTCCAGAGGTTTTTGGACCACATCGTTTATCTCCGGAGTTGTTTTCATAATAAAAAGGTTAATCTGTCATCCGTTTTATTGGTGAGTAAAATAACTCAATCATCATCATCAACCCATTATGTCCCCACCGAGGGGCACGGGTCTCTTCCCTGAGGAAGGTATAGGCCATACTCCACCACGGGGGCCAAGTCCGGATTGGTGGAGGCTTGTAGACTAGTGGCTCGTCTACTGTCAGAAGTTGTCAAGCCGCCCTAAGGCCTCTGACTTGGCTTAACGACTGCCATCTATCGACGGCAGCCGGCACCAACAGCTTAACGTGCCTTGCGAAGCACGGAACCGCTCGGAAAAATGCCACTAGCGTTAGGCATAGACGGCGACCCATCCATGCACTGAACGCGCCCAGTGTTGCTTAACCTTCGTGATCGTTTAAGATCACTCAGGCAGCCGGGGCTACGAGCGATTCAATAACTCAATACCACTCGACAACTTAGGAAAACATCGTGAGGAAACCTGAGTGTCTGAGGTAATCAAATACCTCGGCGCTTGAAATTTCCAATCCGCGGTGGGCACGCGTGGTGATGAAGCCCATACTTTCTCTCTGAGAGAGGGCCTGTGCCCTACAGTAGGACGTATATTACTTTGGCCTATCTTCTTCTTCTTTAAGTGCCGTCTCCTATCGAAGGTTGGCAACCAATTCAGCTATCTTGCCGAACGATGATGATGATTGTTCCGACCGGTTTCGGCCATGGCGACCACTTTGACCCCTAATCAGTGATGAGGCGCTGGTGCGCTCGAAGATGGCTTATGTAGCCTATCTTCACGGCGAAACTCCGTGCACACTGAGGGCACGTGAGAATGCCGTTCTCGTAATTATATATTATGGCAGCAGGTGGGCGAGCCTTTAACTGGTCGCGTTTGGTATCCAGGTCAGCTTTACGCTGAACCTCGAACTCTGTTAAAACCAATGTCGTAAGTTGTGCAGCCATGATATCCTTGGTCTCCCCTGGAATCTTGCCGTACGATAAGTTACTTTGGCCTTTGCATCTACGTAATGAGATGATTTATACAGCGACCAGAGGCACCTTCACACACACACTAGATGGGTGAAGGGACCACTCGGGCACTGCAGGGCCTGGAACTATGTGTTTGGGACGTAAATAGTCTGCATTATTTCTGAAACTTCCATTAGATGAGGACAGTCGATTGGTACAATTCGAATATAGCCCATGAAATTCATTCTCAATACCAATGCTATCATGCAACTTCAGGAATTTATGGTCGGTTGTCTTTAGAAATTATGGTCAGCTGAAATTCCCGATATAATTGCGATGCTGTTCGAAACGATTGTTCTCCTGGGCGCTCGAATGGTACGGAAATGCACAGAAGGTCGGTCTGTTTTTATTTAGTTTTAAAATATACTCCTACTTTTTTGGCATTTGGCCTCAGCCTGGGTGTATTTTCATGTTTTTGATGTCCTAGCCCGGTTACCATAGCACAGGGTATCCTAGTTTCGGAACAGGTCATGTGATTGTGTTGCGTGGAAATAATAATAATAATTTTCTATTGATTTTTTTTAATTGGTTTATCAACGTCTCACTTCAGGGCACAGGCCTTTTACCAGAGAGAGAGAGAATATGGGCTTAATTACCGCACGTGCCCACCGCGGATTGATAATTTCAAGCGAGGTATGTGAACACTTCAGACAGTCAGGTTTCCTCACGATGTTTTCCTTCATTGTTAGCAAGTAGTATTGCTACTATAACTTCACAAATGTACGTAAGTGAGAAAACAATAAGCTGGTATTCGAACCTATAATGGATTTTCTTTGATTACTAAAATAATAATAACTTCTGAACAACACAATCACTTGCCCTGGCACCAATCTAGGACACCTTTTGTTGTGGTAACCAGAGAAGGACATAATATGCAAAGACAGATAAGTCTAAACTGAGGCCATTTGTTTTTACCAAATTTAGTACAGCGGCATCCAGTGGGAGTCGAATCCACGACCCCTGTTTTGGTAGCCAAACGTGCAAGCCGCTATACCAACGAGGCAGAAAATCTAGGTGTTACTAAATAAAATAAAAAAGAAATTATAGAATTAAAAACGCAGGTTCCGTGGTTGGCTGTCTAATTATGCCGACATAATATGAGGAAGGTTTTTTTGATTGATTGATATGAACTGAACACAATAATTGAGTTCACAGTATAACTTACAACGTTTGCTCTACTGACGTAGGGACGTTTAATTCATCGAAGTAATTTTCAATGGAATTTGTACGAAGTTCTCTTTTTATAATATGATCAACCATTATTCGATTTTATCCGTCTATTTCGTATCATCATCATCATCATCATTCAGTCACAAGAAGTCCACTGCTGGACATAGGCCTCCTCCATGGATTTCCAAAAAGACCGGTTGGAAGCGGCCTGCATCCAGCGTCTTCCTGCCACTTGGATGAGGTGGCAGGAAGACGCCTATTTCGTATGCTTACCAGTTAATTTCTTGCACCACCTGTGGTTGATTGGTAGAAAATGCCTATAGCATTAAGTCCGCCACATTGCCATTGTATTTTTTGCTTATGTGCAATAAACGTATTAATAATAATAATAATAATTCGTAAACCCTACAACTGTGATACTTTTCCTTTTAAATTTCTATCGTAACCCCCTGATCCTGTCCTAATTTTTGCAAAGATACTTTTTTTGTCGGCGTAATTACCTATTCGAGTCGACTTTCTATCCGATTCTTGCTTCTAGATATTAATTCTTGCCAACGTTCACTACATTCTTGTGACGTCATAAATTCCGATGCGTTTTGGTTGCAAATTGTGTTGAATGCTGAATACCTCAGTCCCACAACAATTTATTGATCTATTGATTGCTTGTAAAGCATTTAAATTTTACAACAATACGCTGGTTATTTCGAGATTAGATTGGGGTGAAATTGTATCATAAAGTACACCTAGAAACTCTACCTAGGCGGTAGAGACATCGACGGCATCTTAGCAGTTGCTAGACAGTATATTTCATCCTCATCAGCCATTTGACGCCCACTGCAGGACATAGGCCACCTTCGTGGTTTTCATAACCATGAGGGGTTTTGCCATAATTGCCACACTTGGCAGGCGGGTTGGCGATCGCAGTATGCGGTTGGAATCTCAGGAAGACACTGCTGCTCATCTTCTTGTAATTGATTTCCTTAGTCGCCTTCTACGACATCCACGGAAGGAAATAGAGTGACGCTATTCTTAATCTGGCGCCACATTTATGAGGATATTATGTAATATATCTTAACTAACCTGTAGTTTCAACGTTACTGATATTTTTACTGAAATTCACTTTTGCCTTTGCATCTAAGTAATGAGATGATTTATGCAGCGTCGAGTGGCACCTTCACTCACACTAGATGAATAACGTTTCGTCTGTGAAACAGTTCCCTTTTCGTAAATAGATATTTGAATACAGTTTTTTTTTTTGCAAACCTATAGGTTAGGTTAGGTTAGAACTGTGACCAACACACGCACGAGCCGAGCGAGCGAAGCGAGCGTGCCGCGGCAGCGGCCGGCGAGTGCTAGGAAAATTCTATCCATTTTACTAGGTTTTCCTAACCTTTAGGTTAATCTATAGGTTTGCCCTAACCTTCTTACCAATATAATAATGATAAATCAACTGAATGAATATTACGCTAAGTAAAACATACGCTACTAAAAAGTTGGCATTTTGAAAAAATGTCATTATAAAAAGCAAACCAAACAAACAGTTGGCAACTGCGAGGTTGGGAAATAAAAAAAAATAATAAGAAAAGTTGGCAAATGATTATTCCGCAAAATAATATTCTTCGAAACGTTAGTTGCCAAATGAAAATCGGCCAAAAATGTTTCTGCAAAAAGGCAGAGAACCTTGCCCAACACCTATACTGCCACCGCTGTTGTCGTTTCATATTCGAAGAGTTATGAATATAAAATAGAATGTAATTCAAATGTAAGAGTTCGCTTGTGACCTCGAGATGGAGCCTAATTCACACGCGGTCCGCTATCAGCAACTTTTTAGCTCGAACGCGTTAATATTCATACCACTATAACTGTCGATAATATTGCCACGGTACGTTATTAGCGTGTGACTTGTTCTAATAAAGTTACTGTGTCTCTAGGGCGAGATAACGGGAATGGTACGTGCTTGAGCGAGGTTCATTTTCATAGAAATTTGTGAAAAACGTCTGCAAAGTACATAGGTTTAGTGCTAAGTATAGTCTATCAATCACTCCGTACTCGCCCACTGCTGGGCCGGCGATCTTTCTACTCGTCAATACAACTTTTACTATGGGGCCAAATAAGTCAGAGCAAAAAATAAATCAGCTGTTTCATACATTTGGCGCAGTACTGCTTCTATCTTATGTATGGAACAGCTCATTTATTTTTTGCTCTGATTTGTTTGGCCCCATAGCAAAAGTTGTTTATATTTATGAGTAAAAAGCCGCTTTAAAGTTTGGCAGTTGACTAAAATGCCACCCAGTATAAAAAATGAAGTCGTTAAAAAAATGTGCTGGTCCACGCCAACATTACTAACTACAAATTTATGGTGTATTTTTGCATGAAACACCCCTTTTTGGGTAAAATTAACGCACTCTCTATTTTGATACATCTCGTGTTATCAGAAATAAATCAGTCAAGAGTGTCCCTAGATTTCAATGTAACAGGTTTGGAAGACAATAGTTTTGATGTCCTTGCCTGGTTACCGTAGAACACGGTATCCTAGTTTGGGACCAGGACAAGTGATTGTGTTGTGTGGATGCGAAACAACATCGAACAAACACAGTAAAACATGACAAATATCAGTGGTTGCATATATTTTAATTCCATAAGAATAGTATGTTTTGTGTGGAATATCTGAATTTTTTTCGCGATTTCGAAGTAAAACTTGTTTGCCTTTTCAGACGCATGTAGGAATTTTGTTACCTACTCGTTGTACATGCCTTTTATTCTAACCTTATCCGTAAAACCACATTCGTCCACAGCTAGACATAGGCCTGCCAAAAGCTGACCACTTACTTATACCCTCGGCCGTTGATAGTTAGTCAGTCCAGCGAGCTTGCGACCACGACTCTTACGCATAACTTGCCAGTTCGTCTCCATTAGAGAACATTTCGCCGGCTCCGGAGAGCAAAATGATAACCGCTACTATTATAGTTTTAATATTATTGCAATTTCAAGATCCTGAGGTGCTAATACATCTTACCATTTTTTTTCAGACTTTTCTTGCGTTTACTTAAAAAGTTAGAAGAAAATATTATTTTATTCAACGATTTTTTTGGATCTAACAATATACCATAACATTGCTATAGCAAAATATTTTTGTTAATTACGCATAATAATCTACTATTATCTTAATATTCCAGTAAATAGTACCTATCGCGTCTATGACAAACGCACTATATAATTTTATTCTCGTTCAAAATTTCCTGAGCTGAACAACGAAGTATGTTGCGGTCTTTTTCTGCCGTGTTTACCCAGAAAAAACGTAGAACTTACGCACGTTTTGTAAATAACAACGAGAATAAAATGATAATATTACATTATTGACATTGCTGGAGAGTTCGTAGATTGTAGAATATCATGACAGGACTCTATTACAATATTCGTATGAATGAAGCTTAAACCAGAAAAAAAATGCTAATTGCGTGTTAGCAACACATGTTACTGTAAAATTAAGTCTAATGTTTTATTTCCTAACTATCTCAAGTTCAGTGTAATCTTTTAAAATTTCAACTAAGTATAGAGATAACAATAAATATTAGCTATCATTTAAGCTAACTCCCAAGTTCCTACCTAGGACCCAAAAGGAGTAGTCTCATTAAAGCGGTTTTTTAATTTTCCTGTGAAGTTGTGTTTTTGCATTTATAATTTTATTCTCGGGAGCCGGCGATTTATACCCCATCGGCTTATCATTTCGTCTGCAGATGTGACCAGCCAACTGCCACACATAATATACCTTACCAATGCAGAAACTGATAACGCAGAAATGGACTGTGAAAACTAGCAACTCATGAGTCAAAACTAATGAGGCAGTCACTTCAACAGATCGAAGAATAGACAAAGGCAATTGAATTCACAGTACAGTACATCCACGAAACCACATCCAAAACCTTCGAGAATACTCTGCCGCATTGTTCGAAGCTATTCGTTTAATTATTGAACGAAACACATGCCCCGTGCCAGCCTGAACACAATCTTGCGCCAGCAACAATAGATGCGACAGTCCTTTGTGCAGCGGCGTGCATTGAAGGGGCGAGATTTCCGTATAGGAAATGTTTCAAGGCCTTCCGGTACCAGTGGGATTTGACCCAGAAGTCAAAATGGTGCAAAATAAATCTCTCTCCTGTTAGCCGATCTCGACCCATTGTTGACTGAGAGAAAGAGATCGTTGACTGAAGAAAAATCAACTTGAATGAAATTAAAAAACCCGGCCATGTGCGAGTACGAAGGGTTCCTTACCGTTATCTATTTGAATATTTCAAGCGTCTACCTGTTATTGCTATCGAGCAATAAACGGTAAAAAAATCACGTTTGTTGTATGGGAGCCCCCCGTTAAATACTTATTTTAGTCTGTTTCTAATATTTGTTGTTATAGTGGCAACAGAAATACATCATCAGTGAAAACTTCCTGTCTAACTATCACGGTTCATGACATACAGCCTGGTGTTAGACGGATGGACGGACGGACGGACAGCGGAGTCTTAGTAATAGGGCCCCTTACCCTTTGGGTACGGAACCCAAAAAAATCAACTTAAGTGCTCCACCTGTTCCTGAGAAAAAGACGACGGGCATCGGTTTTCTTTTTGAGGTACGGATAATAACCTTAATAACGTTAATTTGAAATGTTTACACCCGAGAGTAACCGTTGATTTGTGTTTTTAATAAAACCTTAGATTCAACAAAAAACGTAAAATTAAACGAAAACCCTACAACGGACTCTACGTTTCTTAGAAAGAGTCTTAAAGGTAGTAGATAAAAGACGTAACCAGGGAACATGACCCAATCAAATCAGTCTTACAGGTCTTAACCCTTCACGTGGCAGGAAGCTAGAGCGGCAGCGGTAGCTTGTTAAAGCGATGAAGGGTTGAGATTAGAACAAAGCACAGCTTCAAGATAACACTCAAAGAGGACAAGTCTATCACAGATTGCTGCTAAGTGAACAGTAGATTTTAAAAAGCTTTCCAATAGTTCACCGAAACATAAATATGATGAAGGTGTCAAGTTCGATTACAGCGAAGGCAATACATTTATTAAAAAACACCAAAACGTAAATGTGATTAAGAAGTACGGAAAGTTCAATTTCAGGGAAGGAAATGAAGAAAGACTGTTTAAGGTAGTAGGGATTCGCTAAGAGATTTCTTCAAAGAAACCAACATCTTAACAGTTGCATGTCAATACATTTATGAAAATATTATGTACGTTAGAAAAAATATCAAAGACTTCGAAAATGTTGGTGGCCACCATAATGTTAATACTAGAAATATCATCTTCTAGGCATCTTCAATACGTATCACTTGACACCTATTTGACAAATGTCTATTTTGCAAGAAGTTTCCTTCACAGTCACTAGATGGCGCTAAATAGAGCTCTTTATTCTGGCTACTGTATATTTTCGCTGCTCGTCACTAAATGGTTCTGTTGCTAATGCTAAAATAAAAAATCACTTGACTTAGGGTCTTATTTATAAAAAACGATTCCTTAAAACGCCTATTAAAATAGTCTGTAGTGGAGATTTTACAAGGAAAAGTCGTAACCACAGATCAAATAAACTTCCTCTTAGGAGTGCCTTAGAGGAATCGTGTTTTTATAAATAAGGCCGTAAGAGTCTTACTCATAAAAAGTTGATTCCACTAAAACACTCTTAAGACCGAGCTGAAGCTTATTTATGGCAGGAATTTCCGTTATAAACCGGACATATAATATATCACTGAAGATAATACCAAATAACTTCTAAGCAGGCGGGACTTAAGCTTAACACTGTGACTTTATGGCTAGTTTCTGAATTGAGAAATTCACTAAGTAAATGGTTGACTGCAGTGTTGTCTCTTCAAATTTCTCAGAAAAGAGCTTGACCAGAACGTTACTTAAGTATTTAGTTAGTGAAATTCACAATTCAGAAACCGGCCCTAAATCTACTCAGGTTGGTCCCTCCTGCTAAGTAACTGACGCTCGGCAGTCGGCATTTTCGATTTTTTTTATTTACCTCCGCGTTTCATAAAACTACAATTCACAGTTCATTATGACTATTCGACTTACACCGCGTAGCAGAATCCTACTTTTTAATCTGCGGGTTAATCGTCTATGCAAGCTAGGTACATCGAATTGTCGTAGTAAACAACGATTTGTAGTTCTATGAAATAAAGCTCAGGGCCGTAGTTTATTGGCAGCAGACTCTACATGTTAATCTGTAGGTCAATGGGCTTCGCAATTTTCATCAAACTGTCATAGTAAACTAGGAAATGTAGTTCCATGAAACATGCCCAAGGTTCGAATTGCAATATAAGCCGATATAGAGCTATATCCTATTTTATGTCATGAGTTCTCGGTACCCCTATATTAGTGCGTCACAGAATGCAGTGGTTGTCATTACTGAAATGAGCACTCGTTGCAAAGAGGCCATCGCTTTGTTCGCAACTCAATGAGCATCCCAGACAATGGGCCAGGCGATATTGACAACTGTAATTGTGTGGCAGCGAAATGTGGTGCATTTTTATCATCTTTTATGAAGCAAAACCCTCGTGGGAAGGCCGTTGCGCTTGTGGGAGCCCAAGAAGGATAAAAACTCTTTATGAAAAGCTTAACGTCAGAGATGACAGATAGGTAGTTTTTTGATTGTGAGTTGGATTGCTATGCTTGTAACAAATATTCGCTTCTCTACACAATCATCATATCATATCATATCATAAGCAGCCGATATAAGTCCCACTGTAGGGCACAGGCCTTCTCTCAGAGAGAGTATGGGCTTAAGCACCACGCGTGCCCACCGCGGATTGGCGATTTCAAGCGCTGAGGTATGTGAATAGCTCAGACACTCAGGTTTCCTCACGATGTTTTCCTTCACCGTTAGCGAGTGGTATTGCTACTATAAATTCACAAATGTACATAACTTAGAAAACAAAGTCATAGGTACCTGGAATCGAACCTGGGTCTCTCGCTTTCGACTCCACTGTTCTACCCACCACCACTTCTCTACGCATTGTGCCGCAAATGTCAATGTCACTCCAATCTAAATTAAACGCAAGTTCTCCATTATGAAAACAGTGAGTTGGTTTAGGACCAACCACCGTTCATCGATGTCCGTGATCCTTGATTATTGGTCGTGGCTCCCTCAAATTACTATTAAAGTACATTTATCAGAGTTAGTACATGCCAAAACGATCTGTGAAAGAATATATGATTCTTTCTGATGGTGGCACTACAAAACACCATGGAGCCCTTTAAAAGCCGACCCCAACCCCGCACCCAATTCTAATAACTTCATCGTGCATTTGAAAAGCGCTCGCGAGGTAACATTTATGACGTATAAGCCTCGCCATTACCGCATTTTATAGGGTCATGCTCGGCGCGCGCGCGTAATGCAAATTAATGCGCCGGGAGGAGATGTAAGGGCTTATTATCCAGGGCTGGCACACGCTGGAATTTGATGAAAATAGTTAATATTTTTTATTATAAATCGGGGAAAAAAAATATCTCAGCTGAAACAATTCGTTTGTAAAATTTAAACATATAAGGCGCTACTAGATACCAACTAGCGCCACTAGTAGAAAAAAAAAATTCTTTTATAACGCTTCTTTCGAAAACGTGAACACCATAAATCTCAATGAAAATGAAAAAAAAATCTAAAATAAAAAAAAATATTTAGAAAAGGGTTCAAAGAGTGGTTACTGGCTCTCAAACTAGGATTCTTCATAGCCAGGCTTCTTCCAAAATACATAATAATATATGTTTTACAATAGTTACTAATAGCTAAACGTTCTTATACCGTAACGTAAGTAACGACTACAAGAAACAACACAAATAGAAATACCAGCTTAATAACTATGATAGTCATTTTTAGAACCTACCGACTGGAACCATTGCCTTAGAAGCCATACATATCATAGTAACAGAGTCTCATTTTGTAATTGATCTATTAATACTACGTAATTTTGAATTTTTCACTTCAATTATATTTTTCCCCAAGTGTCAACCCTACAAACAAACCAGCTACGCAGAATGAAGCTATATGGCTCTAAGCTGGGTAGCAAGCTCATATACACCCCAGTGTATTACTACCTTTAGACGCGATCTAATTAAGCCTAGACTAGACTATGCAAATTCGCTCTACATGGCTCACTTTTCCTCCTTAGGGGAGTGTGCGCACGCCCTTATACCGTCCGTGCGCTTACGCCTTTATAAAGCATGCAACAACTTATGACTGCGAGTAAAACGAAAGAGGTGTGTTCATGTTGCAGTCGAAGCGAGAATTGCAGGCTAAATTTAGTTTTACTAGTCGCATTTTAGTGTTGGCCCAGAATAAGTCGTTAACGACACATCGATCTCATCATCATCAGCCATTCGACGCCCACTGCAGGACACAGGCCTCCCTCATGGTTTTTCTAACCATGAACGGGTTTGCCATAATCACCATGCTTGGCAGGCGGGTTGGCGATCGCAGCATGCGCGGTTGGAATCTCAGGAAGACGCTGCTGCCCGTCTTTCCTTAGTTGCCTTCTACGACATCCACGGAAGGAAATGGAGTGACGCTATTCTTAATCTGGCACCACACGAAATCCATCTATTGATGCATAAATCTACCTAGCCTTACCTCAACCAATTGCTTAATATCGACGAAAATGTTATGCCGAAAAAAGTACAGTCGAGAACACGTCAACCACTGCACGCACGCATTGTACTCGGTTAAGTTACGGGTGATTTTGCGACTAAAATGTAAATGTTGATATACTGTAGACTGTACTAAACATCCAGTTGTTAGACAAATGAAAGAGTTGACAGTAAAAATGAAGACTTGTCAAACGACTAAATACCAATGCAACGAGTATTCGCTAGATATGAAGGAAAACATCGTAAGGAAACCTGATTCTCTTGCGATGTCGACAGATCGCTACACCACGGCGGGAAGGAGAGATTACTCATATCGTTACTTACTGTCTCTCAGAAAAAGACTGTGTCCTACAAAGGGATATGGTTTCATAACTTTTATTTATTTATTATTTATTTAGTTACTGATCTCTTTACGGCACTTACTTAAGCATTTTCTACCAGTCAACCGCAGCAGGTAAAAGAAAGAGTTGGTAGGCGTGCAAAAAATAATTAAAACTATACTTATGTATAAACTTTCACATTCAATACAATATAGGCCTATGAGTAGTGGTGTTCCCGACCGTTTTCAAAGTTGCTTAATTATCTCGTCTACCTGAAGCTATCGTGATCATTGATCGTACGTACGCACACGCCCTAGTAGCTTGGAGGTAGCATTGTACTGATCGTAAAGTGTGTGGTTAATTAGTGCTCTGGAATTGGGTTCTCTACTTGCAAATAGGACTTCAGTTTTATTTCCTTTTGTGTTTATAATATTTTTAATCACCATTTTTTTCGAAATTGCTTTTGGATACTAAATCAAGGTCAGAATAATCGTGGTTAAAATACCTGCTTAACATTAAGCTAAGGAAATCCTTGTCACCCTGTAGACTGGAGGTAGGACGCATTTTTTAATTATTTGTATTATTATATAAGGCGCAACATAACGATTATTATAACGTAGAATTGCACGAGCAGTATGCACGATGCCTGTTATCAAATAACCTATAATAATTCGTCTTATTCTAAGCACTAAGCATTTTGAAAGTAGGCACATGCGCCCTGCAGTGGGATGTATGTGGAGTGCATTTTTTTAACTATACAATATTACCTACCTACGCAGCAGTACGCAAACAAGAAGAAACTCCTCTAAGAGAGTTGTCTGATGGAAAAAAAATCTGCACAGTAGTAACCTCTCAAAAACAAATTTTAAGGTCTAATACATGCTTAACCCTCATAGTTTCAAAATAACATCGCACGGGTGAAACTCCACGTGTTTCGCCGTAGAAAAGGATAATTTGACAGAGTGTATAATTAGACCCGTTTAATTTTCCAAAAACATCACTATCCACTCCCGTAAAACCTCTAATAACAACCTCAAAGAGCTTTATAATACTTCCACCTAGAATTTGGGGTTGTCCTAATTGAACGCAACGCGAGAGAGTGATGCATATTCCATAAAAAACAGCCAATTTTGAGTCGCACTCCCGCAAAAAAGGTTCCGTCAATCTATCATTATCATCAACCCATTATGTCCCCACCGAGGGGCACGGGTCTCTTCCCTGAGGAAGGTATAGGCGATACTCCACCACGGGGGCCAAGTCCGGATTGGTGGAGGCTTGTAGACTAGTGGCTCGTCTACTGTCAGAAGTTGTCAAGCCGCCCTAAGGCCTCTGACTTGGCTTAACGACTGCCATCTATCGGTGGCAGCCGGCACCAACAGCTTAACGTGCCTTGCGAAGCACGGAACCGCTCGGAAAAATGCCACTAGCGTTAGGCATAGACGGCGACCCATCCATGCACTGAACGCGCCTATCTATATATCAATCTATACAACATTTGAATATTTCAAGCCTCTACCTGTTCTCGTTATGAATATCGAGCGAAAAACGGCGAAAAATCACGTTTGGTTTATGGGAGCCCCCTTTAAATGTTTAGTTTATTCTGTTTTTAGTATTTGTTGTTATAGCGGCCTTACCCACAATATTGACTCACTTGCGTCAAATCAATAAAATAAAAAAATACGAAAAATGGGTGCCTCATAATCACTCGAATTTTCGCAGTATCCATCTTTCTTGTCTAAATTGAATAACAAAAACAATTGAAAGTCGATTTTCAAATGTTTAACATTTTTTAAAAAAAGAACATCATAGAAACCATTTGAAAAAAGTTTCATTCGAAAACCTCAAACCATGAAGATTCTATGTCAATTCAAAGAACCTATTGCAATAAAACGGCAATTTCATACTTTAACCCCTATTATAATCGGAGAGGCCATGTTAAAAGATAATTTTAAAATAAACCTGGTAATTAATTTTAGTTCGTAGACCATCTGTCGCGCAGTCTATCTCACCTCCACCATATTGCTCCTATCTGCCACCAGCTTGAACAAGAACGTCTGTATCCCCTAGAGCTCCTATAGCTGCTAGACTCCACTAGCTCGGAGTATCTCCCTCCAGAAGTATAAACCACGTGTGTTGATGGTAGACACTTCCGGGAAAGCCACTGGGACCAGAGGCATGGCCTCATAGCCTGCGTCTACAGTTTGCTCAGTTCTGCTGCAGAAAAGTCATACAATGATAGAAGACGCGTTAATCTGCAGTTTAGAAAGAAATAAAGAAAGAGGATATTTATTTAAATTGTCACAGAAACACAAAGTAAACACAAAGGTACACAAACAAAAGACACGAACGTCAACAAAACAGAAATAAAAACAAAACAATCGTGAAGAGAACATGTGAGGCATATAGAGTTAAAGGCAACCGGGTACCATACAGTAATGTATGGCACACAGACACCTCGGACCCCAAACGGCTCAGGTGACAGCAAAAAAGGGGCAGGGGGTCGCTGCCTGTACGTAATACAGACAAATTTGTAAAGAGGCTCGAAATTTTACTGATGCCTGCACTTGCCCATTAGCTCAGTTGGGAGAGCGCTAGCACGGTTAGCCAGAGGTCGCGGGTTCAAGTCCCGGCATGGGTGGAATTTTTAGCCTCTAAATAGGTTTTTAAGAAAGGGGCTCCAACTCATTCGGTTTCCAACGCTCGCGTTGCTCGTTCGCTCGTGTGACGTTGTATTGGGACTGGCCCCAAATGGGACGGCACAGTCGCCAGCGCGTAGAGTTTAACACGTGTGTATTCTGCCTAGTTACGTTACAGGCCACTTAGCGACAGAGAAACAAACTTGATCACCTCTGCTGTCGACTGTACCCGCGCAGCATTAAGTACGTAAATAAGTAGAATCTAGAGTTGTTGCTTACGAAACATGGTTAATCCATTCCCTGGTGCTGTAATGTTTCCCTTGTGTATTTTATTGCTGTAGCCGTGGGTGTATACGTGCCCTTACTTTGCTGTTGCTGAAAAATTAATTTGAATAGAAGGTGGAGATTTATCTGATGTTTTTGGTGGTTTGTCTGTTTATTGAGGTGGCAAATGTGTTGAATAGGGTAAAGATTTTAATTTATTTAGTATTTCTTTGTCGTTAATTTTACACATTTTTTTGAACGAACAAAGCATTTGATATTTGTTACTTTTTGTAAAAATGGCTCTTATTTACAGGTACTCGTTGAAATACCGGTGCTACAGGAAGTTCTTTTTGTGTAGTACATGCTGAGCCGGGTCTTAATCACAAAGACAGTAAATTGGCATGCCATGTTTATTTTGTTTTTGATAAAATTCTAAGTTCACTTTTCTAGTTTTTCTTAATTATATGACAAGGCCGGCGGTAGCGGAGCGGTAGAACGCCAGGTTCTCATTCTCGATGTCGTGGGTTCCTCGATTGTACCTCGATTTATCATAATAAACTACGAATTGAAGTTCTATGAAACTCGCCCCTGGCCGTTAAAAAAAACATTTGTCAATTCATGTCTATCTTCTCGGCAGTAGAATAAATTGCATATAATCGCAAAACTGTCCTAGACAGTAAATCAAAACAAAAATTTTTATGTCTACAATGGCAAAATATTCGACTATGTACCATCTTTTTCAAAACTATTAGTTATATGAAACAAGCCCCGCGTAGTACATTCCACAGGTTACACCAGAAAAAAACTGTTGCATAATCATGTTTTCGGTCTGGACAGTACTTATCCACTTCTCCAACTATTTTCTTCCTTTCAGCTTTCTATTTTTATTTGTGAGTATCATTATCACAGTTTATTAGTACATTTTTTATTATTTTAGCAATATTTCATCATCATCATCAACCATTTGACGCCCACTGCAGGACACAGGCCTAATTCGCTTTTGCCACAATCGCCACGCTTGGCAGGCGGGTTGGCGATCGCAGTAGGTTGGAACCTCAGGAAGACGCTGCTGCCCGTCTCCTGGTAACTGATTTCCTTAGTCACCTTCTACGACATCCACGGAAGGACATGGAGTGACGCTATTCTTAATCCGGCGCCACACGGACAAATAATATTTACACAAATATTTTTTTACGATTCCTTTCGCTCTTCAAATCTCCAAGTAGCCATTTTTCACTTCGCTACATGGAGATGTTGAGAAAAGGTTATTTATGCGCCATGGAAACGTTAAGTGCACGGGACATTCTGCGCGTAAGCCCTCAGATCGTGTCTCCGTTTCAGCTAAACATTTCGAGCCCCTTATAATTAATGAACCGACAATCCTTTCTAGCTTCAACCTTAATGAAGTTGCTTCATTTTGGGATTCACGGGTCGGGATTTCGGCGTGCCTATTGTCTTCGGTGTTAGAAGGAATTACTATCAAACTTGGTCATGCTATGAAACCATATATGTATACGCACATTGCATCCCACGGTTAAGTGTAAATCAAGGGGGACTAAGAGTAAATGCAAATTCCTTATTGTCCCCCTAGGGGAACATCTTAGGGGGACCACGAAGACATTGTAATATAGAGACAATATAGGAAGGAGTCATTTTTAGGATGCGGGCCTTTTAGGATCAGGATAATACTGAATGAGGACATAATAAGATGAAGACATTGTATGCCGGTGGGGTCCGGAGGGGACAGCGCCCAGACCGCGCACCCTGGGGGGAGACTATCTTAAATACACAGTTGTTAAATAGAGTCATACCTCCGAGTACAGTTATGGTTGTTTCATTGCCATTAAAACCAATAGCATTCAAATACTATTACCCGTGCAACTTAACTCGGCGCCCCGCGCGATGCAATTTCCTCCGAGAGAGATGCCTAGTAAATTTGCGCGGGTTGGGTTGTCATACCAATACCATTGGTATGACATTGTAATGCTTAGTGGACTACGAAATAACAGTATTTTTTTAATGACTCGCTATGCTCATTTATTTATTTATTTATTTATTATAGCTAGAAAAGTAATTACATTACAGTTAAAACTATTGCGTAATTAATTGCATTAAACATTAAACATTACTCATGCATAATGGGCTGACGCTATTCTTAATCCGGCGCCACGCGGAACAGGTTGATTTATGATTTATTTATTGAGCTTCCTTGTTGTATAAAAGATGTTACTTAAAAAAACTAGAACTAAACAAGGACCCTGCAAGGGCGCCGCTAAAATTAAGTTATTCTATATCAATGGGGATTTATAAACTTTCTGTTCACAAATCCCCATTGCCTAATACTAAGACACGCCAATGGGGATTTTCAATGGGGATTAGTTGAATAACCTATATATTAAACGGGTCTAATCGCGATTATTTATTAGGTTAAATTTAATTACCTTTGATTCCCGACGTTTCGGCAACGTTGCAGCTGAAGTGGCGATTACAAGTTGAATCAAAGTTAAATTTTACCTAATAAATAATCGCGGTTAGACCCGTTTCATATATTACATAATAATAGGAATTATCGTGGTTATATTACTCTATTGGTCAACAATGCGTTAATTATAGTCTAGTCCCTAAAGTTAACTGGAAGAGATCACTTTTAGCGATAATACCGCCAAAACTGTTTACGGCAAAACTTAGACATGTAAGCCTTTTAATGTATTTTGTTTTTTGGTGTGCACAATAAAGTGTTCTAATCTAATCTAATCTAATCTAACCCTGTCCGTTTGCTTCATCAACTCAACTCAACAAGCTATATCAATTCACTTGCTATAATTATCAACTCAAATGGACGTTTTGGACTGAGAGAGTTGATGTAGCTGCGTCAAGTCTCTCAGTCCAAAACGTCCATCCGTCCGTATCCGTCGATGAAATCCGCCACTCAGTTCAGGATTGATTTACGGATCACTCTAATTATCGGCGAGATTGAAAGTAATTTACGGAAACGCTCAGTCGCCAATACAGTTTGGTAATTGTCGCGTTGTTTCTTCTGAAAGACTTACAAATATACTACTGTCATTTTTGGTTTTTGTCGATGACACCTTGACAGATATAGATTATTTTTATTTTGCCTATGCACGTCCCACTGCAGGGCACAGGCCTCCTCTTAGAGAGAGAGTATGGGCTTAATTACCACGCGTGCCCACCGCGAATGGGCAATTTGTTTTCGATGTTTTCCTTCTCAGTTAGCGACTAAAACTTCACAAATGTGCGTAACTTAGAATACAAAGTCTTTAAAGGTACATACCGGGATTCGAATCCAGGGCCTCCCAAATGTGAATCCGGCTTTATACCGCTGCGCTACCACCGCTACTATAAAATCTATTAAAAGCAAAAAAAACTAGAAGTATTATAGAATGGTTTTTCAATTTTTGTTTACATTTTTCAATCGAACTAAGTAGTGATTTTTTTTTTCTGTATATATCTGAGACCCTTACGGCTCTTTTTAACCGACTTCGAAAAAGAGGAGATTATCAATTCGAGGCGTATATATACGTTTTTTTTATTTGGCTATGTTGGCTATGTACCGATTTCGACATTCTTTTTTTGTTCGAGCAGGTATAACGTCCCATTGGTCCCATTTTAATTTGGTGAAGATCTGATGGAGACTTTCAGAGATGGAGAACGGAATTCTTCAATGGACAGCAGTAAATACGCTCTATTGGGGCCTATCCTTTAGTAAAATCCGTATGTTTCATAAAATAGCGTAAAAGTAGTCCCAAGTTAATTTGGTGATGTTCTGTTGAGGACTTTCGGAGGTGGAAATTTAAACGTCAAATTTTAAAGCAACGAATTAAGTAGGGCAAATTATGGTTATAAGGGACTTATTTATTCTTCTCCCACTCCGCCACTAAAAATTGAAAAATAAAAATTTTTAAATGAAAAATAAAAACCGACTTCAAAACACTACAGCACTAAAAAGTTAGAAATAATTTAAATAATTAGAAGTAGAAGTATTTATACATGTATGTATTGTAGAAGTATAATTTGTAGTCAATGCCCAGTTTCAAGACCAGCACATATATTTTGGACACCGGCTTGCTCCCATAGAAATTGACCGCTCGTTTCAAATCGTCCAATGTAAACGAGCCTCTACAGAATAATATCTAAATTTGAAATGCTCGGATAAAACTTCGACCCAAATCACGGGAATAACTCTTCCAGTGTTCATTGTTTCATAATTATTTGTTAACGGGGTTTTATGCCCGAAGGGTATCAACAAAATTCTATTTACGTCTGTCTGTCAGTTCATTCATCCATCCGTCTGTCTGTTCGTCCATCCGACTATAAAGGCCATCGACTAGAGGTGCCAAGACCGGATTCACCGAAACCAAACATACCGATTTACCTGGTTTTGACGTTATTTTCCACCATCAACCCTGTGCTAGTGGAGCGGCAGAACGCCGGCTTCTCACTCGGGAGGTCGTGGGCTCGAATGCCGGCATCACTTTGTTTTTCATTTGTGAAGCTATAGTAGCCATAGCACTCTCTAACCATGAAGAAAAACATCGTGAGGAAACCAAAGTGTCTGAGGGGTTTAAAAACCTCAGCACTTTCTACGTACAATGGCCCATTTTACTACGAGGCTAACCCCCGGTTTCTCGTACACTAACAAGCTGTTAATCTACTGTTAACATCTGTCAGTGGTTTTTTTGTATGCACTTTGGTCAATTGACAGCTGTTAACAATAGATTAACAGCGTGTTAGTGTACGAGAAACTGGGGGTAAGTGCGGAAATCTCCAGTCGAACTAGACTAACTAGACATCATTGTTCAAAACCGGTTTTCAGTGCCTTAATAATAGCTATCGAATACGCTATAGTTCATTTGTTTATGTATTTAAGTGAATGTAAACAATCTTGTTACGTCTTTATACTTTACAAAATTCAATGCGAAATTACATAAAATTTCATGAAATTCAAGTAAAATGTAAATATTTAGATTTATAAAGTGTATATTTCAATAAAAAGACGTATCAAGATTGTTTACATTTAGTTAAATACCTAAACAAATGAACTATAGCTAGTTTGGTTTTTTAAAAAAGGCCCTTCCCGAAAATATCTCGACGTTTACTCGAATCTATGAGAACCATTAGTATCCAGCCATAGCGGGGCGTGCGTGTTGCGGGTCCGCGGATCATAATTCTGATAGACGGAGAGGCGGTTCCAATTAATTGCAATTTTTTTGAAACAATATTTCTCCACTCGAAACCAGATTCCTCGACTCAGTTATTTTTTTAATTTACGTCTATACCTTAAAGTCTAAATACGAGTATATAGAATTTTTAATTACTAATTAAGTATATAACCGCGCCTTTCAAACCGCCCATATTTCAGCATGTATACATGGATAAATTTAATTTAGAATTACATTTCGAATAAATAAAAAGAACTTCCACACAACACAATCACTTGACCTGGTCCCAAACTGGGATACCCTGTGCTATGGTAAGCAGACAAGGACATCACAAACATGGAAATACACCCAGAATAAGGCCATTTGTACACATGTACGGCGGCCCCCAGTGGGGATCGAACCCACGACCTCTGTCTTGGTAGTTATTATAGCGCCTTAACGACTAGTCCAACGAGGCAGTAATAGCATCGACCATGTTTCAGACCGGAATAGGTAGGAATTTGAAATTTTCACATAAATTGTGTTATTGTGGCGGATTGTCAAACAAGTAATAAAAATTAACAGTTAAATAAGGTGTTATTATTTTCACGCACCAGGGTAGTTTCTCATCCAATTTTACTTAAAAATAAAGTCAACCTATGTGGTTCATTGTCCTTTATACGCCAAGTTGGACCACGTGGGTAGAACACCACAGAGTTACAACTTAAAATAGAATCTCATAGTCAAGCGTAAATAAACGACCACGCCAGAGCTACAATAAAGTGAATTAATAAAAATTGCACCTCACCTTAGCGGAATTTGGCGCCATCCATCAGGGATCCGCTGAAGAAGTAGCTGGCCTATTCCCTTTTCGTGCAATGGGGAACATGCTCCAATATTTGGTTGGAATGATATCTAAGTTAAGTGTGTGTTTGGCTTTGTGGCGTTAAATAAATGTGTTAGATATAACTAGATATTAACTACCTGTATATAGATATAGCTGTAAATTACTGGTGTGCAATAAAGTGTTATCTATCTATCTGTTAACTTTTCTTTTTTTTCTTTCTTTATTAAATAATTGAAATTTAAACAATAATAATAAGGTAAAACTAACATAAACATTAAAAATACCTATATATTATATAATAATATGCAGAATTGTGATATTTTATTCCTCCCATAAAAGACATGAAAAAATAAAAAAAAACAAACAAACAAAGTATAGTTTTCTCGGGCATCAAAAAATGCGAAAAAATCAAGGTACTGAAATTCAGAATTAATAAAAAACTTTTGTCATTATTTAACATGACATGACATGACATTCATGACGTTTTATCATTAAATTTCAAACGTTAATAATAAGAATGTTGATACATTAAAACATTATTTTACGTCATAACTCTTATATTGATCAATATTTTATACATTACCTGGCAACTTTAGCAACTTGTCACATCAAATTTTATGGCAGATCTGTGCAGAACGTTTTTGTATCATGTTACTAGAATTATATTTGGAAAGGTAAAATTACCATGAAAAATATTAGTTGTAGAGAAAAATTATTATCACGATTTATCTTCCTCTTTTTAATAAATCTTGGACGCGCCTCAAGCACTTGAGAGCCCTTATATTATATGTGTAAATCTCATTACATGGAAAAATTGCAGTACTGACTCAACTCAATAATTTTAGAAAGAGCACTAGCATGGACCTTATGGACACATTCTTCGTAGATTAATGGAACAAAATAAGTTACCTACGACGTCCGAAAGCAGAGTTTCAAAAATATTTGACCAATGGGGTGTGACCCTGGCTGTCTTTCAATTCATTATACGGAAAATCTGAATGGCTTGTAGAAGCGTCGAGCAATTTTTCAAGCGATATCATAATAAAGGCCGTATTGTACGGAAAATGCTCTTTCCAACGTTTTCTTTGCTGACAACGCTCGCTGAACGTTTTAAGCTGCTTTTGATGAAATGGCAGCACTGGCGGACATGGAAGAATGGCGTAATGAGTGTTGGCTTTAGGTACATAACTATACTATAGGAAATATCCCGCCAAAGTTATTACTGTGTCTCGCAATTGAGGTACTTAGTATAAAGACCACTATGGTTATCACGTGCCATAATAAATAGGTACTTGGTAATCGCTCGTGGGGCTGCCTGAGTGATCTAAAACGATCACGAAGGTTAAGCAACACAGGGCGCGTTCAGTGCTTGGATGGGTCGCCGTCTATGCCTAACGCTAGTGGCATTTTTCCGAGCGGTTCCGTGCTTCGCAAGGCACGTTAAGCTGTTGGTGCCGGCTGCCGTCGATAGATGGCAGTCGTTAAGCCAAGTCAGAGGCCTTAGGGCGGCTTGACAACTTCTGACAGTAGACGAGCAACTAGTCTACAAGCCTCCACCAATCCGGACTTGGCCCCCGTGGTGAAGTATGGCCTATACCTTCCTCAGGGAAGAGACCCGTGCCCCTCGGTAGGGACATAATGGGTTGATGATGACTTGGTAAACAGGGTGTAAAAAATAATGCGCTTGAAATTGCTGATTTGCGTTGGGCACGCGTGATGATTAAGCCCATACTTTCAGTCGGATATGTAAATGTGCCCTATATACACCGTATACGACTTAAAAAGTACTATTTTAAACTCTGTATAAATACCCTCTATGAGCCACCATAATTATAATATTTAAGAGTTGGAATCCTGTCACCGGCCGTGATGAGAGCGCTTGGAGGATGATGCACCGTGAATAAAATTGAGTGAGTAAAAAAACAGGTTGTATTAAGCTATTAGGCTATAAAAATTACATAAAGACTCAGAATTTCTTACAATGTTTTTTCTGTTTAAAAAATACCCGAAACCGTGCATGCATGCAACGACTTATGAATGTTGATGAAACAAAAAAGATTTGTTAGGATCGTAGTAAATGGCAGACCCTGGTCTCTGCCTACCCCTCCGGGATACGGCGTGTGTTTATGTTATGTTGTTTTTTTTTTATTAACAAGTAGTGATTGCATGATCATTTACTGTAATGAAAACTTAAGACACGTCATAAATCCCGGAAGTATGTCATTTTTAATGTGTCGCGAAAGGAACGCCATCTATTATCTGTAAACGGTATACTGCAGTGGACGCAATGGGTTTAACACCGATTGAAATTCAGCGCTGAACACCTAGTCACAAAAATGCTACATATATGACGAAACGTTACCGCGCTTGAACAATCAAGTTAAAAACTGTACCACACTAAGGCCACCCGTTGTACGAGTACTTTTCCCATTGTAACTTGTACATACATACATATAAATACATAAACTCAGGCCTGTATCCCAGAGAGGTAGGCAGAGTCCAGGGACTGCCACTTGCCACGATCCTGACAGATTATTTTCGCTTCCTCAAGATTCATTAGTCGTTCCATGCACGCACGCCGGTTTCGTGTACTGCTGATCTTGCCGTTTGCTTTTTCATATGAGTAATTGTTTTTTAAAAAAAAAGGTCCGCAAAGAACTGAAGAAGATCGATAGCCCAAGAAACCAAGACGATCGGCACTAGCTGGCCTGAATTGGACACTGCCGCGAACCACCGTCTGAAGCGGAAATCTGTGGTTGAGGCCCTATGCTCCCCTAAGAGTTAAGGGACGGAAGAAGAAGAATTATTTTAAAATTGCATGGAAACAGTAGACATTTTATGAAGTTGTATTCAGGCAGGACAGATTTCAAGTGAAAGAAACCTCAGCGTTTGAAATCCCAGTCCGCAATATGCATGTGTGGTGATTAAATACATGGTCTCTCTCTGAGAGAAAGCATGGGCCGGTAATTTGATATTGCAGCTTGAGATATTCCTACTGGAATTTTTTTTTTTAACTTTTGAGAAGTCAAATTCACAGACTATAAAAAATGCTATATGAACATTCTCTTTTTGCTTTCACGAGAAAATATTCATCTAGTGCCCTACGAAGGGGAGTTACGGTATCTTTCCAGAAAAAAAGGTACTTTAACGAAAAATGAACAGCACAATCTCTTATTTTTGAAGAGAAAATCTTCCTCCAGCATTCTGTGAAAAAACGTTTCGGTGTTTCTCCAGCAATAAGCTGCCTAACTGAAAAACGGAACTTATAGAAAAAATTGTAAACACAGATTTTGAAAAAAATGTACATGACCAATTGAACAGAAATGCTTCATCCAGCGTTCAAAGAAGAAACGGTGCGGTGACCTTACAGTCAAAAAGCTACGTAATCGTAAAACGGAACATTTGGTAAAAATGCGCAAACAGATTTTGAAAAAAAATTGTACCTGACCACTCTCTCTTATTTTTTAACAGAAGAACTTCACCACCCGGCGTTTTAGAAGACACGATACGGTGTCCCTCCAGCAATCAAACTGCGTAACCAAAAAACCGAACTTTTGGAGAAATTTACAATCTACATTCACAGACTTTAAAAATATGGTACATGGTCATCATGTACCATTCTTCTGAAATCTGTGAATGTGGATTATGAAGTGTGGTCTCTTTTAGATTTGAACAGAACAGCTTCATCCAGCGTTCTGAGAAGGCACGGTACGTTGTCTCTCCAGCAATAAAGCTACGTGACCGAAATACGGACGGTCGGTTTGAGGCACGGCGAGCGATAACTTACGCTCAGTGAATTAGGGATCCAGCCCGCGCAGTTTTAACTCGGCTTTAGATAACTGGATTCCGAAAGGTAAGTGGGTAGTTTTTTGGCTAGGGGCTAAGGAGAAGTTAGTTTCGTGATCCTGTTGTATTAAGTGGATTCAGTGGAAGGACGTCTTTATTCTCATCTTATTTATTACCGTTAGTAGATAACATTATTTAGTTCAGAAGGCAGAAATACTACTAGAAGCAAGATCACTCACTATCTAAGAAGGAAAACATCATGAGATAACCGAAGAAAAAGTAACGACACTATAAAAGAATAAAATTAAAATCCCTTCCCGGCAATAAATAGGCCTTTTTCTCAGCATATTTTTGTTGATATGCGCAAATACTCAGATTTTTGTTTTAGAGAATTTTCGTGTAAAGGCTAATATCGATGAACATTTGTAAGTTTTAAAACCAATGAAACAAAGTGTGGTAGCGCAGCGGTAGAACACCGGCCTCATATTTGAGAGGTCGTGGGTTCGAATTCCGGTATGTACCAATGACGTTGTTTTCTAAGTTACATACTTACTTAGATCTTGGAAGTTGTAAAAGAAAAACATGTCGAGGAAACCTGAGTGTCTGAGATGATTACCTCAGCGCTTGAAATTTCCAGTCTATACTGGGCATGCGTGCTAATTGAAATTGAAATTTGAAAAACGTTTATTCCGATACCACAACACACATAAAATCTTACAAATAATAAAACGCGAAAACAGTAAAAAAGCTTAAAGTAAAAAGTAATAATAAATAATCTTGAGACATAAAATATGCGCTGCGGTGGGACATATCTAGGCTACAAAAAAAAACAATAAATTCGCTAACAATTTTGCAATCATAGCATTGGTATTTGAATAGAGTCGCTGTATTACTTAGTAAACAAAATAGCCCAACGGCCCAAACAAGCAAACAAATCCAACTATTTGCAAACGTTTTTTCTCCAAAAGAACATATCTACTCCTGAGGGATTTCCCTAAAATAACGTGACGCGAGCTAGTGATGCGAGCTACGCGATTAAACTCATCTGCTGGTGCCATAAGAGTGTTCTATCTAATACAAATCGACATGAAACTTATCACCAAACAGCTTCGTACCAGTCGTCTAATAATTTATCTATCTAAGGGTCAAAACAGACGGACTGCATTTCAACCGCATTCCGACTACAAAATTACAGTTCAGATGCAGTTTAAATGCAGTTGGCATGACTGCAATGAAACTGCCAACCAACCGAGCAGTCCCACTGCAGTCGGTGTGCAGTTCGCATGCAGTTTCATGTTAGGTTGGTTGGCAATTTTATTGCTGTTGTACCAACGGCCTTCAAACTGCATATGAACTGCAATTTTGCTGTTGAAATGCAGCCCGAATCGCTTCCGACCGAATTTGATGTGCTTAATCGGCCTATGAGCACTTTATTAAAAAGAGAGTTTCCAGTACATCTGCCTTCAGATCCGTGCATTATATCTAGTTGTATTTCTGCTATTTCACTGTCATCGATATAGTAAAAATTGTTCCTTTTAAACACTACAATTTCGGGAAGTCAACTGGATTTTGGGCAGAAAGATTCGCTAAAAAACAGATTTTGATACACACTGTAAATTAATTCACGTTCCTGTCAAAAAAACTGGTTTAGTCACGTGGTATAAAAGGCTCTACACAAATCGGGTGCGAAATGACGTCACAACCAGCGCGTAACTCCTCGTAACGAAGCTTTTAGGTATCAATATTTGAGTTATCGTTAAATTATCTTTTTCTATGTGTTTTCTACACCATGAGATGAAGATGACATGAGATTCGAGATTTCCACACGTAGCACGTTATTAGGACCAATG
The DNA here is from genome assembly GCA_947310995.1 of Yponomeuta cagnagella. Lineage (NCBI taxonomy): Eukaryota > Metazoa > Arthropoda > Insecta > Lepidoptera > Yponomeutidae > Yponomeuta > Yponomeuta cagnagella. Next base: position 7,151,423 of record OX371293.1, read on the forward strand.
AACGTAGCAGGGTATCACCGATCACTTCAGCCCGTCTGTCTCTTTCCAGAGAGCCAGCAGTGCTCTGATGTCACTGCTGATCTCCTGAAACGATCCCAGCTTCCCAATGATAATGGTCCTTTGCTTTTCCACGCTCTCACAGTGAATGGACACGGAAATGATGTTTCCTCTTCCTTGAGGCATCCCCGGTGCAGTGGACTATCAGTCAGCCCCATGGCGGTGTCTACCCTTATTGAAAACATTCAAAATTTATTGGGAAGAACTTTATCTTGAAAGAATTTTATATTTAGAAGTTTTCTGTCAATTATAGTCTGAAAAAAAAATCATTATTTTTTTTGTGACTTTATGTATGCTTTTTGTGAAATACTCTAATTGCACCAAAATCTTATTTTAAGTTCACTGCAGTATTCCATCGCTCGGATCGCTTGCTCTGACGCGTCGCATTGTAGGACGAGCCTTGACTCAACCCTAAAACACAAAGTCCGGTCCCAAGGGCCGCCTTGCCGCTTTAACCCTTTAAAACCCTTAGTTTGTTAAGTGTTGTCTTACTTCTACGCATTCCTCTCGTGCTAAAAGTGGAGTAGTTGCGTACATTAAGATAGTTTACTTTTTATGAAATAAACACTAGCCTACAGTATAGGTCTACATTGAGACCTATACTGCAGGTCACAGGCCTTCTCTCGGGATGTGACTGTGGATTTAATTATCAAGCGTAGCCACCGCTGTTAGATGATTGCATGCGCTGACGTCTTGACTCCGACTGTCCAGAATACATCTATAGAGATCTCTGACCATTTAGAGCTCTTGGGCTGGCTCTTGACCTTACCTCCAAACCTAACTTTGGCAGTTCCATCGAGTCCAAAGCCAAAATTGCTGCCAAAAAACTAGGGGTACACTATTGATCGCCAACCCGCCTGCCAAGCGTGGCGATTATGGCAAAACCCCTCATGGTTTTCATAACCATTAGGCCTATGTCTTGCAATGGGCGTCAAATGGCTGATGATGATGATGACACTATTGAGTACACCTAGTTTTTTAACTAAAACAGTACTTCACGCCAAGGCAGCTTTTGGATACAACAACAGTAACCTTAAGGCAGTAATTGCTCTACCGTTGCGGTAGTACAACAAAATACAGGGCTTAAAAAATTCGCCCCTAAAAATGAGGAGATCCACTCTAAATACGAACTGTCTGGATAAAACTCTGAAATCGTGAGAGAAATATTATCTGTTCCATGCATTTTGGCTTTAATACAGAGCCTCTGATATTTTTTTCTCAATTTTGAAGATTTTGTTGTGATAATAGTGGACTCTGTATAACAAACAATAGGAAAACCTGGCCATCTATGAGTAGGATTCCCCAAAGACATTCTTGCAAAGTACGACAAACATAATTTGTATACGGAATTATGTGCTGGTTCGACTCGCACCTAGCCGGGTTTTACGATGTCATCAGAGTAAGGTCGTTCTCATTCTTCACGACAACCTTGAGACACGCGCCTTTTAAGCACTTTCCTTTAAGTCTGACGTCACACCGACGGGTCAGCCTCCTGGGTAAAGAAGAAATACTAACTTTTGCCATAGACTGCGGAAGGTGCAGATGGCCTAAAATCTGGACACACAAAGTAGACAATTTAGTTTAGTGTAATTATTACCTTATCAGTGTGGCGCCGGATTAAGAATAGCGTCACTCCATTTCCTCCCGTGGATGTCGTAGAAGGCGACTAAGGAAATAAATTACCAGGAGACGGGCAGCAGCGTCTTCCTGAGATTCCAACCGCAAACTGCGATCGCCAACCCGCCTGCCAAGCGTGGCGATTATGGCAAAACCCTTCGTGGTTATGAAAACCACGAGTGAGGCCTATGTCCTGCAGTGGGCGTCAAGTGGCTGATGATGATGATGATGAATTATTACTCACGCACGCCTGTATCTAGAAGGGATAGGCAGAGACCGTGGTCTCAACAAGCCACACTGCGCGCTTTGGGCTATCAGTACTGACTGAAAATCAGCTCTGAGGGTTCACACCCTCAGCATCATACTGAGTCAGCTGCCATTTGCGGCAGCAGAGACACACCGCGAAAAAGTTCGTAAAGTGTTTTTATAATTTTTTATTGTCCATATTTTGTTTTGTCTTAAGATTTGTCTGTTGTTGCTATTCAACCACGATCCTGACATATTTCCACATTATTATCCACATTCAATAGTCATTGCACGCACGCACGCCGGTTCCGGGTACTTTTTGTGTTGCCCTTCTCTATTATATCACCACTCACTAACTGTGTAGGAAAACATCACGAGGAAACCTGTATGCTTGAGGTATTCACATACCTCAGCGCTGGAAATCGCCAATCCACGGTGGGTACGCGTGGCGATTGGGCCCAAACTCTCTCTCTGAGAGAGGGCCTCTACACCACATACGTGGTGCACTATATAAAACCATATTGTTTATTTCTTGACTACGAAAGTTTTTATTTTTTAGGGTACCGTATCTCAAAAAAAAAGGAACCCTTATAGGATCACTTTGTGGTCCGTCCGTCCGTCCGTCCGTCTGTCTGCCAAGACCCTTTATCTCGGGAACGCGTAGAGGTATCGAGTTGAAATTATATTGTACTCAGGTGTAAAGTTCCTTGGAAAAAATCAAACTTCTAAGTTAACCTGAAAAAAAGTTTATGCTACAAAAACTTATCGAGTAGGTAAGTACTTTCCGTTAACCTAGCACTATGAAATTTGGCAAGTAATATCGTCATATACTAAAAATACAGGGAAAGATCTGAAAACTATACATTTGTAATCATAAAAAATGGTCTTTGAAGTTCGGAAAAAAAACTGCGAGACTCCTGAACTATTTATAGCATGTAACTAAATACCTACAAATTTGTACGGAACCCTCAGTGGGAGAGTCTGACTCGCACTTGTACAGTTTTTTTTCTTTACACCCAGAACTAGCTTTACGAAATGAAATATAGGATAAGATAAGAAAAACACAACACAAAATATACGAATATACAACGTCTTGAACATTCTGTGACTAGTTCTGTTTGTTTGTTTTTCTTCTCATATAAAATTCCGGAGGAGAAAAGTCAATTTTATGAATAAATACGCAGCGGTCGAAAAACACGAGCCTGGTTTTACGATCATAGATATATAGAAATATTGTCTACTTTTCATACCCTCATACACAGCGTAAACCGGTAAACCTACCATTCATGGTTTATTATGACAATTCTATGTAGGTACGTTGCGTTATTTTTTAAGTAACTAAGCGTTAATTTTTAGCTTAAACTGCGCAATGTGCTACGCAATGCTGGTGCCATCTAGCGGCACAAGTTACTTTGTTCTACTTAAAGATATATAAATTAATTGCACACGACACGTAGTTACAGAGTAACAGCCCTCGCCAAGGTGACATGTTTAGGTTGCATATAGTTTTAGCAAGTGATCCCCTAGCACCGAACTGAAAGATGTTTCACGTCCAAATTTTAAAAGCTTCGGCACGCTAGGTAATCTCCATAGAAAAGCAGCCGCAGCCGCACACACACAGCCTCATTCCGTTCCGCGTTTGTACACTCCGCCAAACGCACACACAGGGAAATGTCGACCGGTACAGGAGGTATTCAGACGGGTCGCCCAATGCGCCGAGCCAGCAAATATTGACAATAGTTACAAATGATACTTTATTTTAAACGTCAGTGAATATAATGCTGCAATTATCTAATATATAAAAATCTCGTGTCACAGTGTTCGTTATCGAACTCCTCCGAAATGGCTTCACCGATTATTATTAATTTTTTTGTGTAGGTAGGTCTGAGAATAGGTCGTAGGCTAATTAATACGGCAAAACAACGTTCATAATATTCACTAATTTCTTATATTTTTATGAATAAGCGTGTGACCAATTATTCGACCTTCTAAAGTAAAAATTATTATCTATTTAATATTATTGAATGAAAAACGCCATGATGTTGACATCTCGGTATTACGTAAAAAGTTTAACATAACTTTTACGGTATATTACAATATTAAATTATATAACTGATTTGATAACGAAGGATGAACGGGGTGGCTGCCGGCCTATACTTGATAGGCCTTGCGCCGCTCTCGCTGCGTGGACGTTGCACCTTGTGGAGCCCCTCGCATTCGCGTGCTCGCCCGTCGCTGAGCGACAGCCCCTGCCATTTTAGCTACTGTAGGCTATTATGCTTCGCGCGGGCTCGAAGATTACTTACTATCTTTATTTGTACTGTGGTTTCGATGCGCACACATGAAGTAAACCAAAGACAGGGTGCCGCACTCCGCCGCACGGCTAGCGCGCATTTGATTGCAAAAGACTAATCGTCTGTCTGTCATCAGATTGGTACCGATTTCGAGTGTGAATTTGTAGGAAGGAATACTTTAAACATATTTATTGAGAAACAAACATCGGTGGTAGCCTAGTGGGTAGAACGTTGGATTCGGAAGCGAGAGACCCAGGTCCGATTCCCAGTGCGGGCATGTACCTATAACTTTGTTTTGTAAGTTATGTACATTTGTAAAGTTATAGTAGCAATACCACTCGCTAACGGTGAAGGAAAACATCGTGAGGAAACCTGAGTGTCTGAGCTATTCACATACCTCAGCGCTTGAAATCACCGATCCGCGGTGGGCACGCGTGGTAATTAAGCCCAAGCTCTCTCCCTGAGAGAAGCCCTGTGCCCTACAGTAGGGCGTGTATAGGCTGCTTATGTAAACATCGGTATACACTTAAACTTGTGACTAATTTACAAGTTGATTTGGATGTTAAGCATACCTAATTTATTTATCACTTCAGAGACCAAACTAAGTAGATCCTGTATTATGGCTTCCAACGCCTCCCTTCGGTTATCGTTAAGTCAAATTTAATTTAATTGCCAAAAAAATACATTAATGGTTTATTCGGAGTGGAGAATATAAAAAAATCCATGCACTTGAAAGTTAAAACATACGTGTCATCACTTTCGACCACGGCTGGAGGTCTTGTACCAATACAGGCCTTCAGCCTAATTTTGCGTACCAAATCCTGACGGAATCCTGACGTTTACGGTGTCAATTAGTATGTAATTTGTCAGTTAGACGATTGAAATCATTCCGGATTTGGTGCGCGTAATATAGGCGCTTAGGCTTAACTATGCCCATAAAATCCTGGCGTTTGAGACAGCAATTAGTATTGAATTTGACAGTTAGACGATTGGAATCGTTCAGGACCAAGAGAGAAAGAGGATGAAAGAAAATGAGACAGAGTATGCTCTGAATTGCGGACTGCCGATTATTAGTGCTGAGTTATGCAACGTGTTGATTTGTAAAGTAACGACCGACTCAGGGTACTTTCTACTCATTAACGCGAACAACTTTTGCTATCGGGTCGACCTCGAAATTGCGAAAAGAGAACAGCTGTGCCGTACTAAAATTCGATATCGACTGAACAAAACGTATGGAACAGTTGATTTTTTTTAAGGATATTTAGAGTTGGTCCAGAGTAAAAGTTGCTCATATTGATGAGTAAAAAGTATCCTGAGTCGGGCGTTGCTTTACAAATCAACACATTGTATAAAAAGGTAGCCAGGTGATTTTTTGAAACTTTTCTTCACAATTACCGAAGGATCCTTGAAACATCACCTCATTTTCGATGGTTTAATTATTTCAAACATAAAATAAGAGACTTCATTAATATATAAATGATAAAACTATACAAATAACTAATTCTATATTTACAAATAAAACACCTGCCCCAGGTCACTGTCCCGCGGTAATGAGCCCAACGCTGGCGACGTTATCTCTTTGGATGGCCAGGCTTATCCTCTGGCCGGGGTACGCGCCGGCCCTCTGGTCTCCCGATGCGTCGATTAGGCGCGCCGCTAGTCTTTGAACAGCAGGCGCGCCTCTGGGCCCCAAGTGCCTATGGTTTCGACCCCAAACGGCGCAAATATGTAATTGTTTTCTATTGAACCGTATTTTATCATTTTCGATGTAAGCTTAATTTACATTTAAATGTTGAGCTTATAAGTGGTGTACATACACGTAATTATATCTTTTTATATAACACGATTCTACTATGTTCTGTGTGTATGCTGTTGGTGTGCCTTATAAAATAAAATAAAAATAAAATAAAATACGGGCTATATGATTGTCTACAGATCTACTTTAATTCTACTAGAATAAATCAAGAATGAAATAAACAAAGATAAAAAATAAATAACGCTCTTTCATATACCTATGTGATACATTATATTGGAACTCTTCATTGTACACACCAGAAGACAAAATACATCAAAAGGCTTACTTACATATCTAAGTAAGTGTATTAGATATTAATTTATAAATGACATTCTCAATGACAAATTCTAATTATATTGACCACTGTAATTATTTAAATATTCTTGATGTAATTGAAATGTTAATAAAGTTAAATTAATGTAAGTTTTTTTTTTTACATCAGAATGGTTGAAACCGTGTCCAGACTTACCGCCACTCAAATTTGTACGCTGATAACCGTAGAACATGTTGATCCGAATTTATCTTATTTATTATCCAAAATGCATGCTTATGTATCTTGACTGACACATGTTTTAGCAAATAAATAAATCTTTATCTTTATCTTAAATATTGGTAGGTATTGTAAATTTTTTCCCTGTTTTTCCTTACAAGAAAAAAAGAAAAGATTCAGATTGCCACAAAAGCACACACATAAAAAAACGTAATTACAGCAAAAATGGGAAAAATAACACAACCGAATGAGTATGAGATATCACGTTTAGTGGTAAGGCCGCCTTTTATACTCTTAGGTCATGTATACAGTAACATTACACAACCAGTATGTGTTTCTAGTTTCTAGACTTATGACACTGAAACGTGGTCTCTTACTATGGGCCCCATAAACGGCTCGGAATTTCTCTACGAGATCGAATCAGAAATGATGAGATCCGTAGACGAACGAAAGTCGTCGACATAGCCCGGCGGATTACTAAGTTGAAGTGGCAGTGGGCGGGGCACATAGCACGCAGAACTGGTGGCCGAGGGGGCCGGAAAGTTCTCAAATGGAGATCACATATCGGCAAGCGCAGCGTAGGACGACCAGCCGCAATGAACAGATGACCTCATCCAAATGGCAGGAAGCCGCTTCCAACCGGTGTTTTTGGAAATCCACGGAGGAGACATATGTCCAGAGTGGACTTCTTGTGGCTGAATGATGATGATAATACAGTAACTAACTGTCTCGGGGAACTTTGTACTGCCACAGAATCCGTTTGTACGACTCTTACACAACGCCATCTATTTTTAAAACACAACGTTCGCTCGCACAACGCCGTCTACTTTAAGCTTAAAATAAAAATTATGCCACGGGAACGCATTACCGGGATATGAAGTATGCTATGTCTCAATTCAGATCTTTGTCTATCTGTACTCTAAGTTTCATGTAAATCCGTTCAGCCGTTATTGCGTGATTGAGCAACAAATATCCAAACACACTCTAATGCACTCTGACGCTCTGACTTTGCCTTGTATTATGTTGTATTTATGTGACTTGTTTTTCCTTTGTACTTGTTTATGTTACTCTTACTGCGATCGCCAACCCGCCTGCCAAGCGTGGCGATTATGGCAAAACCCCTCATGGTTATGAAAACCATGAGGGAGGCCTATGTCCTGCAGTGGGCGTTAAGGGGCTGATGATGATGATGATGATGTTACTCTTTATGCATGCTTTATGTGTTAATTTGTCCCAATAAATGTATTTCTTTCTTTCTTCTTTATTTCTTTCTCAAACCTCCAAACATCCAAACATCTTCACAAACTTTCACATTTATAATCTTAGTAGGATTAATAAATAAATGTTCTGTATACTATGTGGAATGGCCTCAAATACAATTTGACAATTACAATTTTAACAAAAGCAATTTTTCAAAATGGGCGCCCCTTCGTCCCGAATTAAGTGATCTTTCGGCAGAAAAATTGGGTTCTCATTTAACTAATAGCGTTTTGATCGACCCCTCGGAAATCTGGGGTGAAAAAATGCAACAAATTATACCTGTAGAATTCCGATTTACATAATAGCCTCTCCGTTGGATGGGGTCGGTTCAATACAATCTCAGTGGGGGCCCTACTCGAGATCTAACTTCATCATCATCATCATCATCATCAGCCATTTGACGCCCACTGCAGGACATAGGCCTCCCTCATGGTTTTACAAACTATGATGGGTTTTGCCATGATCGCCACGCTTGGCAGGCGGGTTGGCGATCGCAGTATGCGGTTGGAATCTCAGGGAGACGCTGCTGCCCGTCTCCTGGTAATGTATTTCCTTCGTTGCCTTCTACGACATCCACGGAAGGAAATGGAGTGACGCTATTCTTAATCCGGCGCCACAAGGAGAATTTCGTTCTCCGGAGAAATAATAAAGAAAGAAAGAGACAAAGAGGGAGAGGAAAGGAGGGAGGAAGGAAGGAAGGAAGGAGGGAAGGAAGGAAGGAAGGAAAGGGGAAGGAAAGAATTGTGTTCTCGGTTTGTCTTTCTTTTACAAAGATTCTACAAAACTTAAAGTCATGAATCTTTGCATGGAGATAGTCTTGTTCTAAGTGACAAAGGCCACTTTTTGACCTACTTCGTAGAAAGAAGAGTTTTATTTAACGCACATGATTATTTTTACCACCTTTGAAAAATGAGAAGGTTCTCAATTCAATGCATTTTTTATATTTTCTCACATATTTATAGATTCTTAACTGATTTTGATAATTGGATTTTGTCGAAAAGGAGCACTGTCTTATGGATATAATTTTAAATTGGTGAAGATTGGATGAATACCTTGAAGATGGAGAAGGGAATGCTATAATTGAAATCAGCAAATTTAGGGTACATTGGAGCTATGCGTTAGAAAATAGTGTAAAAAGTATCATAACAATGACATGACAACATTTATTTCATAATATTGTAACGCCATTGTAATGCTTACACACTCGAATGAGCATTGTTCCTTATGTCAAATTTAGTTTTAAAAGATTCCCTAGGTGGCGCTGCCGTACCGTAGTAATAAACGTCAAAACAAAAAATAAAACTATTGGTTCTTTGGAATTTGTGATGGTTATTTAGCTAAAAAAAATGCTGTTGTCGTTTGGTGATAACTGCGCTTACATTCTATTTGAAGATTATGGAGTCTTTACTGTTGATTGTGGATTATTCTCGACGTTAAAGAACTTATTTACTGGTTACCAATTTCTGATATAAACGAAGACTTGGCTGCTGCTACTTGACTACTGTTTCACGTTGAATGTTTACTACAAATTGCACAATATTTGCGTAGATTCCTCCCAATTTTCCGCTGATGTTCTACTTTTGTAGCGTGAATCCACTTCCTTCCGAGAGTTTCATTTTGAGGAAACGTATGGGTGCCTTTATTTGGAAAACCTAAAATACCGCACGGCCCACGGACACTCATAGCAATGCGCAACACAAACGTATAATGTACTATTTCGTACAATTTTGCGAGACAGAAGCATTCAACCTTATCATATTCTTTTTGTAGCACTAATCCATGCTGAGGACATTTTTTTAATTTTCTTTGTCTCTAAATAGGTTTTTAACATTCAACCTTAGTTCACAACTTTCAAAACTTTACGAACCAACGGTATCCCCACAGACTAAGAATGTTTTTCCTTCGTCTGAGAGGCTCCTGAGAGACATTGACTGCTACAAATCACAAATTTGTATGTAGAAACGAATGACGCCATCTAGATTATCTTATAGAACTAAGAAAAAAAAAAAGGAAAAACGCTCATTATAAAATCAAGACTCTTGTCCTCCAGTTGTTAACCGTGAAGACAAAGTAGGGCTCAAAGATAGGGAAAAATTGAAAAACCAACCGCGCGCGCTAATAATGTGAAAAATTGCCAAAATAATTCCCGCGCAAAAAGGATCCGCTTTGATGACACAAGACGTGAAAGGAGATGAATCGGCAGTATATATTTTTTTCTTTTCAGACATAATGTAAAACCTTTTTTTCGTAATTGATATTTTCTTATCATTTCGAAAGAATTGGATAGATGTATACTTGTCTTATGGATCGTATTGGAAATGTGAAAATTTGGCTAAGTATATAATCTCTGTAACAGAAAGAAAAAAAGAAAAGATATTTATTATAACAAGGAGACACATCAGAGAAACAAAATAGACGGATAAGGGATATAATATGAACAAAAACAACAAATTACACAACAGAGAAAGCAAAAAACATAAATTTCGCCTAACAGGTGTCTAGTTAGCTAAAGTGGCGGTTGGCTGGTTACACATAACTACCAATAACCGGCGAGGTAAAAGGGAAAACCACGAGCCGGCAAACGCAGCGTGGGATACCTACCAGCTCGTTATATCGACAGTCTGCAGTATATTGCCATTGGCGGCTGGATGCGGATGTCTGAGGACAGAAATAAGTAACGTGCCTTGGAGGAGGTCTGGCTTGCGGTGGATATATATGTGGCAGGCGTGAGTGTATACACCGTGAATTTTGGGTGGTTTGAAAGCCTTAGCAAATTTAACGTCCCTTAACAATAGCGAACGAATAGGTATTTTTGAAACAATATTTCCCAACTCATTATTTTTCTTGTTATTATTATTTGTGGAATATAAAGAAGCTAAAAGATAATTTAAAAGATAATGTTAAGATACAGTACCAGAAAGAAAATATATGAGACGTGAATACTCCCTTCAAATATACGCTTTGCATGAGTCAATTCCCAACCATGAAATAATAGAACCATGCTGGGTTTAATCAAGAAGCTTACAGCCGAGTGTTTTTTTAATTTCACTACACAAACATTAATTTTCTCCGTGCCCCTGCGGTGTTTTCACTGACTCTCGGATTATATCGACAGAAAAAAAATGCACACTACGATTCTGTAGGTGCAAAAAACTAGGTAGTCCGTGTCGGTTACATTCTGTGAAGAAAAACGTCGTGCGGAGACCCGAGACTTTTTTGTTGTACACCAAAACGCATGACGTAGATATTTGTTAAGATACAGAGTGCAGTCTTTAAGTAAGTCTAATATGGATTAGGCAAAGCTGTTATGGATACAGTTCTGTTAGTCTGATTATATGCTAGTTACCATAGCACAGGGCATCCTAGTTGGGAACCGAGGCAAGTTTTTTGTGTTTTTTTTTTTTTTCAAAATAAAAAGCCTTAACATAGTACAAAAATTCGCCAAACTGCAGAGCAGCTGCGGCGGCTGACTCAGCATGGTGCTGAGGGTATTTTGAAAGTTATTTTGAAACGAGTGATGTGTGTAAATACAGATTCCAACAGAAAATCGTTTATTTGTGGAATGTTATGAGGATATATAGGTTGGTAAATGTGTACCTAAGTGTTGTGTGGAAGTTATTATTAAGTACATTATTATTAAACATCGCGATTTTTATTGTTCTGTTCCAAATTCCCAAAAGGTTCAGTAGAGATTCGTGGACCAAAAGTCTAAAAATCTTGATGGGTAGATGATAGTTTGGTCTTCGAAGTAAAGATAAGTACTTTGGACCCAAGTCATACGGTAAAGGTCGCGATACAGATTTTAATCAATACGTAAACAAGAAAAAAATAAGAAAGCCTTGAAGAAAACAATTTGGAAGTCAAACAAACAATATTCTATGTGACTATACCAACTTGTTCTGCAAGTTACCAACAAAACAAATAAAGCGTACTGTGGAATTATTATACGGTACGTAATCACGGTTATGCTGATGCCGTTTCAGACAAGAAATCCTTCTCGAGTACAAATCAACCGAACAAATCCGAGCTAATTGATATAAAAAAAAATATAAGACATTGGTATGAGTGGTAAGACACTATTATTTCGGCAATGCAATAACGACTAAGATTAATTATAAGAGTTTTATATATTATTTGTTATTGTCCCCAGACTAGACTAGGCCTGAGCCGTGGGCGACTGTAATCATTAAAAAAGAGGTTTTAGAATAAGATGTGTAGTTCTCTTTCCAACATAAGTGGCAGTAATCCTTAGCACGCTTAACCCAAAAGCCCGCAACCGCAGGCAATTTGCCGGCTTAAAACTTCGCAGGCCGCCACTTCACCCCGACAGTACACTACTACGGCCAAGAGGACAATAAACAGTCCTTAATTGGGCTCAAAGTTGACGGCGAGCGAATTCGGCGGAGTGACTTTTCTTGTAGGCAGGAGGCCAGCGTGACGGAGTGGCCGATCGCGTGCTTTATGGCCTAGCCGGTGGCCCAAGGCTGGAGCAGAGAGCGGAGCGATTCTGTCGAAGCGTGAATCAAACTGAATGTTATCAGTTAAAACACTTTATGTAATATCGCTTCTGCTGTTTCCACGTTTGGATAGCTCTATTCTGATATGGAGAGACGACGGGCGTACGAGACCTTTATTTCTCCTGAATCTCCTGGCGGGTCGGTCTCTAGACCGGGGTTCTGCTCCCTTTCATTTGAGGGGCTGCCCTTATCGCCAGTTGTAAAATGTGTGACAGCTGGCCACGAGGACTCATTTAGTGAGAAAAGGGCGTACGAAATAATGTCAATTTTACTGATCGTTTATTTGTTTTTTATACTTTTTTATACACAATAAAAACATTAACAAAATTTAATTAATTACTTATTTAAGTTTTATTTTTGTTAGCGTTTTTTATTGTGCCATAAAGTGTAACAAACAAACAAACAAAAATAAAACTTAAATAACAGGTTTGTGATAAAAAAAGTTGTGCAAATAGGAACTTATTTAAAAATTAGTTTTTTCCAACCAACCTAGAAATTTTCAAATGATAACAAAAAGAGAGCACTGTAGGGCAGATAAAGTAGAAATAAAACCTATTGCTTTCTACGTTGCAATATAAAATACTGCTTACAAGAATATATATAAGAATGAAAGAAATATAAACCTAATTTAAACGTAAATATGCACACTAAACAATAATAAAATACACATAAATATATTACACATACTACTAAGATAGCCGCCATTTACAGCAGCAGAGACACACTGCAACAAAGTTTGTAGTCTTTTTATTAACTTTTTGTTTCTTTTTTATGTCTATATTTTGTTTTATTTTGTCTTAGGTTTTAATTAATGTGTATGTAGTTGTTTTTGCAACAAATGTTTCTTTTTTTCTTTCAATTTGCTTCGGAACTGTGACACAGTTGGACTAGTTACACGATCCTAAAACATTGTGCGACGCAAGATCACAACAATAATTTCTATTATTATTCAATCATGTGTATTGTGTACACGACAGTCTCCAGTTCAATATTGTATTACTGCACACTTCCAAACTAGTCATGTCGATAATTTTATGAGATCGATTCCAAGTTGATCGTCACCTTGGACCACATGGTTTAATACTATCAACCACGAAGTAACTTGACTGAAATTTCATTTCAGGCGCCTGAAAGTTGCCACATTGGCGTGATAAAGCCTTAATTTCGATTGGATCTCATTCTGGATGGCTTTTATAGGCTTTTTGTTAGGATGTTTGCTTTAAATTTCGTATATCTGGAGGGTAAAGAGATAGTAGCTACTGGAATGCGTTCGTTCTTATGTAAGCGGATACTTTTATATTATTCTGTGCTGACATGTTACGTATAGATTTGTAGCAGCCAAATAGTTGATTTCTGTTCAATGGCTAAAGGAAGCATAGTGCATAGTGACTCAGAAGAAGATATGTGTAAGATATCAAAGTAAAAATAGGTAACTAAACACCTACAAACTTTGCTCTTGCGCGTACATTACAAGCTCATCCTGACTGCGCAAATTCTACTCAAGCTATCTGCCGAGCATAGTACTAGTACTAGTGCCAAACGTTTGTCAAGCTAGCGACTAACAAACGAACCCAATCCACGAATAAACCTTGTCGGTTTCGGCGGATTGGAGGAATATGTTGTGTGTATTTTCTTTTTTTATCTTAAATAAACGATTAAACAAAAAAAATCTATATCAGCACTTAAAATCGCTAACCCGCAGGAGAGCCAATCATCCAATCCACTTAATAAAACCTGCTGGACCTTTTAAGTACTTCGATGATCCTCATCCAACCGCTAGCAGTAATCTGCCTCAGAGCGTCGCCGATCCATTGAGCTAGTGGGCATCTTACGCTGCATTTGCCAGTTCGAGGTCTACCCTCGAGAGCCTTTTACCCCATCTATAGATTCTTTGGTAGTTGTGACCGCAATTAAACTTACTAACCATAAGGTTAAGTCAATCACCTGAGTTCTTTGGCGAAGTGACTCATTTCTTATGTGATATATGAGAGATTTCGAGCATACCCCATCCCGTTTTGCCTACCTAAGCTTCAATTTGGGCAACAAATCTGTATCTCTAAGTTTAATGAGAATCCTAATGCTTTTTCGGTGTAGGAAAAGTTTAATTTATTGTCTTGTCCTAGCTTCGATTTGCCTCTAACTTTGCTTCGTCCATTTGGGAGTGGGTATATACAATAGAAATTTACATTTTGTTGATGAGTTTTGAAATATGACACCTTAAGAAGTTGTTAAGTATTTCTTGATACTTCGAATTACCTATCCTCAGTTAAATTAGGTGGTTAATAAGCGGTAATATCCTGTCTTCGCTTCGCATCAAGTGCGATGTAGGTTAAGCAAGATTGTCATTATATGTAAAGAAACTATTGATATATTAACTGTCAAAAATATTAAAGCACTTCAAAGCTCTCAGTCATGTTAATTGGACACAATGACATGGCTGTGAACCTAGGCGAAAAACCCAGGGCTAGATCAAACCGGTAACGGTTCCAGATTTTTTATACCCGGTTCTGGGAGCAGTCGGAACCGGGTAACCCGGTTCCACCCGTTTCTGGCTGAATAAACGGTAAGTTATGATCAACAGGAATTAAAAAAAAACTCTAATATATATAATACAATTATCCTAAACAAATCAGACACGCAGTAGTTTTTAAAATGAAGATAAATTTACGTTCTTTATATTTTTTCTTTATCTATAATTAATAGGTACTCTTAGTTTATAAGTTAACACCTTCCCTGTCCCGTGACCCAACTTTTGGGCCACAAAAAATTTAATGACAAGTTCGTGACCTGACATTCGAGTCATATACGAGTACCTAATGCATACAACTTTGAACATCATTTTTTGGCTAGGACTTCTGTGAGTAGGTTTTTGACTTTCAAAGCTTTATTATTTTACTAAGTATGAAAAAAACATGCCCAAATTTTTGTTTTTTGTGTCTTCTTATAGGATTCCAAAAATTCCTTAGATTTGGTGGAGTATTTGTTGCTTGTATTATATAGATCTCATAACATAAATATGTTATGATAATCTAGAAAAAATAATACCTTATATCCTTTAAACATTTTGTAACAAAAGCCCTTGTAGAAGCTCCTAAAGGTCTTGAAGGTTCAGATGGTGAAGGCCCTGCTGGATTAGACTTTATTTGCAAAAACAACAAGACTGACCGAGTAGCAGTAAGAACTGACTAAAACTGTGGTATAATAATTGACTAATACTATGATTTTTCGATCTACTCTCAGAATCTGTTAAGAACTTTTCGCCAATCAGTCCGTATTTTTTACTCACAAGTCCGTGAATTCCTATTTGGGTCACAGAAAAATCTGCCGAAAATCATATGAAAACATGTTTTGTAAGAAAAAAATAATATTTTACTAAAATATTGTTATATTTTAGAGTACAAATTTGGTAGAACCTGATTGGTATAAACTGGGCCGTCCCTAATAATTGTATGGGAACGTGTTAACTTTTACTATGCAATAATCAATCTTACAAACCACAACTTAGTATTTTTTTATGAATGTACATGGTACAGCAACTAAAATATTATACTATTATTCTCTTACAAACTTTCATCGACATGTAACAACAAAATAATATAATCTCTTTTCATTTAAATAACAAAGCGACAAATAAAATTAGTACTTAAATGAATATTAGAGTACTTAACATCTCAGAAAAGCTGAGATGTTGCCATTTCGTGCATTTGTGCAATACTCGACTCCCGACCTGACACCGCTTGATTTGAATGCTATAAATGCAAAATTAAGAAAATTCTGTTTTTTTTTTTCATAGAACTGGCTAGAACTGGTTTATCTTGTTCAGGACCGTTTCTGAGGAAACCTTGATAAAACCGGGTATACCTGGGTATTTTGGAAGCGGGTAGAACCGGGTGCATGCCCTAATCGTGATCCTAGTTTCTCGGTGGTGGGTCCTGAAAATCACTATGAGCATGATTAAGAGATTGATCTGACACTTTTTGCAAAAACAATCTGTAAAAAAAGATAATATTACGAGTGTTTTTCATTGAAAGCGCTAGTGAACCGGACGGAGTCCCTTTTTAAAGCAAAAAAAAAAACTGAAAAAATAACCAACAACCCAACTGCTAAGCTAATGAGTTACAAAGGTGAATTTGGGTCCCGCCTACTTAGTAGTTAATGCTCAGCTGCTGGTTATTTTTTATTTCATTTTTGTGTTTTTAGTGATTTTTAATTTTTTTTGTTAGATTTGTGATGATTTGTCTATGACACTCGCGCAAACACGACGAATCGATTGAAATCTCATTTGTCAAAATCTGACCATTGATAACAAGCCAAACCCAGTTACCGTTATTTTGGGCTCCGCCATATTATCCGAAGAACTGATTACCGATGGGGTAGACGAGTTCTCGAGTGGAGACCGCGGATCGGTAAACGTAGTGTGGGACGTCCTCAGACTCGGTGGAGCGATGATCTTCGCAGGGCGGCTGGCAAGAGCTGGATGAGAGTGGCCGAGGACCGTGCTCAGTGGCGTGCTATAGGAGAGGCCTATATCCAGCAGTGGACAAGCATAGGCTGATGATGATGATAATGATGATGGGCTCCGCCGCAGTCGGGTAAAAACATTGACAAGGAGGAAGGAAAGTCCAGAATGAAGTGCAAGGACTGACATATCAATCAATGGCGTGGCCGAAGCGATGGTCTTCCGTCCCGCACCACCTTCACTCCACCAGTCCCAAAAATGGACTACTGTGCGTCATTAAAAATGCTTGCCGATGCATATATTACAGCCAAAGTAATAAATCTGGATATTATACATAATGACTGGTCATTATATATAATGTCTACTCAGTTTAGATAAAGTGATAATTAACACAAAATTAATCACATTTACTAGCAATTTTATTTAATATCATATTAATATCATAATGTAGGGTACCTATGACTTTTCCATGCACCAACCTTGTTTAAGTTTGACACAAAACTAAGTTTTTTAGTGAAATATTTTTTTTTCGCTTTTATATATAAATAAAAAAAAAGAACTAACACCCGAAGTTTCGAAGAACAAGAAGGAACTTCGAACCTATTTTTGCTTATGTGTACTGACCTAACAAACAAAATGCGAAATATAAATTTAATCAAACAATTATTTGCTATATAACACTTGCCAAAATAAAACGTTAGCATAATAATTTATTACTTTGTCTAGTGAATTTGGCTTTTATATATAATGACCAGTCATTATGTATAATAGCTATTTAATCACTTTGGCTGTAACACATATACCTGGGCCCATATTATGAAGCAGCGATATGTTCGGAAGGGTCGTCAACGTCGCGTCAACGAGCCCGACAATTCACTCGAATTTAGCGATACTAGAAATACGGTTCTTTTTTCGTTATAGTTTCGAAATTTCCTGCCACTGAGTAGTGATCGCTAGAAATGCATGGCTCTGTTAGCCCAATGACGTCATGTCATATCTTGAGATACGGATTTACGACCATCTCGCTACTTTCCATAATGTCGCATTTTGAAACACATCAAAAATAGTAATTAGAAGGGAATGATTCTGTTAACCCATTAAAGTACATACATTGACAGATGCGTAGTCGGGCCTACAAATGTTTTTACCTACCACTGGGTGGGGCCACGTTACAATTTTTCGTTCCATTGACTCCTACAGAGGTGTATGTGCGCGCGCGTAGACTTGAAGCGGCAATAAAATTAAATCGACGCAATCATGCATTTCACTCCAATTAAAATTATTAAGGCAAGTTTCACATTGATGCAAACGGTGAAACCGAAAAAGAGATACAAACCAGCGTTTTGTTTGTGTTGCTTAGCAACGAGCAGCATGTATCAGTTTGCCTCCAGCCGACTACACTCGTGTGCGCCTATGTTTGCTTGTCCATCTGGCGTGCCGTTTGGTTTTGGTTTTAATGCAATTAATATTTGTCGTTCCACATTCGCCGCTCACGAGCTGTGTTTGGATAGATCCCTGTTGGATGGCGTTATGTGAGAGGGCTGGGCTGTTCGAGTGTTCACTGTTTAGTGCTTAGTTTATTTTACCGAAAAGCAAAGACGGAGGAAGGTAGGTAATGTTTTACGTTCTGTTATGTCCGGTTCCTCGCCTCACCTATATTTCTAACCGACTTCAAAAAAGGAGAAGGTTATCAATTCGATGCGTACATTTTTTTTGTCTATGTTCCTCCATAACTCCATCAAATCTTAACCGATTTCGACAATTCTTTTTTTGTTTGAACAGATATAACGTCCTATTGGTCCCATTTTAATTTGGTGAAGGTCTGATGAAGACTTTCAGAGATGGAGAACGGAACTCTTCAATAAGTAAATAAAGCCTAAAAGGGCATTCTTTAGTAAAATTTTTTGTTGAAGACTTTCGAAGATGGAAATTTAGAACATCAAGCTTTAAAGCAAAAAACTAAGTAGGGTAAATTATGGTTATAAGGGACTTGTTTATTTTTCTCCCACTCCCCCACTAAAAATGGAAAAAAAAAAAATTAAAAAAAAAAAATAAAAACCGACTTCAAAACACTACACCAATAAAAAGTTAGAAATCATCTAAATAATTAGAAGTATGTATATACATGTAGGTATTGTGGAAGTATAATTTGTAGTCGGTGCCCAGTTTCATGACCAGCACATATATTTTGGGCACCGACTCCAAATTATACTTCTACAATACCTACATGTATACATACTTCTAATTATTTAAATTATTTCTCACTTTTTATTGCTGTAGTGTTTCGAAGTAGGTTTTGATTTTTTATTTAAAATTTTTTGTACCGATCAACACTATACTGCCAATACAAGTGTTCGCGCACGTCGCGCAGCAGTCATCAGCAGTCATTACATTCTTAGTGTGAAGATGTAGTCTATTTTAATAAATCTGCTTCAAAATTATTATAACGGTGTTTGTGTTTCCATCAATTCAATAAACTGCAAAAGTGTACATCAGTCCATTGATTTTTGAACCTGCGCAGTCCCTGCGCTGCGTAATAGTTCGTATGTTCGTTGTTTTAAGACCACATAGGGGCCAAAGACATACATACATATACACATACAAGCAGTCTACATGTGCCCTACTGCCAGAGGACTGGCGTTCTATCAGAAAGAGGTTTACTACGCGATCAGCGCGGCGGTGGTAGTCAAGTTAATACTCACTTTCTCTCCCTGAGCGAAGCTAGGCCTGGTCCCTGTTGTGGGGTTGTTAACCCAATTCATCGGTTATAAACCTCCCTCAACACAATTTCTTTCTGTCTTCGGTCGTTCTCATCCAACCGCTTCCACAGATCGATTGGATCGATCCAATGAGCTAGTAAGTAACTTGCTGCCGTTTTCAGTTCATGGTCTCCTCGTCCTTGATAGTTTATGTTTATGTTTTAAGCATAGGAAACCGAACGAGGGACCTGTCCCTATATTTAACATCATCATCATCATCATCAGCCTATGCTTGTCCACTGCTGGACATAGGCCTCTCCTATTGCACGCCACTGAGCACGGTCCTCGGCTATTCTCATCCAGCTCTTGCCAGCCGCCCTGCGAATATCATCGCTCCACCGAGTCTGAGGACGTCCTACACTACGTTTACCGATCCGCGGTCTCCACTCAAGAACTCGTCTACCCCATCGGTTATCTATCAGTTCCTCGGATGACATGGCCGGCCCACTGCCACTTCAGCATGCTAATTCGGTGGGCTATGTCGGTGACTTGGTTCTCTGTCGGATCACCTCGTTTCGAATTCGATCTTTAAGAGAAACCCCGAGCATAGCTCTTTCCATAGCACGCTGAGCGACTTTAAATTTGTGGACCAGCCCCACCGTGAGTGTCCACGTTTCGGCACCATATGTCATGACGGTCCCTATACTACGCTCACCAAATCCTGAGCTATTCTAATCGTCTATCAAGTTTCTTACTAAGTGCTATTGTAAAAGTCATGATTCAGACAGGATTTTGTGCGCATAATTAGGGCCTTGTACTTCTGATCTTCTAGGTTTTGATTTCAAGTATATTAAAACTGTTCACATCAATTCCTCCCCTTCTGCATGAAGCCATTTTCCGATACCGTCGGTGTCTGGTTTTGTAATCAGTGGTTGTTTGTATTTATTAGAGCGCTGCGCCACGTGTCTACGGCGGCGCACACCTCCGGCTATTGATAGAGAGAGAGATCCAACTAGATGACACGACACGATTACGGTACGACAAAGTGAATAAAATCGTCCCGTTGTTGTTATCCGCTAGCGAAGAAAGTGCTCATTATGCACCGCAGATTCACGGTCATATTAATAAACCTCTTTTTACAATACAATAAAATACAATAAGCACAACATAACACAACACAACATAATACAACACAATACAATATACTACAATACAATATAATGCCCCTGAAAAAGAAGCAAAGAAAGTTCTCTGTGCACAGCATGCATAGATACAGAAGATATAGCCGCCCTCATGCTGATGATGGACCCTGGGGACTACGAAGAGGGCTTTAGGGTTACTGACAAGCTGCTGGCGTTCCTGGAGGAGCTGGGGTAGCAAGAATAGTTTTTTCTGACGCCATCTTTCCTTCACGCAAAATGGGCTCGTTAGCAGTCGAGTTGTGGAAACCAAAATTACCACCCATACCACTGCCGGCTCTGTTCTCTGGCAAATACAGCGTAGAACGCCCACGCGTGGGCGTGGGCGTTGCGCCGGACAGCGCTGAACGAAATTGGGGCTCGTGGATTGGTCGCAAGCAATGCAGCTACACATAGCACAGGGTATTATTATACTTCATTGCACACGAAAACACAATACGGGAAAGATTACAAAATAAAATACCTTTACCACAACGAGCTTATCTATGTGAAAGATTTCTTCCTGAGACCGAGATTCCGGTCAAAAGATAAACGCTTAAGGTAAACATATTTATCGACCACCTCCACAGGGCTGTTACCGACGATGATGTTCGGTACATTGATTGAATGGTTAGCCATGATCTTAGTCTTGCACATATTCATCTTAAGACCCACCTTCAAGGATGCTTCATGCAGTTCTGTGAGCCTACATTGGAGGTCGGTGACGTTTCCAGCAAGGATGATGATGTGATCGGTACGGCGGAGGTGCGACATGTAAGCGCCGTCGACGGAGACACCCCTTTCACACCAGTCTTTATGGTATCTTCTAGAACGTTGGAGAAGAGCTTGGGCGAAATGGTGTCACCTTGACGCTTTTCCCTGTTAATTTTCACGGGTTTGGTCAATTGTGTGGTCGCTTCTGCGGCGGACCTTTCCGCCACATTGCAGAAGCGACTAGGAATAGACTAGCGAGGGTATCCACATATCTTTTGTCCATGTTGCAGTGACGGAGAGACTGAAACATTGCCCAGTGCTCGACACTGTCGAAAGCCCTCTAATCTATGAATGCGATGCACAGTGGCAGGTTATACTCGTTACATTTAACATCAGCTGCTTGACAGAGTGGATATTTTGCAAAGTTGAAAATCCGCTGCGAAAGCCGGCTTGCTCGACAGGTTGCTATTCGTCAAGCAGGAGAGCAGTCTGCTGCACACGACTTTGGCAAACAGCTTATGTACGTAAGAGAGTGGGCTGATGGGGCGATTATTGGACAGCTTGGATTTATCACCCTTCTTATGGAGGATAGATACAGTTGCATTCTTCCAGGTCTTGGGTGTTTTGCAGCCATTTAGGACTTTGTTGAATAGCTTTGCTAAACTTTTACGTACTGGGAATCGTCCTCTCTGCAACATCTCTACAAATACCACCATCACCAGACGTTTGCCTCGCTTCATTTTTCTTCAGCCTTTTATAATTTACTTCGTTTGTTTATTCTGGATGTATACGGAATTTCCATTTACCAACTTTAACCCGGTGGCATAGAGGCACGGCGAGGATTAAATATTCGAAGGACTACTAAGACGTACAAAGCCACAAATTCTTCTTATACCAATTAAATTCTGGTAAGAGTATTATGAAGCAGTATGAAGAGATTTATGTAGGTAGTCTATTTAAAGCAGTTCAAACGTTTATCAGTGATTGAAATAGGGAGAGTATAAATACCTACAGTTGGCTAGGAGACTGAAGAACTTGGAGTTATTAAAACCGTCATTGATTTATTTTTTATGAATCCCAAAATCCCATGCTTTATTTAATAGCCGGTATTAGTCGATAGATGGCAGTCGTTAAGCCAAGTCAGAGACATTAGGGCGGCTTGACAACTTCTGACAGTAGACGAGCCACTAGTCTACAAGCCTCCACCAATCCGGACTTGGCCCCCGTGGTGGAGTATGGCCTACGCCTTCCTCAGGGAAGGGACCCGTGCCCCTCGGTGGGGACATAATGGGTTGATGATGATTAGTCATGGGCAGGTGAAAATGGTCGTGCATTTCTAGCTGGTATTAGTTAAATTAAAGTGCGCTACTAAACATACAACTTCGGCATATGTGGGCCGGTCACTTAAAGGTACTCGAGTTGAAAACTTGAACTGGCAAATGCAGCGTAGGACGCCCACTAGCTCACTAGACTGACGATCTGAGGCAGATTGCTGGCAGCGTGACGTGACTGACCTTGGTCGAGAGGCCTACGTCCAGCGGTGAACGAGCAAAGGCTGATTGATTGATAACTAAACGTGCATGTGATTAATCAGCCCCTTTATTACGCGCACCAAATCCTAAAGGATTCCTAACATCTAGCTGTATTCAATACTAAATGCTATCGCAGATGCTAGGATTCCGACAGGATTTGGTGTGCATATTGGGAAACTTGCATCAAACTTAAATTGGAGTGCCATTGCTTTTATACCATAGAAGACAGAGAAAAACTCAGGAAAAATTAAAACAAACCAGAAAAAAATTCTTTCAGGGTTTTCGGGTTAAGAAAAATGCGAAAAATCAAGTTACTCTAATAACAAAAAACTTATTAGTTTTAGTTTTTTTATTAAATTCTAAACGGATTGTAATAAGGGTGTAGTTGGATAAAAACATTATTTAACTAGATAACCGAAATATTACTACGCCCTTTTTTTACTACGTGAATAGAGTGAGTTTTCGACGCGTTACACCATTAAAAGTTTTAGACGTAGAGAAAAAAAAATACCATGTTTATTTATCTCTTATCACGGCCTCTTCGATTATATTAAAACATTTTTGTGCAAGTTCTCCATTAGGCCTCAGATCGGATCGGTGTCGTTTAAATATTTCAATATCGTTTAATCGCCAACTGCAGTTATTTATAATCTACCTATTCCAATCGCTGAGCATAAAACAGTAGGAAGTTGAGAAGTGAGTAGAAACAATAGCTTTTGATAACACCTACACTACGTTCGCGCGATGGTGGTGCGTGCGAGCGAGAATAAGTTTCGAACGCCCTACTTCATTGAACTACAATACATATTTTACTGTAACAATTCGATGTACATTGCGCAGCTGATTAACCGACATATTAATTAGTAGGAAGACTAATTGTAAGAGAAGAAGAGAAGATTCTCTAGAAGAGATCCTTGTTAGCGATAAGACTGCCAGTTGCCAGTCTTTATAATGTATGGTGTGAAATAAAGAGTATTAATCTAATCTAATCTAATTGTACTAATTGGCTAGGCAATGCACATCGAATTGTCATATTAAACTATAAATTGTGGTTTTATGAAACACGGCCCAGATGTTTTACTTACGTCATGCTAGTCACGTGTTTATAATTTAGAAGCCAAGATTTTGATGATCTTTCTATCATCTTAAATAAGTAAATAAATAATCTTCATTCACAAGTCTAATACATCTTTGAGATACATCTCACTGCAACGCACAGTCGTTCTCCCAAACAAAGACAGAGAGTATTGGCATAACTTCAAGGTAATATACAATTTTAAACGCCGGGAGAGCGCGAATCAATCATAATACCTCATATCAATATGAAAAAGAACAAGAAGAAGAAGAAAGACATTTATTATACCAGCATGATATATCACAGAAACAAAATAAGCAGATAAGTGACATAATATTCCAAACAACAGAAAAAACTAAATACACAATAGACAAAAAAATAAATGGTGTATCTAAGTTGCTACAAAAGGCCAATATAATTATATAATCGTATTGACTGCCTCTTTGGCCTTTGATTAACATGCCGGAGGTCGTGAGTTCGATTCCCACGGGGGGCCGCGGTACATTTGTACAAATAGCCTCAGTCTGAGTGTATTTCCACGTTTGCGATGTCCTTGCCTGATTAACACAGTACAAGGTAGCCTAGTTTGGGACCAGGATAAGTGATTGTGTGTGTTCTTATTTCCTGTCAGCGGAGATTTACATAATAGAGGCGTCGATTAACCGAAACCGCACTACTATACATTGAACGTCTAAAACATATATCAATTCACTGAACTCAGGAAGAAGGGACGCTCTGGGAAGTAAATCGCAACGCGACATTGTTTGTCGACATATTGTACTTACGCAAGATATTTAATCACAGCGGGTCTACTAAGTGAGTAAGAGATATGCTTACAATAACACTTTTGCAAACATTACATTGGGCCGGTTCTGAATTGAGGATTTCACCAAGTAAACATTACCCCTAAGTCAGGTGTATTAAAACTTACGTTTGAATTATATCAACGTAGATTTCAAATTCACGAGTCACAATTACAATTATTTTATTCTATCTCAGTTTCTTCGAGGAATTTTTAAAACAGTATTCAATTAGTGAAATACACAATCCTCAGCGCGGGTTAGTGCAACAAAAATGAATATAATGAAATACACAATTGAGAAATTAAACAGACCTGTTTTTTCTTTAAGAAAATAAAAATATAGCGACTCAAAAGTCAGGCTTTGTGTATAAAATTGAATATTTCTGGGATTGGGATAGATATTTTCGGACATAAACTAAATTCTAAGTATTGTTAAAGTTAACGTCGCTAGGCAAATATCAAGATAATATTCTAATATCGAGATATTTAAGCCTGTGACGTTGTTACGAACACATTGTTCTAACGAAGTCTCAATTATTGCAAGGCCTTCCCCGTATCAGTTAATTTGTTCCCATAGCTAAGTAGGTACTCGTACCATCTTGTGTATTAGATGATCATTTGAGAAAAGATGGTGTATGCAGCTCGACCCTAATGGAGGTGCTAACATTGTACCTTGACATTCAACAAACAGAATGTAAGTTCTTTAAGTGGAAATAAATTTGTGATTTCTGATTTCTTGATAGGAAGTAAAAAAAATCGCCTTTAGTCAATTATTCTTCACTTTAACTTTATCATTGTACCCGACCCAATCCGTTAGCATCAGCCCAAATTTATACAAAGGAATTGCGGTGATAGGCCTCCCCAAGGCGTGCCACTTCTTTTTATGGTTCTGTTCCCGTTGGGTGCCAAACGGAACCATATTACAAAGACTTCACTGTCCGCCTGTCCGTCTGTCTGTCGGTCCGTCTGTGGGTCTGTCTGTCTGTCTGTGTATCAGTCTGTCTGTCAGTCTGTCTGTCACCAGGCTGTATCTCATGAACCGTGATAGCTAGGCAGTTGCAATTTTCACAGATGATGTATTTCTGTTGGCCGCTATAACAAAATATACTAAAAACTGGATAAAATAAATATTTAAGGGCGGCTCCCATACAACAAACGTGATTTTTTGCCGTTTTTCTCGATCTTTGTGTCTGATTTGTATAGATAATGATACGTGTTCACATTCGCTGCGTGTTAGCACCCCTCCGACATAGTGATACGATCTTATTTATAAAAACATGATTCCTCTAAAACCAATCTAAAACTCTGTTTATTTAATCTATGGCTACATCTTTTCCTTGTAAAATCTCCACATATAGACTATTTTAATCGGCGTTCGCTAAGTGCTTTAGGGAATCGAGTTTTTATAAACAAGACTGATAGTGTATGGCCACAGTTGGTCGGGTCTTGAGCTCGTTTCGCTTAGCATCGAGCTCTGATCTATGTTCCTCAAAATTGTACACCTCAGTGCTCCCGGTATGCCTCCACACTGCCCGGTCGGCTGCTAATGTCTCCCACTGTGCCTGATCCAGGCTTATAAGCATTTTTTTTCAAATCAAATCAAATCAAAATATTGATTGCACTATAATATAAACTTACTTAGTAAGCACAAAAAAATAGGCCAGAGTACCCAAGCCAAAGGTGAAACTTTTTTATTCCATCAACGGAATCGTAAGCTCGCCTGTATCTTTAGGATGGGTTTTTTAATTTCGCCCAGCGAGGAGAAGTTATGTCGAGGAGTTTTTTTATTTTCTTTCGCGTTGAGATTGTAGTTAAACGAACTCGTAGCTTAGATCCGCTGATACTTCTTAAGGATGAAACACACTAACGCGGTGGCGGTCCATACATACGTCCATATAATTAATATTACTATAATTAATAATTAATAATATAATAATATGACGCCCTTGCCTGGTTACCATAGCACAGAGTATGAACACCTCCATGTAAGTAATTAGACAGTTATTTTGTAATATTAAATTCACTATTCACGATCTCGTTAACGTTTCTAACTGAAGTTTATTTAGCCTAGGATTAAATCACACTGAGTATTCGCATGTACGAAATTTATGTGAATAAAGAACATTAAAAATCAAAAATCAATATTACTGCAGTAAATGACGTATATTTGGACCGCCACCGCCACCGCGGTGGTGTGTATTATCCTTTAGCGCATCGAAAACGCCGGGTTCAAGGCTGTAGTTGAGTTTGCCATAGTGGTAAAAGGATAACCGCTGATATGTACAGACATAAACTCATTTCTTTCCCAGAGGAGTATGCATAGACCTTATTTTGGCACTAGCCACAGCCCTGACAACATAACTATTGGAATCATCATCATCATCATCATCAGCTATTTGACGCCCACTGCAGGACATAGGCCTCCTTCGTGGTTTTCGTAACCATGAGGGGTTTTGCCATAACTGGTAAATAATGCTATAGTAGATTATGTACTAAGGGAATAAAACCATGTATTATGTCATGGGCGGCATATTGAACCCTGAGCGGAGCGAAGAACTCCGAGTTAACTCGCGAGCGCAGCGAGGGAGTTAAATTTTAACTCCTGAGCGAAGCGAGGGAGTTATGTAGAGTCCTGAGTGAAGCGAGGGGTTCATACCGCCCGAGACTAAGACATGTTTTATTCCAGAGGTGAATACTCTACTTTTCACACCATCTGGGAGACAATAAAAAGACAGGGCTGCATAAGTTGAAAATATGTATTAAAACCTGAAATTAAATATAAAGTCCACACTCTTTTACGGCTTAGCAACTTAAATTGAATATAACTTTTAAATTCGTATTTGCAATTCGCGCCTTTTTTTCTTTTTTTTGTTGGTGTTTCGCGCGGTCACAGGAAAATTTCAGAAAAAAAAGAAAAAAAAGAGGTGAGTTTCGAACAACAATTCGAATTTCGAATTGCAATGCGGGGCTTCTCCATAGTTTTCATGCGAATTTTGACATTCTAAATTCAAATCACTTTATTCCCTAGGGAAATTCTTCATTATTATTGCCCTCGAGAGACAAGGCCATGCTTTACGATGATATTTGACGGTACGTAATAAGGCATTGTCGAGCAGGAGGTGTGAAAAATAGCATTAAGCTCGCCTATGTGCAAAAATGCCTGTTTTAAAGGCAATAAAGGATTTAATAATAATACTTTCATAATATACCCATTTTATGTACGCTTGGCTTGACTAATTTAGATACTGAAAGATCTCTCCTTTCCTTAAAAATAGTCTGTGATGTTGATCTTTGGAAAAAATGAAACTAGAGTTTTCTTGTTCGTGTTAATTATTTTTTTGTAACGAAAAGTTAGAAAAAACCGTCCAAGTGCAAATCGGACTCGCGTACCGAGGGTTCCGCTTCCGCAGCACCATAAAGCAAACAACCGGCCAAGTGCGAATCGGGCCACGGGCAGTATAGGGTTCTGTAGAAGGCGGGGTTTTGTACCTGGTTTACAGAACTAAGTACTTCATCAAAGTAATTTTCAATCGTATTTGTACGAAGTTTTCATTTATAGGTTTGTCGCCTATTTTAAGTTTAATGCTACTGCCCTGATTTTTTTAACGTTTCCACATTCAACCGTTAGAGGGGGGGAGGAACATACACCTTATTTTGCAGAATGGCTCAACACGAGAAAAATCTACAGAGGCGCAACATCACAGAATGAAGTAGCTACAATGATAGCCAATCTCCGATAGGAGATGGCACCAAAAGATGAAGATTAAATCTAATAACAAATAAAACTGACTAGCGTCAGTGGAAGACAATAGCACAGATTAGCTATGGAAGATCTTCCATAAACTAGCTACACTTCAATATGGTTTGACAGACAATAGCTATCGAATACACTAGTCTGGTGGCCGTGGTAGCCTAGTGGGTAGAACATTGGACTCGGAAGCGAGAGACCCAGCTTCGATCCCTAGTGCGGACATGTACCTATGACTTGGTTTTCTAAGTTATGTACATTTGTGAAGTTATAGTAGCAATACCACTCGCTAACGGTGAAGGAAAACATCGTGAGGAAACCTAAGTGTCTAAGCTATTCACATACCTCAGCGCTTGAAATCGCCAATCCACGACGGGCACTCGTGGTGATTAAGCCCAAACTCTCTCCCTGAGAGAAGGCCTCTGCCCTAAAATGGGACGTATATAGGCTGAATATGCACTAGATTGTTTTTGTTTTTGAAACGAACTTTTAAAAAATATTTGGACACAAACTCGAATCTATTAAAAGCATTAGTAGCCATCCAGAGCGGTGCGTGCGTGCCGCGGGTCCGCGGGTCATTGTTCTGTTAAATGCAGAGGTGGTACTAATTGTTAACGCATTTTTTAAACAAGATTTATCAACTATTTTTCTTTTATTAACGTCTATACTTAAAAATAAAAATTTAAATAGATGCCATGTTTAATTACTAATAACATAACCGCGGCATCAAACCACCCAGAAATGTATAAGATGTCGTATAAGATTCACTTTCAGGACAGACATACAGACAATCGTGAGAACAGTAGCAGTTTCGGTCCATTTGCACTCTACAGTTACGGAACCCTAATAAGGGTGAATGTTCTTCCCATCAACTTTTAATTGCTATGAAACTTTTATTATTGTGCTCCTTTCTGAAAAGTCTCACAGATAAAGGTTTTTTTTAGGTTCATAACTTTTTTCATAATAAATACGCAAAGTCAACCCCAAAGGGTTGAAGAGATATGTCCCATGTTACTTTTCTTAGTGGGAAAAATAAGATTAAATGCTTATGACACTTAACACACGTGTATTGAATGAATGTAAGATCTGAATGGCTGCAATCCAATACAAAATACTTGATTGCACCCGAAACATAAAACAGGGCATTACGTAAGAAATAACCTGCGCAAAGGCGAGCCTATCGCTGTAAGAGATTTCTTCTAGCAAACCTTGGATAGATATATAGGTACGTGCACAAAATACAGTACAAAAATCCTAAACTAAAACTTAAACGCAACAAGGATAAACCGCATAAGATAAAGAACTGCAGATATGGATAAAAAACTTTAAGAAATAAAAACACTCTAACTTCATTAATCACACTATTGTCATACTGATGTTAAGGCTGTGAATTTTTTATACAGCGTGTAATAAAACCTATCCAAAAATTGTGAGTTAAAATTGTTTTCAGCAACCAAATCTGAAGCCTATAAGTATAAAACCGTAGTAAAACCGTAAGCCGAGTACACCAAAAACCTGGCCCTAGCTTTTTGGGCAAGATAAAAAGTACCCAAAACCGGCGTGCGTGCATGCAACTAATGAATGTTGAGGAAGCGAATCTGTCGGGATTGTGGCAAGTAGTAGTCCCTGGTCTCTGCCTACCCCTCTGGGATACAGGCGTGAGTTTATGTATGTATGTGAAGTTTTTCAATTGAATGATAAATAGCTGATATTTACTTCTATTTAAATTTTGGTAGTCTACTTAGCAATAAAGATAAAGTTATATTTATCTTTATGAAACAAGATAATTTATTCAAGGAACAAAAACATAAAGGAACAAAATCAGTATTAAAGGAACAAAATCAGTACAAATAGATAAAACCCGCGTAAATTAAATAGGTATCTCTCGTGAAGAAGATTGAATCGTGCGAGGCGCCGAGTTAAGTTGCACGGGTTATACCATAGGAATGCGATTGCTTACTAGATTACAGATAGTGTCCATCAATCAACCGTTTACCGCAGTAATATGACTTTATCCATCTATGTGCTATGCATTTCAGAGACTCGACCTCCAGTATAGGTGATACGGTGGCACGAGTCACGCGTTTTGTGCCGCTAAAATGTCAGAATTTGACAGTTAACGGGTTTACTAATGTATTGCCAAAAATTTTTTCCCAAAGTATTACTTCCCAAACTATTTTCCACAAATTATCACTTGGCAAAAAAACATTTCTCAAAACAACTTAAAGCAAATAAACAGTTAGCAAAAGTTATTATGGCAAGTTATTGTTTACCAAATAAATACTTGGTCAAAATTCATTTTTTGAATTTTTTTTTTTGTGGGGTCGCAGTTCTAATCTAACTTAACCCACTTTTCTGGTAACAGTTGGTGTCTGTGGGGGGTCGCAGTTCTAACCTAACACACTTAAACGTTTGTCTTAATAAAACTTGACGCAGTAAAATTATGCGAAATGATAATTTGACCAAATGAATAAAATGCGAAATGAAAACTTGCTAAAGTTTCATTTGGGAAATGAAACTGATGCCATAAGTTTATTGGGAAGTAAAATTTGGCGAAAAATACTTTGGCTAAACATCGGTATCCCCAGTTAACGTACTGGAAAATCGCGACTTTTGACATTTAAAACGCGCGACTTGCGGCGTCGTACTGTCCAGGCTGGTAGTTCGTCATCATCATCATCATCATCAGCCGTTTTGCGCCCACCGCAGGGCACAAGCCTCTCTCATGGTTTTCCCTAACCATGAAGGGTATTAGTTACGATGCTGAAATTGGGCCAGCTATTAATCGATTTCACACAAAAAGAGACAATAAATCCGTGTCTAAAAACGTCCTGTAACAAATGAAAAAGCAATTCGGGCAGTATATTTTTTATTTTGATCTTATTTTATATTTTTTTCTTAAAGCAGAAGTAATTTCTAGAGACTAATTTCATTTTTTCAGCGATTTGTTAAGTTTATTATTATAAATTATTTATTTAAAATATTTGAAAGCGTGACGTCATATTTTTCGAGTGCACACGCCGAAACGTCGCGCAAACTGTCACACTTTGTTTCTGTGATTTGCTGTCACAGACGTTTTTTTCACAGACAAGGAAATCATATGCATATGACAGTTATGACAGCAAGTCTTTTTTTTAAGTAACGTAGTGTTGCCATATGTTATGTTTATTTTAAAATGTGACGTCATCAGAAGGTCAAATTAAGGTTATTGTTTTTTGGCAAAAATAACGCTCATCTTCCTTAATATTTATCTTAAATATAGAAAATATGGTCACTTAGATGTTAATCTCGAAATGGTTTTTGATTCAGCCCTCAAGAAAAAAAATAGTCTTTGCGAATTAAAGCATTGGCTTAGCTCCGGCGAGTCCATTAATCGATTGTAAAATCTATATAAACTACTGAAGTTTCAACGTAAATTAAGCCAAGTCCGAAATCGTAAATTCGGCCATTAAACCCGACCAGCCGCTTTGTATTACGCGCACCGAATGTAAAATATACAATGTGTAACATGAAATACGAAAAAATTGTGTTTTGAAACGTTTCTATGAGAACACAGGAAAATTTCAGTTTTTTTTGTCAGTGTTTTTGGGTTGTCGGTGGTAATCTAGTGGGTAGTGGTAGAACATTGGACTCGGAAGTGAGAGACCCAGGTTCGATTCCCAGTGCGGGCATGACTTTGACTATGACTTTGTTTTCTAAGTGTACATAACATTTGGGAAGTTATAGTAGCAATACCACTCGCCAACTGTGAAGGAAAACATCGTGAGGAAACCTGAGTGTCTAAGCTATTCACATACCTCAGCGCTTGAATCACCAGTCCTCGATGGGCACGCTTGGTGATTAAGCCCATACTCTCTCCCTGAGAGAAGGCCTGTGCCCTACAGTGGCACACATCATGTAAAATGATGGTTGTATGTCGATGAGGCACGAAGATGGGATTAATTTACACCCTGTAGGGAAGAAAAAAATAGGGGCCTATAATAATCCTCGCTCTTACTTTAATGTCCCGTTCGGTTACAACTCGGTGATTATTTAAATTTGTTGCCAAATATCTGCTCTTTTGCGCCAAACCAGCTGAATTCGCGATTGTTTGGAAGTTGAAGGTATTTTTATAGCGTACTATTAGATTACCCGGTACGGTGGTAGCGCAGTGGAAGTACCCCGGGCACAAATTCGGGTGGTCGTGGTTTCGAATCCTTTCAAATACCAATGACCTCGTTTTCTAAGTTACGTACATTTGTGAAGTTATAGTAGCAATACCATTCGTTAGCGGTTGTGAAGAACATTGTGAGGAAGGTCTGTGAACACCTCAGGCACTCAGGTTTCCTCACGATGTTTTCCTCGCAGCTAGCGATTGGTATTGCTGCTACAACTTCGCTAAGTTTGGTTTGTAAGTGACGTACATTTGTGCTTAGAAAGCAAAGTCATTGGTGCATCCTGGGATTCGAACCCACAACATCTTAAATGTTAGGCAACCGTTCTACCTCCACTTAGTTTTAAATGCCTTCAAAATTGAAGATAGCAGCTGTTGGCTGTTCCCCTATCTCAATCACATTACCGAACCCTGCAAGCGCCCAAAATGGCCGAAGCGACCACTATAAAATATCATTGCAGCAGCCTATGCCCATAAAAGTTAACCTTTACGCCAACTTATTATTGCAAGGGTCACTTCGAGGTAGTCCTGCATTGCTCTGAAGCAACACCATTTTGTTCAATTTGAGCGCTGAAGCGCTCGCCAACTGTCTGAACCATACCTTAGCGCTTGAAATCGCCTATCCGCGGTAGGCACGCACTTTATCTGAGAAAAGGCCTATTCCCTACAGGGGGGGGGCGTATATAGACTGCATTATAGTTAATTTAAACACTATAATATTCAGTGTGATAATTAAAATAGTTTTTTTGCTTAATATTGATTGGATACAAGGTAGGCTAAATGTTGCAAGCAATAAAATGTGGTAGATATTATTTAGATACTATTTAGTGTAAAATATTAGGATATTTGGATTTTAGTCATGCGCTCATGTATAACGCCTCGATAGAACTAAGCCAGAAAACAATTATGTTGCCCTGCTTCGATAATAATGGGGTGAAAATGTTTTTGGGGCTATTAAGACAGTGATATTTTAATATCATAGATGTCTAACTAGCGCTAAAAATGAACCCACGTGGGATGGCGGGCAGGGCTTGACTGAGTTCAGTATTACCGGGCAAAATATCTATGCACTTGCCACCGTCAGACCGCCATCTTGCGTGGTACCTAGATATTTCGACAGGTTATACATTATGAAGTCAATGGTTTGACGTTTTTGTATATAACCAATCATAAGTTACGCTGTCACTTACCATCGCCCAATCAACGTTCACGTCGTCACGTATAGCGCACAGAATGAACAAATCACAGAGTAGGTACTCTACAGCACATCTTGCGATCATTTCATTGGTACAGACTAATCAAGAGGACAGGGGCCGTTTCTTACGAATAAAAAAAAACCATAGAAATACTTCTATGGTTTTTTTTTTTTATTCGTAGTGCTAAGACACTGCAGGATATTTTCAGAGGAACGGAAAAATGCTTTTCACGCGATCCACAGGAGCAGAGCTGCCGCTCTGATACGCAGGGTGCATGACATCGCCAACAGTATTCTTCTCACCCTATCGGACAATTTTGACTGTCCCATCCCGGAGGCATTGGATGAAAATGCACGTCTCAAACTTTACTGTACTTCTAGAATTTTACATTTGATATCTGTTTAAAATCTCAAAATATGTTTACTAACGTAGGATAAGCTTCTCTTACAACTATGGATCATTGGTCTGATATAATCGTGTATTTGTTACTATTTACAAAAAATAATTTTATTCAAAACAATGTCCTGGCTAAAACTTGGTAGCGTATTCTTCTCTGAAAAATGGTCATAAAGCGCCCTAGAAACAGTGTTTTGGGAGGTGTTCGGTAAAACCATTGTTATTCTCCAGCCGAAAAGGAGCACCTTACAAAACATAACCCTATTCAGGGCCCGCAACCTTTTATCTCATACATAGTGAGGCCTATTCTCTAAGACACTCGAATTCTAATTGACCCAGATAATTAATTCACCGAAAATTGTTGCACCAGAGACCAGAAATCAAAAAAATATGTCAACGTAGAGAATTTACATTCTGCTTGCTGAATGTCAGTTTACAATTTACTTGGATGCCAAAACATTAGTTAATTTTCTTACAAAATTAGGAAAAACATTAACGCTGCGGCCAGACACACAGACAACCGTTCACGAGCATAACGCATAGTCGTGAAAAGGAGCAGTACCTAGTAGAGTATCGAGAAAGCTCGTGGGTTTGAATCTTGGCATACATCTATGATGGGATGTTCTAAGTTGCTTACTTCTGTTAACTTGTAGTAACCAATGATATTGTTACCAAAAATAAAAGAAAAAGTAACTGTAAGCACTCACAAAAAGTAGCTACAAACACGCCTACATACGTCCCACTGCAGGGCACAGGCCTTCTCTCAGAAAGAAAGTAATGAACAAAAGCTTACGGCGAAGGAAAACTCCGTGTGGCGCCGGATTAAGAATAGCATTACTCCATTTCCTTCCGTGGATGTCGTAGAAGGTGACTAAGGAAATCAATTACCAAGAGACGGGCAGCAGCGTCTTCCTGAGATTCCAACCGCATACTGCGATCGCCAACCCGCCTGCCAAGCGTGGCGATTATGGCAAAACCCTCATGGTTATGAAAACCACGGAGGAGGCCTGTGTTCTGCAGTGGGCGTCAAACGGCTGATGATGAAGGAAAACTCGTGAGGAGAAAATAATGGTTCAATCATTTAGTTTACCGGAGGTTGTGACATTGGCAATCAGCTACATATAGGAGCGAATTTTATAAAATTCCTAGCTGACCGAGCAAACGCTCTTTGGCCATATTAATTTATCCTACGGCCTATTCTTACACCTACCAAATATACACAAAAAAAATTATAAAAATCGTGTGACACAACATTTTTAAATTTTAGGTGAAAAATATCGATGTGAAAGAAAAACTATTGTAAATATAAAAAAATGTAAGATTTTAACTTAAATTTAAGCATTCCAAGAGTTCTTTAAACACAACTTAAAAAAAATATAAAAAAAATGTTTACTTCATTAAGTAACTAACTGGTAGTTTAATAATTAAATAGATAGTGTAAAGAAGAAACTAATAATGAACCTTTACATTTTATTCCTTTCAAAACACGTGTTAACTTACTTAACAAGTTTTCAACTTAAGGTTAAACTGCTCATTTAAATAATAACTCTTGAGTTTGACTTTTGTGTTTTTTATGACCAGGAAATTGCCCTTCTCCTTTTCTTGTGGCCCGCCACAGATGGCGGTTGACCATCAGGGTCCAAATCATGCGCCCCAAATCCTGTCGAAATTCTGACGTTTGCGACAGCTATTAGTATGGAATTTGACAATTAGACTATTGGAATCGTTCAAGACTTGGTACGAGTAACATAGGACCAGCATATTAATAATACCCAGTTTTCCATATACTGCTCTATAATAAAAATAAAAAAAGCTTCCGGGAATTTTAAATTTCAATAAGCAACTAGAAAATACACCAGAAAAGTTGAATCATAAACAAATAGGAAAGGGCTAAGAGAATCGACCTCCAGATGTGGGAATTTCGTTTTTTTCGCTCGGTGATTCAATTATTTTTTATGATAAGGTGAGAGGCGAAATGACCTGCAGACAAACTACGCTTCGAAACAAGGCGAGGGTAGTGAAAAAAAAGTTACTAAATCGAACTGAAAGACTACCCACATTACAACGAGCCGGCGACGTGCGGGCGCGACGGTTCAAACTAAAACAAACTTAAATACTTTCAGGTCAGAGATTACAAATACTAGCGCAAACAAAGTCCGGCCACATGCGGCCGACGAGCACGACACGGGAACGGGCTTTTTTGCACTTTTATTACAGTCTGTAACTTCGTAAGTATTTAAGGATTATTTTAGATTGTAATCATGCCGCCCATTTTTCGGTGGCCCTTTGTAACGGTGTTTAGACATTTACTGTCAGCGTAGCAGCCTT
This sequence comes from Yponomeuta cagnagella, assembly GCA_947310995.1. Classification (NCBI taxonomy): domain Eukaryota; kingdom Metazoa; phylum Arthropoda; class Insecta; order Lepidoptera; family Yponomeutidae; genus Yponomeuta; species Yponomeuta cagnagella. The sequence continues at coordinate 7,187,979 of OX371293.1, forward strand.
CATCTATGTGCTGTACTTGGTTACATCACGGGCGTAACACAACTTGTACTTCATCATCATCAGCCTATGCTTGTCCTTGGCTACTCTCATCCAGCTCTTGCCAGCCGCCGGCCGTTGTTAAGGAGTATGTTTACCTCGGGCAAACCATGCAGTTGGGTAAAAACAACTTCGTGAAAGAGGCCAATGGAAGAATACAGCTGGGCTGGCAAGCGTATGGAAAACTACGTTGAGTCTTCACATCGCCAACCCCACAGAGTCTCAAGACGAAAGTTTTCAATCAGTGCGTCATGACATATGGTGCCGAAACGTGGACACTCACGGTGGGGCTGGTCCACAAATTTAAAGTCGCTCAGCGTGCTATGGAAAGGGCTATGCTCGGGGTTTCTCTGAAAGATCGAATTCGACACGAGGTGATCCGACAGAGAACCAAAGTCACCGACATAGCCCACCGAATTAGCATGCTGAAGGGGCAGTGGGCCGGCGATATCATCCGAAGAACTGATAACCGATGGGGTAAACGAGTTCTTGAGTGGAGACCGTGGATCGGTAAACGTAGTGTAGGACTTCTATGGACGGCGTGGGACGATATAATATAATATAATATAATATAATATAATATAATATAATATAATATAATATAATATAATATAATATAATATAATATAATATAATATAATATAATATAATATAATATAATATAATATAATATAATATAATATAATATAATATAATATAATATAATATAATATAATATAATATAATATAATATAATATAATATAATATAATATAATATAATATAATATAATATAATATAATATAATATAATATAATATAATATAATATAATATAATATAATATAATATAATATAATCATGATTATAATAAAACATAAAATTCGATGATTTTGCATGTAGGTATCTTATAAATCTGTTAGTTTTCCGTTACTTTTCGAGAATTTTGGGTTCATGATTTTTTCTTTTGAATTTAATATAAAACACACAAATAAAATATGTATATATACTTCTGGGATTATTCATAGAATCTGATGGCTTTTTCTACTTAAAATCCGCCTATTTTTTATATTGGAAGTAGGGTTACAAAAAAAAAAACTGGGGGTATTATTAAACAAAATCTTTTAATGTGAGCTGCTATTTACGGTTGTATGTATTATAAATCAAAAGGGCCTCGTTGGACAGACTCACTCATGAAAAGGAAATTTCTCCAAAAGTATCAAAGAACCAAGTGGCTTGGCCTATAATAAAACAGTATTCTATGTTCGATGAGACATTGTTCTTAGTTGAAATGTCTGAATCTTACATTGTATATCATGCCTTGGAAAATAGAAAAGCTGTAATACATGGCCAAGTCACTGAGCTAAACAAAAGCCGTGCTATAAAGTGCCACGTTGAAGAAAAGGCCGAATAAAAGGGCGACTCTACTTTATTACATGGCGGCTGGAACAATGCGCTCCTTTACGTTGCATAAGCAAACAAGTAACTTATCCTAAGAATGGAAGTTTTAGACAAGGACAGGATTAAAGAAGAAAGAGTGCGGAGAGCATAGAGCGAATATAACTAGAAAATATTTATTTGTCTTCGCACAAAGTTTCAAGTAGTTTATAATCACTAAAACTACGTAGCAATAACAACATTATAAGGACCGTCAAAGGACGCCCTGGCGGACATATTATAACCAACAAAAAAATGTACTAGCAAAGGGGAAGATAAAACGTGCCCCGAACCGAGCGTGCGCGCTTGTAGCTACTAATGAATATAATTGACGAAGCGAAAGAGGTCTTTGTCCAATTTCTTCCGCTTTGTCAATAAATTTACACTTGAAACGGCAAAGATATTAAATCGATGCGCACTTGCTGTGTATGTCCTGCATTAAAATAATCTAGGCTCAAGTTCAAGTCACTCACATTAAATTTAGATAGTTGGCAATGTCGCCCTACTTCACCCAAACCTTGTGTCAATGTTTCGCATGATTATTCCGGTAACCAACCTTTCAGACTCAGTAGTTCGTAGTTCGGTAGTCAGTTAGCAGTTTGAACCACTGAGCTTGAAAGTTTGATACTTTTCCATCGCAGTAGTTCGTTGACAAAATTAGCAGACTCAGTAGTCCGGTTGTAAAAGATCACCAAACTACTGCGACGGAAAAGTGTCACTAGTCCGATCACCAGATTAAACAACTGAAATGGTGAGACGAGGGGCTCATGATCACTTAGACAGACCCTGTGAGAGTTTAATTACTTGTCTCGTTTTACTGCGCTCTTGAGCTGAGCTGAAGGGCCTGTGCTGAGCACTCTTTGCTCAGTGAGGGTACCTACAGGGACGGTGAGCATAATTTTTTTTCAACTGGAGACTTATCCAGAACGTTACATAAGCATAAGCAGCCAATATACGTCCTACTGTAGGGCACAGGCCTTCTCTCAGGGAGAGAGTATGGTCTTACCCACCACGCGTTTCCACCGCGGATTGGCGATTTCAAGCGCTGAAGTATCTGAATAGCTCAGACACTCAGGTTTCCTCACGATGTTTTCCTTCACCGTTAGCGAGTGGTATTGCTACTATAACTTCACAAATGTACACTTAGAAAACAAAGTCTCAGGTACATGCCCGCACTGGGAATCGAACCTGGGTCTCTCGCTTCCGAGTTGAGTTGAGTTGAGTTTACCACCGCTCGAGGCTATTTTTTACCCTTTTTAGGCTTTTCTAAAACGTAGTTAATCTAATATAAAAGTCACGTGTCACAGTGTTCGGTATCGAATTCCTTCAAAACAGCTTCACCTATTTTTATGAATTTTTTTGTGTATGGTCTGAGAGTAGGTCGTAGGCAAGGTACTTAATAGTATAAGCATGATGATGATGATGATGATGATGTCCTCCACAACGATTCCGTCGACGGCGACACCCCGACAAGGACCCATCTTAGACCCGAGCGTGCGCTCGAGCGTGTGATGCAAAACCGAATTTGCTTTTAAACACACGGTCACAGCTGCCGCAATACAGTTGACCGCTGGAGTTATATGTATAATTGTACGAGGGCTTAGGACGAGTTTTCCGAAACTGGCGCTTGGCGTCGAGTTCCTGAAGACGCGCGTGTTCAAAGGCGATGGTGCCTGAGCTAATAGCTTTTCGCCATTCAAACTTTTGTTGTGCAAGTACCTCCCACTCGTTGACGGCTATATTGCTTGAGAGTAGGTGGCGCTTTAGGACATCTTTAAACCGTAGGTGTTGACCACCTACTTTGCGTGGTGGTGGACACGTGGTGCGGATGGACTCTTCAAGACTGCCGAAAGCTGTTTTCTATTCCCAACTTAGCTGCGGAAAACGCAAAGTAAGTATAAGCATATGCGTACTAGTATACACTTATGCATCGCTGAATTGCATCATGAATCGCTCGTAGCCCCGGCTGCCTGAGTGATCTTAAACGATCACGAAGGTTAAGCAACACAGGGCGCGTTCAGTGCATGGATGGGTCGCCGTCTATGCCTAACGCTAGTGGCATATTTCCGAGCGGTTCCGTGCTTCGCAAGGCACGTTAAGCTGTTGGTGCTGGCTGCCGTCGATAGATGGCAGTCGTTAAGCCAAGTCAGAGGCCTTAGGGCGGCTTGAAAACTTCTGACAGTAGACGAGCCACTAGTCTACAAGCCTCCACCAATCCGGACTTGGCCCCCGTGGTGGAGTATGGCCTATACCTTCCTCAGGGAAGAGACCCGTGCCCCTCGGTGGGGACATAATGGGTTGATGATGATGATACACTTATGCTGGATTTTCATTTTTAAGTAATAAACAATGGTTTTACGTGTTAGGTGAGTTGGTGAGCAATTAACGGTCTTAGTAAAAACACGATTCATTGAAAGTACACTCCTCAGAGGCAGTTTAAAAATTCTGCGGTGAAGGGAAGAACGTAATCACAGATTATTTAAAGTGTCTCTGAAGAGTGTTTTATAATGTTTACTCAAACTTTTGTGTTCATTTTAAGTGCGTAGAGGTAGTAGCACGCTCGGTAGAAAGATGGCCTTACATTCAAGAGGACCCGGGTTTGTATCCCGGTATATAACAATGAGTTGGTTTTCTAAGATACACACTTTTATATTTGTGCGCGCACTAAACTCTGAATTAATGCTGAACAAGCTTTACAGGAGCGGTGGTAGCCTAGTGAGTAGAACATTGGACTCGGAAGCGAGAGACCCAGATTCAATTCCCAATGCGGCTGAAACGCATGCACGTAAATATTTAAGAAAACGCGAGAGTAACTTTTAGGAATCTATTTTATTCGTCTTTGTTCCTTGACATAGTCCTTTTTAAATTTTTAAAATATTAGACATAATAATATAGAAAAAGTATAAAAGAAGTAAAAACATAAAAAAGGTTGGTTGGTCGGTCGGCAACAGCGGCCATGTACCTATGACTTGGTTTTCTAAGTTATATACATTTGTGAAGTTAAAGTAGCAACACCACTCACTAACCGTGAAGGGAAACATCGTAAGGACACCCGAGTGTCTGAGCTATTCACATACTTCAGCACTTGAAATCGCCAATCGGCGGTCTCATTACTACTTGGTAAAAAGTCTTATCTAAAGTATCTCGTTACAAACAAACACAAAGAGACAAGCGGAAAATATTTATTGGTCTTGCCAAACACTGCCAAATGCAAAGAAGGCAAAATAGTAAAGAACTGATTTATCTTTCGATACAAAATTGAAGAAATGCCTACCAGTGCAATGGGTGGTACGGAGCGAAGTAAAATAAACTCTTTGTAGTTTTGACTTGTGCCACGAACAAAGCTGTTAGTATTATGTATTGTATTGCTGATGTAACCCAGATGTTTTTATTTACACAAGATAGATAGATGTATTTTTTCCTTGGATGAAACATGTTAGAAAAAAAAACGGAAGTCATATTCAATTACAATGCGGCTTAGCATAAAATGTTATTGATTAATTAATACTAAGTGATTTAAAAAACCCGGCAAAGTGCGAGTCGGAATCGCGCACGAAGGGTTCTGTACTATTATCTATACATTAAATTTTACATCTTACAATTAGACACATAGATCGAGAAAAAACGGCAAAAAATTACGTTTGTTGTATGGGAGCCCCGGTTAAATATTTATTTTATTTTAATTAAATTATTCATTTTTGAAGCGAATACAGAATTAAATATTCTGTGAATATTTCAAGCGTATATCTGTTGCCGTTACTAATATCGAGCAAAAAACGGAAAAAAATTAAGTTTGTTGTATGGGGAGCCCCTTAAATATTTATTTTATTCTGTTTTTAGTATTTGTTGTTATAGCGACAACAGAAATACATCATCTGTCAAAATTTTAACTGCCTACCTATCACGGTTCATAAAATACAGCCTGGCGACAGATAGCCAGACAGACAGACGGACAGTGAAGTCTTAGTAATAGGGTCCCGTTTGGCACCCTTCGGGTACCTACGGAACCCTAAAAAGACAAACATAAGTTTTAAACTAAGATTAGTGGGATAGAACTATGCATGATTTGTTACACTACTTTAGCAACATCATCATCTTCATCATTCAGCCACAAGAAGTCCACTGCTGGACATAGGCCTCCTCCATGGATTTCCAAAAAGACCAGTTGGAAGCGGCTTGCATCCAGCGTCTTCCTGCCACTTGGATGAGGTCATCTGTCCATCTTGTGGCTGGTCGTCCTACGCTGCGCTTGCAGATATGTGGCCTCCATTCGAGAACTTTTCGGCGCAGTCGGCCATCTGTAGTAACATAAATAATGATCATAAAAAAGTATGACTGAGATATTGGTCTGACACTTTTTGGAAAGACTATCTGTGAAAAAATATTATATTTATTCCATTGGTGAGGCTAGTTCCACTGCATGGATCCACTTAAGCGGTGCAAATCAGAGCGAAACCTGAGGCTTTATCGTGCGCACCAAATCCTGTTGGGATCCTGACGCTTGCGAAAGCAATTCATCATCATCAACCCATTATGTCCCCACCGAGGGGCACGGGTCTCATCCCTGAGGAAGGTATAGGCCATACTCCACCACGGGGGCCAAGTCCGGATTGGTGGAGGCTTGTAGACTAGTGGCTCGTCTACTGTCAGAAGTTGTCAAGCTGCCCTAAGGCCTCTGACTTGGCTTAACGACTGCCATCTATCGACGGCCGCCGGCACCAACAGCTTAACGTGCCTTGCGAAGCATGGAACCGCTCGGAAAAATGCCACTAGCGTAAGCAATTGCTTACTACTAATTAGTATGGAATTTGACAGTTAAACTCCTTCAGCAATAATTCAGAATTTAGTGCACGTAATACAGGAGCGGTGGTAGCTTATTGGGTAGCCCAGGTGTGAAGTGCGGGCATGTACCTATGACTTTGTTTTCTAAGTTGTGTACATTTGTGAAGTTATAGTAGCAACACCTCTCGCTAACGGCGAAGGAAAACATCGTGACCTGAGTGTCTGAGCTACCTGCGGTCTCACTTTGACTCCGTGGGGGGGGGGGTCGATGCCTGCTCTGGGATGCTACCCGCGTCGGCACATTTGCACCATCACATGTGGACTATAGGGCTGTATCTCCTGGGGCTTCTGCAGAGGCGGCCGCTAGGCTCAAATGTCTTAAGTCTGCTGTCACGTCGAGCATGCTGTCTCGCTCGCATAATTTAGCATTTTTTTATATTGTAAATACTATATGAGTAAACTTTTTATAATTGTGGTCTGAGGGTTTGATGGATGATTAAATTACGGACATTTGAGATTTGTTTCTATTTTCCTATTCGTACCTAGTTCTCAATAAAGAAGTTGTATCCAAAATTATTAATTTTGGGATCAAATTTTCTCAGCCACAATAGCATAAAAAAATTGCCTTGAATATCCGCAGTATCATTATCTTTCAAACACTCAGATGACATTCATCAAAAATATAATGTACTCATTTTATTACAATAACTAAAAAATATTTAATGGTGAGCATGATCCACGTAAAAACCGTCTTAAATACAGCCAGTTAATAAGCAGCAATTTTTTCGTGCCTCTGGCCTTAGAAACAACTGGGGTCTGGGGGTTTCGTGGGAAAGCCTTTATTAAAGAGGTAGGGCGTCGTCTGAGGAACCGTGGCTTGGACTATCGCTCTGGGGTCTATTTGATGCAAAGTATCTCTCTTGCTGTGCAGCGCGGTAATGCTGCCAGCGTTATGGGCACCTTTGGATCGGATATGTCCCGGGGCGGTTTAATTGACTGATTTTATATTGTTTGTGTTGTGTGGTTACGTGGTTTTTTTAGATGTTTATTTTTGTATAATTTATAGTTTTAATATTTGACAAAACATTTCTGTGATAGTTAAAAAAACTATAAATTATACGAATGCAAAGGGTATATTAGATAGAAGTACCCATAAAAGCGTATCGAGCTACGGAACGAAACAAGCTAGGCCTCAAACTAGTGGATACGCAGACTTTGACTGCTCATGGACGTATTTCGGGTCTCATTGTATAGCAATACTATATATAGTATTGCTCACGGTTGTACCACACCGCGGTATGTGACGCTCGCGGGGTAACTCCTGGCACTGACTGAAAATCAGCGCTGAAGGCTTGACCCTCAGCATACTGCTGAGTCAGTTGCCATTTATAGCAGCAGTGAAACGCCGTGACCTTTTGTTTTCCTTTCTTTTTTATAAATTTTCTGTTGAAATATTTTCTAGGTTGTTTTTTTTTTGTTTTTGTGGCAGTGCACACGCCAGTTTTTATAATAAATGTTTTTTCTTCTTCTTCTTCTTCTTCTTCTTCTTCTTCATTGGTGAGGGCCTGATATGGCGACCGCGGACCGGACGACACAGCGTGGGAAGGCCGCCCACCAGACGGTCTGACGACCTGGTTACGGTGGTGGGGAGCCACTGGATGCGGGCGGCACGAGACCGCGAAGCTTGGAAAACCACGAGGGGGGCCTATGTCCTGCAGTGGGCGTCAAATGGCTGATGATGATGATGATGACGATGATTGTGAGGGTCACCAGACTAAATACGGCAGCCTCCAAAGATAATCAAACCCACAACCTGTGTAATGGTAGTCAAGCGTATTAACCGCTAGGCCAACGAGGCAGTCGTAAGACACTGAGTTTCTCTCCAAATCTCGAAGAGGCTCATGAGCGTTGACGCTCCAAAAAAAAATCGCTGTCGCTCGTGTTAAATCTAGTTCCGTGGCCTACCCAATAAGTGCAACAGTTTATTGAAAATATTTATCCGAAGCGCGCTCGTAAACCTGTTTATGATTACAAACTGGCTGTTACTTTTTTAACAGAAACCAAGGAAACAACGTATACTGCATATGAAGGCTTTGTAAAAGTTTCTGTAGCGTTTCAGAGCAAAACTGTATAAGAGAATGTAACAAAGGGATTTAATAGACGACTTCCTGTTTCTCGTTCACTAAGAATCTATTAATTTTCTGTTAACAGCTGTGCGTTGGCTAAAGCGCGTGGAAAAAAGTAAATTACTGGCAGAATTACTAATTTTTGTGTACGTGACATACGTACATATACACATACATACATACATAGAAACACACCTGCATACATACTTACATACATATACATATGCGTCCTGTCAAAAACAGATGTTACGAGTACGTCAGAGATAGGTTTAAGGTAGAACTGATCCTACACACGTTATGCGTGTGACGTGGGAAGATCGTTATGCGCACTAGCCCTACGCATGTGACGCGTATTTTGCGTCAGACGCTGTATTAACTTCTCGAGGTGCACTCTTTACAACAACGGTAAAATATCATGTCTGTTTTTGAGAAAGATTTATTAATAATTTTTAAATGAATATGCGCAAGCCACAAAAATAAAAATACAATATAAATAACATCATATCGTTTAACCAAATCAATGAGTGATTTTTCTCCAATGATGATCAATAAAATTAGACACTCTTAACCGGGGTGCATGCATGTAACGACTAATTCATTGTAGGATTTAGCTTACGCGTCTAGCGCGATTCTATTGCCTAGCACCCTACTCTTTCTATAAATACAAAAAGACTTACGTTTTGTCCAAGTTGAACCACTGATCGGATCCGGAAACTTCCAGAAGAATTTTGACGCAGATTCAAATATTAGAATCGAATTACTTTTGGGGTATAAAAGCCGCCCAAGAAGGCTTTTGAGTCAGTCTTACCTGAGCTTTTGTTTGAGAGACTTACCTGAGTTCTTGCTTCCTGTCTACCTCTCTGCAGCCTGCCTATTACTGTTCGGAGTACCTGCCACGACTTGCCTGCCCGTCTCCACGGCCTGCCTCCGCAACTTGCCTGCCCGTCTCCACGGCCTGACTCCACGACTTGCCTGCCCATCTCCACGCCCTGCCTCCGCAACTTGCCTGTTGAGACGGTCCACGGCCTGCCTACCCTTTTGGGCTCTGATGTTTCTTTTGTATATATTTTTGTTGTTTTTATTAGTATTAAGTTTAGTTTAATTGTAGGTTAGGGGTTATGATGATTATATTTTTACATTTCTAAATCTTTCTTTTATTTCTTTAGCTTCCGCTACCAAGGGTTGTGCCTTCACACAAGGGTGACGTGACATCATGTTGATAAAGCGGAAGAGGTCTGTCAGGATCATGGTTAGTAGCAAACCCCAGGGTTTTTGGGGCAAAGACCAGTTTTTGCCTACCCCTTCGGGATACAAGGATGAGTTTATGTACCCCATATAGACACTCGTACATCGACGTCCTACTCGTATCTGATGAGCCACACACATAAGACCTAACCATACTCGTATTACGCGTGGTACAGCGTAGCGGCGCCCTCGTCCGATCTGGCGAAGGCATAAAAAACATAGCCTAAATGTATTTCTAAGCATAAAAATTCAAGCGGCCATGATTTTTCGTGGCGTCACGTGCGTAGCGTATGTAGGTGTGTATGTGACTCTAGCTTTAATCGCTACCAGTGCCCACCGCAGATTGGCCATTTTACGCTGAGATACGGGAGCACCTTATACACATAGAGGTTTCCTGACTATCGGAAAACTTATTACCCTAAAAAACTAAGGAGTAACTATTTGGTTGCATTTTTTGATAGTAGGTAGTCACCTTAACTATCAATTCTCTTATGCCCGGTTCCTATATTTAACGAATCGTTATTGGTAATCGGTAAGCTATCCTTAACCAGCGTCCTGTAACTTGAATAGCTGGTTGATGTTTAAAAAATAGTTAGGAACTTTACAAATTGTTATCTCCATACATTTATCGTACTGTACGTTATTCGAAACCGATTTTAAGAGGAATACTTGAGTAGACATTTTAACCATCCGTAACCAAAACGAGTCGTTCTTGGACATAGGAACCGGGCATTAGTAATCAACAATTAACTATGGCTCGTCAAACTACTACAAATTTATGGCCTAGCAACAGAGATCTCGGGCCGAAACAAACACTTCGCCCCAATTAATTTCGCACCAAATATTTAACGAGCACAAATACCAACAAAGTCTCAACACTGTTATGCACATTGCACATTGAATGCAAACTGAAATTAAATCACAATGAACGCGCTCAATCCATCCTGCGGTGCACAGCCGGAAATTAATTTATAGGTATGCGTTACTGTAGGTTGACATTTCAGCGGATTTACGTGTGAATTTTACCTACCAGCTTATTCTGAATAGAACAATATTCTTCTATTGATGGACACAATTATGCCACTATGGCAATGGACAATGCGACAAAAAAAATGCTATTAAAAAAAATATATGTACGCCATATACGTCCCACTACAGGGCCGTGCCTACATCCGTGTGGCGCCGGCTTAAGAATACCGTCACTCCATTTCCTCCCGTGGATGTCGTAGAAGGCGACTAAGGAAATAAATTACCAGGAGACGGGCAGCAGCGTCTTCCTGAGATTTCAACCGCATACTGCGATCGCCAACCCTCCTGCCAAGCGTGGCGATTATGGCAAAACCCCTCATGCTTATGAAAACCATGAGGGAGGCCTATTTTCTGCAGTGGGCGTCAAAAGGCTGATGATTACAGGGCAAAGGCCTCACAAATGTACGTAACTCAGAAGACAAAGTCATTGGTACATGCCTGGATTCAAACCCATGACCTACCGAATGCGAAGCCGGCGTTCTACCGCTCCGCTGCCATCGCTTTTAACAGAGGTTAACAGTATAAAAAATAAATTAGGTATAGCCTTATATGACTTTTCATAGAAAATAATCGTGAGGCTATAATTTCTTTTTGATAAGTTTGTTTCCAATTACACTACCTTTTGATTAACTTTCTTAAGTTTATCGATTTCCGCTAAAGATCGTTTTTTTTGTGCTAGGTTTTGGCTATAGAATTAAAAAAAAACTGTACTTTTACTCAGATTTTAAGTTTCCAGTAATCTGTAGAATTCTAAAGGACCCGATCGAGCAACCACAACAATGGTTTTGAATTGTTCTTTTCAAGTGAAAACTGAATTTGCTAGGATATTTACATGTTTATTTTCATTTCACAATGTTCCGACGGTCGGTCGGTTTTGGTCGGTACTGTCGGTACCGAGACTTTGACGGGTTCAGTTTTTATTTTATCTAGTGCTCGTTTAGCTCAGATAAAAAGTACCCGTAACCGGCGTGCTTGCACGCAACGACTAATGAAATAAATCAAATGAAATGAAATCAAATCAATTTTATTTGTCGAAACATAGGTATTGAGCTGATGTTGACGAATTAATGTTGATGAAGCGGAAGAGATTTTTCAGGATCGTGGCAAGTAGCAGACTCTAGTCTCGACCTACCCCTGCGGGATACAGGCGTGAGTTTATTTTATGTGTGTGTGATCAAATGAACCATATCTCCTGCCCGCTCTACAACAAAATTCCGTCAACAGTCTTCGAGACAAAACTAACATTTTAACTCATACATATTCAAGCGGTCTGTTATACACAAAACAGCATCAAAATACGAAATTGCGCAGCACACAATACACGTGGCGCACGAGCAAATAAGTAATTCAACATTAGCCGGATCCGGAAATGCTAACAGCGCCATTTTAACACAGGAAACGCTCCTCACCACCACTTCCGGTTGCTGGTGCCCGAACCGAGAGAGCGGTTTTGGGAAATTGCGCCCGCAATAATTTTAGTTTAATTGAATTATCTCATAGTTTGCGTTGCGTTTTGTGTGAAACAATTACTGTGTGTCGGTGAGATGGTGTTTTGGGAATTATTTGACTCGATTCAGCTGTGTAAATTCTAACTCCATGGTGGTGAAGTTATAGAGGCACAATTTATAATTTAATTTGTAAAAACTAAAAAGTAACATGACCTCTAAACCATACATTAAAATTATTTACTTTCAGTGCGTTTACATCTAGTGGTTATATTTCTATGCTTTTCTAATGAACATTTTGGTTTAATCGTTTACGTTCGTAAACAAGTGTTTTTCTCTTAACAAGCTATACTTTCTTCACTTAACTTTGTTTTGTTCAGCTGGTGTCATGACTTAGAATAAATAAATAATTTTTTACTCTCTTACTCCACTCTTACCATAAAAAACATACCATATTTGACTGCCTTGTTGGTCTAGCAGTATCGTGTCTTATTACCACGCAGGAGATCGTGGGTTCGATTCTAACCCGGGGGCGCTGAACATTTGTACAAATAGCCTCCGTATATAGGCCTCTCCTACAGCACGCCACTGAGCACGGTCCTCGGCTACTCTCATCCAGCTCTCGCCAGCCGCCCTGCGAAGGTCATCTCTCCACCGAGTCTGAGGACGTCCTACACTACGTCTGCAGTTTGTGATATCCTTGCTTGGTTACCAAAGCACAAGGTATCCTAGTTTGGGATCAGGACATAATCATCATCAACCCATTATGTCCCCACCGAGGGGCACGGGTCTCTTCCCTGAGGAAGGTATAGGCCATACTCCACCACGGGGGCCAAGTCCGGATTGGTGGAGGCTTGTAGACTAGTGGCTCGTCTACTGTCAGAAGTTGTCAATCCGCCCTAAGGCCTCTGACTTGGCTTAACGACTGCCATCTATCGACGGCAGCCGGCACCAACAGCTTAACGTGCCTTGCGAAGCACGGAACCGCTCAGAAACATACCACTAGCATTAGGCATAGACGGCGACCCATCCATGCACTGAACGCGCCCTGTGTTGCTTAACCTTCGTGATCGTTTAAGATCACTCAGGCAGCCGGGGCTACGAGCGATTCATGTGAATGTGATTTATGTGTTGTGTGGAAGTTACAAAGCATGCCTGTATCCCCGAGGAGTAAGCAGAGACCAGGGTTTTTCTACTTTTATTTGCCTCATTTTACACTTACCTTTCTCTCTCATAATGTACATCTATCTCTATCCCTCTCTCTCCAGAGATGTAGAGGTGAGACCTCTTAGTACATTTCAATTCCGCAATAAACAATCGTTTATGGCAACTTAAGTCCGGCTGGCCAACGCTGTATTTATTATCGCCGGCCATCCATTCTAATCAATATGACACATATAATATGAACGCGTTTTGCATTAATCTAGATCGTAAACTACGACTAACCATATCGAGATGCGATAACTAATTGAACAATCCTACTGGTACAGTCGACAGAACATAAACCTTTACAACAGCATGTTATATATATATATATATATATATATATATATATATATATATATATATATATATATATATATATATATATATATATATATATATATATATATATATATATATTATTATATATATATATATGTGTGTGTGTGTGAGTGTGGGTGTATACATATAACAAATCTGTAACATAGTGGCTGACAGAACTACATTAATTATAAGAAAACTGAAAACATTTAGAAATAATAGATATTTTGATATAACGAATTACTATTAGTAACACGTACGCACACACACCCACACATACCCACACACACACACATATACTCACACACTCACACGCACTCACACACACATAAAAAGCATGCTTACATACATTTAAATATTAGCTCCTTTAGGTTATGTTAGACTAGCTATAATAATGAAATCTTATAATCTATCTTAAGTAGAACCCTTTCTATGTTTTCTTTACATACAAGTGTAAATTGTGAATCGGTAGAAAGAGCGGGGCTCTCCTAATACGGCTTTTTATACTTAAATGGAGAGACCCAACCACTATTTATTTTGATTGGTTATGTAAATAAATAATTTAGATAGATTGATAGAATATTCTTTATTGTATGTACACCAGGAATTACATATGAGAATTTAACAATAATATAGTACAGTACAATTGGCGGCCTTATTACTAAAAGTAATTTCTTCCAGACAACCATTTAGTTTTTTTTTTAGTATCTATCTATCTCTATCTATCTTCAACCAACTGGCAGCTGTTAACAGTACATTAACATATTGTCAGTGTACGAGCAACCGGGGGAAAGACGAATTTATGGTACTTGTGTGGTGGTACGGAACCCTCATTCCACGAGTCCATCTCGCACTCGGCCGGTTTTTTTTTTGTTGTGTCCCACTGTGACGAATTCTACTGACCAAACTAACAGCCTGTGTAATTCGGTATTTGAAACGATCAACAATAAATTATTTCATATACTAGATTAAGACAAAAATTACAAAATATCTCGGAAAATGTATATCTTTTAGTCAATTTCTAGTTATTACAATTTTTAAATAGATTAAACATAAAAAGAGTGCTCTGAAATGTGACGTCATAAGCCAGTACCTATTTTAATACAAAATTCCGTTTTAAAAGTAACTCATTTGATATTTTGTCAAATACCCAATTGTAGAAAAACAAGACAGAAGACATGGTTTCGCTACAGGAGATGATCTAACCACTTTAAGCCAGGTCATTTCCCACTTCGAACTATAAATTGCCATCAACCGTCAACTCTGAACAAACAAGCCATGCACTATCAAACTGGATGCGCTGTGCCAATCACACACTGGCAACTTTTTGCTTCCCCGTTGTGCGATATTATTGCGTTACTGTGGTCGATTAATTATTTTGCCAAACAATGGTCGACGCTATGAT
Source organism: Yponomeuta cagnagella (assembly GCA_947310995.1). Taxonomy (NCBI): domain Eukaryota; kingdom Metazoa; phylum Arthropoda; class Insecta; order Lepidoptera; family Yponomeutidae; genus Yponomeuta; species Yponomeuta cagnagella. The sequence continues at coordinate 7,202,984 of OX371293.1, forward strand.
TTACTAATTTCACGTCATAAATTCATGACATAGAAATTGGTATTACAAACAAATTTAATAAGTTTTATAAAGCTACAGTTAGTAAGAAACTTACATTGTTAGGTTGGGTTAGTATTATTTAGGACAATAAAATTTTAAATTATGAATGACATTGTAATATTTTTTCCATTATTTGACATTTAATATTAACGCACGAATCTAGATTTAAGAACACCGATATTTGTACGCCGCGAGGCAAAATATGGCGAACGTAAAATGTAATTGTAACCATCTGCATGTAAACACCCATACTTGACAAATAAAGACATTGTATTGTATTGTATTGTATAGGAAATGACTTATAAAATAATTTGAAACTTATTAGTACCTAATTGTTTTAATGAACCAGGGCTCTACTATTAATAACAAATTCCAAGACGAGGTGGTACGTGACTAGCTATCTTATTTATCTTTCCTGCACAAGAATTAGGGCAAACTCTCGCTCTCTTCTCTTTAAGGCCTAGCCTAGTATGGACACCCCTGAAAACTCTCCTAATACACCTTCTTTTGATATTTGTTTTGAATTGAATTGAAAAATTCTTTATTGCAATAAAACAATTGTACAAAGGCGAGCTTAATACTAGGTAGTATAATAATCAGCTAATCTATAATATGATGTGGAAAGGCGATTGGGTACTGCCAGAGAAAATTATGGAAGTAATACAAAAATATTTTTTTACATAATATAAACCAATCTTTCTGGTATTTTTGTTTTCAATATTTATTTATATATGTGCCCACCTTCTTATAATACATTAAGGTACTTAAAAGAGTTTTTATCATTAATTTCTTTTTTGCAGGCCTACCCAGATGTTTGCCTCTCCTGTACCTCCAGCAGGTCGACCGGTAGAAAATGCCATTAGCATTAAGTCCACCTTTTGCACACTATCCTTTGTGCAAAAAAATATTAATGATAATAATAATTAAACATTGTTATCTTTCTTTTTGTTTGCCTCTCTCCATTCTTTGTCTCTTTTATATGTCATAGATACTTTAGTGACGTATGTTACAACTATACCAATAGGTACCTAATCCGAGTAAGCAATAAAAATTGCCAGTCTACCGTGCCTCCTTCTATGATACACTGCAAACTAGGCCTCTGTCTACTCCTACCTACATTGTTCTGATCACAATGCTTCTGATTAATTTCAAACACATAGGCCAGATTGGCTGCGGACATTGTTTGGCCTCTATAGGCGAAGACTTAAGACCCAAAATATGTAATAGAAGTCGGTCCACTCAGCAGAGTCAAGTTGTGAAAATTATTATGTTCAGTATTATGCCCGACACATAACTTGAACAAAAATATGCGCAGTCAGAATTCCTTTACGATGAACACGTTTTTTTTTAATTTTGTTAATTTGACTAAACTAAATTCCGAAAAATTCTAAGTCACTTTCCACGTCCCCCGCCAATAAGACCTGAAATACGTCCATGCAAAGTCAAAGTCGTTTGTTCAAGTTATTTGTCGGGCGTTGTATCTGAGTTGAACTTATGACGCACGTTATAAAGTTTTCCATTCTTGGTAGTGAAACTACGTAAAACAAATAATAATAATTAACAGATTGCTTTATTTTTTTACGTAACCTAGCTATATACGTCCCATTGGAGGGCGCAGGCCATCTCTCAGAGAGAGAGAGTATGGCCTTAATCACCACGTGTGCCCACCGCGTATTGGCAATTTGAAGCGCGGTGTGTGAACACCTCAGGCGCTCAGGTTTCCTCACAACGTTTTCCTTCACAGTTAGCGAGTGGAAATATTAATATTGAGCAAAAAACGTTTGGTGTATGGAAGCCCTCTTAAATATTTATTTTATTCGGTTTTTCGTATTTTGTTGTTATAGCGGACACAGAAATAAATCATTTGTGAAAATTTCGACAATCTCGCTATCACGGTTTATGAGATACAGTCTGGTGACAGACAGGCAGACTGACAGACAGATAGACAGACAGCCGGACGAACAGACAGACAGACAGACGTGAAGTCTTAGTGATAGGACCCGTTTAGCACGGAACCCGTTGGGTACGGAACCCTAAAAAGGTCACACACCGAGCTAAACTTCTGTAATGAATGTTTAATTTTGGGGTATCCGATAGCCGATTACCTATTGGGGGTGAGATGAGATTTGGTGAGGGCTGTGAGATAGTGAACTTGCAGAGACAGGACATAAACTAATATGGATATTTTGTTTTCCGAGTAGTTAAATTACTCTAAAATATTTTTTTCACTTCTCATGCTCGTAAAGTTCAACTTGTAGCTCAGACACCCAGGTTTCCTCACGATGTTTTCCTTCACCGTTAGCGAGTGGTATTGCTACTATAACTTCACAAATGTACATAACTTAGAAAACAAAATCATAGGTACATGCCCGCACTGGGAATCGAACCTGGGTCTCCCACTTCCGAGTCCAATGTTCTACTAAACTTGTTGTTTTATTTTATTTCTGTTATAATTATTTGAATTACGTACTTTTTCTATAATGAAAGTAATGAAATCAGATAAAATACGCCGAAATGTTTTTATGAATTGGCAGAAAACAAGTATCTAAGTCTAAGTTTACATGGTAAAAATAAAAAAAAACAAAAAAATTAATTGGCGGGAATTGTTTTTTTTTTTTATTTCTATGTTCTTTCACTGTACGACGATTTGTTTTTCCGAAATTTTCCTCGCAATCGAAGTGAAAAGCAGAGTGTATAACTCAGGCCTAAATGTCTATTTTTATCCTCGAGTATGGTAGAGATTGGTAGTCGCTGCGCTCGGACCAATAAATTGCCTCGGATAAAAATTAATCGCTTTAAGCCCTTGTACAATCTACTATTTCATTACTCATAGTCGGAAAGTAGCTCTGAAGTTGCATGAGAAGCGGGTTGAAAGTTATACTTTTCAGCCCTAGGGAGAGTCGACAGTTGTAAAATTATTAAAAAGAAAACTAGTTTTATTTCCAAATTTCTGTTGAACCATGTTCCAACTTTTCAAATTTAAGCTAACGAGAAAAAAAAGGCGGGAAAGCGGCAATCCGACCTTCATTTGTTTTTTGGGAATTGTAGAGTTTTCTTTGTATTTCCTTATGGCATGCTTACAGCAGAGATTATTAACATTTTAGCTAAAGGATGTTTTTATTTTTACTTTCCTTATTGGTGTTCGTAATGGAAAGCACAGTGTTTGCTCAGGTGAAAGACTTATTTAGTCCCTCGACCTATTGGCGCCAACCTCGTCTCAGGATTAAATAAGTTACTTTCACTCCTAGGGTAACAATGTACTATTTCTTACGTTAATAAATATCTATAATATATTATGAAAGAAATGGTCTAATTAGACTATTTATTAGACTTTTAGGTGAGGCGTAAGTTAAAAAAAATTGTTTTGAGTAATCTAGTTTCAAAACGGGCGCGAACAATTAGTACCGCCTCTCTGTCTATTTGAACCATAACCCGCGAAGCCGCGGCACCGCAGCGCTCTGGCTGGCTACCAATGGTTCTAAAAGATTCGAGTTTGTGTCGAGATATTTTTTTAAAGTACCGTTTTAAAAAAACATACTAGCGCATTCAATAGCTATTGATAAAGACTTTCATTTTGCTATCACTTTCAAACCACCCAAAATTCTTGGTCAGAGTATATATTCTCGCGCAATACATAGTCCATTCCTGCATCGCGCAAGCAAAGTTTTTCACATGACTTAAGATAAATATACCAACAATCGGACGGCCCGTCCCCAGACACACGATCAGGCAGATCGTGGCGGCGGGGATTTACCCTTTATAGTGTAAGGCACGATCACCCGCTCTTCCCTATGAATCTTCTATAAATATGCTGCTAGCTAAAGTTAGCCTCTATCTGCAGCTACCTAGAGGGACGAACGTCGAACCAAGAGCCCTTCACGGAAGTGGAGGGCGTTGAAGTGGGCGGCCTTTTGTCTGAGCGCGAGGGCTCGCTTTGAGCGCGCCTCGATTGTGTTTTGTCTGGCTTTAATTCTCTTAACATTTTTAATTCTCTACTAGACCAGCGGCGCATAGTGAATATATGCAGTCACTGAAACATATTATTGCCATAGACATAAATAACTGCGCTAAGACTAAAATCGAGGCGATACGCACTTAACAAGTGTGTGCCTAAATGAATTGTTGTAAGTGACGTTCGCATACGCACACACATTCGCATTAATAGTGCATCAAGATGCGCGGTAAGATGTATAGAGTCACAGGCCAAGTGCGACCGCAGAGCAAGGACTGTGGTCCGTGACTCTATACATCTCACCGCACCCTCGCCCTACGTCCCAGCTGTGTGATTCGTGCCTAAGAAGTTGTCGCTAAACCAGTAAACTAGCTAAACTTGCCATCGACTGATGGCAAGAGAAGGGTCGCTCTCTCTACTCTGGAATGGAGAAAGGCAGGTCATGTTTGTCGTAGAGACGATGAAATCTGGACTCGCAAACTATTAGAATGGCAACCGAGGACCGGACTTAGAAGTGTAGGCCAACCTCCACCCAGTTGGCGCGACGACATTGACAAGGTAGTAGGGACGCAAAACAGGGCCTATATTCTGTTAATGCATTGTAGTAACATGACAACTGCATGAACATGGCGGTTTTCATTTCATGGCTGCTTTAAGTCTACGCGGGCACACCCATCAAACCTTCTAGGCGTCAATGGTACCAAAAAACACGTCACGTGACCCGACAGTGTACCTGTCATTATACTACAATGCACTAACAGAATCGAGGCCCAGAAGTGGCTGGCTGAAGATGACGACAGTCAATGGCATGTCAAGCTTTACACTGTAATGCTTTACATCCCGTACACTCTAATGGTGACTTTGCAACTAAAATATATCTAGATGTTGACTTGCTGTCGACTGTGCATGAGGGAAACAAATAAAGTGAGCTTTTTTACCTTGAGCCTTGACGCGTGGTATAACATCGCGAGTTTTTTATTTTTTATTTGTATCAGAAATACCACGCGTTAATTGAAGGAATACATCGTGAGGAAACCGGAGTGTACCGGCTATACTCTCTCTTTCTCTCTGAGAGAAGGCCTGTGCACCGCGGTGAGAAGTGTAATAAATTAAATGCAAGTGATGTAAATTGCTTCGGTTAGATGTCGCCGCCTGTACGTAATATAGAGAAGTTTGTAAAGAGGCTCTAAATTTCATCGATGCTTGCACTTGCCCATTAGTTCAGTTGGGAGAGCGCTGGCACGGTGAGCCAGAGGTCGCGGGTTCAAGTCCCGCCATGGGTAGAATTTTTAGCCTCTAAATAGGTTTTTAAAATTGTCCTCAGCACGGGTTAGTGCAACAAAAAGAATATAAGTGTAATATAAGCTGCCTTCTAATATGATTATCAAATGATATAGCATACACGCTGAAATCTGGGTGGTTTGAAAGCCACGGTTGTGTAATTAGTAATTAAGAATACCATCAATGCTGACTATTTCTTTTAAGCGTAGACCTTACATAAAAATAATTGAGTTGAGAAAAATCTTGTTTCGATTTGAGAAATGTTCTTTCGAAAAATTTACGAACAGCTAGTTCTGCCTCACCGTCTATCAAAACAATGACCCGCGGACTCGAGGCGCTCGCGGACCGGTCTTACATACATAAGCAGCCCATATACGTCCCACTGTAGGGCACAGGCCTTCTCTCGGGGAGAGAGTATGGGCTTAATCACCACGCGTGCCCACCGCAGATTGGCGATTTCAAGCGCTGAGGTATGTGAGTAGCTCAGACACTCAGGTATCCTCACGATATTTTCCTTCACAGTTAGCGAGTGGTATTGCTTCTATGACTTCACAAATGTACATAACTTAGAAAACCAACTCATAGGTACATGCCCGCACTGGGGATCGAACTTGGGTCTCTCGCTTCCGAGTCCGATATTCTACCCACCACCGCTCTTGCTGGCTGCTAATGGTTCTCATAGATTCGAGTTCATGTCGAGATATATTTAAAAGCGACGTCGATAACTATTATTAAGGTAAGCGTATTTACCCAAAATTCATGGTGTATGAATATGGACAGCACTGTCAGTCGTCTTTCCCGACGCTAATAAAAGTAAGTGAAACCGTTAAATACATACATAAAAAGCACTGTCATATACCAATAGCATACTTGTTGCTCGTTCTTGTTTCGTTTACTTACCCAAACTCGTGACATTTTATGCCTCGAAGACTGCCTCTTTGGTCTAGACATAACACGCTTGACCACCAAACCACAGGTCGTGGGTTCGATTCCCATTGGAGGATACCGAGCTTGATTTGTACAAATGGCCTCGGTATAGGTGTACTTTCATGTTTCTCATATCCTTGACTGGTTGCTATAGCATAGAGCAGGGGTCGGCAACCGGCGGCCCGCGGGCCGCATGCGGCCCGTAGACTATCTCGGTGCGGCCCGCAAGCCTGAGGTCCGTAAGAAAAAAATACCGAAGCAAAAGGCCATATAAATTCACTAGAATTTATACGGCCATGCTGCTGGGCCATGAGAGTATTCTTGAAAGCTCGCTCCCACGCGGGGTGATAAAAATGTACCTCTATTTCATTTCTTAAGAACTGTTTATCAAGACTGTGATGTTATGTATTGTTTCTACCGAAAATAAATATTTGCTGTACTTATTCAATTCTTGGCAATTTCTTTTGCGTTTATCCGCCGCACGTGCGGCGGCGGGCGGCTCTTTTGAGACAATAGGCGGGGCGGCAGTCTTTGATTAGACGCAGGTGTGCGGCGGCGAAAAAATTCAAAGCAACCGGTTTTAGTTAAAATCACAGCCGCGCGCAGCTCTCGCCACGGGGGCCCTCTGGGGACAAGAAGCCGGGCTGCCGCGGATGCTGCTCCCCGAGTGACGTCATCGCGGCCGCCACCCCCCTCGGACCTCCTACCCTGGCGCCGCCGGCTGATGGGCGCCCGCTGGCCCGCTCCCTGGGGCTGCCAGTCGGGCTCGACCTCGCCAACGGCGTGAAGACGACCCAAACGAGACACCGAAGAGTCGCCGGCTGAGTATCGCCTGCTGGGCCTCTCCCAACGGAGTCCCACCCAGCAGCGCTTGATCTCGCCGGCGACGGAAGAACTTCGAGGACCCCGGACTTGACCACCGGAGCTGAGCTCCACAGCCCAGGACCCGTCCGTCTTAACGGACGGCGATGCTCCCGCGCAGATGGGCCAACGCCCAGAAGCCGCCTCCCCGCCTCGCCCTTCGGGCGAGTCGAGAAGACAACCTCTAACTAACTCTCGCCACATTCGGTTGTGGAAATTCGCCGGAAACTCACGTCTCATCTGGTTGCTAGCTACGCGTTTCGTTTCACCTTTCTTCCCTTCGCTGATAGCTTCTCACGCACGACGTATGAGGTAAGTTGTATGCACTCGCGAGCATTTTATTTTATTTTATTTTATTTACTGCTTGTTAATGTGAACCTTCAGATTGATGGGTAAATGTTATAAGGACGGGGATAGTAGTTACATGACATGAAGTTAGTTACGAGTGTGTCATGTTTTAATTATTATTTGAATGTGGAGTTGAATTTGTAGGTGCTAACTGAAACATATAATTTTACAACGAATTTAATTTTTGTCATTATTGTTACAGAATAATTATATAAACATGGCTTCAAGAAAAAGGAAGATAGAAGAAGAAAAAAGAGTTTTTTACGAATTATGGACAGAATTATACTTTTTTATCGAGTTGAAAGGAAAACCGTTATGCTTGATTTGTCAAAAGAGTATTTCTGTAGTAAAGGAATATAACCTGAAGCGACATTACGACACTGAGCACAAAGCTAAATTTGACTGTCTTGAAGGAGAAATACGGAAAAGGAAAATTTCCACTTTGAAATCGTCATTACAAAATCAACAAAACATATTTAAGGTTGTGGCAGACAACAGCGAATCGAATGTTCGGGCCAGTTACAGGGTAGCAGAGATTCTTGCAAAAAGTGGACGTCCGTTTACCGATAGTGAATTAGTAAAAGAGTGTGTCTTAGCTATCGCAGAAGAAATATGCCCAGAGCAGAAAAAAATGTTTGAAAGTCTTAGTCTCTCTGCAAGAACTTGCACCCGACGTACTGAAGACTTGGGTGCTAATTTGTGTGAACAACTCAGGGATAAGGCGCAGTCTTTCGACTGCTTCTCTTTAGCGATGGATGAAAGTACGGACGTGTCGGATACAGCACAGCTACTCATATTTGTACGCGGCATTGACGAAAACTTTACTGTTTACGAAGAGCTTGTGAAAATGTGCAGTTTGAAAGGTACAACTACGGGAGAAGATTTATTTCACCATGTGGAACAAGCTCTGGATTCATTGCTATTAAGCTGGGAAAGGTTAACAAGTGTCACTACCGATGGAGGCAAGAACATGAGCGGTCAAAACAAAGGTGTTGTTGGGAGAATCATCAGCAAAGTGAAAGATTCTGGATCTACTGTGCCATTGATTTTTCACTGTATTGTCCATCAAGAGGCATTGTGCTCCAAAGTTATATCCTGGAAAGAAATAATGGATACTGTAACATCCACTGTTAATTTTATAAGAAGAAATGGGCTCACACACCGTCAGTTCCAAAAGTTTTTGGAAGATCTGGAAGCTGAACATGGTGACGTGGTTTACTACTGTGAAGTGAGGTGGCTCAGTCGAGGTGCCGTTTTGGAACGGTTTTTTGATTTGAGGAAAGAAATTGGCAACTTCATGGAGATGAAAGGAAAGCCAGTAGAAGAGCTTACTAACAAACAGTGGATTATCGATCTTGGTTTTTTGACTGATTTGACTAAGGAACTGAATCAGCTCAACAGACGCTTGCAGGGAAAAAATAAATTGATTTGCGATATGTATACAGATGTAAAGTCATTTGAAATGAAACTGAAACTGTTTATCAAGCATATTGATGAAAAAAAGCTTGACCATTTTCCTAATTGCAAGAAAGCCGTGGAAGAAGCTGGAGATAATTTTGTGTGGCAAAATATTACAATGAGAAACGTGTTAACACAACTACAAACTGAGTTTGTAAATCGATTCACCGACTTTAAAAAGAGCTCCCTTAACATGGAAATATTCCAAAACCCTTTTGCAATTGATATTAGTGAGGTACCAAGCAATTTGCAAATGAACATAGTAGATTTGCAAAGTAATAGCACACTTAAAACGGCATTTAAGGAAAGCACTGACTTGATACAGTTCTACGGAGGTTTGAGTTCTGAAAACTTCAAAGAATTGAAAAAGTTTGCTCAGCAGATAATAACTATGTTTGGTAGTACATATTTGTGTGAGCAGACTTTTTCAATTCTCAACTACCGCAAAAATAAGAATTGTTCGCGGTTAACGGATGAACATTTAGACGCGATACTGCGCGTGTCTACTACTAAAATGAAAGCAGACGTTAAAAATCTCACTAGTTCTTACTTTTATGTTAGTATAGTAGTTCAATTAAAAAAGACATAATTGTATGAATAAATATGCGTTTTATTTCAAATATTAAAAATACATGCCCGAACATATAAATATAAGTGCGGCCCGCACTGATACTCTGGCAACATATGTGGCCCGGCTATAGCATAAGGTTGCCGACCCCTGGCATAGAGTATCCCAGCTTGGGACCCAGGACACGTGAGTGTGCTCAACATCATCACCATCATCATTCAGCCACAAGAAGTCCACAGCTGTACATAGGCCTCATCCATGGATTTCCAAAAAGACCGGTTGGAAGCGGCTTGCATCCAGCGTCTTTCTGCCACTTGGATGAAGTCATCTGTCCATCTTGTGGCGAGTCGTAATACGCTGCGCATGCCGTGAATGTGTTGCGTGGAAGATGGTGGAAGTTATTTAATAATTATTATTTAAGTGATGATTCCGACAGTATGTCATGCATATGAATTAGACTACCCATATTTCTTTACTTTCTAAAGGTCCATTCACGTCACGACGGGCCAGCGACGGGCAGGGGCGGCACGATTTCAATCTAAAACAATCCTTAAATACATACGAAGTTAGAGACTGCAAATATACACATGCAAAAAAACCGATCCCATGACGTGCTCTTTGGTCGTCTGACGTGGGTGGACGTTTTTTTGGGCTGATGTTGTAGTCCTCAAAATTATGTAAGGTTTATTGTAGTTTGCATTTATTTATTTCTATAATTCATCATCATCAACCCATTATGTCCCCACCGAGGGGCACGGGTCTCTTCCCTGAGGAAGGTATAGGCCATACTCTACCACGGGGGCCAAGTCCGGATTGGTGGAGGCTTGTAGACTAGTGGCTCGTCTACTGTCAGAAGTTGTCAAGCCGCCCTAAGGCCTCTGACTTGGCTTAACGACTGCCATCTATCGACGGCAGCTGGCACCAACAGCTTAACGTGCCTTGCGAAGCACGGAACCGCTCGGAAAAATGCCACTAGCGTTAGGCATAGACGGCGACCCATCCATGCACTGAACGCGCCCTGTGTTGTTTAACCTTCGTGATCGTTTAAGATCACTCAGGCAGCCGGGGCTACGAGCGACTCGGCGACGAGCGATAATTCATAAGCAGCCTATATACGTCCCACTGTAGGGCACAGGCCTTCTCTCAGAGAGAGAGATTATGGGTTTAAATCACCACGCGTCCCTACCGCGGATTGGCGATTTCAAGCGCTGAGGTATGTAAATAGCTCAGACACTCAGGTTTCCTTACGATGTTTTCCTTCACCGTTAGCGAGTGGTATTGCTACTATAGCTTCACAAATGTACATTTGGTGGTGGTAGCCTAGTGGGTAGAACATTGGATTGCACAGCGGGAGACCCAGGTTCGATTCCCAGTGCGGGCATGTACCTATGACTTTGTTTTGTAAGTTATGTACATTTGTAAAGTTATAGTAGCAATACCACTCGCTACCCGTGAAGGAAAACATCGTGAGGAAACCTGAGTGTCTGACCTATTCACATACCTCAGCGCTTGAAATCGCCGATTCGCGGTGGGCACGCGTGGTGATTAAGCCCAAGCTCTCTCCCTGAGAGAAGCCCTGTGCCCTATAGTAGGTAGTAAGTTATTTTTATAATTGTTAATTAATAATTTTATTGCACTAAAGTACAATGCGGCGGACTCAATGATAAGATTATGATAGATCAGAACTTTTTATTGTACACACCAGAAATCAAAATGCACTGAAAGGCTTATTACATATTATTGTAAGTTTTGCCGTACACAATGGGCATTGTCGTTCTTTTACACGTAAATAAAAGTAGGCTTAATATTTTTGAATAAAAAACGCCAAGCTGTTGATATATGAAAATCCGTAAACAAATTGATATTATAACCTTGACGGCGCATTGTCGCGGGTGTCTCTTAGCAGATGAAAGAGTTGAAGCTCTTGCGGAACGATAGACGGAACACAGTGCGCGGATTAAAACATCTGTGGCAGGAACAGAATAGTGAAATTCATATCCGCGTTAATCTGTGAGGACCGTTTGCGCTATCAACCGGCGGATCGCAGTTCATCTGCTTTATTTTTGTTATTTCTGATAATAAAGCCTGTGTTTGATCGAAAAATGTCTGATGAAGACCCTTCGCAACCTTTAACCTCATTTACGTTATGAGATTATAAGTATTTTTAGTTTTGTTTATTTAAAGAACTCTTGTATCGAGTATCACTAGAAACTGACAGCTTGTAGGATCTCAGCTGATGACGCACTTCCGTGCATGACGTATTTACGGATATTGTAGACTGTTTTTTCGCTTCAAAAATTAATACCATGATAATAGCTAAATACCATGGGCATAGTTTATGTCATTTAGCCCGCACGTCACCGGCCCGTTGTAATGTGAATAGTCCCTAACGCGTTGACGTGAACATCCACCATCGAACGTTACTACACATATTATACATCACGAAAGCGCACAACGTCTATACACGGTGAAAAAGATCTTAAAAAATCACAACGTCTCCCCACGGGCGCTTTTGCACTAGGTTACCTCTAACTTGCTGTGCGTCATTTAAGAGAAATTATTTATTCCTAATGATTCAGAGTAAGTAATAACGGCGTCGGTATGATAGGCGCACCGCAGCTACACTATACTTTACTCACACGTGGTTGACAAATATCATACTTTGTAGTGCCAAATAAAGAGTCTATAATAAACATTTTTTTTATGGAATATTTCAGAAAGTTTATAAACACAAAAGGTAGTATACGTTCAAATAGATCACGACGACGTTGAACCGTTAATGGATGTTGTGCTATATAGTAAAGGTAGGCAAGATGTGTGATGAAGCAGAACGTCTTCAGACGTCCAGATATTTTGTATGGAAAAATGCTGTGCGTTTTTTTCAAACTCACGAAGGCGCCTATATTGTTGCTTACTATATTGAAGACAAATAAACATTTTCTATTTCTATATCTGTGTTCTCGTTCACGTGTTAAAAACGGTCCGAATAAAAGGGCCCGTGAATGCGGATAGCCGGAGACTGAGAAGATGGCGTGGAGAAGATGCCTATACACTATGAATTTTAAGTATCATTGCCTTGCTCTCCAGTGGTGTGTATAGCATTATATTAATACGTAGGTCTATTCAATCTTACCTTATATGTGTAAGTATATTTTAAATTGCATTTCCTCTTTTACCTCCTCTTCTCTTTGCACGCCTACCAATCGGCTTTCCACCTCCTGCAGGTGACTGGTACAAAATTCTTATGGCATTAAGTCCACCGTATTGTGCATTAGGCTAAGTGCAATAAAAGTATTAAATAATAATAATAATACCCAGCAGTGGGCATAATTTGGCTGATGATTATGAAGAATGGTCTTTTGTCCAAAATGCAAAGGTTGATCAGCTGTTAGCGGTACAGATAGAAAAGTAAAGAATGTCATAGTTTTTATTAAAAAAAAACATTTTATTGAAAATTTTTGAGTCATGAAAAAAACCATACAAAGTCACAGTTATTTATAGTAGCACGCAGTCATGAATTCTAAGTAGATACTAAGTAAAAATAAACAATAAAACGTCTTAATAAAGTAGTGTTTGCGAAATAACCACAATTAATATTATTGACATTTCTTAAAACTGGGCATTAAAATTAAGTGGAACTAAAATAAAATATTAAAAACTTTTTATGGATCTCGCCGGGAACTCGTTATTCTTTTCAACACTTTTTAACTAGGAGAGCTTGTTTTACATAAAATTAAGTTAAGACAGACACAAATAAAAATAAGTGAGTTGAAAAATTAAATATGCGAAATTAAGTACTTTTCGTAACCTAGGAATTATTACAAATAAGATAATCGAAAAATGTCAAAATAATATAATAACATTAGAAGGCATTCTCATACAAAAATAAGATTTTTTTTCTTAAAAAAAATTATGGGAAATTAGGTACTTTATATAACGTACAAATTATCACAAATTTGATAACCGGAAAAGGTTAAAATAATTATAATAACATTAAGAAGACAATGCTTATATAGAAAAATTAAAAGTTTTTTTATACAAAAAAAGTCTCTCGGTTGGAACGCACTTGCGATTGCTTATCGTCTCAGTCTGGTCCAACCATAACGCAAGATGTAAATAAAACAGAAAGTTTTCAGAGAAATATCTTAATTTTTTTTATTAGCGAAAGTTATCTGTCAGGATCGTGGCAAGTGGCAATCCTTGGTCTCGGCCTACCCCTCTAGGATACAGGCGTGAGTTTATGTATGTATGTTTGTATGTTTTTTATTATGATAGAAAAATCTATGATAATCATGATGTGTGAAACAAAATATCGGCCAAATGCTTGCCACGGCATTTAGCCGATATTTTCTTTCACCCCTAATTATTGGCATAGATCTTTCTGCCACAATAAAAAAAATAAGATTTTTCTCCGAAAAGTTTTCTTTTATTTACAATTAACATCGTCCGTTATGGCTGGACCACCCTTTAGAATGGATAAAATCCTCACTGATGCTCGCGTATTAGCAGTTAAGGTTTTTTTCCCCGCGATAGAGAACACTTACACATAAATGTTTTAATCTCATTGACTCTCCAATGAGAGCCAGTTAAAAGATAAATAATCGGTTAATTTTAAGAAAACTTTTAATAAAGGAAACGTTTTTTCATTAAAAAAAAAAAACAAATGTAATATGTTTTTATTCTGAGAGCAACGTAGTAACGTTTTAATTTTTTTTTTATCTGGAATATTCTACACATTCAAAAACTATGTAAATTTAAACTGCGTTTGAGGCAAATTTTCCATTCATTTTTTTACCTGCAAATCAGGATATTTACAAATCAGGAGGTAGAAAATCGCAAGTGCGCTCTTATCTGATTAATTTTCTAAACTTGAACTATCAAACATTTAAATTTAATTTTATCATTACGGCCACATCTCAGGATTTTATTTACATTTTTTTCGTAAAATTGTCTTTTACCTATTAAATAGATAATCAGTCTCATTATAATAATTTAACTGATTAGGCTAAAATTACGTATTAACAAAAATTTAAATTACTATTTATTTATTTATTACGTATTCAATTTACTTTTCAAATAGAATCTTAACATTTTTTTTACTTTTCTTTGACATTGACACTTAAAGCTTTTATCTTTAGGCTTCTTTGAGAGTTTTAAACAAATTTTAAAGCCACAATTATTCAATGTTTCTTAAACTATAAACTTTATTTACAGAACACTTTCAAGTAGAAAAAGTCTTAAATTGTTTTCAACTAGCTACATTTTATAATCTAAACAGTTTATGTCATTTCAAAAACCTATTTAGAGGTTAAAAATTCCACCCTGCTAGTGATGTAAATTGCTTCGGCCAGAGGTCGCTGCCTGTACGTAATGCAGAGAAGTTTGTAAAGAGGCTCGAAATTTCGCTGATGCCCGCACTTGCCCATTAGCTCACTTGGGAGAGCGCTGGCATGGTTAGGCAAAGGTCGCGGGTTCAAGTCCCGGCATGGGTGGAATTTTTAGCCTCTATAGGTTTTTAAAATTGTCCTCAGCACTGGTTAGTGCAACAAAAAGAGTATAATATTTTATGTCATTACACATGCGTTCCCGTTGTTAGTTGTCCATTACCTATAACAAAGTTATTTTAGGGTTAGTTGACACTTATGCTTATAAATGTAGGTACTTATTGTCGCTTAAGAAACAACACCGCATAAGACGTTTTTCCATATCTCCTGTAAAATTACAAGAGTTTTTTTTCACAACTTAAACAGTTTCTGGGTGTTCCATAGAAACAATATTTGCGCGTTTTTACAATTTGTATATTAACGGCCGCTGATTTGCCCGAATGCTTGTCTGAATTTGATTGAATCTTGTAGGTTGATCGATTCGCGCTTAAAATCTGCACTCAATGGCATTCAAATGTCAAAACCGTAAAAATTATGTAGTGATGTTTGCTAAGCGACGACATACTCGTATCATCACATCACTCTTTACACTGACAATCTGAATTAAACTTTAATCCTCATGATGTAAAGCATTTTTGTGCTCTCTTTGTCACAAAACATTTTTGGATGTAAAGTAACTGTTGAGAAAATCGTTAAAATACGAAAATATTAAAGTAATACTTAGCTACGTCTAGGCCTATCCCTGGGTCATTTATCATTCAACAAGTTGAATAGGTATGCTTGCGACTTTTTTTGAGTTTTATTATATTTCAAAATAGTAACTGCTTACGTAATTACATCCAACAAAAAAATTTTTTGCCAGATAAATGTACAAAATTTGAGCGTATAATTTATTAATTACACCACAATTACTAGTGAACACAGAAACTAAACGAAAAACAATTGTTCCGGCTTATATGTAGTCTTCTCACCTTTGGTGGTTATTTGGGACTGGCCACTTCCTTGATGAGGCAGGATGTATAACGCTCCGGGTGACTGAGGAGCTGATTTAGGTACCTACAGAAAAAGTAATTTGTTAGCAAGGCATCTACGAAATATGCAACACTGGCGTGGCAAACAAGTCATACTTCACAAGTCATATAATTCAACTCAACATAGGTTAGCTGGAAGAAAATACTATCTAGTATTAAGCTCGCCTATGTAATAAACTGTTTTTTAGTGTAATAAAGAATATTTCATTTCAATTCAACTGTCGAATATAAAGTAAGTTTCTCATGAGGTTTGTTTTAATGACATGTCGGATCGCTACTGGAAATTTTTCACTAGGTTTAAAGGAAACAAATCAAGGTGTAATCGTTAGTTGCATTTATAATTGGGAGGCGATCATCATACAGTGACGTCACTGATAATACTGGACCAAGTTATGAAACAAGACCATCACAAACAGACATACAAATTATTGGCGGCTGCTCTTTATTGACACTAAGCCGAGTAAAAAACAAGACAATCAAAAACACACATACGACTTATTTGCAGCTGTTCTCCACTAGAGGAGAACATCGCGGAGTGATGTCACTGATGATACTAGTCCGTGTCCGTAATCAAGACAATTATAACAGTCATATGACTTACTTGCCGCTGCTCCTCACTGGAGGTGGACATTATGAGGTAACGTTACTGATGACACCGGAGCGAGTTATAAAAACAATACAATGAGAAAGAAATAATCAACTTACTATTAGGTAGATGTTCTTAATTGAACGTGGAGATCATGGGGTGACGTCACCCATGACACCTTACCGAGTTATAAAAATAAATAAAGACACTGATGATAGACAGAACTCTAATTACCTTCGGCTGTATTTCATAGGACAAACGCCTTATTTCTGCTGTTCCCCGCTAGAGGAGAACATCACGGGGTGATGTCACTGATGATACTGGCCCGAGTTATAAGTCTACACAATCATAATAGTCATGTGGCTTACTTGAGGCTGCATCTCACTGGAGGCGAACATTATAAGGTAATGTTACCGATGACACCGAACCGAGTTATAAAAACAATACAATGAGAAACAAATAAGCGACTTACTAGTAGATGTTCTTTATTGGAGGCGAACATCATGGAGTGACGTCACTGATGACACTGGACCGAGTTATAAAAATAAATAAAGACAATAATAGAACACTAATGCGGCTGTATTTCACTGGACAAACGGCGTATTTAGACTGGTCACTGCTGGAGGAGAACACACTGGAGTGACGTCACACTAGATCGAGTTATAAAACAAGACAATCACAAACAGACATACGACTCACTTGCGGCTGCGCTCCGCTCGCCGTGGGGACCATGGGGCTGGCAGCCGAGCGCGAGGTCTGACTGGACGGTGACGTCACTGATGACACTTGAGGGATAGACAGAGATGAGAGTTAAGTGGCAGTTTTACTAGGGTAAGTAATGAGTTTCAGAGTAAAAGCACTGCACAAGAGTAAGTACTGAGGGAGATTCAGAGGAAAAGAAACAAAGTATTGGTAACTTAATAGCCAAAGCAACTTCCACACAACACAATCACTTATCCTGGTCCTAAGCTAGGATACCCTGTGTTACGTTCACCAGGCAAGGACATCACAAAATATACAAATACACCCAAACTGAGGCCATTTGTACAATTGTACGGTAGCCCCTAGTGGAAATCGAACCCACGACCTCCGCATGGTAACCAGACGTTGATACCGCTAGGCTGACGAGGCAGTCAAGAGTTCAAAGTTATTGAGTTATAAGTCAAGTTTTGTAAGTGAAGTGCTAGGTGTATGGATGAAATTACTTGGATAACAGCTCACTAACTAGCTTAAAATAAGATAAAGTAAGAATATTCTTCATTTGACATCAGAGCACATAACATAAAAACTACCAAAAATGACAAAAAAAAGTATGCCTGACATAATGACCTAAATAACATCGAAGTTAAGATAAGATAGATAGAGAACACTTTACTATAACATAAAAATGGAAATTATACAGATATTTCTACACCCAAGAGTACAGGCGGCCTTATCACTAAAAGTGATCTGTTCTAGACAACTAGATAACCAGATAAGGATATTCTTTATATAAAACAACAAAAAGACAATGAGACAAATATTGCAATTCCTTCCAGCCAAAGTTGCGAAAGGTTTCCAAAGAAAAAAGAAAGAGACAGGCAGTCAGTGGCACATACTAACAAGACTAATATTAATCAGATAGATGTTTTCAACACACTTTTTCAAGATTTCCTTTCTTATGTTTCATATAAATACTTAATAGTATAAAAGCTTCCTATGTTAGATAGTGGAAGTACTTTAAACTCATTCAATTTTAGTAACTCGTTTGAATTTTAAAACTATTCTTTTGTTTAAGTTCTTACATGTACTTAAGTTTTTTTTAATCACCCAAGCATTAATATAATCTAATCTATGTATCCTTACTTGCATTATAACTTATTCTGTGTAGTTTATTAATGCACAAAGAGACTTCTTTTTTAGTGTTTAAGAATCTTGTTTCTAAATTGTGTGCTGTAAGTGTGAACCTGTAAATGGCTTTATGCTTCGCTGTTTCAGATTCTATGTCATTGTAATAGCTGTTGGATTATCATAAGTATCTAAATAAATAAAATAAAAAAAAGTAACACAGGAATGACCTAGCTTGGTGACCACAGTAAACTATTTCTGCTTGTAAACGTGTTATTTTTATTATTATTTATCTTTCAAAACTAGAGTTTCGGCTAAGGGGATCCAGAAAAAAATATCATAATCTTCTTTTGCAGATCGTATTTGCAAAAAGTGACTGTACGATCTCTCGATCACGTTAACAGTGATTTTTAGACCCACGACAAAGAACCTAGGATAGGAACGGCCGTTTTTGACGTTAATGCTATCTAGTCCTAGGTTTTATGCCTTAGGTTCACTGCCATGGGTCCTAAAAATCACTGTTAACACAATTTAGAGGTTGTACAGACACTTTTTTCAATTTCGATCTAGAAAAAAAGATATGATTTTTTTTCTTTGGTAGCGCGAGCTCTAGACTCCCTGGAGCCGCTTAATCACCACGCGTGCCCACCGCGGATTGGGAATTTCAAGCGCCGAGGTATGTGAACACCTCCGACACTCAGGTTTCCTCACGATCTTTTCCTTGAACCTTAGCCAGTGGTCTGGCTGTTGCAGCGTTATTATTCCTAAAATCTTTTTAATTTTTATACCGAAAACGTTACTTACATGCGGGTTGTGGTAGAGAGGTGTTCTTCACAGAATAGTAAGGCGGGGGGGCCGGCGTGGCGGCTGGGTTGGCAGTGTTCACTTGAGGCGCATACGCTGGAAAAATCACTTATTTTATATCTTGCCGTTCTCTTTTTTTAATTAGGCCCTATGTGAATATAAAAACAATTCCCGGTTTTCCTACCCTCCTAAGCCCTGGCACCCTATACATAGCACATCACCTAGAAGCTATTCTTATTTCACACCCAACGTTCTTAAAGAAGGAAATCTGTAAAACGTACTGTTCTAAGTTCAATATTTTTTTCATTATATTTTTGGACAATATGTTTTTTTTAAATACCTACGTAGTTTCAGAAGATTTGGCGTAGTTTTTACCACAAGAGGTTCTCTTTCAACGAGCTCCATTTATCCTACAATTTATTTATTTAAAACTCAACTGTGGACAGCTTAGGCTGCTTAGCAGCCAACGCTGTCTGATAGTACAATATATCTGCTCATATATCGTAATGTGTATCGAGTTAGCTGTATCCAGTGAATGATTAAATTTCCAAAGCGTCTTGCACCATGACATTTACAGATCTATCCATAAAACCATTGTAGCACTGACAACCCTGTCAATCATGGGTGACGTGGTCACATTGTGTACCAAACCCTTAAATAAAGATTTAAAAAAAACCCTGTCAATCAGCAATTTATTCGTTTATCCCTGGACAAGAACTTAGTCGTTATTCAGTAATTTGGAGCAAGTCACCCTTTTTTTTTTGTTAACCTACATTGCTTCACTTAAGCATAAACAACAATATCAGGACGAAAATTAACAAGATACTAAAACTTCTAAAACGTCGGCACATCATCATCATCAGCCATTTGACGCCCACTGCAGGACATAGGCCTCCTTCGTGGTTTTCATAACCATGAAGGGTTTTGCCATAATCGCCACGCTTGGCAGGCGGGTTGGCTATCGCAGTATACGGTTGGAGTCTCAGGAAGTCGTTGCTGCCCGTCTCCTGGTAATTTATTTCCTTAGTCGCCTTCTATGACATCCACGGAAGGAAATGGAGTGACGCTATTCTTAATCCGGCGCCACACGTAAACGTCAACGCTTGGTTTTACTAATCGGCGGTGCTTGCAATGTCTAGATCGGTTGTCTGTGACATGGAACTTCAACTCTAAAAGTAATCAATGTACTCACAAACTGGCCCGTTAACCCTCAGATAGGGGTTCCCGTAGGTAGCAGCGTATCTCACGTCCACGTTTCCGGACAGACAAGCGCCTGGGTTTGACATAGGGATCACTGTAACAATAGGTTTTAGTTTAACATTAAATTTATAATACAGCCTATATACGTCCCGTTGTAGGGCAAAGGCCTTCTCTCAGAGAGAGCGTATGGGCTTAATCACCACGCGTGCCCACCGCGTATTGGCAATTGCAAGCGCTGAGGTATGTGAACACTTCAAACACTCAGGTTTCCTCACGATATGCCCCGCTACAGTTAGCGAGTGGTATTGTTACTATATCTTCACAAATAACTTAAAAAATTAAGTCATTGGTACATGAGGCCAGGATTCGAACACGCAACCTATCGAATGAGAAGCAGGCATTCTACAGCTCCGCTACCAATTACATTACATTACATAAACTCACGCCTGTATCCCGGAGTGGTAGGCAGAGACCAGGGCTTGCCACTTGCCACGATCCTGACAGTCCTTTTTCGCTTCATCAACATTCTGGTTCAAAGACGCTGGTTTAGGTTATTAGTTTAAATAAATAAATACTCGTAACTTCCACACAGCACAATCACCGATACTGGTCTCAATACGCTGTATTGAGGTAACCAGGCAAGGACCAATAGACCAATGGATATATGGTTTTAAAAACCTATTTAGGTCAGAGGTCGTGGGTTCAAGTCCCGGCATGGGTGGAATTTTTAGCCTCTAGATAGGTTTTTAAAATTGTCCTCAGCACGGGTTAGTGCAACAAAAAGAATATGACATACGTTTTGTCAGATTATTTTTTCATCAGTTTTACTATGAGCCGTGAATTACTCAATTAGCAATAAAGAATTAACGATAACGTGGACAAAAGTTAGGACTTCATAAAGGGAGAGACGATGTCTGCTCTCCAGATGTAACAATATTCTATAAATAACTACCTCTACAGGGTGTTATAATATCCCTATACATCTATCGACGATCTTAGGCAGATTGCGGACTGGATGACGATGGCCGAAGACAGAGGGAAGTGGCATGTCTTGGGGGAGGCCTATGTAATGTTTGTACTCCAGTAGGAATCGAACCCACGACCTCATCATCATCATCATCAACCCATTATGTCCCCACCGAGGGGCACGGGTCTCTTCCCTGAGGAAGGTATAGGCCATACTCCACCACGGGTGCCAAGTCCGGATTGGTGGAGGCTTGTAGACTAGTGGCTCGTCTACTGTCAGAAGTTGTCAAGCCGCCCTAAGGCCTCTGACTTGGCTTAACGACTGCCATCTATCGACGGCCGCCGGCACCAACAGCTTAACGTGCCTTGCAAAGCACGGAACCGCTCGGAAAAATGCCACTAGCGTTAGGCATAGACGGCGACCCATCCATGCACTGAACGCGCCCTGTGTTGCTTAACCTTCGTGATCGTTTAAGATCACTCAGGCGGCCGGGGCTACGACCTGCGGCCTAGTAATCAGACATGATACAGTTAGACCAAAGAAGCAGTCACATACCTTGGTGCACTCAGTTGTTAAGTATTTTAATTTAATTTGCCGTGTGGCGAGCACATGTCAACTCTGCGCGCGCACTATAAACTCCAACATTCCTGCATCGCGCAAGCAAAATGTTTCACATGACATACCATAAATATAACGTCCGACGAACATTAGTCGGACCGGCCCGTCCCCAGGCATACGATCTGCCTGGCGGGAAATTTCCCTTTATAGTGGAAGAGCAGGATCACCCGCTCTTCCCTACAGCTGTATATTTTATTCTAATTCGTATTATAAATAATTTCAAAAAGGCGGTTGAATGTGGTAACTGCTGTCAGTTGACAAATTCGAACTATTATCAAAGCTTGCCCGATTAACATCGGCTATGAACGCAGCGACTAGGTTAGGTCGAGGTCATCCTTCCAATTATTTTGATGGTACCACCATTATAGGCCGTGGGCCGGCCGACAGCAATCCAACGTCACAAAGTACCAACATGAGGCAACATTTACTATGTGAAACCTACGTGAGAGATGTGGAACTGCTTAGTCAACCCATTAACGAAAACAATGTTGAGTTAGTTTAGTTCATACATTATTTTATACAAAAAAAAGAAACATTTATACGAGTATATGGGGGAATTTATTTATTGATTGAAAATTATTGATTGTACAATAAAATAACTGTACATAGGCGAGGTTAATGCTAGTAAGTAGTTTCTTCCAGCTAACCTGGTTATATTTGGGTTTGAGACTGGAAACGAATGTTTTAGTCCTAGTTAAACCTGAGATTTTAGCACTTGGCCTCATAGGCGGGGCATTGTACGTAGTAAACACTGAGATAACCCTCAGGCACTAGGGTTTCCTCACGATGTTTTCCTTCACAGTTATCGAGAGCTATTGCTACTACAACTTCACAAATGTACGTAACTTAGAAAACAAAGTCATTGGTACATACCGGGATTCGAACCCACGACCTCCCAAATGTGAGGCCGGCGTTCTGACGCTACGCTACCATCGCTTTTTTATATTCATGTAATTATGTAGACGCATTATTTTGGAAATCTTTGACTATCTCGTTAGTCCTAGCGTTAAAAATAATTATTACCAAAATAGAGGTAGTGGGTTCGATTTCCTTAGAAGGCCCCCGTTCTCGATACGTAAAAAAGAGCTTCAGTCTATTTCATGACTAACACCTGCTCTTATTTGTCCATCATAGACTTAGCCCGACTAAGCGAATTTTTGTTCAAGTTATCTGTGGGACATTTTACCCTATGACGTAAGGTCGGCGACGGTAGGCCCACAGCCTAATAGCTTATTTTGATGTTTGCATAGCAGGGCATGAACAATGTACCATATATGAGCGAATAATAGACTACGATGAGGGAAGATTCTGACACGTTTCTGGGAGTGGTTCAGCGTACAAGATTAATTTATTATGATGTCAACCAACTTTAACCGATGCGTGTTTTTATTTTTTTTATTTTCAGCTTTTCTCTTATTAAGAAATCAAACATAACCCGGAATGTTGCGTTGGTTTTGACAATGGACATGTGGAGAGGATGAAGGAAGAAAGATTGACGGATCAAATATATTGAGCGAATGTGGGTGGAAGGGCCGGTAAGAGACGACCCAGGCGGATATACTTCAACCAAATAGTGAATTTATTAGCAAAGGGCAAGATAATGAATGTCGATGAAGCGAAAGAGATTTATCGGGATTGGGGCAAGTGGCAAACCCAGGTCTCTGCCTACCCCTCTGAGGTACAGGAGTGAGTTGAAATTGATAGTAGTAGAACATACATTTATCTCAGTTAGTTATAGCAAAAGTTTAACATAGGTATTTATCACACAGAACTGATGGCCGCTGGGGCCGAAAAGTTCTCGAATGGAAACCACCACCGTCTCGAATGGACCTCATCTAAGTGGCAGGAAGACGCTGGATGCAAGCCGCTTCCAACCGGTCTTTTTGGAAATCCACCGAGGAGGCCTATGTCTAGCAGTGGACTTCTTGTGGCTGAATGATGATTTTATTTTTTATTTTATTATTTTATTTTATTTAGGACACAAACAATGATTGTGATTGATCACGCTTCTTTTGGAAATATACAATAAGGGATTTTAACCCACTTAGTATACGCTGTCTCATATGCTTCTATTTGCACACAAACTCAACATCTCACTCCTTTTCCTAACGACGCTAACGCTGATTCTAATCCACTCAGTTATAAGTTGACTTCATCAAAGTCCACAGGTACCCACTGCTGGGTATAGATCTTTTCCCAAATGCAACGAGTGTCTCTCACCTTCCCTTGCTATCCGCATCTGTATGTATGCCTGCTGGTCTGTCCACTGACCGTCGTCGTATTTTTGGCCGCCTCTCTATTAATGCCTCGGTCTGGTCCACATGCTAGTACCGTCTATTTTGTTCACAAAGTACACTGATCTTTTCAGCTACCAGACACTCCAAACGCGAGTTTTTGGACACGTTGCGGAACAAACGTCATAGAACATTACACAAATCATCACGAACGCACACACCGTCGATACACGGTGGATAGATGACCTTAAAAAATGCACAACGTCACGCAACGGGTGCTCTTGCGCTAGGTTACCTGTAAGCTAACTCGATATGTTTAATTTGTGTTTCTGTGACAATTTAAGTAAATAGAAATTATTCATTCCTACTGCTTCGGTATGAGTAATCATGGCTTTGTTATAGGTACTAGGTGCGTCGCAGCTACACTGTACCTTACTCACACACGCTCAACGTTGATACAAGTTCCGCTACCACCCTCCCCTAGTTTATTCTGGCTGTGCGCTGCAGAGGGGGGCGCGTACGTCAGTCTTACCAAAATCGAAGATTTTTTGTTTATAAATGTAAGTCTCGTCTCGTTCTCACGTCGTTAAATTCAAGATGGCGGCGCTGTGACGTCTTTCTGTTCTCGACCGCCATTCTGTTAACTCTGTAAGTTGACTAACTTAATATTCTAAACTTACCATCAGGACCCCCGAAGCCGCCCAGTCCGGGCATTCTTTGAAGCGATCCACTCTGACTCTGACCAGAGTTGTACTGAGCCGTGGAGGCTGTGTCTATGCTGCGCGACATAGACCCGTTCAGCGAGTCGTTGGAGTGGACCAGAGGTGGAGCATAGTCTCTATTGTAGTCCACGTAAGGAATGTAGCCGTTGGCTTGGTTGTGGACCTGGCAGCGAAGAAAAAAAGGTTTAGTAAAGAGTAAAGTGAGGACTGGTGACGGGTAATGCAAGAAAAAAAACCGGCCAAATGCGAGTCGGCACGAAGGGTTCCGTGCCATTATCTATACAACATTTTAATATTTCAAGCGTCTACCTGTTGCCGCTATTAATATCGAGCAAAAGACGGCAAAAAATCGCGTTTGTTGTATGGGAATATTTATTTTCCCCCCTTAAATATTTATTTTATTCTTTTTTTAGTATTTGTTGTCATAGCGGCAACATAATTACATCATCTGTGAAAATTTCAACTGCCTAACTATTACGGTTCATGAGATACAGCCTAGTGACAGACGGACGGACGGCCAGCGGAGTCTTAGTAATAAGGTCCCTTACCCTTTGGGTACGGAACTCTAAAAAGTGGTGTGCCTTGGGGGAGGCTTACATCCAGCAGTGGACGAATACGGGCTGATTGTTGGTTTGATTTATTGGGAGGAAGTAGAGAACACTTTTTCTCTGGTTGATACAAGTCATATTATGAAAAATTATTTAGAAATGTCCATTTCTTATAATTCTTGG
This sequence comes from Yponomeuta cagnagella, assembly GCA_947310995.1. Taxonomy (NCBI): domain Eukaryota; kingdom Metazoa; phylum Arthropoda; class Insecta; order Lepidoptera; family Yponomeutidae; genus Yponomeuta; species Yponomeuta cagnagella. Next base: position 7,228,522 of record OX371293.1, read on the forward strand.
CCTAAGAGGCTTAATCACCACGCGTGCCCACCGCGGATTGACAATTTCCAGCGCTGACGTATCCACTTTCTTATCCTTTCAGCCACTCAGGTTTCAAATTCAAAACCGGTCAAGTGCGTGTCAGGCAACGCACAGTGTAAGGTTCCGTAGAAAGAGGGGTTTTTACCTGCTTTTCAGAACTAACAACAAGTAATTATCTATGGAAGTTGCACGAAGTTTTCTTCTTTTTTTCCTTTTTACTCGTTAACTTGTAAAGCCTATAATAGGCTAGGCCGGGAAAGGGCAAGGGGAGGGGGGATCCAAACGTGAATGGAGAATGGTGTAAAGGAGGGAACCAAATTTTTTTTTTTTTAAGTTTCTATCCGGCAGTGTTGTCGGCATGTTTTATATAAATATCTATGCCAAATAACAGCTTTCTAGTACTTGTCGTCTCTGTGCAGACAGACAGACTGACAAGGCGATAGTATAAGGGTTTCTTGTTGACTCCGGAACCCTAAACAAGTACGCAAGATGTTATACCGCGCGTCAAGGCTCAAGCAAGATACAAAGCTCACTTCATTTGTTTCCTTCCGTATTTCACCGTTATCTTACGGTGTTTAGTGACAACTTGTTTACGATGACATGAAGTCTATTGCCATTGTCGCAGCGCAATTAACACGCAAGCCTAGCTGACGTAGCCGGGTATCAAATTATTTCCCATGGACAGGAACAATGGCGTATCACGCAGTAAATTGCCGATGTTAGTACTCTATTGTTTTAGTCTGGAAGAGACCGTGGAAGGATCGAATTACGGTATTGTAACGGTTTTGCTGCGTGAAATTCTCTGGAATAGTGCCTCGGGGTTGATAAAGTTTGGCGCATAAACTAGTAAGTTACAGTGTATGTATGTATGGCGGAATCTCAATATGAAGAAGAAGAAGAAGAAAGAGATTTATTATACCAACAAGATACATCATCATCATCATCAGCCATTTAATGCCCACTGCAGGACACAGGCCTCCCTCATGGTTTTCCTATCCGTGAGGGGTTTTGCCATAATCGCCACGCTTGGCAGGCGAGCTGGCGATCGCAGTATGCGGTTGGAATCTCAGGAAGACGCTGCTGCCCGTCTCCTGGTAATCTATTTCCTTAGTCGCCTTCTACAACATCCACGGAAGGAAATGGAGTGACACGGACGTACATCACAGAAACAAAATAAGCAGATAAGTAAAATAATATGCATAACAACAGAAAGAAAACTAAATACACAACAGACAAAACGAATAAATAAAACAGGACCATAGATGTAGCCTGTGGTTTATCTAATATACCTTGCGTCGGAAATTAACTATTACAGTATTTTTTTAAATCCTACTAATATTATAAATGTGATAGTTGGTGAAGATGTTTGGATGTTTGTTACTCAATAACGCAATAACGGCTGAACGGATTTTAATGAAATTTAGTATGGAGATAGTTTGAGTCCCGGGGAAGTACATAGAATATTTTTCATTCCGTAAATTACTCATTCCATGCGAACGGAGTCGCGGGCAAAAGCTAGTTCAATATAAGCGGTGGTAACCCAGTGGATGTAACAATGGACTCTGAAGCGAGAGACCCAGGTTCGATTCCCAGTGCGGGCACGTACCTAGGACTTTGTTTATTTTCAAAGTTACGTACATCTGCGAATTTTCTGTTGCAATACCACACGCTAACCGTGAAGGAAATCATCGTGAGGAAACCAGCGGCTTGGTTGGCTCCGCACGTATTGACTTGTCTTTCCTGTGAGCTAGGCCGACTAAGCTGTCAGGATGGTATAGGTGCTGGGCAAGCTTACTCCATCTAAAAACTAATGTCCCGGGCACTGCAGTGTCCGAGTCGTCTCTTCACCCATCTACTGTGAGTGAAGGTGCCACTGGACGCTGTATAAATCATCATTACGTAGATACAAAATTATCGTATGTTATCAAGGTTAATTCTTACCTTAAATTGCAAATGGTTGGGATCGCTAAAGTCGTGGCTGTATCTCTGAAACTGTTTCATCAGCTCATTGTCATAACCGGTCGAGGAGAGACTGACTGGGCCGGCCAGCGGGAGGCCCAGTTTTGATGTCAGGTGCATGTTGGAATGGAACTCCGTCTCGGCTGCGCTGGCGGTTTCCTACAAAAAAGGTTTGTGCTTTGATATTTTCACTCTAAGCTATAACAATATAAATGACCCTGTCATACATGTAGATAATGAAGTAATAATATTCATAAGCAGCCACTGTAGGGCACAGGCCTTCTTTCAGGGAGAGAGTATGGGCTTAATCACCACGCGTGCCCACTTGGCGCACGCCTTGGATTGGCGATTTCATTTTAGACAGTCAGGTTTCCTCACGATGTTTTCCTTCATACTTAGCGGTCTCCTGCTTCTCCGGTAGTTATCCGGCATGGTTATCCGACATAATTTTTATTCAATTACACTTTATTATTCTCTTTGTTGCTCTTATTAACTTTCTCGTTCATGACGTATCTAATATAAGTGTATGTAATGTGCCAAAAGATGAAATGAATTCAATTAATTTCTACTAAATTTGCCTTAAGGTGGGACGATTCCCATACAAATGATTATTTCCAAATATGTTAAAAAAATGCATATTTATACACTGGAATTATGTCTGTCTGCATTAATTAAGATTTTTATTTGCGCCAATATACTGTTTCTAAAAAAGAAACGCTGGTTTAATAGCTTAAATGAGTTCGACAATTTAGTCCATACAAAAGTTATCGATCTTATTAAACTACAGTTTTATTCAAGGAAATATGTATTATTCCGTATATCAGACTAATATGTATATCAGACATAATTGCAGTGCATAATTGTGTAATTTTTTTTAACAAATTTGTAAAGAATCATTTGTACGGGAATCGTCCCACCTTAAGTCAGCAGCTGACAGTTGATGATAACAACTTGGAAACAACACACATGTCCTAGGATGTCCAACACAACTAGGGTGTGCTATGATAACCAGGCAAGAACATCACAGTCAAATGAGGCACCGGGACTGATGGCATTAGGTTCAAATCAAGTAAGGTGTAAAACGGGGTTCGGTACAGCTGGAGGGTTCTTGAGGTACCTAAATGATACGATAATATAATGTAAAACTTCAATAACTGTGGTTTTATTTCGGAAAACTGTGGATAAGTGGTACTAAACAGAAAACTTCGATCAAAACGAAATAAAAATAGGAAAATAAGCAATTCACGGGTAGATAGTTGTCTGGGATGATATGTATTCAAAAGGTGAAGTAGTAATGAAAATCCGAAAGAAAACTAGAATGGGCGACGTGATTTTAAAATTTGAGTTTATGATGGTAGACAGAATGAAAGAAAATAACAGAAATGGTGTAAGAAGGTTTGCACCGTTACAGGAGGCTTCCAGAGAGACTCGAACCTAAACTTCTGTTTTGTTAACCAAACGTGTCACCACTTCTAGATCTACAAGGATGTGTGCCTATATGTCTTTTTTTTTTTTTTTTTTTATTTATTTATTTTAAGTCGCTCAAACAACGGGGTCATTAGCGACTATACAATTAGGTTTACAATTTAAATATCCTTATAGTGGTTAATCAATTTAAGAAACTCAATAGTAGCTTTAGGATTGTTTAGACAATCTTTTAAGGATGATGGGAGGGCTACCTTTAACCTTTCTGGATTAAACATTGGGCATTCTATGAGAAGGTGACTTATACTTATATCGTTATTACATTTTATACATTTGTTTTTGTCTTTTTTTGTAATAAGATGTATATGCGTTAGGTTACAATGTCCAATTCTTAGTCTATTAATCACTACCTGATCTCTTCTATTGTTTACATCTAATTGATTTTTCTCGAAAACTGATTTTCTAATTTTAAACAAGCTACTAGCATTATCTAATACCCAACAGCTGTCCCATAGCTTTTTGACAGATAGTTTAAAAAATTTCTTAAGGTCACAATGGTGCCTCATTTGCTTTCGCGTCCGCTAATTCGTTGCCAGGAATACCTTGGTGGCTCGGTATCCACACCAGTTCCACAATAAGGTCATTAGCCAATAATTGAGTGATCTTTTGTCTGATATGGTTAATGAGAGGGTCCCTATTATTTATATTTGATAATGCTAAGAGACATGATTTTGAGTCAGTATAAATAACGAATTTTTTAGAAGCTGAATTTTTTTTGATAATTTCTAGACACTCATAAATAGCTACTGCTTCACATGTAAAAATAGATAAATAGTCGGGAAGCCTGTAAATGTAACTATCACCGGTTGTAACAATCGCACAGCCAGTCCTACTGTGACCGACTGAGCCATCGGTATAATAAGGAGTGAAATCACTATGTTGTTCCTGTATTTCATTAAATAGGGTTCTATAGATGTAGTTAGGTGTCGTATCGCGTGGGTTTTCGGCCAGTTTTAAGTTTATCGGTAGTGTTAGTTCTTGCCATGGAGGGTTATTGGGTATCGTTCGTAAAAAGGTGGGGGGAAGTTGGAAGTTAATCTCATTTAGGTATTTTTTAATTCTCAGTCTTAATGGAACTCTTAGTGAAGGTCTCAGGTTATATTCAATATCAGAGGGTAAGTTACTTTTAGCTATAATAGAATTTTTGTTATTAGTTATTTGATTTGCTGCATAAGTTAAACACAATTCTTTTCTTCTTAAATTTAGGGGCATCTCACCAGCTTCTACAAGCAGACTACCAACAGGGCTAGTTCTGAAAGCACCTAGACCTAACCTCATACTAGTGTTATGTATGGGTTCCAAGAGTCGCAGAACATCGGGGGAAGCGGAGTCGTAAATGATTGAACCGTAATCTATTTTTTGTCTCACTATAGCCTTATAAGTATTTATGATGCATTTGCTATCGGACCCCCATTTATAGGAGGATAACATTTTAATCACATTTAGTTTTTTATCATTTGCAAAGGAAGTTAGAATTTCGTTTTCTAAGTGTGAAAGGTGATCTAAGGTAGATCGAAATTGTCGAAAACCGAATTGGTTTGGTGATATAAGGTTATTAATTTCTAGATACCATCTTAGTCTATTGCTAATGATTTTTTCTAACACTTTGCAGAGATTACATGTTAAGGATATGGGCCTATAACTTGAGGTCATGGTAGGAGTTTTGCCAGGTTTAGGGATGGGTATGACCTTAGCTGTTTGCCACTGTTCAGGGAACACCTGGTTAAACAAAATATAGTTATAGATATCTATTAGGCGCTCTAGAGCATTAAAGGGTAATTTTGCTATTAGTGTATTCGAGATATTGTCTGGTCCTGGGCTTGAGTTACCTAACTTAACTAGAATTACACCTACTTCATTTAAGTTAATAATACTGTTAATAGGGTTACTATTATCACTTAGATCAAAGGCACTTTTTTCTTCTTCTATTTGACCTTTGTAATCTAAAAAATCTTGACTATAATTTTCAGAACTAGAATTGGAAGCAAAAGTTTGAGCCAGAAGTTCGGAATTTAATATTGGGTCTCCACTTAATTCACCCTTGTTATTTCTTAAAACTATTGTTTGTTTACCAGATCTTCTACCATTAATTGCATTTATTTTACGCCAGATGTGGCCTATAGGAGTAAAGCTATTTATAGATGAGATGAATTTTTCCCAGTCCTTTTTTCTACTATCTTTAAATATCCTTCTTGTTATAGCGCGTTTTATCCGAAAATCTATCTTGTATTTTTCTAGCTTTGATTGTTCTTCTTGTTTTTGCTGTATAGTTTGATAAAGGTTTGAATTTTGTTTTAATTGTTTGCTTATATTTCTTTTATTATTGGTGGAGCTAGCAAAGTTCATAATTTAGGAAGTCAGTTAAGATGTGTTTCCTAGTCAGAAGTGCATTAGGGTTTAGTTGGTGAAAACGGGCACTAAAGCAAGGTTCTCCGACTGTACCCCTGAAAACAGGTATTTTTAATTATTCTTAAACTTCTTACTTTTTCAAATCTGAAAAAAGTATATACCTATACTTAATACTTTTTCAACGTTTTATGTACGGGCGTCGGGCATTATTTTATGATTGTTTAAACTTTACTGCATAAACATAAACATAACATAAACATTTACATACAGGCACATACATTGGTTCTGGCCCCACACTAGGATACCCTGTGTCGTGGGAACCAGAAACAACGACATCACAAACATGTAAACATCCAAGACCTGGGGTTTTTTTTTTCCCAGCCGGGATTCGAACCCGGGACCTCTCGCATGGTATGCAGATGCACTACCACTGCGCCACGAGGTCGTCCAAAAATATAAAGAAAATAAATCAAAATTTATTTAAATTTATGAGTTTCGGACACTAAAAATTACTTTCACTTAATGAGTTAGTGACGTCGGTCGTCAAAATTGAAGTAAATAGAAGTCTGTGATTTCAAAAACATGCCTACTTTCCCTTCATACATTTGTCCGCGCAACGTAATCAGTCCAATAGGTTACAGTGCCATACATTGCCATACATACATTACTGTATGGCACTGTAATGTATTGTCCTCATATGTTCTCTTCACGACTGTTTTGTTTTTATTGTTGTTTTGTTGACGTTCGTGTATTTTGTTTGTGTACCTTCGTGTTTACTTTGTGTTTCTGTGACAATTTAAATGAATGTCTTCTTTCTTCCTTTCAATAAAAATCGAGCGCTTGAAGAACCTGGCCTTAAGATTGTACTTACCATCTCACAACTGCCATCGACCTGCCTCAATTCCATTTTTAAATCACTGATATTGCTTGTTCTATCACTTTCCTTGAAGTGATCGCCACAGTTTATTTTCCCGATGTCAGTGATGTCGGGTTTCTTCACGATTTCCGTCGGTATGCTCTTCCTCCTTCGGCGGTGACATAGCATGATAATCAGCATAATAATGAGGACAAGAATGGCCGAAGACGCGCCTCCAGAAATTATGACGATTAGAGGGAATGACTCTGAAAATAATGACGGAAAGTTAGATTTTATAGCGAGGCTGGGAATTGAATACACAGAAGGCTCGATTGATGGAAGACTTTGAAGTGAAGAGAAGAAACCTGTTAAAACGTATTTTTAAGCGATTTGTGCTTCGTTTCAAAACGTCTTAGTCTTTCAATGAAGTCTTAGAAAAATAACAAATAAATTATTGCTACATGGTTATTTTATTGAGTAACCTTGGCATTTTTTATCGACTGAGTAAAACATGTTTTTAGAAATATTCTTAAAAGTAAGTTTTTTTTTTTCACTATACTTCCGATACCTACACTTACCAGATTTTACTAAAAACAAGTCTTAAAATTAAACGGAACTTCTGCGGCTTTCTCTTCAAAATTTATTTGCTAATTGCAAGTAGCTTGCTAAGTCCAAGATGTCACGCGACTTTTGATAGGAATATTACTGTACCTGTCACACTCTACGATGCCATTTGGTTACCTATCTCTATGTTAGTGATTCTAACAAAACTACAGGTCATTGTTGTCTGGTAGAACAAAATAGCACAGTTTTCCAAGTTTATTAATAATAACGTAGTTTACATGCAATCGTAGATTCAAAGTTTTCCTCGGGCGAAGTTTCTTTTAAATATGGTTTCACAAATCAAAGAGTTGGAAATTGTAGTTTCATGCTTCGCTGGTTCTGGAGTGTTTTATTTTCTTTCTAACATAGTTTACTTGTAAATTTCGTACTTAAATTACAGGGCTTAATTACTTTTTCCCGAAGTACGTCAACAAGATCTTTTAGAACGAACGGATTTAGAAATAAGATTTTAACATTGGAAATCAGAAATTTATCGCTAAGATTTTTATTAAAATAATAGGTCAAGAAAATCTGTGTGAATTAGTTGTTTGCAGTTACGCGCAGTTAGCTTTATACCTTTAATTCTTTTGTTTTTGAGCTTTGTTTGCTCCGTGGTCACTAGTTTTTTCATCTCACCATCCGTTATTATCAGCTAACTGACCGCACTCGAACTCCAGTCTTGTACTTACTGTCAGGCACTAATCGTATCTCCACACTGTCAGTCCCGTACACGTTGGTGACGCTACAGTTATAAGTGCCAAAATGTCGAGCATGGCTATCCCGGATGATCAGTGTTGACTTCGTCATGCCGTCTTGTAGAGTTTCTTCTAAGAATGCGTATTCCTAGAAAGTAAGGTTCGAATTGTGACGCCGTTTTAGGAAGACAGAAAACATAATATAGTTGACTTTCTATCCACCTGGCCAAGTCCTAGTCTCATGGCAGGCTTAGTAAGGAATGCTTAAGTTCCGGGGTTGAAAAGAGACACAAGACTGTAGATTTAGCTTAGACAAAACGCCTATCATCATAGCCGGATCGGGCTGATGTGGCGCATTTTGTCTGTGCATCTGTGCATGCCGCAGAGTTTTTTTTTTTTCATATGAATTCCTCTTGAATAATCGCAGACAAAAATGGAGATTGCGCCTGCCATGTGAGATGGATTAATACACCTAATATTTTCGTAAAAAAAAAATCAGATGCCTCACATGATCAATCATTATGACGAAAATGAAAATTATAGTGAAAAGGAGAAATAAGTAATTTAACATTAGTTGATGTCTTTACAACTTACTTGGTTATGAAAAGAGTTGATCTCGTGTCCTCCAAATGTCCACATGACGTAATCGGGCTTGGGGACAGAGAAGGATATACAGTCGACCCTCACACTGTCTCCCTCTATTCCATATTGTGTCCTGTTCGAGAGTATTTTTGGAGGACCTGCAGAGAAAGTAGAGATCAACACGATAAGTCTACCAAATTGTTACAGGACGTCGCGGAAAGGTCCCATGAAACTGTCGTAACATATTGTCTTTTTGGAAATCAATAATATTAGTACTTTTTTTGTCATTAGACCAACTCTAAAATAGCGAAAACTTATCAGCTACATTCGCATTGTTTGAGGACTTCGTAGTTGATCGTTTTCTGTGAACTCAGAAAGTTTAAGTTTCACAGAATATTTCTGCAATAAAATGTATTACAGCAAGACTCTTTCCAACATTATTAAAAACATGACGTTCTTTACCATCTCATGCCAAAAGATAAACCATGATGATTAAATCACAATAAAATAATAATAATATAGTGATTTTAACAAAGTTACTAAAGTTGGCATAAAGTTACCACGACTGACAAAAAGTCTTAAACAAATACAAATGACACTTTATTGAATTTGGAATCTCAGCCAACCTAGCATAACATAAGCAGCCTATATACGTCCCACTGTAGGGCACAGGCCTTCTCTCAGAGAGAGAGAGAGTATGGGCTTAATCACCACGCGTGCCCACCGCGGATTGGCGATTTCAAGCGCTGAGGTATGTAAATAGCTCAGACACTCATGTTTCCTCACGATGTTTTCCTTCACAGTTAGCGAGTGGTATTGCTACTATAACTTCACAAATGTACATAACTTAGAAAACAAAGTCATAGGTAAATACCCGCACTGGGAATCGAACTTGGGTCTCCCGCTTCCGAGTCCAATGTTCTACCCACTAGGCTACCACCGCAACCCCATTGGGTCAGTGACAATACTGCAGCCACCGGAAACCAATTCTAGGCTACCAACCTGGCATACCTGCCAGAAATTAGTTGCAAGGTCCCTCCTGCTGAGGTAGAAAATTTAATGCAGCCATTAAGGCCTTTTAGCAGCCAGGTTTTTTGTGTTTATAGTAAGGTAAGATAACCCTAATTTAGATCTTTGGTGTGCTAACAAACACAAAACTTGACACCAACTCGTCGGGCCAGAGACTGGAGGCAGATGTCTGACAGCCGTTGGATGAGGATGTTGGAGGACCGAATATAGTGGCGTGCTTTAGGGAAGGCATATGGCCAGCAGTGGGCGAATACGGGCTGATGTATATTAAAAAGGTAATAAGACTCACCCTTAACATAAATAGTAGCATGCGCTTCGATGTCCGGATAGCCTTCCACATTAGCTCTGCACCAGTACTGGCCAGCTGACTGATGGGTCACCGTTAGAGTCAGATTTGGACTCCTGCCTACCCTCTGTTGCGTAGAAGAAAAAGAGAAACCCTTTTTACACAAAAATTACACAAAATATTTTACAACTTGTTTGCAGTACCCGAAACCGGCGTGTGCGCATGCAACGACTAGTGAATGTTGATGGAGCGAAAGTGATCTGTCAGGATCGTGGCAAGTGGCAGCCCCTGTCTCTGCCTACCCCTCTGGGATACAGGTGTGAGTTTATGTATGTATGTTTGTAGTACTTATAGAAAGTATCGGTTATTTAAGTACCAGAGTAAAACTGTTATTATTTTACGCAATTATTTCATGCAATCTGATGTCACATGTTTCAAACGAAAACTTAATGGAGAATTTGATTTTGAATAATAGTAAATCTGTTTAAAAAGCATTGAATTCATATATAAGACCTTCACGGTTTTGTTGGAAAGATGTGCAATTTCTTCTAAAGAGCTTCTTTTTTTTTTCTTTAGCGTTAGAAAGTTCAAAGCTTATTTTTATTCTTCGGTCTAATTCAGAGTTTTATTCAAAGATAGTATTAGCATAATCGCCACGTGTGATTTTAATTGCTGAGTTACATGAGCACCAAAGTCATTCAGATTTCCTCACGATGTTTTCCACGTGAGTTAGCGGGCGATTTCCATGCATGCAAATCGACCGCTAACTTCTTTTGAGATTGGCCAGTGGTCATTAACTTCCGCACAACACAATCACATGTCCTGGTCCCAAACTAGGATACTCTGTGCTATGGTAACCAGGCAAGGACATCACAAACATGGAAATACACTCAGACAGAGGCCATTTTGCACACATCGAGTGCAGCGGCCTCCAGGAGGAATCGAACACACGACCTCTATTTCAGTAGTCAAGCGTGTTTACCGCTAGACTAAGGCAGTCACCATAACCAAGAAGTTCACTCACCATCACCCGGTCCTTTAAGAAATGCAGCCACGTCACTTCCGGTTGCGGATGTCCGTCGACCAGGCAGCTGATCGTCACTTCTGTTCCCTCTTCAGTTTGCACGTCTTGTGGCTTGATAAGGAACGATGGGCCATCTGTAAATTAGGGACTGTTTAGCAAACCTTTATAAAACCTATGATAAATAGATACGGAACACTTTCTTGCAAAACTAGAAGAAATAATTACAAATTATTTAATTATTATTAACTTAATTCCAGATTTGTTTTGTGTAGAGCGTACGAAAGATTTTGTTTAATTTAATGTCAGGTAATTTATTCAGTCTTTGATTAAAATGCATTATATTCATTTTAGTCAGATTAAGATAAAGAAACTCTGTAAGTTATTACGTGGAAATCTGTAATTGGCCATGTTAATGTTAAGTCTTTTGTTATTAATTTCGCTGTAGATTTCCCTAAACCGTCATATAAAATAAAAATAAATAAAAATTATGACGATGATCAGTAAGTTTAGCCAGTAAGTTTAAAGGGACTAGGGCTACCTTCACACCCACTTAGATTATTTAATATTACTTTTTAACAAACCTCAAAAAAGGAGGAGGTTATCAATTCGACGCGTATATATATATTTTTTTTTTTTACTTTAAGCTTTCTTACTGGTTTCGCGTTTTATTATTTCTAAGATTTTATGTGTGTTGTGGTATCTGAATAAACGTTTTTTCAATTTCAATTTATTTTTCGCATATTTCGGAGCGTTGGTAGCCTAGTGGGTAGAACATCGGACTCGGAAGCGAGAGACCCTGGTTCGATCCCAAGAGCGGGATCGAACCAGGGTCTCTCCTATGACTTGGCTTTCTAAGTTATGTACATTGTGAAGTTAAAGTAGCAATACCACACGCTAACGGTGAAGGAAAACAGCGTGAGGAAACCTGAGTGTCTGAGCTATCCACATACCTCAGTGCTTGAAATCGCCAATCCGCGGTGGGCACGCGTGGTGATTAAGCCCATACTCTCTCCTTGAGAGAAGGCCTGTGCCCTACAGTGGGACGCATATAGGCTGATTATGCTATGGTTTCGCATATTAGATACTCACAAGTAACTTCCAAAGTCATCGATTCGGAGCTCTTTCCAACGGAGTTAGACACTTCACACTTGATGGAAGCGTCGTTGTATTTCCGCGAAATATTGTTGATTACCTGTGGAGTTAAAGTACATTTTACTGCCAATACTTAGAATAAAGGTCTATGCACAAGAGTATATTTGTATGACGTCTCAATTTCTGAAGAAAGAAGTGCGTGGATGGGTCGCCGTCTATGCCTAACGCTAGTGGCATTTTTCCGAGCGGTTCCGTGCTTCGCAAGGCACGTTAAGCTGTTGGTGCCGGCTGCCGTCGATAGATGGCAGTCGTTAAGCCAAGTCAGAGGCCTTAGGGCGGCTTGACAACTTCTGACAGTAGACGAGCCACTAGTCTACAAGCCTCCACCAATCCGGACTTGGCCCCCATGGTGGAGTATGGCCTATACCTTCCTCAGGGGAGAGACCCGTGCCCCTCGGTGGGGACATAATGGGTTGATGATGAAATTTATAAAAAAACATGATTTCTCCGAAACACTCCTCAGAGGCAGCATAAATAATCTTGGCAACGTCTTTCCCTTTAGCACAGACTATTTAAACTGCATCTGAGGAGTATTTTAAGCAATTTTGTTTGCACAAATAAGACTGTATCGGTCTTATAAAAACACGACTCCTCTAAAACACTTCTGATAGGCAGTTTAAATTGTCTGTGGCTACGTGGTAAAGGCAGCAAAGATATTTTAAGCTGCATCTGAGGAGTGTTTTAAGGAATCGTGTTTTCAATAACAAGACTGTAATTCTACAGCGAGTGCACGAATTAAAAACCTCACAAAATATACACTTAGTATCAGTGTGCCTCTTAAGGTTTCTCGAATAAAACCAAAACGGTGCTTAAGATTTACTGAGTGAAATTCATAATTCATAAACTAGCAAGACCAATTTGATTTCTTGATAAGTAATTTCCTTTCATCTCAAAAAGCGTTCTCTAGACATTACAAGAACAATCTTTTTGGGCAAAACTTGAGCGAAACAGCCAACTCAAAGCATTACAGAAGGCAATTAAGGGGCTAGTTCGACTGCTTTAGAAAGTTACGGGGCGATTCTCTGACAGAGATAGGTAGAGATAAAGCGAGGCGATAGCTCAGCGAACTCGCCGCGATTGCGATTGCGCGACGCCGCGACGATGCCACGGCGACATCACGGCGACGCCGCGATGACGCTGTGCCGAGCTGCTCGTTTTGGACAATCAGTAGCAAAATGGATTGATCTGACGAGGAGACATTACTGCTAGCTTTGTTTCTTTGAAAACGCAGGAAATAAAAGCAGACACAAGTCAACGGCGAATCTGGAAGGATTCATTATCAAGTAAGCGACTGGGAGTGAGCGCCTACTACGTATCCCATATAACGGGATGATTTTGAATTTTAGTTATAAGTAAATAACTTTCTATCCATGTCGTTGATGCACGACTATTGAACCTCCAAACGTTGCTACTTTCGCTAACTACATCTTTGACACACTCAAGTGGGGCGGGGCGAACAGTCGAACACGATTATACAAAATGGCGTTGACGGTGATAATTGCGGCGACATCACCGCGACGAGGAATTCTCATCGCGGCCTCGTCGCGGCGTATACGCTACGCAATCGCGGTGAGCTCGCTGCGCAATCGCATCGGTTTCAAATTGTGTGATAAGGCTCTTATTAACGGTCTTATTTACAAAATTACTCTAAGACGCTCCTCAAAGACAGTTTACATAATCTGTGGTAACGTCTTTTCCTTGTAAAATCTTGATCACGGATACGGTGTTTGTAGAGTGTTATAATATAAGGAAACGAGTTCTTATAAATAAGACCGTAAGTCTCCTAAATGTGAATTTCTTATTCGGAAAAATTATTGGGAGACCATAGTTTTGGGTTATATGGAGAAAGACTTAGTGAAATATAAGAGCCTATTCATTTCTGTCGAGAAAGTAGTAACCTATTGCTTTTTTGTTCTTGTCAAGTTCTGGGAATGTACATCAACATTGACATACTGACACTTTATATTTGTTAAGTATTGTAGAGAATACGACAAAGTTTAAAAAGTATTATTGTTATATTCTTTTTGTTGCACTAATCCGTACTGAGGAAAATTTATAAAAACCTATTTAGAGTAAATCATGGCCGCGACCTCTGGCACGGTTAGCCAGAGGTCGCGGGTTCAAGTCCCTGCATGGGTGGAATTTTTAGCCTCTAAATAGGTTTATAAAGTATTATAATTGTAAATATTTCATGTTTATGTTTTTCCTGGTACAATAAAGAATATTCTCATCTCATCTCATCTCATCTCATCTCATCTCATCTCATCTCATCTCATCTCATCTCATCTCATCTTATCTTATCTTATTGACATAGTTTTTCACAGGCCATATTTTTATTTTGTTTTAAATTTTAGTTAATCTGAGTCTAACTGTCCATATTCGCACCGGTACAGCGCCTTAAGAACAAGGCTAATGTAAAATGTATATTGCAGCGCCGCCCCAAAGGCATGGCAAAGGTTTTCAGCGCGGAAAATTCTAACTTGTCTCGAGCACATAATTTGAAATAAAAAGTTCCTTGTGAAAGGGGTGAAAAATTGAGAAAGGAATTCCGGGTTTAACTAGTGGAAAAGATACTCTATTGCTGAAGCCGTGCGTCTAGATTTCGGCGTCCTTAAGATATAGAACATGTATTGTTTAGCTTGGCTAAAGTGATGTACTTTCCAGGAACCTAGCATGATCGTAGAAGTGTCATAGGCTATTGGGAAACGCATAGAAGGTTGATATCCATCTGAAATTGTTCTTTTTCATCTTTGGAACTCTGCTGATAGTCATAATTAACTGACAAATTTGTTTGTTTGTTTGAACAAACTTTATTGCACGAAATATTTTGCACTTAAAACACAAGATCGTTGTAGATTATGAGCACAGGCGGACTTACTTCTAGATAAAAATTTTCCAGCCCGCCTTGATGTCTAGGGTATTAAACAGACAAGGGGAAAAGAGCAAGTAAAGCACAAATAAAAAATAATTATTACTTAACTGCTACATTAATTGTAAATATGGAACAAAATATTAGGGTTAAAGTATGAAATTGCCGTTTTATTGCAATAGGTTCTTTGAATTGACATAGAATCTTCATGGTTTGAGGTTTTCGAATGAAACTTTTTTCAAATGGTTTCTATGATGTTCTTTTTTTAAAAAATGTGAAACATTTGAATATCGACTTTCAATTGTTTTTGTTATTCAATTTAGACAAGAAAGATGGATACTGCGAAAATTCGAGTGATTTTTGAATACGAGTTCCGACGCGGAACTAACGCGGCAGAAAGTTTGAATAACAAAAACAATTGAAAGTCGATATTCAAATGTTTCACATTTTTTAAAAAAAGAACATCATAGAAACCATTTGAAAAAAGTTTCATTCGAAAACCTCAAACCATGAAGATTCTATGTCAATTCAAAGAACCTATTGCAATAAAACGGCAATTTCATACTTTAACCCCTATTATCTACTTACTAATATACATGTAACATAAACCAGTTTCTATATAGATACGTAATAACATAAAAGAAAATATATATCTAATTTACACATACCTACAATGTATAATAAATAAACATACTTATAAAATAAACAGTACTTATACTACTAATACAGCTCGCCTATGTACCCGTTCTTATTGCTTTGTTTTATGTGTAACATATTTCTTTCTTGTGTACAATAAAGTATAACTATAATACATTGTCACATAAAATAATAATATTACATACATACATATATATACTCACGCCTACATCCCAGAGGAGTAAGCAGAGACCAGGGACTGCGGCTTGCCACGATCACGACTAATGAATGTTGAGGAAGCGAAAGTGATCTGTCAGGATCGTGGCAAGTGACAGTCCCTGGTCTCTGCCTACCCCTCTGGGATAATAATATTATAGTTTATAAAGGAAGTGCTCTTTCAGTTTGATACGGACTAGCGAGACCGACGAGCTATCCCTGACTGAGAGAGTTTCTCCGTCACAAAAAATGAGTTGAAGCAGAAGTCAGTGTTGCAGACCGGCACTTGCAATGTTAAGATAAGATAATTTATTCGACTCTATATGTCTCACATGTTCTCTTCACGATTGTTTTGTTTTATTTCTATTTTGTTGACGTTCGTGTCCTTTGTTTGTGTACCTTTATGTGTACTTTGTGTTTCTGTGATAATTTAAATAAATATCCTCATTCTTTCTTTCTTTCTTTGAGCAAAAAGTTTACAATAATGTTTACATAATAGTGTTTCTTATATAATTACATCTTACATGGTCTCTACATGGTGACTAAACTACGTCGCACCTGTTCTATAGGCATCTAGTGTTTCTTCTACAATTTTAGTTTACATGATGTTGCTGTGCAAATGGACACTATTTTATTTAACATATGTTAGTAAAAGAAGAAAAAAAAATTGTAAACGTAACGCTTTACACAATTGTGTATAAGTGTGAGTGTGTGTGTATTTGTGTATGTGTGTATATGTGTGTGTGTGTGTGTGCGCGCGTGCACGTGCGCGTTCGCGTGTGCGTGCGTGCGTGCGTTGAATGTTTATTTATTTTTAGGAGTGCCTATTTAGATTTACTTTACAATATATTTAACAAACTATTGTCAAACCTCTCCCGAAGGTACGACGGCGCACGTGGCGTTTTGAGGGCATTGTAGAGGTGCGTAATAATTATGAATTTTTAAAACATTATTCGGATAGCTATCCGCAGAACGTAAGCCGTACAAATTTGAAGCCTTCAAGCTTTAAGAGCATCGTCTTCTAGCATAACTTAATTGCCATAATTTACCAAATAATTAATCGCGATCGGATCCGATAAATGCATGAGTGTCGCGATACTCGTACTTATACATGAGTATCGCGAGCCATTAATAAAAACTGAACTAGCACGTTTCTACATACAGGTTTTTTGCTGAAAAGAAGCCTCAAATAATACTCACCAGCTCATTACCGTTAAACCCGACATACTGCTCATTGTTGATAAACCACTTGTACTTCAAGTCCATTGGGTTCGCATTCGCCTGGCAGACTGTGAACGAAACAAAGTTATCAGACTGATTGAATAGGATTAGAATATCGAGTTGCCTCTAACCGGATTAGGACTAACCCTTATAGAGCTAGGATCAACAGGAAACTAACTCCCTGTTGATCCTAGCTCTGCATAATACCTACGTTATTTTTTGTTTACAAGGGACTCTTTTCAAAGGCGAAAAAAGCCGCTAATATTGAAAACGGTATTATTATTTTAATTCTTTCTTTCACTAATTACGATATGTAAATGTACAAAGGCGTGCTTAATGCAAGAAGAATTCTCTTCCAGCAAACCCTGGTGTTGTAGAGACTGGTGACGGGTAATGCAAGAAAAAACCGGCCAAGTGCGGAGGGTTCCGTACCATTATCTATACAATATTTTAATGTTTCAAGCGTCTTCTTGTTAGCGTCTTCTTCTATCGAGCAAAAAACGGCAAAAAATCACGTTTGTTGTATGGGAGCCCCACTTAAATATTTATTTTATTCTGTTTTTAGTATTTGTTATTATAGCGGCAACAGAAATAAATCATCTGTGAAAATTTCAACTGTCCAGCTATCACGGTTCATGAGATACAGCCTGGTGACGGATAGTGAAGTCTTAGTAATAGATTCAGTTACCCTTTGGGTACAAAACCCTAAGAAGGTGAAATAAAATAATAAAACTTCGAGGTAAGAATGAACTAAAAGTACGGACATGTTTTCCAGTTTTTCCCATATAGGTGATTCCTGATAGACACGGTTTTTCCTAAAGCGCGAATTAAATAAAATTCTATAAACACGAAACAATGATTTACTGAAGGCTGCGTCTCAAGCGCGAATTCTATAAATGCAGGTATTTCAAAGAAAAAACTCATAGAACAAAGCTTATTGCCGAACACAAACTTTAATTGGAGTTTCTCTGAAATCGCGCATTTTAATAGTAAGTAATAATAAGTTCCGTATTAATCAAATTGCAAATTCTATTTTTTCATTTTACAACTTGATATTTTTTTGCACCGTTTGGCAGTTGCCCCGCCTTCTCCACGTCACCTGTTGGTTGGCTAGTGTAAAGTACTATTTAGTATTAAGCCCGCCAATTGTATAGTTTTTCTGTTACAATAAATAATTTAATAACAATAATACACTCATACCGCCAAGACAAGCACTTATTATTATTATTAAATTCTTTATTGCATAGAAAACAATTTTCATACGAAGGCGTACTTAATGCTAAATATCATTTTCTTCCAGTCAACCTTGGGTTTGTGGATAGTGTGGCTTGGTACTTAAGTAAGTTGATTTAAGTCAAGACGCTGTTTTCATTAGAACAGCACAATTCAAGTTTTGGTATTAGCCGTAAGACCGTTTTTTCCGTACCGTAGTCAACAAAGAACTTTTATTATTTTGTTATTTTTATGCGTGTGCTTTTGTGGCAATGTAAATAAATGGTTTCATTCTTCTTTCTTTTTTTTTCTTATAGTTTCGCCGTCCGTCTGTCCGTCTATCTGTCCGCGGCCTAGCTCAGAGACGATTAGTACGAGAAAGCTGACATTTAGCATAGATAATAGACATACATATTAATCAAGCCGAGTAAACGGTAGAATAAAATTCTTTATCTACACTAATGTTGTAACATTTTACTTATGTTTTCAATACTTGACTTATAATTACTACTGTTATAGCGCAGACAACAAAACACTCAATTTAAGCAATTTCACATGATGGTATAATATTCACATCGATATCGTAAAATCTCATTATAACATCAATAAAACGCGACCAACTTGATTGCAGGGCCAATCAGGTTGGTCGCGTTTTATTGAAGCGCGCTGCTGCGCTCTCATTGGTTAAATTTTAATGGCGGCAAAATCACTGTGATTATACACGTACGCGTGAATTTAACTTTTAATTGCATTAGTGAAGATAAAGTAGTGTATGCAACTGCATATAACACGGGTATTAAAACACTCGTTACTATTATGAAACTCGCTGCGCTCGTTTCATAAACTCACACTCGTGTTTTAATACCCTTCATTATATGACAGTTGCATAAACTACTATTTTTTTAGAGTTTCTACCTCTCCTACACCTAAACTAGGGATGCATTTTTTTCTCGCCTACGCCATTGTGTGGGGTATTGTTGGATAGATCGTTTAAACATATGGTGGGTGTAGAAAACTCATTTTTTGATTTAGGTTTAAAAAAACAAACTATTTTTGTACGATATCGTTACATGAATATATTATACGAGTATGTAATTGTACAACCAGTGGGGTTTTCTATAGATTAATACAAGGACAGGTAACATTAAGCCCCCTCCGTTCTCCTGGCTAAACGGTTGATTGTAGAAACGTAAAAAAAATCAGGGTAGTAGCACATATAATGAATTTACAAGGAAAACTATCACGGCTAAGTAGACTTTACAAGTTAACGAGTAAGGCGACCAACTTATGAAAGGAAATCTTCGCACAAAATCCATTGAACGCTGGCGCGTGGCTTGGCTTTGATTTATAAAATACAGATCTTAGTTTATGTGTAAGTAAAAAAAAATTACATTGCACGCTGGTAGGTATTGAGACTCCGGTATAATATGTCACCACGTTATAGACTAAGCGGGAAAGCCACTTTAACGTACACAAAAAAATCCCTAAATCTTCGTTCAAACCCCGACCACATAAATTCGCGAGTTGAATCTGACAACCGGTGAACCATCGCCGTAGTAATCCCGCGAGACAGCTCAATATATCAAACGGATAAGGAGAAGACCTAAATCAGAAATCAGGAATCGAACAGAGGACCGCGGAGTGATTTGTCCCGTCCGCGTCCGGCGAGTGGACCCGTCATAAGCTCGACCCAATTGGCCGAGTGTCACATTGTAACTACGGACTGAAACTAACAAATGGTTGCTCAGTCTGTGGTCAAAAACTCGCAATTAAGGAATGGAAGGTACTGAATCTCGTTTACATATTTAAGGCTTTTAATTTTTTTTTCTTTCTCTGGTGTGTACAATAATGAGTTCTAATCTAATTTTATCTTGTACAGTTGCGGTTTAATTTTTTCCCAAATTCATGGAGACGTGATGGAGTTTGCGGGTTGTGAACATTACCAAATCAATTCGTGTGTGATCTCCAATGGAAAATCTTTTCATGTCATTGGTTATCGTTTCTTCAACAGATGTGACCAGACTACTGTCACTTAATCTTGCTAATATTCTAAGTTATCACCATCTTCTTGCTCTTCGGTGAATTGTCTCATTAAATGAGCATGTTTTTTTACTCAGTAAGTAACCAACCAACCAAGTGCACCGCAGTTTTGCAAAATTTGCAAAAAACTAATCGTTTTTATTTATGAACAAATAAGAAAAAATACAGTACAGACTTTAAGAGCCAGACACTTTTAAACGAGATTAAAAAATACGCACAACATCGCAATTTGTTGTAAACATAAAATTAATAGAATTGACAATTTTTTTGTACTGAATGGGCGTACAAAAGTATGTTTTTCTAATGTCAATAGTGTAAGTTTGCCGTTAATAACAGCAAATTATTTTATTAAATAATATAATATACGCCTGAAATCTCAGTGCAATAAAGGTACAAAAAACAAAAAAGTTTTATCTATAACTTAACACTTCAAATAATGGTCGTCGAATTGATGAATGGTTAGGTATTATTATTATTAGGTATTATTTCCTTTTTATGTACAATAAAGTGCTCTATCTCAATCTATATATATATTATGGGGTATGTTAGAATATAAGGTGTCTAGTGTTAAGCAAAACATATGCTACGCTGCAGCGCGTTTGCATCGCTTCTCGAAAAGGTCTCAAAACACGCTTTGTACCGCGTACAAAAGTCTTCGTGGGCGATGGCTCTAAAAGTTGATGTGGTTACCAACTGCTCCTACCTTTTGTCGCTAGAGAATTTGCCCTGATTTGTTAGTGTATCTTGGGACGAGTTACAATCCGCGACGGAGCCTAAACCCTCGCAGTCACTCACCCGTGATAAGCGTGTCGCCCTCTTGGGTCCTTCCTCTGGGCCGGGATGTCTTTGTGAACATACGAATTTTTGGCGCGTACTTCACCTGAAACAACGAAAAATCTGTTAGAGAAATCTTTGAAATGCAATGTGTATGTAGCCCATATACGTCCCACTGCAGGGCACAGGCTTTCTCTCCGAGAGAGAGAGAGAGAGTACGGGCTTAATCACCAAGCATGTTTTCCGCATATTGGCAATTTCAAGCGCTGAGGCGCTGAGGTGGTGAAAACCTAAGACTTTGCCTTCACCGTTAGCGAGTGGTATTCCTACTATAACTTCACAAATGTACGTAAATTAGAAAACCAAGTCATGTAAGTACATGCTGGAATTCGAACCCACGACCTTCCGAATGAGAAGCAGGCGCTCTACCGCTTCGTTACCACCGCAATGCAATTGATTAAAAGCAAATCATTGTGTCTGCTTACTTCTCCGGGATACAGGCGCATGTATATGTGAAACACAAGGATAAGTTTATAAAAAATAAAAATAAATCCGGACAAGTGTGAGTCGGACTCGCCTACCGAGGGTTCCGTACAAATTTATAGGTACATGCATATTATAAATAGTCCAGGAAGGAGCTTTTCCCGAACTTCAAAGATAATTTTTTAAAGATTTATTAACAAATGTATAGGTTTCAGATTTTTCCCTGTATTTGTATAAGACGTTATTACTTGCCAAATTTCATAGTTTTAAGTCAACGGAAAGTACCCTATAAATTTTGATTCCCTTCAGTTTCGAAATATACGTTTTGATATTGTCACAGCTTCGAGAGACTGTAGGTATATAGTATAAGGTTTAACTTTCAACTCGACACCTTTACGCCTTCCCGAGATATAGGGTATTGATAGACAGATGGACGGACAAGCCTATAAGGTTTCGTTTGTTCCTTTCGAAGTACGGAACCCTAAAAATGGAAAATGGAACGAAAATTTTCAAAAGTTGTAGAACAAAAGGTGTTGTAAATTACAATAATATCTAAGTCTTATTTATAAAAACATGATTCCTAAACACTCTTCAAATGCTGTTTCAGTTGGTTTTTTCCCTGTTTATGTACCCTTTAATACGTCCCACTGCAGGGCACAGGTCTTCTCTCAGAGAGAGATAGTATAGGCTTATACACCACGCGTGCACACCGCGGATTGGCAATTTGGTGGTGTGTGAACACCTCTTCCCGGTCTTTCCTTTTACCATAGACTATTTAAACTACATTTTAAAAGTGTTTTCGGCTAGTGGAATCGTAGTAATATATTATACTAGCTGTGCCCGCGACTCCGTTCGCGTACATTTCGATTTTTACGAAGCAGCATTTGTATGGGGGCCACGTCTTATCATAACTGGAGCTAGAATTTAAATAGCCTATCCTGTGTCCTAGATGTCTATATGTTTTTATACCAAATTTCATCAAATTCGGATAATTGGTTTAAGAGTTATGGAGGAACATACATACATACATACACACATACAGAAAAAAAATTCTAAAAATCGTGAAATTAGTTTCAGTATCATATATTGAGCCTATAAACACAATATCTCTGAAAACAAACTAACTTACTCCATGACCGACCCTTACAGATTTATTATTAGTATAGATTATTAAATGGGTCAAACCCCGATTATTTTTTTAAGGTAAAATATTACTATGTATAATTATAATAATAATAATAAAATGTTTATTTCATCAACTTAGGTACATTTGTCTTAACAGTATGTGGAGCTTCCATTTAAGCAAAAAGATGCCTGTGTTAGCCAGTATAAACTATTTTCTAGAAGTTACACTTAAAAATAACATTTTATTTTATAGGAAAAATTTAAATTAAACAAATTTAAGTACGTGTTTCTGTGTGTTCGCATGCGCGCGCGCGCGTGTGTGTGTGTGTGTGTGTGTGTGTGTGTGTGTGTGTGTGTATGTGTGTTACACTTAAAAATAACATTTTATTTTATAGGAAAAATTTAAATTAAACAAATTTAAGTACGTGTTTCTGTGTGTTCGCGTGCGCGCGCGCGCGTGTGTGTGTGTGTGTGTGTGTGTATGTGTGTGTGTGTGTGTGTGTGTGTGTGTGTGTGTGTATATGTGTGTATGTGTGTGTGTGTGTGTGTGTGTGTGTGTGTGTGTGTGTGTGTGTGTGTGTGTGTGTGTGTGTGCGTGTGTACATTCATCTTATAGTTTGCATCATTGATTCAATTTCGTCGTAACTTTTTGTCTTTAGTCAAATAGTCAGCGTCTTTTTGCAGTGACAGTATGTTAGGGGACAAATTTGGAGTTCCTTATTTATGAGATTATATAGACGACCTGATTGTATTTCATACTGCCTCTTAGCAAAAGTTGATTTAGCTTGCGCTTCAGTGGCCACTTTATAGTTCCTTCTTTTGGTCTTTATATTTGAATCATAGGGAAGAGAGTTATGTTTCTTTAAGATTAAGTTTAGTAGGCATCGCGAGTCGTTAAAAAAATGAAAAATACTGATAGAATACTAGTGTTTATATAAAACCATAACTGTTTAGGCAAGTGTCCATTTGAATGCCTCACTGTAGGGCCCTATATAACCCTTCTTTTAGAGAGAGATAGTGAATATGAACTTAACAGTACGCGTAGATGAACAACTCAGGTACTCCAGTTTCCTCACAATGTTTTACTTTGAACTTAGTGGATGGTACTGGTGGTGGGTGGAACCGCGGTGGGTAGAACATTGGACTCGGAAGCGAGAGACCCAGGTTCGATTCCCAGTATGGGCAGGTACCTATGACTTTATTTTCTAAGTTATGTAAATTTGTGAAGTTACCACTCGCTAACGGTGAAGGAAAACATCCTGAGGAACCCTGAGTGTCTGAGCTATTCACATACCGCAGCGCTTGAAATCGCCAATCCGCGGTGGGCACTCGTGGTGATTAAGAACATACTCTCTCCCTGAGAGAAGACCTGTGCCCTACAGTTAAGGTAGTGTATGGTGCTGCCATTAAAAATTCTTAAGTATGCGTAACTTACAAAACAAAGTCATTGGTACGATCCAGGATTCGCACCCACGACTTCCGAAATTTGAGGTCAGCGTTCAAATGTTCCTCTACCAACGCTTAATGTGTGGTATGACACAGATTGCGCCTCATAACTATACAGTTTGCTGTAGACCAACTATTATTCTCAGACAATAATTGTCAGAATATTCAGCACACAGGGCCTCGATTCTGTTAGTGCATTGTAGTATAATGACAGGTACACTGTCGGGTCACGTGACGTGTTTTTTCGTACCATTGACGCCTAGAAGGTTTGATGGGTGTGCCCGCGTAGACTTAAAGCAGCCATGAAATTAAAACCGCCATGTTCATGCAGTTGTCATGTTACTACAATGCATTAACAGAATCTAGGCCCAGGTCAGAATATAGGTAAACACTCATGGGACTGACGTGTGCGTGGCCGAGTTCTGGGCCAGTAAAATCTAATTGATTTTGTCACCGACACGATGAGAAGAAGATGGGACTGAGTTAAAGAGTAGAGATAGTAAAATCACATTTGAGGCCATCAGTGCAAAAGTGGCCTAAGCTTAACATAGTTAGTATGGAGATAATGAGGAATACATTTTCATGAATTTAAATTGAATAGGTACATAGTCTGCTTCGCAGGCAAAAACAATACGCGCAAAAAAAATGTTTACAACGCCATCTGTTATCTAAAATTTATTGTTTTAAATAAATTGCAATAGATAAGTACGAATATGAAAAATTGTCGGTTAGGCCACTTTTGTGCTGACAGCCTCATTTCTAGTTGTAACGAAAAACCCGTAGTGGTCACGCAAATAGCCAATTGATTAAGTACCTAGATAACAATTTCAAACGGTTTAAGCTGGTAATTTTCGACAGAAACCGCATCTAATGCGAACATTCAAACCGCATTAAAACAGTTTGAGCGTTTGCAAATTCAATATTTGAGGCTCGCGAGCACTTAAACGGACAGTGAAATTGCGATGGGTACTTTGCAGCTAAACTGGATTAGAATGAAGCGAAAATCGGTTAACAAGTTGTAATGTAAATAGCTATTCACATACCTCAGCGCTTGAAAGCGCCAATCCGCGGTGGACACGCGTGGTGATTAAGCCCATTTTCTCTCTCTGAGAGAAGGCCTGTGCCCTACAGTGGGACGTATATAGGCTGCTTATGATTATGATGAAGTTGTATTGTTGTTATTTTATAAGATCTCATAAAGAAACCACTTATTTCTTACATGAGCGAAATCGCTGGGCGGATGGCAAGAAATGATATACACATACATACATACATCAAGTAGGTAGGTAGGTAGGCAGAGACCAGGGACTGCCACTTGCCACGATCCTGTAAGATCACTTTCGCTTCCAATAAATGAATAAATAGAGATTTATTTTATTTATTTATTTGTTATATTAGAAAAATATGCATTATGTATTACATTTAGGTATGGCACAATACAGAAAGTACTAATATATATTTCCATTATAAATGTAAACAGCCTGCGCTGCAACTAGGAACAATTACTTTAAAAAAACTTGTTACTCTGTGGCTGGGCAATACACATCGAATTGTCATAGTCAACAAAGAATTGCAATTCCATGAAATGTGCCATATTTGCCAACTCGACACACAAGACTGGACACACATGTGTCCAGATAGTGAAATTTTAATTAATTATATTTATGATTTCGCCAACTGGACACAATCAGACTTTATGCAAAAAAGGGTACAGTCAGCGTAATAATCGCCTCACTCATTGAATGAATAAAAAAGCTGCCTCACTTTTTTTGCTTAAAAACCCTATCAGCTTCTATTTTAGGACACACGTGTGTCCAACTGGACACATGTGTGTCCAGTCTTGTGTGTCAAGTTGGTGGATAACCCCCATACGGACATATTGACCAAAAAGAGAATGTTTTGGCAAAGAACAAGATAAAAAGTACCTGAAACCGTCGTGTTGCATGCAGCAATTACTAATGAAAAAATGTATTAACTTAATGATTGTACAAATTACATTGTGAAGTCCCTGACCTCTGATCTAGGTAAAATACCTGTGTTACTTAGATCAGTGCCCTCCCAGTTTTACATGATCCGCGGTATAGCATAAGTATGCGATAAAAACATAAAATGAAATAAAATTAACAGCAATTCACAAAAATTAAGATGTGATTGCGAGTGTATGTATGTGTGTGTGTGTGTGTGTGTGTGTGTGTGTGTGTGTGTGTATGTGTGTGTGTGTGTGTATGTGTATTTGTGTCTGTATGTGTATGTGTATGTTGATGAAGCGAAAGAGATTTGTCAGGTTCTTGGCAAGTAGCAAACCCTGGTCCCTGCCTAAGTACCCTCCGTGATACGGGAGTGAGTTTATGTGATGCATGAAATGGGCTCGCCGTCTCTTAGATCATGCAAATAAGTCCACGCGCCGTCCGGAGAACCAATAAAGAAGCAGGCCATAAAAACTCTCGTTGAACAGAAGAAAGTTCTCCAAACAACCGAATTAGCATACCATAAAACAATACCCGAATTAAGACCGGGTTCCGTCTAATTGAGCCATTTTTCCGATGGCCCGTTGAGGAGAAAACTTGGGGTCGTTACGCCTCTTTATGTCCACTTTATTTCCATAAGTAAGCGATTTCGGCCTCGGCCAAAAGTGAGATAATTTGATACTGCGCTTAAAACGCGATTTATTTTAACGGTTTTATGAGGGGACTTCTATGGTAAAGTCGTCGAAACGTAAGAAGCCCGTTTTGACAGATGCAGAAAATTGCATTTAACTTTGGATTTACTTGAACAAATACATAAAAAGACACATACTCTGGCATATTATTTAACGCTCGAAAGAAAAAAGAGATTTTGTAGCCCGAAAAGTTACTCATAGTTTAGAATTTTAATGTTTTTGATCTCAAGCTAGGTTAGATTCTATTGTTTCTGTAGCTGTCACAACGGGCTTCTTATATTTTGACGACTTTAGTCACAAAATATATGGGAACGAAAGGACTAACGGCTAGAATATTGTTCATGTACCTAATGCACTACGAGACAACTGCCTAAGCGTATCGATTTCGTTTCATTAACTGCCTCGTTGGTCTAGCCGTGTCACGTCTGATTACCATGCCGGAGGTGGGTTCGACTAACACTGGGGGGCCGGCGAACATTTGATACAAATGGCCTCGGACTGGGCGTATCTCCATGTTTGTGATGGCCTTGCCTGATTAGGACCGAATTACCTGATAACAGGGTATCCTAGTTTAGGACCAGGACAAGTGATTGTGCTTAATAGAAGTTATTATTTCTATTTTATAGGTCTATTTTTGTTTACATATACTTTTTATTTTTTCCTGTTTGACTGTTTGTGTCCTAAATAAAATAAAATAAAATAAAAATAAAATAATAATAATAAGCAGCAATTATTTGCCGCTTCAAGTCTACAAGTACTTGGTTTACACAAATGAGTGTACCTATGTATTTTTATGTTACTAGGATTCCCCATGTTACCATTAGAGTATCCTATTAGTCTCCAGGTCAAGTGATTGTTTTGTGTGGTAGTTATTCATTAAAATTGACTGAAAAATTCAAATCACAAAAACACATACATATAAACTCACGCCTGTGTCCCGAGGGCTAGGCAGTGACCAGGGCAAAATAAAATGATAATACGTAATTTTCTTAGTACCGTTACCGTTTTAATAATAATTCTTAAAAAAATAAGAAAACAGGAACTTCACGGCACACTCAAGAGTGATATGTGTATCATAGGTAATGTTTTATTGATACTGGCCGATTCGAATCGATATGTAAACGTCACCGTTATTGCCACAATATTAATTAAATAAAAAATAAAAACCAACTTCAAAACACTACAGCACTAAAAAGTTAGAAATAATTTAAAAGAATACCTTTAAATTAGAAGTATGACATGAAATGAAATGATTATATTTGCATGAAATTCGTACATATGGTCGTCAGATAAGTATTTGGCTCTACACAATTCACCTTCCTAGGCATGTATACATGTAGGTATTGTAGAAGTATAATTTGTAGTTGATGCCCAAAATATATGTGCTATTCATAAAACTGGGCACCGACTACAAATTTTACTTCTACAATAACTACATGTATACGTACTTCTACTTTAAAGGTATCCTTTAAATTATTTCCAACTTTTTAGTGTTGTAGTGATTTGAAGTTGGTTTTAATTTTTTACTAAAAAAAATTTATTTCTCAGTTTTTAGTTGGGGGAACGGGAGAAAAATAAACAATACCCTTATAACCATAATGTACTACTTATTTCGTTGCTTTAAAATTTTAAGTTCTCAATTTCCATCACCGAAATTCTTCACCAGAACATCACCGAAATACCTTAGGACTACTTTTAAGCTATTTTATGACACATACGGATGTTATTAAAGGATGGGTCCCATTAGACCTTATTTACTGTCAATAGAAGAGTTCCGTTCTCCATCTCTGAAAGTCTTCATCAGATCTTCACCAAAAATAGGACTAGTGGGACGTTATATCTATTCGAAAAAAAAAATTTGTTGAAATTGGTTAAGATTTGACGGACTTATGCGAGACAATAGCAAAAAAAAAAAACACGCGTTGAATTGATAACCTCCTCCTTTTTTGAAGCCGTTTAAAAATAAATAAAACAGGAACTTGACAGCACACTCAAGAGTGATACGAGTATCATAGTATTAGGTAATAGCACTTTATTAATACTGGCTGATTCGAATCAATTTTTAGACGTCACTGTTATTGCCACAATATTAAAAAAAGGTACGGCTGTGTCGGGTAACACGGCCGTTGGTTTAACGTGAAACGCCTATAAGTAAACGCCTATATGTAATTCTTTGTAATGTTGCCAAATAAAGTTTATTCTTATTCTTAATTTATAGCTCAAAATGCCCAATGCGTTACGAGGCACTGGCGCCATCTAGTGGCACAAATAAAGAAGATCTGAGAAATGGCTTTTTTGTTCTATCTGACGACACGCGTGTCACAGATACTAAGTAAATACTAGAAATAGACATAAACTTTCGTTCCCAAAATTTAGGCTGGCAAAGGTTAATACATCCTTTATGGGGCATTGTATACGTTTCTACAATAAGATCCCTGAGGATATAATAAGCTTGCCAGAAACGCGGTTCAAAAAATGTGTGAAGCGCACTTTGTGCCAAAAAAGCTACTATAACATTAAAGATTATTTAGATGACAATGATGTCTGGAATTAAAGCCAGTTCAATGCATGAGTTTTAGAACATTTATATAAATCCTGTAAATTAAGGACCTGAAAAGACTAAGTTTGAAATTGAAATTGAAATTGAAATTGAAAAAAGTTTATTCTGATACCACAACACACATAATATCTTACAAATAATAAAACGCGAAAACAGTTAAAAAGCTTAAAGTAAAAAGTAACAATAAATAATCTTATTCTAAACAATCACACCGTAAAAACGAAGTTTGGAGTTTTTTTGTCCATTTTTTCTCCAAATTGATCTAGATTTTGAAATGGACACCTAGTTTAACTTGTAACGTTCATTAAGTCGCAGTTTCTGTGCTACTTTGAATAAAAAAAATTGATTTTGATTATGATTTTGAGTGACAACCCTCGCCGAGGCGACGTGTTTTCACGTCAATATACATTAAAGCAGCCTATATACGCCCCACTGGTAGGGCACAGGCCTTCTCTCAGGGAGAGAGTATGGGCTTAATCACCACGCGTGCCCACCGCGGATTGGCGATTTTAAGCGCTGAGTTATGTGAATAGCTTAGACACTCAGGTTTCCTCACAGCGTTTTCCTTCACAGTTAGCGAGTGGTATTGCTACTACTTAACTTAGAAAACAAACTCATAGGTACATGCCCGCACTGGGAATCGAACCTGGGTCTCTCGCTTCCGAGTCCAATGTTCTACCCACTAGGTTACCATCGCTGTCACGTCCATATAAAATCAATAAATTTGCACTAAGTCAAACCATCGCTATTCTTCGCTACATCGAACTCTACTTCCACTTGTGCAGGGGAGAGCTCTTGCATAATTTCTCAGTTAGCGTTATCATGGGGTAGGTGATTATTGTGTGAATTATTCTTATTACGATAAGCTTGCGAACAAATGAAACAAATGCTCTATGCTAATTAATGGAAGTTAGGTACTTAGTTACCTTGTTATTGCGGGCATTTGGTTTTATAATACCGTCTGGCATCGTTCCGTAATAAGGCATCATGGTAGAAGAAAAGTCTGCTGTTGTCTGCCTTCTATAATTTTAGTATAAACTCTCAAACATTTTTAGCGCTATCAAACAGATTTCTTACTGCCTTATGAGTCTTATGACTTAAAATCGTCAACACAACTTCGATTTGCGAGGTCAATAAGTCAACGGAAACTTGTGCCAGTTAGTATATTAAAAAATTTGCTACACTCCAAACAGCATAACATAAACTCATGCTTGTATCCCAGAGGGGAAGGCAGAGACCAGAGTTTGCCATTTGGCATGATCCTGACAATTATCTTGAGATTTATAAACATTTATCAGTCGCTGATAAACTCCACTTTATTTGTAATTGTATAAACACAAATAAATTTAATAATATACTCTTGGTCTCCCACTATCAAACGCTATTAGTCATCTAGGAATACTAAATGCTGGGAAAAAATTCAACAATAGGTACCAAGTAATTGGCCTATTTAATTTTTATTAAGCATTCACCGTTTGCAACTGAGCTGTGGGGGCGAGCACAAACGATATGCGAGGGAATAAATACACGCGCAAAATATTGCTGGCGGAAAAGCTTTCTTCTATTTTTTTTTATATTTACCACGCTTCACCTTGTTGACCTCCTCTGCATGACAAAGATTGAAAGAATCACAAAATTAAATGCAGTCAAGCTAACTCAGTGTGAAACTATATATAAATCATTGCACTACCACGACAGATTCGTACTTAATCTAATTTGTTTTGTTTTTAAATCATATATTAGATTACATCACAGAAACTCACGCCTGTATCCGGAGGGGTAGGAAGAAGCCAGGATATGTCTCTTGCCACGATCTTGATAAACCTCTTTCGCTTCATCAACATTCATTAGTCGTTGCATGCGCGCATGCCGGTTTCAGTTCTTTTTAACTAGCAGGTTGATAATACATCCCCTGTTCAATCAATTTACAGAATTAATAAATGTACATAAAATATTTAGTAAGTATGAAAAAAAATTCTTTATAAATATTCTTTATTTATTTATAACTACAAAATCTTACAGTTTTACAGCCTAAACTAACGCGCAATAAGACTGGATAAAATACTAAATTACAAAAATAGGTATAAAAAAACTCCTTGTCGCGTATTCCCCTAAGCCCGCCCTAGTCGGCTTGGTGCACTCGCGTCCCATAAAGTGGCCGGTAAAGTAGGAAAACATAAATTGGGCTCATTCCGAACAATTACGTAATTTGTGGTCCCCACAGCACATGCAGCGCGGGAAATTCGTATCTCTCTTCTAGGGGATACAGCGCAGAACTTACAAAGGCTAACTCTAGTTTTTTTGGCAGCGTGTAAGCTCTGTTTTAAGAAATTTGGCGTGAGAAGAAGCAAAAACTATGGGCGGAAAAAAAGATTGGCCGAGAAGTCATTCAAATGTAAAATTATTAAAATTTCCAAGCGTTGACTTTCTAATTACGTATGTTGCTATTTATATTTGACTCTAGACTTAAATCACAATACGAATGTGTATCAAAGTGTTATATTTATATCCGAATCAATTAATATCATAAATGCAATGTCTGTTTGTTTAACCAGGATATTGTTTTTAAGCTGAACAGGTTTGAATTAAATTGTGCAGACATAATATATCATGTCCTGCATTAAGACATAGTGTGTTCCATCCAAATACCACGCGATGAAGTCTATGCTGTTATAGTATCATTTCAGTTGACCGAAATGATGCTTTAACAGCAGCCGGAAATTTATTTTATTAAAGTCAATACATATACCTGTCTATCTACTTTATGTATTTACAGTTTGTTACGGAACTTAGAAAAAAACCGGCAAAGTGCGAGTCGGACTCGCGCACGAAGGGTTCCGTACCATTATCTATGCAACATTAGATACAAAGATCGAGAAAAAACGGCAAAAAATCACGTTTGTTGTATGGGAACCCCCCTTAAATATTTTTGTTTTTTTTAATTTAGTATTTTTTTTTTAAATTAAACACTAATTTAATAGTGACAATACGAATACATCATCTGTGAAAATTTCAACTGCCTGGCTATCACCGTTCAGGAGATACAGCCTGGTGACAGACAGACAGGCAGACAGACAGACGGACAATAAAGTCTTACCGGCCCTGCCACCCACATTCGCTCCATATATTTGTTTCGTCAATCTTTCTTCCTTCATCCTCTCCTACTACTCACTTATTTCATTTACATCCAATTGTCATAATAAAATATGCATTGTGATTGTATAAAACGCAGCCCAGCATGGGTGGTACGATGGCACGAGTCACATGTCATATTTTATGGTGCTAAAATGAATTTGTCAGATAATGTAGGTACTTTAAAGTCGCGACTTTGGACATTTAAAACGCGCGACTATCGTCGCGTACTACCAATGCTGGTCTTTGCAGCCCAATGCAACAAGAACGAAAATAGACGGTCCAAACTACGGTTTAAAATAAACTACATTTGATAGTAGCAGTAGGCCAGGCAAAGTGCATCCGATAACTTGGAAGCGAGATAAACTTCAAATACAGGGTGTTCATTTGAGATGGGCCAGTAAGGGGTCAAGACGTAAGTAAATGGCAACAATGCTGAGTGACGAACCTACACTTAGCATTGGATGATTGAAGGTGGAAGAGGGAAAGAGAGATGAGACTTGGGAGCTAGAAAGATCGTAAAACTATCATTCTTCTTCTTTCAGAGAGTTTGGCCGTCAGCTTAGAATATTCTTCTCTTCTCTTTGCCAGGCGAAATAAAACTTCGACGCTGGCTAGTCCAGTCCATAGTCTGTTTTTACAGAGCCATAATTTTTTTTCTCGTGGCGCACCTTTTCTGCTCAGTGAGATTGTAAATATCTATTCGTTTGAACGTATTAAAAGCATGTTTTTTTGTATTGCAGGAGATTTCATAGAGAGTTGATACTCATCCTTATCGGGTCAATGTATATTGACTGGACTCAGGACTTTTCTCAGAGAAAGAGTATGGGCTTAATTACTACGTATGCCCACCGTGTACCGTTAGCGAGTGGTATTACTACTATAACTTCACAAATGTACGGGTAAATAAACGGGTTTTATCTCGCTTATTTATTAATATTAATTAAATTCAAGTAAAATTTTATTTTACCTAGTAAATAATCGCAATTAGACCCGTTTAACACATAACAATTTATGAGCATCGCGAGTCATAAAAAAATAGACAAATGTACGTTAACTAGAAAATAATAACTTGCCTGGATTCGAATCCATGACCTCCCGAATGTGAGGCGGGAATTCTACCACTGCGATACCACCGCTAAAAAAATAATTCTACCCTAGAGCCAGCGGTCTCGCTCACACACTTGAACATTTTTAGCGATTGTTATAAAATGAGTATACTTTTTAAGAATGTTGTCTGAGGGTTAAATGGATACTTAAATTGTGGATATTCAAGTCATATTTTTCTCATCCATCTCATCATACTAAGTTTTTGATTGAGAAAATTTGATTCCAAAATTAATCATTTCGGAAACAACTTTTCTTTGTTAAAAACTACGTATAAAAAAGCAAAATATATTCAAAATGACCGTAGTTTCATTATGCGTCAAACCCTTTATCAAAAGTTTTATTACAGAAATAAAAAATGTTAATAGACTTTATACTTGCTAAAAAAACTTACTTCTCAGAAGAAACCTTTCTCTTTTCTGCTGTCCCATCTCAATTTACCACCCTGTATGGATGAAAGCATTGGCCGAAAATAAATGCCTTTACCGCTCGTAGCTGTGCGCTTAAAATTGCAAAAGGTACAATACTAAAATATAAACGAATCGTTAAAACGGACAGTAAACTGTTTATTTGGTATTTGTAGAGTAGAAAATATTTAATTGATTTTACATTTACAATTCCACTGCAAGACTGGTCAGCATGGGTAGTACGATAACAGGAGTTACGCGTTTTGTGGCGCTGAAATGACAGAATTTGA
Organism: Yponomeuta cagnagella; assembly: GCA_947310995.1. Classification (NCBI taxonomy): domain Eukaryota; kingdom Metazoa; phylum Arthropoda; class Insecta; order Lepidoptera; family Yponomeutidae; genus Yponomeuta; species Yponomeuta cagnagella. Next base: position 7,262,740 of record OX371293.1, read on the forward strand.
CAATATATTTAATTTTTATTTTATGTATTCAAGGAAAAAAAATAAAAGTGACAAACTTATAAGATAAAAATCATTAGAGTCAATATAGGACAACGATAGGTAAGCTTAATATCATAAGGAAGAGGCGCACATAAGGATCGAAAATGAAGATAAACAAACAATAAAGCGACTGTTTCAGAAAGAGAACATGGTAAATATAAATATAGTTAAACTTGAAAGGGCGCAAAGGGCCGTTCTGAAGGTCATGCTTTACAAACATTTTCGACACCCTACTAAAAAGTTATTCGATGAAGCAAAAGTGTTAACTGTTAGACAGCTCTTTGTGCTCCACGCAATTCTAAGGCACCACATATCCGCACAACCTGTACCGGAAACACTCCTGCGTTCACGACGAAGAAGAAATGCTCCTTGTAGACGCAACCATGTCCGCACGACATTTGCTATGAGACAGTATGCACATATAAACTCTTACTTATACGATATTATTGGCAAAATGTTAAATGTTGCTAATATTCAGTCCCTTTCAAAGTTTGAGTTAAAAAAAAAGTTAAAAGAACTGCTACTAAACCTGGATTACGACCAAACAGAGATGCTGCTGCACTGGTAAACTCACACAGTAACACGTTCACGCGCGCACACACTCACTCACACTCACACGCACACACACAAAAACTCTCTCTCTCACACACACACACACACACACACACACACACACACACACACACACACACACACACACACACACACACACATACACACACATACACACACACACACACACACACACACATCATTCCCCAACTTATAACTTAAAACATAAACACACATACACCCATTTCTTTCCTATATTTTTCCTGTATTTAACATTAAGAAATAATGTCACTGCAGTTTATTTTCATATGTATTGCGCTTAAAGGCCGTCCACTGCTGTTCAGAGGATCACTGGCTCCCATAATACAGATTTTTCTAGCTTGGGAGTCAGAAGACTCACTAACTTAGTTCTTAGTCAGCCGTCCATAAACTCTTACTTTATGTTTATTTGAACACTTTTGTATGTGGCTATAAAATAAAGTTATTCTTATTCTATGTACATACATACAATTATTAATATTATTTTTACATTACAAAAAAATAAACGCAAAAAATCGATACAGCTCATGAATTTCACAGGATTTTGGTGAACATTTGCTTGGACCATCTGTTGGGGGGCCTGCCTACGCTGCGTCGTCGTCTATGTTACTTACGCACACCAAATCCTGAACTATTGCAATTTCAATTTTCTATACTAAGTGCTATCGTAAACGTCAGAGGATTTTCAGGATTATTTCCAAGGCCAGGACTGAGGAGGATAATTAGGCCTCTGGTTTAAGCAGTATGTAGACCCATCCTATGCTTTAGACTCAGAAAACACTATTGGTACTGTTGGTTGTGTAGATTGTGTAATATTAGATGTATAGAACTGTTACCAATAGCTTGCCAATAAACTACATCAGCAGTTTGGAAAAGTAGTGTAATTATGTTTCCTCGTGATTTCTTATGTGAAAGAAGACATTACTCGACGGTTACAAAATTTATCTATCTCCATAAAGTGAAGCTACACAAAATCCATCAGGACACCTCCGAAGCACGTACTAACTAGTATACCGAAGGCAATAAACGAACGAAAACGTCGAGAAACAAAGAAACAGAGAGCGCTAGAGAAACCGAGAAAAAAAAACTCATTGTAAAAACAAAAAACCCGACTGCTGAAAGGTCTAACTTTCACTTAACGTCTTTATTGTTATTAATTCTTTATTGCACAAATATAGTGTACAAAAGGCAGATTTAATGCTAATGACAGAGTCATCTATTGTAGTGTCTATTGTAAAAACTTCCTCAGGTGCACTTTTTTCTGAACAGTGAACGAAACCGAAACTGAGCCGTCACATTCGGGTCAGTGACTCTGAATCAAGTATTATGCTCGGCTTCAGTCAAGTGATGCTGAATCGCGTAAACCGGATCCAGAATTCATTAAAATTTAGAAATTTACATAAGTACTCTCTGAGACAATTCCTGAATCCTTGAGTGGGATGCAGACATTAGGCTGTGTAATTTTATATATGTGTGTAAGAATGAATGTATACATAACAGGCAGACTGGATCAAATTAACGAGCTATCGCTATCTTCGCGTGGTAATTAAAAATTATAACAAATTTTATTCATTGTAAAAATAATTACTTAATATTTATCTTAAAAGTTCTGAGTTTCAGAATTAACAGATTATGTGAAGAGGAAGATAACAAAAAAAAACCCCACATTTATTGTTTTCAAAAAAGTTTTAACATAATGAACAGAGCTTCAACTTAAAAAATATAACTCTCAAATGTGTTAAACACTAGCTACAATCGTCCTCTAAATACCCATACACACATACGCGCAAAGAACACTACCCTCTTTCGCTTTCGGAGTCGCCAAAGAGCCTTAATTTCGTACTTCTTTACTCGGAAAATTCGCTGGTTCAGTCTGTCACGTGGCCAGTTAAAGTTGATCTGCGGCTATCAATGTTATCGCCCTTTTGTCGCCGTGAAATGGCGGCGTCGCGGGAGAGGCGGGGGTCACGGTACTGGTCACGTCTTAAGGTGGAAAACTGAAAATAAGAGAGTAGCCTGAGCTCTAATTTTGTGACACATTTCGTGAACATCCCGGCGGCGCGTCAGCGTATCAGAAAACGACGAGTTTTTTTGCGTTCGCGCCTTTTATTCTTTACCCCGCTTTAGGGTTCCGTTGTATCACGACTAGCGCGGCGGTAGAACCCTTGCCTCACGTTCAGGAGGTCGTGGGTTCGAGCCCTGAGCTGTACCAGTGACTTTGATTTCTAAGTTACGTACATTTGTGAATTTTTAAAAGCAATACCACTCGTTAACTGTGAGGGAAAACATCGCGAGGAAACCTGAGTTCACATACCTCAGCGCTCAAAATTATCAATCCGCGGTTGGTACGCGTGATGATTAAGCCGATACTTATACTACCTTATGCTTCCGCTCTGAAAGAAGGCCTGTACTCCTCTACAGTGGGACTTACATAGGCTACATTATTTTGTAGTATGAGTACCTACTACAACTATATCTAATACTAGCAGACTCGGCAAATGTTGTTTTGCCATATTGATTACCTATTGTCAGACCTACCAAAAAATATACAGAAAAAGTTTCATGAAAATCGGTGAAGCCGTTTCGGAGTTCGATAACAAACACTCATCATCATCATCAGCCTATGCTTGTCTACTGCTGGACATAGGCCTCTCCTATTGCACGCCACTGAGCACGGTCCTCGGCCACTCTCATCCAACTCTTGCCAGCCGCCCTGCGAAGATCATCGCTCCACCGAGTCTGAGGACGTCCTACACTACGTTTACCGATCCGCGGTCTCCACTCAAGAACTCGTCTACCCCATCGGTTATCAGATGATATGGCCGGCCCACTGCCACTTCAGCATGCTAATCCTAATAATAACAAACACTGTGACACGTTTTTTTTTTAATATTCGATTAAGATAAATTATTAACACGCGCACGAAGGGTTCCGTACCATTATCTATACAACATTAGACACAAAGATCGAGAAAAAACGGCAAAAATATCACGTTTGTTGTATGGGGCTCCCTTTTAAGTATTTATTTTATTCTGTTTTTAGTATTTTTTGTAATAGCGGCAACAGAAATACATCATCTGTGAAAATTTCAACTGCCTAGTTATCACGGTTCATGAGACAGACAGACGGACAGTGAAGTCTTTGTTATAGCGTCCCGTTTGGCACCCTTCGGGTACGGAACCCTAAAAAACATCAAGAGGTTGACATCTCGGAACTCTGGAAAAAATATAACTTCTATGTTTGCACAGATTAGGATTATTTTTAGTTTTGTTTGGTTCGGTGACGTATTTCCGTAAATGACTTACTTCCGGTTTTGTTGATTCAGATTATTTTTTTTTTCGCTACAAAACTTAATTAAAGCAGGCCAGATCAATATACTCGGCGGAGGCTCTCAAAACTATCTATTTTTTTGGAATAAAAATATTTAAAAGGAACTTATTTTTTTAGGACAAAGACCATTACAGTTTTCTGTTTTTCGCGTGGTGAAGATAAAAGAAAAGCTTTATTTTTATTTTTTACGTAACTTTGTTTTTTAAATTATATTTAAAAAAACAATTATTTATCTTTATCAATTATTTACTTACGAAGTGGCAGTGAGCGGAGCACATAGCACGCAGAACTGATGGCCGGTGGGGCCGAAAAGTTCTCAAATGGAGGCCACATATCGGCGAGCGCAGCGTAGGACGACCAGCCACAAGAATGACAGATGACCTCATCCAAGTGGCAGGAAGACACTGGATGCAAGCCGCTTCCAACCGGTCTTTTTAGAAATCCATGGAGGAGGCCTATGTACAGCTGTGGACTTCTTGTGGCTGAACGATGATGATGATAATCACACTTATGAATTTGAGAACATAGTATAACAGAATAAAATTTAAAACCGCTATAAAAAGGATAGAAGTACAGAAGGTACCTCAGTTTTTGGTTAGAACGGATCCCTCTGTAACTGAAACCAACTCGTGATTGGCAGCTTTTCCGCGCGAGGCCATTCCCATGGAAATTATGTTCGAAGCGGCAGACGTTTGTTTTTTGTGGTCTCCTGAAGTTGTGACACAGAGGGTGTCGATATGTTTTTTCTTCCTTTCGCCATTTTAACAAAACGCGGCTTAGCGATAAAAATGGATCTAATCTCTATGGAGCTTAGAGCGTATGGAGACTGTAATCTAAAGATCTACGATCTTATACATATATAAAAACACGTTTCCTTAAAATATTATAGGGACTGTGGCAAAGGGAAAAACGTAACGACCGATAAAAAAAAAACTGCCTCTGAGAGGTGCTTTAGAGGAATCGTTTTTTTATAAATAAGATTGAATATGTTTTTACATTATTTAAAAAATATTTTTTTACAAAAAACAGTCACTGAAACCGTAACCATTGTAAACATTGTAAAATGATAAGTGGTTATGAAAACCACGAAGCAGGCCTATGTCCTGCAGTGGGCGTCAAATGGCTGATGATGATGATGATGTAGAAAATAATGTTATCTGTCGGATACGCCAGTATGTATTTTTTTAAAAAGGCACTTTACCTATACCTCGACACAAACTCGAATCTATGAGAACCATTAGTAGCCAGCCAGAGCGGTGCGCTGCGGGTCCGCATGCCATTTTTCTGATAGACGGAGAAACGGTACTAATAGGCATGATGACAACTTTTTAAAAAACTGTCCTATAATGTCCCAAAGCGTACATTACTTAAGATCTATTTCATATTTTTGGTTACAGTTAAGGTTTAACCCAGTTAATACGGATATACCTTTTTGTGACAAATTATTATGATAAATCGCTCGTAGCCCCGGCTGCCTGAGTGATCTTAAACGATCACGAAGATTAAGCAACACAGGGCGCGTTCAGTGCATGGATGGGTCGCCGTCTATGCCTAAGGCTAGTGGCATTTTTCCGAGCGGTTCCGTGCTTCGCAAGGCACGTTAAGCTGTTGGTGCCGGCTGCCGTCGATAGATGGCAGTCGTTAAGCCAAGTCAGAGGCCTTAGGGCAGCTTGACAACTTCTGACAGTAGACGAGCCACTAGTCTACAAGCCTCCACCAATCCGGACTTGGCCCCCGTGGTGGAGTATGGCCTATACCTTACTCAGGGAAGAGACCCGTGCCCCTCGGTGGGGACATAATGGGTTGATGATGATTATGATTTGGTAGAAAAAGACATTTTAGTTTTTATATTTCAAATTCCCACCGAAACGCTCGCCAATGTCATGGCGTCGCTAGTAACGTCACGGTGCAAAAGTGTAAAATTAATCTGTGGTGTAAAACGTCAACACAGCAATTTCGGTAGTGTTCTATTTTTACTCGCGTGTTAACAGCCATTCAACTTAATATGGCAGACATAAGATTTTTGTAGATTTTAGTTCCCGTAATAATTATCAATCCCGCTCTTAATAATAAAAAAATGCGTGTTTCGTATTCGAAAATTCAAATGTTGTTAAATAAATACATATTTTTAGTGAATTTTCAATTACTGTCATCATGCCTAGAGTGTTCGTGAATTTTTTGACAAGATTTCGGAACTAGTTTTTTTTTGGGTTCCATACCCAAAGGGTAAAAACGGGACCCTATTACTAAGACTTCGCTGTCTGTCTGTCCGTCCGTCCGTCCGTCCGTCTGGCTGTCACCAGGCCGTATCTCAAGAACCGTGATAGCTAGAGAGTTGAAATTTTTACAGATTATGTATTTCTGTTGCCGAAAATAAAATTATTATTTAAGGGGGGCTCCCATACAACAAACGTGATTTTTTTGCTGTTTTTTTATCTTTTTGACTAATGTTGTATAGATAATGGTACGGAACCCTTCGTGCGCGAGTCCGACTCGCACTTAATTAATAGTCTAAATAGACAGCATTCTTAATTACTCATAACATAACCGCAGCTTTCAATCTACCCAGATTTCAAGGTGTTTGTGTGTGCAGATGCAAATATTTTTTTTATCTATTTGCTAAAACATTTTAGGTTGCTTTATTAAGTGTAAGTAATTTTAGTCCCTAATAACATTCAAGCCTCTCATTATACGTCACAAGAATCTATAAAACTGATCGGTCACTAATCTACTTCACACTAAATTAATCGAACAGAAGCCAGGTCAGCAGCTTTCTTTACGTTAGGACTTGTGCACATGGAGCATAAAATTCGCTTTATGGTTTTGTTGTTTTACAGTTTTTGAAGAGTCGATGCTTAAAACTTTACGAGTACGCATTAGCGCAGTCACTTAAGCTTCTAATTTTTATGCTCACGACACAGCACATGTTGCTATGCAGTTGCCAGTGGTCCACCGATATTTTTTTGTTGTAAATTCGCCCGTAACGTAACTGGGTAGAGTGCTCGCGTGTAAAAGTTTTATTTTTATTTTATTTATTGGGGAACCAACAGACACAGTATATACAAAACAAGACAGTTTATAAAAAAGTTACAATATAAGGCCCAATTGACTTTGCTTTGTCCTAAATTGTATTTATGTGACTTGTTTTTCCTTTGTATTTATGTTACTTGTTACACGTTTTCTTTCTGGTGATGTGTTAATTTGTCCCAATAAATGTTTTTCTTTCTTTACCTCCTTATTTCATGTATAGGTTAACATTAAAATACTTATAAAAAATCAATACACGACTTTACACGAGATAAACCTCTTGCATATAGGTAATAATTCAATTCAAAATGTTTATGCAAAGTAGCACAGAAACTGCGACTTGTGTGCCTTACACATTATTTGGACCACGTTTCTGGCAAGCTTATTTTACCCCCGGGGATCTTATTCTAGAAACGTATACAATACCCCATAAAGGATGTATTAACCTTTGCCAGCCTAAATTTTGGGAACGGAAGTTTATATTTATTTCTACTATTTACCTTGTGTTGGCTACCTACAGTTTTGAAGTTACTGATACTATATGTTTATTTAGTGATATGCAAAGTTAATAACAATTTAACAAAGTAAATGTAGCTGTATAATTATTTATTTATTTAAGAAAACAATAGTTGTACAAAAATACACATATAGTAAAAAAAACAGTTAATATACACTATTGTATAATAACGCGGCTTGGTTGACTCCGCACGTATTGACTTGTCTTTCCTGTGGTCTAGGCCGACCAAGCCGTCAGAATGGTATAGTTGCTGGGCAAGCATGCAAAAAATAATGTCCCAGGCACTGCAGCGTCCGAGTGGTCGATTCACCCGTCTAGTATGAGTGAAGGTGCCCATGGACTCTGTATAAATCATCTCATTACGGAGATGTAAGAGCCGAGTTATGATAAATAACAGCAGCTTGGTGTACAAACCTAACTTGTCTGCGTTCACCGCCATGATATACCTTTTCGGTATGCAATTCCGTATGAGTTTTTTTGGGCGAGCGCAGACAGAACTAGAGTTAGCGCCATAACATTGGGTCTAGAATCAAAGAATTAGTAGCTTGAAATCGACTCGGATGACAGTTCAATGTGTACGCGCCTTAACATTTCTCCATCGGCCCCGCGTGCCCTCTGTTAAATAATACCCTATGTCATAAGGCTTCGTCTAGACAACTTAGAACATTAATAAAAGCCCTTATTTACACTGCGGAGTCGCCCCTTATTCTGCAGAAGTAATTTGATACTTTGATAGTTGTGTTTGACTTTTGTGACCCTCTATTTAGGTTTAACCCTAACATATTAGGTATGCATGTTTTGTAGCTAGATGATAGGAAATAGTATTAAACCCGCCACATTGCCACTGTATTTTTTACTTAAGTGCAATAAACGTATAGTTAATTAATAATAACAGCTTACCTAAGTGCGTTAAACCGCCAATAGTTAAATTGTAATTATATCTAATTACGAGGAGTAAGTCTACGTGTGCGTTTTAGGTTTCAATAGGATTCGTCAACAATTAACTCGAACAAAATAAAGATAAGATAAGATAAGAATATTCTTTTCAATGCAGTTGCTCGTAAAGTTTTCTTTTTTGTGTAACAAAATTATCCGGAAACCGACTCTTTATTTCACGCGTGAAATAAAACAGTACTGAAATCCTTTATTTCACGCGTGAAATAAAGCAATTTTTTTAAGTTTTTGACTCTGTGGTGCATGGTGCAAGAAATAAAATTTAAAAAATTACAAAGATGCAAGGAGGTTTTGCTGTCCAAAAAAAAAACAATTATTTATAAGTATGCGCGCTCTAGCAATAATTGAATGATGATAAATACCATAACACATAAGATTCTTGATTATTTCATTTAAAAATACGTGTTTTGTTTCCACAAACAAAAATATTTTTCACGTTATTGGCTGTATGTATACTGTACCTTTGCCTCAAGAAAAAAAACTGTATTAAACGCGCGCTCTGCAAAGAAAGCACGCCATTTTATTGTAAATAGGCTTTGGTGAAATAAAATTACTTTATCATACTTATTTTTTTGTTGTATTTCCTCGCAAAATGCATTGAAAAATGTTGTAAAATACTTGAGCGTAAAAGGTTTTTATCCAAATGCGTGCCAATGAAAACACTCGCTGCGCTTGTGTCCAATGTTCAATGTTCTACCCACTAGGCTACCACTGCTGTCAACTCTATTTTGGCCCTATTTTGTAGAACTACAATTCGAGGTTTTCTATAACATTTCGATGTACATAGCTTAGCCGAGTGAACGATTAGCTAATCGGCTACGCAATGTATATAGAATTGTCATAGTTAACCATGAATTATAGATAAATATAAAGATAGAATTTTCTTTATTGTACACAGAGATAACTGTAGTTTTGTGACACGCGGCCCTGGTAGCGTTATAAGTGATTTTTTGGTTGAAGTAAGTTCAGCTAATAGCCACGGGTATTTTCAAGATGGTCTTATTCACCTTAAACGTCCCGCGTTCACAAAACGTCCCGATATAAAGTTAACGATTCCCTTTGTTAACCCACAACATTCCCGAGCAAAAGTTCCGCATAAAAGAACGAAAAATATAAGCAAAACTTACCTCCAGCTTGATAGTGGTTGCTCGGTAGGCTCTATCAGCGGTGTTCTGAGCTTGGCAGGTGAACGTCTGGTTGTGATGATGCCTCCTTGGCCGTATGGAGAGCACGGACCTGAGAAACAGAGACATTATGAAAGCCTTGATACCAAGCGGCATTCGCGACGAGAATACATCAAGTTCCGCGGTAGGTGTGCCCAGAAACCCCCACCGCTCATACCCGATGCAGAGAAATGCCCGCAAATGCGTTTGATCCCTCCAGTCTTATTTAAAAACCACGATTCCTTAAAACCCTCCTCAGATGCAGTTCATATAGTCCGTGCTAAAGATAAAGACGTAACCACCGATGATAACTAGCGCGGAGGGTAGTCCACGCCATCTTACTGCTGTTACTAAACATTTTTTATTTTACCAAACTACCGACACACTAGATTGTTATTTAACAGCTTGTACAAATACGTATGCCAATCAAAGTTATGAGTTATGAGTTATTTAAACTGCCTCTGAGAAGAGTTTGAGAGGAGTCGTGTTATTATATACCTGTATAAATAAGGGCGCGAATATCGCAGGCAAAGAAGTAAAAGTTACCTGGCTGTAAACCGTCTGCCATCAGACATAGGTTCCACCGTATAAGTGACTCCTTGAGTGAGGACACCGCCATCGTGGTCTACCCATGTTATCTGTGGAAAACCCTGATGTTAGTACCTCGCAAAGTATTTTTGGTAAGTTTAGTCATATCGTGGTAAACATGGGAGCCAGCTGATCATCCCCAGTTCCAATCCAGCCCTCGATATGACTAAACTTACTAATTGCTAATGTAAAAAAAATCAAAGAAATCATTGATTTGGAAGATGAAGAATTTTTTAAGTAACGGAAACTATGAATCCCAAATATCACTGAATCTTTCTCATCTAAGTGATATTATCACCAGAAACCAGAAAACCTACAGAGACGACTGATCTAGAAGATAATAAAAACTTTCACACAACACAATCACTTGTCCTAGTCCCAAACTAGGATGCCCTAGTTTGGGACCAGGACATGGTAACCGGGCAAGAACATGACAAACATGGAAATACACCCAGAGGTCATTTGAGCAAATTAAATACGGCGGCGTCCAGCAGGAGTCGAACCCACTGCCTCTGTTTTGGTAGTCAAGCGTGTTAACCAATAGACCAACGAGGTAGTCAAGATTAAATGACAATAATTCAGTTATATGTGGGTTAGCTAAGCACCTGTTAATACCTAATAAAACATTATTTACTGTTTAAAACTTTATTTAAGCATTAAACATTAAAAGCAGGTCCGGTGAAACTTAAGGAAAATAATTAAAGAACAATTTAATTATTTATTTTTAAAGCGGATATAGAACTAAATATTCTGTTAATATTTCAAGCGTCTGTTGCCGTTATTAATATCGAGCAAAAACGGCTTAGCAATAGGATCCTGTTTGACACTCTTCGGGTACGGAACCCTAAAAATATCAGCTGTACCCGACGTAGTAAATTTTGATGTTTGTTCCAGTGAGCACATGAAACAGCAAATATTTTAGAGTTTCTCTCATAGAAAAAGTAGTTTACATTCATGAGTACAATAAACCACGTAAATTTCACCGGATCTTTCTGATACACCATGTATAATTTAACACGGATTCTTATAATGACATACTGCGTCCAAGTAGGTAATTTATTAGCAAAGAAAAGACAAAAAGTACCCGAAACCGGCGTGCGTGCATGCAACGACTAATGAATGTTGATGAAGCAAAAGATAAGATAAAGATAATTTATTCAAGGAACATTTTACAGTGACCTTATCATTAAGGCAGTGGTACCCTGCCCCCTAAAAAAGATTAAAACCTGTATCCTCTTTGTACGTAATACATATTATTAGTTTTAGGCTTATTCTGTAGACTATTTAGCTAAGAAGCAAATAAATGAATAATATAAGAAACTATTTGTAATATCTTTCACCTGGTTGTGCAATAAAGTGTTCTCTATCTATCTATCTATGTAATGTATATAGAGGTTTGTCGGTATCGTGGCAAGTGGCAAACCCTGGGGCCTGTTTTACAGAACTACAAATCATGGTCTCATATGACAACTCAATGTACATTGCAAAGTCGATTAATACACAGACAAAGAATTAGGAAGTCTCTGCCACATGGAACCGTCACAACAAACTGACAAATTGTAGTTTTATAAAACTCTGGCTAGGTCTGCGCCTACTGGGATACAGGCATGAGTTTATGTTTATTCTCACTCACCTCAGCAGGAGGTTTTCCCCCCAAGGAGACGCACTCCATGCTCACGTCCTGGTCCTCCACGGCCTCGACGGAAGGTCCCTGAAGGATGCGCGGAGGCTCCGGCGGTACCAGCACCGTCAGCCGGGCGTAGCGGGACCGGATGGCCGTCTCTCCTGTGGAGAAGACCTCAGGTTTAGACGGTTAGACCTGGTAGACCTGGGATTGGATTGTTTCCTATTAGACAAGTGAAGAATATTTGGTACGGTGGTATCCAGTGGAAGATAACAGGGTAACGTGAAGCGTCTTTTAGTTTGCTAGCAGGGGATCACCTGCTGAAACCGCATGCAACGAAAATACCTCGCCGAGGGCTGTAACTCTGTCACTGCGTGTCGTGTGCAGCTCCTTGAAAGCAACAATTTAAAACCATTGTTATTTTCAAAGTCAGGGCTGAGGAGGTTATAACACATCGTTAAGGCTTGATTAAGTGTAGAACTGTATTGCAGCAGCTGTGACCGTGTGTTTAAGAGCAAGATGGATCGTTGTGGAGGACATCATCATCATCATCATTATTATCATCATCATCATCATCACCATCATCATCATCATCATCACTACGTGTCGTGTGCAACTCTTGGAAACAACAATTTAAAACCATTGTTATTTTCAAAGTTATTTTCAGCGTTTTCTGTATTAGTGATAGCTATTTTTAGAACCTACAACTTAGAACCTAGGGTCAAGAACCTAGTACACAATTTCATTTCCGCCAAAAACGGCCGTTTTCGCCAAAAACGAAATTGTAGCCTAGATTTTTTAACCTAATTTCTAAGCTGTAGCAGAGAGGAAAGCTGTAGGTTCTAAAAGTTGCTGTTACTAACACAGACATTTTAGTCGTTCCCTTTTTTGCAAAAACGGATTGTGATTTTTTGTTCATTGGCGGCGCTAGTTAGCCCTTATTAAAGCCTTAAGTAGAACAACGTAGAAGTAGATGGCGCCAGTGCCAAGTAACACATTAGGCAGTTTGAGCTAAAAATTAACGCTTATGGACGTTTTACATTAAACCAAGGGCCAAAGGACATGTGATCCTGTTGTCTGGAAGTTTATTTTGTTTAGTTATAGTAAATCTATCGAACCTCCACGCAATTCAGATCAAGTGGGGAATATTCCTGTACCGGACTATTTAGTAACAACATAACATAAACTCATGCCTGTACCAGAGGCGTGAGTTTATGTTATGGCAGAGACCAGAGACAGCCACTTGCCACGATCCTGATAGATCTCTTTAGCTTCATCAACATTCATTGCTCGTTTATCTTATAATGCAGCCTATATACGTTCCACAATAGGGCACAAACCTTCTCTCAGAGAGAGAGAGAGTATGGGGTTAATCATCACGCGTGCCCACCGCGGATTGGCAATTTCAAGCGCTGAGGTGTGTGAACTCCTCAGACACCCAAGTTTCCTCACGATGTTTTCCTTCACCGTTAGCGAGTGGTATTGCTGCATGCACGGGAACCCATTGAATCTCTTTGCTGATACATCCCCTATTTAGATGAAATGTACCCGCCTGGGATGACCCTTACCAGACTACACTGGCCTGCAAAAATAAGTATCACACTTTTAAAATTGCAATAACTTTTTATGTACACAAGATATAATTTAGAAATAAAAAGGACTGGAAAAAAGTTTTATTTTGCAGTATAGTTTAAAAGAAAGTTGATAAAATTAGTTGATAAACGTTTTTTTTATTTATATCTTTAACTTCTATAGTTTAGAAAAAAATATAAAATGAAAAGTGTGATACTTACTTTTGCAGGTCAGTGTATTTGTTACATTTTACTATTTAAGGCCGGCTTATATAGATCGATCGATAGGATTATGGGTAAACAGAGATTCGCAAATGAGTCAACTGTTTCCGCAAAAACGCAACAGCGGACCGGCGATCAGGTTATTGCCTTAATTTATATGACATTTATAAAAATTTTATTTCCCTTTCGGGATTAATTTTCAATTCATATTTGCGACAGGTTGGCTTTGTTTATTTTAATTCAGTTTGGCTGCTATTATGCTATCCATGGCACATACCAGCAATATATGCTGAGTTGGATGTCCTTTTGAAGAAAAACATCGTGAGGATACCTCAGTGTCTGAGGTGTTCACATACCTCAGCGCTTGAAATTGTCAATCCGCAGTGGGCACGCGTGGTGATTCAGCCCATACTCTCTCTCCGAGAGAAGGCCTGTGCCCTACAATGGGACGCATATAGGCTGCTTATGATGACAAACATAGACACATAGATAAAGTCGCGAAAACACATAAAATGTTGCTTGCCACGATTCTGACAAATCTCTTTCGCGTCAAGGACTGTAAACCTGAGTAGGTATATGGTTTCAACTCGATACCTCCACGGGTTTTTGAGATAAAAAATCTTGACAGATAGACGGACGGACGGACGGACGGACGGAGAGACGGACGGACGGTCGGACGGTCGGAAAACAAAGTGATCTTACAAGGGTTACATTTTTTCTTATGAGGTACGGAACCCTAAAAGGTACCCGCAACCGACGTGCGTGCAAGCAACGAGCAATGAATGTTGATGAAGCGAAAGAGATCTGATCTCTCCCTAAGAGAAGGCCTGTGCCCTACAGTGGGACGTATATAGGCTGCTTAAGTTGTAAGATTATCAGATTACATTAGTACTAGAGTCAGCTTTCTGATTAACATGCTCTTGTTAAATTAAACTAAGCTTTCATATTGCTCTCTTTTTTCTTAAATCTCACACACGCGTTGTAATAAGGCCCATACTCTCTCTCTCTCTGAGAGTAGGCCTGTGCCCCGCAGTGGGATAAGGCTATATATGAAAATATATACGACTATGAAGGTTGTCTCTAAGTAGTACTTTAATAACAGATGAAGCATGTACAATGTGGCTTTTACTTTTGATACCAACCAACATAGAAACTAAATTAACGTCACCGTCAAGCAAAGTTAGTTGTTCTGTTTAGACACAAGGTTAATTCTCATTTCGGTTAGTTTAGTGAAATAGCAGTAAGAAAAGTTACTAAGTAACCAACTGTAACCAAATCGTCTTAATTGTTTTCTTGTTGTACACACTGTGGATCAGAAACGTTACAAATCTTATGAAGTTCTGTTTGGAGAAAAAGTGAACAATAAAAGTCAAAACTTGTAATTATGTACATCTACAGGAATTTTACATTCGATGAAGTAAAATCTGTCTTCAAAAACAAAGGATTGCATCGATTTCTTCTGGATTCTACCGAATTTTTTCATTCTACAACTTAAAATCTAGATTTCTTTTTGAACTTTCGACTCTTGTCATTGTTTTCCGGTGTTTTACTACCAACCTTTCGTATCGTCATCGAGTACTTGATATCCAAAAAAAATTAACGTACGCGCCAGAAAGTTTTTTTATTGTAACAAAAACAAAGTTCTGTAAACGCTGATCTTTTATTTATGTAGCCTCTATACGTCCCACTGCAGGGCACAGGCTTTCTCTCAGAGAGAGAGAGACAGTGAGAGAGTACGGGCTTAACCACTCGTCTGCCGCGACATAGATCTGTGTCCAACTTAGTATGGGCCACCTATACGTTGCGTTCCGCGAGGGCAGTTCAGGAGTTAATCAGTACGCGTGCCCACGGCGGATTGGCAATTTCAAACTCTGAGGTGTGTGAACACCTCCAACACTCAGGTTTTCTCACGATTTTTTCCTTCACCGTAAGCGAGTGGTATATATTGCTACTATAACTTCACAGATACACTTTATAGATATTACATAGTTATACTTTTAAAGGGTCTAATCGCGAGTCTATAAAAATACCAATAGAGATTGATCAACTGTAGAATGTACGCAGTCACCTTACTGTGCCTCTCACTTTCCAGTGTTTTTGGGTCGAACCGCGCTTCTACGAATTATGATAGGGGAAAGGGTACAAGCTTTTAGTTTTGGGTTAAATTATTTATCTATCTCGTGTTGTTTATGACGTATTCCGGGAACCCTCTAGAATCTAAATGGTAGAGTTTGCTTTTCGGTTCAAAGGACGAATCTACACTTTCACAATCCTTGCTAAAGGCCGTGCTAAAGGTGCAGTAATATACTGTACCCAGAAATACACGGAAATAATATCTTTCCCTCAATCGTTTACTTGAAGCTTGGAGCGTATTTGGCCACACATTGAAGTGTGGCGAGCGTAAGTCGTTATTCGGCAAAAGACTAAAGTCAAGGACGTTGGGCACGATAAAAACCGAGTTAATATCGAGATGGGCAGATGTCGTATACAAGCGGGTGTCCAAAAGTCCGCTTCTCGCCCTCTCGCCCTTCTCCGACCACCATAAGTACGTCATTTAATTTCATTTTATTTCGTTTCGTTTCGTTTCATTTCGTTTCGTTTCATTTCGTTTCGTTTCGTTTCGTTTAGTTTAGTTTAGTTTAGTTTCGTTTCGTTTCGTTTCGTTTCGTTTCGTTTCGTTTCGTTTCGTTTCGTTTCGTTTCGTTTCGTTTCGTTCCGTTCCGTTCCGTTCCGTTCCGTTCCGTTCCGTTCCGTTCCGTTCCGTTCCGTTCCGTTCCGTTCCGTTCCGTTCCGTTCCGTTCCGTTCCGTTCCGTTCCGTTCCGTTTCGTTTCGTTTCGTTTCGTTTCGTTTCGTTTCGTTTCGTTTCGTTTCGTTTCGTTTCGTTTCGTTTCGTTTCGTTTCGTTTCGTTTCGTTTCGTTTCGTTTCGTTTCGTTTCGTTTCGTTTCGTTTCGTTTCGTTTCGTTTCGTTTCGTTGCGTTTCGTTTCGTTTCGTTTCGTTTCGTTTCGTTTCGTTTCGTTTCGTTTCGTGAAATCCGGCGCGAGGTACGGCGACCAACCCAGCCACATTCGATGTGTTTTTTCTACTGAGGTCTGTCAGGATCATAACAAGTGGCAGACTCTGGTCTACCCCTCCGGATACAGGCGTAAGTTTATGTAATGTGTTGTGTCAGGCGGCAGGACGGTAAGTGGACTAAAGCGGGCACAGAGTGGTGGCCGAGGTTGGGTAAACGATCTGTATGCTGACCAGCAACCGAATGCATAAGCATAAGCATAGGCAGCCTATATAAGTCCCACTGTAGGGCACAGGCCTTCTCTCAGGGAAATAGTATGGGCTTAATCACCACGCGTGCCCACCGCGGATTGGCGATTTCAAGCGCTGAGGTATATGAATAGCTCAGACACTCAGGTTTCCTCAAGATGTTTTCCTTCACAGTTAGCGAGTGGTATTGCTACTATAACTTCACAAATGTGCATAACTTAAAAAAAAAGTCATAGGTACATGCCCGCACTGGGAATCGAACCTGGGTCTCCCGCTTCCCAGTCCTATGTTCTACCCACTAGGCTACCACCGCAACCCCATTGGGTCAGTGACAATACTGCAGCCAACGGAAACCAATTCACGATATTCGCAGGGGACTGGCCTAAATCTAATTTATAATAATCTCAGGTGTTACCTTAACTAGGTTGCTTTAATGTAAAGTGGGAATAGAACCCAAGACCTCCAGCATAATAATCAGACGTGATACCGCTAGACCAACCAGGCAGCGATTGTATAGAATTCCATGTCTTAAGAGCTGCCTAGAAAAACATGTCGCCATTGCCCAAAGCTCTCCGATAGAATGGTACATTTAGACGGGTTTGAACCCAATTGAAGGCAATAGAAGCTAACTGTATGCCATTTTGACGTGACGTGACGTGCCTCTTCACCCGTGCCCCTAATTAAAAATTAACTCTTACTTATAGACATTTCACGTTAAACCAACGGTCATATAATTCGATACAGCCCTACCCGCTTTTAAGTATTGCAGGCTCTATATTGGAGCGTCTGTAAAGGCGATATTATACGTCGCAATTTCGGTTCAATATTGCTTTCAATTTCATTGCTTCAATTGCATGGAGACGTCTAAATACATTTCAATGTGATTGCGCAATTTGATTGAAAGCGTTGCATCGCCGAACACTTTCAATGCAATTGACTCAATATTGATAAATCGTCCAATGCGATTGAAAAGTGCAAACAAGGAGATTGAACGATCAAGCGATTTTTTTTTTAAATGGTGTTTAAGTGGCGTGGCAGTCACGTTAATTTTTGGATAATTCCAAATATATGAGGGTTTGTGTGATAAAATTACAAAATTATAAGGAAGTTCATTAAAAGAAGACTGAAATATTGGCGGTGTCTCGGAGGGGCGATAAATTAGAACATAAAAAGTATTTCTTTTTTTTAAATTATTAAACTCTTTTAAATAGTCTTAGATTAGTGATACTCCCGCGTATACCAGTCGTTGGCGCGACCTCGCTAGAATTAATTTAATGTCTTAAATGGTCAATTTGGTTGAACCATGTAAATACGTGTGTGTGGCCATCTGTGTGGCGCCGGATTAATAATAGCGTCACTCCATTTCCTTCCGTGGATGTCGTAGAAGGCGACTGAGGAAATCAATTACCAGGAGACGGGCAGCAGCGTCTTCCTGAGATTCCAACCGCATACTGCGATCGTCAACCCGCCTGCCAAGCGTGGCGATCATGGCAAAACCCCTCATGGTGATGAAAACCACGAAGGAGGCCTATGTCCTGCATTGGGCGTCAAATGGCTGATGGTGATGATGATGTAAATACATTTTTGCGTTCAATGTTTAATGTTCAATGCTTTACTATAGAATTGCTTTAATTTGATTGAACCGTTTAATATCGCCTTAAGTAAGCGTTAATTTGTATATCTACACTCATGTCGTAAGATTCGAATTATGATCTTAAAAGTTGATATATAGGTACATAAGGCTTAGTGTTATTTCACAGACAACTGTAAAACTTAAAAAATAAATTAGGATACAAATTTTACATTTATGAGAATTGCTGCCAACCTGTATCGTAACATTACTTTTTTTGTTATTACGATACACTTCCGGATAAAATTCTCCTTGCTGATACACGTCCGGTCAAAATTCTCCTTGCAGTAAACTATTCTGTGAATTTTTGGTCTGATTCACCCACACTGGGCACAGGCCTGTATGTACGTATGACTCCTTTGCCTACCCCAAAAAAAAAAAACAAAATGCGGACTTGCACAGTTTGGATTTGTTTTGCCGCCATTATTAGTTTCTTGTTTACTTTAGTAACATTTGTAAATGAGTGAAGATAAAGTAGTGTATGCAATTGCATATAAAACAATATTAGAATACTCGTCTGATACTATTATCATACGAGGCGAAGCCTAGATAAACCCACACACGTATTCTAAGATTCGCTCTCATATGACAGTTGCATAAACTACTAATCTCAAACTGCGCAATGTGTTACGCGGCACTGGTGCCATCTAGCAGCGCCAGTCAAGACGATCGGAGTAATGGCTACTTTGTCCTACTCAACGACATATTAACTAATTGCACACGACACATAATTAGAGAGTTACATCCCTCGTCAAGGTGACATGTAGCTACTACCGAATTGAAAGACTTTATTGACGTCAAAAACCCTTTTATTGACTTAATAGTTTAAAGGATATCATAAACTGACCTAAGCTAGCTTGACTGCGGGTTGAAGGTTAAGTCACAAACGGAAAACTCTGTGCAGAGCAATTTCGAACGAGAAAGTTGTCCACTTTATTCCGTTTGAACCGACACTGGAGGCCAATAGATTTTCAGGACTTTTTTTAATTAGTCCGGTCTAGACTTTACTTAGCTCGTTCGCTTTCAGGGTAAATTATTGGTATACTCGAGTGTATTGGATGAAGCTGGAAAGGATATCTACAAATGACAATGGTGTATGTACAATCGACAGCTTATCGACCGCAACTTGCGTGTTCTTTAATCAGGTGAATTTGTTCACTGCAACGTTGATCAGAACTCTGCATTATTAAGAGTTCATGTTGCTTAAACCAACTAAGGTGAGATAATAGTGTAGGTGCTAGGTAATGTAAAAAAGATGGGGGGCAATACCCTCAAATAAAATTAAATGCGAGACGCCATCTCCCCACGTAAATAATAATATAAAACATAACCTGAAGGGTTGTCAATTTTCTGAAAATTTATTGGCCAAAGAAAAAAGTCGTGATCGTCTAGTTAAGTATTAAAGACCCATACGTTGTGTTGAGAAATGATAAAGACGAAAATCAAACAAAGACAAAGAAAGTAAATAATAATTCGCATTTAAATAAAGAAAACATGCAACTTAGCTTGAGTCAGTAATCGTAAACGCCCAAAGAAGACAAGCATCAAGACTCGATTAGGCTCTATGTCCGCAACTGGTGAGGCAGTGAGCACCGCAATCCTTTTGTGTTCACTTTACAGTAATCCGACATAAAAAAACATACACCAGGCACTTCAGCTGACTAGTAGAAATTAAAGTTTTCACTAGACGCATCTCTTCTTCAACCTATAGTCACCGGAGCCATGCTGAGTACAGGTCTCTTCCAATGCACGCCTTTTTTTTGGGCTTTTCGTGTGCAGTCTTTACCTGCCACTTTGACCAGGTCATCCATCCATCTCGTTGGTTGCCTTCCCAAACGTTTGCGTCCATCTCTAAATCCCTAGACTAGAACCTTATTATGTCCATATTGTCTATCTACCCATATTATCTAGAGTTAAATATAAGGGCTTTAACTAGCAAAGTAACTTTGTAACTTTTAACATTTCGGTTGGAATTTTAAGCCAATATGGCCGCTTGTGGCCTCCCAAAAGCGAACCGTAAAAAAATCTCAAACTGCTGAAAAATCAGAGAAGCCAATGAATCCGTCGCAGAATTTGGAAACAAACTTTGTCTAGGTGGGTCGCCGGTATTAGCCCAGTGTGTTCGGAGCTGAAAAACTTTGTTCATATCCGGTAATGGAAGAAACGACCTGACAATAGGAACACATAGAAAGACTGTCGCATCACCGCCGCATTTGCGTCATAAGCAAGATATAGTTCATCAGTCGGTTGACAATGACAGACGGTGAAAAGAGAAAACTAGTGGTCGCAGAAGCGAACAGAGCTAAAATTATTATTAATAATAATAATAATAATAACTTCCACACAACACATTCACTCGTCCAGGTCCCAAACTAAGATACCCTGTGCGATGGTAACCAGGCAAGGATATCACATACAGGTAAACACACCCAGACTGAGGCCGTTCATACAAATGTACGGCGGCCCCCAGTGGAAATCGAACCCACGACCTCCGGCATCCAATTCAAGCGAACTAATGCGACCGCAGCGCCAGTGACAACTGTCATGCACGACGACGGATTGTAGATGCACTGTACTTCGTAAACAATAGTTAGATGACATGTGAGAGGTCCCGGGTTCGAATCCCGGCTGGGGACAAAAAAACCCCAGGTCTTGGATGTTTACATGTTTGTGATGTCGTTGTTTCTGGTTCTTACGACACAGGGTATCCTAGTGTGGGGCCAGAAGCAATGTATGTGCCTGTACGTAAATGTTTATGTTTATACCAGTGACAGGTCAGACTGACATTTATTTTTGTTTTACTCACGTACTTCGACCACATAGGGGATGTAGCTATTAGTAAAGCTTAGCCTAGCTAAAAAGTACCCAAAACTAGCGCTCGTGCATGCAGTGACTAAAACGAATGAGCTCTGTCAGGATCATGGCAAGTAGCAAACTCTGATCTTTGCCTACCTCTCCGGGATACATAACATAACATAAACTCACGCCTGTATCCCAGAGGGGTAGGCAGAGACCAGGGAGTGCCACTTGCTACGATCCTGACAGATCACTTTCGCTTCCTCAACATTCATTAGTCGTTGCATGCACGCACGCCGGTTTCGGGTACTCTCCGGGATACATGCGCGAGTTTATGTATTTTTTAATAACAAAACAAGGTATAATTACAAAGGTTTTATGGAGCAGCCATTCTGCGTATTTAATATCGACACAGAGTAATAGATAGGTCCACTGTTTCAGTTGAAATCAATAGAGCGACGAGTTGGCTTTTTTGCGGAAACTTCAGGAAATTGGCGGGTTTTTCAGTTGAATACCGCGTATGTGTTCAGGCTAGAAAGTTTGTTTCCGTCGCGAAAACAATTTTAAGCCTTTACTAGGTGTGTGTGTTTAGGCTAGGAAGTTGTTTTCGTCGTCAAAAATATTTTTAGGCTTTACTCGCTGCGCTGCCGACTGTACTTAAATGAGATTTTGAGTAGAAGTTTTTTTAAGCATCACCGATAAGCTGAAGCAGAGGATAACTACTTCGGCGTCACCAATCCATGATGAAAGAAAGGAAGAAAGAAAGACATAATATATTATACCATCAAGACACATCACAGAAACAAAATAAACAGATGCTGCCTTGATGCTGGCAAACGTGGCGTAGGATGCCCACCAGCTGGCTGGACCGACGAACTGAGGCAGATTGCTGGCAGCGGCTGGACGGGAATGGCCGAGGATAGAAGGAGACGGCGTGGCTTGGGAGAGGCCTACGTCCAGCAGTGGACAAATACGGGCTGATTGATTGGTGGAATCCATTGATGGTCCAGTTTCGTTCACTGTTCTGAACAAGAGTGCTTAAGAAGTTTTTGCTTCAAAAATTATTAAGCAACACACATCATAAAATAGGTGTTTCAAAATGCATTACTCTTAAATGAATTTAAAATCTGAAAACGCTTTATACTTTTGAAGGTCCTATCTGGTCATTATGATTTTTTAAACTTTACCTGAATGCAGGCCGCTTCCAACCGATCTTTTTGGAAATCCATGGAGGAGGCCTATGTCCAGCAGTGGACTTCTTGTGGCTGAATGATGATGATAATGATGATGATGAAACTTTACCTGGGACAAGTTAGCATTATGCCAAAAACTGCCATTTTTGGCGTTAATGATATCTAGTCCTTGGTTTTTGCTTTAAGTTTACGGCCGTGGTTCCTAAAAATCATTATTAACGTAATTGAGAGATTGATCTGACCTGTAAAAATTTTTTTTTTCACTGCGTCAGTGAACCTCAAGGATCTCGCTAAAGGTGCCTCTACACAATCGCCAATGACCGGTGATTACCCATGGGCACGATCTTGTAGAGAGCCTAATCGCTTGTAATCGCCGATTATCGTCTATGATCGCCTAAATCTGTGAGTTGTTGTTTTTACGGTTGGCATGCACGCATCAAAGAGAATGGTGGGTAATTACATCTCTTCACACTTTCATTCATCATTCATTTTTCACTGTGGACACTTCAGAAGTGTCTGTCCACATGATCGCCGATCATTCATTCACCGGTGGCGGACAGCGGAGCATTACACATGTTTGTTGGTTTTTTTCAATGTACGTTATTTCATTTTTGTGATAAAGATTCATAATCTTTTTTGTATAGATAACATCCACCACCTTCTTCGCATCCATTTCTTTTTCATCAGTCTTTTCTTAGAAACCAACTACCTGATAAATCATCATCATCATGATCAGTCATTTGACGCCCACTGCAGGACACCGGCCTCCTTCGTGGTTTTCATAACCATGAGCCATGATAACCATTAGCCTAATTATAAATGCAGGTTAAACTAATATAACACATCTGAGACTGGTCTTGGTCCAGGGAGTTCAGCTTTCTGTTTCGCCTCCATGTAGCGACGAAACACAATCCCCTCTGGCCAGAGGCCCGGACTCCGCTTCTCAAGCTAGTAATTGAAGTCTGTACGATTTCAAAAGTTTAGATCGTTTAGACTCCAAGCGATCAATACATAAGATTGGGCAGTTTCTCTGAATAAGGACCTGTCTTGGATCATAATGATCGTATGCATAATAACTGCTACAGTTTCGACGTACATGTTGGACAGACGACGTGCTTGTGCCGATCATATGGGCAGCTGCACGATGATGGTGGCGATCATCGCCCATTTCGTGATCGCCCGTCATGACCGATACTGCCGAGGAGCCATAAAATACTAGAGCGTGAATCCCGATTCAGTGGTAACCACCGCAAACCACTGCATTTAGGCCGCGTGTTCCGCCCCCGCGCTGCGCACTCAATCAATCGGTGTGCACCTCATACCGTGGTTTATGTGGCCACGAACGTGGCAGGGTTCGCATTTGATGTGTTTAATACAGCTTTGATCGCATTTTCAAACATAAAAATAGTTTAAAACAAAAAAAATACAACACATAAAACATTGTGTTTCAACCCCCTTCTATTAAACATGCCAACACTGTGCGTCAACTTGTCCTACTTTTTCATCCACGATTTTTCAATATCGAGAACTTCAATTGACGAAATTCATATGGGACCAGATGGGCGAAAGAGTTTTGTCAGGATCGTAGCAAGTGACAAACCCTGGTCTCTGCCTACCCTTCCGGGATACAGGCATGAGTTTATGTTGTGTTATATGGGACTCCTTAACCCCTGAACTGCCCTCGTGGAATGCAACGTATAGGTGGCCCATACTAAGTTGGGCGCAGATCTGTGACGAGTACCCCTTTTTTAACAAAATAAACATGTCATCAGATAGATAGTAATTATCTTTAAACATAAATAAAAAAAATGCATAGACGAACTTTCTTAGTTACTCTTTTTCCTTTCTTTGAAGTCGGTTAAAAATACAAACTCTTGGGTCGAACCTACGGTCCTCGTGTCAGTAAGCACGCAACGACTCATCCAGGAAAAATATATAACAAAATAACACTTTGGGAATATCCGCGATGATCCTTTCCTTATTGAATACACGCCACATATTGACTTGCATCCAAAGCATAAGGCTGTTTGAGACTGATCTGTTTTTTTTTAAAGGAAATAAAACAAATTGCGTGTTAATTTGCTGAAAGTGAACATGGATTTTATTATCGCATTTGAAGTTTACAAAAATTTATGGTGGGTTTATGATAGAGTCACAGAAAATTTGTACTTATAGCACTGTTAGTGTTAGAAAGGAACTGGATAAATAAAATTAATGGTAAATACATCGCGATTATGTATTAGGTAAATAATTCAGTATTATTATTTAATAATATTAGTCTCTCTATCACACAATAGGGATGGCTTTATTGTAAAAGTGAGAAAAATACTTGTCCAGTCCCTTTCTTTAATTAACAGTGTTAAATGTCTTATTAATTGTGGTGACGGTTAACTAACACCTATTGTAAACAAAACAACTTTAAAATCCTATTTAAATTGTCCTCAGCACGGGTTAGTGCAACAAAAAGAATATATTAAAATTACTGCTCACTGATAATTTAATGATCACCAAAATAAACAGCCTAATTAACACAGCGTGCCCACAGTGGATTGGCAATTTCAATTTCAACACCTCAGGTACTTGGTTTAGATAAATCCTTCCCAAAATAAATTAATGCTACCCAAAACAGACAAGTGCTGACCCACGTTCATAATTTACACAATTTAATTCCGTGTGGCACCGGATTAAGAATAGCGTCACTCCATTTCCTTCCGTGGATGTCGTAGAAGTCGACTAAGGAAATCAATTACCAGGAGGCGGGCAGCAGTGTCTTCCTAAGATTCCAACCACATACTGCGATCGCCAACCCGCCTGCCAAGCGTGGCGATTATGGCAGAACCCCTCATGGTTATGAAAACCACGAAGGAGGCCTATGTCCTGCAGTGGGCGTCAAATGGCTGATGATGATGACGATACTTTTATTGGACTTGCATAAAAAAATCGTACAACGCGGCGGACTTCATGCCATAAGAATTTTCTACCAGTCAACTGCACGAGGTAGAGAAAAGATTCGGAAAGCGTTTAGAAAAAAGTTAAAGTAAAATTTAAAAAAAATACAATTTAAAATGAGTGAGGAGGTTAAGGTGTAATTAAAGAAACTTACACATTAATATACACTTACATATATAATACACGCTAACCGTGAAGGAAAACATCGTGAGGAAACCCGCTGCTTGATTGTCACCGCACAACCTACGTGCTACCTACGTCTTTTCTGTGGGCTAGGCCGACTAAGCTGTCAGGATGGTATAGGTGTTGAGTCCCTTCACCCATCTAGTGTGAGTGAAGATGCCACTGGACGCTGTATAAATCATCTCATTACGTAGATGCAAAGGCCATTTTTTTTTAAGTAATACTATATATTAAAATTAGAATATAAGGCTATACGCCTATATCACTATAAAATAAGTTTTCATGCAAGCCATTTTAAATCTCACAAGTTCAGCCACGTCGCGTTGAATTTTGTTCGTTTCCGTTCTTTTTGATGAACCCAGCCTTAGTGGTAACGGCTTTTCTTCCTCGTGGGGCACATCCTATGACAAAAGGCAGCGAAGAAATGGACACATAATATTATTATTCTACGGGACCCCTTATTGCCTTTTAGTGCTGAGCCGTATTTAACGGAACGGTTATTTATTATAACGTAACTAGTAAAAAAATAACAGAATGTATTAATGATCAGGCGCACAATGGCTCACTTATCATCATAGTTTTTTTGCTTTAAACTGTATCTGAGTGCAAACCGAGATGAACCGGTAGCATTCCGAATTTGAATTATATTAGAACTCTTTATTTTATGCACCAGAAAATAATATACTAGCAAATTAATTCACATTTTGCATGTCATGTTATGGAGGCTACAGAAAAAAGACAACAGGTATTTGTACCCATCATAACATAAGTTTTTAACGTGTTTTTTCTTTGTGTACAAAAGTCCCTAAACTAAATAAAGATTAAAAAAAAAAAAAAAAAAAAAAACGTGTTTTTTTTTGTAGCACATCATATCATAAAATACTCTCTACTAACAAGAATAGTTTCGCCTAGTATTTTTGCTTATTTTATTATTGCATAGTATTTCCTGCCTCTACTGCCTTTTGCAACGTACCTACTTGAAGTACCCCTTTTATGGGAGAGGAGTCTACGGAGGCGTTTGGGTCATTCCATAGCAATACAATAGTCATTTTACGGCTTGGTGAAAGATGATGCATGCTTTACTATGTTACAGTTCCTTGTACGAGACGAAACTCTATGGAAGGAGTTACTTAGCCGCTGCTCTCGACGGTAATATTGTGAAATTGCCTTACAAATAACACGTATATTTCGCTCCATTCATGGTCTTGCAATTAACACGTTTGACTACTAAAACAGAGGTCGTGGGTTCAATTCCTATTAGAGGCTGCTGTGCTTGATTTGTACGAGTGGCCTCAGCCTGGGTATGTTTCCATATTTGTGGTGTCTTTGTTTGGTTATCATAGCATACCTATACTATCTTAGTGTGGGACCAGCCCCTATACTACGCGCACCACATCCTGATTAAAATCCTGAAATTCCATACTAATTTGACAGACGATTTGAATCGCTTAGGATTTGGTGCGCATAATTAGGCCCCAGGACAGGTAATTGTGTTGTGTGGAAGTAATTATTCAGCTTTGATCTGGATGTAAACATTTTTTTTAAATACTATCAAAGTCAAAGTGGATGCAAATCACGGGGGACCGTGAGAGGTGGCATTTGGGGGGAAAGTGTTATACCCAGCATTGGGCAGCAGTGGGCAGCGGTGGGCTGATGATGATGATGATGATGACAAAATAAATTGATAGTAGTGGTTAGTATTTCTTGAATTAATGAGATGAATGAATAACCTCTCGGTTAAGCAATCTATAAGCAAATCGTCGTTATTACCTCCGGTATTTTAACGATTTCTATCGATTTGTACCTGGCCGGACTTTTCCGACAAAAACCCAGTTTGTAAGTTTATCCGGTGTTAAGTTAATAATTATTTCTATCAAGGTTTGTTCAGATATAGACCAAAGCTGAATGAAACGAAACAAACAGTGCTTTATCGCTTTGAGAAAATCTGGTCGGCTGGTCTTCTAAATGCATATTGTTCAATAGATAATGATTTAATGACACTTGAAAGAGGATGCAGTGAATAGAATTGAGAAAGTAATGTTGCGTTGGTTTGGACATGTGGAGAGTTTGAAGGAAGAAAGATTGACCAAACAAATATATCTAGCGAATGTAGGTGGAAGGGCCGATGAGGGATGCCCCAGGTGGACATACTTCTACCAAATAGGGGATGTATTAGCAAAGGGCAAGATAAAAAGTACCCGAAATCGGCGTGCGTGCATGCAACGATTAATGCATGTTGAGGAAGCGAAAGTGCTCTGTCAGGATCGTGGCAAGTGGCAGTCCCTGGTCTCTGCCTACTCCTCTGGAATACAGGCGTGCGTGTATGTATGTATGTATGTTAATGATACTTCTGTACCAATTTCACTCCAATGTTAGAAACATTGCAACATGTGCAATCTTTATTTGTACAATCGTCAATTTTTATCTTTAGCTAAATGCACCATGTAGTTGTACATTGACTTCAAGAGTAGGACGGCTGTTCGTCAGTGTGATGAAATCACTGGGGAGGAGCAAAATATGTAGGGACTTTAAATGGGAAGGGCACGCGTAATAAACTGAGGTTTTCAGTAAGTTTAGAGCATAGCTTCAGGAATCCTGTCATGCAATGACAATAACTAAAATTTTTACACTAGAAATTTATTTCAACGTCAATAATTCACATTCTATTTGTTGAATGTTAATGTACAATTAGCCGTTGCCTTCGGCTTGAGTTTGTCGCGGAGAAAAGGGCAGCAAAAGAAACTTAGCGCTGAACATATTTTCGCAAATCATGTTAAGTACGTACATTATACTCCATTTCACGAACGAGTTCCCAAAGAAAATAGTCCATGTGCGCCCGTTGGTTAATGTGCGTGACCTGCAATAGCCACTGCTTAAGTAAACCTACCCTATGAAGCGGCCGCACGCATTGACCAACGAGATGCGAGTATTTTGTTCCCTAGGAGTTCGATTCGTGGAACGGAGTATAGTGGGTACGAATATTTAACAAAAAGATCCTATGAGTGCACTCAACTCCTGTTCTAACAAATATACCGAGCTTTTGCGAACACGATTTTTAGGGTTCTGTACCCAAAGGGTAAGGGGACACTGTTTTGACATTGGAAATGTCTTTTCACTCGCTCCAGTCCGATTTCATAAAAAAATGCGATCCCCTTACATCTCGGAGAGTTGTGCAGATATGATATGTGTTTTAAAAAAACACTCAAAAGACGCGTATTCACGAGAGCTCTAAGGTGCACGAAGAATTATTGGAGAAAATCAAAAACGAAAAATGTTATGGCCGAGAAACGAAGAATGATATTGAAAAATTGAGAAAGAATCCTCTGGACAATTTAGTCAGCTACAATTTGAGCCTAAAACAAAGACGATCGGGTTAAGGGTTGCCCTGTAGCCTAACCTTTCTGAAAAAAAGTCAGAACGATAAGTTTCACATGACATTTATGACTCGATTCATTTCCAATCTGCTCGATAGCCGTGTGAGGCGAAATCTGTGATTTTTTTATGGTGACTCTTGCATTTGCTTTCAGAAAACACAATTTGGCAGAGTCGTAGTGATGTTCTTCATTTTTATTTTTCTCGTTTTTATTTAAAACATTTTTGGTGTCACACGTTCTGTAGTAGAGTTGCCCAAAACCTTACGGTTCGCCTAGGGGCATTGGCAAAGTTTCTTCCCTTATCGTTGTAATTTTCTGGCAGGTAAAGGCGAAGGGGCTTGGCCTATTCCACACTGTTTTTCTGTGCACAAAATGAACTAAGACGTAGACTGACAAAAACACTCTTTAAGACTCACTCTTGTTGAGGAGTCAATATCTTGCTAGCCAATCTCCAAGGCGGTCGGTTGAACTTGACACAGCCCATTTCGCATCAGCGATCATGACTTAACGGGGCATCTCAAGCGGCAATTATCATACAAACGTATGCAAATTGCCTTTATTTGTGTCCTCCCCATTAACATTAATAAAAACCTCTTTGGTCTTGTGGTTAAATGTACAAGATATAAAATGTATAGTCCTGTTTTATTCAAGGGAAAGTTATTGGTGCTAAATAGTGAAACAAAAAGTAACAAAATATATAATAGTCTACTTCATAATACATATTCAGGATGCAATAATCCTACCTGGAAGCAAAATTTTACCTAATCTGTACATTACAAAAATACAAACATACATAATATTATGACGTTACATTCATTCAACACAATTACTTGTAAGTGACACCTTCTTGTATGGTGACCAGAGAAAGATATCACAAATATAATAATTATATAAAGCACACACAAACTGCAGCCATTTGTATAAACCATCTACGTTGGTCCCCATTGCGAATTGAACCTACGACGACTTTTGGCATGGCAATTAAACGTATTAGCGCTAGACCAACGCGGCAGTCACATTTATAATATTAGAACGATGTGACCAAGATTCTATCGAGACTGGCTGGGCCCGGTAAAAACCTTTAGGGTTGTTCCACTTTTGAATAATTCAAAATGATAACAACTTTCCTCAGAGTGTGGCCACTGTAGGACGATAAAAGTGACGCGGGGCGTGAGGAGGTACTCTCAAATTGATTTATGCCTATGAAAATTGGCTACGGCCGCGATAGGAAATTAGTTTTATAGGGGCTTCTTACGAAATGCTTTCAATGTAGCTTCCATAACATGACTGTTCCATGTTAAAAACATTTATATTTTCTTCACCAATATAAAATTACACGTACACAAATACTCACACATGCTTTTAGAATACGTTTTCTGAACGCGTGTGTGAGTGAAAACGGATTGGCGTTTACATAAATCAAAGAAACAATGTTCAAAAAATTAAATGTAACCTAGTAAGTAACTAAGAAACATTTTTTCTCAATGTCCAACTTGCTCTTTCTTGACTACAAATAAGTGGCCATGTATCAGATTATAATTTACGTACCGATTGCATGTAACGCCGTTGAATTCTCTAAATAAACAAAATAAAATAAAAACTGTTGTGAAGTGTTGCAGGACAAACGATTCCCCTATTTTAGACCGAGATTTTCAACACTCCAGCAAGAATTATGTCGAGGCCATCCCGCTATCTCACTTTCGCTCGCGGTAACGACTCCAGGGCCGAGTTTCATAAAACTACAATTCGTAGTGTATGACGACAATTCGAGGTACATTGTGTGTGGCGCCGGATTAAGAATAGCGTCACTCCATTTCCTCCCGTGGATGTCGTAGAAGGCGAGTAAGGAAATAAATTACCAGAGGATGGGCGGCAGCGTCTTCCTGAGATTCCAACAACATACTGCGATCGCCGGCCCGCCTGCCAAGCGTGGCGTTTATGGCAAAACCCCTCATGGTTATGAAAACCAGCCTATGTCCTGTAGTGTACGTCAAATGGCTGATGATGAGGTACATTGCGTAGCAGAGTCGTTGTGTTAATTCGAATTGTCATAGTAAACCATGAATTGCAGTTTTACGAAACAGGCCCCAGGTTGTAAATTTGCGGTTGTAAATGTTATGTTTATACGACAGTTTAGTCATAACTAGGGCTACTTTCGCGTCCGGTAAAAGTTATCAATACTCGTATACGACCAGCTTATACGACAAAAAACGTCTTTGTGACTATTAAAGACCACCCATAAAGTATGTCACATGTTAAACGGGGGGAAGAGGGGGTCGACAAAGTGTGACATTATGTGACAACGGGTGGGAAGGGTCCTAAGTTTCGTGACGTCACATTTCAACACATATTTTTATCAAATGTTTGATATGATGTTTATAATATTAAAATTAATTTGAATGGCTCTAAAACTAATTTAGGAACTGCTGTTTTAATAAATTAATTTCATTTCTAGATGTAAAATTGCGAATATTGTGACGTTACACTAGAAAGTGCGGGGGGGGTCTCACAAATGTGACCAACAGTGACAAGGACGGGGAAGGGGTATAAAAATCACGAAATTAGTGTGGCATACTTTATGGATGACTTCTTATGCGACACAGAATTGTTAATTGGATTCCACTGCAGGGCACAAGCCTTCTCTCAGAGAGATGTACGGATTGAATCACCACGCATGCCCACCGCGGATGACGAGGAACAACTCACTAACTCGGTTTCGGTTTTCTTCATAGTGAGTACTTCGTAGTACAAGCTTACATTGGTAAGAAACATAAAAATAAGTCATTAGTAAAATCCGGGATTCGAACCCACGACGTTTCCAATGTGAGGCCAGCATTTTACACAGATGCTACCACCGCTTGTGTAACTGTACGTATGTTTTCAGCAAATTTTTACTTGACCCAAGTAATAATATTATATTCTTTTGTACAGTACAGACCTATGAATGTTAGGATCTCATATTAGATATTTGGATTTCTAAACAGGGTGTTAAAATAATATTATCATTAACAACCCTTCTAATTACTTGCGACCCAATCCATTATTATCGTTTCACAAAACGACGGCTGTCTTTACCAAAATAAATCATCTACACTTTAAGGGTAGCCGACAATTAAAGTTAAAGAAATATTCCCGGCCAGGGTTGCCAGAGCCCAAAGTTGGGGAAAGTTTAAATGGTTTTACACCTTTTACAACGGCAAGCGATTTGTAATTACCCTTTTTAGGAGTTTCGGCATTTAAATTGCTAAGCGCACCGGGGGCTAAAAGGATTTTTCGTGTCCGCCTGATATTACATCCATTTTTCGGGGGACCAGGATAATCGGTTCTTGGCTTCTCAACCATTAATTAGCTCATTTCTAACGAGGTACCTAGGTACTTAAAGGACCATTCTAAAATTAACTAAAATATCTCTATGTGAAATGGACAAGATGGAAATAGATAGATAGACAACACTTTATTGTACATAAAATAGAAATGGAAACCGTTTATTTAAAAAACCGGCCAAGTGCGAGTCGGACTCGCGCATGAAGAGTTCTGTACCATTATCTATACAACATTAGACAAAGATCGAATCTGAGAACAGCGCCATCTACAGAAACCAACAAGAAGCGTTTAACATTGACATTTAACGACATAACGTCGGCGCTGTGAAGGTTACATAGATGGCCTCTAGATGGCAAGCGCCGTCTTAGGCTTTTGTTGTATGGAAGTCCCCCCTTAAATATTTCATTATAGTAAAACGTAATAAATAATTTGAATCTCTTTACAGTAGCAGTACCCAGTTGCAATTTATGATAACCCTACAGCGCATGGATCAAATAAACCCACCGAATTAGGAGAGGCGCTCGAAAAAACTTGACAAAAAAAGGGGACCATTCAGTAATGGTTCACGTGTGAAAATGATTCATGTTGTATCACAGAACAGCATAGAAATCCTAACCTTCACATTGATCTGCATGGCAGATAATGTCAAAATGTTGCAATGTGACATAATAATGATGTCAAAATGTAACAATGTGGCTCGGTAAAGCCTGGAATATATGATTCACTTTGTCATGTATCCCGGGCTGTACCGAGCCACATTGTTACATTTTGACATAATTACTATGTCACAAAAGTGTTTTGTCTAAAAAAAAATAGATAGGAGTTATTGCCAGATCATAGTGGAACTTAGGGCCGGTTTCTGAATTGAGAAATTAACTAAGTAAATACTTAAGTAACGGCCTGTCACCCTCTTTTCTGAGAAATTCGAAGAGACAGCACTACAGTTAACCATTTACATAGCGAAATTCTCAATTCAAACACTGGCCCACTCAAGTAACTGATTATCATAATATCTCCAAAATTATTCGAACCAAGAAACAAAAACATTTTTTGAGTTTTTGGGGTTCCGTACCCAACGATGCCCAACGGGACCCTATTATTCTGCCTCCGCTATCTCTCTGTCAGTCCGTCTGGCCGTCCGTTTGACCTTTAAAGGACTCTATCTTTGGAACTGTAACAGGTGGCTAATTGAAATTTTAACAGAATATGTGTTACTACGGCGGATTACCTGACAAATAATAAAATTTTAAAAATTATTAACAATAAGGGGGTCTCCCTACAACCAACGTGTTTTTTGCCGTTGTTTTGTTTATGCTTTATCGTAAAAACGGTAATATATACAGGCATCAAACTTGGCGTGATTGTGGGAATTATTATAATATATATTAAATTCTAATGACAAATAATAAAAAACGGCCAAACCCGAGTACGGAACCTTCGGTGCGTGAGTCCGACTCGCACTTGGCCCGTTTTTTGTTAACAGATTTGACGTTCATTACGTTGACATTTTCAGTCCCATTTATTAAAAGTCGATAGCACTAAAACACTCTTATGGCGGGGTTAAAACAGGTGTATGAGAGGAATTTCCGTTATTAACTGGATTTCATCATCATCATCATCATCATTCAGCCACAAGAAGTCCACTGCTGGACATAGGCCTCCTCCATGGATTTCCAAAAAGACCGGTTGGAAGCGGCCTGCATCCAGCGTCTTCCTGCCACTTGGATGAGGTCATCTGTCCATCTTGTGGCTGGTCGTCCTACGCTGCGCTTGCCGATATGTGGTCTCCATTCGAGAACTTTTCGGCCCCATCGGCCATCAGTTCTGCGTGCTATGTGCCCCGCCCACTGCCACTTCAACTCACTAATCCGCTGGGCTATGTCGACGACTTTCGTTCGTCTACGAATCTCAACTTTGCGGTGATAATAGATCTAACTGGATTTAACTCCACTTTAAGAGTGTTTTAGTGGAAACTGTTTTTTTATAAATTAGACTGTTTGTTTTTATAACCACTTGGAACTTTAGTAACTTTAAATTTAAATTTAACTAAACGATAAAAATATATTAGCATTCATCATCATCTTCAATCCACTGCTGCCCATTGCTGGATGAAGCTTTTCCCCCCCCCCCCAAATGCCATCTCTCACGGCACCATAAATGTATAGGAAAGAGAGGAAGCTTTTGTATTCTTCTATTTTATACACTCGCATCGTTTGTCACATACGGAGTACAGTCACATCCGTCCAGCGATTGTCTGCGTAACACATGCTAGATGGTTAGAATCGCTTTTAATTCTTTTTTCAAATGCTGTTTTTTTTTTAATTTGCAGTCATGACCTACGCACAAAAACTTTAGGTTTTTATTTCTTTTTTGTGTCAAATGATTTAGTTTTTTTTTATTTCCAGGTAGGATTGATTGGTTGACGTTCTGTGAAAATACATGCAGCTAAGTGAACTTTTTGGATTAATAATTCTAATTAATTCGTAACAAAGTTACCAGTCTGTGAAGAAAAACTTCGTAAAGAATCTGCCAAAAATCTTCACGACGTAAAGCTTTTGCGTAGCTGTTGTTTTTCTTCACAAATAAATAACATCTCTCGCGACAATATTACAGTAATTCCAGCCAGATCGAGGCAGACTTACAAGACAATATCGCAATACAATATTGTCGTTTCTAATTGCGATCGCTAACAAAACAAAACAAAAGAACAGGCCTATTTCCACAGAAAAATATCAGCCCTTCGCGGCCCCAACATTCCCCCAGGCGCTGTGACAATGTGACGTCATTTCGTGACGTCATTTATTGTCTTTCCGACAAAGGCGAGGTCGTTTTTCTCTCAAAGAAATTCTCTTGCAGCTAGGTAGCCTTTTCCACTATTTTTCCGGGCAAGGCCATGTTTGGCCCATGGCTCCCGGTAACATTCTTAAAGTGACTTGCGGCAAGTCCCTGGATACATAAGTAAATAGCATTACATAACACAAAACTGACGCCTGTATCCCGGAGGGGTCCGCAGAGACCCGGGTCTGCCACTTGCCCCGATCCTGACCGATCTCTTTCGCTTTATCAACATTCATTAGTCGTTGCATGCACGCACGCCGGTTTCGGGTACTTTAGATCTTGCCCTTTGCTAATACATCCCCTATTTGGTCAAAGTAGGTCCGTAAGTAAATAGATAAATACTTATTCAGGGATAAATTAATAAATAGCTTCTCCTTAGCGTGTCGATGCATCGTAGTGAAAGGATCTGCCAATTAGCATTTGGGACTCACTGATTGATGCCCAGGCTGCGCCAGATGTACGGGCTCAGTTCAGTAAGTACATTCGACAGCAGGTCAACATTTACATTTTTATTACAATATCGTTCGTAGCGTAACTGATTAGAGTGTACGTATGGTCGAGTGTACGTCGTTCGCGGAGGCTACTTCCATGCAGAAGAACGCGAGTTACTAATATAGCTCGAAGAATTGTTCAGTTGAAGTGGCAGTAGGTGGGGCACATAGC
Source organism: Yponomeuta cagnagella (assembly GCA_947310995.1). Classification (NCBI taxonomy): domain Eukaryota; kingdom Metazoa; phylum Arthropoda; class Insecta; order Lepidoptera; family Yponomeutidae; genus Yponomeuta; species Yponomeuta cagnagella. The sequence continues at coordinate 7,298,577 of OX371293.1, forward strand.
TCGGAGAACTGATGGCCGTTGGGACGAAAAAGTTCTGACCTGGCGACCGCGGACCGGACGACGCAGCGAGGGCAGGCCCCGCGCCAGATGGTCTGACGACCTGGTTACGGTGGCGGGGAGCCGCTGGATGCGGGCGGCACAAGACCGGGAAGCTTGGAAAACTATGAAGGAGGTCTATGTTCTGCAGTGGGCGTCAAACGGCTGATGATGATGATGATGACATTGGACGATAACCAGCCCTGTCTGGCCCTGGTGGCCGTTGTAAGAAAAAACAGCCAAGTGTGAGTCGGAAATGTACAATAAAATTAGTTACAAAGGCACAAGACAGGGAAGCTTGAAAACCCATGAGGGAGGTCCTGCAGTGGGCGTCAAATGGCTGATGATGATGATGTAGTCGTAAAGGTAGTCGGGAAGACTTTGCGATAGACATGTAAGAGGCATCATTCTTTAATTACTAGCTGAGTCGGCAAACGTTGTTTTTCCATATTAATTAACCTACGACCTATTCTCAGACCTACCAAATATATACTAAAAGTTCGAGTCGAGGAGTTCGATAACAAACACTGTGAAACGAGATTTTTATGTATTAGATTTGGTTATTTGACTAAACTGAAGTCCGTACATTATTAAGCCGCCTACCTTGTCCTCCTTCAAGACCTGAATATCCTAAAAATTATTATCCTGGATATTCCTCGCGCCATTGAACTGATATTTGAGTGTGATGAACAGCATCAACTTCAGCTGTTTGCCGGTAAGCCCTTACATACATGTACTCTCGGCTCAGGAATTGCTGGGGTTCGAGATTGATTTAAGCCAGACAGATTCGAATACTGAATTTCTCCACCACCGCCGCGCGGTAAACTCGTTCCATCCCGCGTCCCCCGTCAATGAAACAACAGTCAAAGGCAGTGTTTAAGTAATTTTTCGGGCATTGTTACGAACATTTTTTTCCAAACGAACTTTGTTATTGTCGTGATTACCTTACAAACATGGTTTGGTTTTAATTCAATAATTATATACCGGATCGCAACGGAACTTTGTCAATATTAAATTTGTCAATAACATGTTTGTGCTGTTTGGCTAACAGTAAACATTTTGGAATACTAATTTTGTTTCAATAAACAACCAGTCGCATAACAATGCGATTAGAGTGTTGTGGACTGAAAGACGATATAGGGTATGAAATTCAGACTGGAATAATTAGTTGATTTAGACATATGAAGAAGGTGAATAAAGAAATGTGTTAATTAAGAAGACGTTAAAATTCCTTGGTTTATTGAGTGTGAAATTTCATGATTTGTAAAAAAAAATTGTTGACGGGGTGGTTGCCTAGTAGTGGACGGGGTGGTAGCCTAGTGGGTAGAACATTGGACTCGGAAGCGGGAGACCCAGGTTCGATTCCCAGTGCAGGCATGTACCTATGACTTTGTTTTCTAAGTTATGTCACAGAGGAAAAAAGGGTTATGTACATTTGTGAAGTTATCGTAGCAATACCACTCGCTAACCGTGAAGTAAAACATCGTGAGGAAACCTGGGTGTCTGAGCGATTGAAATCGCTAATCCGCGGTGGGCACGCGTGGTGATTAAGCCCATACTCTTTCTCTGAGAGAAGGCCTGTGCTCTACAGTGGGACGTATATGGGCTGCTTATGAAAAACAACATATAAATGTCTTTTAAACTTTAGCATACATATTTATTGTGAGTTGTTTTCATTGTTGATACTATTTATTTATGTATTTATTTAGTTTTAGGAAAGCCATTGACATTATATAACTTAAAGAAAGACAATCTCTAAATTTTCCGTTATTTTATAAAAAAATAAGTGGCACATATGTGTTTGTGTGTGAGTGAGTGAGAGCATGTGTGTGTAAACGTATGTAGTAGAGTATGAATGTAAACAAAAAAAATTGCATTAACACAGGATAATAATATCGCGGTAGGTCAAGATTCCAGGGTTAAAGGGGTCCGTTGCATTCTCTCGTTTGTATGACGTTGGCCGTAAAACGTTGCCTTTTTCGAGGCCTTTGCCCGTGGCTAGGGTTATTGTATTTCCTGCCAGAAATCACCATTTCTCATGTAAAATTTGAATTTCTATCACTTGTCCTGATCACAAACTAGGATGCCTGTGATATAATAACCAGACGAGGATATTAAAAACAATGAGAAGAAAAACATGGATTTGTACCATTTGTACCCATTTGTAATGTAGGCGAGGCGAGACTCTTTGAAGAATTAAGCTCTGAACTGCCCTCTCGAAATGGAACTTATAGGTGGCCCATACTACGTTGGACACCGATCTGTGTCGCGGCAGACGAGTGATTAATGCGCAATAAGTGAGTTTTTCTTTTCATTAATGGTGTAAGTAAAATCGAATTTTGAGATCCCCATTTCACGACGGAGGGGCCGGGCCTTCTTCTGGACTTTTTCCGCAAATTCCTGTCAGTTGGTAGCCCTGCCTGTGGTCGGTGAATTTTACCGCAGAGCTGGGCCGGCGCGATCGATTTGCATGTTGATTGCTTCGTTTTTGGAGTTTAATCAATGGCCGAAGTCAAGAAAGGATCGGAAGTCACCCAGAATTATACTTTTGCTTGAGGTCTAATTGTTGAAAATAAAGAAATATTTGCTTCGCAAGGCACATTAAGCTGTTGGTGCCGGCTGCCGTCGATAGATGGCAGTCGTTAAGCCAAGTCAGAGGCCTTAGGGCGGCTTGACAACTTCTGACAGTAGACGAGCCACTAGTCTACAAGCCTCCACCAATCCGGACTTGGCCCCCGTGGTGGAGTATGGCTTATACCTTGCTCAGGGAAGATACCCGTGCCCCTCGGTGGGGACATAATGGGTTGATGATGATGAAAGAAATATTGTAAAAGAGACTATTACACATAAAGCCAGAAAGCCCTTGGTTGTCGCTTTTGTATTTAAGAATATCATTAAGACACGCTATTGCTATTGTTTCTTAGCCAAAATGTTTTGTTCAAAGAGAAAACACCAAAGTTTTTAAAAATAAAATAAACTCTTACGCATAATTAATACAGGGCTATCTTAAAAATGCGGAATTTCTGAAACATGTCACACACTCTGTGGAACGGCATTAAACAAACGGTTTAAACAAATTAAGCAGGGCAGCTACCAGCCGGAATCTTCGTCACGATACAACTACCGATTGCCGCTGGACCCATGTGGTAGTAATGATAATATTTACGCACCTCTGGAGCCAGAGCTGACTTGACATTGGTACATGGCATCCCAGCCGGGATCTTAGTCACGAACTCACGAAACGACTACCGATTGCCGCTGGACCTAGGTGGTAGTCAAATGATAATTCACTCACCTCTGGAGCCAGTGCTGACTTGACATTGATACATGGCATCGTCATCCAGTGTCACTTCTCGGATATCCAGTGAGTAGTCACCTGTGGGGAGAAACCACATTAAATTTTCCCCCAAAGAGTATCAATAAGAGAAGAGATACATATTTATCTCTTCAGTAAATTTTTCGCAGCAAAAATACGACAACTTTTCAATAGAATCAGAAGAAGAAGAAAGAATTTTTTATACCTACCAGACACATCACAGAAACAAAATAAGCAGTTACATAACATGCACAACAACAGAAAGTAAACTAAACATACAACAGAAAACGAATAAATAAAACAGGACCACAATCAGTGCTTTTAGAAACAAAACGTGTTGCTTGCGCAAATATTTTCACAAGAAGATAAACAAAGATAAGCAAAAGACGAACGACAGAAAAAAAAAAGTTAGAACTAATAAGGAGGTTACAGACTTTTTGGCAGGCGCGATCACAAACAAACTGTAATTGATTTTGGCAGCATGCAAGTAGCATATATTTTTTGTACATATCTCGACAAAAAAAAACCGGCCAACTGCGTGTCGGGCCACGCGCAGTGTAGGGTTCCGTAGAAAGGGGGGTGTTTTATCAGCTTTACAGAACTAACAACTTGATCGAAGTAATTTTCTATGAATTTTATTCGAAATTTGGTCGCCTATTACTCGTTAACTTGTAAAGCCTACTAGCCTCGTGATAGTGTTTATTTTAAGTCCATTAAATGCGCTACTGCCCTAATTTTTTTTACGTTTCCACAATCAACCGTTTAGCCGAAAAAGGGAGGGGGGACGCCCTACTCTGACAAACATTAGCGCTTTAAAACTTAATATTTCGCAGACGGAACCCTAAATTGAAAAAAAATCCTATACCTACAATATTTTTAAACGACGAATACAACGATACCCCATACTATGGTGTAGGCGAGAAAAAAATTGCATCTCAAATTTATGTGTAGGACCCTAAAAAAATTATTTTAAGATTTTATTCTACCGTTTTGTCTGCGTAATAAATATGTACAGCTTTGCCAAATTTCAGCTCCGCAGTACTCATAGTCTCTGTGATAAGCCGCGGGAGTACTACGGAACCCTAACAACAAGAACAAACAAGTGGAGTGTTGTCGGTGCTTTTTTCTTCATTACAAAATCGACCCGAGAGCAGCTTAGATTACACTTATAGTATATAGACAATCAACAAACAGAATTTAAATTCTTTACGTTATTTAATTTCTGATTTAATTACTTTATCCTCCCGCTTCGTCGATATCCGAATCTTTTTAAACTTAATGATTTTTGAAGAGTTTGTGTACCTACTGTATTTCTAATGTTTCTATCTCCCCTCCCTCTGTATTTCTGTCTTTCACTATCTCTCTCCGTCTCTGTTGGGCGAGCTTCATACTACCTAGTAAGCTCGCCTTTGTACAAAATTTTTAGTGCAATAAAGAATTTTTCAATCAATCAATCAAAAGGCTTGTACCTTATGGTCAAACATTTGTATATGGTTTTGTATACCATGTCACGTTCGTTCCTGATTGCCGAGCTGTATTACATTACTGTCTATCTGATTTCTTTTTCCAATTACAAGCTTATCTCACCTTCCTCGTCACTCCCGATCATCTTGTATCGCTCGTACCCAGTCAGGTGTCTGTGGGTTCCCAGGCCAAAGTCATCCTTTGTCCACTGCAGCTGTCCGGCCTTGTTCTCGACCCTGCACGGTAGCGTCACCCTCGAGCCGACGACTGCGCTCTGGTGGAGATACGGATTATATTTTTAGGTTGTTTGGTAAAGTTAAGTTAGCCTTGTTCTCGTTGTTTTTTACGAGATGTTGTCACTTCAGAGCCGACGACTGTGGTCTAGAGAAGATGAAGTTTGATGATGTTTGGTTGTTGGGTTAGGCGTGGCTTAAGTTTTGCTAGATTGTTTGGTTAAGATAAGGTGGCCTTTTTTCCAGGCACTGTGTCTTTTAAACCGGAGCGTGCTTCAGTGAAGACAAAATAATAAAGTTAGGTGAGTAAAAGCACTATCAAGGTTGCTGTTGTTCTTTTAGATTGTGCTAGATTGTTTGTTACGTTAAGTCACCCTTGTTATCTGTTTTAATGGGCGTTATCAAATTCATAACTGAGCTCAAGTGAAGATGAGGTTGGTTGGTTAGGTTTCTAAGAAGACAACCAAAGAGAAATTGTGCTAAATTGTTTGGTTAAAATAAGTATGCCTTGTTGTCTATCAAACAGAGCATTGACACTTTCATATCTTTGACTGCGCTCTAATGGAGAGAGAATATGGATCAGAGTAGAATTGCAGTTACAGCTTACATAAGGCTTCTCATAGCAATATCACTAAAACGTACAAAAACTCACTCCTCGAAAGTTGCATCGAATAAGATTCGATAACAATTCGATATAATCGCATGCGTTTATTTAACTTTGGTGTTCAGATGAATTAGGTAAATATTTTTTTTACATTTGTCGGAAAAATAGTAGTTCAAACGATGCGCTTTTTATCTAAGTGTAAACAACAAGAGCGCAAGAAAAAAATTCACAGATTTCGTGCCTCACACGACTATCGAGCACATTAGAAATGAATCGAGTCATAAATGTCATGTCACGTAGGTTAGCTGGAAGAAAATACTACCTAGTATTAAGCTCGCCTTTGTACAAAATGAGTTTTTTAGTGCAATAAAGGATTTTTCAATGAATCAATCAATGTGAAAAATGTCGTTCTGACTTTTTGACTGTTTTCAAAAAGGTTAGGCTACAGGGCAAACCCTCAACCCGATCGCTTTTGCTTTAAATTCAAATTGTAGCTGTCCAGAGGACTTTTTCTCAAATTTTCATATCATTCTTCGTTTCCAAGATATCGAGCGCCAAAATTAAAAAAAAATCAAAAAAAATTGTTTTTTTTTACTATTTCAGCCATAACTTTTCTCGTTTTAGATTTGCTTGAATAATTCTGTTCACAGCTTACAGGTCTCATAAATATGCGTCTTTTGACCTTTCTTTAAATATCATATCTTCACAACTCTCCGAGATATAAGGGGATCGCACTTTTTCGAGAAATCGGAGCCTACACTGGAGCGAACGAAAAGACATTTCCAATGTCAAAAGCATAGAGGGTTTTATTCAAATTCAATACACAACTCTTTATTCCTATACAATGACAAAATTCAAGCGTTATTCCAAACATCGAAGTATACATATTGTGGTCTGTCTGTATAGACCCTCTTATCGAATCGAACAAGGAATGTTTAATATCGGCAGAGATTCTAAAGCGTACACACGACAACATATCGATCTGAACGTTGACAATCTGATCTCGACCCTACGTCTTTACGATAAGGATGGTCTCAGGTTCAAAACTTGAGCAGCTGTTGTCTGTGATCCTTTTGCATTGTCGAAGTGGTATTTTATATCGAAAAGTGCATTATTGTGGCCATTGTGCGAATATCCTTACGGTAAAAGCGGTTATTTGTGATATTCTGATATTAGTTTTCATATTGCATTTGATAGGGATTACGTGGAGGTAGCTGCTGCTTGGCTATGGTTTGAGTATGAAAAGATTACTTAGTTTACGTAATTGATATGTTAACGATTGTTAAGGGTTTCATACATCCGACGACTAAAAGTATAGCTTACAGGAAAGCTCATTTGTCTGACTGTCCAACTTTCTCCGAATCCAGAAAAGTTATTTTCTTTAGTTAGCTGGTCCAATTATGAATATATAAAATAAACATTTTTGTTTGTTACCCAGGTGCACTAAGTTCACCTTTGTATGAAAAGAAAAAGTGTACGTCAATAAGCCAAGAACAATTCAAGAGCTAAAGGATGAGATAATTCAGCACACTAACCTTCTCAGTCCTGACCTTGAAAATAACAATGGTTTTCAGTTGTTATTTTCAAGATCAGGACTGAGGAGGTTATCGACATTGAACCTCAATAATGCCTCAGCGTAATTAAAAATATAGATAGAGGTATGCCACCGAAGCCGTGGCGAGCACTTGGCCGATATTTTGTTTAACACATACCTAATTGTCATAGATCTTTCTAGTGTCACTCTATTTCATTCCGTGGATGTGTCGTAGGTAGAAGTAACTAACATAGTAACATAGTACACTGACATTCAGAATGTAAATTCTTTACGTTGAAATAAATTATTGATTTCTGATTTCTAAAGGCGAAGGAAATAAATTACGGGGAGACGGGCAGCAGTGTCTTCCTGAGATTCGAACCGTGTACTGCGATCGCCAACCCGCCTGCCAAGCGTGGCGATTGTGGCAAAACCCTTCATTTTTAGGGAAAACCATGAGGGAGGCCTATGCCCTGCAGTGGGCGTAAAATGGCTGATGATGGTGATCACGTAGATAATTCTCTGAAAACTTTTTGTTTTATTCACAATTAACATTGAGCGTTATGGTTAGGCCACCTCTAGATCTTTGACACTCGTTGTGGCAGGTTAAGCCTTTTCGGGTCCAGGCCGATAAAAAATATTCCTAGAAGGCCTTTGGTCACTTGAATGGAAGCTATGTAAACAAAAATCTGCATCAAATTTGATCAAAATTCGTTCGGCAGACGTTTCCGCATTGAGTGACAAATATCCAAACAATTTCCCGATATCAGTAGAATATTAAAACAGCTTTATACATTCAAAAGTCAAACCGTACCTGATCTTGAGGCTCGATGGCAAATTTCTGCTCCTTAGCGCTGACACGACTCAATAAAGTTAGACATAACACCAGCTTCATCAGATTGAACTCCATCTTTATCCTCAGCAAGAGGAATAATAAATTGGCCTTTCTACTGGTCACTTTAGATCTGTGCTTAGCTTTTATTTCCTTTGGATTTCCTCTTTCCAGTTTTTCTTTTGCTTCGTCGGCATTTGTTAGCTTAGTATCTTTATTAGTTGATTGTTTGGGTCCAGGATTGAAAATGCTTGCGGATTCATTTTCGAAAGCAGTTCTGTTTATTTTGGCATCGATTTCTGCTAATGCTGAGTCCATTTTCTGATTTTTCTGTTTATGATTAGGTTAACACACACAAGCGGGTCTCATGTCTGAGTAAAGATGTGTTGTTTTCGGGTGTCTGAAACAAAGGAATTTTGAGGTTATAAATATGTATTGTAATGTCTACACAACACAAATACTAGAGTTTTGGGGGTGACGATTTGTCCATTTAAAAGAAGTTATAATGACAGAAAGATAAATTGTTCACTTATCCGCGCAGGCACGATAAGTTTGCAATGAACGTAAGAACAACTTGTATTATTCATTATTTGTTAACTCGTCTGAGCTAAAGTCCGAAGAATTCTATGTCCCGACCCACGTCCCTCGTCGGGGAGACCCGAAATACGTCCTTGCAAAGATAAATCATTTCTTCAAGATATTTGTCGGGCATTATACAAACAAGTAAGATCTTAGACTAAATACATTATTTTGTACACGTGCCCCTGCGCGCCTGTGTAGACAAGCTCGGTACTGTTAGATCAATGAGGCCATTAAGTGCTGAAAAAACTTACACGAATTATAAGTCTGCAGGGCCTTGATTACATTGGCGCATTATAGTAGATTGACAGATACACAGTCGGGCACGTGACGTGTTCTTTCATATATAAAAAGGTTTGATACCTGGTAAGCGCTGCAATTTTGCAGTCTAAATGCAGTTGAAATGCAGTCCGTCTGTCTAGACCCTAAGGTAAATAATAAAAACGTGGACGCTATTTTTAACAGACTTCAAAAAAGGATTAGGTTATCAATTCGACGCATGTTTTTTTTGCTATGTTCTCGCATAGATCCGTGAAATCTTAACCAATGGCGACAATTCTTTTATTGTTTAATTGGGTATAACGTCCCATTGGCCCCGTTTTAATTTGGTGAAGATTTGATGAAGACTTTCAGAGATGGAGATCGGAACTCTTCAATGGACAGCAGTAAATACCTAATGGGTCCCATCCTTTAGTTATATCCGTTTTAAAGCAACGAATTATCTAGGGTAAATTATGGTGATAAGGGACTTGTTTATATTTCTCCCGCTCCGCAACTAAAAATTTAAAAATTAAAATAAACTAAATAATGCCGTCGATAGATGGCAGTCGTTAAGCCAAGTCAGAGGCCTTAGGGCGGCTTGACAACTTCTGACAGTAGACGAGCCACTAGTCTACAAGCCTCCACTAATCCGGACTTGGCCCCCGTGGTGGAGTATGGCCTATACCTTCCTCAGGGAAGAGACCCGTGCCCCTCGGTGGGGACATAATGGGTTGATGATGATGATGATGATGAAATAAGAAATAAAAACGGACCTCAAACAAAAAACAACAGCACCAAAAAGTTAGAACTAATTTAAAAGAATACCTTCAAATTAGATGTATGCATGCATGTAGGTATTGTAGAAGTATAATTTGTAGTCGTTGGCCAGTTTCATGACCAGGACATATTTTGCCTTTTAATGTATTTTGTTTTCTGGTGTGTAAAATAAAGTGTTCTAATCTAATCTAATCTAATCTATTTTGGGCACCGACTACAAATTATACTTCTACGTATACAATACCTACATGTAAAGACACCGTCTTGAAAAGTCACTTTGAGGTGCATCTAGTATAAGCTAGCTTTATTTTATGTACTTAAAAATCCGGTTCGATTTCATCGAGCTTAAATATCGTTTGCGGTTAGTACTACCAATATCCAGTGAAGATTGCTTCACTGGATATTGGTAGACTGGATATTTATATTGATAAATCTCTGCAATAAAGACTCTTTAGAACCTCAGACAGATCTTAAGATTTACTCTTCGGCAAAGGAAATGAACGACAAAAGAGAGCGCGTGTATATATAGCTTTCTTCCGTCTCGAAAGGAAGACGGAAATAGTCATCGTACTTAGCTAAAACTACAGAGTGACTTTGAATTCGTTCACAGTATTTGGAGCGAGTGTTCGTTTCATTGTGAAAAACAATTATTAATGATTCATCAGTAATGGCATAACATATTTGTAAATATTCGCAATTTCCGACCTTTCACTCTAAACTGTGAATCTATATTTTAAGTGGTAGAAAGTACCGTAACGTTAAAAAATGTTTTCTGACATGTTAAATGCTTAAGAGTCTGACGTTCGATATGCGCAAACAATTAAAAAAACAATTGAGTTGGCCGGGCGCGGAAATAGTTTTTTTTTTATTTTTACTACTTTTTGTCCTGCTATGCTTAAGTGAAGTAATTTTGCCTAAATAAAAAATATTTATTTACACAACTAGGGCCGTAAAATAAAGAAAGGCCGATATCGCAGAAGTTTAAGGCCCGAGCCGCGATAGAGTCATAAATATGCGATAGAGGGCTTTCTATTTTACAGTCCGTGTTGTGTACACAATTTTATGTCATCACTTGGCCTCAAAGTGGGTTTTCCCGTACGCGTAGCCTGCGGAAAAACCCGCTTTTTAGCCAGGTGTGGCATAAAAAGTTTTTAAGTTTTTATGCCACACCTGGCCAAAAAGCGTCTAGAAGAGCGATCAAATGTTGATCTCATGATAATCTCACGTCAAGCTAATTTCAGCCAATCACCTGCCGGTATTTTGAATTAATCTTAGATTAATCTCTTGTTACATTTGAACACTCTTTCAGAAACTGAGGCTAACTCATGGTTAAAATGTCCCCTTAAAATAAGGTGAACGAACTCAACAACAAAGTGATTCTTTAAGGGTTCCGTTTGTCCTTTTGACATACGGAACCGTAAAAAGTAAAAGTGCGCCGTAAAAATAGGAATTTGTTTTACGAACGGTAAAATTTTATTGAAGTACCTAGGCACTAAGCTCTTAAACCAGTCTCAACTCACAAAGACTTGTAGCAGTAGGTACTGATAAAAAGATAATGATCTGCCTATAATGTGCTGCTGCTAGTCAAGTTTGTGAATAAAAATAATTAAATAGAATTGGAATATGGCTGTTCAATTACTAGACTACGAGGTGAGTTAATCTGAGTGCAGAATTACCACGTTTGTTACTTGTGTCTATTATTGTTTTCCTGATAGAGCAAAAACAAAAAAAAAACTCTAAGAATCACGTTTCTTCTTGTACGGGGCGTCCGCTTAATTTTTCATTATTTATGAGCACCTTGCCATAGTATCATATATTCTGTGAAAATTACCCACTCAATACGGTTGATGATTAGAGTTATCCTTTAAAATAAAGGACTTTATCTCACCCAATAAAGCTCTTTCTAGGACAGACAGACCGAAAGATAAACAGAAAGACAGACATTCGGGTGGACAGACAGACGGACGTCGAGTTCTGAAACATTTTCTCCATTCTCCTATCTTCTCCTCTAGAATCCTAAAAATTCTCCAGAACCGAATAATGTGTCCGGTTAACAAAGTAATTCAGCAGAGCAGCCTATATACGTCCCACTGTAGGGCACAGGTCTTCTCTCATAGAGAGAGTATTAAGCCCATACTCTCTCCATGAGAGAAGGTCTGTGCCCTACAGTGGGACGTATATAGGCTGCTTATGTATGTATGTAACAAAGTAATTAAATTACTCTAGCGAGTTATGTAGGTACTTACTAACTAATGTTCCTCTCCGTTTCACTGTTTATATGAAACTATCGGGAGTTGTGACAAAAACGTTAACTTATGATAAATAAAGTTATTTCATATTTATATCACTGTAAGTCGTGACTTATGACCTAAGCACCTAGGTAGATACTGAGTTAGGTATTAAACATAATATACTTCGATGTAAATAGGGGGTCACCCTGTAGTGCTCGTGTTAAGGCGATATCGCGCACCACGACACGGACAGCGATAATATTTATGAAGTTTTCTGCTCGACCTAAGTCATTAATTCATATCATTTCAATTATTAAGCAGCAATCAATTTTTTTTTTAATTGATAGCTACAAAAATTATTTCTTTACACCTTTATAAACGTATGTATGTAATTTTATTTTCTATTCTTGCGTAAACCACATTTTTCAAAAGTATACCTTCTTATTATTATCATAAAAAATACAGGGTGACCGAGGGAGGGAGTAGCAAAATAAAGCTCTATTGGGTAGTTCTGCTGCATTAGTGTCTTCCTTTCTAAATGGAGCCACTCTTAATTGAACAGTTAAAACGCACCTCAGACACAATTTGCACCGTAGCCGGTAAAGCAAAGTATATAAAGACACCGGGTGATTCCTTGCCAAACGGAAAGTTGACACTTGATCACTTGTATATTGATACTAACTGATTCGGCAAACGTGGTCTTGACATATTAAGATAAGATAAAAAAGTATTTATTACCTCATCAGAAAAAAATACTTAAAACAAAGTAAGGCTTAACTAGTAAGGCTTAATAAGCCTGTTCTTAGATCTAACAAATAAATAGAAAAAAAAATCATAAAAATCGGTAAAGCCGTTTGGGAATAGTTCGATACCAAACACTGTGATACGAGATTTTTATATATTAGATTGAACCAATATAATTGTGCCAAGGGGTTTGAAAACAACCCAAAATAAAGTTCACTTATCTCACGATCTTAGCATTAAATGAAATTATTATTATTCAGATGTTTATTACTGCAAAAGAATTGATAACAAGCTTACAAAATGCATATTAATTCCTTAATGAGATTGAGGGTTAAGCAGACGACCCACCTAAAGTGCAAGTACATTATATCTTAGGCCTCGTGGTTACTTACAATCGAAGGGGACAAAGGCCAAGTAAGAGCCTGTTAATAAAATTTCTAAAAAAAACTGTAATCTTACTTCACGTGTTTTGAGTATAAACCGTCAACCTTTACATTTTTGTTGCAAAGTCGTGCTTAACGTAACTTATAAAAGTGCACGTAACTATGTAAAGGTTGATGTGCTGTCGAGTGTCGACATACTAAGAACTATTTTTTTAACTGGTTCCTTTCTTTTTTATAACATTTCTGTTGAAATATTTTCTTTGTTGTTTTTTTGTTTTGTTATTGTGGCGTGTGCACTGTTTTTATAATAAATGTCTTTTCTTCTTCTTCTTCTTCTTTCATTATTATTACATAATAATCAGCCTATACACGTCCCACTGTAGGGCACAGGCTTTCTCTCAAGGAGAGAGTATGGGCTTAGTCACCACGCGTGCCCACCGCGGATTGGCGATTTCAAGCGCTGAGTTATGTGAACACCTCAGACACTCAGGTTTTCTCACGATGTTTTCCTTCACCGTTAGCGAGCGGTATTGCTACTATAACCTCACAAATGTACATAGCTTAGAAAACAAACTCATAGGTACATGCCCGCACTGGGAATCGAACCTGGGTCTCTCGCTTCAGAGTCCAATGTTCTAGCCACTAGGCTACCACCGCCACGGGTATTATTATTATTATTTTGTTAATATTTAATTAACCTTTGGGACTTTCAGGTATTTTTTTGTATACACATACTTTCTTAATTTTTCTGTGTGACTTTGTGTTCAAAATAAATAAAGGATATTTTGCGTGACATCCAGAGAAGAACACCGTGTCACCACATCACGTAAAATAGTACAAAGTTTTTAATAACGCAGGAAGTAGCCCATTTGCATGTTCTAGGATATTGTAACTTTAATTACATTTTCATAGTGTATTACGTTGTTGGAATATAGCGTTTTTTATAGCGCTTCTGAGCTGTTGACTAATTAGTTCGTTTTGTTTAACGTAAGATTACTTATTTTAAATTACGTGCATTATTTCACATTTTTCTGGTTTTACATTAGATTAATGAAACCAATAGATGAAGTTTAAATTGGCAAAAACGTACATACGACTTCAATTTTTTCCAACTCCCGCAAACGTGAGTCTTCAATCTTCCACATGAGTACCATATCAGTACGCCAATTTAAAGCTTTTTACCACCCTACTTGTCTTTTTTTATTAATTGTAATTCCAATTCTACCACATAGGACTGTTGCTGATCGTACATACAATTTTTATCGATAAGAATGTCGGAGGAAAGAAAAAAACCTCGAGGCTTTTATTATACTCGTATTACACGATGTCTTATACAACAGTAGGTACTATTTATGTCACAGTAGAGCAAGAAACATGTCATTAGCTTAATTCCGGATTCGCTTCATCATCATCATCATTCAGCCACAAGAAGCCTACTGCTGGAAATAGGCCTCCTCCATGGATTACCAAAAAGACCGATTGGAAGCGACACGCTTACTTGACCAAAATCAAGTAAGTAAATCCGGAATTAAGATATTAAAATGTAGTACCTACGAACGTTTTAGTTCAAGAAACACGTTGTAAATTACGGCCTTGTCGTCTAGTTCTCGTTTGTACGTTTGAAAGAGATGGCACGGTTTTTGCCTTAATGCCTGATAAAGGGGAATAAACACATCGTGAGCGTGAGACTCTTCCTCTGGAACCAGAAAAAGCTCATAATCAACTTTACATGATATCGGCACTTAAATACATACCCAGACTTTCCCACAGTAGTATTTGTCACCGCAAGAAATAATGTCTTCCTCATAATTAGAGCGCGTCTTCAGATAACTGGGGATTAGCCACTGAAATATGTATGCTAAAAACGTCTTTGGCGCTGCAGAAACAGGATTTAATAGCCCTACTTGAAGGTATAGTCACATAGTTACTGGTGCAATGCAAGTAGATGGCCTCTACTGAGAATCCTAAAGAAAATTTCTTAAATATTTAAGAGTAAAGAGCAGGTAAATTGCCACAAAAAAAAAAAAACACAAACAAGATTGAAGATTCGCCTATAGATTTTGGCAAAAAAGGGGTTACCTCCAAAAAGGCGCAATTCCTTAGTTTTTTATTCAGAACCACTTTCGCTCTACAGTATTTAAGTGTATTTATTTGTGGTTCTACGGTTATTCTGCTTTGTTGTGGTGCTTAATAGGTAATGCTTTAAACCAATACATGTTATAAATATAGTGGACATTCTTTGGCCGCCAGTGGGAATCAAACCCAAGACCTCCGTTTTGTCAGTCAAGCGTATGACCGCTAGACCTAACGGGTGGTCACCCCAGCACGATGGGAGTACACCCCTTTAGCCATCCAGTCATTAAGGCGAGCGGTCCGGCCAGTCTCCGAGGAAATTAATAGATAAACGCCACTGATCTTACTCCAGTTTCTTGTATACCAGTTAAACGCACCCACTTGAATACTGTTAGAGCTCCGAATATAACATACAGAATGGGAATTGATTGTAATGTTGATCTTGCGCAGAGCCGTTGGCTTATTTAAAGTGGAGATCGTTGGGTTTGATGAATTATTACATTTTAAACACATCGGTACATACTTATGTACACACACACATACACACGCACACACACATAATTTTTGATGCCACTCTACATATAAAAACATTCTCTATCGATCTGTTTCAGAATAAATCTTTTAGCGTTATTAGTTCAGGAGGTAACTCTAGCAAAAACGGCGTTAACTACCGTAAAATATTTATTTTACACCACTAAACTACGTTAAACATCAATAATTGGCTAAATAGTCAATTGCAGCCTTTATCGTTTTAAGCATATAAAGAGTACTCCCTCCCTTTGCTTACCTAAAAAAAACTTTACCCAATTTTACAAGAGTAGGTAGTCATTATGATACTCACAGAACATGATACTTTTGACATTAATCTAAGCTAAAAAGACGTCACACAACAATACTACACTACAAACGCGTTAAACTCTTTTTGTGCTTTTAAACGTTGCATTGCGGGCATTTACATAAACAGTTTACTTTTCTCGAAAACTCTATCCGCCTTTAAAGACTTTGATGATTGATAAACTTGTGCAAATCCTACGCTACATAAATTTAACGCTAAGCCACAATACTTAACTAAAACATCGCTAAACTCAAATCATACTGAACTATAATAACGTTAAATGCACTTAGTGACTTTTTAGTGTGGGAAAAGCACTTTTTAGTGCATTATGCTACATAGAAAACGCGTCACAATTCACGTATAAGTCACGTATTGCTCATGGTTATGAAAACCACGAAGGAGGCCTATGTCCTGCAGTGGGCGTCTAATGGATGATGATGATGATGAATAAAAATATATGCTACTTGATAACTTATACATAACTTGAGTACACTTGAGGTATCAAAAGATAGATCTTTTTAAGTACTTTCAATATATTTACCTTTAATTTGTAACAATAAATTCAGCTTAACAAACATATATTTTGGCGTTATTGAACACAATTATTATTTAATAATTAAACTAATGTAAGGGCATTTTCGGTTTTTTTTATCTCTGGAAGTATAAAAGCTAGAAAAAATTGGGTTGTAGGGATCAATAGAGATATTTTTTTTCGGATTAAGATGTCATCTAAAAGCCAAAATCGACTGGATGGTCGATAACGGCATTTTAGCTTGTGGACGGCAGCATTCATCAATTCTCGCTTTTATTGCGGAGGGGTTGGCAGAGTATGATTTGGAATCTGGGCTGGATTTATATCGCGCAGATGTTTAATATTCATGTTTCTCGAAGACTTAACCAGAGATAATATCTGTTTAATTTTTGATGAAGAGAAAGAGATTTGTCAGGTGGCATTTCTGGTGGCAAGTGATATATCCTGGTCTCCACCTACCCCTCCGCGATACAGGCGTGAGTTTATGTGCGTATGTACTAATACATTTCCCGGGTAGATGTATCTCAAACCAGTTCAGTAACTACAGCACTTTTTACTCAGTGCACCATTTACCTATAACTTCCTTGCTAAATACGCCTCATAGATCAAAAACTTCTAAATCGCCTCCAAGTTAAACTAAATAGTAAGAAGGTAGAGGTCACCAGAACATTCACTCTGGTAAAACTACTTCAGCTACCGTTGCAGTGGTAAATACAGGGCATTGCATAGAGAACGGTCATTATGTGAACTGCCTTGAGGGCTACCCTAAAGATAGCTTAGAAACTGACCATCTTAGTGTATTTTTGTGAAGGTACGTACAGCTAAAGCAGCCAATCAACATTAGCTCTTATAACATTCGGTATACTTACGAAAATTGAATAAACGTAATTCACGCAACACAATTAACTCCCAAAATCCCAAATTACACTCCAGAGCAGTGTTTTAGGGTCACTCACTGAAGAAATCGTTCACTCTTAGCAAGGGAAGATGAAATTAAAATCTTAAATATTAAATCTCTTAGGAAAAAAATGGTTGAAATTTCTTAAGGGTAATTCCAATATTTTTAATGATTGTAAAGAGAAACCTATTTAGAGGCTAAAAAGGGCTGGTGCAACAAAAAGAATATAATCATGTAGGTGCAGCGATATCATTCCGATGTAAAAACCTAACTGCCAAGTGGGTTACTCGGGGCTGCAAGTGATGTAAATCGCTTCGGTTAGATGTCGCTGCCTGTACGTAATACAGAGGAGTTTGTAAAGGGGCTCGAAATTTCATCGATGCTTGCACTTGCCCATTAGCTCAGTTGGGAGAGCGCTGGCACGGTCAGCCAGAGGTCGCGGGTTCAAGTCCCGGCATGGGTGGAATTTTTAGCCTCTAAATAGGTTTTTTAGGGTTGTCCTCAGCACGGGTTGGTGCAACAAAAAGAATATAATGATTGTAAATAGATTAGTATATTTTTGATAGACGTGGTCTGAAGCTGACTAATAAAACGGACATTTTATCTTTCAAGTTATTTCAAATTCAAGCACAATCGAAGCCGCCCACTTGATCTAGCCACTTGGATGCCATCCAACTACTTCCGAACCATTCGTCTGACTGCTATAATTCTATCAGTGACCGATTCGGAGTCGGAATTACGGATGGATACGGTATTCCGTGCGCGTTTGAGTGCAATTCGTAAACGGACTATTTACATTACGACTGGTTGGCGACGTGCGGGCGTAAATATATTTAGGGTTAGAGACTACTAACGACATTAAGTTACGTTTCTCACACCTATAGAGTGATAAATTGACAAGTAGTGGAACTACCTGCATCCATTTTTCTTAGCATATAGATGACAAACGAGGCTCGCCACTGTAGTGAAAACAAGCGGCATTTCCAGATTTTGGAAGAGAATACAAAAAAAACCGGCCAAGTTGCGAATGGGAATCACGCACGAAGGGTTCTGTAGCATTGTCTAACAACATTTGAATATTTCAAACGGTGGACGTTATTTCAGGCGTCTACCTATTGCCGTTATTAATATCGAGCAAAAATCTGAAAAATAAATCACTTTTATTGTATGGGAGCCCCCCTTAAACATTTTTTTTTTTTAGTATTTGTTATTACAGCGGGAACCGAAATACATCATCTGTTAATTTTAACTGTCTAGCTATCACGGTTCATGAGATACAGCCTGATGACAGACAGACAGACAGACGGACAGTGGAGTCTTAATAATAGGGTCCTTTACGTTTTAGGTACGGAACGAAAGTGCAATTAAATAAAAGTTTCAAATAAATAAATACAGCCCATTGAGTCGCCGGGTAATGTTTGTTAAGTGTAGAGTATGTTTGTTTTTGTACAATAAAGTTTTCTCTACTTTATTCTAAAGCAAGATTATTGATTCTCGCACTTCTTATAGTGTCATATGCCAGTCGAAACCGGTGCTGATAGGAATAAATATTCTTTATCGGACCAACTGAGTTTATAGAACTACAAGGGTCACCCTGAATTCGATCACCGTATTTTAAGGGGACATTCATACCATGACTCAGAAACATTAATTTTGAAAAATATTACGCGTCAAAAAAATTTTTGTTTTGTTATCAAAACTTACTTCACTTAAGCATAAGCAAACAAAATCAGGAGAAGAAGTAAAAAAATCCAAAATAACTATATCTTGAGCGTCTTATGGTGGACGCCGGCCAACGCACGCACGCAAACACATATACACACATACTACTCCAGTCTGTGTTATAAGATTTAAACATACCACCGATACCTAGCTTTGTAACCAGGTGATAGTTTGATAAAGTCTACTTACTCACTTAGAAGGTAGAAGGTAGCTCTTAAGATACAGGACTTCTCCTAGTTTAAGAGTTACAGTTTAACTGCCTTATGTACATTCTCCAACTGTCATCATCAACCCATTATGTCCCCACCGAGGGGCACGGGTCTCTTCTCTGAGGAAGGTATAGGCCATACTCCACCACGGGGGCCAAGTCCGGATTGGTGGAGGCTTGTAGACTAGTGGCTCGTCGACTGTCAGAAGTTGTCAAGCCGCCCTAAGGCCTCTGACTTGGCTTAACGACTGCCATCTATCGACGGCAGCCGGCACCAACAGCTTAACGTGCCTTGCGAAGCACGGAACCGCTCGGAAAAATGCCACTAGCATTAGGCATAGACGGCCACCCATCCATGCACTGAACGCGCCCTGTGTAGCTTAACCTTCGTGATCGTTTTAAGATCACTCAGGCAGCCGGGGCTACGAGCGATTCTCCAACTAATTACTTTTAATACGTTTATGTTTTATGTACATTTACTTGTGCAAATAAACAATTTTCATTTCATTTTACCTATTTATTAAGTAAATGTCTGTTTATCGGACGTAAGACTCTTAAACATTTAACATAATGGAAAACAGTTTTCAACTTTACGGTACTTCCTTTCATAAGCAGCCTATATACGTACGTCCCACTGTAGGGCACAGGCTTTCTCTCAGAAAGAGAGTACGGTACTTCCTACCACTTCGAATTTGGATTCACAGTGTGGAGATAATGGTTGGAAATCACGAATATTTACAAATATGTGGTGCCATTACTGATAAATGATTAATAATACTGTTTTTCGCAATAAAAAAAAATTCGCTCAAAATACGGTGAACGAATTCAAAGTGACCCTGTAGATTTTCTTTTACGGTATTCTTTACCGTAATGAAAGTTTGTAAATTCTTCAAAAGTATTGTATTTTTCTACAATTTAGGAGAACTTTGATTGCCAACACTCACTTTTCACAGTCATTTTTCATGCAAAACAAATCGCTATATTTGAATCTTCATCCCACCCACAAATTCAAATCTTCACATTATTTCAAGGTACCCACTCCTGTACCGTGGCCGCTAATCCACCTCGTGCTCTGGTCGTCTCTACTATCAAGCGTTTTCTAAGAAACTATAGACCACCAAGTTTTTATTGTTTATAAATAGATTACAATGCACACACCGGTTCAGCACCCACCTGTCGCTGAGGCATGCAACTTGACCAGTAGAGACGGGAGAAAGAACCGATTTAGCGCTTTTTTATCGGAGGCTGTATTTGTCTCTGTATTTGAGAAGTTATTCCTTGGTAATTTTATTATGAATTTGTATATATTCTTGTTGTTGCACTAACCCGTGCTGAGGACAATTTAAAGCCTATTTAGAGGCTAAAAATTTCACCCACGCCGGGACTTTAACCCGCGACGTCTGGCTAACGCTAAGCTTTAAACTGTTTTTTCCTTCCAATTCATATTTAAATGTTCATTCAAATTGAACAGTAGCAGCGCATAGGTAGAATGATGAAGTTATATTTAAGAGGTTTTTCCGTCCGATACTAGAATGTATGACTTTGTTTTCTAAGTTAAATACATTACATTACATCAAATTTACATACAGGCACATACATTGCTTCTGGCCCCACACTAGGATACCCTGAGTCGTGGGAACCAGAAACAACGACATCACAAACATGTAAACATCCAAGACCTAGGGTTTTTTTTTTGTCCCCAGCCGGGATTCGAACCCGGGACCTCTCGCATGGTATGCAGATGCACTACCGCTGCGCCACGAGGTCGTCAATTTACATTAACAATTCAATATATAAAAAAGTATAAAGTATATTTGTGAATTTAAAAGTAACATTCGTCAATTACGAAAGAAAACATAGTGAGCGAAACTAAGTGTCTGAGGTGTTCATAGGGCTCGCGAGGTAATTCATCATCATCAGCTATTTGACGCCCACTGCAGGACATAGGCCTCCCTCGTGGTTTTCCAAGCCCAGTCTGGAGCGTGGTGATTAAATCCATAATATCTCTCCGAGAAAAGGCTGGTGCCCTGCAGTGAGACGTATATAAATTTAACATGTCTCGTATAATTAAGGTGATACACGATGCTAAGTAGCGCTCTTAAATAAAAAAAATCTTACACATCACATTTGCAAAAAATATCTGTACAAACTCTCCATCGTGTTAATAGTGATTTTTAGGACCCGCGACAGAGAATCTAGGATCACAGACCTGGGATTAGACAGAGTTTATGCCAAAAATGCCGCGTCTTCGTGACATTCCAACCGCATACTGCGATCGCCAACCCGCGTGCAAAGCGTGGCGATTATGGCAAAACCCCTCATGGTCACTGCAGGGCACCAGCCTTTTCTCGGAGAGATATTATGGATTTAACCACCTCCAGACCGGGCTTGGAAAACCATGAGGGAGGCCTATGTCCTGCAGTGGGCGTCAAGGGGCTGACGATGATGATGATGATGCCAAAAACGGCCGTTTTTAGCGTTAATGCAATCTAAAAAAAAAAACTTTGGCCTTTGCAAATACGTAATGAGATGATTTATACAGCGTCCAGTGGCACCATCACACACAATAGATGAGTGAAGGGACCACTCGGACGCTGCAGTGCAGCACCTATACCGTCCTGAAAGCTTAGTCGGCTTAGTCCACAGGAAAGACAAGTCAAAAAAGAAAGACAAGCCCGTGCGGAGCCGACCAAGCCGCGGTTAGCGTGTGGTACTGCTACTACAAATTCGCAGATGTACGTAATTTTGAAAATAAACAAAGTCATAGGTATATGCCCGCACTGGGAATCGAACGTGGGTCTCCCGCTTCCAGTCCATTGTTCTACCCACCCACCGCTTATCACCTATGTAGTCCTACGTTTTTTACATTAGATTCACGACCGTGGGTCCTAAAAATTACTAATAACATGATTATGATATTGAACATACAGTTCTTGCAAAAACGATCTGCAAAAAAAAAAAAATTTTTCCCTTGGTGGTGCTAGTGTTACTATATGGTCAAAGTCAAAGTCAAAGTCAAAAATTTTTATTCACTATAAAAACAAAATGTTTACTTAATGAACGTCAAAGCTGTTAGTATCACAATTAATTGATTATGCGGAGAAGAAGCTAACAAAGAAACTCCACATTTATTGTTTTTTTATGGAGCCCCTTAATGCGGAGAAACAGACTGAAATGTGTACCAAATATAATTCGCAATTCAAAACCCGGTGCTGAGCCTACTTAATTAGCAAGCTGAATCATCATTATCATCAGCCATTTAACGCCCACTGCAAGACATAGGCCACCTTCGTGGTTTTTAAAACCATGAGGGGTTTTGCCATAATCGCCACGCTTGGCAGGCGGGTTGGCGATCGCAGTTTGCGGCTGGAATCTCGGGAAGACGCTGCTGCCCGTCTCCAGGTAATTGATTTCCTTAGTCGCCTTCTACGACATCCACGGAAGGAAATGGAGTGACGCTATTCTTAATCCGGTGCCACACGGATAGCAAGGTGAATAATAAATAACAAACAATTCTATTTCCAGTTCACAGTCACCAGATCGAACCGCAACTATGCGACCACAATAAACTCTACGGGCGGGATAATTAAAAAAAAACTTGTCTTCAGACATCTGTCGACTAATCGAGTAATCACTGAGGCATCTGGTGACCTCCGCCTTATAGGCTTTAGTTCCAGAAGTATGTTCTCCACAAATACTACAGTAGTGTTGATAATCTATGTGTGATACGTTTATAATCACCATCTAAGCTTGAGCTTTTGAGTGGTTACTTTGTTTGTGTTGTTGTAAATGGGAATGTGATTGAATTGTTAATGTACTATGATGACTGTAGGTCTACGCTGTTTTTATAATGCAATTTACGTCTACTCTACTTGAAGATAATATAGAAGAAGGAAGTAAGATCTGGAAGTAATCACTGTAGGACCGTCGTCTGTATTCGTCAGTCGTCTGTCGTCTTCGTATCGTCTGTCGTCGTCCGTTTACTTCGTATGCCTACCAGTTAATTTCTTGCACCTCCTGTGGTTGACTGGTAGAAAATGCTTATAGCATTAAGACCGCCACATTGCCATTCTATTTTTTACGGGTGCGCCAAAGTTGACCGAAGATTCCTACCTCGATTATTGTAACTCCGAAAATTTTGTTACTACAATTTTTCATCCTAACAATCACTATTAATAACTACTCTGTTCCGAATGTTATTAATTCCGAATCATCCAACTTCATAATGTCGGTAACAATAAACATCTATTGTACTACTATTTGTTTTCCGATATTTTCTCAAAATAACTGTTTTTTACACTATTATTCGAAATCATTTATTTGTTAGTAGAATTGTTTTTATTCTAGAATCACCGAGATCGACATTAGGGCAGTAGGTAGGTTAGGTTAGGTTAGAACATGTAAAAACAACAAAAAAATACTGTTTTCAGAACGAAACCTTCCTACCTATAAGTCAGAATAGGATACTATTAGGTCAATGACGCTACGGAAATTAACATCTGGGCAGTAGATAGGTTAGGTTAGGTTAGAACATGTAAAACAACAAAAAACACTATTTTGGAATTAAATATACCAACCAAAAGTCAAATTATGGTACTGTTAGGTCAGTGTTCCTACCGAAATCAACATCTGGACAGTAGGTAGGTTAGGTTAGGTTAGAACATGTAAAAACTACAAAAAAAACACTACTTTGGAACTAAACATACCAACCAAAAGTCAAATTATGGTACTTTTTGGTCAGTGTTGCTACCGAAATAGACATCTGGGCAAAACGACTGAACAAAGATATCCCCTACCCTACCCTCAAATAAGAATTATAACTTATCGATAATATGAGTAACAATATTATGAAAAACATGTTTATGAATGACAACATTATGGTAAAAAACACTTAGGAGTTTAGATTAGTTTAGTAGTAATATTAGTAATAAAAAAATCGGAACCCAGAGTGTTATGATCTTCGTCGGTAGTACTAGAAATTGTATGAACGAAAACATTAGGAACCAAAATTTTCGGAAGAGTGATCATTCGGAGTACAAATCGTTAGTAAGATCATTTTCGGAAGTTAGACTTTAGTTGAGCCAATATGGACCCATTTTTTACTTATGTGCAATAAACGTATTAATAATAATATTTTTCGGATATGTAAAAGTGAAAGTGAAAGTGAACTACATTTATTGCCAAAAACACACTTTATACCTTATTTCTCTCTCGTACCTACATGTTAATCCATTTTTGTATGTGTTCATCCATTTTTCATAAGCAGCCTATATACGTCCTACTGTAGGGCACATGCCTTCTCTCAGAGAGAGAGTATGGGCTTAGTAACCACGCGTGCCCACCGTGGATTGGGGATTTCAAGCGCTAAGGTATGTGAATAGCTGGCACACTGGTTTCCGCACGATGTTTTCCTTCACCGTAGCGAGTGGTATTGCTACTATAAGTTCACAAATGTATATTACTCAGAAAACAAAGTCATAGTTACATGCCCGCACAGGCAATCGAACCTGGGTCTCTCGCTTCCGAGTCCATGTACTACCCACTAGGCTACCACCGCTTGTATATGCTCGTATATTAATTACCACTCGTGCTCACCGTGGATCTCAGACACTCAGGTTTCCTCATGATGTTTTCTGTCACAGTTAGCGAATGATATTGCCACCGCAACTTCAAAAAAATATTACTAACTTAGAAAACAATGTCATTGGTACATACCGGGATTCGATCCCACGATTTCAATTTAATACTTGAGTTATGAGAAGCCTTGAGTTATGATGGCTTCCACTACCGCTTAAAAAAGCTTTTATATTGGATTCTATTGCCAATTTAATTCCGTTGAGTTGTCATTTTAAACTAATGGACCGGTAGTATAATTGAGTGCGCACAATTCGACTGCAGATCATAAAATATAACTACTAGAGCGATTATAAAACACATGTGCCACATAAATGTCAACGCCACAGCTCATGTAACACTGGACGATCTCATATGTGAAGTAATGCTGCTTTTTATCGACCATGGGGTCGATAAACTGGAGTGCGAGTGAGACGACGTCATCAATTATCGATAGATGGCGCTTCGGTGGTACTAAGAGATATAGGGTGTTTCTTTTTTTTGTGGCGTGAGAAAATGTGACGTGTTTTTTAAATGGGAAAATGATCGGTTGTCTGTTTCACATGTGTGAAGCTTAGTGCACTGCTCACATTATGTATCTTTTACTATAAAAGATCGGATTTTTTTCGAACATGCCGGTTATGGAATGAAGGTTGTCAAAATAATAACAGGCAAACTCCACATAGAGTAAAAAAAAGCAGATTGAAGCGGGATTCGAACCAGCGCCTCTAGAATACCATGCCTTTGATCTTTTCAAGTAAGTTTGTCGGTTTTTAAAACCTACTTAGAGGCTAAAAATTCCAGCCATGCCGGGACTTGAACCCGCGACCTCTGGCCAACCCTGCCAGCCAGGTCACGGGTTCAAGTCCCGGCATGGCTGGAATTTTTAGCCTCTGAATAGGTTTTTAAAATTATCCTCAGCACGGATTAGTGCAACAAAAAGAATATAAGTTAGTCTTAATTCTTTACGTGAAGTTTATTTTGCCGAGAACAGGACGACGGTCTGTGAGCAGACTAGGAGCCTGGTGGTCGGACGACATAGTAGCGTTTTAATCCTAGTTGGACATTTCGTATTTTGGACATAAGTCATGCAAAGGGGCTGAAGGTCCGTGGATGTGAATGGCCAGGGACCGTGATGGCTTTTGGGGGAAAAGGCCTATGCTCTGCAGTAGGAATTGATGGGCTGATGATGATGATGAAGTTTTTTTCTTTAAACATGAGACTCACGTTTAAAAATTAAATAAAACATTAAATGGAACCGGTTTTAATTTAGCCCAAAAAATACATGACCACAGGCCCAACCGGCGGGCCAAGTGGCCTAGCTACCAAGCACCCTGTGCTCACCACTTCACCTCTAGTAGGCAACGCGGGATGACGAACGGTCCATATCCGCGCAAGGCACCTGTTCTAACGCACCAATCACAGCGCGCCTACCAGCCATTCCATGTTTAAACCTACCTTTTTATTTCTCTGGCCAGTAGTCGTACCTATCACAAATTCTTAGAAAGTGTACCTACGTTAAAAAATGTAACGTTGCTTTTTATAACACCAAAATTTACATATTATAAAGACGACATATTATTTTCTACTTAAAAATTCATGTATAGACATGATTCAATTCTCTATTAGGGCTCTCACACATAAACACGTCACGTCGTGCTACGACGCGTCAATTAGGCTTTAATTTGGTTTAAATTAGTATAACTAATCGCGAATATCTAATCAACTCGTTACTAATCGTGATTTATTCGACTCAGAGCTCAATACTGGTTCAACATTTTGCTCAAATTAAAGCCAAGGGCTCTCACACATAAACAGGACGCGTTAATTTTGCTTTAATTTGGCTTAAATTAGTATAACTAATCGCGAATATCTTGTCAACTCATAACTGATCGTGACTTATTCGACTCAGAGCTTAATATTGGTTCAAAATTTCGGTCAAATTAAAGCCAAATTAGGGCGTGTATGTGCTTATTATGTTACTTATCTGCTTATTTTGTTTCTGTGATGTATCTTGTTGGTATAATAAATGTCTTTCTTCTTCTTCTTCTAATTCGGTGAAGATAATAAACAACTGCTATGAAGAGTTACTAGTAGCTCTTCTTCTTCTTCCACCACCATCCAACGTACAACATCTGCTGTACAGCAGAGCGAGGGCTGCACATGCTCTTCTCTCCTCGTGCACTACCCAAATTTGCTCGATATATCGCACCTTCGTTAGCACAAGGGCACAACTTACAAAAAATGGTAAAATGAGTTAAGTGTACAGAAATGCCTTAAAACACTCCTCTATCTGGTGGTATAAAGTCGCTTTTTAACCGAATCTAATGGGAGCCTTTATAGATAGAGTCTTTATAAGAATAAAGACTCTCATTAGATTCAGTTAAAAAGCTACTTTTAATCTCCTCATTTTACCATTTTTTGTAAGTTGTGCCCTTGTTCTATTGAAGGTGCGATATTTCTTTCGTTAATCTTTCTTATTTCATCCTCTCCATATGTCCAAATCAGATATCTATGGTCCAAACAAACGCGTAACATTACTTTCTCAATTCTAGTCACTACAGCCTCTTTCAGTCCAAAACGTTCTCTTATCTAAATATGTATTGCGTATCCTGTCATTCAAAGTTTCACCGCACATACTTCTCAAGGACCTCATTTCTCACCTTACAAACCAGACACAGCCGGTTACAAATATGCCTTATTATCAAATGTTTTCAGTTTTGTGCAAGTGGATACGGACTTAAGTGGATACGGACTTAAGTTAATAAAAAGCAGGTATAGAAGATATAACGTCGACATTGACATTTTCTTTGTAAATTCCCTGCAACGTAACTAAATAGAGTGCACACGTGTAAAGGCCGACGTGCTGTCAATATGGAGTCTTTTTCGTCTGCATATAGTCAACGTAGAATATGCTATATTATCTGTCCTTCATACAAAACTGTTGCTTTTCGTGGGAGCTTTAGATACGCAGCTACCAAATGCTGGAACAATATCCCGCCGCCATTTAGGATTTTAAAATCAATTTACACATTTAAGTTAAAATTAAAAGAGTACTTGTTGTCAACACAAAAACTTTCAACTTAACGAGAAGAAACTAACTTTGACTTATACTCAAACATGTAATATCCACTGCGCATTTAAATCACAATGCTCAAGTTTCATGAAATGCATGAAATGTTTATTATGTATTTATTAAGTACCTACTTGAATCAATTTAAGTCTTATTGGCCTACTTGTCATTTTATATACATTATACCCCATCTATTTGGAATCAAATGAAAACAATGAATTTATGAGATCTTGCGTTGATTGTTCGTCCGTCACTTTAGGTTCTGACAGAATACCAGCGTCACGGGTTGTCAACCGGGAACCTGTGACATATGCTGAGTCAAGAATCTTTTCTTTTACCATGGCACACAGCGTCTCCACCATATCACTTCATTTCTACTGTGTGATTGTTTAGAATAAGATTATTTATTATTACTTTTCACTTTATTTTATTATTTGAAATAAAAGACTTGAGCCATATTATAGTTTGCTGTATGCATGTTTAAAATTTATTTTATTACTGTACAAACACTATGTTGTGATAATATATTTAAGTTCACCCTGAATGGACCATTGTGCCCCAAGATACAATTTAATTTAGTTTGGGGCTCAGAGTTACCTACTTTATGTTGTTACTTTTTGTTCAGCTCATTAAACATTTTGTTTGTTTGTTGTTTGTTTAAGCTTTTTTACTGTTTTCGCGTTTTATTATTTGTAAGATTTTATGTGTGTTGTATGTATCGGAATAAACTTTTTTCAATTTAAATTTCAATTATACATGTTTTTAACGACGAGAGTGTGGAGACAAGACAATGCAAGAAGCACGCGTTCACACACCTGCACTCACGTGCCCTCGAGCTGTCTCGTTTAGAATATACAGGGTTACTTAGGGTTATTTAAAAAAGTACTGAAATAAGTATCTCACAAAACACGTCAATACACGTCTCGTGACTGCCTCGTTGGTCTAGCGGTATCATGTCTGATTACCATGCCGGAGTTCGTTGATTCGATTTCCACTGCGGGCCGCCGTACATTTGTACAAATGGCCTCAGTCTAGGTGTATTTCCATGTTTGTGACCTACTTGCCTGGTAACCATAGCACAGGTTATCTTAGTTTGGGACCAACACTAGTGATTGTGTTATGTAGAAGGAAGTTATATTATTATTATACAAAAGTACCTACTCAAATACTTATCTCAAACAACACTACAATAAGTATATTCTTTTTGTTGCACTAACCCGTGCTGAAAACAATTTTAAAAACCTATTTAGAGCATAAAAATTCCCACACTAAAATTACTACAATAAGTATTTATTTATCAGAAACAATAAATTTTATTTATTTTCATTTTATTTGTACTAGCTGTTTTTCTGCTACAAATTAAAAAAAATACGTAAAAAAAGTAGCATGTATCTTTTTTAAAAAAAATATTACAAAAGTACAAAATATTATAGTGATATTTTTGAACTGTTTTAACGTATCCATGGGGATTTTCTTAGAGCCTGCATGAAATTAACAAAATTTGGTAAATTCTAATATTTTCAAATGTATTTAAATAGAAAACTCAAAAATAAAACTTGCGGTAAAACAAAAATAAATAATTAATTTATCCCTATTTATTTAACCCTGTAGAGATATCGTTGCAAACATATAAAGGAGCTCTTGCGCACATAAAGTAGAACAGAGCCAGTTTCTCCGGTCGCCCGTGCATCTACCGTTTACCAACATGGCCACCTTTGTGTAACCATCGTGAACAAAACTGACAACTAATAGCAATACTCAAGAAAGGGCTTGCTTGCTTACTTACACCAAATCTAATAAATAAAAATATCGTGTTATACATACATACATACATAAACTCACGCCAGTGTCCCAGAGGAGTAGGCGGAGACCAGGGACTGCCACTTGCGACGATCCTGACAGATCAATTTCGCTTCGTTAACATTCAATCTCGTGTCACACTGGTTGTTATCGAACTCCTCCGAAACGGCTGCACCGATTTTTATGAGCATATTTGGTAGGTCTGAGAATAGGTCGTAGGCTAATTAATATGGCAAAACGACGTTTGCCAGGTCAGCTAGTGTTAGCAAAAAATATTACGGTCTTATTAAAACATATTACAAAAGTACAAAATATTATAGTGATATTTTTGAACTGTTTTAACGTATCCATGGGGATTTTCTTAGAGCCTGCATGAAATTAACAAAATTTGGTAAATTCTAATATTTTCAAATGTATTTAAATAGAGAACTCAAAAATAAAACTTGCGGTAAAACAAAAATAAATAATTAATTTATCCCTATTTATTTAACCCTGTAGAGATATCGTTGCAAACATATAAAGGAGCTCTTGCGCACATAAAGTAGAACAGAGCCAGTTTCTCCGGTCGCCCGTGCATCTACCGTTTACCAACATGGCCACCTTTGTGTAACCATCGTGAACAAAACTGACAACTAATAGCAATACTCAAGAAAGGGCTTGCTTGCTTACTTACACCAAATCTAATAAATAAAAATCTCGTGTTATACATACATACATACATAAACTCACGCCAGTGTCCCAGAGGAGTAGGCGGAGACCAGGGACTGCCACTTGCGACGATCCTGACAGATCAATTTCGCTTCGTTAACATTCAATCTCGTGTCACACTGGTTGTTATCGAACTCCTCCGAAACGGCTGCACCGATTTTTATGAGCATATTTGGTAGGTCTGAGAATAGGTCGTAGGCTAATTAATATGGCAAAACGACGTTTGCCAGGTCAGCTAGTGTTAGCAAAAAATATTACGGTCTTATTAAAACACGATTCCTTGAAACAATCTTCAAATGCAGTTGGTAAGAGGAGACACTTTACCGCAGATTTGAGCTTTGAGGTTGGAGGTGCATTTGAGGAGTGATTTAGAGGAACCGTGTTTTCGTGAATAACACCGTTGTTGTTGCCGTTTTGTGACACTAAAGGAAAACTTCGTGCGGAAACTGAGATGTTCACATACTGAGGTACGTGAAATTGTCAATCCTCGGGGGTGCCTGTGGGCATAACTCAAATATGAATATTTGAGTTCCAACATTTTAATCCTAAAAGCAGTGGTAGCCTAGTGGGTAGAACATCGGACTCGAAAGCGAGAGACCCAGGTTCGATCCCCAGTGCGGGCATGTACCTATGGCTTGGTTTTCTAAGTTATGTACATTTGTGAAGTTACAGTAGCAATACCACAGGCTAACGGTGAAGGAAAACATCGTGAGGAAACCTGAGTGTCTGAGCTATTCACATACCTCAGCCCTTGAAATCGCCAACCCGCGGTGGGCACGGATGGTGATTAAGCCCATACTCTCTCCCTGAGAGAAGACCTGTGTCCTAACAGTGGGACGTATACATATACTGCTGCTTATGTATTTTAATCCTCTTGCTACCGACGCAGGCATAGCAATAGACTAATTGACAAAAAAATATTGTGCCCCCATGATAAAACATCCTGGTATTTTTTTCGCTCCACAAGTAATTCTAGTCACGTGGTACAAAAACACTTCATATGTCCCAAGTTGCGCGTGGTGTCTTAAACTGTTTGAAGCTTTTATCAATATCTTGTGTTATGTCGTAAAATAATGACATGTTTTCAAATGTCTGTTTTAATAGGAGATATAAGACCAACAAGATTCAAATTCAATTTATATATTTTTTTTATTCAAAGTACCACAGAAACTGCGACTTAATGAACGTTACAAGTTAAACTAGGTGTCCATTTCTAAATCTAGATGAGTTTGGAGAAAAAATTGAGAAAAAAAACTCCAAACTTAGTCTTTTCAAAGTCCCTCACTAACAGAGTTTTTATAAATATTCTAAAACTTGGAACTCATTCATTGAACTGGCTTTAATTCCAGACATCATTGTCATCCAAGGTTTATATAACAAGATAGAGTGACTGGATTTAAAAAAATTATGACATGCATTTGTTTTTAAAAGAAAAAGAAGCAGGCCGGAGAAAGAAATCCTGGTTGAGAAACCCGTGGGAGTGGACTGGAAGTGCTGCCGAGCTCTTCCGCTTTGCGAGAGACAGAGATAAAATATGCGGAGGCACAAACGAAGTTTTTTTTATTTAATTGGTATATCATCATCATCATCACCCATTTGACGCCCACGCCCTGACGCAGGACGTAAGCCTCCTTCGCGGTTTTCATAACCAAGAGGGGTCTTGCCATAATCGCCACGCTTGGCAGGCGGGTTGGCGATCGCAGTATGCGGCTGGAATCTCAAGAAGACGCTGCTCCCCGTCTCCTGGTAACTGATTCCTTAGTCGCCTTCTACGACATCCATGGAAAGAAATGGAGTGACGCTATTCTTAATCCGGCGCCATACGTGTGGCGCCGGAATTGTGATATTTCAACCGACAATTTAAAACAACGGCACTTTATCTTCATCAATATATTAAAATCAGTCGAATAGAAAATACCTAATCTATTAACTTGAACTCTCTCCGCTAATTCTAGACTTTGAACGGTTCAACTCTCCTGACAATCGCGCATAAGAAGAAGAAGAAGAAGAAAGACATTTATTATACCAACAAGATACATCACAGAAACAAAACAAGCACACAAGCAACATATGCACAACAACAGAAAGAAAACTTAATACACAACAGACAAAATGAATAAATAAAACACACAACACGCACGCCTTGTCAATAAATAAATCCTTGCACTAAACAAATTTACATATTTACTATTATTATTTAATTATTTTATTTTTCCTAATATCTATTGTGTGTGTCTTTCGTTTTTATTTATTTTACTTATTAGGTGCCGACAGAATACCAGTGTTACAGTGTTACAGGGGTACCCCCTTTTGTGACAAATGCTGAGTCGGGTCCTTTCACAAACGCAGTGCACTGGCTGTCCTTGCATGTTTCTTTTTAATTTATCATTTAAAATTGTACTCTGTCATTGTACTGTGTTTTAAGTGAATAAATTATTTCAATTCAAAAACAACCACTACTTTGGAGCCCATTTGAACCAAAACCGTTTAACGCGAGTACAGCCGCAAGTAATAACTAGTTGCAGCGAACGACTTCTCGCGTCGCCAGTTGCACCATTTTTCCACGGCTCTGGAACCAGTTAGGGCTGACAATCCCGAAGCAAAACTACGCACAGGTTCTGCTTTCAGAGTTCCGTACTCGAAGGGTGCCAATGGGGCTTTATTGCTTAGCCTATGCTGTTTATCCGTTTATCTATATTTAATATCGTCGGTCAAATTCATTATCGGAACATTTTACTGTTTTGAGTTGTTGACTGTCGAAGTCGTTTTATAATAGTTACAATGAAGCGCTTTTTGCAAGAACAGCCAATGTCCAATTTTAAGAAATTTCTGTTTTCGGTTTTTGGCAACACTGTTCAACAAGCTACATTAAGCTCACTAATCAGTTTTTACAAAACCTTCCTATGTTCACAATTATTCCATCGAAAAGTTTAGGAAATTTTACAAAAACCACCAAGGTTTGCTTGTAGGACAATCGTTTTGGCCAAAAACGACCAAATGTACTCTGGGGACAAAGGTTGTTCTTGTAAAAAGCGCCTTTAACTTTTGACTTGTAAAAATGATAGGAAAAACAACATAAATTCTTAATAATTCTGCATGTTTACCTCAAAACACGTGATTTTGGAGATGTTCCGGTAATTATTTCGACCGGACGATATATAAAAATCTCGTGTCACATTTTTTGTTATCGAACTCCTCCGAAGCGGCTTCACCGATTTTTAAGAAAATTTTGTGTATATTTGTTACGTCTGAGAATAAGTTGTAGGCTAATAATGAATACGGCAAAACAACGTTTGCCGCGTTAGCCAGTATACCTATATATTGTTTGTATGTAAGTATGCCCATTGTACTCATTTATGTTCCCTTACTTATATGTTGTTTAAATGTTCTTATAATGAATATACTTCATTACATAAGACATAACGAGTACAAAGGCGAGCTTATCTCTGTAAGAGATTTCTTCCAGAAAACCTTCGAGAGTCGGTTAAGCAGTAAAACACGGGTCCATACGGGTCTAAGTGTACAAAATAAACTACAAAAATCCTCAATAGTAACCTTTTCCTTCGTTTTTTCTTTGTGATCAATAAATATAGAGTTTTTTTTTTGTTTGTCCGTCCGCCTGTTGTTTTACATTTAAAGGGCTATCTCTTAAATACATATGTAGGCAGCCTGTTATATTTGTCCGCTTTTATGTATTGTATTAGTATATTTTTCAAATATATTATAATAAAAAAAGGGCCCGGGTGGTCCTCAAACAAGAAACAATTTTTGCCACGTTTTTGTACTTTCTGTATGTTATATCTTTAAAAACATTTAGCCGTTCAACTTGGCGTGATTATATAATAAAGTAATAAACAAGGAAAAACTGCCCAAGTGCAAGTCGCCAAGAACTCGCAAAGGGTAAATGCGTAACTGAAGTAAATGTATTGGTACGGAACCCTCAGTGCGCGAGGCCAACACGCACTTGTCCGGCTCTTAATTTCAGTTATTACAGACCGTAATACGTTCGGTTATTATTTTGCGGACCCGCAATGGACGAGGCTAGATATAATTGGACAACGCCCGGATTATTAAAGAGATTTTTGCACGCGATCTTTGGCTATAGATTTTTCTCACATGAGATATTGGTTGACGTATTGATTGTCAGTCTGTGCTGCGCCTTATTAAAACAATTTGAAATGCGTAGACATTTTTTTCAACTTTTTTTTAGGTGTCGTAAATTATAATTATTATTAAGTACTTCACTTGAGACCATGTAATTTTGTACTATTCATGTAGGAGGATCTGAATTCCCACCATTTCTCTCACCATTCCTCGATTTGTTAAGTACCTACTTGTTGCTTGAGTATTTCACTTGTGGTGCAGATGATAAAAACCTTCTTAAAAGTAGTTATATAGGCTTCCAAAGCCTAAATTACTACTTCAAATCGAAGAAAACTTACTCTTTTTCCTTAATTATATAGGGTGTGACAAAAATATCCGGTGAGATTTAGCGGGGTTGTTGTACTCACAAATACACATAAGTTTTATTACGGAACCAACAATAAGATCGCGAATAAAATTTACGCTGTTTCATGCATTGGCTGCAGCGAAAATCAAAATTTTGTGTGGATTTTGAGATTTGAGTTGGTATTCATATTAAAAGTTGAAGGTAAGAACTGCCTTTAGTTCTACTATCTTTCTGCAACCTTTTCTGGGACCCAGCCGAACCTTAAATCAATTAATTTCCAATTGAAAGCCCGCGATTTTAAAGTCGAGAGATAGATATTTCATTTTGAGTAGCGTGAAATTCGTCACTGCTCGAGTAAAATTCTGAGTATTCTATTCTGAGAGTGACACTTACATGTCATGCTCTTCACAACCAAAATAGTTTTAGCGGTGGTAGCGCGGTTTGTAGAACACTTGCTTCATAAGAGGTTCGATCCGCGGCGTGTATTAATGTTTTCTAAGTCATGTTTTGTATTCGTAGAAGTAATAACACTATCTAACGGTAAAGTAAAATATCGCGATTATCACTGCATTATGATTAAGCCCATTACAGAAGCCTTCTCCCAAAAAGAGAAATGGCATGTGGCCAATAGCGGAATTTAATTAGTCAAGTGCCTTAGTGTCCGCTCCAACTTTATCTAACATCACTAGCTAGGTATATGTTTATTCAGAGCTCAGCTCTATCCAGTGAATAAGTACAAAACGTTTACGTTTACCTATGGATGCATATTTATCTAGTTATTTAGGTATGCAGTGATTTTGCGCAAGCCACCGTAAGAACCTTAAGCCCGAGGTAGTGCATGGGTTAGAGTAAATACCACTCAACTCTCATTCTATATTAAGAGATATTAAGAGTACATGTAATGTCGTATTATCATATTTCCTGTACTGTTTTTCGTGTGCAATAAAGTATTATTATCATTAGAGTTGTATCAATGTAGGTAGGTTAATTTTTACTCCAATAATGTAAGTACTGAGTGGAGTGTCCATGTGTTCAGATCTTGGAATAGAATACCTTCACGTAGGTATACCACCAGGAAATTTTCCTAGGTACCCAATTTTGCGGTGTAAACAAAGCCGACTCGCAATTTGTTATAATTGATCAATTATTCGCGTCTTATCGATTCGAATTCTATTAGATACTAGTCAAGAGAAAATGTTTTTAATAAAATAATGATTGCTTAGATTAGATTAATACTCTTTACTGCACACCATACATTATAAGTTTTTAAGTTATATAAGTTTTAAACATAAACATTTACATACAGGCACATACATTGCTTCTGGTTCACACTAGGATACCCTGTGTCGTCGGAACCAGAAACAATGGCATCACAAACATGTAAACATCCAAGACCTGGGGCTTTTTTTGTCCCCAGCTGGGATTTGAACCCGGGACCTCTCGCATGGTCTGCAGATGCACTACCGCTGCGCCACGAGGTCGTTATAAAGATACATGAAAAATCTTAATTATCTAAGTTGCATAGAACACAACTGGCGGTCTAAGAAGGTTAGGCTTAGGTTTTAGGCTTAGAGTTTTGGACTAGCAGCTTCTTATATTACGCGCACTAAATCCTGAACAATTACTGTCAAATTATAAGCTAATTTCTATCGCAAACGTCTGGATTCCGACCGGATAGACCCCTGATTAAACATGTGTTGACTATTAAGGTGAAAAAAAAAACCGGTAAATTGCGACTTAGACAGATAGATAACACTTTATTGCACAATTAGAAATAAACATTATAATTATGATTTCTTAACGAAGGTCATGTTGAACGCCCGAGTTGTGCCCACCCCAATGATGAGATCCGTAGACGAACGAAAGTCGTCAACATAGCCCAGCGGATTAGTAAGTTGAAGTGGCAGCGGGCGGGGCACATAGCACGCAGAACTGATGGCCGATGGAGCCGAAAAGTTCTCGAATGGAGACCACATATCGGCAAGCGCAGCATAGGACGACCACCCACAAGATGGACAGATGACCTCATCCAAGTGGCAGGAAGGCGCTGGATGCAGGCCACTTCCAACCGGTCTTTTTGGAAATCCATGGAGGAGGCCTATGTCCAGTGGACTTCTTGTGGCTGAATGATGATGATGATGAACTCTAAGTAATGTTAAACAATTGGTGGTCTTATCACTTGATGCAATCTCTGCCAAACAACCTTCAGACGTTAAACTCGTGCACCGAGGGTTTCGTGCAATATATTAGTCAAAATTTACAAAAAAAATGTTTTCTTTCATCCAATTTGGAGCCCTTAACCAAATCACGCAAAGGTCGGTGTTTATTATTTATGCAGGAACGGTTTGAGAATGTTCAGTTTCACTATTATTTCATAATTCCTATTTTATTATTTAAAACTATTTTAATGTTGGTAGGAGTTGCAGGTAGGGCTACATCTACATACAAGTCTAACGGTCTTATTTTTAAAAAGTTGGTTCCCCTGAAGCACTCTTTAGACAGAGTTAAAGTCGGTATATAAGTAGAGTTCCTGTAACAAACCGGCCTTCAATCCGTCTTAAAACTGTTTTAGTGGAATCGACTTTTTTGGACATTAGACTACATTTTTAAAAACCTATTTAGAGGCTAAAAACCGGGACTTGAACCGGCGACCTCTGGGCAAGTGCAAGCATCAATGAAATTTCGAGCCTCTTTTTTTTTCTACATTTTTTTTTTCATAATAAGGAACATATTGACTTCTCTTACCGACTGTACAAGACCGGAGAGTGCCAACAAAAAATTTACACTTTGACACGCATTTTAGATCTAAGCGCGTGTAAATATCGCGTTATTATATTAGGTGCGTATCGCTTTTGCTCCGTTGAAGCTCAAGGGAGCAATCTTCTTCTTATTATGTACTACGTTTCCAAGTTAATTTTGACGTTGTGAGGCAAAGAGATTATCAAAGGAGAAGAAACCATATTATGGCAGTGTCAATATTATTACGAAGTTGTATTTGATACGGTACGGCGAATGACTAGTTTGATCTGAAATAAATGAATAACTGGAAATATTTCTCAAATATATGGTAGATTCGATTAAATTGCGATTCGCTCACAATGCAAGGTACATGCTTTCTCACAGAGAGTGAGTATGGGCTTGATTATCAAGCGTGCCCACCGCGGATTGGCAATTTCAGGCGCTGAGAGGTATTTGGACATCTCAGGCCATCCTTACGATGTTTTATAATAATTAATATTGAAACATCTCAATATCACAAAAGAATATATTTGCTTTTGCAGTGGGATTGTATGGGAACATAGTTCTTTCGACTGCAAAGTTATACACATACATACATAAACTCACGCCTGTATCCCAGAGGGGTAGGCAGAGACCAGGGACTGCCACTTGCCACGATCCTGACAGATCACTTTCGCTTTGTCAACATTCATTAGTCGTTGCATGCACGCACGCCGGTTTCGGGTACTTTTTATCTTACCCTATCCTAATACGTCGATCGCCTAACCGCCTGCCTAGGATCGCCAACCCGCCTGCCAAGCGTGGCGATTATGGCAAAACCCCTCAAGGTTATGAAAACCACGCAGGAGGCCTATGTCCTGCAGTCGGCGTCGAATGGCTGATGATAATGATGATGATCTTAATACATCCCCTATTTGGGCGATGTATGTCCGCCTGAGGCGTCCCTTACCGGCCCTTCTACCCACATTCGCTCGAAGTTATGTTTGTTATTAATTTCGCAGCCCGAAAAGTGTGAGTCTGTGTGATTTTTTATTTAGTGTTCGTTCAGCCTACATTACTCTACATATCTTACATTCAGCAGTATCACGTCTGATTACCATGCCGGGGGTCATGGGTTCGATTCCCACGGGCGGCCGCCGTACATTTGTTCAAACGGCCTCAGTCTAGGTGTATGTTTGTGATGTCTTTGTCTGGTTACCTTATGCTATGCACAGGGGATTCTAGTTTGGGTCCAGGACAAGTGATGCCCGGTTCCTATGTTCAAGAACGACTCGTTTTGCTTACGGATGGTTAAGATGTCTACTCAAGTATTCCTCTTAAAAACGGTTTCGAATAACGTACCGTACGATAAATGTATGGAGATAGCAATTTGTAGTCAAGTTACGGGACGCTTGTTAAGGATAAGTTACCGATCACCAATAACGATCCGTTAAATATAGGAACCGGGCATGAGTGTTTTGTGTTGAAGTTATTTATTTTATTTATTAGAAACAACTAAGTCCTGTGATTTTAAGTTTTTATGAGATATTGAAAGAAAGTTTAAAAGTCAGCTATCCGAATATATCAGTTCCTATTAGATTCAAACCAGTATTGGTTGCAATTAGAATGCTTATTGGTTACTTGTAATTATATTTTATGCCCATAGCAATCGATTTATTACCTAATTCCAAGGAGTTTTACATTTCATCACACAAAGGAAAAAAGTGCTTAACATTTGTATCTCTACCACCGCTGAGATTATATTCATCTCAGCATTCCTAGCGACCATAACCTCAAAAACACCTCGGTAAGTAAAACGACACCAGTTCTGTGACTGCCACCTCACGTACTAAGGCCACCACTCACTGTGCAGATTAGATTATAACATATTACTAATGCAAAATATTATATATTTATTTATTTACGAATACATGGAAAGCCAACAGCTTTAAACTTTCTTAGTTACTTCTAAATAATAACTGTAAGCTAATACGGTATTTGACACGATCAACAATAAATTATTTCATATGCTCGATTAAAACAAAAATTACAAAATATCTATATTAGATTCTCTTTTAGTCAATTACTAGTTATTACAATTTTTAAATAGATTAAACATAAAAAGAGTGCCCCGAAATGTGACGTCATAAGCAAGTATTTTCATACAAAATTCCGTTTTAAAAGTAACTCATTTGATATTTTGTCAAATACCTATTACAGGTTTTCACTTATATACCACTGATTAATACATGTTTTGAAAAATCTTACGTTACCCACAACCGAAAATGTAACAGGTTTAATTGAATAACATTTTAATTCTTATTCTATGGATCTGAATATTTTGTGTAATTATGTATATGGTGTAATCACGTAATTTTTTTTCCTATTTAATTATTGAATGGAGCCCACTTCCCCCATCACGCTAACCCCCGCGATTCTCCGTCAATACTTTATATATAGAAGATTTATTTCTAAATATGTTTATAGCGTGTCAGTCCTATACAATCATCATCATCATTCAGCCACAAGAAGTCCACTGCTGGACATAGGCCTCCTCCATGGATTTCCAAAAAGAAGCGGCCTGCATCCAGCGTCTTCCTGCCACATGGATGAGGTTATCTGTCCATCTTGTGGCTGGTCGTCCTACGCTGCGCTTGCCGATATGTGGTCTCCATTCGAGAACTTTTCGGCCCCATCGGCCTTATACGGCTTTATCCAATACAATGGATCCGCTTAATTAGCTCAACGGATTTGAAAGAAATTTGGCATGCGAAAAAACAATGTTATCGATAGTTAGCCTATTATTTAACTTACATTATGTTAATGTTTTTATTGTGCAATAAAAAGTAAAGTGTAGTTACTTTTTAACCGAATTCCACGCTCACCATTCTATTAAAGTGCGATGAAGAAAATTCTAGCACATTTCTGAATGCTACTACATTTCATATAGTGCACATTTATAGTATTGTAGCAATTTGGCCCTTACTGTTAGGTTACAATATAATAATAATGTAAATAGATAAATATTAGTGCGAAAGCGTAGTGGATAAGTGGATAACGCCCTTTCTGCATATTTACACAACTAACTCAACTGGCAAGTAAATGTGGTTGCGACCGCGCTGCGGAGTTGCAAGTAACGGGCTGATGTAGGCGCATTTAGACTGTGGTCAAGTACTTGCTCTATTTGAAAAAGTTAGCGATGTGCATTCGAATATTTTTAATTTTATTGAAGAAACAGACAAAAATTACTTTATAATAAAAGTTGGACATTGTTTTTGGTTTAAGAAAAAAAAGTTACTCTAGACTAGTATTTCTAAACCTATGATTTGAGGACACCAATGGCCCGTCTTATTCCAAGTGCACAAAGTTAAATTAAAATAAAAAATGTATTACCTTTACCGGCTATCAGTGAAATGTATATTCACACACAGATTATCATATATGATTATTATGACTATTTTCTTAAGAATCCGCGGTGATCTTAATGGATTCTCGTAGGGAGAATCAAGTAAGATCGCCACGTCTCTTACTGGATTTTTTCTACGGGTCTAACGTTGACAAATTCTAGCAAAAAATGCCCTACCTTGAATACATTTCTGAAAAGTTCGAACTGGGGCTCGCAAAGGTGTTAACTCAATTACAATTTTCTTTTTGCAGTGAATTTAAATATAAAAATTGGTATTGACTTGATGAAAACATGATCATTAAAGTTTTATTTCATGCAAAGCTATGGCGCACACTGTTAATAACACAAACCACACCGTAAACTTACAGAAGCTATGGAACCGTAAACCTTGATTAATAAATAAACTCTTACGATAAACATTATCGAGAGGAAGTAGAGGCAATTTTGATAAGAGCAAATACTTGAACACTAAAACCTGCATTTAATTAATTCGGATAGGCAAGAAACTTGCCCATTCAAACAAACTTTCAAATGTGCAGTGTCATATGTTTTGCATAGCAGTTCCACAGGACTTAGAATGTATTCATTAGTGGACCCTGACTCGAAATAGTATACCAAGTTGCAGCTTTCTTACCTACTCGTACAAAACTTGAAAACCATTTCTTCAAAATACTTACGACTAGTAATCGTATCAAACATAGGTATCCTGTTTGGGTGGTTATCCGTGAAGTGCCAGCTCTTTCTTGCCTCTAGCTAGACATGACTACGGTACCTGCTATCATTATATTTTATTTTTAATATATTTATTTTGGAATATTATCTACTTACCACTTTTTAACCACTTTCTTATATTATATACT
Organism: Yponomeuta cagnagella; assembly: GCA_947310995.1. NCBI lineage: Eukaryota > Metazoa > Arthropoda > Insecta > Lepidoptera > Yponomeutidae > Yponomeuta > Yponomeuta cagnagella. The sequence goes on from OX371293.1 coordinate 7,340,467, forward strand.
TTTATAAATTATATATATATATATATATAAATTATATATAATTATAATTGTCTTATTTTCATTCGTTTGGCACCAACTTGTAATACTTATACGCGTCAGTTACCGCAGGCACTGACTGAAAACCAGCGCTGAGAGCTCACACCCTCAGCACAATGCTGAGTCAGATGCCCTTTGTGGCAACTTTGACACACCACAGGATGCACTCTGACGCTCTGACTTTGTCGTGTATTATGTTGTATTTATGTGACTTGTTTTTCTTTTGTAATTATTTATGTTACTTGTTATGCCTTTTTTTCTTGTGATGTGTTAATTTGTCCCAATAAAAGTCTTTCTTTTTCTTCTTAAAATTGATAAATAAAAAATGTTCAATAAGCTTTGTAAAGTTGAAAAATTGTCAATTTATGTTTTTTGCTTTTCATACAAATTGACTTGGTATTTTAGTATCTAACAAAATACAAAACATTTTTAGGGTTCCGTACCTCAAGAGGAAAAAACGGAACCCTTATAGGGTCACTTTGTTGTCCGTCCGTAAGTCCGCCTGTCTGTCAAGACCCTTTATCTCAGAAACGCGTAAAGATATCAAGTTGAAATTAACATATTACTCATTGTGTATAGTCCGTTGAAATTGTGAAAAAATCGAACTTCTAAGTTAACGTAAAAAAAGATACGAGGGAATCAAAATTTATAGGGTACTTTCCGTTGACCTAGGACTATGAAATTTGACAAGTAATATCGTCTTATACTACAAGTGCAGGAAAAAATATGAAAATATACATTTGTAATTAAATCATAAAAAATAGTCTTTGAAGTTTGGGAACTCGATTCCTAAACGATTTACAATATGTAGGTACCTACAAATTTGTACGGAACCCTCGGTGGGCGAGTCCCACTCGCACTTGCCCGGTTTTTTTAAACAGGGTTACCTAAAATGTTCAGTTTCTGCAATAACATTGTTAAAGTTTGTGTTTTACGACAACTTTTGTTTAGATTAGTTTTTTTACTGATGTATGGGCATCCTTTTCCTTCCCCTCACAATTATTCAAATTTGCCGCCAACCGGACATAGACAATCCGCGCGACGCCAGCGCCGCCGACTAGTGCTCTGTGTTGACAAGAAACTAATAAGAAAACTACCTTTTCCCGAACCCCAAGCCGGCTCGCGAAATAAATTAACTAACCCGTGGAAATACAGTTTATCATACTGGACACTTATCCTGGACGTCCCTCGTGCCATAGAACTGATATTGGAGTGTGGTGAAGGTTGTGGGTGCACCCCAGCATCAACTTCAGCGGTTTGCCGGTGAGTCCTTACTTCCTTACCTATCCAGCTCCATGTACTCTCTGCTCAGGAATTGCTAGGGTTCAAGCAGCCAGACAGATTGAAATACTGTATTCCTCCACCACAGCGGTTAACACGTTCCATAAGTGGTCCAATTCGAGACGGATTTGTTCCAGAAGGAATCCAAATCACTCGACATTGTCTACGCAAATAACGTCTAAACTTCAATATTTACGTTCTATTTGCTAGTTGTTTCGTGAATAACGTCTAAGTTTTAATACTTACGTTTTATTCCCTAACTTATTTCAAGTAATTATCAAGTATTTCGAACAATTACGTTACTTTTCTTGCATCGACAACCGCGCCATTGTTTTGTATCATACCTACTTTTTACGAACAAAACTGATAAAAATATCGCTCTGTCTGCTTGAACTTGTATGAAACAAAGTAATTGTATTGTGCTCGGAATCATATTAAACCTATAACAATTCAGTTAGTAGGTAGGTATTTCTAGTTCAAGTTAGTGAGGAATAAAATAGCGTGCTAGCCACCATTCTACTAGGTAGTGACCATTCGCGCACGCACTATTTTACCTAAGCACATCGTATGTCATAGTGTGTCCCAAATTATTATTCCGTTAAAAATAGTCTGTTCCAAATTTAATTTCCGTTCAGTAAGTAATCAGAGATTGTTTGCCATAAGGTTCAAATTACTTAAATACCTACCATCATGGCAGTAGCAGCATCTAAGGCAGAAGCAGAATTAAAGTTGCTTATCTCACAACGAGACCGCCATTTCCGTGCCTTACAAATTCTGTATGACTTTTCGAAGAACGTGCATAAAGACAAGTCCGCTAAGGCCAACTTTCAGGCTAGGCTTAAAAACTTGGAACAAATTAAGGCTGATTTCTACGAAATATGTAACACATTAAATCTGAGATGCTTGGAAGAGGCCCGCGAAAAAGATGTCGATGATAAAGTTTTAGATTCGTTCGATGTCTTGTACTACGAAGTAATAAAGGTTCAGCAGTGGTTGGAATCTGAGAGTACCAAGTCGCCGCCGCCGCCGCCGTCGACGTCACAGAAAATTCAACCGTCCGGCTCAGAGCGTACAGTTCAAGTTCGTTTGCCCAAGTTGCAAATACCAACATTCGATGGCACAGTTGAAAACTGGCAAACTTTTAAAGACAGCTACTTGCCTTTAATTCACAATAACGCGTCACTTTCTAATATAGAAAAATTCCATTATTTGACTTCCACCTTGTCAGGTTTTGCACTGACTATTGCGAAAGGGTTACCATTGACGGAAGCGAACTACCCCGTTGTTTATCAACTGTTGTTAGATAGGTACGACAACCAGCGTGTACTTGCCACCGCGTACTTAGACAAGGTTTTTAACCTACCTACTCTTAACAACAAACCTTCTCTCGGTAGTTTGAATTCGCTTGCAAACACTTTGTACGAAAGTGTAAATGCGCTTCGCGCGCTAAATGTCGAACAGCTGAGCGAGTTCTTACTGTTCTACATCGCTTCTCAAAAGCTTGATGGTGATACTAGGCAACGTTTCGAGATGCAAAATAAATCTAAGATACCTAACTTTAACGGATTGTTAACGTTTTTACAGGACTATGTACAGGTTTTAGAAGTCAGTAAGCCTGTTAATCAAATCTCAACCGTGAGTCAAGGCAATAAGGCTCAACGGGCAAAACCCAATTACAGTCCACAAAATTCGAAGGCGTCGTTTGTTGCCTCTACTCGCACTGATAAAAAACAAACGAACCTGTGTCCGTGTTGTGACTTACCGCACTCTATTTATAAATGCTTTAAATTACAAAACCTAGACACGACATCCAGGTATAACCTCATCAAGGGTTTGAACCTTTGTTCAAACTGCTTACGTGGCGGACATTTCAGTTCAAATTGTGGTTCAAAAACAAGTTGTATGATTTGCGGCTTGAGACATAACACTTTGTTACATACTGACAACAATAGTAACAAGCGGGTTTCAAGCGCGGGTAATTTGTCTTCCGACGCTCAGAGCGCGGGCGCGTCTGCTCAACCCAGCTGTGATAGCCAGTCTCAGGGCGCAAATGCAAGCTTGTCATGTGCTACTGCTACCGCGCGTTCAAGCGAGAATACTGACGCCCTTCGGTCAACCAAGATACTTGGTTCCGCGATGGTTCGCGTTCATAATAAAAAGGGCGCGACGATAATTGCGCGCGCGCTTATCGACAGCTGTTCTATGGATTCATTCATAACCAACGCTTGCGCACACCGACTCGGTTTGCCTGTGCGTAAGTGCAACATGTCTGTTACCGGCCTCGGTGAAGGCTCCGTACCTATTAAAGGGCTCACCTTTTGTACTGTTACGCCATGTAATAATGATGAGCCACAGTTCGACTTACCTCTGGTGGTCATACCACAAATAACTTCCCAAATGCCTAAATCGCGACTTCCGCTGCGCGTTCGCGAGTATTTCAGCCATTTGGAACTGGCTGATAATAGCTTCGACAAACCCGGTCGAGTCGATATTCTTCTTGGCGTGGAATGCTTCGATCGCATTTACACCGGACCGCGTTTCGCCCCTGGTGCCAACTTACCATGCGCGCTGGCTAGCGTTTTCGGTTGGGTTATTATGGGTCAAGTTAATGCAGCCGAACTTCTCGTTTCGTCTGAGGAAGTGACTTCACTTCTGACTTCGACGTGTTCGCTCGATGAAATCGTCCAACGCTTTTGGGAAGCTGAAGAGCCGCCTGCTGCTCGCGTCACTGCTCCAGAAGACGAGATCTGTGAACAAATATACGTTAATGGTACTTACCGCAAACCCGATGGTCGCTACGTCGTGCCGATCATGTTGAAAGATCCTCATACTGATCTGGGCGATTCTTATCACCAATCATTAAACCGCTTTATTAATCTGGAAAAACGCCTTGCCCGTGAGCCAGAGATGAAGGCGGAGTACGTTGATTTTATGCGCCAGTACGAAGAGCTAGGACACATGCAACCTATTGACTCTTCGTCTACTGCAGCCACATACATCATACCGCATCACTGCGTCGTCAGACCGGAGAGTATTTCTACCCGTCTACGGGTTGTGTTTGACGCAAGTTGTCGCACAACAAATAATAAATCACTAAATGATGTTGTTCACGCGGGGCCGAAACTTCAAATCGACGTGATTGATTTGGTCACAAAATTTCGCTTACACACGGTCGTTTTCACAGCGGACATTTGCAAGATGTTTAGGCAAATGCTTATAAGGCCTGAAGACAAGCAGTACCAACACATTCTATGGAGAGAATCTCCCGCCGCTCCGCTCAAGGAGTACGAACTTCAAACTGTCACTTACGGTGTGACGAGTTCACCTTACCTCGCCATACGAACGCTGCGGCAGTTGGCGAGCGACCATGAATCGGAATTTCCCAGCGCAGCCCGTGCGCTGCGAGAACAAACGTTTATGGATGACGTCCTTACTGGCGCACCTACGCTTGAAGAAGCAAAATTGCTCAAACAGGAGCTCATTGCCCTACTCAGTCTTGGTAAGTTTGATCTCCGCAAGTGGAGCACTAACAATCCTGAGTTGTTGGCCGACATCCCTGTCGATTATTGTCAGTCGCCTAAGCAATTCGAGCAAGCCGACGAGCTCACTCTAAAGATACTGGGTATTAGATGGGACCCCGTCAGGGATTGTTTTACCTTTTCATTCAACGACGATTTCAAGGTCGAATTTACTAAAAGGTCAGTTCTTTCCATCGTGGCAAGAATTTTCGATCCACTCGGTTGGATCAGTCCACTTATATTTTCTGCTAAATTGCTTTTGCAGGAAATGTGGCGTCTAAAATTAGCGTGGGATGAGCCGATCCCTAGAGATTTGGCTAAGCAATGGCATCTACTTGTTGCCAATTTCTCAGACATACAAAATGTCAAGTTACCTCGAGCGGTCTTACCTCCAAATCCTATCCAAGCGCATCTTGTAGGATTCTGTGACGGTAGCTCCAAGGGCTATGGATGCTGTGTCTATCTCGTCGTAGTCACTCAGCATGGTAATACCATTAGCCTCATAATGGGAAAATCTAAAGTTGCTCCTTTGAAAATCATGACAGTCAACAGACTCGAGCTCTGTGCAGCTGTTCTCCTAGCTCGCGTGTTGCGACACGCTTACGACTTACTAAGGACCGAGCTAGCTATCACTTCGGCTACCGCATTTACAGACAGTAGTACGGTTCTGTCATGGATCAATACACCACCACATCTCCTCAAGATGTTTGTGGCCAATCGAGTGGTACAAATTACTGATTTAATTAGCGCTGAGTCGTGGTTTCATGTTTCCACGCATGAGAATGCAGCTGACTGTTGTAGTCGAGGCACTTCATGTGCTGAACTTATGTCTCACTCACTGTGGTGGACAGGGCCATCTTGGCTCACCAGTCATCCTTCAGTCTGGCCTTCTCAGAGAAGTTTGATGCCACATCAGGAACTTCCTGAATTGAAACCTCCTACATCACAAAGTCTCGTCACTGCCCCTCCTGAAGAATTCGTCATAGACTTGATCTCGAAATACTCTTCTCTCACTAAGCTTCAGAGAGTCTTAGCATGGGTAATGCGATTTATCAAAAATGCGCGCGTAAAAGGTCAATTTTGTGGCCATTCCTCTCTATCAAGGTGTGAACTGGATAACGCGCTCAACGTCCTAGTTCGAGAAGTTCAAAACAAATCTTTCACTCAGGAGCTTAATCATATCCGAGACGGAGTACCCTGTGTGAAATCGATCCAAAAGCTGTCACCGTTTATTGACAATGCTGGTCTTTTACGAGTGGGAGGTCGCATTCGTCACGCAGGATTATCGCAATGCACATTGCATCCATTGCTGCTTCCCAAACATTCCAAATTATCTCAACTCATTGTTGACAGCTTACATATCCAATTTCTCCACTGTGGGCCTCGCACCCTGCAGTCCCTTATCCAAAGACAGTTCTGGATCCTCGGAGTTAGATTGTTAATCCGGTCACGACTTTCCAAATGCATTGTATGTTTTAAGGCCAAACCGGTTCCATGCCAACCGATTATGGGTGATCTTCCACCCTCCCGACTTCTACCAGGGAAATGTTTCCAGTCCACTGGTATCGATTTTGGAGGCCCGTTTACACTAAAGGAGAGTAAACGTCGAAATGCACGTACTTACAAGGCATGGTTATGCCTTTTCGTATGCTTAAAAACTAAGGCAGTTCATCTAGAAATGGCGACTGAACTCAGCACCGAAGCGTTCTTAGCCGCCCTAGATCGATTTATCTCTAGGCGAGGCCACTGCGAGACGATCGTTTCTGATTGTGGTACCAATTTCGTTGGTGCCAAGCGTCACTTGGATGAAATGCGAGAAACATTTTATGCTAATCGCCGCGAAATAACCGAAGGTTTAGCTGTGCGTCATATAAAATGGCAGTTTAACCCACCAAGTGCCCCTCACTTTGGTGGCATCTTTGAAAGTGGGATAAAATCCACTAAGTATCACTTAAAACGCGTAATCGGCTCTCAGGTTCTAACACTGGAAGAAATGATAACAATTCTTACAAAGGCGGAAGCTATATTAAACTCTAGACCTCTTTGTGCACTTTCTTCGGATCCTAACGAAGTAGACGCATTAACGCCTGGTCATTTTCTTGTAGGCGGTCCGCTAGTGGGCCTACTTGAACCTCCTTTAGAGGACTTATCTATGAGCCCTCGTTCGCGGTGGCAAATGTTGCAAAGACTCATCCAGTCCTTTTGGCGCATATGGCAGCGTGACTATCTCCACACACTGCAACAGAGGCATAAGTGGGTGAATCCCAAATTGAACTTGAAAGTTAATGACCTGGTTTTGGTAGTAGAGCCTAACCTGCCAACACTGTCATGGAGGTTAGGAAAAATAACTTCACTGTTTCCAGGACAGGACAGTGTCGTCAGAGTTGTTGATGTCCAAACAGCTAACGGGCGTGTCTTCCGCAGACCCGTGGTCAAAATTTGTCCCTTACCAATGTAAGGCTAGATGTCACTTAAAGCTAAACTTAGTTTATAATTTTATTAACCTTGTAAGTTAATCTCTAGTTCCGTATGAGGTACATTCTCAACTGAGAATTCTTGTTTAAGTTAACTATAGTCAGTTAGCATGTTGGTCTTAGATTCCGAGCACTTCAACTGTAAACTATAGCTTTGTTTCATGTTTTGTGGAATCCTAGTGAATTCCAGGTGGGGGGTTTATGTATGGGCATCCTTTTCCTTCCCCTCACAATTATTCAAATTTGCCGCCAACCGGACATAGACAATCCGCGCGACGCCAGCGCCGCCGACTAGTGCTCTGTGTTGACAAGAAACTAATAAGAAAACTACCTTTTCCCGAACCCCAAGCCGGCTCGCGAAATAAATTAACTAACCCGTGGAAATACAGTTTATCATACTGGACACTTATCCTGGACGTCCCTCGTGCCATAGAACTGATATTGGAGTGTGGTGAAGGTTGTGGGTGCACCCCAGCATCAACTTCAGCGGTTTGCCGGTGAGTCCTTACTTCCTTACCTATCCAGCTCCATGTACTCTCTGCTCAGGAATTGCTAGGGTTCAAGCAGCCAGACAGATTGAAATACTGTATTCCTCCACCACAGCGGTTAACACGTTCCAACTGATTTATGTTTTTCGAAATATCAGGATTTACATAAAGGTGCTCAACCAACGCCGCCACAGTAAATCAACAGAATCAATCAATCAATCGACATAGAAAGAAAGTAAAAGTGAACTACATTTATTGCCAAAAACACACTTAACACATAAATATAGACATAAGCTTACATAGTTAAAACGTTGAATGTCATTTTTTTATGTAGCCTGGATACGTCCCATTGCAGGGCACGGACTTTCTCTCAGAGAGAGAGAGAGAGAGAGAGAGAGTATCGCTTTAATGACCACGCGTGCCCAACTTCAATTTCAATCGCTGAGGTATGTGAACACCTCAGGTTTCCTCACAATACAGATAAGGCTAAGCAGTGGCGTAACTATAGGGTGGCAGGGCTGGCAAAATGCCACGGGCCCCCGACCTGAGGGGGCCCGTGGCAGCGGGGCTAATGTTTACATATGAGTACTTCAAATCAATTAAAGTTGGGTCATATATACTACAACTAAAGACCATATTTACTGGGAAGGCCCTATCCAATGAATTTGCCCCGGGCCTCAAATGATACCGTTATGATGCTGAGGCTAGCTAGACTGTTCAGTCCTGCTGCTTCACTATTTAATTTTGTCGAGTGACTGTCTAAATAAAACACAAAAGGAGAACTAGAAGCAGCATCAATACAGCTCACACGGGTACACACCGGTGGTGTGCCCGGACCATTTATTTCCATTAGCAACTAAACCGCGGCATTACACAAGGGATTACTGCAACGTTTACACATTGGACCTAGGCGTCTGTGTTACTGAGTTGATTCGTTTTATTGTACGAAGAAAGAGGGTGATCTGTATTAGGAGAAAGACTTGTTCCAACACTGTTTGACAGCACTACTCATTTATTTACCCACGGCCAGAGAACAAGTCCAAAAACATCTTGCACCCTGCAATTTTCAGAGCTATCATTAAATAATTTTTATGACTGGCAACAGCCTGTCAATCAGCTGTTTGTTCGTTTATTCCAGAACAGGTATTTATGAAATATAATGTTAGAAAAGAGCAATGAACTCTTGCTAGAAAAAATATTGTCATCGTTTTTGCTTGTCTGAGAACGGCTTCAGTGAAATTGTTAAGAATTAGAATTGTTGCGTCTATTGACGACACGGCTGCAAGAAACGTAATCGATAGTTATTCGTTCGTAATTAGTTGGAGGAATCTTCGTTCGGATGAAATGACTCGGTGTGTGGTCCAAGTTGAGAAGGTGGTGATCTGAGTTAACGTCTTTGTGAGTTTACAAGATAGAATAAAGATTGTGTAGAGTAAAGAACAGGTGTTCTATTCTTTGTTCTACACAATATAATATAAACATACATAAGGTCGCACCTGAAGGGGCAAGCAGATATCACGGTTGCCATTTCGACAAACCTGTTTCGCTTCATAAACATTGTGTTCATTCCATTGATATATTTTTTCTTCCTACTGCTTCATATGTTGTATAGTTATAGTAATAAGTGAAATAATTTTTTAATATTGTCACTATAATTCATTCAATCAATTAATACATTTATTTGCCCAAACATCAGTATTGTGCTTACATTACAGTATAGTGTAGCCAGATCTTAATTTTATACAATTTGTCATTTATGCTTTACCAATCGGCGTACAAATACAGAAAACAGAACGTGATATTGAGAATTTAGTACGTCAATAAACTTAGAAATAAAAATGTCATAGATTGTTATTTAATGTACTTATTTTGTCATAAATCATAAAAAACTATATGTCAATTCAATTCTGCTTTATAGAATTAATAATGTCAAAAGGAGTTATATTTTTTTTTAAAAACAGTCATTCAAGAATGCCTGCACCGAATAGTAACACTTTTCACACTATAGGAGCTGTAGCTTAAACTTAAAAATTGCAAGTTTACATTCTTTTATTTTCTGTGGTACTTTATTATAGATAAGAGGTGCCATGTAGAAGACAATTTTTTGCATTAGAGTAGCTTTGCAAGCGGGCAGTATCATTTGGTCAATATGTTGAGCACGTACAGGCCGTCCGCCGATTGAAGAAGAAGAAGAAGAAAGACATTTATTATACCAACAAGATACATCATAGAAACAAATTTAGCAGATAAGTAACATAATTTGCACAACAACAATAAGAAAACTAAACACACAACAGACAAAACGAATAAATAAAACAGGACCATAGATGTAGCCTGTGATGTATCTAAGTTGCCACAAAAGGTAGCACATATTTTTGTTGTTTTGTGCTGTTGGTTTTTCAAATAAAGAATAATAAGTAATAAACATTTATTAGTTGCTGCATGCACGCTCTACGCTTATAGTTCCTTAAGTTGGATGACTTTGGTTTAGTGGCTTTTTGAGTTTTTCGTAAGAGGCATGCATAGGATATTGCATCAACATCCATTTAAGTCCTATCTGAGGAAGTTGCAGGGCTGTACTGCGAGACGTCAAGGGATGTAATGCCAGTCAGTGGGTATAAAAAGGTTGCTTAGTAATAAAAACTTCTTCACGTCGGTCAGTAGATATTCTACTTTAAAGCTATACAAAACTGAAACAATTAGTAGTATGTTAACATTATAAGCTTGTTTAGATTCAACACTACTAGTGTACCACTTGGACCACACCCTAGCACCCTCCCTGGACATCCCAAGCGCTCAGCCCCATCCGCTACCCGACGTAACCTGACGTAAGACCCGCGTTTGCGCGCTAATGGATATAAATGCTGTGAGAACACGCTTTAGAGAAGTTTTGTGCGGAGAGTTAGGTTTATTGACGATGCACAATCAATGGACGTCCATACTTTTGTATCCAGCTCATGAGTAGAGTCCACTGCTGAGAAAAAGCCTCTTCCCTTTCATAATAATCCAGTCGGTCTTGTGCCAATTTCGTCTATAGCCTTCCAGTGACTTCGGCGGCTGGTCATCGGGTATGCACAGGGTGATATCGAATTTGTCATAAAAAATTAAGGGTGCTTTCTGATAATTATGTAGAACTCTATGGCACTGGTTAAAAATTTTTAAGTAAAAAGATATTTTTGTAGGAATTACTTCACTTTATCATAAACAAACGATAGGTTGGTACTATTACTAGTATTTACTAATAATTAGTGGTTCTTAATATTTTATTGTAAGCTATAATATTTTTTCGAAGTATTCGAATGAATGAGGCGTAACAGCTTTGTCAGAATCGTGGCGAATGGCAAGCCCTGATCTCTGTCTAACCCTCCAGGATAGGGAGATAGGGGCGTAAATTTATGTAGGTCCTTCGTTTATGATTAATTCAGTGGAAAGACCATCGGTCTGAAGTCATTCGCCTGACACCCCACAGTTTCTGACGCCGCACTTGTATGGTATTACAAACCTGATTCTTCATCGCAATGTTGCTTAAAACCGCAAAATAAACGCCGCGATAAGCATGCAACGTGATCTGGGCACCTATTCGCGAATGCCGGAGATATTGACGCGTAGAGATGTGCGAGTTTTGTTATCACACAATGTCGCGGGTAACGACGAGTTCCAGACATAATTTTGAGACGTAAGTTTGAACTATATTATGTTCGGTGTAACATCCTTCTCGCTCGCTCATTATTTATTAAGTAAGTAGTTTAACAGTTTTAAATATAGTAAAATTATGAGTACACTTATGTCAAATCTGGTCTATGTCATCTGTTTTTGTCTACTTTATGAGTATTTAATAGTATATATTGAAAAGAATAAATGTGGAGTTTATTTGTTAGCTTCTTCTCCGCATAGTCTACTAATTGTGAAACTAACAGCTTTTACGTTCATTAAGTAAACATTTTGTTTTTAAAGTGAATATTTTTTATACTTTGACTTCATACAAGGTAAGTTATTAGCTGTGAAGGAAAGCATCGTGAGGAAACCTGAGTGTCTGAGGTGTTCACATGCCTCTGCATTTGAAATTGCCTATCCGTGGTGATAACGCCCACACTTTCTCTCTAAAAGAAGGCCTGTGCCCTACACCGGGACCTATATTATATTGGCTGCATTATTATACAAGGTTAACTGGGATACAACGCTCGATTGGAGACCACGAACTGGCAAACGCAGCGTGGGATACCTATCAGCTCGCTGGTCCGATGATCTGAGGAAGATCGCTAGCGGTGGCTAAATGAGGATGGCTGAATACAGAAAGAAGTGACGAGCCTTATTTCCCGGCCTATGTCCATCAGTGGTCGAACACGGGTTGATTGATGGATTGATTGATCATACATTGTGAGCAATGGCAAAATTAACAGTTTTATACACCGAAAGCAGGTCCGTACAAAGCCCAAGGAACCTCTTCTCAATGGCCGTTGGCGAAATAAATAAAAAACCGCTAATTGGTAACCAGAATAGGGTCCTGAAGGGCAAGTCGTATGAGTGAGCTATTCTAAAAACTAGTAGCGTCCGCAACGCTTAGCCTTTAATGGTCTACTGGTCGGATGAGGGACCTTGGGAGTACATTGACAGCGTGCCATTTTAATCTACTGCGAAAGGAAAGAAAACATGACTGAAACCCTCCACGCTTTTGCAGTCCGGGAAAACCCGTCAAATGTTTTTGATTGATATCTAAGGAAACATTTCGCTGCCCCGTTGGTGTCACGTTACCATGCCGGAGGTCATGGGTTCGATTACCACTGGGTGCCGCCGTACATTTGTACAAATCGCATCTGTCTGGGTATATTTCCGTGTTTGTGATGTCCTTGCCTGGATACCACAGCGCAGGGCATCCAATTTTGGGACCAGGACATTGATTGTGTTGTGTAGAAGTTATTATTATTAACATAACATAACAACATAACATAAACGCACGCCTGTATCCCTGAGGGGTAGGCAGAGACCAAACAAACAAATTTTTTGCTCGTTTCCAAGTCCCGTGTACATGCCGTAAGCGAACCCCGGACCTTTTGGTAATAAGCCAAGTGTTCTACCAATTTCTAGCAGCAATAACACTCGCTATCTGTAAAAGAATACATTGTGAGGAAACCTGAGTGTCTGAGCGGTTCATAATATGTTCAGTATTGGAAATCGCCCTTTATTTTACTCCGCCATCATCATCATCATCAGTCCACTGCTGGGTCTCTCACGGTCCCCTACGGACCCTCCTATTTAAGTACTTTGAAATTTATGAGGTACTTGCTTACTTACTATTTCTTACATACAAACTATTTCAATCTCACATATATGAAACTTTAACTATCTGGAATATTAAAACGACAAATTTCACGCCGAACACCAAAATTATTAACACCTTTGTAAACTTTTCCACACATCCATCGAGTCTTTACTCGTTAAATATATTTCAGGGAAAACTTCACAAAGGGGTTTGTAGCCGGCCTGTAATTTACAAAGTTGAGTTTACCAAAGTACATAAGTACTGTAAGGAGGTTTACTAGGTGACATGTCGCAGTACGCGAGTTTAGCTCTTATTCGCGCGGTATAGTATGGCTATCAAATAAATACGGTTCGACTGTGTTGCTGGTCCGTTCATGGTACATTTAGGTAATGATATTATTATTTCAATACTGGCCATATGTATTTATGATAAAGGATAAGGAAGGGCGTGAAAGAAAACAAAAATAAGACTGGCCATTGATGAGGAGTGAAAAAAAGTTTAATTTTGAAAGTTCTTTTTACGCTGCACATCAAGAATTATAACTGACCTCTATGGTGCAGAAACTACTTTGAAGTCTTTGGCAGCAATTTTTCAGTTCTTGGTCGTCGTGAACAGTGAAAACTAAAACACAACTTTATTTATTATGAATTGAATAACGCGTTATTATGGTAGATTGCGCAACAATTACTTAATTAAGAAATAAAAAATATGGTATATATTTATACTTCTGTTGCACTTTAAGAAAATGTACAATCATGTCATGATTGTACTTAAGGCCGGGCTCCCCAAGCGCTCGGATTTGTGTGGAACTTATTGCGATGCGCGAGCGATCACTTAAGGCAAAAGTACGCTATTTTGACATTAAAGAAATACAAATCGTATTACCCATTTAGTGACAGTCATTTTTTTCAATCCAAAAGTCAAAAACGATATGTACTACAAATACATGACAAACGCGTGTAGGCTATGGAACGCAAAAACTGTCTCTTAAATTCAAGCTCGATCCTTTCATACAAATAAAACCACAAAACCATCAAACCGCCGGGCCAAGATTCGATTTCCGACATTACATTTTTTACCGCTTTGATAGCTCACGCTGTCGGTTGTAAGAAAATCGTTTGAAGATTACGTTCCAAAGAAAGATTATTATCTTTCTGTAATAGAGAATTTAGGTAGGTACCTACTACTGAATTGGACAGTTTTACATTCGACGGCAATCGTAAACGACACATACAACACGACATTAAGTTCCATACATTTAGTTTTTCTTTTGTAGCCTATATAGGTACGTGCCACTACACAGTATACATAAGCAGAATATATACGTCCCACTGCAGGGCACAGACCTTCTCTCAGAGAGAGAGAGTATGGGCTTAATCACTCTAATCACTTAATCGCTTAGTAAATCCTCTTATCCGTCTATTCCGTATGCCTATCAGTTAGTTTCTTGCAATACTTGTGGTTGACTGGTAGAAAATGCTTATAGCATTAAGTCTGCCACATTTTCATTGTATTTTTCAAGCGCATAGCAATAGATCAGACACGCAGGTTTCCTCACGATGTTTTCCTTCACAGTTAGCGAGTGGCTACTATAACTTCACAAATGCACATAAGTTAGAAAACAAAGTCATAGGTACATGCCCGCACTGGGAATCGAACCTGGGTCTCTCGCTTCCGAGTGCAATGTTCTACCCACTAGGTAGCCCAGGAAGTTCGCGCTTGAAATGGCCAATCCGCGGTGGGAACGCGTGGTGATTAAGCCTTCCTGAGAGAAGGTCTGCGCCCTACAGTGGGACGTATATAGGCTGCTTATGTAATAGAGACACATAGGTCACGGAAATCAATACAAAAAGTTGGAGGCGTTCCTATACTGAAATTTATAGCTACTTGTGATATTGTATTTCTTTTCCAGTACAATTGATGTACTGTGAACGTAGTGGAAAGTAATAAATTCCATTTTATAGCGCTTTGAGGGTGTCAAGAGATAACAGTAATTAAAAGTAGACAAATAATTGAGATAAACATATCGTTATGCTACGGAGCGGCAACAAAAGACATTTGTTTGGATTCTATTCATATCAACTCTTATTGCTCTCGGTATAAGTGCTAATATTGAACAGAAAGTGTTATTCTCTTGATCGCTTACTCTACAGGATTACCTCAGAAATTTTTATGTGCGTTTTACGTTTTTTTTTCACACGATAATTGCGCGAGTTTCAAGAATGTTTGAAAAAAGTGAATTGTCACATAAACTTTTAAAAACATATGAGGCTAAAAATTCCACCCATGCCGGGACTTGAACCAGCGACCTCTGTCTAACTGTGCCAGCGCTCTCCCAACTGAGTTAATGGGCGAGTGCAGGCAACGGCGAAATGTCGAACCTTTTTACAAACTTCTCTGTATTGCGTAGGTACATAAATTTTTGCTTATTGGAATAATTATTGAACCTGAACAAAACCATATTCCGGTTTCGCGTCATTTATTTACTTAGGAAATTGTAATTTCACATGCTTTAGACACCGAATGAAACCATTTTGGTAAAATAAGGATCCATTCATTCACCACGGTTCGGTCAAGGACCCAATTGCCGCGGAACATATTTAACAGTTTTTTTAATAAAAAAAATAAGGGCCTCTACTCTAGCACCGAAATCTTGTAATAGAACGCTTCATTCGATCGAAAATGACTAATGAGTAACAGTATCAGTTATAAAAATTCGATCCCACTAAAACACTGTTAAGACGGAGTTATAGCCGGCTTATGGCAGGATTTCTTCTTCGAAACCAGCTTTAACTCCGTCTTAAGAGTGTTTTAGTAGAATCAACTTTTTGTAAATAATACTTTTATTCTTTATAAAACATTGTTAGTATTTAGGTAAGTTGAATCGAAAACCAAAAATAGTAAAAAAAATCCAACAAATTATAGTACTTAATAAAAATGAAAATAATTATAGTATTCGCTTTTTCGTACTGTACCATACAGTGACACGAAAAAGGCCTTCAACTTATATTTAGAACAGTGAATACGAATATTCTTTTAGAATACTTTTCTTAAAATGAAATTGACTTCCAAAATAGAATATAATACAGCCTTAATAACTTAATTACGGAATTAGTCAGTAATTACTCTTGTTCCGAATGTGTAGTACTTACGAAAGTTATTTATAATATACAACCAATTCATCCAATCAATCCAACCAATCAATCCACAAAAGGGCAGATTTTTTTTACTCTACCTTTGGTTGTAACAGTGTTTATTACGCTTTATTTACGTGGCCTATATACGTTTTACTGCAAGGCTCTCAGAGAGTGAGATGGACTATGGGCTTAACTACCGCGCGCGCCCACCGCGTTTTGGCAATTTCAAGCCCTGAGATATGTGAACACCTCAGACACTCAGGTTTCCTCACAATGTTTTCCTTCACAGTTATCGAGTGGTATTGCTACTATAACTTCACTAATGTACGTAACTTAGAAAACAAAGTCATTGCTACATTCGACAGCACATCAACCTTTACATACCTGCACTCTAATCAGTTACGTTAAAGGCAAATTTGCAGAAAAAATGTAAAGGTTGACCTGCTGTCGACTGCACATGCCAAGATTCGAACCCACGACCCCCGACCGACCATGTAACGCGTTATTGCACAAAACATAAAACAACAAATAAAACTTTATTGTTAAACATAAAATATTTATTTATCTGCCCGTATTTTCTCCAAATAAATAAATAAAAATCAAAATAAAAAAAATAAAAACTTAAATACCTGGTAAGTTTGGATGTAATTAAGAAAAAAATTGAGAGAACAGAGATGGACTCCGAAACCTCTATAAATAACACGGTGTAGAGTTGTTGTTTGTTTTAGCCTATATACGTCCCACTGTAGGGCACAGGCCTTCTCTCAGGGAGAGAGTATGGGCTTAGTCACTACACGTGCCCACCTCGGGTTGGCGATTTCAAGCGCAGAGGTATGTGAATAGCTCAGACACTCAGGTTTCCTCACGATGTTTTCCTTCACAGTTAGCGAGTGGTATTGCTACTATAACTTAGAAAATGTACATAACTTACAAGTCATAGGTACATGCCCGCACTGGGGATTGAACATGGGTCTCCTAGGCTACTACCGCTTCTCCAAATAAATAAATTAAAATTAAAATAAAAAAATAAAGACTTAAATAACTGGTAAGTGTCGATGTAGAAGAGAAATTTCTTGCAGCCAGCTGAAGAAAATTTTGAGAGAACAGAGATGGATTCCAAAACCTCTATAAATAACATGGAGAGTAGGGCCCTGGAAACAGGTTTCGGGTCCTTGCCTTGGGAGCGAGTCCTTTGTAGACAACAGGTGTTGCTACCGATCTCTTTTTTATTGCGTTTTTGTACTTTTATTGCTATCAGAGTGAATAAACGAGGTGTTATGGTCTGAGCGTGACACTTAGCCGCGATTTCTCGTACACCAACCCCCCGGTTCTCGTATGATAACAGTATGTTAACAGCTATCAGCGAAGGGTGCCAAACGGTCCGCTTGTCTGTTTGTCCGTCTGTTTGTCTGTCACCAAGCTGAATCTCATGAACCGTGACAGCTAGGCAGTTTAAAATTTCACAGATGATGTATTTCTATTGCCGTTATAAAAAAAAATACTGAAAACAGAATAAAATAAATATTTAAGGGGGGCTCCCATACAACAAACGTTGTCTAAAGACAGCGCTCGCCATCTAGAGGCCATCTATGGAACCTTCACAGCGCCGATGTCATGTCATTAAATGTCAATGGTAACACATCTTGTTGGTTTCTACAGATGGCGCCGTTCTCAAATTCGATCTTTGTCTAATTTTGTACAGAAAATAGTACGGAACCCTTCGCACGCGAGTACGACTCGCACTTGGCTGGCTTTTTTGTATGCACTTTTACTAAATCTTAAGAGTTAACAGTAGATTAACAGATGTTGGTGGTTTTTGTAATTTAACTCCTATATTTTTATTCATTACCAGCTTATTCGTATACAGTTCCCCATAAAGAATGTATTAACTTTTAATATAGGGGCAGTTCACCCTAGTTAAGTTTCAAACTCATTTCCGGAGGAACGCACCGTCTTTTTCTACACTGTGACTTTTGTGAAGCTTCAGTTTATTTAGGATCGAGTCTGTGACGAAACGTCTCGGAATCGATTTCTAATAGTGTGTTAATGTTTGAATGGTGGCCTGAAATTTATAATGGAACGCACGGTGTGTGTTTTTACAAGACTTTGTGGGTCGAAAGTATGGGTCTGTTTGTTTATCATGCACGAAATAATAATGGAAATATAATGTACGAATAAAGGCTGCTTAGGTGAACATATACGGCTATTTAGAAAAACACGATTCCTCTACAGCAGTCCTAAGAGGCAGTTTATTTAATCTGTGGTTACGACTTTTCCTTGTAAAATCTCCACAGATAATTTTAATCGGCGTTTTACATAAATTAGTATTTATTTTTTTTTCGGCGATTTGTGAGAATAATAAATTATATCATAAGTCAATGTCGTACACTTTAATTCAATGCCGTATAACTAAGTAATTTTTGTCTAGCCTTAAATACTCGCAGCATATCCACGAGTATACTCCTAAAACGCGCAATTCCTTTTAGAGTTCGTATTTTACAGCACTTTTGTTCTAGGTATGAGTTCTTTGTCATTACATGTTACCCAAGTTTACAATGATTTCAATAATTACTCGCTTTACACGCTCTACGAATGTTACAGCCTTCGGTAATTCTATATCATATACTTAATTAACAAAATTGCATTCAGTTTTTATCTGCCTTTTGTCTGAAATTGCTAAAATAAGGAAGATGTCTATGAAGTTATTTGCTCCTAGGCCATTCGTCTCATTTGTTCAAGACATATCAACAACTATTTGACAATTGAAAGGACATTGAAAAAATTGTTGACACTCAGACAAATAGAAATTAAATGAAAAATGTTCTATTTAACACACGGTTTTAAATAATGTTTATTGTATGTTTGATAGATATTGCTTAAAACCACCACCTACATAGCAAAACAACCTTAAAACCATATAGGTAGGCAAATACAATGAAAACAAACAGAAATTTGAACAAAAAGTTTTCGGAAGTCGTAGAAAAAGTGGCTATTAATGACAAACTTTTCATAAAATAAAAATGTTTTGAGGTAAATAATACAATAAGCGAAACGAATACAATCGTAAATACGTACCATTTCACGGGATTGAGAGTGAATCCATCCGATTATGAAATTAGCCGACACACCACAGTTCGTTTCATACATGAGAATCCATTAAATTCATTAAAAGGAAAAACCACAATGTAACAAATGAAAAGCTTCAATCAACTTTGACCAAACACAATTTTAAATTCTCTGTCCAGCCAGCACAAAATGTCACGCAATTTATTTTTCACCGAAACTCCCGAAACCATTCAAAAGTCACTTTTATTTTTCATAAACGTCAATATTATTTTTCCAAAAAACAAAAGACGGCTATGCTCGAACGCGTTCGATTGTTCGAAATTCGAACATGGAACATGACGTCAAAGACACGCGGAGCCCGCCAGGACACTGAAGGAGGGAAAATGCTTTTCCCGCCGGGCCGTCAAAGAGTAGTGACATTTGCACAGACATGACAGACGTTTGAAGGGCGGATTTTACGAAGATCACGATGCGGAATGACTGCTTATTCGTTTTGTTGGTTTCACTTGAAGAAGTTCGTTGGCTTGCTTTAGATGATTGGTGTGTGAGAACGGTAGTAAAATAAATAATATAGCTAATTGGCTGAATGAAGACAAATGGCCCCAAAATTAATGCAGTGGCGTAGTGTTAACATTATGTTTTGCAACGTATTCTAATTAAGGTTTATGTAGAGAAGGGAACTAGGAACCTAGGAATATAATATTAAACAACCATTTACTTAGGCTTGTTAAAAACTCGAAAACTATCAAGAACGGAGTAATTTTCCTTCGCCTTTTAAATTACACACCTGGCACAAAAACGAAGCCAAGAAAAAGAAACGACTACCTAAAACTAACAAGAGCCAACAAGGAAAATGGCGCATGCAATATTTTTCAATCAAACTCGCGTCCGTAAACTTGGCATTAAAAAGTTAACATAAGCATAATCTATGATGCACATGCACTCCCATGCTTTCTCGCCCACTCGCGCGACCAGACGTTGCACCTGTCCCTTTTCAACACCACTGCAGTGCTTTCAATCTATAAATAGTGTTTGTAAACTTAGCAATTTAGTGAAACGAACGGCTAGATTTTGAGCTTTCAAATGTGTGCCCAGGGTGGTTAAGGAATGATTTTAATATTGATCAAGCAGTAGATTGGATTTTGGCAAATGCATTAGTTACCTCTGCAGTACCTACCTGCAGAGGTATAGACCGCACACATGTTTTTGGCGGTAACGTGAACATAGTCACAGATTGTTTGCACATCGCTTACTGTCTTTACAGTGTATGTGTGATTAATTGACTACTTTAGTAAATTACTATTAGCCAATTAATAAAGTAGTCAATTACTATTAGTCAATTACTAAAGTAGTCAATTACTCACATATACACTGTAAAGACCGTAAGCGATTTGCAATCGATCTGTGACTATGTTCACGTTACCGCCAAATAGATTTGTGCGGACTATAAACTAATGATTTGCTTCCAGCTAAGTAATCATTTGCTTTGATTCTACCCTTCTACCAATTTTCGATCTCTTAGAAATAGGAGCTGAAAGCCATTTAATAGTACTTACAATGGAAAACTTCCGTCCAAATTATATTGGAGTGACATTACTTTTATACCACAAAAGATACAGAAAAACCCAGGAAAAATAAAAAATATAACCAGAAAAATATTTGTTTGGGTTTTTGGGGTTACCAAAAATTGCAAAAAATCAAGTAACTCTAATTATAAAAAAAAATATTAGATTTAGTTATGTCATTAAATTCAACGTTTTTTAATAAGGGTGTAGGTGCATTAAATTGTTATTTTACGAAATAACTGAAATATTGATACATTCATACATTCTAAGGCGTTACGTGCAAGGTGTGACGTCGTACTTTGAGCCCGTTTTGTGTGGCGCATTTTTGTACCACTTGACTAGAATGACTTTTCGATAGGTTACATCTTGAAAGGTATTAGCCGTAAAGAAGGAAATTAGGCACGGTTATTTTATCTTTTAGAATGGCCTCTCTAATGAGATCAAAACATTTTTTTGTGCAAGTTCTCCATTGCGCATTTTAGAAAAAAACTTACAAACTTACAAGAAAGTGAATCCTTAAAGGAAAACATCGTGAGGAAATCTGAGTGTCCGAGGCGTTCACATACCTCAGCGCTTGAAATTGCCAATCCGCGGTGGGCACCCGTGGTGATTAAGCCTATCCTCTCTCGAAGGCCTGTACCCTGCAGTGGGACGTATGTAGACTACATAAACATAAACAGAAAACAAAAAAGTATTGCGAACGAGTTTTATTTGCTGAGCCCCTCCCTACATACTTATAAGTCGGACTACATTCCACATTCTAAAAATAATAGCATCGATGTCTCATCAATTTCGACTTGAAGACCAAAGAAGTGAACAAAAAATTAACTATTTGACGGGCAAGTCTATTAATACCTGACTATGTGAGGTATATCACCCGTCTCTGTCTACCGCCACGCGACAACGGCCTTCTCTTTCTGACACCACTGGATAATGCAAGATACTAACGTCCTTTGAAAAACTCTACCTTGGGAGTCGTAAGAATTAATGGTTTATCGCAGTGAGTAGCAGAATTTTATCTTAGTACATTTTCTGGATCAAGAAAACAATTTATTATTGTAGCTCAGTCAGCTTGGGGCAATTGAGAATTTAACCTAACATACTTCAAAATTTTTGTGGCCGTTAACGAGGGCAGGAAAGTTTAAAAAGTAATCATAAGCCTATATACGTCTCACTGTAGGGCACAGCCTAGCCATTAAATAGCCTACAAACTTTTCTCAGACCCACCAAATATACACAAAAAAAAAATCATAAAAGTCGGTGAAGCCGTTTCGGAGGAGTTTGATAACAAACACTGTGACACGAGATTTTTATATCACGTTTTTTTCGGTAATGGACTAAGGGCCAGTTTCCGAATTGAGAATTTCGCCAAGTAAATAGTTAACTGTAGTGCCGTCTCTTCAAATTTCTCAGAGAAGAGCGTGACATAACGTTACTTAAGTATTTAATTAGTGAAATTCTCAATTCAGAAACCGGCCCTAAGTATGTACAGTACACTACGGTAAAAAGTCAAGTTTGGTTTGCCAAATTTCATGTCCACGAAGAATGGCTTCCTGAAACAAACCTAGCTGCAGTATCAATTTACAGTAAAGATCATGTTTAGCTATCACAATTAACAGTTTTATTTACATAAACACGATTCCTCCAAACGCTCCTCAGAGGCAGGTTAAATAATGTCGTTGCGTACTTTACAGACCACAGACTATTTAAACTGACTCTGATGAGTGTTTTAGGAAATCGTGTTTTTATAAATAAGTCTGTAATGTAAATGTGCACCATTGTACTATGGTATAACATTATTTAGGTATGTAAATATTATCTATTTATTTAGATATTTAATTGCCTAAATGTGTATTTATTTTTTTATTGTCTCTACATATTATATTTATTTACTCTAAGTAAATTAGGTAATTGATCTGTCTCATGTACACCTACCAACCCACTCTCATCTTCTTTCAGTCCTGTTCATCCTAAGGTTGTCTGGAAGAGATCGCTTGTCGCATTAGGGTTAGTTGGGTGCGATCCGTTGTAATGAAAGAAGGTAATCCAGGGGCACGGTATAATTATAATATAATGAAAAGTGCATGGTTTTACAAACCATGAGGGGTTTTTGCCATAATCGCCACGCTTGGCAGGCGGGTTGGCGATCGCTGTATGCGGTTGGAATCTCAGGAAGACGCTGCTGCCCGTCTCCTGGTAATTGATTTCCTTAGTCGCATTCTACGACATCCACGGAAGGAAGTGGAGTGACGCTATTAACACGGATATTAAGTACCTTATATCTCTGTAAATTGCTGGTGCGCAATAAAATGTTATCTATTAATCTATGTATAAGTTCTTGCAGGGTGCGGTATAGATGAAAGATTCTTGATTTAAATGATACGATAATATAATGTAGAACTTCAATAACTTTTTTGGAAAACTGTAGACAAGTGGCGGTAAACAGAAAACTTCAATCAAAACAAAATAAAAATAAATAAGCAATTCACAAATAGATCATTGTCAGAGAGAATCTGTAGTCAAAGGGAGAAGTAGTAATGAAAATACGAAAGAAATCTAGAATGGGTGACGTAATTTTAAATTTTGAGTTTAAGATGATAGACAGAATGAAAGAAAATAACAGAAACGGTGTTAAACAAAATTTATAAGGAAGAATTTGTCGAAAGTTAAATTCTGAAGTAAGTTGTAAAATTAGAATTTAAAATTTGAAGTCTTAAGTAATGTCGATGTGGGTATGGATATTGTAAAAACGAATCTATTCTTCACTAAGCGTTGAGGAGTGCCTTCGTGAGGAGTAGTCTTCTCCTGCCTGCAGCATTAGGTTACTTATACTATTTTGGGTAAATTCCGACACAAAATAGTATAAATAACGGAGATTATAAATTGTGGAGATTCCAACCGCATACTGCGATCGCCAACTCGCCTGCCAAGCGTGGCGATTATGGCAAAACCCCTCATGGTTATGAAAACCATGCATCCTGCAGTGGGCGTCAAATGGCTGATGATGATGCGTATTTCCCTTAGAAAAAAGCAAGCATCCATCATATTCGTAGTTGAATTTCGTTGAAATTTAATCATGGGATGATCGTAGTATGACAGTGGTGGTAGCCAGTGGGTAGAACATTGGCCTCGGAAGCGAGAGACCCAGGTTCGATTCCTAGTGCCGGCCGATCCCTAGCGGTATATACCTACGACTTGTTTTCTAAGTTATGTACAAGTAGCAATACCACTCGCTAACGCTGAAGGAAAACATCGTGATGGAACCTGAGTGTCTGAGCTATTCACATACCTCAGCGCTTGAAATCGCCAATCTACGGTGGGCACGCGTGGTGATTAAGCCCATACACTCTCCTTGAGAGAAGGCCTGTACCCTACAGTGGGACGTCAGCCTATATAGGCTGCTTATGTATGATCGTAGGATTCCCTATTGTAAATAATACTATTGTAAAATACTGGATTGAAAGCTAATTCATTCATCAATCCCCTATAATGCATTGGGCAGTGGGCATCAACAACTAATGCAGACACTGGGCATTGGCTGACGGTAACTTTTACAGTCTCTCAAACTGTATTAACCTACTAGTTATATTTTTGTAAATCGAAATCTAATTTATTAACACTTAGAAAGAGAAACCTTTATTGCACAGCTAGAGGAAAGAACACTTTATTGTAGATAAAAGAGGAAATTACACAAATATATGTCAACCTAAGAGTACAGACGGCGAACTTATTACTAAAAGTAATCTCTTCCAGACAACCTTTGCATGGACTAGACTAATAGGTACATAAAAAGTATTATCATTAAATACTATAGGTGATGTCCGTTGCTCAGCACCAAGATACCTACATCCTGCGCCATAGCCGACGAAAAACGTCAGAACACTAACAAAGCAAACTAAAGCGCGCGATAAAAAGTTGCATCTCGCGAGAAAAATATGATCTAGGAAAAATACACATTGCAATTTGCTATTCTAGTTGAGTACTTTCTCTAGCACCTAGACCGCGTTCTTACAGATACTTTGGTAGTTTGCTCACGGAACAAATTGTAAGAGTCTGTAGGTCACCATAGAGACAGTAGTTGCACGTAGAGAATCCAAGCCGCATTTCAAAACATAATGACTATACCCATCTCTTTCGCACGGCACGCTTGTAACCGGGTAAATGCGGAACAGTACGATTCATGTAGACTTGTAACGTTTTAAAGTTTAACTTTACCTCCTACTTATTTCAAATTCTGTTGCGTACATTTTTAATTTTCTTTGTTTTAAGCAGTTTGTAAACCTATCCTATGTTTCAAACTCAAAAAGTACTATCGATACTTATTGATAGAGAAGTTTATGTATAAGGATTTTTTATTAAGAGCTTGCCGATAAACTGCATTAGCAGATTGGCAAAAAGATGTAATTCTGGATTTTATGTTTTCTTATATTTAATAAATAAATATATAATACCCTAAAGTTGAAGTATAAAGAAAAAATATGTTTTTGTAAGGATTTTCTGCTTTGGAGTAGCTCTGTTAGAGAGATAATGCTTAAAATTATATGTGTTAAATAGAACATTCATTCTTCATTGTACAAGTATAATTCAAATAAAAATGTGACAAAAAATACATACAACAAAAGTTTAAGCCAAAACAAACTCTAATTATTGGAGTCTTAGGAAATGCGCATTTTAGAAATAATACTGTTATTTAGTAAAAACGTGTTTTCTTTCACCTGTCATTCAAAGTAACACCAGACATACTTCTCTAGGACCTCATTTCTACTGCATTAATCCTACTCTCTTGCTTCATTTGCCATACCGAAGTCTCGCTACCATACATACTCGTGAGTGATAGGACCAGCACTCCATTATGAATAGTAAATCTAGCTCTTTTGGAGATGTTTTGGCCTCTCAAAAAGGAGTGTAAGGCACCGTTTACACAATAATAATAAAATCTAATTAATATCTCAAAAAATACAATTGACTGGGAAATATGAAACATTGTTAAAAACAATTTTCTTAGTAGTTAATTTGTACCCGTTTTTACAATTTTGCTAATTTCAGTTGATTATTAAAAAATCGTGATACAATAACAAGATTTTATTATAATTTACTAATTAGTAATCTATCGCATTATTCGCAAATCGCAAAACTTAAAAGATAGAAAAAAGTGTAAGTATATTCAGGCCATTAACGTTAACCATGGATTAACCGGACTTAATGTAAAATATGATGCCCATCCATGTTCTTGGCAAAAAAAAACAAACCGACAAAATCAAACCGTCAAAAACGAAACCAATCAAATCGAAACTTCATTACCTAATTTAAAATTAATTTAACTGAAATCGCACCAAACATTGAAACGAATAACCATGTTAGTTACCTCATACTAAGATTGTAATTAACTGCTGTTTAATAAATATTTATTCATTCTCACTTTCAATAGGATTATCACCTGCGGAGCGTTGATAAACGAGGTCATGATTAGGTAGAGGTGGGGAGAGAAAATAAAAAAAACTCAAGTGCGAGTCGGACTCGCGCATGAAGGGACCATTATCTATACAACATTTTAATATTTCAAGAGTTTACCTGTTGCCGTTATTAATATCGAGCAAAAAACGGCAAAAAAATGATGTTTGTTGTATGGGAGCCTCCTTAAATATTTATACTATTCTATTTTTAGTATTTTTAGGGTTCCGTACCTCAAAAGGAAAAAACGGAACCCTTATAGGATCACTTTGTTGTCCGTCTGTCCGTCCGTCCGTCCGTCTGTCAAGACCCTTTTTCTCAGGAACGCGTGGAGGTATGAAGCTGAAATTTATATCAATTACTCAGGTCTACTGTCCCTTGAAGCTGTGAAAAAATCAAACTTCTAAGCCAACGCAATCAAAAGATACAGCCGTTTATGCCGCAAATTTTCGACACTTGCAAGGGAATCAAAATCTACAGGGTGCTTCCCGTGAACTCAGAATCTTGAAATTTGGTACGAAGCAACGTCTTATAGCATAGATAAAGGAAAAATTACGAAAACCATAAATTTTTAGTTACATCACATAATATATTTTTTTTTAATAATTTTAAACTTACTACCCATTTCCTCATAAACGCGTAGAGGTATTAAATTGAAATTCATACCAAATACTCAGGTCTATAATACCTTTAAGCTGTAACAAAATATAACTTCTATGTCAACGCAATCAAAAGAAACAGCAATTTAAGCTGCATATTTTGAAACTCGCAAGTACTCGCAAGGGAATCAAAACCTAAAGGGTACTTCCAGTCGACCTAGAATCTTGAAATTTGGCATGAAGCAACGTTTTATAGCACACATAAAGGAAAAATTCCGAAAACCTTAAATTTTTAGTTACATTACAAAATATATATTTTTTAATAAATATAAACTTATTACTTTTTTCCTCATGAACGCGTAGAGCTATCAAGTTGAAATTCATATCAAATACTTAGATCTAATTGCCTTTAACCCGTGAAAAAATGTTGTTGACATTGCAGGTTTGTACGGAACCCTCGGTGCGCGAGTCCGACTCGCACTTGGCCGGTTTTTATTATATCGGCAACAAAAATAAATCATCTGTGAAAATTTCAAGTGTCTAACTATCACGGTTCATGAGATACAGCCTGGTAACTGACGGACGGACGGACGGACAGCGGCGTCTTAGTAATAGTACTAGTCCCTTACCCTTTGGGTACGGAACCCTAACAACTGACTCCACCACCACGTGAGACTAAATCTGGGAAGAGAAAGAGAGCGAGGATTATCTCCTTTCGTAGAGATTGTAAGTAATAAACCTACTGTTCGTTTTCCTCCACGGCACTTAGGTATAGCGGCATCGGCGTCCTTGTCGACCTGTAATGTCATCCGCGGATCAAGCTCTCCATTCGCTACAGGTGCATCAGCAGCATATGGAAAAACTTCAGATAAACCCTTCACAGAGATCGTGAGTAGAGAATCGTGGAATATTTTAATAGCATGTCATTTTGTTGTAATAATGCCTTTTCAAAATATTGTAATGTCGTCCGCTGATCAATCTCTCCATTCACTACAGGTGTATCGGCAGCATACGGGAAAACTTCAGATAAACCCTCCACTCAAAGATCGTATTATTAGAAATATACTTTATTGCGCAGAAAACATTACATAAGAAATAACACGTCCAAAGGCGAGCTTTTCTTTGTTGCAAACCTTGGAGAATCGGAGAAGCAATAAAACACATCGAAAGCAGCAAAAAGGAAGTACTCATGAAGTAGAGTAGAGCTGAAGATTCTTTATAGCATGTTATCGTGTTGTACAGTCGACGCCACATCCACCTTTACATACGTGCAGTCTAATCAGTTACATTAAGGACGACATTGCAAGAAATATATAAAATTTGAAATGCTGTCGACTAAAAGGAGCTCCGTGTGGTGCCAGATTAAGAATAGCATCACTCCATTTCCTTCCGTGGATGTCGTAGAAGGCTAGTAAGAAAATCAATTACCAGGAGACAGGCAGCAGCGTCCTGAGATTCCAACCGCATACTGCGATCGCCAACCCGCCTGCCAAGCGTGGCAATTATGGCAAAACCCTTCATGGTTAGAAAACCATGAGGGAGGCCTATGTCCTGCAGTGGACGTCAAATGGCGGATGATGATGATGATTGCGTCGTTGGGAAGGTTACACGTAGCGTAGACAAGATCGGATGTAGTAGTTTCGACACCTAGAATTGAAAAATTCAATATTAAAAATTACAATAACGCTATTTAGTTAATATACAGGGGTCATTTAGGATTTCTTTAGACTCCCCAATAGTAAGAGTTTACCTATAGTTTTTTTTTCAGATCTCTATTTTTAAAAACAGCATAGTTTTAGGGCTTACATAATTTTATAATTTATACCAATGTCATTAAATCAATGTCCTGCATAGAAGAAGGCCCTTTCTATTTAATAGGTATTGTTACAAGTATCATTATCGTAGTATATAAGTTACTTTATGCAGCGTATTATAATTTTTTAAAATCGGAAATCAAAACTTTATTTCAAATTTAATTTTTTTTTAATGTCAATGTATGATATTAGAATGTTAAAAATAAAAACATTGTCACTTTTGAGCGAAATTCTGGTTACCCATTATACAGAGTATTTCAGTTTGAGGACTAGGCACTATGTATGTGTGTACATAACAATAAAGTTTTTTGTATTTTGTATTGTAAATAATGTCGTGCCACACCAAAGCAGAAAAACCGAATTAAAAAAAAAACAAAAATGACCAAAAATTTTCACAAGACGGCAAGCTAAATTAAATTACCTGTATAAGGAAATGAAAATTTCGCACTGATTTATGTTTTTTACATAAAAAAGGTCTATAAATAGTTCCCAGGATTTCGGGATTCAACAATACCATATTTACTAGTTTTTACGATCCCATGTCTTTTCGCGAGCTTCAGGTTCGTAATCTAGGTAAATCCCAGTTCTAATCACAGATTTTATTAATGTTTACTAGTCACTTTTACCCTGACCTTGCTTTGGGCGATCCATCACTCCAGCCTTCTTCTTTTTCTTTTTAACAAGATAAACTTGTTTATTTTTATAACAGCTCCGACCATTCTACCACGTAACTCCTGGACCTAAATCATTGGAAAAGTGGTATAATGGAGAACTTGCACTAAAAATGCTTGATTAGATAGGAACACTTTATTGTACACTCCTGAAAACAAAATACATTAAAAGGCAATAAATACATTAAATAGAATAAGAGAGGAGACGTTAAAAGATAAATAAACGTGGTATTTTTTTTTCTCTGCGAATAATACTTTTTGTAATATAACCAGTCGAAAAGTCAATATAGTCACGAGGTACTAAAAGGCGCTATACAAATCGACCTTAGACTATGACGTCACTCTCTAATGTAACGCCTTATATGTATGAAGCGTTTATCAATATTCGAGTTATTTCATAAAATAATGTCATAAGAAAAGTTCAGAGTTCAATGACAAAACGAAATCTAATAAGTTTCTTGTTATTAGAGTAACTTTATTTTTCGCATATTTTGTGACCCCAAAAACCCCGAAAAAAATAATTTTATTGCGGTCATGGCAATCATGGCAAAACCCCTCATGCTTATGAAAACCACGAAGGAGACCTATGTCCTGCAGTGGGCGTCAAATGGCTGATGATGATGAAATGGCCGCCACCGCCACCGCGACCGCTTTGGCCTGTAAGTTCCTTTAGGTTCATATGTTACAAAGTCCAGCTACGCCACAGAGTATCAGGGCCTCAAGCGCTAACGAGGTAGCTTTTGTTGAGGTTACGCATGAAAGCCTGTGTCAGACGCTTCAAAATAAAACCGAGTTCTATTTTACGCTGTGCTCAAATTGCTCATCGTGGCGAGAAATTTAGCTCTGTGACTTTTACGAAACAATTTACCAGTTCTACTCAATTGTGTCATACAAAGACATGTTTCGTTTACAGTTTTAATTAAGTACTTGCTGCAGAATTATTGACTTTTGGAGATGATAAAACAATTTAATGTGTAACTTAATTTTAATTTTGACATTTCATTACAACAATTTTATAATTTTAATTTGACGCACAAATACATATGCATATAATGCTTGTATAAATATTCATACGCCCAGACGGGCAAGACATGAAATGCACTGAAACTCTGTATATAAAGATATATTTTATTTACCCATGTACATGAATAAACGATATTTTACTTTGCAGTGCTCAGTTACGTCACGGGACAATTTGCAACTAAAATTTAAGTTCATGCGCACACTGGCATAGAGGGCAAGTTAAAAAGTACCCGAAACCGGCGTGCGTACATGCTGATGTACGTACTAATGTACTAATGAATATTGATGAAGCGAAAGAGGCCTGTCAGAATCGTGAAAAGTGGCAATACCTGGTCTCTGTCTACCCCTCGGGACACAGGTGTGAGTTTTTGTGATCCAATGGCCTTAGAAAAAAAAAATCGTTGTAAATGCCAAGCTAAAATTGACGTATCAAAACTTTCGTGAGCACTACACAAATAAATTATTAGATTAGATTAGAACTCTTTGTTGTATACACCAGGAAACCAAATTCATTTCAAATTCATAAATGAAAACCAGATTCATAAATTTAATTCAAGCAAGTGAATCCGAAAATAAGCTAATAAAATTGACATGTTTCACGAAATGCGCGTTTAAAAAATAACCCTGTGTACGTATGTGTACAAGGTTATAATATAACAGACACGTTCAACCGTAAAACTAAACGATTACATACATAAATAAACTCACACATGTATCCCAGAGGGGTGGGCGGAGACCAGGGACCGCCACTTGCCACGATCCTGACGGATCACTTTCGCTTCCTCAACATTCATTAGTCGTTGCATGCACCCACGCCGGTTTCGGGTACTTTTTATGCTAATACGTCCCCTGTACGGGTGTGTGTCTTATGTAAATAAATGATTTATCTATTTATCTATCTATTTGGTCGAAGTATGTCCGCCTTGGTCGTCCCTTACCGGCCCTTCCTTACACCCACATTCGCTCGACATATTTGTTTCGCCAATCGTAAGAAAAAGATTATACTATGAATTCTAATATCATTTTCTGTCGACAATGCCATTTGAAAACACAGGTGTTAATATAGAAATGCCTATGTAAGTAACCAGCTATCTTGTCTTATTATCGGACCCACCTGGATGCTGTCACTTCACAGAGAGAACCAAGACATCCTTTATGCATTTGAAATAAGAGTGAATATCGAACGGAGTTTTTAACTCGATTTTGCTTTGTAGCGACGCTAACGGGCGACATAAGCTAGTAAAAAATAGATTCGAAGACGAGTATCAATTTTCAATGTGTATACTTTTCACAATGGGAGCGATGGCAGCGCGGTCGGTAGGATGCTTGCCTCACATTCAAGAGGTCGTAGGTTCTAATCCCGGCATGTACAAATCTCTGTTTTCTGAGGCCACCAAATCACTGGATAAGTAAGTAAATAGATAAATACTTACTAAGTCAAGGATAACCGAATAAATATCTGAGTGACAGGGCTGTCAGTCATACAATTTATCTATGGATAGCTCTGCCAATGCTATACATTTGCTTAGTATACAGTAAATGTATACTCACGAGATAGAGCTTATCCTGGAATAAACAGATAGAGCAGTCAGATAACGTTGACGCAAGCCGGCTTAAGTTTCGTGCATGTGTGAATTCGTAGTATCAATACCACTCGCTACCTGTGAATAAAAACATCGTGAGGAAACCTGAGTGCCTGAGGTGTTCACTGAAATTGCTAATCCGCGGTGGGCTCACGTGTTAACCCCATACTCTCTCTTTCTGAAAGAAGGCCTGTGCCCCGCAGTGGGACGCATACATCATGTATATGAGATTATAAAATACGAAAACACCTCAGACTAAACAAACACAATACTGAACGTAGAAAACCAAGCAAAAGAACCTCGTTTTTTAATCTAATCTATCTATCTTATACCTATACTTATCTTATCTTATACGAGCAATTCTTTTATATCCTCCTCAGTCCTGACCTTGAAAATAACAACTGAAAACCATTGTTACTTTCAAGGTCAGGACTGATGTCTCCAGTTCAATTATTTTTTACCCTTTTTTTCATCTTATCAAAACGTAATTTCCAAAAAACACGATAAACCAAAAAAAAAAATACCGAGCAAAGCTCGATTTTCACACAACACAATCACTTGTCGTGGTCCCAAATTAGGATACCCTGTTATGGGAACCAGGCAAGGACATCACAAACATGGAAATACACCCAGACTGAGGCCATTTGTACAAATGTACGGCGTCCTCAAGTGGGAATCGAACGCACGACCTCCGGCGTGGTAGTCAGACGTGATACCGCTAGACCAGCGGGCCAGTCGTGGTAATCGCTTAATATCTCTTTTTAGGGTTCCGTAGTCAGCAAGGAACCCTTATAGTTTCGCCATGTCCGTCCGTCTGTCTCTCCGCGGCTTAGCACAGAGACGATAAGTACTAGAGAGCTGAAATTCGGCTTAGATAAACATATTTATTACGCCGACGAAATGGTAGAATTAAATATTTAAAAAAAAAATTAGTATACCTCCCCTACACCTAAATTAGCGATGATTTTTTTTTCTTGCCTACACTTTATTACATTAGTCGTTTGAAAGTGTCGTGGGCGTAGAAACCATTTTTGATTTAGAGTTTCATTTACGAAATAATAAGCTTTGAAGCGCAAATTTTTCTCAGAGTAGGACGTCCCTCTCCCTCTCCTGGGTGAAAGGTTGATTATAGAAATGTGAAAAAATCCAGGGCCGTAGCACATAAACTTAAAAGGAAAACTATTACGGTTAAGTAGGCTTTACAAGTTAACGTGTAATAGGCGACCCAATAAATGGAAAACTTCGCACAAAATCCATCGAAAATTACTTTGATGAATTATATGCTCTCATCAAAACTTAGGTTAGCTGGTAGATAATGCTAAGTAGCATTAAGCTCGTCTATGTGCAAAACTTTCTGTTTTATATGCAATAAAGGATTTAATAATAATAATAATGAATTTGTTAGTTCAGTAAATTAGATAACAAATCCCTCTTTTTACTGATTTCTCTACACTGCGCGTGGCCCGACATGCACTTGGCCAGTTTTTTTCTCCCGAGACTCGATCGATAGCTCTTGTCAACAAGCATGAAGGCATTCTTCCGGCTACCCTGCACACGAAACTTATATCAATATCAAACAGCCCTTTAAAAAATGAAAAGAAAACCCTCTCAAATTTCCCAACTGCCTACTAAAACGACAAAGGCTTTCAACAAGTTAGCGGAAGGGTTACGGAACCCTCCCTTTACTCTAGGGGCCCCTAAATACTCAATTACGTGAGTAACAGAAGAGCGGATACGTTTTTGTCCAAAATTATGGTAAAACTTAGGTTTTTCATCAACGAATTTATGAATCAATGAATAACCATTTATTGAAAACAAAAAAGATGGCGTAGTCTATTTTTGTATAAATAAAGATGACACACACTTGGAACCCAAGATTTCCATGGAAAAACTCATCAACTGCGAAATTAAATTGTGAAGTAAAAAGTGAAATTAAATTTATCATTAAATATAGTATGTTGATTATAGTACATATGTTAATATGTAAATTGTTCAAAATATGATATAATAAAAAAAAATATAAAGGCGAGCCTATCTCTGCGAGAGATTTCTTCCAGCAAACCTTGGAGAGTCGGAGTGGAGGTGTCAAATGTTATTTTAGAATAGTGCAAAACTTATGGCGCGTAGCCCACTGATCTGGCGTCTGGCTCGGGCATGTCACGGACATCATTCGGTTTCATTCAAATACCGTACCAAACACACCGTCATAAGGTCATTATTTGAACACACTCAACGGCCTTCCGTCGGACGCGCTATGACACGCCATTATCATCATCATCAGCCATTTGACGCCCACTGCAGGTCATAGGCCTCCCTCATGGTTTTCCAAGCTTCCCGGTCTTGTTCCGCCCGCATCCAATCATATAATATCCAAACATAATACGAAACAGCTGTTTACGTCTCCTAACCGCGCCCGCGTCTTCGTCATTACCAATTTTTCATAAAAAAAAATTGGTTTTTAACGTTTTAATTGCAGTGTATTTCATCCGTCATCATTTTTCATTGTGGGGTTAGTAGATTTGTTGAGTTTTCCGTTACCTCAAAAGTTGATGAACTGCTGGTCTATTTATTATGGCTTAAGAGAGAGAGAGAGCCCTTAAAAGATAAGATAGAAGGTAGACGGTCAGACAGACATCGAATGCGCTGGCGATGTCTCTGTTGTACTTAGTTTATGCTTGTGCGGTGTCAAGTGACATTTTGTCGGGTGAGGTGGCAGCGTAGCAACTAGCAGGTAAATGATATGTTGCGGTCAAAGTTTGGTTTTTGTGCACTTTGCTGATTGGCTACGTGCGGTAAGCCATGTTTAGGCAATGTAATGTGATAGGCTTAGCGATTTAGCGTAGGCATAGGACTTCGGTAAAAGGGTGACTTTCAATTCGTTCACCGTTTTTTCAGGTGATAATTATAATTTAAAAACATATGGTGCTATTTTTTTTTTACTGAAAATAACTTCACTTAAGCTTAAGGCTGGCAAGAGCTGGATGAGAGTAGCCGAGGACCGTGGTCAGTGGCGTGCAATAGGAGAGGCCTATGTCCAGCAGTGGACAAGCATAGGCTGATGATGATGAAGCGTAAATGAACGATATCACTAGGAAAAAGTAGTAAAAATCAAAAAACTGTGGTCCAACCGACTTATGGTCGGCGCCAGCCAACTCAATCCTTTGCCTAAACCTCTATTATGTTAAACCTTTAACATAATAGACAACATTTTTCAACGCTACGGTACTTCCTACCACTTTCATTGATCATAAATTATTTATTGGGCAATAAAAACATTTGTACGTATGCGAGCGCACACGTATACTTGGAATTTGGATTCACACGTAAAGGTCGGAAATCACGAATATTTACAAATAATAATTAAATAATTAATAACATTGCTAATCGTAATGAAAAAAACATCCCCATATAATATTGCTATCGATCACGCTGTAGCTTTTTTTAATACAGACTTTATTGCACACGAAACATTGAACAGGATATTACATACTCGTAAGAAATAGCACGTACAAAGTAAGAGATTTCTTCCAGTAAGTATTTAACATTTTCGGTCTATTTTACATCAAAAGGAAATAATTTGAATCCGAAAAATGGAACCTTCACGTGACATAGGCAGGGAAGTTTTTCAAAAAGTTAAAAAAGCCGACTACCTGTAACACACCAAGTAGTTCTAGCATTACCCTTTATCGACCCTTTTTAATTTGTAACGGTTTAGGCGACCTACGACACGGAGGGGAAAGTCTTTGTTTTATTTTTTCACCTGACTGCAGCGAAGCCGAAGAGAAGGGTAATGTATTTGGATCGTATGTAGGTACGTCCGATTCTATGTTATCTCATAACTCCTTAATCAATGGTCAGATTTTGACAGTTAAGATCCCAATCGATTCGTCATATTTGCGCGAGTGTTATAGCCTATGTGAAATCCAACAAAAAGATAAAAAAAACCGGCCAAGTGCGAGTCGGACTCGCGCCCGAAGGGTTCCGTACGATTATCTATACAACATAAGAATATTTCAAGCGTCTTCATATTTCCGTTATTAAATCGAGAAAAAAACGGCAAAAAAATCACGTTTGTTGTATGGGAGTCCCCTCAAGTATTTATTTCATTCTGTTGTTAGTATTTGTAGTTGTAGCGGCAACAGAAATACATTATCTGTAAAAATTTTAACGGTCTAACTATCACGGTTCACGAGATACGGCCTGGTGACAGACGGACGGATGGACGGACAGTGGAGTCTTAGTAATAGGGTCCCTTACCCTTTGAGTACGGAACCTTAAAATCATTAGAGAGACAAAAAACTGAAATAAAATATAACCAACACCCCGACCCATAAATAAATTTATGTAGTAAGTAAAAGTAAAATTAAAATAAGTGATAGAATAAATAGGTGATTTTTTTTGCGCATTTTTGATCATAATTGAGCTTTATTTGCCTTCTCCCGCTCTCTGTTCTATAATTCAGAACCTCTCTTAGGCTGGCTGGAAGAAATTTCTTTTGAAATAAGTCCGCCTTTGTACATTTACACTTACCTGTTTTTTTAAGTTTTTATTTTTATTTTGTGCAATAAAGCGTAACAAACAAATAAACTGCTGAGCTTTAACTCCTTACTAAGCAGGCGGGACCCAAATTCAACATTGAGACTAATTGCGAGGTACATAAGTTGGTCCCGGTGGTAATGCGGTGGTAGCCTAGTGGTTAGAACAAATGCGGTGGTAGCCTAGTGGGTAGAACATTGGACTCGGAAGCGGGAGACCCAGGTTCGATTCCCAGTGCGGGCATGTACCTATGACTTTGTTTTCTAAGTTATGTACATTTGTGAAGTTATGGTAGCAATACCACTCACTAACTGTGAAGGAAAACATCGTGAGGAAACCTGAGTGTTTGAGCTATTCATATACCTCAGCGCTTGAAATCACCAATCCGCGGTGGGCACGCGAGGTGATTAAGCCCATATTCTCTCCCTGAGAGAAGGCCTGTACCTTACAGTGGGACGTATATAGGCTGCTTATGTAAGTTGATCCCGTCGGCTTAGTAAGTAGTTATTGCTCAGCAGTCGGGTTGGTATTCATTTTTATTTTATCGATTTCACAAGAGCCAATGATGGACCGGCTTTCAACATACTCGTAGGCCTTTATAATGGTTGTGTCTCGTTTATTGCGGAGGAACTTATCATGAGGAAACCTGAGTATACAGTCATGGTGTCTATATATCTCAGGGCGTGAAATCACCAACGGACCAACCGGTGGTAAGTACGACGTCCACTCTCTCTCGGAGAGAAGTTTTATAGCCTTTTTAGAGAGCAAAGTACTTTTCATTACCTTTTTAGGGAGCAGGGTACTTATATCCGTATCACTAATGTGGTAAGTATTTGATAAAATGTTTTCGGGAAATAAATCTTTATTAACATCCGCAGAACACAATCACTTGGACCAAACTAGGATACCCTCTGCTATCGTAACCATGTCAGGGCATCAAAAACATGAAAATACCAGACTGAGGTCATTTGTATAAGTTAAGGCAGACTCCAGTCTTCTTCTTAACCTGTCGATGGCAACTCAATATAACTTTGCGAAGCTAACTGCGTCATCAGTTGGCCTCCAATTAAGCTTGTTAACCGCAAGACTAAACAGGCAGTCAATGATTGTTTTGTGACATGTTTTTAGCAAGATCAGCGCCATTGGTGGGATAACATTAATTTGTTGGTCCTGCAAACTCCAGTTTAACATTAAAAAGCATCTCATTACAAGAACACAAAGTTACAAACTTAATTACATTACTTAGCGCCGAAATTATCACTCAGAAAACTGTTCGAGTCTTAAGCAATCCGAGTTTCGTTTAATTACATTTCTAGGTATCATAAGCGGCAAGAAAACATGTTAACTCGAGTGGCGGACGCATTTCACAAAGTAAACCTGGAGATATCCAATCCATCAGCCCACATTCGTCCACTGCTGAACATAGGCCTGCCCCAAGTCACGCCACTTCTTTTTGTTCCCGGGCATCTCGCAGCCGCTATCAGCAATTTGCCTCAGATCGGTCCAGAGGTCAGTCCAACTGTGGCCAGTGTCACTCAATTAGTATTCAGTCAATATTCGTCGATTCAGCCTTCCCCAAGTCACGCCATTTCTATTCTTGGCCATACTCATCGAGCCGTTGCCAGCAATCTGGGCCTAGATTCTGTTAATGCATTGTAGTATCATGACAACTGCATGAACATGGCGATTTCATTTCCATGGATGCTTTAAGTCTACGCGGGCACGCGTGTCAAACCTTCTAGGCGTCAATGGTATGAAAAAACACGTCACGTGACCCGACAGTGTACCTGTCATTATAATACAATACACTAACAGAATCGAGGCCCTGGTGGCGCTGAGTTTGTCAGTTCATGGTCTCCATTCGAGAAACTTTGTACCTCACCAGTCCACTGCCACGTCAACTTGCTAATCTCGTAGGGTTGTACACCAGAGACTTTTTACTGAAAGCTTACAGCCCACTGTACACATCCGAAACATCTGTCATGCGTGAGGCTACGAGCTACAGAAAGTCTAACTTTTCTTTTGAGCTACAAGCCGAATTATTCATTGTTTCACCCCAATGGCCCGGGGCGAGAGGCATTTGACAGTTTAGGGGCTCTTAACAAGATAAGAGATAATGTATTTACCAGTCTTTACACACCACAGTACAGACAGCTGAAGAATCAAGAAACGCTTAAGTTAGTAGAAAGAAACGAAGCAAGATTGATGAAAGAAAATATCGGGAGGTAATATGTCCTTTTTAACTAAGAAGCAAATAAATAATTATAGTAAAATTCTATACATATAATTAACCTGTAAACTTTGTCTCTGTCTGATATATATCTGTCTCACCCTGTTTCTTTGTATGCGCATCACGCGAAAACCACCGAACGGAATGAAGTAAAACTCACCAGAATTATAGCTTAGGTTCCCGTGTAACATATAAGCTACATAACTTCACGCTTAAGTTCATGGGGGTTAAGAAAGTCACTTTAAGCTGTGAGGTCATTGAACAGTGGTTTTACCAGAATGACGGATACATTGTGTACGCTCTAGCCGTCAGAAATATCTTCATCTGTTACTGTGGGAATCGCCAATATTACGATATGCCTAAATAACAACACAACACAACTACCAACTTAAAAACAACTACCGATATTATTTGTTATTAGAAGACATTGTTTTTTTGTTTATTTCGGTTTTTTTAGCACCGGACAAATGGGAGTAAATTTTTTACGTTTCGGAACTGTGTACGGAACTTTTTTTGTTTTATTAGTATTGTTATGTCGGCTATGTTAACTTTTTATTTCTGACGTTAAAAAAAAAGTTTAGATCGAATGAGGTGGTAGAGCACGCGCCATCACTCATGTCCCACGGAGAAGAACTTGTCTGCATTGACATAAGAACGAAAATGTCTTAACTCAATGGACTTCAGCGGTGGTGCGGACTCTACGTTTGAAGACCTTTGCTTACCCTTTACGGAAACTAACAGAACTGCGTGCATTTTTATCAAATCATCGTTTTTGTCAGAAAAAGACAAAACCATCCTGTCAAGTTTTTCACATTTGACTGTTAGAGATCTTGCGCGAACACGATCTTGCGACGATGTGGCGCCGGGCGCTACACTACATTAAAGCTACCTATATTTGGTTGTGCGTACAAATCTAGCGTTTTCTAGATCTGGTGTAATCTCCCACCAGATGGTCTGACGACCTGGTTACGGTGGCAGGCAGTCGCTGGATGCGGGTGGCACAAGACCGTGAAGCTTGGAAAACTTGAGGGACGCCTACGTCCTGCAGTGGGCGTCAAATGGCTGATGACGATGATGATGATGAACTTACTGGAAAATTTACTGTTCTTGGTCCAATATTTTATTGGACAGTAGAATTTTTTTAAAGATCTACGTAGTTTTAGAAGATTCGGAGTAATTTTTACTAACCCCTGGATTAGGAGGTTAATTACTTATCATATAAACGAACCCCAGATTAGTTTTCCCGAGTTTGTCTATTCTTGAAAGTCTTAGCTCTATTATCTCAAATCGATATCATGGATCGTTGTGGTCAAAGTTTGAATTATGACAGTTTTTCACCAACCGAAACTACGACCCATCCTTTGTGTTAGACTATGCAGCGATATAATGACTAAACCGCTAGAGTTCACCAGATTTTATAGTAAATAACTTTGGCATTTCGGCTGATGCGGTGATCCGCTAAGTAATAGTTTTTTCACCTAATCGTAGGTCTCGTTAGGGTGGATGAATTTCGTGCTGACATTCCGTTCTTGAATGCTCTTGCCATTGCCACTTGTTGAAGAGTTTTATTGGTTTTCTGAAGAAATATTGCGGATTTTTAGTCAATATCCAAGATGTCACGACATTTATGAAACTGGTACTGCATAATTCAAAAATATTAGCGTCCGGATTTCTCGACGTTTACGTAAAATGGTCGGTTGTAGGGGACTCATAATTAAACAAACCCTGTGTCGTGGGAACCAGAAACAACGACATCACAAACATGTAAACATCCAAGACCTGGGGTTTTTTTTGTCCCCAGCCGGGATTCGAACTCTAATTCATTTAATTAATTGTTTCAGGAATTTCGCATTTTAGAAATGGCGATAAATTATTCGAACATTTGACTGCCTCGTTGGTACAGCGGTATCACGTCCGACTACCATGCCGGAGGTCGTGGGTCCGATGCCCATTGGGGGCCACCGTACATTTGTACAAATGGCCTCGGTCTAGGTGTATTTCCATGTTTGTGACGTCCTTGCCTTGTCACCAGCCATAGCACACGTTATCCTAGTTTGTGTCGTATGGAAGTTGTTATTTATTTATTATTTGAGCGCCAGTTTTTTTTTACCTTTATGTAAAATAGTTCGTTTTCCGGGGATTGTCACGGACTGTATCTCTATGGCTTTGTCACTGCTGTCAAAAATCTTTGACGGATTATGCCTACGGGCAAGTCTTTAAAATGCAAATATTACTACGGTAATGGTTGTTTCATTGACACTATTGGTAGTCTAGTAACCAATAGCATTCTAATGGCATAATTCATTTAAAGTAACTCTCAATAAGTACTTGGGCCAGAAATGTTACTATTCTCTTCAAGAATTTTTTAATGATAAATGTTAATGTTAAATGTTAATACACAATAGAAAAAAAAAATGTATATATATAATTTAAAGAATACTAGTAATAGACAATTATAAGCTAGCAATTAAGGAATTAGTTAAGTTATATTTTAGTGCCCTTACAGGGTGTCATGTACCTTTTGAATTACATATAAGAACTGTAATAATGACACATGATTATTGCAATAAAGAATTTTGAAATCTGACTCGTTCAACTTAACTCTTCGATCTTCTTCGCAAAAGATGCCTATTTAATTTGAGCGAGTTATACCAGTGGAATGATATTATATTGCTATTGCTGAGTAAACTACTAGTAGAAAATAAAAAAAAAACAACAAAAATAAATTTTTTTTTATTCAAAGTAGCACAGAAACTGCGACTTAATGAACGTTACAAGTTAAACTAGGTGTACATTTCAAAATCTAGATCATTTTGGAGAAAAAATGGACAAAAAAAACTCCAAACTTAGTCTTTTCAAGTCCTTAATTTACAGGATTTATATAAATGTTCTAAAACTCATGCATTGAACTGGCTTTAATTCCAGACATCATTGTCATCTAAATAATCTTTAATGTTATAGTAGCTTTTTTGGCACAAAGTGCGCTTCACACATTTTTTGAACCGCGTTTCTGGCAAGCTTATTATATCTTCAGGGATCTTATTGTAGAAACGTATACAATGCCCCATAAAGGATGTATTAACCTTTGCCAGCCTAAATTTTGGGAACGAAAGTTTATGTCTATTTCTAGTATTTACATTGTGTTGGCTACCTACAGTTTTAAAGTCACTGATATTTTTCCTAACATACATAATATTTTCATAGATATACTGACTAGCAACTGTTAGGATGTTAGTTTCTTTAAAGAAATCTCTTAACGAATCTCTATTGCCTAGCTTAGAGACTGTTATCGTCCTTATACTGCAATAATTTTGGGTGATTAGATAAATAAATAACTTCCGAACAACACAATCACTTGACCTGGTCCCAAACTAGGATACCCTGTGCTATGGTTACCAGGCAAGGACTTCACAAATATGGAAATTCACCCAGACTTAGGCCGTTTGTTCAAATGTACGGCGGCCGGAATCGATACGGTGGGAATAGAACCCACGACCTCTGTCTTGGTGGTTAAGCGACATTGTTTGTTCGCAGGTTTGAAAGACATAGCAAAATGAAAATGCCAGAAAATATCTATGGAATATGCTAGTTTTTTTTTTTTGAAACGAACTTTTGAAAAATATCTCGACACAAACTCGAACTTATTAGAACCATTAGTAGCCTGCCAGAGCGGTGCATGCGTGCCGTGGGTCCGCGGGTCATTGTCCTCTTAGACGGAGAGGTGGTAGCAATAAAATTGTTTTTTAAACAAGATTTTGACCCTATCAAAGCCCATGTCAAAGTGACAGTATTTTTTTTTTCGTCGAATAATAACAGACTTTATAATCAGACTGTACTGACAGCATATCATCAACCTTTGCATATCGCACCCTTAACAATACCGTCACTAAACAAAAATCTCTAAATTTCTGGTTTTAATGCCATCTATTGCAAATATTACAAAGTAACACTAAGCGCTGACTAGTTCACTTAAATTCCTATTTTAAACTTTAGATGGAAAACGAAGCACATTACAGAACTATATACATTTCTACACATTGAAAATCTTTAATAGCTTCTCCTGCACAATTTACATTTTTCGCTTAGTGCCAGTATTGGATTAAGGGTGCGATATGTGCACTCTCGAGTCGACACCACAAGCTGGCAAACGGAGCGTAGGACGCCCAGCAACTTGCAGATAGTTGGCAGTGGCCGCTTGAGGGTGGCCAAGGTCACAAGGAAGTGGCGTGCTTTGAGTGAAGCCTATGTCCAGCAGTGAACACGTACGGGCTGATGGATTGATTGACTGTACTTAGCTACGTTAAGGGTGAGTTTGCATAAAAAATGCGACGGGTGATGTGCCGTTGACTGTAATGCAACGTCAAGTCAATTTCCCCCTGTACACCAACAACTTTAATATTTTTTTCGACCAATCGGAGGCTCATTAAATATTTTATCGGACTCGTGTCCATATCCAGTGCCCCTTCATATTATGTATAAGGCAATCGGCCGCACTGAATTGTTAAGTAATTGATATTGATTTTGTGTAACCCCCATTCCTATGAGAATGTGGAACTTCCGAATAAAATGTTTACATCTCATTAGAGAGGCGACCTTAAAGAATAAATAATGGTGATAAATATTTTTCTCTACGACTAATGCTGTCTTTGATGTTTAATTAGAAAATAATTCTTGTCACGTGGTACACCATATAAATCGGGCTCAGACTATGACGTCACAACGTGCTTGTGAGACTGCCTGACCCTAGAATCTCGGTCGTGGATCCTAAAAATCGCTATACACATGTTGCTAATACGATCTTTAAATAAGATTTGATTTTATTCCCCTTGGAGGCGCTAGTGTAGGGTTTTCGGGCTTATTTATAAAACCACGATTCCTTAAAACACTCCTCAGAAACAATTAAAATAGTCTCTGTTAAAAGGAAAAACGTAATGACACATTATTTTAAACTGCCTCTGAGGAGATTAGATTAGAACACTTTATTGTACACACCAGAAAACGAAATTCTTAAAAAGGCTTACATGTCTAAGTTTTGCCGCATACAAATTGGCGGAGTGTTTTAAAGAAATTGTGTTTTTATAAGATAAGATAAGAATATTCTTTATTGCACACAAGAAGCGAGACATAAAATATGAGAGTAAAATAAGAAAGAAAATGTTTCCTTAATGAAAGCTAGTTAAATTCAAGCTAAGTCCTTCATAAACTAATAATGTAAACTAATACTGATAAATATAATTTCAAATTGAGTAAGTACACATATTTACAGGTAAAAAAGGCAGGCAACATTGCCCCTTTGGGTGGCCAGACTTATTCTCAGACCGAGGTATGCGCCAGCCCTCCGGTGTCCCGTGGCGTCGATGAGGCGCGTCGACAGCTCTTTAAAGAGCGAACGCGCCTGGGCCCCATGGTCCCAGTACCTCAACCCCAAACGGCAACAATATGTATTGGCATATTGGTTACCCAATGTTGCATATTTCCGCCGTTTGAGGCTCTCATCAAGGTAGCTAGAAATTTTTGTTATTTTGTGCTGTTGGATTTCCAAATAAAGAAGAATAATAATATACCTAGTCACTCTATCAGAGCAAAGATTTTTTTTTTCTAAGAACAGCGCCTTCCGCTGAGCTTAGAGCAAAATATACCAATCTGCGTGCGACGAAATTCTCTAGAAGGAAACAAAAGGTTGGCGAAAAGTATTCTCTCGTTGCATTATCATCTATAAGGCCTCCCGCCTTTTCCCTGTACTGGGGTGTCCCTGTTAACGAGGCTACATAGAAAAAAAAAACATTATTATTATTTACGCTGCAATGCAAACAAATAAAAATGGCCAAGTGCGAGTCGGACTCGCACACGAATGGTTCCGTACCATTAGCTATACAACATTTGATTATTTCAAGCGTCTACCTGTTGCCGTTATTAATATCAAGCAAAAAAACGGCAAAAAAATCACGTTTGGTGTATGAGAGCTCCCCTTAATTTTATTTTATTCTGTTTGTAGTTTTTTTTTATGGCGGCAACAGAAATATATTATCTGTGAAAATTTCAACTGTCTAACTACCACGATTCATAAGATTCAGCT
This sequence comes from Yponomeuta cagnagella, assembly GCA_947310995.1. NCBI lineage: Eukaryota > Metazoa > Arthropoda > Insecta > Lepidoptera > Yponomeutidae > Yponomeuta > Yponomeuta cagnagella. The sequence continues at coordinate 7,385,275 of OX371293.1, forward strand.
TGGTGACAGACGGACGGATGGACAGCGGAGTCTTAGTAATAGATTCCCTTACCCTTTGGGTACGCAACCCTAAAAATGCAGCCCATAAAAGAATAATTGCAGGGCACGGGTATTCTCTCAGAAAGAGAGCAGGCACAGGTTTAATCAACACGCAAATTCACAAATTAATTGGTACACACATACCGGAATCAAACATTGTACCGCTATGTGTTATTACTGCAATTTTATAGATAAGTTGATAAGTTTTTTATCTGGCTTATATTATGACCCACTGCAGGGCACAAGCCTGCTCGCAAAGAAAGAGCAAGAGAGAGAGAATGTTTAATGCCTCTGTTAAAAGAATAAGGTCTTATTTATAAAAACACGGTTCCTTAAAACGCTCGTCAGAAACAGTTTAAACAGTATGTGGCAAAAAGAACACGTAACCACAGAATAATGAAACGGGCTTCGAAGAGAGTTTTAGAGGAACCGTGTTTCAATAAATGAGACCGTTAATATTTTATGTTAGCCTAAAGTTGTATAAGGTTAGACTAGTAACTCTGCCGAACAATTAAATCTACGGAAATTGCCATTTTATCTACTTTGACTTTTACCTCAAAAAAAACCTGCAACAAAATCGGTCTCGTACGACAAATCTCTGGATGCAAGCAAAATTAAATACCATACCCAGAGATCTTTCATTCATCAGCGCTTTCATTTGGGACAAGCTATGCGAATGAAACAACTGAAATTCTGATTGATTGAACAGCACTGGCGGCAGGTGGCAGCTGTCAAAACCCTTGTTAGAGGAACGCGCTGACAGTTGTCTATCAATCAATCGATTTTTATCCCCAGCTGGTACCGCGGCGCGGACAAATCAATTCACCGTGAAATGCTACAGAATTTGGAAGGTTATTTGCATGTCGCGTGCCCAATTCGGGTCTTGCCGCCACTTTCTTTGTAATACAAGGCATAAAAACCACTTGTTGGAGAAACACCATGACAGCTATCAGTCTATCTATCAGTCTCGTCCTCGGCTGGGTAAGACAAATCATTTCGGCGTGAAATGCCCCAGAATTTCGAAGAATAGCGAGCAGTTTTTTTGCATCTGCTACAACAGGCAGGCCCGATTCGGTCCTTGACTTTAGCTCGAAGAACCAAGTTGCCGCCACTTTCTCTCTAATGCAAGGTGTAAAAACCCTTGTCAGAGAAACGTCATGCATGACGTTTTATTTTATTGATTTTATTCTATTCTATCTATCAGTTTTATCCCCAGCTGAAATGCAACAGAATTTTGAAGGTATCTAGCAGTTATTTGCATGTCGCATTTGCAGGTACAATTTTGTTTTAATAACTAATTAATTAATAAAATTATAAAATAAAAAACAGGAGTCATTTACCAATAGAATGATATAAAATGCAATGAGACGATGAGATCGATAATAATAAACATGATGATAACTTCCCCACAACACAATAACTTGTCCTGGTCCCAAACTAGGATACCCCGTACCTGGGTACCCAGGCAAGGATATGACAAGCATAGAAATACACGTAACTGAGGCCAATGGTACAAATTTACGGCGGCCCACAGTGGGAATCGGGGAATCGAACCCACGACCTCAGACATGGTAATCAGACGTGATACCGCTAAGGCAACGAGGCGGTAATTTCAGCAGGGAGTTAAAAAACCGGCCAAGTGCGAGTCTAACTCGGGCTCAAAGGATTCCGTACCATTGTCTATACAACATTTGAATATTTCAAGCTTCTACCTGTTGCCGCTATTAATATCAAGCAAATAACGCCAAAAAAATCACGTTTGTTAAGGGGAGGCCCCTTAAATATTTATTTTGTTCTATTTTAAGTATTTTTTGTTAAAGCGGCAACAGAAATACATCATATGTGAAAATTTCATCTGTCTAACTATCACGGTTCATGAGATACAGCCTGGTGACAGACAGACGGACGGACAGCGGAGTCTTAGTAATAGGGTCCTTTACCCTTTGGGTACGGAACCCTAAAAAATGCATACAGCTCGGTTTTTCAGGATGACAAGAGGTAAACACTGGTCTCTGCCTACCGCTCCGGGATACAAGCGTGAGTTTATGTACTATAATGTCTCGCCCGCACAAGGCGCCCCAGTTGGCCACAGAGAGACTGCTGTTTGATGCCAACTGGAACACCGGTTGGAGGCCACTACTGTCTCTTGTTTTTATACATATTGAAGATAATTACTAAGGTTCCGCGGGTCATTGTTCCAGTAGACGGAGAGGCGGTACTAATTGTTCGCGGATTTTTTTAAACATAATTTTTCAACTCGAAACAGTATTTCTCAGCTATTTTTATATTCATTTACCTCTACCCTTAAAAGTAATAGCACAAATAAAGAGTAAGAGTCGTTTTTATTACTAATTACAGAACCGTGGCTTTCAAACCACCCACATCTCAGCGTGTATGGTTAAAAAAATATAATTACTAGTAAAAAAACAGTAATTACTAGTTAATTATTTATTAATAATAATAAAAAAATTCATTACTGATTTTGTGTCATCTACTCTGGTGTACAATAAAGAATATACTTAGCTTACTTTAATCGATAAAGGAGATGCATCGTGGCCTACGTACAACGACTGCTATGAAATTTATGTCATTCGAAAGCTTATTTAATATGTAACTTCATACAATAATTTATAATTTTTAGAATACTGCCCAAAAATTCTAAATAAAATGATTTTTTTCTTTTTTTTTTCTTACTGTTACCACCCAGAGGAATAAAAACTTCAAATGTCAATGTCATGTCATAAATGAAACATAACCTTCAAAATGCTGATTGAAGGACTAATTGTGTGATTATAATAATAATATCTGTGAAAATAAGTCTTAGTGAAACGTTTTTGAATGTGGAATGATTTATACAGCCAGTGATCTCTTGGCTGGCTTACATACGCATTGTCTGAGCTTACTGGACTCCCGGTTTCTTGTACAGTAGGTAACAAGATGTTTTTGGTTTTCTGCGTATACTTTGGCCAACTAAGAGCGGTTAGCAGTAGACAGACATGTTCACGAGAAACAGGGGGTTACCCTCCATTAAACGGGACTTAATACCAAAGCAGAATCAATAAATGAGCCCTTTATTCGTCCACTGCTGGACCTAGACCTCTCCTAAAGCTGACAAGTTCTATTTGTCCTCGGCTATCTTCATCCAGTTGCTGCCAGCAATCTGCTTCAGATTCTCGGTCCTGTCCCGGGAGTCCTGTGATGCGTTCGCCAACCTTATATTGGAGTGACATTGCTTTTGTACCATAATAGACAAACTCAATTCAAACGGGACTTAATCCTTAGGAAATCCATTGGATAACTAAGCCACGGGCTTCCACACTATCTTATCAGTCATACATGCTGGGATACGACCTTAGGACCTTATGATGTGAAACAAACTGATGTAAACACTGCACTACTAATACCTCGCACGCATGTGAAACAACATGTATCCTCTGGGCTACCACTTCACATCAAAACGCCCAACTAAGCATCTACTTTCCACCCGCTTCACATCATAGGATAAGTAATAGAATTACACAACAGGGAAAAGAAACGACCAAGTTAAAACAACTTTTTATTGTACAAAAACAATTATTAGCTACAGACCTTATAGTCTTAAGTTAGTGCGTCACCGAGAGCATTCGCCTTTTATGTAGCAGATTCAGCATAACATTACAGTACTGATGTGTCTTGATTTTGAGCATTCGCTTGCAGTCGTTTTTAAATGTCTGGCAAAGTGGTCATTACCACTGAGCCCGGCAATATTAATCGGCGAAACGAACAAATATCTTCCAAACAACACAATCACTTATCCGGATCCCAAACTAGGATACAATATACTATGGTAACCAGGCAAAGACATCACAAACATGGAAATACACCCAGATTGAGGTAAAGTGACAGCTCGTAATGCGGGTTGCAAGCTCAATTATTTATGTTCCACTTTATTATATTTTATAAATTATAGGGCCATAGTTAAAAATCTGATTATACATCTCATAATTGAGCAAGATTATCGTCTCTACGGTGGTGAAAACTTGGTTCGAGTCGTACTCCTACAACCAGCTCTCATACATTTTTTGATCTCCTTTATTTTCATTTCAAATCAATGTGAACTTTTTCTAACCCGAGAGGTGGCAGTGGTTTCTTATAGTGCTTATCGTAAATACTGTCCCAGAACTCTATCACTCCTGACAGTGGAGTCCCCTTTAGCTGAGGAGGCAGTGTGAGCTCCATGTATGGAGAGCCAACGGCTGTAGCAGCTGGCCAGCCGTGCTGGAAGTCTGACGTCACTTCTGGAATTGGTTTCCTGAAAAAAAATATTATTATTATCATTACTTTTGTAGCACTTCAGCTGAATGTAGAATACGGCGGGTGAAGGAAAATGCCACGAGCATTTTCTACCAGTCAATCTGAAACGACATTATTATGTTGATTTGCGAGTGCAATAAAATAATACCCCTCAGGATGCTGTTGGGGCTGCCCCGCTGGTGTAGTGGATCAGCAATGTAAGCTGAGGCGCACGTGGATGGTTTTTGTGCAATTATCCGTAAGCGTACCGCCTCACTTATGCACAGAAGCAGATCCAAAACCCTGACTGAAAAAATTCTAGCCTAATTCTGCAGTACCAAGTGCGGTAGACTAGGCTGGGTGTTTATGTTTTTAGTTAAATTTAATTTTATGTTAAGGCTTTGTCTCTTAGGGCCGATTTTACCAAACTCAGATATAAGTTATCCATCGAATAAAGTATTACACAACAAAAATAAATTTTCATCTAAAATGTCATCTGTCATACCAAACGAAAGGCAATGATTTTTTTTTATTTTTGTTGTGTAATATTTAATTCGATGGATAAGTTTAATCTAAGGTTGGTTAAATCGGCCCTTAGTGACATAAATAAATAAAATGCGTAGACGCGCGACACTGGCGCCCAAACAGGGCACCTCAGTAACTGAGACGCCCTGTTTGGGCGCCAGTGTCGTCAGTGGCTGTCCCAAAAATAAAAACAGTAAGGGGCATTTTTATTGGTTACTGAAACCAACTAGTAACCGATAGTGGAAATATTTCGGTTTTGAATTAAAATGTACTTTACTGTGTTTATTTTTGGGTCAGCCGAGTTGGCCTCAGACAGACTGCTATCTGAAACAAACTGGAGCACCTTTTTAATACCACTGCTGAGTAGTCTCAACTCTGGAATATTTTATACTTACAATCTGTTAATTTACTGTCAACAGGTGTCATTTGCTTTTTGAATGCACTCTGGCCAACTGAAAGCTGTTAACAGTCGGTTAACATTATACTTTTTTTCTATGTACAATAAACGTATTAATAAAATGAATGCGTCATTTTGGGCACTGGCTATTAAAATTATTAAGGATGTTTCACTTAAAAGTAAAGGGTAAAAGTTTTGTTATGAAGTCATTTCTTTTTCTTCCCAAGGATTGTTTAATGGACAATCCTCGGACTAAGCGTGCGTTCGTTTTTTCAATACGGTATTTGACACGATCAACAATAAATTATTTCATATGCTCGATTAAAACAAAAATTAGTAAACATCTCGGAAAATGTATCTCTTTTAGTCAATTGCTAGTTATTACAATTATTAAATAGATTAAAAAAAAGAGTGCTCTGAAATGTGACGTCATAAGCCAGTATTTTCATACAAAATTCCGTTTTAAAAGTAACTCATTTGATATTTTGTCAAATACCCAATTTCTTAGTTTAATAAAAACAATATTGTAAAATGTGAATATCGGAGCTGGATGTACAATTAACTATTATATTTTTATACGTTTAAGTTATCTGTTTAAGATGCATTGTGCTTCTGTCTGTTGTCCCTCATAAAGAAAATAAAATAGAAAATAAAAATAATGAATTAACAGATTGTTGGTGTATGAGAAATATGGGGTTATTCATAAGACGAAATTAATGTAATCATCATTTCTATCGTGATTACATTGCTTAAGTGAGTGCAGGTCAATGCAAGTTACTGCAACCATTTCAAGATCAGAATATGGAGGGAGCCAATCTTAAAACTAGACTGATAGAATTTGGCTTAAAAGTTAAATATAGAAGTGAAAAATAAAAAAGGGTTAGCAAAAAGGTAATGGTAGAAGTAATGAAATCATTACAAGTGAAACAAGAACTGCATTTAGTAGCTCATGGAATAGGTTTTTGGATCAAATACAACCTGCAGAGAGATATAAATTTTGGTAAGAGTTACTGAGAAAACTAAAATACGCTTTTTATGGCTACTACATAGACGTGTGTTAAATTAAAATATCCATTCTTACCCTATTTTGATGAAATTTATCCAAAGTCTCCTCATGATCGATTTCATGTCTTTCAAGTTATCGCTGACTGGATAATTAAATCCAAAAGAAGCGCCCATGTTTTCTAATACTGCATACGTTTGTGCGCAATGACCTGCCCCTTTTACTTCGTGGTATAAGTAGGTCGACAGAATTTCATTGTCCACGTAAGAAAATTGATACAAGTAAATTCTGTAATTTCCTGATTGTACTTGCATTCTGACGTTTCGAATAGTTGGATATCGAAACATTCCATTACCAAGATAGCTGAAGTAGGCTTCTATAGTTTCATTGTTAACTTTTTTGTCACCAAAGTAATATTGTTTTATCTGATTAGCTACAAATTGTCTTTCTTCTTTGTTTTTAAAATGCAAATCAGCAGGTAGGAACTTAGAGAAGTCTTCATTCATAATAGATTTCCAGTCTTGGAACAAATCAGCTCTTAGCAATCCTTCCATGTCAGTAAAACCAATAAGAGTAGGTAGCTTCTTATAGTTTCCATTCTTCAGTATATCTACCGGAGCTTCCTTCAGGAATCTTTCTTGCCCCAAATCTTTTTCAACACAGGGGACAAATATCAAAGTGTGATCGAATCTTTTGGAAAACGAGTCTGAGGTTAATTGGTCATACGGTATTTTTTTGTAAAACTCTTCCAAATCATTAATATCCTCTGTTGTAAAGTTCAATTGTCTGGCAAAAGCTTTAGCATTTTCTAGCGGGTCCAACTGAACACTCCACACTGCATTGCCAACTCCGCTGTCTAGAATGACTTTTGTGAATAATCCATCCGTTATTTCAGAGAGCATCAAAAGATCGGCGGAAGACGATCCTGCACTATACCCAGCAAGAGTTATATCTTCGGAGTTACCCCCAAAACCCGCTATATTATCTTTAACCCATCTCAACGCTGCGACTTGGTCTTTCATGCCAGCGTTGCCTGGTATATCATCAGTACCAAGGCAAAGGAAACCTTGAACTCCTAATCGATAGTTGAAGTTTACAAAAATGACATCTTTGGCTTCATTCAAGAATTCATAAGGACGCACTAAGTTCCCCGCGCCGGTCTGGTATGCACCTCCATGAATGTAGACGACTACTGACAGATTAATTTTCTCCGTATTAGGTGTGAAAATGTTGGCTACGAGGCAGTCTTCTTGATATTCAGTAGTTACTCCCCAATGTATCGGATATTTTACTTGGGGACAGAAAATGTTTTCTTGTACAGCTTCAAACGGTTCCGTCTATGTTGGGGCTGGTAATGGAGCCTAGAGGTTAAAAATATTAATAATTCGATATTATTTAGGTACTTAAACATTTATGGCCTATTACACCGTCATATTTCAAATACATAATGTAGACATTATAATATGATATCATAAAGTTATAAATTATAATTTAATAGGTAAACTGTCCTTGGCTGATTGTGTACCTCTTTATCTAACAGTTCTCCGTTGTATATATCTTTACTATGTACGACACAGATTTTTTAACGATGTCTATTTTGTAATACGCCTGTGATGACATATCTAACATAAGATCTGTGTGAAGTGAAATACGTTAATAATTTACTATGCTCATCTATAATGTGCATGTAAAATTTTATTTAAATCACTTCAGCGGTCATTTTAGGCATATTTTTTAATTTTACTGATATTTTATAGCAACAGAAATAATAGACGTGTTTTAAAATTGGTGTACTTTAACGTTTAGCCTCAAAAGATTCTCGAGAAGTTTTTTGTATGCTGAAATATCTATCTAGAAATTTAAACATAGCCTATGTTTAAATTTCTCAGGAATAAAATGAAATGTCTGAATTCAGGAATAAAATAAAATATCTGAAAGTCCTAGAATTTAAATACAATAGGGCTCTTTTAAACCAAGATTTGATGACCGCTAATTTCAGCTGTCACTGTGTAATATAACTTTGGGTCTTGGAATATAATGCATTGAGAAACTCACCTTAAATTTATCAATACCTGTAGGTGCAGTCGCATAAGGTACACTAAAGAACGCAAAAAACATTCCATAAGAAGATTTGTAACCTTTTACGGGACCAGATGTAGTGTTCACTATTTTAGACCTCACATCATCAGCATGTATATGTAGTGCAATGAGAATTGTAACAAATGCGTAACCAAATAACGTTGCTTTTGCCATGACGAGTGGCGCTATACTGAATAATGTTTCCGCAGAGCGCCAACGGTATTCAATGACCTTTGTCATTAGCTATTTAAGTTTGGTTCCCGTTCATTGGTAAGAGTAAGAAATGTTTTATTTATAAGCCACAGGGGTCGAGTTTCATAAAACTACAATTCGTTGTTTATTAAGACAATTCGAGGTACATTGCATAGCAGAGTCTACTTATTAATCTGTGGGTTAATTAACTCTGCAATGTACATCGAATTGTCATAGTAAATCACGAATTGTAGTTTTATGAACCAGGCCCCTGATATAACAAACAGTGTTAAATGACAACATATTAGCCTAATATTAAAAATGTAATACACTTTTAGATTCAAAAGTAACTTTACAAACTAACATGCTAACACTACAGCTCATAATAATAATAATAATAATATTACATAGGTTGATGGCAACAAAAAGGCCGCTGTCTCAGCACATTGTCACTGCCCACCGCCCGCTGCACTCATTGCCCAAAACTAGTTAGTTATTAGTTATTTGTCTGTGGAAGTTTGCTTTATTGTGAGTATTGTGACTATGCGTTTTACCAAAATAGATGTCTCCATAATGACTATAACATCCACTGATCTTATTAAACAAGCAATTATTGTATACAGAATAAGAATATCGGAAACGGCTCCAACGATTTCAAAGCTCAGTCGCCCAAGCACTGACAAATTATATCCAAACCTGGGGGCGAGACTTTAAAATGAATAGTTGTTCGATTGAGTCACATTAGTACGGTAATGTTTGTTTCGCTGATACTATTGGTAGTCTAGTAAATGCCGTGCAACTTAACTAGCGCGATTTGACCTTCTACGCAAGAGATGCCTAGGTTTTTAATTTGCGCGAGTTATACCATTGGAATGACATCGTATTTCGATTGCTTAGTAGACTACCAAATAGAGGCAAATAACAGCTATTACCATGCTTAAAATAACAATGGGTGGAATGCCATTGTTAACATAATAATGACATGCGTATGTAACTCTACTAAGTTGAACTAAAATATTTCAATGGAACGTGTTCAACACGATTTAAACCAATAGAACAGTAGAAGATTTCTAGCTTGAGTTCTGTCGTTCGTAATTTGTGGAAGCACAAAAAAAGGAATGACAGTACAAAATCACAAATTATTAAGTACTTAGTTTTGGAACGCATTCAGAAAATCACCAAACCGCAAAGAAACTAACAACATACGTATTATGAAAACAAAAAACCCACTTCTAACGAAGGTCAATCTTAACACGCGAGAGTTTCTTAGTTTGTTTTTTTTTTTCGTGACGTCACAATTATTCTGGCCAGTGCCACTTGTGACCTTCATTTCAAGCCTCAATTGTCAACGGTAGTATTATTGGTTCGGTCCATAAATTTAATCGGCACACATACTTACATACATACGCGCGAACAACATAATCCATCTTTACTTTCGCAGTCAGGTAAAAATTGTGACACAGCCGAGCTGGCGTGACTTTGGCAAGTTTCTATTAAAAATTGTAGACAAATCAATATTTTATAATATCCTATCCTGAAAAAGAAAACTGAACTCACTCACGAAAAATAGTGACGTAAATTATTTATCTCACTGAAGAGCAAACGCTCGCCAAATATTTGGCTCAAGGTGCTTTCAAATATTCAGTATTCCGCCAATAGTCATGGCAAACAGACCGATGATTTTAATCGCCTGTACAGTTCTTTTTGAATTAATTTTGTGCAGTGATACCGAGTATAAAGTGGTCAATACAACCTCAGGTCCAGTAAAAGGTTATAAGTCTATGTACGGTGATTTTTTCGCCTTTTATGGTATACCATATGCGTCGGCCCCCACCGGCTCTAAGAAGTTTAACGTGAGTATTTGCCAGAGGTCTCATTAGCATTACTCGTTTTGAATTAATAAATATTTAAATATCTACATATCGATTTAATACTAATTGGCTAAGTAATTCTAGTGGTACAGTGACTCTTTCGATATAATGTTCTATTCCTATTCATGTAACAATTTTCAACATACTGTAAATTTCAACAACAGGCACCATTGCCGGCTCCAGTATGGAAAGAACCACTAGAAGCTATTAACGACAACATATTTTGTCCCCAAGTTCGAATTCCAATCCACTGGGCCGTTACGGATCATTATCAAGAAGACTGTCTAATCGTCAATGTCTTTGTACCGAATCTGCCAGATCTACACAAAACAAACCTATCAGTAGTTGTCTACATTCACGGGGGAGCATATCAGATTGGCAAAGGCAATCGTTTGCGACCATACGAATTCCTAAATGAAGCTAAAGACATAATCGTTGTCAACTTCAACTATAGATTGGGAATCCAAGGTTTTCTTTGCCTTGGCACGGAAGATGTACCAGGCAACGCTGGCATGAAAGACCAAGTTGCCGCCTTAAGATGGGTGAAGAAAAATATAGCCAGTTTTGGTGGTAACGCTGAAGACATAGCACTTGCTGGGTACAGCGCAGGGGCATCTGCAGCTGACTTGTTAATGATGTCGGAAATGACGGAAGGATTATTCACAAAAATCATTCTTGATAGTGGCGTAGGGTATGATGTATGGAGCGTTCAGATAAAACCACTTGAAATCGCTAAAGAGTTTGCCAGGCAACTCAATTTTACAACAGATGATGTGTGGGCTTTAGAGACATTTTATAAAAACTTGACATTGGATAAACTTACTTCAGACTCGTTTTCAAAAAGATTTGATCATACTTTTGCGTTCGTTCCTTGTGTAGAACGAGATTTGGGACAAGAAATGTTTCTAAAGGAAGCTCCAGTAGATATTTTAAAGAGAAGTAACATAAAGAAGCTACCAACCCTTGTTGGATTTGCTAACATGGAAGGTTTGATAAGAATGGAGGAATTCGAAGAATGGAAAGATATTATGAACAACCACTTTTCAAAGTTCCTACCGGCTGATTTGGAATTTAAAAGTGAAAAAGATAAACAACTCGTAGCCGAACTATTTCAAAAATTCTATTTCAACGACAGTGGAATCACCAACGATACTTTGGAAGCGTTTTTCAACTTCTTAGGTGATGGAATGTTTGCCTACCCTATTATCCGCAACGCAAGAATGCAAGCGAAAGCTGGCAACAACCAAATATACTTATACCAGTATACCTACATCGATGACAATATTAGCTCCACCTACGCATACCCTGAGGTGAAACGTGCAAATCATTGCGCGCAATCCTTTGCTGTTTTAGAAGAACATGGCACTGCATCGGGTACGGGTTACTCAATCAGCCGGGAGTACAGACGGATGAAATCTATTCTGAGAAAGCTCTGGGCTAATTTTATTAAGACTGGGTAAGATTTTGCTATGGTATTATTTGTAAAGAAATAATTTTACTATTGTGAAGATATGTTTCCTCCATCAATAATACAGTAAAAGTGATCCAGTTCGCGCATCTAACCTTCCCAACTAATCCATACACCCATACTTTGTCACAGTGAAGCCAACCTAACGATCGATTTCTTTTGAATTGTAACAACGACACTTCCGATTTTAAAGGTATCATGATACTATTTGATTCATCATCATCAGCCATCTGACGGTTTTGATAACAGTGAAGACTATTTGATTGAATGGTTTGAATATCGTGATATTGAATATTGACCGGTAAAGTAATTGGGAAACAATATCAATCCAAACCAATGCCAAAATGTTCAAATGTAACTTTGTTTTCATTAAAATTGTTCAAAATCATGACACTATCTTATTCATTTTTAACATGAGGGCTATGTTAGGCCTGTCAGTGCTTTGCAATAAGTACGGAAAGAGACATTTTGGAGGGTGGCGGCGAGGTCGGAATGGCTTACTGGCCTGACCTGGTATCCTAGAGGCGAGGGTTCGAATCCCCCTCGGGGCATTTATGCTCACGAAAGCTGGTCGAAATTATTTTACGTGAAGTTTTTCTTTCTGTGTCGACTTTGTTTATGAAATAATTTTAGTGATCGTTTTTTTTGCAGAAAACCAGTTCCAGTACTGACACCTGAACTCCCGCAAGGCTGGCCGGCGTTTTTAGCCCAAAGGTTTCAATATTTAGAACTAGACTTACCACCTCGTCTCAAAAGTGACTTACTGACTGAAACAGTGCGATTTTGGGACAGCATTTATGACGTTTACTATAAGAAACCCGTGAGTGTTTAAAGTATTTATTCTTCATAAAAACACGATTCCTCTAAAACACTCATCAGTTTAAATAATCTGTGATTGCCTATTTCTCTTAATCAATGACTATTTATAGGGCATTTATGGAGTGTTTTAAGGAATCGTGTTTGTATAAATAATAACACCTTAGATATTTAACGAAATCTTATTTGGATATTTAGTGCTGTAAGTATTTTAGTGGTTTTTTAAGTAAACAATCAATAAGAATCAATAACATATTAATAATATATTTTGTCTTATCAGCTTTATTTAGCTTTTTACTCTTAAGCCAAAAAATTCTCAACAGTAGGTATCTCAGAGCACAAGGCATGCATTGGTAAGTATAGTAAGTCAGTTATTTGATAATCTTTTGACAATTGTACCTTGTCTTTAAGACTATTAAAGCTGGGAGTTGACGAGCAGAAGCAAAAAAAAACGTTCAAAATCAATTTCAATCGGCCAATTTTTAGATAGATAGAGAACACTTTATTGCACAACCAGGTGAAAGATATTACAAATAGTTTTTATCTAAGTAGTAGTATACAATTGGCAGTCTTATCGCTTAGAGCGATCTCTTCCAGACAACCTTTGGATGGACAGGATTGCAGCAAGAATATAGTCGGTACACCCAGACTGAGATCATCTGCACAAATGTACGCGGCCCCCACTAGGAAGAACCTTACTCTATTTTTAACCGATTTCAAAAAACGAGAAGGTTCTCGATTCGTCGGGATCTTTTTTATGTATGTTCCCCGATTATTCGAATACGCGTGGACCGATTTCGAAAATTCTTCGTTGTTTGAAAGGGTAGACTTCACAGGTGGTCTGATCCAACGTTACCAAGTCAGAATCTGATGATGGGATCCAGGAAAAAAGAAGGAAACTCTTCAAAAAAAAAACAAATCATTTAAACAAATACGAGCTTTTAATTCGATGTAGGTAGTGTAAAAATATATTCTGGAGTCGGTGCCCAGAATGCTGTCTTATAACTTGGCACCGGCTCCAAATTATGTTTCTACAATACCTAGATTGAATTTAAAGGTCATATCCGTTTAAAATTATTTCTCTGTTTTTAGTGCTATGGTGTTATGAGGTCGGTTTTTTTTTAATTTTTTTTTTTTCAACTCTCGCATCTGCGTCAGGCGCGGCAAGACTGCTAGGCTTAGCTGGTGATGAAATCTATTCTGCTCAGAATATTCAAACTATGGGCCCACAAAGGCTGCCCACATACCCACAGATTGGATCGCAGATTGCTCTTTTGTCGTCTGCACCGGGTTTCCCTGGCGTCGAATAGTACCGTCGACGTATACGTCATACGTAATACGTCAACCTTTACATTTTGGTTACAAAGACGCCCGTAACGTAACTGGGTAGAGTCCATAGATGTAAAGGATAGATAGAGATGACTTTATAGTACATAAAAAAGGAAATTACACCGATATTTCTCAACCTAAGACTATAGACGGCGGCCTTATCACTAAAAGTAATCTCTTCCGGACAACTTTTGGATGGACTGGAGTAATAAATTGGAAAAGGATTAAGATGTATTTTCAAACAAGGAAAATAAAATTTAATGCATAATTTCATATGAATTATACATGCCTATTAAGAAAATCGCTATAATATAAACTATAAATGGATACATCTATGTAACTATGTATCTAATATCTTTAAACGAGCAATATATATAATATGAAATTTGGTATGCAGAGGGTTTCGGAGACGATAAATCGATCTAGCTAGATTTCACTTTTAGAAAACGTAGTTTTATCCGTGTTTTTGGTTAATAAAAAACCGCTAAAATGTCATTAGAATACGAATACAAATGACTAAAATTTTAAAAATGTTCACCCACTTCAAAACACTACAGTATTAAAAATAATTTAAAAGAATACCTTTAAAGTAGAAGTATGTATTACATAATATAAGCAGCCATATACGTTCCACTGTAGGGACTAGTGTTATTGTATCATCTTTATGAATAAAATTACTTGTTACTTATTATTACAACGAATTTCAAATTTAGGTACGAGCCTCCATTAACGATGTGATTAAATTCTATAATTCGCCAACCACAGAACACAAGTTCTGAGTCGCCAACAAACTGCCACGCAGTTTGGCGAATGATTTGTTTTCGAGAAACTGTACTAACTCTTTATAAATGAATACAAAAAAACTCACACTTACATACATAAACTCACGCCTGTACCCCAGAGGGGTAGGCAGACACCAGGCACTGCAACTTGCTACGATTCTGACAGATCACTTTCGCTTCCTCATGCACGCACGCCGGTTTCGGGTATTTTTTATCTTGCCCTTTGCTAATACATCCCCTACTTGGTCGAGGTACTCGTATGTCCGTCTGGGTCGTCCCTTACCGGCCCTTCCCCCTCCAATCTTTCTTTCTTCCTTCACCCTCTCCACATATCCACACCAACGCAACATTCCTTTTTTCAATTCTAGTCACTGCACCCTCTTTCAGTCCACAACGTTCTCTAATCAAACTATTGCGTATCTTGTCATTCAACGTGACACCAAACATACTTCTCAAGGACGTCATTTCTACTGCATTAATCCTACTTTCATGCTTCTTTTGCCATACCCAAGTCTCGCTAGCATACATAAGGTGTTGGGACCAGCACTCCATTATTCCAAAAAAATCTTATGAAAAGACGATTCCTCTAAGGCAGCTTGAATAATCTTGGTTACCTTTTTCACTTTTCCGCAGACTATTTAAACCGCCTCTGAGGAGTGTTTTAAGGAATCGCGTTTTTATAAATAACACCAAAAATGCTTAGACATAAATCGGGTCCTTGCAAAACCTTTTCATAAGTCTTGCACAGTATTCCTCGGGCTTTTTATTTAAGCCCGATTAGCGTCAAAACGAAATTTAGGCCAACTTGCGCCACTTTCTTAAATGTGGCTTAAATTCTTCAAACAAAAAAAATGAAATAAAAAATAAAACCCGACTTCAAAACACTACAGTACCAAAAAGTTAGAAATAATTTAAAAGAATAGCTTTAAATAAGAAGTATGTATACATGTAGGTATAGTAGAACCATAATTTGTAGTCGGTGCCCAAAATATAAGTGCTGGTCATGAAACTGGGCACCGACTCCAAAATTATACTTCTACAATACCTGCATGTAGATATAGGTACAGACTTCTAATTATTTAAATTATTTCTAACTTTTTAGTGCTGTAGTGTTTCGAAGTCGGTTTTAATTTTTTATTAAAATTTTTTTATGCAGTGTATGTATTTTATAATTTTTTACATATCATAGATTTGTAATAACCTAAATTAAAATTTCTATTTCTATGCAAGTATTTATTTGTACTTAAGAGAAAATAACACGCGTAACAAGCACTTAACATACATATATCCATACATGAACACCCACTTTATAATATGTGGAGTTTCATATAGATTTTCTAAATATCAAACTAAAAAATAATAATAAAAACGGTTCAATTCCATGATAAAGTATAACTGCCTGATACAAAAAAAACTAAAGTCTGTTTTTTAATTCGATGCAAAAAATATATTCTATTTTACTTCCAAATAAAATTTTTGTGAGCTAAGTTACTGTTTTTTTAAATACTTTACTTTTATGAGTTATTAAATATTAATAGTCTTTGATGCAATTAGGTTTTTGGTGACACGAGTCTACCTTTTTACAGTACCTAAAACAAAAATCTGCTAAATATAAAGACATATTTTATAATGGTAACACTGCTCCATTTTTTGCATCGAATAAAAAAATAAACTATAGTTGCCTATTACGGTTCTAGACTGAATGCCTATTACAGTTCAGACAGATACACAGACTTTGTATGCATTTTAATAGCGTCCTGCTTAGCACCTTCTTATAAAAAACCTTCAAAATGGGCTATAGCAATCTTTATTGTATTGTATTTAAAGATTTCATTGTAGAAAAAATTACACAAAAAAAAATTGGCAGGAAAGCGGCACTGCGATCTTCATTTGTTTATTTGAGTTCGAATTCATGTTTTTATTTTTACTTTCCTTATATATTCGTAATGAAAAGCACAGTGTTTACCTCGGGTCATAGACTTATTTAGTCCCTGGAACGTTGGTACTATTTTCGAAATTCTACCTGTTCTCACAAAAAAATTCTTTAAGGGCTCCATAGAGTATCTTCAAAATCATATCTTTTTTCACAGGCTGAATTTGCAAAAAAAAAAAAGTGTCTGTACATCTCTCAAGCATGTTAATAGTCATTCTTAGGAGCCATGGCAAAAAAACCTAGGACTAGATAGCATTACCGTCAAAAACGGCCGTTATTGGCATATCTAGACCGAGGTCCGTGATCCTTGGTTCGTCATGGGTCCTAAAAATCACTACTTACATAATTGAGAGATGGTTCAGACACTTTTCGCAAATTCGATCTGTAAAAAAAGATATTATTATGATTTTTTTCCTCGTTGGCGCCAGTGGCGCTAGTCTATGGAGCCCTTAAAGGCCTTTTTAGTGAGAACATTAGAATTTCGAAAATAGTACGAACGTTCGAGGGACTAGGTAAATAGGTAAGTCTTTAACCCGAGGTAAACACTGTGCTTTTCATTACGAATACTTATAAGAAAAGTAAAAATAAAAACATGAATTAGAACTCGAAAAAACAAATGAAAATCGCAGTGCCGCAACAGTTTCCCGCCAATTTTTTTTTTTTTGTAAGTTTTTCTTCCATGGAATCTTTAAATAGAATACAATAAAGATTGCTAGAATGATAGAAGATACATTACTTAAGGGCAAGTAATGTAGCTTTAGGTAATGTATTAGGTATGTAGTGAATTGCAGCATCAACTTGATACGGGACTTCGTGTTAGGTGGCAGCTTAAACAAACGCAAGAGGCAAAGTGGCATAAATCTTCACTTACTCCCGACTCAAGTTGCGAACTTTGGCTGAAGTTGGGCCACAGCCAGCAGCTGGTATTTTTGACACCAAACTCTTCGATCGCTTCGTAGGTATTTGTAGATTTTGTTAAGTCTGTTCTTACGGGAATCATGGTGTGTCGTTCGCATAATTCAAATTTTTTTAATACTGTCATAATATGAGTAAACTTTTGATAAATGCGGTCTGAGGGTTTGTAGCATAATCAAATTACAGACATTTAAATAGTAGATTGTACAACAAGTGCATAAAACGCACCATTTTACTCGAGACGTTTATCCATCCGAGCGAGCTTGCGAGCGAGGATAGATATAAAGTCGAGTGTAAAATGGGTTTTATGGACGAGTTGTACACTCTACTTTTCACTTCGATTGCGAGGAAATGAAACAGCAACATGTAAATATAGTAAATGCTAATTTAATTAAAATTGAAAGTTACATTAGAGCAATGAGAAATATTTAAAGTAATCGTTTTTTCTGGCATATTTAATGTTGTATTAGATTGTATTTGTGGTTGTTGTATGAAGTTAAAGATGTTCGTGTGGCTGTTGCAGCGATTGCCTTGGTCTTCGACGAAGATTTTACTTTATGCTCTAGAGCATAAAAAGCGACTTTATGTCGCCTACGCACGACATAAAGACGAACTTTTAGAGCATGAGAAGTGAAAAAATAATAATAAGCAGCCTATATACGTACCACAGTATGGCACAGGCCTTCTCTCAGGGAGAGAGTATGGGCTTAATCACCACGCGTGCCCACCGCGGATTGGCGATTTCAAGCGCTGCGGTGTGTGAATAGCTCAGACACTCAGGTTTCCTCACGATGTTTTCCTTCACAGTTAGCGAGTGGCATTGCTAGACATTTACATTAAAGACATTTTAAATAGGTATATTTTTGTTTTCCTATACGTTGTTCTTAATATAGAAAAGTTGTATCCAAAACTAATAATTTTGGAATCAAATTTTTTCAATCAAAAACCTAGTACTAGATAAAAAACATATGCCTTGTATGTTCGCTAGTTTGTTGTATATCAAACTCTCAGACCACATTTATCAAAAGTATATTCATTTTATTCATCATCAGCCGTTTGGCGCCCTCTGCAGGACATAGGCCTCCTTCGCAGTTTTCATAACCATGAGGGGTTTTGCCCTAATTGCCACTCTTGGCAGGCGGGTTGGCGGTCGCAGTATGCGGTTGGGATCTCAGGAAGACGCTGCTGCCCGTTTCCTTAGTCGCCTTCTACGACATCCACGGAAGGAAATGGAGTGACCTTATTCTTAATCCGGCGCCACATGGAAAACTTTAAACTTCAAAATAAAACTTAGGGTCGCCTCTTCGGGTGAAGGCTTCCTCCAGATAAGCCCAATTGTCCCTATTTCTAGCTGCTTGCTCCCATGCTCTACCTGCGACAACTATTATACTCTCTGACTTTTTAGGTCCGCCTCGTCTCTTTATGCAGCCTCGAGGGTACCATTCTGTGGCGTTATTAGACGTCAGTTAAGTAGCTAGCCATATGACCTGCCCATTTCCACTTCTTTTTTGAAACGATCGTTGTAGAGACCGTGTAATTTATTATGTTTTCGAATGGTCCCTTGACGTCCGTGTAATTTATTCATTTTTCGGACGGCCTCTATAACGTTTGTGACTATAGCTTGCTCCCGAATTTCCGTATTGCCTATTTTGAGAGACTTATAAGCATGCTCTAAATAAAACAGGTACCTACTTAGGATAAAATCTACAAATATAAACCCAGAAAAAGCCTCTGAAAAGATTGGTTACATATCTGGCGACCCGTAGAGCTGAATTAATTTAAAAGAATACAAGGTCACTTTAATACATGCAACCAATTATTATAACGTCGACAAAAACTATGCATGCATGCATGTCAAGGGAAAAATCGCGTAAGTTCTGACAACTTAATACAGGTTTCATGAAATATTTACGAGTTAAGTAATGGATTCAACGCTTAGCAAATTTCAGGCGAATAATATATGTTTTCTATTGTTAGGTGCATAGTACTTTTTTGCATGAAACTTGCCTCAAAATTAGATTGAGTTGACATTGTATTTATGCCGTACAAAAACTCAGAAATGAAACATAACATTATTTTGTTTTCAGCGGTGGCAGCTACTCACATTCGGGAGATCGCTGTGGGTTCGAATCTCGGCATGTTTCAATGACTTCGTTCTCTAAATTCCGTACAATTGTAAAGTTGAAATTCGTGAAGGAAAACATCACAAATATACAAATGTACGTAAATTAGAGAACAAATTCATTCCTACGGCGGTCCCCAGAGGGAATCGAACCCATGACCTCTGACATGGTAATCAGACGTGATACTGCTAGACCAAAGACGTAGTTATTCCATATGTAAAAGTAAAGGGATTATAATAGGCAGTGTGCTATCTATGCTAACCGTAGGTCGAGGCGAAAAATTTTTGATGCTTGGCCAAAATAGAAAATATGCGGTCTCTATAGAATTATACGTGGTTATTTGTACACCAGAACGATTCTCTTAAAACACTCTATAAACGCAGTATAATTAGTCTGTCGTAAAATCTTTCCCTTATTTAAAGTCTCTACCACAGACCGACTAAATATAAGGCGCCTATGAAGTGTTTTAAGGAATCTTTATTGCAGAGTGTATTATTTAGATTCTTTATTGCCTTACTGTTACGTGTTGCTAATAAATAAAATAAAATAAGTAAAAATCGTATTTTCATAACCATTAGACCACAAAGTAATATAAACCACGAAGCAATACCAAATTCTATATTTACCGTAGCGTTATTATTACATAGTGAATTTAAATAATATTTCCTGTGGTAGCTGAGCATCAACAATTTGTTACCCCAACTCTAAACTCGAAGCTTGAAGAGCAATTATTTTTAATCTTCAGCCCTATTCCTAACACCTCCATATAGGTGAACCTACTTTTACGTAAATAAACATGCCATTAACTCACATTGAGTCACATCGAGTTTAACTTTGAAAACAAGTTAAACTCGATGTTTTTATATGCATGAATACCGATCCATATAAAAACCACTTTAATTCCAAACTTGTAGTAGCAATACGAATCGCTCAAAAGAAATCGTGAGGAAACCTGCGTGTCACATACCTCGGCACGTTCGACCCAGGTTAGATCCCCAATGCGGGCACGTACCTATGACTTGGTTTTCTAAGTTATGTACTTTGTGAAGTTATAGTAGCAATACTACTCGCTAACGGTGAAGGAAAACATCGTGAGGAAACCTGAGTGTCTGAGCTACCCACATACCTCAGCACTAGAAATCGCCAATCCGCGGTGGGCGCGCGTGGCAATTAAGCCCATACTCTCTACTCTCACACTGTCTGCCTATGCCCTACAGTGGGAAGTATATAAGCTACATAGAAAAAATCCAAACTTAAGCTCGCTGTGACTTTATGGCAAAGTTACGCTCTAATATTGACGTCACAAGGCATCTGATGCCTTGTGACGTCAGCGTTTACACCCGATTTATATGAAGTGTTTTTGCACCACGTGACAAGCATTACTTTTTGACAGGTTGTATTGTGTAAAGTGTTAGTCATAAAAAAGTTCTTCATCACAATTATTCATCATTTTACTCGGAATCTCCAATGAGACAATTTTTTTTTTGTAAATTCTCCATTACATCCGGCCCTCGCACAGTTTTTATTAAAATAAATAAGTTTTTATTTTAATTCATTACTTATTTCATCCCAAATAAAGTGATACAATACAATTGCACCTAGAACAGGGAGGTACACTACAATCATTATCTAAGTCACTGTAAAAACCGATTAGCAGGGGAACAAATTCATGGGACCATTCAGGAAGTCGCCTCGGAACTGTGACATCGTAACAATTCTCACCGAATCGAGATTAGGAGCCAATAACAGCGGGTATCCCGAGAAGTTGACAATAATCTATTAATTAACACAGAACAATAAAAACAGTAGAAGTGTAAAGTAGGCGTGTCGCGTGTGCCACTATTATGCGGAGTTCCGCGCAACTTAGCCCAGTTCGCCGCAGAGTGTTGTTTAAGCTGGTTGTGTCAACCATAACGGAAAAAAAAGGATTGCGCTGTAAATATGCCTTATTGCTCCATTTTGGAGTGCAAAAACGATAGCCGCACCAAAAACATCACCCATGGTGGCATTTCGTATCATCGGTAAGTAGCATTTCATTTAATTTTGATAAGTTTCTCAATTTTCAATTCCGTTAGGCATTTTACAGCAATGCAAAATACAAAAATGAACTCTGTGTGAATGCAATAAGGTCTATTTTTGTCTTTGTCATTAAATGGAGCGATTCTAGAATGTTCGCTACTCGATCGTACATTGAACTCTCGAAAATAGTGAGATGGTGTTGTCGATAAAGTTATCGATATTCGTTTCGTGCAGAGTTTGAGTGGTTTTACTACTGTTTCCTAGTTATCGAGTTAAAAATTAAAATGAATGTAATAATAATTTTAAATTAATTCTAAGCTGACTTATGATATTATTTCCACGTACCTACATGTAATAGTACGCGTAACTTCTTGTAAAAAGTGTACGTCTTATGATCATTTCCGAATCTTCGAATAAAAGACTGAAATATATTCCCACTGCTTTTCAGATTTCCTAAAGATCCTTTTCAGAAGGAAAAATGGATCGATGCGACAGGGAGACAAAATTGGATGCCAGCAAAGACAAGTACAGTAAAGGACAGTAAAGATATATTTTAAGCTTTGTATATTTTTCGTTGTTTGTTACTAATTGATTATATAAAAAACTGGTTGGTTGGTTCCTTTTTTTTCTTAGTAAAGTTGATCCTTTAACTATTGCATTTGTAATATTAGTATGGATAGATATATACTAGCTTTTGCCCGCGATTCACCCCCCCATTTCACCTCCTTAAGGAATGATATCCGGGTTAAAACTATCCTATGTGCTTCCCGGGGCCGATAACATAACATAACATAAACTCACGCCTGTATCCCAGAGGGGTAGGCAGAGACCAGGGACTGCCACTTGCTACGATCCTGACAGATCACTTTCGCTTCCTCAACACTCATTAGTCGTTGCATGCACGCACGCCGGTTTCGGGTACTTTTTATCTTGCCCAGGGCCGATGTATATATATCTATATATATATATATATATATATATATATATATATATATATATATATATATCCATACTAATATTACAAATTTGATAATGTGTCTGTATGTCTGTTACCTCTTCAAGCTTAAACCGCTGAATTGATTGCGATGAAATTTGGTATGGAGATAGTTTGAGTGGTCCCGGGAAGGACATAGGATAGTTTTTATCCCAGAAATCATCCTATCCCCCATCTAAATCGGTTCAGATCGGTACAGAAACACAGACACACTTGCATTTACAGTATGTATATGGATTAGTATGGATATTGAACAAAGGAGATTACTGTACAAGCTAGTACAATAATCTCCTTTGTGTAAATAGTACTAAAATCTTAGATAAGGATAAAACAATGAAAATCCTATACTATTAATGTCTTACTTTCGCTTAAATTCATAATCACAGATATTATGATAGTAAAAGTTATTATCGATATCATAAGCTACGCACTACGCACATCACTAGTGCAATCGATGGACATCTGTTGCCGGGCGGCCGAACTACATGTTTTGTTGATGCGTCGTAGTTCGGCTACTTGTCACTAGATGACAGCACTTTCTATGCAATTTTTGGATTTTGTTTTCAGACATCGTAAGTAACAGACAAATACAACGTAATTTCGACAGCGTGGCCCTGTCATAAGGTTTAAAATATGTCAACATGCTGGGGTTTATAATTTCATCTTAAGTAAAACGCCACGGCCAATAATGTTCAAGATTTCTTTGTAGTTAACCATGTGATAGTGTGAGTACTGGCGACAGCGGTTCCGATTGTAATTCAGGCGTATGCCACTTCCACTGTTTTTTTCTGTTCCGTGATTAATTAATGCTCGAGGCGACCCGTTATCAAACTAGAACTAGAGGCGGTGCCTTGACGTGGAACTCCAAAACTGTTAAGAGGAAGCATCCGTCTAACGTGCAAGTATTATGAACTATCCGTGAATTAAAATAATACGGTTGAGCCCATACTCTCTCTCTGAGAGAAGGCCTGTGCCCTGCAGTGGGACGTATAAAGGCTAAAAAGATCCTGTGTAGATAAAACTCATAACTTATTCAGGACGACATTTTTTGACCATTCTGTAGGTATCTATACTTCGTTAATTCTATATCAATTGCATTCAGCCTATATACGTCCCACTGTAGGGCACAGACCTTCTCTCAGAGAGAGAGTGTGGGCTTAATCACCACGCGTGCCCACCGCGGATTGGCAATTTCAAGCGCCGGGTATGTGAACACCTCAGACACTCAGGTTTCCTCACGATGTTTTCCTTCACAGTTAGCGAGTGGCGTTGCTACTATAACTTCACAAATGTACGTAACTTAGAAAACAAAGTCATTGTTACATGCTGGGATTCGAGCCCACGACCTCCCGAATGAGAAGCCGGCGTTTTACCGCTTCGCTACCACCGCTCCCATCGATGTACAAGTTTATTGTGCGCTTCTTTTATGAAAAATTCCCCCAAAATTATGGCCACCGCTATACAAAAATGTTCCTACCCCTTTTGTGGTTGTACTACATAGATATGAATAAAAAAGAAACTTACTTTATGCGATATTTCAGCACAGTCTTAGAAAAAAAGTTGTGTTAAAATAGTAGTTTATGCAACTGTCATATAATGAAGGGTATTAAAACACGAGTGTGAGTTTATGAAACGAGCGCAGCGAGTTTCATAGTAGTAACGAGTGTTTTAATACCCGTGTTATATGCAGTTGCATACACTACTTTATCTTCACTAATGCAATTAAAAATTAAATTCACGCGTACGTGTATAATCACAGTGATTTTGCCGCCATTAAAATTTAACCAATGAGAGCGCAGCTGCGCGCTTCAATAAAACGCGACCAACCTGGTTGGCCCTGCAATCAAGTTGGTCGCGTTTTATTGATGTTATAATGAGATTTTACGATATCGATGTGAATATTATACCATCATGTGAAATTGCTTAAATTGAGTGTTTTGTTGTCTGCGCTATAACAGTAGTAATTATAAGTCAAGTATTGAAAACATAAGTAGAATGTTACAACATTAGTGTAGATAAATCATGTTAAGAATCCCGTTACTTTTACAATGAAGAACTTGCACAAAAAATGTGTTAATTTGATCGAAGAGGCCATTCCCTTAATCAAGCAATGGCATAATAGTTGCCATCTTAAATTGAATCTTATCACTTTGAAATAAAGTCCAAAACCAATGAAAAATATAATACTGGCATTGCCCGTTAAAGGGAAGATAAATAAACGTGATTTTTTTTTCTACGACTATAATTTTATACCTATAGAAATGTCATTCTAGTCACGTAGTACAGAAAAGCGCCGTACGAATGGGACTCAAACTATGACGTCACAACTTGCATGCAACACCTTAATATAATATGTGAAGCGTTTATCAATATTGGAATTATCTCGTGAAATAATGTTTTTGTGCATCTACATCCTTTTTTTAGAAAACCTTTAGAATTAAATGAAATCTAATTTTTTTATTTTTTATTATTGGAGTAACTTTATCTTTCGCATTTTTGGGACCCTGAAAACCCCGAAAAAAATAATTATATAGCTTTATTTTTTAATGTTTTCGTAAATTTTCTATGCCTTTTATAGTATAAAAGCAATGCCACTTCAAACTAAGTTTGACACAACCTTCCCATTATTATGTTTGTTCTTGATCTAAATACATCCTTTATTAAACATAAATGCACCCACGTTTCTCCATAAAAGAGCCATCTCCTTAAACTGATAAGGCATAATCTATTCAATGAGATATCAGTTCCAGTTAATCACTAACCTTTTATGGCGAGATGAACCTTACAATCACGATACCATTTAATTAAAACTGGAAATAACTAGTTAACATTTTGAACCAAAGGTTTATCTCGATTTGGTTAAGTATCTGAGACTTCTCAAGAAATGGATCTGAGCCGTGGAGCAAGCAATTTTAAAAGGTATTTCGCCCTTTTGTACAAAACATACCCCCCCCGTAACAGGCGAACCCTGTAAACGAAAACTTAAGGGGCTCATAAAACGGCCTTTTTTGGCATAAATGCTCTCTAGTACCAGGATCGTGATCCTAAGTTCTTTGTCATGGGTCCTAAATATTAGGGTAAACATGATCGAGAGATTGTACAAACACTTCTTGCAAATACGATATTATTATATTAGTAAAGGAAGATATTATTTCTTGTTTCGTTGGTGGCGCTAGTGAGCCCACTGGATCCCCTTAAGGCTTTCATCATCATCATTCAGCCACAAGAAGTCCACTGCTGCACATAGGCCTCCTCCATGGATTTCCAAAAAGACCGGTTGGAAGCGGCCTGCATCCAGCGTCTTCCTGCCACTTGGATGAGGTCATCTGTCCATCTTGTGGCTGGTCGTCCTACGCTGCGCTTGCGATATGTGCCGATATGCCGCTCGCTTAAGGCTTTAATAAGGGCTAACTACCGCCGCCAATGAAAAAAGAATCACATCTTCGTTTGTATCCATTTTTCCAAAAAAGTGAACGACAAAGTATTCTGTATTAGTGATGGCTATTTTTAGAACCTACGACTTAGAGCCTAGGGCCAAGAACCTAGTCCACAATTTAATTTACGCCAAAAACGGCCGTTTTCGCCAAAAACGAAATCGTAGCCTAGATTCTTGAGCCTAATTTCTAAGCTGTAGGTTCTACAAATTGCTTGTACCAACACAGACATTTTTGTCGTTCACTTTTTTGCAAATACGGACTGTGAAAGGAAATGTAATTTTTTGTACCTTGGTGGCGCTAGTTAGCCCTTATTAAAAAAGCCTTAAGGCAGCCCCTCAAGGAGCAATTAAACATAAACATAAACATTTACATACAGGCACATACATTGGTTCTGGCCCCACACTAGGATACCCTGTGTCGTGGGAACCAGAAACAACGACATCACAAACATGTAAACATCCAAGACATGGGGTTTTTTTTTGTTCCCAGCCGGGATTCGAACTCGGGACCTCTCGCATGGAATGCAGATGCACTTTGGTTTTCGTTCACAAACGACATTCCTGATCGCAATTACTCTACCGATATGTTAGGAGGACACATGTCATATCGAGGGTTAGAATTGGAAATAACCTTCATCATCAGCCATCAATCCATCCAAAGGTTGTCTGGAAGAGATCGCTCTAAGCGATAAGACCGCCAATTGTATACAACTACTTAGATATAAGAAACTATTTGTAAAATCTTTCACCTGGTTGTGCAATCTATCTCTTTGACGCCAACTGCAGGAAATTGGCCTCCTTCGTGGTTTTTATAACCATGAGGGGTTTTGCCATAATCGCCACGCTTGGCAGGCGGGTTGGCGATCGCAGTATGCGTTAAAATCTCAGGGACACTCTGCTGCCCGTCTCCAGGCAATTGATTTCCTTAGTCGCCTTCTACGGCATCCACGGAAGGAAATAAACTTATCAGAAAGAAATTATAGCCTTGTGAATAGTTTCTACTCACGGCTGTTTCTTAAAACTACATTTCATGGTTAACCAGCTGACACGGCAAACGTTGATTTGCCATATTAATTAGCCTACGACCTATTTTGAAACCTATTAAATATACACAAAACATTTCATAAAAGTCGGTGAAGCCGTTTCTGAGGAGTTCGATGACACAGTGCAATGCAGACTATGCAATGTACATTGAAATTCCTTATACCTAGGCCTTTGCATCTACGTAAAGAGATGATTTATACAGCGTTCATAGGCACCTTCACTTACACTAGATGGGTAAAAGGACCCCTCGGACGCTGCAGTGCCTGGGACATTGTATTTTAGATGGAGTAGGCTTACCCAGCACCTATACCATCCTGACGGCTTATTCGGCCTAGCCCACAGGAAAGACAAGTCAATACGTGCGGAGCCAACCAAGCCGCGGGTTTCCTCACGATGTTTTCATAGTAAACCATGAATAGTATTTCTGTGAAACAATCCTTGCACGTTACTGTTTTAGGGTTTCCCTGGTAAGCCCCAGTCGTAGATCTAGGATATGGAGGTCTCACCTCAGTGCGGGTCAGACTGGCTGCGGCATAATAAAGCCCGAGGTTTACGATAGGGAAGCCTATTCTGGGGATTTACAACGGTTGTAACTACAGCTACTTCCAATTCATTCGACGTTAATTAAGGGTACATTCTTACTATGATTTGGAAACATACGGCGCTAGTTTGGTGTATTTGAATGAATAAAAATTAATAATGGTGAAAAAATAAGCTAGGATTATATTACTCCGGTCATGTTCGCCGTTTTAATTTAGTTGGCCTGTCAATTTCAGATGTTTGCCCATTTGAACACATTGATATTGTCATAAATATGTACCTCAGGAAATAACAGCATTTCTCTCTTAAAACAAACCGGCCAAGTGCGAGTCGAACTCGCGCACGAAGGGTTCCGTCTATACAACATTAGACAAAGATCTAATTTGAGAACAGTGCCATCTATAGAAAACAACAAGAAGCGTTTAACATTGACATTTAACGACATGAGATCGGCGCTGTGAAGGTTACATAGGTGACCGCTAGATGGCGAGCGCTGTCTTTAGACAAGATTTTTTGTATGGCAGTGATATTTTTTTTTTTGTTTTTAGTATTTTTTGTTAAAGCGGCAACAGAAATACACCATCTGTGAAAATTTCAACTGCCCATCTATTACGGTTCGTGAGATACAGCCTCATAACAGATAGACAGACAGACAACCTTCGCAACCTTCAGGTTCGTACGGAACCTTAATAAATAAAGGAGAAAAGATTATTTTCACACTTATTTATTTATTAAGGAATACATACAGTGCATCGTACAATTATTTCTTAATCTATTACATGTAGCTAGTACAAGCTCCTAGTATATGCATTTCCAACATTTACTGCAAGCATTTATTTTATTTAACTAAGTAAAAACAAAAACGATAGACAAAAGTTACATTTTGTTTCGTAGGAGTAGCCAAAATATGTTTGTAATTCTGATTTCATTTTTCTATGATCGGATCGGTATAAATCGATAACACTACTGTTACTAACATTATTGTATGTTCTGCACATGCACGAAATAGGTAAGTGGTGTCCGAGATACGTACGAGTTTATGGAAGCTCAAAGCTTCGGCTAAGAGGTTTTCTAGGAGGACTTGATACGGATAAGTTAATTTTTGCCAATAATTTATTATCACCACAGACCAATCTAGAGCCAGATATGTGGTAAAATTCCTTTGAATTGATTCTATTCGCTGAGAATGCACAGAGTAAGAAGGGTTCCAAGCTTGATTTGCAAACTCCAAAGTGTTTCTAACCAGTAATGTAATATTTTGTCGTTAGACAATTCGGCTGTCAAAATTTAAAACATACCCCCGGTTTCTCGTACACTAACAAGCTATTAATCTACTGTTAATAGCTGTCAGTGGTCTTTTTTGTATGCACTTTGGTCGATTGACAGCTGTTAACAGCAGATTAGATGTTGTGACTAGCATATTGAAAAAAGAATGTGGCGTTGGCTTAGACATAAATGGATAGGATGTGGAAGAAAGAAACATATCGAGCGAATGTGAGTAGAAGGGGGTACGTCCCAGGCGGACATATGTACTTAGACCAAAAACGGGAATTATTAACAAAGGGCCATGCTTCATCAACACTCATAACCATGGAGCGACTAAGGAGTGTTGATGAAGCGACGGAGTTCTGTCGGGAACGTGGTAAGTGGCAAGCGTCGGCCTCCACCTACCCCTCTGAGATGCAAACGTGAGTTCATGTTATGTTTTTGGCTCAACTGAAAAACTATCAATTTACAAGCGCCGCTTGACTTACTAAATTCACTCGTAACGTTTTTTGTAACATCACAAATTCAAAAATTCCAATCGTCTAAGTAGGTATCAAATTCCATACTGATTGCTATTGCAAACGTGAGGATTCCGACAGGATTTGGTGCACTTAATTAGACACTGGACCCCATTTCATAGTACTACAGTCGTATGATATGCTAGAGTCTAGCAGCTAGACCATTGTTGCCATTATGCCTGAGCGAGAATTTACTCGGCTATAGTATCTGAGTCCTAGTCTGAACTGTAAAAAGGGCCCAGAATCCACCCAAGCCCGTACCCGTACCGCAGTAAGTTATTGAAACTTTTATGAGCGGACTGAGAACTGTTCGGAAACGCGCAAATCTTAGCGGGCACCTAAGGGCGATACCGTGAAAGAGTCTAGAATTTTACCAAAAATTCTATTTATCTATTACGTGCACCAAATTCTGAGCGATTCCAATAGTCTGACTCTCAAATTCTATACTAATTGCTGTTGCAAACGTCAGAATACCGACAGGATTTGGTGAACTTATTAAGACGCTGGATCCCATTTCATAGAACTACAGTTCTATGATATGCTAGATCAAGAAAGCAGTCAAAGTGTCAGGACAGCATTCTACTGTTGCACTACTATTGCTCCAATCAACCCTCAATCATCATCATCAACCCATTATGTCCCCACCGAGGGGCACGGGTCTCTTCCCTGAGGAAGGTATAGGCCATACTCCACCACGGGGGCCAAGTCCGGATTGGTAGAGGCTTGTAGACTAGTGGCTCGTCTACTGTCAGAAGTTGTCAAGCCGCCCTAAGGCCTCTGACTTGGCTTAACGACTGCCATCTATCGACGGCAGCCAGCACCAACAGCTTAACGTGCCTTGCGAAGCACGGAACCGCTCGGAAAAATGCCACTAGCGTTAGGCATAGACGGCGACCCATCCATGCACTGAACGCGCCCTGTGTTGCTTAACCTTCGTGATCGTTTTTTAAGATCACTCAGGCAGCCGGGGCTACGAGCGATTCACCCTCAATAAGTAAATCTAATTAATTAATTAATTAATTGTATACACGAAACCTTTAACCAGCCATTACATAAGAAATGCGGTGGTAGCCTAGTCGGTAGAACATTGGACTCGGAAGCGGGAGACCCAGGTTCGATTCCCAGTGCGGGCATGTACTATGACTTTGATTTCTAAGTTATGTATATTTGTGAAGTTGTAGTAGCAATACCACTCGCTAACGGTGAAGGAAAACATCGTGAGGAAACCTGAGTGTCTGAGCTATTCATATACCTCAGCGCTTGAAATCGCCAATCCGTGGTGGGCACGCGTGGTGATTAAGCTCATACTCTCTCCCTGAGAGAAGGCCTGTGCCCTACCAGTGGGACGTACATAGGCTGCTTATGCATACATAAGAAATAACATCTACAAAGTCGAGCTTATCTTGTTATTAGAACTCAAGGCAAAGATCGTTTCTTGCAAGCTGATGAGTTTATTGGCTTCGGTGAAAAACACAGAAAATGTAAAAACGTGCTTACTACGCCATTTTCAAACAAGACAGTTCAGTAGACAATTAATCCTCTTTAGAGTTTCACACATTTTATTGCCTAACTACAATACCTCCCCTCAATAAAATACATATAACAAAACTAACTACACACATTGAAATTTCCCTTTAATACACTAACATGCCCTTAACATAACAAAATCTTCCTTTAACATAACCTCCCCTTAACAGGCTAATCTACCCTTAATAAACAACAAACACAAACAACGTAACACACAAGTTACAAATAAAATTAAAACACTCTAATATAACTAATTTTGGTAAACAAAATCGATCTAATTAAACAACCTTCCTCTTAAATCTTTAAACATTACACCACCCAAGGGTTTAGTTAAAATGTCGGCAATTTGGTTACTGGAACTTACGTACTTCAATACAATAACGTTATTGTCGATTTTTTCTTTTACAAATCTTTGTTTAATATCTAAGTGTTTAACTCGTGTATTTCCAGTAGCCATGTGAGCCATTTTGATAGTAGACTGGTTATCTTCATAAACTACTATAGGCCCCAAATCTAAGTTGAAATCTTTTAATATTGATTTCAGCCAGCAGGCTTCACTCGTAGCATGGCTTAGAGCAATATACTCAGCTTCTGTTGACGACAGAGACACAGATTGTTGCTTTTTGGATACCCAGATGACAGAACACCCAAATAATTTGAAACAATACCCTGTTGTAGATTTTCTATCATCACTCCCCCCCCAGTCACTATCAACATGGCATGTTATGCCCTCATTACAATCCCTGTAATATGTTAAACACAAATCTATCGTTCCCTGTATATACCTTAGTACATTTAGTAACATTTTATAGAGTAGTTGACTAGCGTAACAAACATATCTGCTCAACATATTAACTACTACACATAAATCTGGCCTGGAACCAGTAACTACATATAACAGTTTCCCAATAAGTGCTCTGCACTTATATTCAAACTGACTGTCAGACTTTTCTTTTTTTAGTAAATCAAATTGAAAATTCTTATCAATGGGTAAAGACAAAGGCTTACAATCAGTCATACCATAATAGGATAGAATTTTTTTCAAGTACTCTTTTTGACATATTGTTGTATAGCCCTTGACCAAATCCTGCTTTACTTCAATCCCCAGAAAGTTGCCTACATGTCCCATGTCTCTCATTTTAAAAGCGTTACTCAAACTTTCTCTTAACTTTAAGAACTCTTTTTCAGACGTACTGAAATAAAGAATGTCATCAACATACAGTAACAAGAAGGTTTTGTTACCGTTTTCATGTTTAGAATACAGGCAATAATCTTTGTCTGAGCTTTTAAACCCCTCCGCTCTCATAACCGCATCAAAAGTTTCGTTCCAATATTTTGGAGACCTTTTTAAACCATAAATTGACTTGTTCAGTTTGCAGTACTTATACTTAGTGTCCACGCCCTCTGGCATTTTTAAGTAAACGTCTTCGTCAATTTTGCTGTTTAAAAAAGCGTTACATACATCCAATTGACTTATTCTACAGTTCAACCTAGTAGCCACCGCCGTGAAGATCCTAAATGTATTAAGTTTTACCACTGGGGCGTAAAGATCAAGATCATCAAAATCACTCTGTTGGAATCCTCGTGCCACCAACCTTGCTTTATAAAATATTTCTCCTTTATGATCTTGTTTCAGCCGTAATACCCACTTAGTACTGATGATCGCTTGACCTTCTGGTACCTCCTCTTTAAACGTCCAGGTATTCTTTTCTTGTAGTTGTTCTAGCTCCTTGTCTATCGCTTTTTTCCAGTTATCAGCATCCTCTCTTTTCATTGCTTCTTTGTAATTTTCAGGTTCACCTTTGCCTGCAACGAGTATGTAATCATCCAATCGTCTAGGGCGTTTCACTACTCTGCCTGATCTTGTCGTTATCGGCTCTTCAATCTCCTCCTCCGCTGACTCAAATGTTACACTTCCAGTCTCATTTTCTGTCTCTGACGTTAATTGCAGATTCTCTCTGTCTACCTGCTCTTGGTGTCTTTCAATGTTCAGTACTTCCTGCGATGTCTCTGATTGTTCGAGTGGTCGCTGTATGTTCAGATACACCACCTCTTCAGGTACTGTCTGCTCGAGCTCTTGGTCCAGGTGCACTACCTGCTTAGTATTGATCTCAGACACCGGCTCTGTATTATAAATAAATACAACGTCTCGCTTAACCTGAACCAGTTTCTCTCTTTCATAAAAAATGCGGAAGCCCTTACTACCTTCATATCCGACAAACATGCCTTTTTCGGCCTTTGAATCAAGTTTGCGCCTTTTCTCTTTCGGAATGTGCACCCATACACTCGTTCCAAACACTTTATTCAACTTACTGATATCATAATCTTTCCCCGTCCATATTTGGTAAGGCGTCTTTTTTCTGTGTCTGCTTTTACTTGTTCTGTTAAGCACATAGACTACAGTATTTATGGCCTCCGCCCACAACTCTTTGCTCACCCCCTTAGCAATCAGCATGGTTCGAGCGGCCTCAACTAGTGTCCGCATATCTCTTTCGGCCTGACCATTTTGCTCAGGAGTATAGGGCACAGTAGTTTCTTGCCGTATACCTTTCTCATTAAAGAAAGCCTCCATCTCCTTATTCACGAATTCTTTCCCATTATCTGATCTAAATATTTTCAGTGCACAGCCGGTCTTTCTCTCTGCTGTTTGCACAAACAACTTTACCTTCTGTACTACCTCTGACTTTTTCTCAAGAAAGTAGACGTAACGAAATTTTGAGAAGTCATCCTTTATGAGCAAGAAATATCTCGATCCACCCAGTGAAGTAATTTCTAAAGGCCCGCAAACGTCCGCGTGAACCAGCTCCAAAGCATGTGTTGAAGTACTCGTTCGCTCTTTAAATGGCAATCGATGTGCCTTGCCTTGTAAGCAATCTGTACACTTTTTGGTGTCACTTCTAAACGAAATGTTATTATTGGACAACACCGTTTTCACATACTCCACGTTCTGGTGACAAAGTCGCTCATGCCACTCGCTTAACGAGACTGCCGCGCATTGAGCATCGCTTCTTGTGAAGTTAATAACATAGAAATTTTCTTCCCTGAATCCGGATGCACATACTTTACCATTCATCTTTATTAGGCATTTGTCCACCATCAAATTAACTGTGTACCCTTTACTTGTCGCACAAGATACCGAAAACAAGTTTAATTTCAACTCTGGTACGAACAGAACGTCACATAGTTTATTGTCCTCGAATATTATATCTCCACTTCCCAAAACTGGTAATTTTCGCCCATCACCAACCATAACAAATCGATCCGACGTCTCATCCAATGACGTAAAAAGGTTTCTCTCAAAAGTCATGTGTTGACTTGCGCCACTGTCTATAATCCATTTGCTTGTTGGAACTACATGAAGTCCGCTGTCAGTAGTCATCGCATTTGCTGTCATAACTGGGAATGCATTGTTATCCTTCTTATAGCTCGATTTATTATTCGTATTCTTTGGACACTGCGATTTTAAATGACCAGCTTTATTGCACAGGAAACACCTCCGGTTTTCCTTGTTACTTCTGCAATCTTTTGCGAAATGTCCCACCCGATTACATTTGAAGCACTTTGCTTGGGTTTTTGAAACTAAAGCGATATTGTTCTCTCTGTTATTCTCCGAAGTGCTCAATCTACTCCTCAACCTCTCTTCCTCCAACAATAATCTTCCAACTAGGTCATCCAGGTTTTGACGCGCTGGATCAACCGACTCCCAGGCTGAGACAAAATGTCCATATTTTTCTGGTAACGACATTAGTAATTTCGTTATGAGAAACTTCTCGGATACTTCCTCTCCAGCTTGTTTCAGTTGACTAGCCATCTCTTGAATTTTTGAGACAAACGTTGACATGTCCATCCCTTCTTCATATTTGAAACTGAAGAATCGTTGTTGAAGAAGATGTATGCTCGTGCTTGACTTCTGCTCGTATATAGTCAGTAGTTTGTTCCACATTTGACTGACCGTCTCACAGGTGGTAATGTGGACCATAGCACTTTCCGACAATCTAGTGACGAGCAATCCCTGAGCCTTCGCATCCTTTTTCAACCACCCAACTGCATTTTCCCTAGTCTTCACTTCCGTGCCATTCACGACTGACAGCAAGTCTAGTGATCTGAATAGCACTATCATTTGAAACTTCCACAGACTCCAGTTTCGTTGCCCCTCGAGTTTGAAAACCCCCACCGATCCCGCCGACATGAGCTGATCCATCGTCCTGGATTGAGCTCGCCTTTCGTTGTAGAAAGCAACAAGGTTGCGTTAGTTGCAGTACTTTTTACTCCAGTACCGCCAGCCCCCAAACGCAGCTGCCCGTCCCTTGTCACTAAGCGCCTCTCCAACGAAAATCAGCTTGCCTCCCAAAACACCAATCTTCACCTAAACAGAGTCACGAAAACGACTGGGCCTATAACCTGTTATTAGAACTCAAGGCAAAGATCGTTTCTTGCAAGCTGATGAGTTTATTGGCTTCGGTGAAAAACACAGAAAATGTAAAAACGTGCTTACTACGCCATTTTCAAACAAGACAGTTCAGTAGACAATTAATCCTCTTTAGAGTTTCACACATTTTATTGCCTAACTACAATATATCTTTGTAAGTTATCTAACTTAATCTAAACAGAAGTATAACTTTCAGGCAGGCAGGCAAGCAGGCAGGTTTTGTTCTGTGAGGCAGACGGACGGACATGGCGAATCTACAAGGGTTCCTGGTTAAATACGGAACCCCAAAAATGTAATAGTTCAAAGTTTCGACTGTCCGGCACATAATGTATAAAATTCTGACACTCTATCGCCACAAAACGCATGACTCGCGCTGTCTGCTACCTATGGTCAAGAGTAGAAAATATTTAAGTAAACATTTTTAAGGGTTCCGCAGCCAACAAGGAACTCTTATAGTTTCGCCTTATCCGTCCGTCTGTCTGTCTGTCCGTCCGTCTGTCTCTACGCGGCTCAGCACAGAGACGATACGTACTAGAGAGCTGAAATTTGGCATATAGGTACTTATTACGCAGACAAAACGGTAGAATAAAATCTCAAAAAAATATATATTTCTTAGGCTACCTCCCCTACATCTAAATAAGGGGTGATTTTTTTTGCCGCCTCCTCCATATTATGGGGTATCGTTGAATCATTCATTTAAAAATATTATGGGTGCAGGAAGACCATTTTTTGATTTAGTGTTTCGTTTTTAAAATATTAAGCTTTCAATCAGAATCTTCTGCCCGAGTAGCCCCCCCTCCTCCTCCTCTCCCGGCTAAATGGGTCAAGTGAAAAAATCAGGAGCACACGTAATGAACTTAAAAAGAAAACTAACACGGCTAAATATCTAGGCTTAGTTAACGAGCAATGGTGAACAACTAATAAAAGGAAAAGTCCGTACTGAATCCATACAAAGTTACTTTGATGAAGTTGTTTGTTCTGTAAAGCAGATAAAGTCCCCTCTTTCTACGGGACCACACGCTGCTCGTTACCCGACACGCACTTGGCCTATTCTATGTAGCCTATATGCATCCCACTGCAGGGCACTCAGAGAGAGTGTATGGGCTTAATTACCACGCGTGCCCACTGCAGATTGGCAATTTCAAGAGCCGAGGCACAGTACAAAGCTGATATACTCGTATGTGAAATCAGGAATTTTCCCAATCGCGAATTATGTGACCGCGGAAATTCCTTTGTGAAATTAAGTGATTCAACACAATTCATTTGTTAGTTATTAACCGTAGAAGCTATTGTATGTATTATACCTGCTTTAATATCATTAATAAATATCGCCAAGGAATGAGTGACAGTTCAATTTGTGACATGATTCGTTAGGTAACCCCTTAACAAGTTTACTTTTGCTCTTCTGATGGATTTTACCTTGCAGGTTTTAACGACGTTTATTGCTTGGCTCCGAGGTAACAAAATAAAATTCGACTCAAATTAAATTTGCGATTTGAGGCGTTGATTATAACGGTTAAAAGAGAACTTTTAACAATGGCGTATTATTGCAACAATAATTTTATTCGAAATATCGCAAAGAAATGGAACAATAGCATGAACTCATTAACGTTTTGTTAATTAAGTGGCATTGCGATCAAATAACTTGATGGCTGCATCGACTGTTTTGACTGTTGTAAGCATGCTTGACTAACAAAACAAACTCGAGGTCGTGGGTTTGATTCGATTCCCAAGTGTTCAGAAACTGTTTTTGTAAGATATCGCAGATGCCGCCGTAATCAATTTGTGCTATTGCCCTCAGTCTGGGTGTATTGTCATGTTTGTGATGCCCATGCGCGGTGGTATGAGCGGTGGTAGCCTAGTGGGTAGAACATTGGACTCGGAAGCAAGAGACCCAGGTTCGATTCCCAGTGCGGGCATGTACCTATGACTTTGTTTTCTAAGTTATGTACCTACATTTGTGAAGTTATAGTAGCAATACCACTGGCTAACAGTGAAGGAAAACATCGTGAGGAAATCTGAGTGTCTGAGCTATTCACATACCTCAGCGCTCGAAATCGCCAATCCGCGGTGGGCACGCGTGGTGATTAAACCTATACTCTCTCTCTGAGAGAAGGCCTGTGCCCTACAGTGGGACGTATATGCGCTGCTTATGATGCCCATGCCTGGTTACCAGAGCACAGGGTGTTGTGTAGAAGTTATTTATTTACGTGCTGCAGCCATTAAAGTGGGTTAGCTCAGTGGATAGACCATGGCCCTCTTACAATTTAGGGTATACTGTGACAATTCAGTGTACATTGCGAAACCGGTTAACCCACATATTAACAAGCAGGAATACTCGGCTGCGCAATGTACATCGAATTCTCTTAATTAACTGTGAACGGGGAACTTGCGTCAGACTTAGATCGAAGTGACATTGCCTTTATACCATAAAAGACTTAGAAAAACTGAAAAAAAAAACAAAACTACAAAAATATGTTTTCGGGGTTTTCAGGGTCCCAAAAAATGCGAAAAGTCATTTTAACTACTCTAATAACATAAAAAAAAACCTATTAGATTTCGTTTTTTTTTGTTCAATTCTAAGCATTTTCTAAGAAGAGTGTAGTTGCATAAAAACGTTATTTTACAAGATAACTCAAATATAGATAAACACTTCATACACTAGAAGGTGTTACGTGCAAGTTGTGACGTCATAGCTTGAGTCTAATTTGTATGGGGTGTGTTTGTACCACGTGACTAGAATGACTTTCGACAGGTCACATTTCAAAAAGTATTAGTCTTAGAGAGAGAATAAAAACCCAGGTCTTGGATGTTTACATGTTTGTGATGTCGTTGTTTCTGGTTCCCACGACACAGGGTATCCTAGTGTGGGGCCAGAAGCAATGTATGTGCCTGTATGTAAAAAATAAAATAAAAAAATTACCCACGTTTATTTATCTTTTAACATGGCCTCTCCGACTATATTGAAACATTTTTTGTGCAAATTCTCCATTGTAGTGTTTATGAAAGGCGGCCCTGCTGCTTTATACAATTCCCAACCGTATCCGAAAATGTGGAGTTCTTTCTTATGTAGCCTATATACGTCCCACTGCTGGGCACAGGCCTTCTCTCAGAGAGACTAGGCTTAATTACCACGCGAGCCCATCTCTAATTAACTTCAAGACCTGATGTGAACACCTCAGTCACTCAGGCTTCCTCAAGATGTTTTCCTTCACAGTTATCAAGTGGTTATTATTATTATTATTTATTTGGGAAACTTGCAGCTTACATAATAAATGGACAGAGACTTAGAATAACTACACATAAGCTAAGAATAAGTTTCCGCATATAGTAACTAAGTGGCAAACATGTGCAAGTGAATAAAAAATTTAAAGTAAGTCTACACCACACTTACACTCCACAGGACCACAACACCGAGGGCGCGTCGTTGAATGTTCGCAAATTAGAAAAAGAAAGTTCACCACTGCCATAAGACCAAATTAAATAACTAGGTACCTATCTCCAGAGAGAATACTTCTTGTTCACGCATCAGAAAGGGAACCGAAATGATGTTTGACGATCTCTTGCCTTACTGTAACTATGTTTGAATTAAATAGATCAATGTCTAAACTATCACTTAAAGAGTTAAATAGATTACTCGCTCGTGCAAAGAAGCTATTTTGTCTATAGTTAGTCCTTGCAACGGGAACGTGCAATCTCATTGATCTCCGCGAACTGGACCTTGCAGGCACAACAATTTTAATATTAGCTAGTAATTCAGGGCTATCTATGGAACCATTGGCTATTTGAAGGAGATAGATGAGATCGGCTACACTCCTACGAACCTGTAGCGGTAAGAAATGTTGTCTTAGGTATTGCTAACTTCACAAATGTTCGTAGTTTTAGAAAACAAAGTCATTGGTACATGCCGGGATTCGAACCCACGACCTCCCGAATGTGAGGCCGGGGTTCTACAGCTACGCTGCCACTGCTTCGGCGTTCTACTGGTCAATAAAAACCACTTTTACTATGGGAAAAACTTCGCAATGGCATTTTAAAACTGCTAATTTACATTACATGAGCTGTTTTACAAATCATTATCAAAGTATCACTTCACAAGCAACGTTTTTCAATATTTAATTTTACAAGCTATTGTCTTATCAATGAGACATCTAAATACAAGGGTTCATTTGATATGCAGTCATTTTGAAAATGCATTATTTCTACCAATTGACTACGCATTTTAAAGTAACCTATAAGAAACTAATTTTGTTCTGTCAGAAGCACTAAGTGCTTAGTAACAAATAGTAGCGAGATCACAAGCCTGATCCAACCTAAGTGTGGTTTTACAGTGACGCTTGGAGGGCCATCTTACCGTCCATCTTACAGTCCGACCATCAAGATTGGCAACTGATTCTTATTTAAACTGTGGTATGTAACGATCCAAGTTACTCGAAGTTCCTCGCCCGCGACGCTTACCAACCGCGCTGTCCGCGCTGCCGCAAGCGGCGCTGTAAAACCACACTAGCCTAGTGGAACTGTTCTGTTGCCAAATAACATTATAAGAAAGGATTACTCTATGAGATTTAAGGTTTGCCAAAGATTTTTATACGGTATGTCGAGTTGTGAAAGGACACATTTGCATTACGTTGCTTGTTGTCTGAAAATTTGTTTAATAAATGTTGGACAATCGAATAGGGGACCTAAATCGTGCATTTAAATGGTTTTTATTTTCATGAAATTTATATTTTTATAGTAAGCACCCAATCAATTAATTTCTTTTGTTGAAAATTAATATTGAATTTGATCTTATTATTCCAAGAACTTGCTTTCGTAACCACTGTAGGACTTTCCGTATTACAGGTCTTAACCTAGTACGGGGTCTTTACCCTCTTACAAATTTTGAAATTTTGCAATACACTAATATCTTATTCATTTTTAGAGTTCCCTACCCAAAGGGTAAGGAACCCTGTTACTAAGACTCCGCGGTCCGTCCGTCCGTCCGCCCGTCCGCCTGGTCCGTGCGTCACCAGGCTATATCTCATGAACCGTCACACACACAATAGATATTAGGAAAAATAAAATAATAAAATAATGTAATAATAATAATAAATATGTAAATTTTCAAATATATAAGCAGATATTTTTAAATATAATATAATAAATTAAATAAAGTAAATGATAAGATTAAACAGATTAGTTCGACCGATCCTAAAGTAAATGAAAAGATGAAATAGATTAGTTTTACCGATCTTAAGCGAGCCATTGTAATTAATTAATTTTGTTTTGTTTTCTTTTTTCGTTGGCATAACCTAAGCGCACCACAGCAGCAAAACAAACTATAGATGACACATCTGATCTAAAAGGGCAGAGCTATACAATTTCAACTGATGTTACTATGAAACACAAAAGGAAAGTTGATCCCACCTCGGCGAATATGGAGTATCCTCGGCAAATATTTACACAAACCTTAGAACAAAGGAATGCATGGGAGATGCTAATCATGAAATTCCTCGCATATTTTGCTCCTGGCGGTATTTTATAAGCACAGCTTGTACTGAAGGCGTAGACTGGTAGTTGTCATGATACTGTTTATAGCACTTATGGGATCTTGTTAGTTACCGAATAATATATATCACACTAAAGATGATTTGAGAAAAGATGGTAAGAGTGGAGCTTTTATTCGTTGTCTTTTTAACCGACTTCAAAAAAAGAGGAGGCTATCAATTCGACGCACATATATGTTATTTGGCTATGTTTTCTCATAACTCCGTCAAATCTTGACCGATTTCGACAAATCTTTTTTTTTCGAATAGATACAACGTCCCATAGGTCCAATTTCAATTTAGTGAAGGTCTTATGAAGACTTTCAGAGATGGAGAACGGAACTTTTCGATGGACAGCAGTAAATAAGGCCTGACGGGGCCCATCCTTTACTAATATCCGTATATTTCATAAAATAGCGTAAAAGTAGTCCCAAGGTACATTATTTGGTGATGTTTTGGTGAAGACTTTTGGAGATGGAAATTGAGAACGTCAAATTTTAAAGCAACGAATTAAGTATGGTATATAATGGTTATAAGGGACTCGTATATTTTTCTCCCGCTCTCCCACTAAAAATTGAAAAATACAAATTTTTTTATAAAAAATAAAAACCGACTTCGAAACACTACAGCACTAAAAAGTTAGAAATAATTTAAATAATTAGGAGTATGTATACGTATAGGTATTGAAGAAGTATAATTTGTGGTCGGTGCCCAGTTTCATGACCAGCACATATATTTTGGGCACCAACTCCAAATTATACCTCTACAATACCTACATGTACCTGCATACTTCTACTTATTTAAATTATTTCTAACTTTTTAGTGCTGTAATGTTTCGAAGTTGGTTTTCATTTTTTATTTTTTTTTTATTTCAAGAGTTCTTGTATTGAGTCATGGTATCACTAGAAACTGACAGCTCGTAGGATCTCAGTTGATGACGTACTTCCGTGCGTGATGTACTTCCGGTTTCGTAGACTCTGATAAATGTTTTTCGCTTTAAAAATGTATTAAATCAGCCCAAATCATATTTTCTACAAAAAAATCATATAAAAACAGAACTCAATTTTTTTACGATAATGCCCATTAGTATGGAATTTGACAGTAGACTGGATTTGGTACGCGTAATATAAGAGATGAAGGCTGTTAACAGTCGATTAACACACCGTTAGTGTAAGGGAATCCGGGGGTCGTATTATTATTGTTATAAGTTTATTGCACATAAGTAAACTTTACAATGGCAATGCGGCGGACTTAATCATCATCATCATCAGCCACTTGACGCCCACTGCAGGATATAGGCCTTCTTCGTGGTTTTCATTGCCACAATCGACACGCTTGGCAGGCGGATTGGCGATCGCAGTATGCGGCTGGAATCTCAGGAAGACGCTGCTGCCCGTCTCCTGGTAATTGATTTCCTTAGTCGCCTTCTACGACATCCACGGAAGAAAATGGAGTTATGCTATTCTTAATACGGCGCCACACGGCGGACTTAATAAAACATCAAATTTAACTTTTTTGTCTGGTACAATAATTTGCATTCAATTTTAACACTTAGTTAAAGGAAGACACTCTTGCTCCTAACACAAAGGTTTTCCTAGTTCGAGAGCAAGGGCTTCAAAATCTACGGTGGCAAATTTCATTTTTTCAATATGAATAAATATATAAAGGGGGAAAAATATAATACACGTACACAGTCCTCGTGGGGCTGATCGAGAAAGTGTTTACGAACGAGTGGGGGCTTTACGGATGCTTTCAGGGAGGGCGTTCCAGAGACGGACAGCAGTGACAGAGAACGAGTTTGAGACAACGATCGAAGAGGTCTGCCATAAGTGCTAGACCAGAAAGTAAATGTATTATGTGGTGTAATATCAGTTCCATGTCACAGTATCGATACCCACTAATGCATAAACACCCGTCGTAATTTTATGACGACGTGAAGTGGATGTTATTTTTTACCACACATTTGTATACGACAAACGATACATACATAATTGAGGCGCTGGTCACCATCGTAAGCCAAAACCCTTAATTAAATACAATTAATCACCTTCGTTTTCTAAGTTTCCAATATTTGTGAATTTCTAGTAGTAATACCAGTCGCTACAGTAAAGGAAACCATCTTGAGGAAACCTGAGTGCCTGAAGTACTCACATACCTCTACGCCATGCGGTAGGCACGCGTTCTTTCTCTGAGAGAAGGCCTGTGCCCAACGGGTGGGACGCATATAGACTGATTTATTATATCGCTCTTCGGAAATAACAACGACATGATTACATTTTTGCAAATTTTTAAAGGAGAACCTTTCATCGACTTTGTACAGAAATTTCATAAATTAGTACAAAATACAATTGCGACAAGCAGCTGCTA
Source organism: Yponomeuta cagnagella (assembly GCA_947310995.1). Classification (NCBI taxonomy): domain Eukaryota; kingdom Metazoa; phylum Arthropoda; class Insecta; order Lepidoptera; family Yponomeutidae; genus Yponomeuta; species Yponomeuta cagnagella. The sequence goes on from OX371293.1 coordinate 7,428,684, forward strand.
CAATTTTTGTTAATATCAGTCACATGACGCTTCATGTGAGTGAAATTAACAAAAATTCAGCTGTCTCGATGTTTCCCCGTGCTAAGCTATACTTTTGGAGTATTAAGAATCTTCATTTTCTTCTTATGGTTCCTCTCCGACTAGGAAAGGTTGCCAGTCAGCTCCGCATATTTATCTCTGTCTCTTGCAAGGCGGAAGAGCTTGGCAGCACTTGCGATTCCAGTCCACTCCCGTAGGTTTCTCAAGCAGTATTTCTCTCTCCAGCCTACGCGTATCTTGCCAGCGATTTTTCATATCATTGTATTATTATTATAATTGTATTATTATTATAATACAATGACGGGAAAAAATTCTGGCAAGATAATGATGAATTATTATAATCATCATTATCATCAGCCACCCGACGCCCACTGGAGGACACAGGCCTCTCTCATGGTTTTCATAAACTTGAGGGGTTTTGCCATAATCGCCACGCTTGGCAGGCGGGTTGGCGATCGCAGTATGCGGTTGGAATCTCAGGAAGTCGCTGCTGCCCGTCTCCTGGTAATTTATTTCCTTAGTCACCTTCTAAAACATCCACGGAAGGAAATGGAGTGACGCTATTCTTAATCCGGTGCCACACGAATTATTATAATGAATATACTTAACTTATTTCGCTTAATACCGTCGTTGTTATTCCTGTTGAGCGATGTATTAACTTCAAAGCATCCCATTAGTTCACCTAGGTTCACAACACAGCCGTTTAAACGGTTTATCCAACTTAATTCCGGATTAAATCTCGCTAACCTAACTCGGGGTCAACTAAATTTGTTTCATACCCGGTCTAAGTTCACCCCCAACTTTGTTACAACGTTTGTCTATACTCCGAAAGCATTTGAGCGCTGAACAATTTAGTTACTACCAGTACAGCTCTGCACAGGATATTAGTGCTGGCCCTGACAGGGGCCTATTTCATAAAGCTGGAATTACTAAAAGTTACAATTTGATTTGCGTTACTTATAACAAAACCGGCAAAGTGCACGTGATAAAGAGAATAGGTTGACCTGCACCCTTTGGGTACCAAACGGGACCCTATTACTAAGACTTCACTATCCGTCTGTCTGTCTGTCCGTCTATCTGTCTGCCTGTCACCAGGCCGTATCTCACGAACCGTGATAGCCAGGCAGATGGAGTTTTGACAGATGATGTATTTCTGTTGCCGCTATAACAAAGAATACTAAAAACCGAATAAAATAAATATTTAGAGGCTCCCGTACAAAAAACGTTGTCTAAATACAGCCCTCGGCATTTAGCGGCCATCTATGTAACCTTTACAGCGCCGACGTCATGTCGTTAAATGTCAATGTGAAACGCTTCTTGTTGGTTAGATGGCGCTGTTCTTAATGTACCTAATCTATCTTGTGTCGATCTTTATCTAATGTTGTATAGATAATGAACCCTTCGTGCGCGGGTCCAAGTCGCACTTTGCAGGTTTTTAAATTTTTTTAAAGTTATTTTAACAAAAAAAGGTAAATACCGAAAAAATACCGAAATACCGGAATTCCAGTATTTAAAATATTGATACCGAAACCATACCGGTTTTAGAAAAAAGGTCCGGTAGTCCATGCTCTAGCGAAAAGCGTAAAAAATCCTGGAGGATATTACTAGTTACAGATAAAATAAATAAAAAAGTGTCACAATTATCTCGTACTTCCATTTTCCATTACTCCACCGTGACCTTTCACTTCTCCCCGTCTTGGGCAAAAAGGCTGAGATATCGCTGATGATATCGTATGAGATATATTATATACTTAGTGGAAATATTTTTCTCATTTAGGTAATTTTTCATCTTTTCACGTTTAAAAACGTTTATTAACTTCTTTTTTTATTTTTTTCTCATATTTTAATTGATTTTTGTTTCGTTTTTAATCGATGTCCAGAACATTTTTAGTTGCCTAGTTGACTGTTTTAGCCCTCATGACATAACTCCCGCACAACATCTCAGGGAGAAGGCAGTGGCTAAAAATCAGCACTGCCTGGGACTGACCCGAGTCAGCAACAGCTGAGCCACTACCTGTTGCCTTATTTTATGTCATCACTAGTTAAGCCTTACTTTGTTTTAAGTTTTTTTTTCTAATGAGCCAATGAATACTTTTTTATCTTTTATCTCTTAAGATAAATCCTTGAGCGCTGATTGATTAAAAACAGATTCTAGCGATAGACCAGTTCCATGGGTGTTAGCTGAAACGCAACTTCAATGCGGAGCTAAATTGAAAATGAGTGAGTCAAGCCCGTCCTCATTTCAGTACCCGCGTAGTTTGTCAACTGAAATCACTGTTTTGTTCGCCAATTTACATACACTCCACCACAGACAGCCAACAACTTCAAATATGAACTTCGTGCTCAAAGCCATAAGGTGTATTAACGTTCAGTTAGGATAGTCACAGAGTATGCCAAACTAACTAGAGTATTGTAGGCAAGTTGTGCTGCAGACAGTTTGTGATGAAATTATAAACTAGTAACATATGTGGTTTTGTTCGTGTAGAAATTGAGGTTATTCTACGCAGCTTTTAATTTTTGATATTATGAAATGACAGTGGAGTAGTGCGGTTGTAGCTTAGTGGCGTTCTAACGCCGACCTCTCATTCGGGAGGTCGTGGGTTCGAATCCCGGGGTGTGACTTTGTTTTCTGATATCACTCGCTAATGCTGAAGGAAAAAATCGTGAGGAAACCTGAGTGTTTGAGGTGTTCACATACCTCAGCGCTTGAAATTGCCAATCCGCGGTGTGTGGATGTGGTAATTAAGCCCAATCCCTCTCTCTGAGAGAAGGCCTGAGCCCTGCAGTAAAGTTGAACGTATATGAGTACATAAAAAGTAGGGTGGGTGTAGATTCTGTTAATGCATCGTAGTAGAATGACAGCTGCACGAAGTTGTTGATTTCATTTCATTGCCGCTACTAGTCGACACGCGATACCGAACCGACCCTTCTAGGCGTCAATGAAATTATAAAACACTGGCTGTCCCAGCGAACTTCGTGCCGCCACAGAATCCGAATATACGATTCTTGCATAACGCCATCTATTTTTAAAACACAACGTTCGCTCGCACAACGCCATCTATTTTAAACTTTAAATAAATGTTATCTCACGGGAACGCATTACCGGGATATCAAGTTTGCTTTGTCTCAATTCAGGTGTTTGTCTATCTGTACGCCAAGTTTGCGGTCTGTTTGATGTAAATCCGTTCAGCTGTTGTTGCATGATTGAGTAACAAACATCCAAACTTCCAAACATCTTCACAAACTTTCACATTTATAATATTAGTAGGATGTCACAAGGCCCGATCGTGGATTTGTCATTGTACTATAATATACTAACAGAATCGGGCCCTGGTCATTTATAATAATTATTATCTATCCAGCCCTTGAATGGTGTTGTAGCATCTTCTCTCTCATTCCAACCCACTCGCTGTCGCATCGTTTTGAATCTCACAACGCTGATAAAAGTGCTTGTCTTTCTGATGAACAGTAAATTTTTAAGTTGTGTTACAATCCCTTACGATTTATTCGTATTGATGAAAAACGGTCGACCCGATCCAGTTTAAAAAAAAGCATTTTTTTTCTTTTTATTACACCAAGAATTTTGGTTGGTTCGAAAGCCATATCAAACTGAACGTGCCTAAAGAATGGCTATCGAGTACGCTAGTTAGTTTTTTTTAAAAGGCACTTTCTAAACATATCAAGAGACAAACTCGAATCTGTGAGAACCATTAGTAGACAGAGCGGCGCGTGCGCGCTGCGGGCCCGCTGGTCATTTTTTCGATAGACGGATTTTTTCGAAACGAGATTTCTCACCTCAACATATTTTTTTTTTATTTTGCGTCTATGCTTAAAAGCAACAGATTCAGTAGATTGCATTTTTAATTAATATTTACATTGCCACCGCTTTTAAACCACCCAGATTTGAGTGGTTTAAAAGCGTTGAGAAACCTACGGAAGTTGACTGGAATCGCAATTGCCGCTGAGCTCTTCCGCCTTGCAAGAGACATATTTTATATGCGGAGCTGACTGCCAACCTTCGCTAGTCGAAGAGGAAGAAGAAGAGATAAAGCCATCGCAAAATCTCTCTATGCGATGTAGGACAAGATAAACGGTCGAACAGTCCCAAAATAACTGACTTATATGGCCAAAGGCCGAAAAAAGTATAAATTATTCAATGACTCGAAATCCTATAGGGTGCGTAACAATCATCAAGGATCCCATTCTCCTTTACTACCAGCCCATGGAGTTAGAAATATGGACTCGAAAAAACGTGTTACTTCACCCGGTTTGGCTTTATTTTTCCTTTTAACCCCCCTAATGGCAGACTGGAGACATGTAAGTATGTCACAATACGGCCTCAATGGCCGCAAAAACGGCTCAACCCTGCAGCGTTAACTGACGTCATTTGGACCCTTACGCTATTATCCCACAGGAGGCCTATTCCGAACGAATTACAATAACGTGTAAAAATTCAGGGAATAATCGAATCTTTTTATCAGTTGCGAAACAGAGACAAGTAGATGTTCTTTGTGGTAGGAATGAACTCTGGGTCAGAGGTCACAAGAGGCTGTCATTCATACGTCATTAATTCATTCAGATGTATGACTACCAACCGATGTTGCTCTAGCGGTTGGTCAAAATAACATGCTTGGCTGCCAAAAGAGAAGCCGTGGGTTCGATTCTTATAGGAGGCCGCCATACTTGATTTATACAAATTTCCGCAGTCTGGGGGTGTTTTTATGTTTTTGAAATTTTTGCCTGGCTAGAGCACAGGCTATCCGAGTTTCCGACCATTACAAATGATTGTGTTGTGTAAAAGTTATTTTATTTTATCTCGTAATAGTAGGTAACAAAATTTAGAAGATAAGTCTAAGGCTCGATTTACATTAGTAAAAAGTGAGTGCCTGTATTAGCAGCCCCAGTGGGCTGAATCGGTATTCAAATACGCTCAGTCGGAGTTTCTTTTTGTTGATTGAATGTCAATATGGAATGTTAGCCGCTCCCTTCGGGTCGATTTGAAGCTGAGAAAAAGGCAGCGAATAAAAACTCCACTCTGACCATCTTTTCTCAAATCACCTTAAACATAATACATCAGTTTGAAAACATTATCTGAAGATATTCTCGTCCACCCATCACTACATGTGCAGGCCATACACGATCGCTCCACTCCACAACATTCCACGCCAAAACTCCAAAATAAGCGAAAAACTTGTCGTGTGTGCGGAATCTTACGTGGATGAGAATTTTTGGATTTCCAAACAATCCGATCCGTTCCATCGCTTCTTCCCACCCATCAAGCCCGTGTGTGGCGAATCCGCGTGTCGTGTCAGAAGTCGCAGCGTAGAATGAATAAAAATTGGAATGAAGTGGAACGACGAGAATGGAGTAATCGTGTGTGTGTTCAATTTTTGGCTGTAATGCACTTGAACAGCGCGCCGGGTGATGGAAATGGAATGATCGTGTATGGCCTGCCTAAGAACCAAATATTGTAGGGGTAACGGGAAGAACCCGCGCGAGATTAAAATGCGTCATGTCGACACAAAGTTAAGATGTTAACCCCCCGTGTTTGCATATTCGCTAAATTGTGTGTCTTCAGACGTACCACGTTAATGTTTCGGTTATTATACCTTGGAATAGGGTTGAAAATGGCAACGGTATAGGTACCCTTTGTTATGGGGACTACGCTGAAAGAACGCGTGTTTTCTTTCGACCGTTTTTGCTTGTCTTCGTTGTTATGTTCCCTTACCCACTTCGCTGCTATTACGGCGTACGTTGCAAAATTATTATTTTTTAAGTTATTAAAAGGGACGGGCTGAAAACCAACACTGTGACAACGCATGCAGTCACGGCAATAAAGCTGAGCCCGTTCCTTTTTAACACAACATGTGAATGAAAGAAAACTTAATATTTATTATTGTTGTAAAATTTGTGGTAAATAAAATATTTCACTTTCACATTCGCTTTTCACTTTCACTTTCAGTAACCACAAATAGATAATATACAGGATACCATGAACCGGAACGTGGATCAGAATACAAAATATTTATTTCAGAATACGGAAAAGTAAATATAATTAGCATTGAGCCCTGCACTAGGACAAACGACACCCTGTGCTTGCCGGAAGTGCCGGTGGCTGGCTGGATGAGGATGGACGAAAACGGAACAGAGTAGGTAGTGAGGAAACCTTTATCCAGTTGTGAATAATGTGGACTGTATAAGGCCGGCCACATACAGTCGGAATTATTCCGTTTCGGAATTTCGATGCCGGATTCCGAACGCAGTAAATTCATACAAACCTATGGACCCACCACATACATACGGCAGTTTTCCGTTCGAAATTTTGTGCCGTATTTATGTGGCAGGTCCATAGGTAAGTATGAATTTACTGCGTTCGGAATGCCGAATCGAAATCTCGAATCGAAATCCCGAAACAGAATTCCGACTATATGTGACCGGCCTAAGATTGGATAGTGACAAGCTGATTTTGGTCACAAAGTCAGCCGTAACGTGAATGAGTAAATTGCGTCTAACTGAAGGTTGTACTATGCTGTCGACTCTAGCTAACATAAGTAGCAATGCAAGCTTCAATTAGCATAAGCAGGCCTTCTCCAATAAAGTGTATATTAACCTCATGCTAACTCTCTGAGAGGTCTGTATCCTTACTAATATTATAAACGCGAAAGGGATGTTCCTCTTTCACGCGAAAACGGCTGAACTGATCCGGATGAAATTTTAACTAACATATCTATAGGCCACTCAGGTTTCCTCTCGATGTTTTCCTTTACTGTATGCTCTGCTGCGTGTTGTATGTATTAGTGAACCTGCAATAGTCCCATGTATCGCATTTACTATAGATTGAGGGGAGAGAGAGAGAAAGAGAGAGATAGTTAGATAAAGCACTTTATTATACACAAATACGGTCTTATTAATCAAACACAATTCCTTACAACACTCCTTAGAGTCAATTTAAATATTCTGCGGTAAAAGGTAAGACGTAACCACAGATTATTCAAACTGAGTCTGAGGAGTGTTTTAAGGAATCGTGTTTTTATAAATAAGACCGTATTTGTGTATAATAAAGTGTTATTATCTATCTCTCTCTCTCTCCCGCTCAATCTATAGAAAATGCCGTAAATGAGACCATTGCAGATTGACTAATACATACAACTAATACATATGACGATTGGCTAATACCTGTTTAAAAAAGTAAGATTACGAAAATGAATGCCAGTTATAACACTGATAATTAAAGCAAGGGACTGGGCAACTGTTTGCCTCTCGCTCATACAATATTGCCGTCTTTAAAGTGTGAGCAGGAAGCCAACAGTCATCCAGTTCCCTTCTAATCGTGCCATAAGGACAACTATTACTCAATCAATGACAATCACTCAATGTGGGCCGGGGTTCATTAGCCGACCCATGTCACAATATTGGCCGGACATGATTCTAGTAACTATTGGACAGTTTCTGCTCGACCATAACTTGTAATTTAGTCATTGTTGAGTTACTCTGTTTGTGTTCTTGTCAAGTAATTTGACAGGCGGGTCACATCTACCGAAGAAGCGATAACCGGTAGGGTACGAAGGCACTCGAGTAGATGCTACGAGTTGGAAAACTTACCGTAGGACGCCCACCAGCCCCTATATTACGCGCACCGAATCCTGAGCAATTCCAACTGTGTAACTGTCAAATTAGTATTAAAATTTGTATTGGAAACACTCAGGATTTATTGCGCATAATTAGGCCCCTGCTCGCTAGACCGACGATCATGATTGGTATTAATGATGTGACGGTCGCCGCCGGTTTCGGGTACTTTTTATCTTGCCGTTTGCTAATACATCCCCTATTTGGTTGAAGTATGTCGGCCTGGGTCGTCCCTTACCGGCCCTACCACCCACATTCGCTCCAGCACAAGTGAATTTAAAAATACACAAAAGTGAGAACTGCCTTGAAAATAACTTCCACAGTTCGCCAAAGAACCAACACACACCTAATAACAGAACTTTTTCCTAGAAAACTGTGTAATTATTAGGCAGAATGTTCATGTTAATTTGTCGCTGGTCATTTGGGCGATATGTGACAGGATATTCCCAATTGGTCACTAACGTGTTGACTCAACGCTTCTGACATTACTATCTGCTTATACAGGAGTAAGGTATATCCAGAGAATAAGTCCAAAAGCGACTTGTACCATGACATTTACAAAGTTATCCATAGACAAATTGTATGACTGCCAACAGCTATTTATTCCCATATTGCTGGATACGTATTTATCTATTTACATACTTATTATCTTAAGTTATACTAAGCGCAATAGTAGGCACCATGCGATCAAATCAGTTAGTTGGCGAAAGCCCTAAAGAGCACATTCACATTTTTCATAATACGGGACGCAACTTGGTGCTAGGTATTCAACATTGCGCAACGCTCAGGTTTATATCGTTTCATTTTGCTATGAACGCAAAAAACACTTTTTTCTATTTTGTGAGTCATTATCATTATCAATCGTTTGACTCCACTACAGGACATATCCCTCCCTCACGGTTGTGAGTAAAAACATAAAATACAATCCTGGCCATTAGTTTCTTTTTGCGTCTTTACGGATCTATAAACAAAATACGCCAACAGTATCCTATACTACCTATGCCTACGACGCCCACGTCTGTCTGCCTATCGGTCTGACCTATATAAGACACGCCGTAATAGGTAGACAGTTGAGTTTTTCTCAGAATATTTGTTATTATAGCGTATTGTCCATCAAATGACCAAAAATCTAATAGTTTCAAAAAAAAATATAGCGTGTCCCAAACGAGAAACGTGATTTTTAAAACTTTTGTTTTGTTTTATCGTAGTTGATCGTATTTATGCTGCTACGAAATACGACTCGCATTTTTTAATGCTACCGATGTTTTTTCAGTGATGATTATTAAGGTAACTTTATCTACGGTTCTTTTCTCAGGGTCTGTTGGGAGCAGGCCCAATTTCGGACGATATTCGGCGGGCGGGGGTGGCACCAATTATTGCGATTAACTCGCAAGCTAGACGTTAATTGTCACACGGAATGGGTAACAACAGGAAGGGACCAGCTATTTATAAAGCTACTATCCTTTTCTCACGATTTCGTCCATATAGGTAGATCTTCGTCAAAAATTTATTTTGTTATATTTCCAATAGTATCGTTTTAACCAAATATATAATAATACTCACCAGCTAAGATTAAAATCAAATTAATCAAATTAAAAGCAGGAGTTGACTCCTGACTCTTAAACACTTTCTACCGCCACTTCAGACACTTTTTTTTGTACTTTTAGTAGGTCTGAGAACAGGTCGTAGGCCAATTAATATGTTGACATATTACCTGGCAAAAATTGTTGCAAAACAACGTCAGCTAATATTTTATAACTTCAATGAACGGAAACTTCGGTAAACAGTTTCACAGGGTTACTTTTGACACGTGCAATTCCTGTAACATGTCACCCGTTGCGTTATATGTGATAATGATAAACTAAATGTGATAAACATTTACATACAGGCACATACATTGCCTCTGGCCCCACACTAGGATACCCTGTGCCATGGGAACCAGAAACAACGACATCACAAACATGTAAACATCCAAGACTTGGGGCATTTTTTTTTTCCACAGCCGGGATTCGAACCCGGGACCTCTCGCATAGTATGCAGATGCACTAACGCTGCGCCACGAGGTCGACAAATATTTACTAAAATTCTCTCTTTGAGAGAAGGCCGGTGCCCTCCAGTGGAACGTACAAGCTTTTGTTACATTGCCAGTATTGCCTACACTACCCTACACCTATCGGCTAGCGCAGCGTAGGACGACCAGCCACAAGATGGACAAATGACCTCATACAAGTGGCAGGAAGACGCTGGATGCAAGCCGCTTCCAACCGGTCTTTTCGGAAATCCACGGAGGAGGCTTATGTCCAACAGTGGCCTTCTTGTGGCTGAATGATGATGATTGCCTACACGGCTCAAGTGACATATTAAAACGGGCTTTCGCCATTCGATTTAAAACCATCCCCAGAGCCCTGACTGACGTTTGTATTTGTTAATTGACAGTTTCCTTCCGTCTAGACCCAGCTGAATGTGGCCATTATTACGCTTACCCTACCTCACTTCTGAAGGACGTTGCTGATGGTGCAATTAGAAAGGTAATAACGAATTTTGGCACTCGCAAATTGACGACGAAAACGGAAGTCTACACCTACTTCATCTATATCGACGAATCTACAGGCTACATCTATGGTTTCCTCCCGTGGATGTCGTAGAAGGCGACTAAGGAAATACATACCGTGTGGCGCCGGATTAAGAATAGCATCACTCCATTTCCTCCCATGGATGTCGTCCACATAATGCCGTTCTCCACATAATCCAGTAATTGTGAAACTAACAACTTTGACGTTCATTAAGTAAACATTCTGTTTTTATAATGAATAAAAATATTTGAATTGAATTTAATTGAATAAGAAACCAATGTCACCCGCCACCCCTCACACTTCTGAAGTATGTATATATTTGCTTACGAAAAATCAATACATTTGCGACCGCCGTCCCGTGAAACTCGGTTGTCGTACGTAATTCGCACATAAATAATTCACAGAAAAAGGAAACCTAAATAAATAAGTCCCGACAAACATCGGGCCCCGTAGCATAAATATCCGCATTGATCTCAAAAACCCCAAGCCCTGCGCGAGGAATTAATCTACAGGGCGTACTCGGGTGGGGCCCGGGTGCTGGGGTTCAATTCTTCATCACCGCACTCATCACCATCGGCGCAACTGTCCTCCGGCTCGCAGTTGTCACTCTTCGTGCAATCATCATCTTTCTGTTGCTGCTCGCACGTGAACGTGATTTCGCATTTGTACTGACAACTATCTTTCTGCCTCAAAGCGTAGCTACGGCATCTTCTCTTGCACTGGTCTAGAGCGTTGCAGCTCAAGCTATTGCGCAGACTTAGGAGGCTCTTCACGACGTTCTTGGGGCCGAAGATGTTGTTTTCATTTCGGTACCTCTGCTCATGGTATTTGGGCACTTGGTACCGTGGTGGCTGAACTTGGTACCGGTCTCGTTTATCAGCAAATTTATGGAGGAGGGACCGGAAGCGGTGGTTGCGGCTCTTTGGTAATTTCTCGTAAATGTGGTATTGGCCGTGATCGTGGCTCACCGGCTTCACTCTCAGACGTTGTTGTAGCTGGAAATTTATAAAAGTATACAATCGGTGATTGCTACAATACCTGCAGTTGAAATGATTCAGGGTATTTTTGAGCAGTATATTTAGCACCTTCAGTTTGTATTCTGGTAGGCTGACTCTACTATTTAGAACGTTATCGAGTTCAAACCTGTTTTTATTTACAAGCAGGTATCACTAAAGCCTGCTTTTCACTATGGGATGTAATATAATATAATATATATTACATCTTGAGATATATAATAATTTATCGCTCGTCATACTGTCGAAAAGTTTGGGATGTAATATATATTATAGCACAGTGTGAACGTGTTGTGAACGGTCTCGTACAAAATGTATGACGAGCGATAAATTATTATATCTCAAGATGTAATATATATTATATATTATATTACATCCCATAGTGAAAAGCCGGCTTCAGTCAGATGATAGAGTCGATCAATGCTACTACTCGAAAAAAGGGACCTGTAGATTAGAATAACTATGTAATTTTATTGTAATATAGTTTATATAATTATTATTATTAATTCTTTTTTTTATCTTTTTTTTATCTTTGTTCTTACAATAAATCTTTCTTGGCACTACCCCTTGCACTATCCACATAACCCAAGGTTAGCTGAAAGAAAATACTTACTAGTATTAAGCTCGCCTTTGTACAAACACCCCTTTTGTGCATTAAAGTATTTTTTAATTTGAATTTGAATTAGAAGCCATCTTTGTCACTTTCTATACCTCATCTTTGATTATCACGCAAAAGACAAAAATCGAGTACATACCGGTCATAACCAGCTAAGAAACTGCGAACCAATTCACCCTGCTCACATCATACCACTCGTTGTTTCATGTTTTTTGTTTGTTTCCAAAAAGCGAATCATAAGCAGCCTATATACGTCCCACTGTAGGGCACAGGCCTTCTCTCAGAGAGAGAGAGAGCATGGGCTTAATCACCACGCGTGCCCACCGCGGATTGGCGATTTCAAGCGCTGAGGTATGTGAATAGCTCAGAAACTCAGGTCTCCTCACGATGTTTTCCTTCACCGCTAGCGATATTGCTACTATAACTTCACAAATGTACATAACTTATAAAACAAAGTCATAGGTACATGCCCGCACTGGGAATCGAACCTGGGTCTCCCGCTTCCGAGTCCAATGTTTTACCCACTAGGCTACCACCGCTCAAAAAGCGAATGCGTTTCAAAAAAGAACAACTGCCGTTGCTCATGGTTATGTCCATAACTTGCCTGTTTCACGAGCTTCCCTAGCACATTGACGTTCTCATCGCTGCTGCTGGAGGAAAGATCCGCCTGGCCCTTGAGCCTCTTCTGGTCGAGGACGACTACCAGTGGCTTGTTATCCCTGACAGCTTGCCGATAGAGACGTGCCACCAAATCCGCATAGTCCTGTGTAGGGGAGACGCTGGCGCTCTGGGAGAAAAACGGTACATATCAATTTTTAATCCCAAAAGCGGCGTTTTCTTATTGTCACGTCAGCCATTTGACGCCCACTGCAGGACATAGGCCTCCTCCGCGGTTATCATAACCCTGGGGGGTTTTGCCATAATCGCCACGCTTGGCAGGCGGGTTGGCAATCGCAGTTTGCGGTTGGAATCTCAGGAAAATGCTGCTGCCCGTCTAAAAAGAGTTTTTTGCTTTAAAAAAATACTTGTTACCAAGCGGATGACGAGAAAAAATCTGTAACACGTGTAAGATGTCTCTTCAGAAAAACAATGGCTAGCAAATTCCCGCAAAGGTATAGAAGGTAAATAAAAGACTATCTTACCATCAATATAACTAAGCAAACACACCGCCCCAGCAACCTCAGTCTTTCAGCGGCCATGGTCAGAGACAAGCCTTCGTGTAGGCGTCGAAAAAATGGCCGATTTGCAATTGTAACTCGACGTTCGTTCTACGGTCTGCTACGCACCATTAAATTTCCAATTGATTGCTGGTTTAAATTAATAAAAACACCATTATACCATATCCTGTATTGAATAACCGTTTAATTACATTTTGGGCTGTGAAATCAAATTATCCCAAGGGGTACAAACTTTATGCACCGTGGAATGTCTAATTTGAAAAAGTTAAATAATTGCGTGGTATTCTATGGCCTCCGTGGTGGAGTATGGCCTATACCTTCCTCAGGGAAGAGACCCGTGCCCCTCGGTGGGGACATAATGGGTTGATGATGATAATTCTATAATTGGCATGAATGACACGAGAACTTTTAAATACCTTCGTTTGAAAATTTTGCCATTTTAAACCGTAATGTAGCGGCGATTCACGTCATAAAAAGGATGCCCCTAGGTGAACAAGCACTTTTAAATGTGAGACATACACCGCCAATGTCACCGCAAACCATAATAACCAAACTTTTTGGAAGACTTCGATTCTTTATGGAATTCGTTATGAGCCGAATAGTAAAGCCGTAAAGCCTATCAAACATTCAAAAAGCGACTTCCCGTCACCGTAACCAGGTCATCAAGCCCTCTGGTGGGGGGCCTGCCCTCCACCGCAAATAGAATCTATCAAATCAAACGATGCTAAAATGACAGTCTTAATAATACGGAAACAAAAAAGTCGCTGTATTGTAACGTCTGATTCGTATAACACGTATTACAGGCCGTATTTATCGTTATAAATAACCTAATTTCTCGGCGTGAACTACATACTTATAGAAATGTTCTTTAATACCATTGCCTGTTATCTTTCTTCCTAGCTACGTTCATAACCTCTATCTTTATTTAGCTTTCCGCTTCAGATTATTTCACATAAAAATATTTTCTATCTTCTAATATATAAAACTCTCGTGTCACGGTGTTTGATATCAAAGTCCTCCGAAACGGCTTCACTGAATTTTATGAAATTGTGTATGGTAGGTCTGAAAATAGGTTGTAGGCTAATAATGTGGCAAAATAACGTCTGCCGAGTATAATTCTGGAAGTTGACCATACTTTTAATTTTTATTGGCAATAAAAGACAATTTCACTTTTCACTTATACCTACTTTCAAAAAAGGAAAAACAACCTTCAATATCATAACATCATTTTATTCCCACCTAACGATGCTGTTGTTAAAGTTTAAAATCGCCATTTCGGAGGCATAGTCTTTCCCCATTGATTCTGATTCTTCTGGCAAATTGTCACCGTGATATCAAAGATCAGTTTGCAGGTTTTCTTGCATTTTTTCTTTTTTGGGGCTGGTTTCGGGCAGAGTTGTGTGCACTTAACCATGTTGTTACACTGGCTTCTAAGGGCTGATCTTAAGTCTCTATTCAGCTGAGCTTCTTCATAACGATCTTGATCGGATTGGGAGCGAAGATCTGGTTCTGCCTGGAATGACACGGTTTTTACACATAAAACATACGAAAGAGAGGGCTGGGCAATTGTCACATAGACAAGCCTACTCTAAATAATATTATTATCCCAGGCACTTGGTCTAAGTAAAACACATTCCCTTAAAATACCAATCAAAATAAATGATCATTCCCATTTTATTGTACCTACTGTCGGCATGTAGGTATGTAATATGCGTGATTGTACAAATAAAGTGGATGGAATCATCAATCAGCCCGTTCTCCTCCACTGCTGGACATAGGCCTCCCCCAAGGCATGCCATTTACTTCCATGGATTGAATAAGTGAGATCCAGACAGGACTATTCAAATCTGCAGTTACAAGAAGTTCTGCTATAAGATTTGCTATTACTTTTTGGGTCTTATGAAAAGCTACAGTCACACACACAGTGCTACATACAGTCAATGATACTTACCCTCAGCAGATAATCAAGCCAGTAGGCGGACGGGCCCGCATTTACAATTTCGTTGTCATTTTCATCGTCAACGTCATCATCTTGTTTGTCAACGTTCACAACCACAACTGTAGGTCCTTTAGGGTTGTTGTTTACGTTAGAAAGACTGTTCAAGACGTTTTGTAAGACCAGCGGCTCCTTGGCATCAGCGTTAACAATCTGGAAGATATCAATTCGAAGATATTTAGCTTTGATAGTAGATTTATTATGTCGTTACTGAAAAATCGCATCAGTGTTGTGTTATATAAATGGTCCAGAAATTTTTAAATAAATAGTGGTTATGGATTTTTTTCCTTATTTCTTTTTAAGAAAGTGAAGCTAACAGAACCTGTTAGATTATTAAATTCATGAAATTTGCTCTCTACCTATAATAGGTAAGCTATGAAGGAAATTTACTTTAGCATAAGACGTTTAGTATAGGGCTGTTTGCCATAGTGAAGAGTAAAATATAATAACAAAAAATATACCATTATATCGTTTACATAAATAGATAGCAAAACTAACCTCTACAGTGCAAAGTAAATACGTGAACCCAATGAAAAAGTTAAAAATTGATAATAACATCCTTTAGCTGGTATGCACGATATACAAACCAACTGAACGAATAATGATTGTTTTTCTTTTCTTTCACGCTTAAACGAATTTTAATTTTATCTAGATAGGAGTTCACGACGTCATCTTGAGAAAAAGGCCTGAATAACAAATTATAGCCTAGAAAAAATAAAAAAACACTCTTTTATGTTAAGCCGAAGTAAAAAATTAATTTCAATAAAACAGTTAAGCAATTAACGGAAAATTTATGTAATTCAATGCGCATTTAAATAAAGTACTTAATCAATTCTTATCTTTTTTTAGCATTTTTATCGAATATAATTGTAAAAACCTTACCCATAGAAGGCGTAAGGTTTTTACAAGGTTTTTAAAGGACATTTTATAAGGTTAACACGAGCACTAGACATAATAAAAACTGGATTTGAATGGATATTTGCTCATTAACTTTCATTTTCAAATTTTCCGACGTTCTGGTACTTTTGCGAGTCCCGAGGTCTCGGTAGACTGAGGTGACAGGCGACTTTTTGAAAGCACTACCATTACTTTCTATTGCAAAGCAAAATGATAACATAAAAAAATATGTGATTATTTTACTTTTTCATTTTTTTTCTTTTAGATTGAAATATCAATGTGATAAATGAGGATCCATGTAAATGTCCTTCTTACCCATGGTCCACCTCCTGAGACCACCTGGGTGAACCGTGGGATTTTTTTTTGCAACGTTTCACCTCTCTGATAAAACATTCAGACTTTCAGACTTTGAAGAGTTTCGATGTGAAGGTGTACGGTAGAAAAAAATATTTCCCAACAAACACCCAGGTGAACAAAGGTGGTCCGTTGTAAAACAAAAATTCCCATGGTTCACCCAGGTGGTGTCAGTAGGTGGACCGTGGGTTAGAAGTGAACAAAGGGTGCATTATTGGTCACACATTCACTTTTGATTTTAAGCAAATTGAATCTGTTATTGTTAAGTAATCGCAAATTCTTTGACCATCAGCTCCACCTTTGCCTCCATATTTTGGGATGAGTCAACGGTAGTTTCACTTGACATCTGTCAAAATTTATCTAAGGGTTAACTGTTAGTTTACCACCCTCGGCAAAAATTCCAAAATTATTTAAACGAGTAAATACCCGTGCAACTCAGTTTTAATTATGATAAATGGAGTCAAGAAATTTAATTGTATCACACATTAATTTCAGAAGTCTGCTATGTTCCTAGAAGAAGTTTAAAGTTATTGAAAAATGTCTTCCAGGGACTAATTTTGCGCACTAAATCCTGTCGGAATCCTGACGTTTGCGATAGCAATTAGTATGGAGTTTGTCTGTAAGACGATTGGAATCGTCCAGGATTTGGTGCGCGTAGATAATATACGACCAGTACACTGTAGAATAACTGAATAAAGTGCATGCACGTAAATACTGGATATACTGTTGACTGCATATTATTATGTCGAAATAAAAAAATACACCGTTTCGAATCAATTTAATGACATGAAGCTTACAACCGTAGCTTATTTTTTCCTATTACATTGGTCGCTATCGTCTTCGCATTCATCTCTCGGCGTAGTCGTCGTTGGTCGCTTTGGCTTACACTTCTTACCGTCGTCGAAAATTATTTGACAGGTTATCTGGAAAACAAAAATTTGGGAGGCATGTTAATTAAACGTTTCAAAACGGCTATTCTACTCTACTACTTTTTTCATTAAAATAGTAAATAATTTGTTTCATAATTAGGTCCAAGATGGACGGGTACTGTAATGCAATTATTATAGGGGTATACATTACTTAGTGATTCTGTCCAAGATCGACATAATCACTCTGATCGTGTCAAGTGGCAAGCCCTGATATCTGCCTACCTCCCGGATACAGGCGTGAGTTTATATAATGTTTGTGATTATATCCCAGTGGTAATAGTGAGATTCCGCTGGATTCCGAATTTTTTTTGCAGGATTTTCTCATTGATCTTTAACTTTACTGGACTCCTTTGTTGTGTAGCGGCTCCTTGTGCAATGATGCTGTGGCTGAACTCGCTAAAAGAGGCTCGGTAACTACAGTGATAGGACCCAAACCCCTGCTCTTACTACCATACAACCAGTTTAGAAAATCGTTAAGGTCGCGAACAGCAAGCCAGCATGCTGAACTTTGGAGAACAGATACCAAATGCAGACAAGCCAGGGAGGCTCTACCAACCATCTCGAAACGACTTTCACGTAGCTTCCAGCATCTGAGAAGAGATGATTTGCGCAAAGCTGGGGGCAGCAGGGGTCTAAGCGATAGCCCGCTTTGCCGGGGATGTCTCAAAGAAGAGGAAATACCCTCCTACGTAACCATTCACTATAAGAGCGTGGAAAAGCAATGGACCGTCGGCATTGGGAAGCTGGGATCCCTTCAAGAGTAACTTCTGAGCACTGATTGCGTTCTGGAAAGTGATAGGCTGGCTGAAGTAAACTCACAGCTTTGCTTCGTAGGCCCAAACAGGAGGCTAAGCGGAAATCTCAGGTCTAACTAGGTATGTTGTAATATTTACCTTGCATTCGACTTTGCCGTTGACGCATTTTGCCTCGCATTTATTCAATTTCTGACATTGTGAGCGAAGTGCATAGCGAAGAGCATTTGATATGCCACTGTTTACTGGTTGATTCTTCGAGCGCAGGTCAGTGGTTGACTGTGAGAACAGAAAATGGAAATGATCATGAAATAGTAAGAAAATTGCGAATCGATTAAATATAAGTTACTAAGTCCGTCAATGACTTGTTGTGTTGTGAAATTACTGGAGACTAAATCTATGTAGGCTTTATAAGTTCCACTGCAGGGCACAAGGAGAGTTTGGGAGTAATCTACGTTTTTAAAACCTGCAAAATCTCGCAAATAATCTTTTTAAGATTTATTTTTTTAATTTTCTGTTAGTTTTTCTATATTTTCTATTATAGTATAAGTACATCGTTCCACGAGTTTTAGGACATATTTCGCATTGTGGCTAAAAACGTCACATACCCTCAGCAAATAGTCCAGCCAGTATGTAGATATGCGGCCATCATTCTCCACGCTGTCTTCACCCAGGTTTTTGTAGAGACGCCTTTGATAGACGTCGTAGTCTCTGTGATTGTAACTATGCTGACGTGATTTGCTATTGAAAAGAGTTACATTTAAAAGATAAAATCATAATTATATTCCTTTATAACAGGTTTTCGCAAAAAGTGAACATCATAAATCTCAATTATGGTGATAGCTATTCTTAAAACCTATAGCCTAGGGCCTAGGACTTTAATCAAATTTTGCCGTTTATGCGGGAATTTTCTCCATTTCCTTAGTCGCCTTCTACGACATCCACGGAAGAAAATGGAGTGACGTTATTCTTAATCCGGCGCCACACGGAACATCCGGCGCCACACGGAACTTCTCTGGCTCAGCTCAAATACACAACCAGGAGACGGGCAGTAGCGTCTTCCTGAGAGTCCAACCGCATACTGCGATCGCCAACCCGCCTGCCCAGCGTGGCGATTGTGGCAAAACCCTTCATGGTTAGGAAAATCATGAGGGATTCCTTTGTTTTGTAGTGGGCGTCAAATGGCTGATGATGATGATGAGCCAGAGAAGTAAGAAAGTACCTACGTAAAATATTGCTTACTCATTAGCGTTCACATAAACTACTGTAGGCGCCTTGTTACCGCGGACAAGATTGTCTATGAGGGTTTCCACAGACGGCGAATCTGCACAGTTCACGTTCTGCAAGAAGGAGTACATACATTATAAGCCGTTAGAATTTTTTGCAAGAAGTTTTTTGGGAGAGAATGAAATTTTGCAGTATTAGAAATGTATTCGCCGATGACACTGCAAGTTATGTCTCTCCGTAGTTCGATAACTATCGAACTATGAAGAGATATAACAGGGAAAATAAACGTGAAAAGTAAGGTGTAACAATAAGGTGTAACAATCAATAAATAAGAAAATTTGAGCATAAGTAGTCGTCAATACAAACAATTTTTACTTTAAGAAAAGCTATGAAATCTCTAAAATAACATCAGCTAAGTTACTTTCTTTTTTTTCTGTATATATAGGTATTTATTCGCAGGTGTTTCATACCTACCTAAGTTTAAATAGCTGATATAGTTTCCGTAATTTTTATGTTGTGACTATGAGGAGTAAAAATTGTTCCAGTGGTCGAGTAGTACCCACTTTATTAGAACCCACTTTGGATATATATGGGGACCGTGTTACACCCTGTATAAAGAACGTTACTTAATGTTTAATAGTTAGTTGGACCAGTATTTGCTTATTGAGAATGGCCCAGAAAATAAAATAATAATAATTAATTCTACACAACACAATCACTTGTCCTAGCCTCAAACTAGGATACCCTGTGCTATGGTAACCAGGCAAGGACATCACAAACATGGAAATACACCCAGACTGAGGCCATGTGTACAAATGTACGGCGGCCCCGACCTGCGGTATAGTAATCAGACGTGATGCCGCTAGACCAACGAGGAAGTTATATAAGGACGTTAATCAATGTTCAATTCTTGGTTGGACTAGTGTTTATGCATTGAGCAAAGGCCAGAAAATAATACAATCATAATTTACCGTTAGACCGCAAAATAAACTAAGAATTTGAAAAGCAAATAATATTTCTGCCACCCATGAATTTTGGAGTAGCATTGTGACCGAACTAAAAGGAAATAACCAAAATTATAAGAAAACTATAACTAACCATTTTACTGCTCTACGGTTCGGTGAGATCAATTATTTTTTGTTAAGACTTTTGATTGATGCAGTTGATAAGAATTAATCAAAATCAAAACATAAATCAACGTGTTTCTAATTAAAATAACACAGAAACTGTGACTTAATGAACGTTACAAGTAAAACTAGGTGTCCATTTCAAAATTTTAATAATTTTGGAGAAAAAATGGACAAGAAAACACCAAACTTAGTCTAATCAGATATGGTCCTTAATAAGTTTACCTAATAATGATAAAGAGTTTAGGTACCTAATATAATTCTAATACCTGGTACGCATGCATTTAACTGACTTTAATACCAGACATCTTTGTTATCTAATAGCAAAGTTCCTTAATCTAAGTAAATCATAAATGGTTTGGGTGTAATTACTTCTTCAAAGTCTACAAGCCGCATAAAATCTACACAAATTGTCCAGTCATTGTATACAAATAAAATGCATGTGAACCGAGAATGGCAAAACCCCTCATGGTTATAAAAACCGAGGGAGGCCTATGACCTGCAGTGGGCGTCAAAGGGCTGATGATGATGATGATGATGAACCGAGAAGGCAAAATTTTGGATATTAAGTGAAAATTTACTTACTTTATTGCTTGTTGTATTACTTAGTAAATTTCATAGTTATAGGTCGACGGAAAGTACCCTATAAATTTAGATTCCCTTGAGTGTTGAAATATACGTTTTTTGCGGCATAAACCGCCGTCTCGTTTTTTTTTAAGTTAACTTAGAAGTTTTATTTTTGTACAGCTTCAAGGGACTGTAGCACTGAGTGTGTGGTTTTAATTTCAACTCGATACATCCACGCGCTCCCGAGATAAAAGGTCTTGACAGACAGATGGGTGGACGGACGGACGGACAACAAAGTGATCCCATGAACAAAGGGTTCCGGTTTTTATTTTGAAGTACCCTAAAAAAGTGGGCGGGGCTGTATCGGGTACACGGCCGTCGGCCAAATACGTTACGCGGCACTCGCGCCATTCAGCGGCACGAGATCTGAGTAATAGCTACTTTGCCTACTCAACGATATATAAATGAGTTTCACACGACACGTACTTTTAGACTGGACACAGTGCTCGACCGACGGTACGTGCTGACCGTACGTCCTGACCGTCCGCGTTGATCGTCGGTTGCGAAAATGCATTCAGTGCTACGCTGACGGTGAACTGAGACGCGTGTGTACACTGCACAAGCAAAAATGGATCCTTTTGCTGTAAATGATCTAACATGTGCACGCTATTTTTGCGCAAACGACGGAATAGAAGGCGGCGAAGATATCATGTACTACACCCAATACTTGTAGAACGGTTACTATTTTAGCATCACGGTCTTTATAAAATGCAAACGATAAATCCCTTATTGCAGGACGAAGCCGCACTTCAGTAATGAGGCGCTCTGTATCGATATTAATTTTTGCTTTGACTGTACGTACGCGCATACGGTCGGTCGCGCCGTCGGAGAAGCACTGAACGCATCCATACAATCTCATAGCTCGTCGGTCGACCGTTGTACGCGCGACCGACGAGCCGGACCGACGGCTCGACCGACCGTACGCGCATACCAAATCACGCGCGTACCGTCAGCGTAGCTGTGTGCGCGTGCATAGACTTGCATAGATATAGCTACGCCGACCGACGGTCAGCGCTGACCGTCGGTCGAGCACTGTTTCCAGCAGAGTGACAGCCCTCGTCGACGCGACATGTTTTCGTTGCATGCGGTGTTAGCAAGT
Organism: Yponomeuta cagnagella; assembly: GCA_947310995.1. Lineage (NCBI taxonomy): Eukaryota > Metazoa > Arthropoda > Insecta > Lepidoptera > Yponomeutidae > Yponomeuta > Yponomeuta cagnagella. The sequence continues at coordinate 7,450,737 of OX371293.1, forward strand.
GACCCCCTACTAACAAACTGAAAGACGTTTCACGTCAAAAGAGGCGCACTATAATACTATGCGGAATGTGTTCCATAGACAGTAATGTCTCTAGAAGAAACCTTGTTGCTCTGTCTATGGAGTTACAGAATATGTCAAGTCATTGTCAGAATAACCGACGCCCAAACCACAAACTAGAAACTTTGCCAAAACGTGACTAAATACAAGCTCCCGAATCCGCCATCATGCTCTTTACTCCATGAAATGCTTCAAGTAATAAAATGAGTTCCATTACTCGGAAGTCACCGACCGATAGCTCCCGGAGTAGTTATCGTGGTTCAACGCGAGATAGGGGGCACGAGCTGGTACGTAAATCGGAGATCCACTGCTGCAGAAAAGACAAGGCCAATACGTATATTGATACGTATTGGGTATTAACCCGGACTACGAACTCGCAAATGCAGTGTAGGACCTTCGCCAGCTTGCTGGACCGAGAGGCAGTACCCCAGAGGGGTAGGCAGAGAACAGGGACTGCCACTTACCACGATCCTTACAGATCACTTTCGCTTCCTCAACATTCATTAGTCGTTGCATGCACGTACGCCGGTTTCGGCTACTTTTTGTCTTCCCTATTTGGTCAAAGTATGTCCGCCTGGGGCGTCCCTTACAGGCCCTTCACTGTAACAGTACGTAAGATAAGTTAAGAATATTCTTTAGGAGCTCGTGACAAAAAAAAAATTGTGAAATTGTAGCAGCTCGTGAAGGAAAACACCGTGAGGAAATAGATTAACACATGTACAAGGAACCGGGGGTTGGGGTATCTTAACATGGTTCCTACCATTTCAGGTGCCGCCGTTGTCATCGACTCTGACCATACATGATGACCTCAGAGAATACCTCAGCGATAGAATGAGCCAGATGTACATAGGATATCCAGGAACAGATCGGGATCAGTACGACATTAGAGCCGAAAGGGAAAATGCCAATGCCACCAAGTATGTGACATGCGTTAGATTTTCTACTTATGAGCATTTAAGGGGCTCCATGCATGCGAGTTTTACTCGCCCACCGAGGGTTCAGTACAAATTTGTTGGTACCTACATTATTGTAAACCATTCAGGAATCGAGTCTCGTAGTTTTTTCCGAGCTTTTCACTTACTTCAAAGACAATTTTTTTGATGATAGATAGATAGAGAACACTTTATTGCACAACCAGGTGAAATAATTACACATAGTTGTGGTTTAATTACAAATGTACAGTTTTCAGATTTTTCCCTGTACTTTTAGTATAAGACGATATTACTTGCCAAATCGCTCGTAGCCCCGGCTGCCGAATCGCTCGTAGCCCCGGCTGCCTGAGTGATCTTAAACGATCACGAAGGTTAAACAACACAGGGCGCGTTCAGTGCATGGATGGGTCGCCGTCTATGCCTAACGCTAGTGGCATTTTTCTGAGCGGTTCCGTGCTTCGCAAGGCACGTTAAGCTTTTGGTGCCGGCTGCCGTCGATAGATGGCAGTCGTTAAGCCAAGTCAGAGGCCTTAGGGCGGCTTGACAACTTCTGACAGTAGACGAGCCACTAGTCTACAAGCCTCCACCAATCCGGACTTGGCCCCCGTGGTGGAGTATGGCCTATACCTTCCTCAGGGAAGAGACCCGTGCCCCTCGGTGGGGACATAATGGGTTGATGATGACTTGCCAAATTTCATAGTTCTATAAATCTTGATTCCCTTAAGTGTCCAAATATACGTTTTTTGCGGCATAAACGGTCGTATCTTTTTTTACGTTAACTCAGACGTTTGATTTTTTTCACAGCTTCAAGGGACTGTAGACTTGAGTTTAAGGTATTAATTTCAACTCGATACCTCCACGAGATAAAAGGCCTTGACAGACAGACGGACGGACGGACGGACAACGAAGTGATCCTAATAGGGTTCCGTTTCTTCGTTTTGAGGTACGGAACCCTAAAAACATCTTTTTTTTTTACGCGTCATTTTTGCAAAAAGTGCCCGACCAATGTCTCATTCATGTTAATAGTGACCCACGACCGAGAACCTAGGATTGCGGACCTAGGACTATAGAGAGCATTTATACCAAAAACGGTCATACACCACATGAACCTTCGTCACGTCCCATCTGTGTGACCTGCGCCTGAGCTTATCATCATCATCAGCCATTCGACGCCCACTGCAGGACACAGGCCTCCCTCGTGGTTTTCATAACCAAGAGGGGTTTTGCCATAATCGCCACGCTTGGCAGGCGGGTTGGCGATCGCAGTATGCTGTTGGAATCACAGGAAGACGCTGCTGCCCGTCTCCTGGAAATTGATTTCCTTAGTAAAATGAATAAAATGAAACAAAATAGTCGCCTTCTACGACATCCACGGAAGGAAATGGAGTGACGCTACTCTTCATCTGGCGCCACACAGAACTTATGCCTCATGCTTATGCCGTAGCTTATGTTGGTTAGAAACTAAAGCTATTCTATTCTTTTCTAGCCTAAAACAAACGTTGTCTTACTTGATGAAAGGCAGCATGGGCATCGGCGTGTTGGGCATGGACGAGGCGTTCAAACATGGCGGCCTGTGGACTGCCTTCGGTCTGTCCTTCTTGATCGCACTCCTCGTGTACTACACAGCTTGGGTCGGTTGGGTATCATTTATTTCTAAGGATTTGATTAGCAATAATTTTTTTAGAGTCCTCTTCAAGCACTCAATCTTCCCGTACTCGTCCACTGCTGGGCATAGGCCTCCCGTAAGGCTCGCCACTTCCTGCTGTCCTTGGCCATCCTCATCCAGCCACTGCCAGCGATCTGCTTCAGACCGTCGGTCCAGCGAGCTTGTGGGCGTCCTACGCTGCGTTTGGCAGTTCGACGCACCTTCATTTTTTATTATTTGTTTGGTAATCCACCATATAAGTCAATTACTTTGAGATGGGGTTAGGCAGGTAGCCGTTGCCAACCGTCAGTGGTGTTATTAGGGTTCCGTACCTCAAAAGGAAAAACGGAACCCCTATAGGATCACGTTGTTGTCGGTCCGTCCATCTGTCTGTCTGTCAAGACCCTTTATCTCGGGAACGCGTGCAGGTATCAAGCTATCACTATACGAACACTATCGAGTTAAAATAAAAACCATGTACTCAGATCGACAGTCCCATGAAGCTGTAAAAAAATCAAACTTCTTTGTTAACGTAAAAAAAAGATAGGTTATTGCCGCAAAATAATATATGTTATATTTCGACACTCTCAAGGGATCAAAATTTATGAAACCTACAACTATGAAATTGGGATGTAATATCGTCGCATACTTCAAGTACAGAGGAAAATCTGAAAACTATACATTTGTAATAAATTCATTAAAAAAATTGTCTTTGAAGCTCGGGAAAACTGCGAAACTCGATTCCTGAACTAATTATAATATATAAGTACCTAGCTACAATTTTGTACGGAACCTTCGGTGCGCGAGTCCAACCCGCACTTGGGCGTTTTTTTTTTTGTTTTTGTTCCGATCAGTATTTCTCAGCGGCTTTCAATATTTCAGATGCTTGTGAACTCGGCCCATGTGCTGTATCTCCGGCTGCGAACGCCCTGGTTAACGTACCCAGACTTGGCTGAACAGGCAGCTCGAGGTGTCACAAGCGAGAAACGCAGCAAATACTTCAGGTTTATCATTATGACTGCCTCGCGGGTCTAGCGGAATCACGTCTGATTACCATGCCGGAGGTCGTGGGTTCGGTTCCCAATGGGGTCCGCCGTCCATTTGTACAAATGGCCTCAGTCTGGGCACAGTACAATTAAAGGTCTGGGTGTATTTACATGATGTCCTTGCCTGGTTACCATAGCACAGGATATCCTAGTTTGGGACCAGGACAAGTGATTGTGTTGTGTGGAAGTTATTATTATTATCGTGATCAAGAGCGAGTGAGGTGAGGACGGGGAGAAGACGGGGCGAAGACGTGACGCGTTCCATAGGTCTGAGTCACACAGAACGGACGTGGGGTGAGGGCGTGGAAAAATGGCGTCGTCTTTCCAATTCAATTTCATACAAAATATACTGAAACGAACTCTACACGACGCGTTGCGTCATTTCCGCGCCCTCGCCCCCCGTCCCTTCTGTGTAGCCAGGGCCATAGATTCGCGGTCTCGCCCCGTCTTATCAATATCAGCCACGTCTCGTCGCTTCAGTACATTTTTAATGAAAATTATTTGAAAGGATACGTCCTCGTCCGACGTCCTCGTCTCACGTCCTTCTATAATGTGTAACAAAATCTTTAAATTCAAAGCAGAAAAAAACTAGGTACACCTGATAATTTTTCTCATACTATTAAAATACTTTATTGTACCAACACAAAAAAATATATTTATACAAAACATAAGCGTTGCATAAATTTTGAATTTGGATGTGGGGATATTACTACGTAAGGCATAAAATTTATGGGACAGATGAAATTTTATTCACAACGCTGTACCTTCCTGTATTTAAAATGCGACCAACAGGGTGTTTCAGAAAAATCCGGTAAAAATATCAACTGTTTCATACATTCGCCGGAGCTGAAGTCAAAATTTGGACTCAAACAGCTAATTCATACAAAAATTGGTTTATATGTGACTCGTCTTTAAAAAAAACTATTTCTATCAATATACATATTTTTCGCTCCTTCAGAGGTGGAACACCAATACGCGAATAGTGTTGTGGTATTTTTTTTTTCAGACACATGGTGGAACTATTTCTTTTCACGGCACAATCTGCCAACTGCAGTTTCTGTCAAATTTTAATAGCCTTGACATTGAAGCAGGTGTGCGAGAATACAAAAAGTGGCGATGGACTGCAATTCTACATAATGATCACCATTGTACCACTACTGTGCCTGTGCCTCATAAGAAAGCTAAAATTCTTGGCTGTGTTCAGTTTTTTTGCTGATTTCTGTATTGGTAAGTAGTCACCATCATCATCCACTTGACGCCCACTGCAGGACATAGGCCTCCTTCGTGGTTTTCATAACCATGAGGGGTTTTGCCATAATCGACACGCTTGGCAGGTGCGTTGGCGATCGCAGAATGCGGTTAGAATCTCAGGAAGACGCCCGTCTCCTGGTAATTGATTTCCTTAGTCGCCTTCTACGTCATCCACCAAAGGAAATGGCGTGACGCTATTCTTAATCCGGCATCATACGGAACCGGTACCGATTACCGGTTGGTAAGTAATACTTTATCAATATTACTCGTTGACCTGGTGAACTTCGTACCAACTAAACTGATTCAATTATAACTTATAATAAACGATTATCAATCCTATTCGACTTTCCAATGTCCGCCTCATATCAACTTGGTTAATTTGCGATTCACGTGACGAGATTTGCCGCTGTAGAACGCTTGTAACGCTCTCCTAAAACCTCGATCCTATCTTCCGTTGTTCCAATATTGGCTTGAGCCTGCATAGCCAGTTGGTTATCGCCCATCCTTATCATTCCTTTGCGCATGTGTTCCTTATCATTGTGTCCTTACTTCTCCGAGGGAATTTATGATTGTAGGTGTAGAGCCACAAGTACCAAGTCAGTGCTACATAGTCTGTTAAAACTTTGGCCTGTGCATCTACGTAATGAGATGATTTATACAGCGTCCAGTGGCACCTTTACTCACACTAGATGGGTGAAGGGACTACGCGGACGCTGCAAGTGCTTAGGACATTGTTTTTTAGATGGAGTAGGCTTGCCCAGCACCTATACCATCCTGACAGCTTAGTCGGCCTAGCCCACAGGAATGACAAGTCAATACGTGCGGAGCGAACCAAGCCGCGGGTCTTCTCACGATGTTTTCCTTCACGGTTAGCGTGTGATATTGCTATTACATTTTGCAGATGTACGTAACTTTAAGAATAAACAAAGTTACAACGTATGTTAAGCTAGCATACTAAACCCGGCATGGTATACACGACTTGTCTGATCAGGGAAACCTGGTTGGGTGGTTATCATAATTATAATATAAAATATAATGACTATATGGCGTACTTAATGCTCTAAGCATTTTCTAATAGTCAACCGCAGGTAGTGCGAGAAATTAAGTGGTAGGCATACGAGATCGTAGCCTTTGGCCAATCCCACTGTTTTGTTTCCTCCAATAGTGACATGTATATCAATCACCGTGTACTACAGCATATGGACAATAGCCGAGGGCGAGGAACCAGCAAGACCTGCTTGGAAGAGCTGGCACGGAATGTTCCGATTCTGCGGCTGCTGTATCTACTCTATTGATGGCATAACCACGTATTTGCCCATTGAGAACCACATGCGGGATCCGAGTTGGTTCTTCCCACTTTTGCAGATAAGTAAGTGTTTTATGGTTCTGAAAGCCATGAGGGAGGCCTCTGCCTTTTAACCTGCTAGATTATAACCTTGAAAAGAACAATTAAAAACCAATGTTATGGTGACCCGATTGGGCCATTTAGAATTCTACAGATTAAGGTGCTAAGAGCGGCTATTGGGGGGGGATAAGGGCTTTGTCAGGATGGCGATTTCTGATTTCTGATACAGGCGGGAGTTATCTCATCGACCATCTTATGGGTTGTGTCATCGACCCATCGAGTAGGAGGCCTACCCACCGAGCGAACGGCCAGTTTTTGGGTACCACTCTGTGACCGCCTTCGTCCAACGTCCGTGTTCCCTTCTAACCAGATGTCCCGCCCATCTCTACGTAGGTTTCGTGATTCGTGTGACCACGTCGGCTTCTCAAAGAGTAGTGATAATTAAAGGTTTTTTTTTTCAGGCTCAAGTATAGTTTTGTTGGCCGTAATAATGATAGGTGCTCTGGGATATGCAGCGTGGGGTGAAGACTGTGTCACTCCGATCACTTACCATATTCCCAATGACTTGTAAGTATCGTTTTAAAGATCAAATCTATCAAGTGAAAGTATCGTGACAAGTGGCACACGGAGAGGGGATGTCTGCAGTTCGATTCCCATTGGAGGCCACCGTACTTGATCTGTACAAATGGCCTCATTCTGGGTGTATTTCCATGTTTGTGATGTCCTTTCCTGCTTACCATAGCACAAGGTATCCTAGTTTGGGACCAGGACGAGTGCTTGTGTTATGTGGAAGTTATTAAGTGGCAAACCTGAGTATCTGCCTACCACCTGTCTACAGGTGCGAGTTTATTTGTCGACAACGTGTTAATAAAGTTACTAATGCATTTCAGCGAACCGTTCCTTGCGATAAAAGTGATATTAGCAATTATGTTGAACGTAACATTTGCTATACATTTCTGGGTGCAATTCCGTATACCTTGGCATTACATCGGAGCATTTTATAAAGATAATCCGTAAGTAGACGGCCTCTTTGGTCGATTTCAGTGGACACTTAGATTTTGGTTGGTCGTTTACATCACACAACAATCCCTAACTAAGTATAAAAAAACAACTTCGGATTTATTTTTTATTTTTATTCGTTGAGGTTACACCAGGATGAGTTCCACATAAAAATAACCTTAAAGTAAAATACACAAGTGAATAAGGTAAATTAACACATCCCTTAGGCCTTAGAGTATCCCACTGTGAACACAACTGATTGCAGTTTACGATGAGCAATGTTTTGTGACAAGCTGGGCCTCACTTCAAAGAACTGCAATTCACGGCCCTCAGTGTCAACTCGATGCACATCGCAAAGTCGATTAACCCACAGAATAAGGGGTAGGAAAACTCGGCCACGTAACGCACATCGATCCGCCGCAGCAAGCCATAAACTGCGGCGCCACGAAACGCGGCCCTGGATGAGCCTTAGTTTAACAAGTAGCAGCAGTACCTACACCACACAACGCACAAGGAAGGATTTTTTTTTCAATTCAATTCAAATATTTTTATTCATTGTAAAAACAGAATGTTTACTTAATGAACGTCAAAGTTGTTAGTTTCACAATTAATGGATTATGTGGAGAAGAAGCTAACAAAGAAACTCCACATTTATTCTTTTCAAAACACGTTTTAACTTAATTAACAGAGTTTTCAACTTAAAATATTAGTCATGAATGTGTTGAACACTAGTCACAATCGTCCTTTAAATAATATTAATCTACTGTTTAATGCCAAACATCTTTGTCTTCTAAATAATCCTTGATGTTATAGTAAGCCTTTTTGCACAGAATGTGCTTAACACATTTTTTAAATCGCGTTGGAGGTAACTCTAATATATCTTGAAGAATTTTGTTGTAGAACCTTATACAGTGCCCCATAAAGGATGTGTTAACTTTTGCAACTCTTAATAGTGGAAATGACAATTTATGTTTATTTCTAGTATTAACATTATGGTGGCCAACAACATTTTCGAAGTCTTTGATATTTTTTCTAACGTACATAATATTTTCATAAATGTATTGACATGCAACTGTTAAGATGTTGGTTTCTTTGAAGAAATCTCTTAGCGAATCCCTACTACCTAACTTGTAAATAAATCGGATGGCTCTCTTCTGCAAGATGAAGATAGTCTCAATGTCTGCTGCCCGGCCCCATAGTAGTATACCGTAGGACATAATACTATAGAAGTAACTAAAATAAACAAGCCTAGCAGTTGCAACGTCAGTGAGTTCCCTAATTCTTTTCACTGCATATGCTGCAGAGCTAAGTCTGTGTGCTAATTTTACAATATGTGGACCCCATTGTAGTTTTGCATCGATTGTGATGCCCAGAAATATAGTATCATCTACAAATTCTAATTTTTCATGTCCAATTACTATGTTGTTCTCAACTACTCGTACGTTAGGTAAGGAAAACTTTGTACATTTTGTCTTTTTAGAATTTAGCAGCAGATTATTTGCTGTGAACCAATCGAGTACTCGCGAGAGAGCATTATTTGCATCGTCAAGATTATTTTCTTGTCTCCTTATTTTAAAAATAAGTGACGTGTCATCAGCAAATAACACTATCTCAGACATTTTTTGTACCATAAACGGTAAATCATTTATATAGACTAGGAAAAGGAGCGGCCCTAAGATAGATCCTGCGGGACTCCTATTTTTACAAGTGAACCCGAGGATTTAATACGATTTGGTCCTATTAAGATTTTTTCCAAATAAATATGTTTTAATAACTATACGACACTATGTAGTTCGTGTGTATACGACACTATCCGTGTGGCGCCGGATTAAGAATAGCGTCACTCCATTTCCTTCCGTGGATGTCGTAGAAGGCGACTAAGGAAAACAATTACCAGGAGACGGGTAGCAGGGTCTTTCTGAGATTCCAACCGCATACTGCGAACGCCAAATGGCAAAACCCCTCATGGTTATAAAAACCACGAAGGAGGCCTATGTCCTGCAGTGTACGCCGGCGGAGCCCAAACGAGGGTAATATGTTTGCCTCGTATGTATGTAAGTTTGTCCAATGAGGATCATTCACGTTTTGAACCAAAGATGCAACAATATACTCTGTGAAAAAAATATCGAAATCGGATAAGAAATTACGAAGTTACAGCAATTTTTGTGCACAGGTTCGAAAAACGGGTGCGAGCCAACGCCATACCCTTGACACGTCATAATGTTCCGATGAACCGCGCGCTTGGTTGTCGCGTACCACAGTGTTTTATAAACCCCGATTTTGTCTCATCCACTTTTTATTGTTCAAATCGTTAGTACATATCATTCTTAGTACTACAGTGAAGCTCTGAAATTTTTGTGCCGTCTAGTTTATTTTTAAAAAAATCGTTAAGTTTTACTTTATCGGGGTTCCGAAAATCGCAAAAAAAAATTATAAAAAAATAACCATGCAATATAATTTAATTTTAATAGCTTACATAGAATAATCATATTGAGACGTAAATTCTAGCAAAATCTCGAATATCAAATCTTAATAGATGCCGAAATATTAATATTTTTCTCTCTTTTCATTTTTATTTTTTATCTCCCCAATAACCCGATATTAGAACGAGATTTTTATACAGTATATTCGTCACACGTTATTCTATCAATACTATGAAAATCACAATCTAATTCCGCGTTATTCAAAAGTTATTGTCAAACCTAATTTTATCCGGATTTTCTCGACCCATGGTTGTCACTTCTCATAAATTCATATTTAATAACCGTCTGTAATAAAAAGTCTAACATGGATCAAATTCTGAAAATTGTTAATCCTACTTATGTCTACCTTCTATAATGTCAACATAGACGTCATGTTAACATAGTAATGAAAAACAATATGTTATTTTACCAGTTTTTGAGCGTGAAAGAAGAGCGAAAATACAGGCACAGTTCATAAAAACTAAAAAACCGGCCAAGTGCGAGTCGGACTCACGCACCGAGGGTTCCGTACAAACCTGCAATGTCAACAACATTTTTTCACGGGTTAAAGGCAATTAGATCTAAGTATTTGATATGAATTTCAACTTGATAGCTCTACGCGTTCATGAGGAAAAAAGTAATAAGTTTATATTTATTAAAAAATATATATTTTGTAATGTAACTAAAAATTTAAAGTTTTCGGAATTTTTCCTTTATGTGTGCTATAAAACGTTGCTTCATGCCAAATTTCAAGATTCTAGGTCGACTGGAAGTACCCTTTAGGTTTTGATTCCCTTGCGAGTACTTGCGAGTTTCAAAATATGCAGCTTAAATTGCTGTTTCTTTTGATTGCGTTGACATAGAAGTTAGATTTTGTTACAGCTTAAAGGTATTATAGACCTGAGTATTTGGTATGAATTTCAATTTAATACCTGTACGCGTTTATGAGGAAATGGGTAGTAAGTTTAAAATTATTAAAAAAAAATATATTATGTGATGTAACTAAAAATTTATGGTTTTCGTAATTTTTCCTTTATCTATGCTATAAGACGTTGCTTCGTACCAAATTTCAAGATTCTGAGTTCACGGGAAGCACCCTGTAGGTTTTGATTCCCTTGCAAGTGTCGAAAATTTGCGGCATAAACGGCTGTATCTTTTGATTGCGTTGGCTTAGAAGTTTGATTTTTTCACAGCTTCAAGGGACAGTAGACTTGAGTAATTGATATAAATTTCAGCTTCATACCTCCACGCGTTCCTGAGAAAAAGGGTCTTGACAGACGGACGGATGGACGGACAGACGGACAACAAAGTGATCCTATAAGGGTTCCGTTTTTTCCTTTTGAGGTACGGAACCCTAAAAAGCACAACAAAAAAAGGTAAGCTACTTTAAACTATATACTAGTATTGAACGTATTTTTGTCAGACAATGGCATTGCTTTCTGTGGGATGAATCCTAGGGCAGATTATCTCAATTTTTTTTTTTTTGTTTCAGATGCTGATAATTTCGACGAAGAGCTGCATCCGCTGAAATGGAAACATTTAAAAGTACCACGAGCTCTTGAATCACCATTTTTTGAAGACAGTAAGATCAGTCCGGAAGAACTAAAGAGACTTTTCGATTATTAATTAATTAAGTAATTAAGAAAACGTCGTTGATGTTTTGAAGTATGATGAATATAAAGGATGGGCTTTTGATTTATTTTTAGTTTAGTAGTTTCAAAATTCAATCATAAAGGATATTTCTTGATTTATTGGTATCATTCAAGTGTTGAAACTTTTCATAATGGATGAATAGTTTAGAATAATAAGTACGGAATGATTTGTCTGTTATGTTACATTAAAGTCATGGTCAAATACTAACTGGTTTTAATTTATGATGCTAAAATTATTGACTCGTCATTACTACCAGTCGGAATGTTGTCTGAACAGGCAGCAGAATCACGAAACAAATTTTGGCGATTTGATAGAGAGCATCATACTCGGAAATTCAGTCGTGAAGCCACAATGTCAGATTTGTTACACAGAGCTTTAGAATCATCAGACCCGGTCATTTCCGACTATGCATCAAATAAACGAAATCTCAAAAAAAAAAAAAACCGTTGCCAGCATTAGCTGTTAGTCTACTGAAACCTGTGGATGTAAGTACAACAGTAAACAGTACGTCATATTATGAAGGTGACGAAAATTTGGTAGTCCCGAATGAAAGCGAATAAACTCAACGCACAATTTTAACCGCCGATTAAAATAAATATAAGTCCGGATACTCCGGATATTCGCAGGTGACAACCTTAACCAAAATAAATAATTTACAATAACTTTTGAATAACGCGGAATTAGATTGTGATTTTCATAGTATTGATAGAATAACGTGAGTATTTACATCGTGATCGCAACTAAAAGCTGCTTTTCTGGAAGACCAAGTGCTAAAGTGCCAGTGAAAGTGTAATAAGAACGTTTTGTGCGAAGAAAATCTCAAAAGATAGCATATAATTCTGTTGATCAGTTGTGAAGAATCTTTAGTGCCTTACCCTACATTTAGTCTCGAATAAAAACTTCAGATGTTTCTCTGAAAGGTGATAAAATCAGCGCTAGTTTGAATACCAGAGTGCGTTAGAGCTGAGTGCGACACCAAACGGGAACTGCTGAAAACGGGAACATTAAATTATTTCATATCCTGTAAAAGATTTACAGTGGCGCCACTATCGATCTAAGCTCGAACTAACAAGTGGAAGTCGAACTAGAAGCCTAATAAATAAGTGGCGCCATCTCTTACACAATTCCCGAGATAACCTGCAAAATAGTCCGATTGATTGCGTCTTAACACCACCGCGATCTACTTCAAAGATCGACCTCACACCCGCAAGAGCTACATACTCGTGTTTGATCACTAGAGGGCGCTTGACGTATTTTTTGTCTGTAAGCTTGCTTTAATGATGAGCGCTAACAATTCCAATTGTCAAATATGCAAATTATCAACGACCACAAAAAATGTACTAAAATGCAATGGATGTCGTCAATGTTTTCATTTTAACTGTTTAGGCCTCACGGAAAGCGATTTCAACAAAATGCTGCCTATGAACAAGCCGAAATGGAAATGTCAGGCTTGCAAGCAGAGCAAGGAGAGTCCGCAGTTTAAGCAGTTAGGTACTGTACGAGACGGCCTTCAAGATAACTCCCCGAACACCATCTATAAGGAATGTCGTATTGAACCGAAAGATGCTTCAAATAACCTCAGTGACATCACTCTCTCGGACTTTCCGACATCAATGGTAAATCTAGATACAAGAGCCTTTATTGCCTTTTTTGAGAAGAAGATTGCCACTCTTCGGGAGGACTGGAAAAAGGATTTAAATGAGATCTTGTTACCTGTGCAAAACAACATAAAGAACCTCTCTGAAAGGTTGGAGGGTTGGGAAAAGAGATTGGAGGAACTGGAGAACAAGGTTGGCACAATGGACGAACTTCACAAGAAAAATGAGGAACTCAAGACGGAATTAGTTCAAATGCAGAAGAGTATGGATAATATGGATCAAAACTCGCGACAATACAATGTTGAAATCCAGAATATTCCAGAGTCAAAAGGGGAAGACCGGCTGGGCTTGGTGCGGAACATAGGTAGCCTAATAGGAATAAATGTGCCCATGGAAAGCATCCGCAGCGCACACCGTGCCACCCCGGGAGCAAGCCGCGACGGCCCAGGGCATATCGTGGTGCAGCTATCGGCGAGGAGACTGCGCGACGACATTCTGAGTGCCGCGCGCGTTCGTCGCGAGCTCACCACCGAACAGCTAGGACTCCGATCGCCAGCTCAGCGATTCTATATAAATGAACATCTCACTCTAAAAAATAAAATCCTGTATGCAAAAGCCCGAGCCCTTGGTAAGGAAAAAGGCTTCAAATACGTCTGGGTAAAGAATTTTCAAATAAAGATGAGACAGAGTGACAACAGCAAAGTTATCAAGATACGATCCGAAGATGACCTAATAGCCATATGACTGGTAATGGAGCATATATACAACCTTTATTCATTGCATTGCATGTTTAACATAATCTCTTGCTTTAGTAAATTCATTATTAACTACATAAAAAAACTTATGATACTTGAGGTACTTGTAACAATGACTACAATCATGTGTAATCCATGCCGTGACTCTATCACATGCTGCCCGCCTGATATCCACTCATTCAACTCTCACTCCTTTCTCTACTCGTCGTTAACTCTATACTACAACCACATGCCCTGCGCAACAACAACAAGAAACTCAATCCACTCTTACAACCATCCAAATGGCTAGCTCAAATAAAAGCTCTTATTTAAAAATAGGTCTTCTCAACATTCGATCCTTACATACAGGGCATGATGAATTGCAAGCAACCATAGAAAAACACAAGCCGGATCTCCTAGCGCTAAACGAGACCTGGACAAGGGAAGGGCAAGATCAATACATACCTACTATACTAGGATATACGCTCAAAAATTCACCTAGACCCGGTGGTGGTAGAGGCGGTGGGGTGGGCTTCTATATACGTCGAGGCCTACGGGTACGCAATAAAAGACACCCCCCCTCTGAATTAGAACAGATGTGGCTTGAAGTCACATTGCCGAGCGCTGTCCGTATCGCAATAGGTACGGCATACCGCCCTGGCTCGGGTCTATCGCCAGGTAGAGCCATTGATGCTCTGAGTGAGTCAGTTAGCACGTTCGGCTATTGCAGACACTCCTTTATTCTTAGCGATTTTAACGTAAATTTACTAGAGCCTGAGAAGGGAGCGGCGCCAGATCTGTTGTCGTTTTTAACCCAACAAAATTTGCACCAACTTGTCCAGGACCCAACTAGAATTCAAAACGAATCCGCTACCCTGATTGATTTAATAATTACCGACTCTCCCGATATATGCAGGGCAGTCACCGTACACCACAACCCCACCTTAAGTGATCATGGGCTAGTCATGGCGGAGTTGACCATCGACAGGCCGCCAACGACACCACTGTACAGGTGGAGCCGCGCTTTGCATAAAATAGAGGAGGAACCTTTTCTTAGAGATCTTCAGGAAACGCCTTGGGACCAAATCTACGAGGCTGGTACTGTCAATGACATGATTATACTTTTTAATATTTTTATAGCTACAATTTTTGAAAAATATGCCCCTTTACGAAAAGTGAAAATTAAAGAAAATCCGTGTCCCTGGTTAACAGATTGCATAAAAATAATGATGTCAATTAGAGACAAAGCTCTTGTGCGTGCGCGTCTTACAAAAAAAGACTCACACATGAGATACTACAAAGATTTAAAAAACCTAGTAATTAGTTCGATACGACGAGAGAAGGAGGCTTTTTATAACTACTATGTAAACAACAACAAAAATAAGCCGGCTGCTATGTGGAGGTTCTTTAAACAAACGTCAGGGTTTGGAAATAAATCTTATTCAAGTATTCCAAACCATTTGAATGATCCTGACAAAATCAATGACTTCTTTCTAGATGTCCCTGGGGACCCTAATACAGATCCAGAATTAATAAATTTCTTTACTCGAAATAGGTATGGTACAAATATTTTTGAACTAGAGAGATGCTCAGAAAACGAAATTTTAAAAATTATTAAAGCAATCAAAACGAATGCAAGCGGATATGACTCTATATCCACAAAAATGGTAGAGATGACACTATCCGTGACGTTACCAATAATTACAGAAATTATAAATAGATTGATCGCGGAAAATATATTTCCCGACGCATGGAAAATAGCACGCGTAAAACCCCTTCCCAAGAGTTCTGTAGTGGAGGCGTACAAAGATCTTCGAGCCATCAGCATCTTGCCAATGCTTTCAAAAATAATGGAAAGGGTTGTATGTACTCAACTGACCAAGTTTCTGGAAAATGAGTCCATTTTACCATCTGAACAGTCGGGCTTCCGCAGCCATCATGGTACGGCCACGGCTTTGGCACACGTGACTGATGATATGTTGACGGCCTCTGACTCGGGTAAGGCTAGTATTCTTGTTTTACTTGACTTTTCCCGCGCTTTTGACTGCCTTAGTGTCAAACTGCTTATAGCTAAAATGGCGTACTATGGAGTCGCACCCTCGGCATGCGAATGGTTCCGCTCCTTTTTGAGTAACCGGAAACAATACGTGGTCACTGAGGACGAGATGGGGAACACGCTACAGTCACAAATTAAATCAATTGCAAGGGGTTGCCCACAGGGATCTATTTTAAGTCCACTGATTTTTATTCTTTATACTTCAGATTTAATAAAATATATCGAATACAGCAATGTTCATCTGTATGCCGATGACACACAATTATATAAATCATTTAAACTCACAAATACCAATGAAGCTATCCAAAATATCAATGATGATTTAGAAAATATTTACAAATGGACCAAACGAAACGCTTTAGTACTTAACCCAACAAAATCAAAATTTATGCTAATTGGCACAAAACACCAGTGTCAACAAACTTCCGAGAAGATAACAGATATCTGCATAGATGGACAGAAAATAGAGAAAGTCCCATCAGCACGAAATCTAGGTCTGCTTATGGATAGTGAGCTACGATTTGTAGAGCACATCAATCTAAAGCTCAAGACCGCCTTTTTCAAACTAAAAGTTCTGTACAGCATACGGAACTTTCTGAGAGAGGAGGTTCGGGTGCTACTTGTGGAGGCCCTGGTTATATCAATCTTTAATCACTGTGATACAGTTTATGGACCCAGGCTCTTTGAAAAGACCAGCCGGGCAATACAAAGGATGCAAAACGCCTGTGCAAGGTTCTGCTATGGCATTCCAAGACGTGCACACATTACGCCATTTTTAAACGACAAGCTAGTCCTGAAAATGGAGAGCCGTAGGACACTGCATTTGGCGAGTATGGTCCATAGAATTGTACACTCTAAAAGACCAAAGTATCTACATGAAAAATTCAAATGGCTTGGAGACACACACAGTCTTAACACGAGAAGTAAGGCTCAAAATTATGTCCATCCCAAAACACCGTACATCTAATTTCCAGGGGAGTTTCAAGTACGCGGCTTCGAAGGTTTGGAATAACCTTCCTCCGCCACTACAGAACAATTTGACAAGAAACACATTTAAACATAAACTCAAACATTTACTACTACAAAAACAAAATACATACACACAGGAAACTTATACTTATCGTAAAAAATAATCTTCAGTGTGGAGTGCTACGTGAATGAATAAGTTATTTATTCACTCGGTATTTTATATTGACTATAAAAATCTATACTAATAAGTCTGTTTGTGTTGGGGTGTCTGTTTTGTTGCGCGTGATATTTCGCGATCTATTGTGTGGTAAAAGTGAAAATATTTTTCGTTTCGACATGTTTAGTTGCTCTTCCAGATTATATTTTGTACTTTTATTAGATATTTTGACAATGTATAAGTAGAATATGAGTTTCAGCTTTGTACCCTTGTTCAGATCTAAGATATACTTATCAGAATCCTAAGTGTTTGCGTGCGATTCTACTTCCATGGCATATGTCACTGAATGACATAATTAGTTTGATAGTTAGTGGGTACTTTTTAGTTCTTTTATTATTTATCTATTTTTTTTTTGGCTGGTATCACTGTTCTACCTTTCTTTCACTTTAATTAAAATAACCTAATTATTCTAAGTTTCGGGCTTCGCTGAAAATCAGCACTGTAGGATGACCTGCATCCCGCAGCACAGGCTGAGCGTCTGTCCGATTGCCAAGTTTTTTTTCTACTTTAAAATTTGTTTAAAAATAAAATATAAGCAATTAAGTTTTTAATTGGTCTGTAAGTTAAGTGTAACACATCTGTCTTATTGGCAATAAATGGTTATTCATTCATTCATTCATTCATTCATTCATTCATTCATTCATTCAACGTGTGACGAATATACTGTATAAAAATCTCGTTCTAATATCGGGTTATTGGGGAGATAAAAAATAAAAATGAAAAGAGAGAAAAATATTAATATTTCGGCATCTATTAAGATTTGATATTCGAGATTTTGCTAGAATTTACGTCTCAATATGATTATTCTATGTAAGCTATTAAAATTAAATTATATTGCATGGTTATTTTTTTATAATTTTTTTTGCGATTTTCGGAACCCCGATAAAGTAAAACTTAACGATTTTTTTAAAAATAAACTAGACGGCACAAAAATTTCAGAGCTTCACTGTAGTAGGTACTAAGAATGATATGTACTAACGATTTGAACAATAAAAAGTGGATGAGACAAAATCGGGGTTTATAAAGCACTGTGCGTACGTAGCATCTCGGTCCGTCTCAGTAAATTGACGCGTGCGCGTGTCGTTTTTAACGTTATGCACTGTGGTTATGTAGGTGATAATGTCGCGATACATATATTGTAAAGTTCCAAGATGTGCTAGAATACGACTATAACTGCGCCTGAAAAACATTTCTTGGGGCTCACACGGCGAAAAAGTTGGAAGACCTGATTTCACTGCTTAAACTGAAATAGTCATCATTTCAAATACTAAAGAGAACACCCGAGTTCCAACAAATGCAAGTTTTGCGAAAGTTTAAGAAATGCTTATAAATCTTCCAAATATGTTTAGAAAATATAGTTATTCGAAAATCTAACTTTTTTTCTTCCCGTAAAACAGAAAAAATATTCCTTCGGTTTTTAAGTACTCATAACTCCCTAACTAAACATATTTGGCACTCAGGTATTCTCGTGTTCTAAAAGATAGTCTTTTGGTTTACGCAATAAAAATGGGCACGTACGAAAATCGGATCAGTCGGATGCTATGTGTCACAATAGGAATCAAGACCGACCGTTAATAAATAATAAAACTAAGTTTAAACTTAATCTTCTCTAAATAACGAAGCGACCGTCAACAGTCTGTCGCCAGAGGGCCCTCAGCTTTTTTGGTCACATTATGCGGTCACCACGTCATACTCTGGAAAACTGATCATTTTGGGCCAGATCGCAGGCAGACGGGCGAGAGGCAGAACACCAATGCGCTGGTCCGATGCCCCAAAGAGGGCAGCAGGTGGATCCATCCAGCAAGCATCAGATCTCGTCCATGACCGTGATGAGTGGAGAACCATTGGTTAAGGTCACGATCCTCAGAATTGAGGGACCGACCCAGAAGAAGAAGAACCTTCTCTAACTTTGTCCTCTAATTTCTTGATGGATTTGAGTCATTCAAAAAGTAGTACTTAAATTTTTGTGCTCTATCCGCACTAGTATTTAGAGATCTAATATTTTGATATCTGAATGATCCTCAGTCTATGTTCCCTATAAACTGGTCAGATTACGATTACAGACTACGAGGGCATGGGTCACGCGTTTTGTGGCGCTAAAATGTCAGAATTTGGCAATTAGGTAACGTACTGGGAAGTCGCGACGTTTGACATTTAAAACGTGTGACTAGCGTCGTCGTGATACCCATGCTGATTCAGATTTTGACCAATAAGATCTCAATAGATTCGTTGTGCGCGACAAAAATATAGCGATATCGCAAAAACGACATAATTTTTTTTTTTTGCCTTTAAATTGTTGTTTAAAGTTGTCCTCAGCGCGGGTTAGTGCCACAAAAAGGATATAAATGGGTATTTCTCCAGAAGAGGCAAAAATGGCTGACTTCGGTGGTCGTTTTTTTTTTTTGTCTTTCGGGAATTTTATCGATTGTTTTGGATAAAGGGCTAAAAACTATAAATCATGATATATTTTGGGTAGCCAGATTTTCGATTATAAAACGAAATATTTAAATCACCGAAATCAGACTACACCGAATTCAGAAAACTGTACACCGGAATCAGACTACCAGCACCGAAAGCAGAAAAACTAACACCGAAATCTGACTACCTGCACCGAAATCAGATTGTAAGCATCGACATCAGGAAATAATTCACTGGAATCAGAAAATGACCAGAGAATCATTTAACGTGCCAAAGTCACAATTTGATACCAGTAATGTTAGGCATTGTCTAGTAATTAGAAGAGGATATAATAAATAAAAACCGGGCAGATATAATCAATCAAATTGTTTATTGTAATTCTCATACATTATTAAGCTCTAAAGTACCTACTTCTTTTACCTAAAATCACATTTTTTCAGTCAGTTTTTCTCATCTGTCAGTCTGTCAGCTCGTCATGTAAGCGCTAAAAACCTAACACGAATTGCGTGAGTAGATAACTATTTCTGGCTAACTATTCTAGAACGAAAAATAATAATCCTTCCAAAAAAAAAGTGGCAAAGTTTTATCAAAACTCGCAATAAAGTTAAACTATACATTTTTGTCTCAGTATAGCCTTGTTTTTATAAAGTGACTACACCAAAAACAAAAAGCATTTCGAGACACCCTTTATTTGGTTTTAACATGGCATAATTAGTTATGAAAGAGATAAATGATTTCAACAAAATTACACTACCTATGTGTATTTTACTTCTGGACTTTATTTTATTCCATTTCAACGTTTTTTTTTCATGAAAAGCGAATTTAACATTACTCAACTTCAAATGCCATAAAATGGAATAAAATAATCTACGTAGGTAAAATGTGTTTTAATAATAATCAAATAAAAATTCTACAAACAAAACTTTCCTTAAACTTAAATCAGTCTTATGAACATATTTGTTTAACAATGTCGATAACTTATTATAAAATTTACTTAGCAAAATAGTCTTTTGGACTTATTCAACACAAAATGTTGTGTATACGTTCAAAGATATGTTTTTATTATTATTTTTTATGCTACGGTTTGTACTTGTCAATAATAGTAATTGAGATAATTAAAAAATCGACAAACATAACTTTCCATAAAAATTTTTCAGACTTAAATCAGTCTTCGGAAAATATTTATTTAACATAAAGATAAAACTTACTAAGAAAAATATATCTTTCTTAAAAATATTGTCTTACTTAATTTATGAGGTAATACAAAGTACAGGTAAAGATAGCTTTACAATCTTCCCTTCCATCTTCCTTTTTAAGTAAAGCTGTATGTCTTTTACCTTAAGTCGTTCATAAAGGACTGGATCACTCTTGATTTTTACTTTCCTAGCACGCTCCTTCAATCTCTTTCTTTCTTTTTGTTCCTGTTTTTTTTTTCGCAGCTTGTTTTTGCTTTATTTGCTCCATGGTCAGCTGAAATAGAATAGAGTGGTAGGTAGAGTTGGTTGATGTAGAGCCTACTGTACATACCTACATAAACGTACACACTGACTGACCACAAACTATAAGAAAACTATGTTAAAGAAATGTACACCCACTTTCTTTCTTGTAGGTACTTTAAACTTGCCATTGTTGACACATTCACATAATTCACAAATACAGACATAATAAGCACACACATACACATGAAAAAATGTACACACGAATAGGTACACATGTTTCACATTTTCAAGTTAACTAACAATCTAACTGAAATCAATTATGACAGAAACAACATATGTATTTTTGTCGTTATTATTAACAGTAAAGAAAATATCTACACGTGTAAAACTATTCATAGGTTTCCACATGATGTTTTCTTTCACAGTTAGCGATTAGTTTTGAAAAAAAAAAACAAATGCGCATATCCTACTTGAAACTTACATGTAAGGAATCTGACCTCGGTTCTCTAAATTCCATTCTCCAAAAACTCTCCATTAATTGTGAAACTAACAACTTTGACGTTCATTAAGTAAACATTCTGTTTTTACAATGAATAAAAATATTTGAATTTGAATTTGAATAAAGTCAAACGAAATACACTGAAATCAGGCAAATTTGACTTCGGTGGAAGTTTTTCTGACGTCGGTGCTCAAAAAGCCACCGAAATCAGGCACACCGAATTCAGAAAAGATACGTTTTTTCAAGTTCACTCTTAAACAACAACATGTATCAACCCCAGCTCAAGGCACTAGAAATTAGTCCCTGAGATAAATTATACAGTAAGCACTAGATTTTACAGTCAACAAGTATTATTTCCAATAACACCTCCACCGAAGTCAAAGTGTGCCCTGGACCAAATCTCAAGAATCAATTACTTACCCTGATATTTCCCAAGACTTTCATTCAATCACCCGTTCGTTGACCTCGGGCGCTACGGCTTGACTGACAAAATGGCTCATCCACACCGCAAATTCCTAGAGTAATCAACGACCGAAGAAACGCTTGGTTCATAAGTGCCACCGGATTCAGGCAGAAGCAAGGGACACTCAAACATCTTGCTATTGTAGGCGAGCTATTGTTTAGATTCTTATGGTATTTAAATGAGAGGCACTTTAACTATCTGAGAATATGTGAACATAAATTCATTCCCCGAAAACAGTCTGAGTTTTACAAAAATAATTATAAATTGTCAAGTTTTGGGTTGGGGACAAGCCACCGAAGGTCATTTTCAGCCATTTCAGATTTATTTTCTGTGAGTTGCAAACGGTTTTCAGCAAAGTTTGCATGTTCTCCAGGTAGACGAGGACCTAGAGGATACGGTAGTATTTTTTGCAGGGGTATATTTTGATAATCTGGACATGTTATGCGCCGGGCCGTCAAGTTCAGACCCCGTGGAGAAATGCCCAAATAAAAAACAACCAACTGCCTAGTAGTTTGCTCAGCAATAGGAGCAAACTACTAGGCAGACGGCACCCAAATTCAACATTTGATCATTGTGGGGTACCTAGATCCCGCATGCTTAATGCTCACCGATCGAGTTGTTGGTTAATTTTTTTTTTTATAAATAACAAAGTTTCTTCTGCATACCATGCGAGAGGTCCCGGGTTCGAATCCCGGCTGGGGACAAAAAAAACCCAGGTCTTGGACGTTTACATGTTTGTGATGTCGTTGTTTCTGGTTCCCACGACACAGGGTATCCTAGTGTGGGGCCAGAACCACTGTATGTGCCTGTATGTAAATGTTTATGTTTTATTACTTCTCTTACTCTGTTTTCAGTCATCGTCACGGTGTTGAACGCGTATACAGAACTATCAATTTGTTTTTTGTCACCGTGGTCTCGATGCTAGTACCGGACCTTTATCGATCAATGAGCACTGTAAGTCAATAGCTCAGCATATATATTGCATTTCATTCAACTTTGGTCAACGTGTAAGCAAACCGTTAAAAGCAATAATCTCTATCGAGTTGTTTGCTCGTCCTAGGTCATTAATTTAAGAAATATTTGCCCGTACCCTGCAGTGAGACGTAGTATATAGGTTAAATAAATAAAGGTTAAATAAATAAAGAAAAAAAACCTCCATTAATTATACCTATCATAGTATTTAAAAAAAATTGACCAAGTGCGAATCGGACTCGCGTACGAAAGGTTCCGTACTATTATCTATGCAACATTAGACAAAGATCGAATTTGAGAACAGCGCCATCTATAGAAACCAACAAGAAGCGTTTAACATTGAAATTTAACGACATGACATCGGCGCTGTGCAGGTCACATAGATGGCCGCTATATGGCGAGCGCTGGCTTTAGACAACGTTTGTTGTATGGGAGCTTCCCTTAAATATTTATTTTATTTTATTTTTAGTATTTTTATTATAGGTGCAACAGAAATACGTCATCTGCGAAAATTTCAACTGCCTAGCTATCACGGTTCATGAGATACAGCCTGGTGACAGACATACCGACAGATGGACAGACGGACAGTGAAGTCTTAGTAATAGGGTCTCGTTTGGCACCCTTCGGGTAAGGAACCCTAAGAAGAACCCAGGCCATAGCTGAAACAGAGTGCTTGAAAAGGTCCTGAAAGTGGTAATTTTACTGAGTCCACTTTCATCGTCGTTTGTTCCAGCTAGGTGCTTGTCTCCTCTTCGTCACTGGCTGTACGTTACCCGCGATCATTGAAACTATGGTCACATGGAATGATCATCCAGGAGGTATAAGGTAATAATATTGACAATATTTTCGTTTGTTGTGACTTCTTAAAAAACTTTTTTAATAAAAAAAAACTGTCTTCAAGAAAAACACCGACGTTGACTTTCTCGTGCGTTTCAACGACAGATTTGATACTGACAAAATTTATTTGGAACCATCCTCGAAGTGCCTGCTTTCTAATAAGAATGAATGAAATTTAATATGGTGGTTAAGAATAATCACTGATATATCTACACTAAAAATTATGTAAGGACGAGAAATATAAGATGAGAACGTCCTCATTTTTTTTTAAGTTGGTTAAAAACACTGATGATTTATACTCGTAATAACATACCAACATAACTTAAATTCACGCCCCTATCCCGGTCGGGTAGGCAGGGGCCAGGGTCTGCCCCATGCCACGATCCTGCCAGATCTCTTTCGCTTCATCAATATTTATTAGTCGTTGCATGCATGCATGTACTTCTTATCTTGCCCTTTGCAAAAACATTCCCTATTTGGTCGAAGTATATCCGCCTAGTACGCCCGTAGCGGCCACCCACATTCACTCGATATATGTCTTTCGTCAATCTTTCTGACTGATTTGACTGATTTACTATTTGAACAACTTATAATACTAAAAAACCTATTTAGAGGCTAAAAATTCCACCCATGCTGGGACTTGAACCCGCGACCTCTGGCTAGCCGTGCCAGCGCTCTCCCAACTGAGCCAATGGGCAAGTAAAGGCATCAGTGAAATTTAGAAACTAAATAAAACTAATTAAATTTAATGTAAACACCTAAATTCAAAGTGGTCGCCGGGGCGCTATAACGACAAATACTAGAAACAGAATAGAATAAATATTTAACGGCGGCTCCCATACAACAAACGTTGTCTAAAGACAGCGCTTGGCCGGTTTTTCATATTCTCCGTTATCTACGGTCAGTCCTATGACTCTGAGCAGATGTGTTTGTTCGATTTTTAACAATTTGCGATATTTCAATTATACATTGTACAGAATGCTTGAGCCAAGTTAAGCTATGTTGATTTACAATAAGTTCTACCCGTGACATTATCGGATTTCCTCACAATGTCTTCTCGTTTTCAGATGGGTCCTGATCAAGAATATAACTCTAATGATCAGCGGTTTCGTGTTCTTTTGTGCAATGGTTTATTCTAATATATTTTTTGTGGATGAATAAACGGTGTTATTGGAGTAAAGTTTCATCCTTCGATATGAAGCCGTTTCAAGCCTAATAATAAGTTTTTTTATGTATCTTATATACGTCCCACCGCAGAGCACAGGCCTTCTCTCAGAGAGAAAGTACTACGGGCTTAATCACCACGCGTGTCCAAGCGCTTATGTATGAACACCCAAGACTCAGACACTCAGGTTTCCTCACCTCAGGGCTTGAATCACGGACATTTGTGAAGTTGTAGCAGCAATACCACTCGGTAACTGTGAAGTAAAATATAGTTTTTAGGGTACCGTACCCAAAGGGTAAGGGAGGGTCCCATATATATATATATATATATATATATATATATATATATATATATATATACCACGGTCATTATATATAATGTCTACTCAGTTTAGATAAAGTGATAATTAACACAAAATTAATCACATTTACTAGCAATTTTATATAATATACGTTTTGCCATATCATAATGTAGGGTACCTATGACTTTTCCATGCACCAACCTTGTTTAAGTTTGACACAAAACTAAGTTTTTTAGTGAAATATTTTTTTTCGCTTTTATTTAAAAAAAAAGAACTAACACCCGAAGTTTCAGGATGGAGCGTCGCTGCGCTCCGCTCCATCCAGGAACTTCGAACCTATTTTTGCTTATTGTACTGACCTAACAAACAAAATGCGAAATATAAATTTAATCAAACAATTATTTGCTATATAACACTTGCCAAAATAAAACGTTAGCATAATAATTTATTACTTTGTCTAGTGAATTTGGCTATTATATATAATGACCAGTCATTATGTATAATAGCTATTAAATCACTTTGGCTGTAACATATACACCTGACTACCTATCTTGCGTCGAACATGGGTGCTTTTACCGATTATGCTGCGTCCGACTGACTTACTGCGTCCGGATATGGACGCAAGATTGACCACCCTCGATGTTCTTACAGTTGACACAGTGCCTAGACAAAATTTTGGCATGGAGCCCATTTTGACTTGGAAATGAAATCCGGCGTATGTATGTTATCGCACACGCCGCGGGGGCACACTGAGCGGCGTATATCGTCGCGCCGTATACATATTTTTTTTCCACAATCCATTTCACCGCGTAAAGTGATACCGTATATCGCAAATATTTTACAATCCGTGCAGTCGAGATGCCTTTGGAATGGACACGTTACAGCATTATTTTATGTTATTTGTTATTTTGACTAAACTAAAATCCGAAGTTACATTCTGCGCCCCCCACTAATGACACCCGAAATACGTCCATGCAAAGTCAAATTCATATGGTTAAGTTATATGCTCAAAACAATTAGGGGAATAAGATTTCAAAGTTGATCAAAGCTTTTTGCTTAGGTTTTTAATTATAACTGGCCACGAAACATTACAGTGGCATCCTTTACGAAAAATAAAAATAGAAGAACATCAACGTTTGTGTTATTAGTTCTTAATATGGTGGTCAAAAGTCTAAAATCATAGATCCATTGTCTGTAGTCTACATACACCTAAAACAAAGTGACGTCATTGAATTTTCTTAAACTTTTTAATTACAGAAAACTTACTCAGAACACTTGAAAGTGGCGTTTCTAGTCTTCTGAGTGTTGTTATTGTTTGAGCATATACTCTCAGGGGGATAAGTAAGTACTGAGAAGAAATTCCATCTCGAGTTCCTACACTATGCCATAGTTTGACCAGAGTGAAGTAGAAGTTGAAGCAGAGTGACAGCTCGGGATACTTGGATTTCAGTCAGACCTGGCCTAATGCCCTTGTGAACCAACATAACACTCACTTCAATCAATAACAGCACCCAGAAGACTTGAAAGGCCACATAAAATTAAAGAACTTTTCTGTACCAAATAAAAAAAATAAAAAATCAATGACGTCACTTTGTTTTTAGGTGTAGATAAACACTTGGCCATCATATTAAGACCTGCTAAAATGCTGATGATCTTTGTTTTTTTTTATTATCGTAAACAGTGTCACTTTAATATGGTGGGCAGATAAAAATAAATAAAAAACAAAGAACTGTTTTTTATTCCACTTTCATATCTTATTCCCCTACTTGCTTTGAGCCAGTGATAGTTGAAAACATAGATGATGTCTAACTAGCGCAAAAAAATGACCCCACATTCAATTGCAGGAAAGCGGGCGGGCTTGTCAATTATTATTGTGTTACCAATCGGAGCGAGTTCCGTATTACCCCGCAAAATATCTATGCAGCTGTCACTGTCAGATCGCCATGTTGCGAGCTACCTAAATATTTCGACGGGTTATACCTCATGATGTCAATGGTTTGACATTTATGTATAAAACCAATCATAAGTTACGCTGTCATTTACTATCGCCCAATCAACGTTCACGTTCGTTCGCGTCGTCCCGCATGGCGCACAGAATTGACCAATAACAGAGTGATTTACTCTACAGCACATCTTGCGCTCATTTCATTGGCACAGACTAATTGAGAGGACAGGGGCCATTTATGAGAGTGAAGTTTGTAGGAAGAAATACTTCTATAGTTTCCTAAGATTTCACTGTCCGTCTGTCTGTCTGTTTGTCACAAGGCTGTATCTCATTAACCGTGATAGCTAGGCAGTTGGAATTTTCACAGAAGATGTGTTTCTGCTGCCGCTATAATAAAAAATACTAAATACATAATAAATAATTATTTATGGGGCCTCCCACAAGAAACGTAATTTTTTGCGTTTTTTTGCTCGATATTAATAACGGCAACAGGTAGACGCTTGAAATATTGATAGAATATTTGATTTTCATATTCACTTCAAAAACAAATAAGTAAAATAAAATAAATATTTAAGGGGGTGATTTTTTGACGTTTTTCTCGATCTTTGTATCTAATGTTGTATACATAATGGTACGGACCCCTTCATGAGCGAGTCCGACTCGCACTTGGCCGATTTTATTTTATTCGTAGTTTTGAGCAGTATTATGTCGGGCATTGTACCAATGTCCAGATTCAGGCTTCAAAGAAGGTAAATACACCGACAACGACAGGCTATTAAATTAGTCATGGACATTGAGAATGAAAAAATACTTCAAACGATAAGTGCAACTGTTTACGGTTATACAATTTAAGAACTAAAAGAAGACGTGCTCAGTCGTGCTCATCTTAATAATACAAAAGGAAAGAGAGCATAGATTGATAACGAAGGCTATCTTCAGACACAGAGCCGGTTTAACCATGTCGAGGCCCCTAGACAATGCACGTCTCGAGGCCCCATTTACACTTTTCTAATTCCTAAAATATATTCAATCTACCACTATATCATTTTTAGGGTTCTGTATTTAACAGGTAACCCTTATAGTTTCGCCATATCCGTCCGTCTGTCGGTCCACGGCTTAGCTCCGATACGATTAGCACTAGAGAGCTGGTATTTGGCTTAGTAAACACGCCAAAATAAGTTATAAACTTTTAAAAAGTTTAGTTATTTCATCTACAACTATATTAGCAATAAGTTTTTCCTAACTTATCCCATAGTATTGGGGACCGTTAAATTGGTCATATAAAAATAATGTAGGTGTCATCATCAACCCATTATGTCCCCACCGAGGGGCACGGGTCTCTTCCCTGAGGAAGGTATAGGCCATACTCCACCACGGGGGCCAAGTCCGGATTGGTGGAGGCTTGTAGACTAGTGGCTCGTCTACTGTCAGAAGTTTTCAAGCCGCCCTAAGGCCTCTGACTTGGCTTAACGACTGCCATCTATCGACGGCAGCCGGCACCAACAGCTTAACGTGCCTTGCGAAGCACGGAACCGCTCGGAAAAATGCCACTAGCGTTAGGCATAGACGGCGACCCATCCGTGCACTGAACGCGCCCTGTGTTGCTTAACCTTCGTGATCGTTTAAGATCACTCAGGCAGCCGGGGCTACGAGCGATACCGAGTGGGTGTAAAAGCACTTTTTGATTCAGGGATTTTGACTGTACAACATTTTGTAAAATCCCGCTTATTTCTTGTCCACATTATTTGTGCAAAATTTCAGCTTTCTAAGTCAGTTTGGGCTGGGCGTGACAGAGAATGAGTCGGGACTTTTCTTTTTACTTAGTAGATAATAATTTGAATGCAATCACATGTACGGAAATAAGTCGATACCATATAAAAAAGAAGGCAATAATATTGTTATTGAGGACTTTTTACATTAAAAGAAAAACAAATTTAATTTTCAATCGAAGGAACATTTAAAAAATCTTTGGCGCAATAGGCTCTAGTTGATCCCCTAGGCAGTTGCCTACTCCGCCTTAATACGGCCCTGTTCAGACACTTAGGTTGCTCTTCGGTCATTGTCTTCAGTCTGTTGAAAGCCTAGTCGACAGTGCAGTGTTTTATTAGTGTAACGTTTTTTTTTGTGGAATATTAATTTTCGGATGTAACATTAAGTTATTTAACTATGGAGCTGTGCGAGAGAAATAACGTGAGTATTTTACATACATTACATAAACTTACGCCCCTGTATCCCTGAGCTTTGCCACTGGCTACGATCTTGACTTTTTAATTTCACTTCTTTTTTATTTTTCGGTTTATATCGAAGAATATTGAAGGTAAATTCGACATCACTTCAACCTTTCCACGCTTGCGCTCTGTTCAGTTATGAGTGACTTTGCAACAAAAATGTATAAGATGAACAGCTGTGACAGCTGACCTCTCAAATTTCCTGAAACACACAAATTAGAGTTTGTGTTTTGCTGCTTTTTTGCTGCGTGAATTTTTTATTTGTTTTATATTTTTGGAAATATTAGGATTTACATTTTTTGAGACATTTATGTTACAAACTAATTTGATTAAACAATGTCGCTGACCCAAACTTAGCCTTTAAATTTTATGCTAGAGTATTGGAACCGGCGCAAAGAGTGTGATTTAATTAACCATGTAGGTACCTTTGTATTTCGGATCTAGCGTGATTTAATTAACCATGCTTTCTATTTATTAACAGCTGTTTTTATAGGTCATTAACTACAGTAAGTAGGTACTGAAAACATTATGTGATTATAAGCTTAAATTTTTAATAGTGCTCCTTTATGTACTTTATGCCTGTTTCATAGATTTACAATTCCTGGACTGCTATGACAATTCCATGTACTTACATTGCAAAGTCGATTAACCCACAGATTAACAAGCAGGAAGAATCGTCAACGGAATGTACATTGGATTGTCATAATAAACTACGAATTGTAGTTCTATGAAACCCGGTCCAGATTGTATTAATTCTACTACATATTCGTTTATTGTTCAATCGTTAAAACATAAGCTGCCACCCTTTCGGTTTAAATGTAGAATTACTGACTGTGCGTCGGTAATTAACCCTACCGTGATAAACCAAATCAAGATTGTTTTATGTAGATAGCCTTTGTACGTCCCACTGCAGGCTGCAGGCCCTCTCTCAGAGAGAGAGTAAGGGGTTAATTACTACGTGTGCCCACCGCGGTTTGTCAATTCCAAGCGTTGCGGTATGGTAACAACTCGCCATCAAACGTAACAGTTTGGCGAGTTTTAATGCACTGTATCACCTGTATTATCATCATCAGCCATTTGACGCAAGACATAGGCCTCCTATGTGGTTTTGATAACTATGAGGGGTTTTGCCATAATCGCCACGCTTGGCAGGCGGGCTGGCGATCGCAGTATGCGGTTGGTATCTCAGGAAGACGCTGCTGCCCATCTTCTGGTAATTGATTTCCTCAGTCGCCTTCTACGACATCCACGGAAGGAAACGGAGTGACGCTATTCTTAATCCAGCGCCACACAGAACCTGTATTATGTTATGTCATCATCATCATCATCATCATCAGCCTATGCTTGTCCACTGCTGGACATAGGCCTCTCCTATAGCACGCCACTGAGCACGGTCCTCGGCTACTCTCATCCAACTCTTGCCAGCCGCCCTGCGAAGATCATCGCTCCACCGAGTCTGAGGACGTCCCACACTACGTTTACCGATCCGCGGTCTCCACTCGAGAACTCTGAATGTTATGTCATAAATAAATAATTAAATAAAAACAAACTCGGGCACTCAGGTTTCCTCACGACTACACCCTTTAAATAAAGGTGTAACTATTCATACCGTGCCTAGTGGCAAGTGTTTTAGTTTATTTTATTTATGGCCCTACTGTCGCATGTGTAAAAAATAGACCTGGAGGTCCCTGTTACACTAAATAATTGAAGTCACTTCAGAAGCCTAATAATAATTATACGTACCAAACCCTGTCGGCATCCTGACGTTTGCAATAGCAATAAATTAGTATGGACAGGAGACGATTGCAATCGTTCAGGATTTGGTACGAATAATTGTGTAACTGGGGACATCATTTTTAGGGATCCGTACCCAAAGGGTAAGGGACCCTGTTACTAGGACCCCGCTTTCCGTCCGTCCGTCCATCCGCCCGTCCATCTGTCACCAGACAGTATCTCATGAACCGTGATAGTTAAACGGTTGAAATTTTCACAGATGATGTATTTCTGTTACCGTTATAACTACAATAATACTAAAACAGAATAAAATAAATATTTCAGTGGGCTCTCATACAACCAACGTGACTTTTTTGCCGTTTTTTGCTCGATACTCGGTAACAGGTAAACGCTTGAAATATTCAAATGTTGTACGGAACCCTTCGTGCGCGAGTCCGACTCGCACTTCACTCCACGTAGAGTGGTGTAGAATTGTTTAGCAAACTTATAAGACGGCCTTGTGATCGTGATTTAGAACTAGTGTCATTTGGTACTAAATAATGATTAGATTTTTATAGAAAAATGATGAGTCAAAATATTTTTCCGCTAGAAGCCGCTGTACCTAATTTGTATAGATACCTTCGGTCCGGGTGTATTTCCATGCTTCTGATCTTCTTTCCTGGTTAGTTTCGTACCAGGACAAGACAAGAGATTGTTGTGTTGTGTGCTGCAGTACCGGGGAAGATCCATCAGCATCCTGAATGCGTCGTCGTACTGCACGCGGAGGGCGTTGTAAGTCTTCGGCGTATATTGGGCCCACAGGCTGCAGGTGTAGAAAGATTAGCAACATGCTTTAAAAAGGCCTATCTTTACATCTCTAGTGTACCTTGCAGACGTGCGTGCCAGTATGTTGAGTCTGACCGCCAGTTCCATGTCACAATCGTCGAATAAGTCCTCCGTCACAATGTGGCCCAGATATTTAAATTGTTACACTCGGTTGAGTGCAGTACCCAGAAGCTTGACTGGAGGTACATCCGACAGCCGTTTGGAGCTATCCCGAAATATCAAAATATCAAATTCGTTTTTGCGAGAAATTCCAAAAGGTGCCTGGGGAGAAATATTCGGCATAAAAATATGATACTACCTATATGCGTTTCTATAAAAAAAAATATCTGCGAATTTGAACCTCAATATCGAATCGCTTTTTTTTATATTAATTCAGGGAATACTTAGGTTTCTAGGAGAGTGTTAGTAGAATATTATTCTTCTTCTTGAAATCCATGTACGTGTACTCTCTGCGTAACTGTTTTATGTTAGTTTTATATTATTAAGATATAGAGACTTGTTTAATAATAAGAACTTCCACACAATACAATCACTTGACCTGGTCCCAAACTAGGATACCCTGTGCTATGGTAACCAGTCAACATGAAAATACACCCAGACTAAGGCCATTTGTACAACTGTACAGCGGCCCCCAGTGGGAATCGAACCCACGACCTCTGTTCTGGTAGCTAAGCGCCTTAATGGCTAGACCAACGAGGCAGTCGTTTATTTCTATGTTTATCTGTTATTAGTTGTACCTCCAGTTTAACACAATATCTGTTCTCTTTTTAGCGCGTAAGGATGTCGCAACTGTTGATGAACCTAATAAATTAATAAATATAAAAATAAGATTCTCATCTGATGACTTAACCAAAATGTATTACCTAATGCCGATAAAGTTAGTTTTCACGATCTGCTATTGATACCGGTTTATTATCCTTACGAGTTTTCTAATCATGGATTTCCCTTAATGATTTTCCCTGAGCGTCTACAATACGAGTAAATAATTTATTCGTCGTTCCAACGGAAAGGTGTCTCAGTGTTTTCGTACAAGACGATGATAGAGACTAATCTTTACTGCTATTTGCCTAAACGCCACCAGATTAATTGTGGTTTTAGTTGACAAATACGTAATTAAAAGTAACAAGATGGCCGCAGTTATTTTACAAGTTCTTTAGCTCAGTATCTCGACGATGCGTTGTATTCATGTTCTTGGTTGTGTTTCTAATTTATTTATTTCTCTCTCTCCCGCCCCCCTCTCTTTCCCCCCCCCCCCCCTCTCTCTCTATCTCTCCCCCTCTCTCTCTCTCTCTTCCGTCCGTCCAACCGTCTGTCCAACCGTCCTTACATACTTTCGTCCGTCCGACAGTCTGTCCACCGAAGCCCGTCCGTCCGGCCGTCTGTCCATTTGTCTGTCTTTTTGACGTAATTGCGATAATTTTTGTTATAAAATTTTGTTAAAACTATGTGAAAATTAGCGCTTTACCCTGGCGCTGGCAAAACCCCTCATAGTTATGAAAACCACGAAGGAAGGCCTATGCAGTGGCCTCCTCCTCCCACCCTTCTTAACGTGTGACGTATTTGGGAGATGACCCAGTATTTTAAAAAACTAACAGCAAGCATAAAGGGTCAGTTTTTTCGTGCACGACTTCAGCGCTTTCACTAAGTGAGATCCACAACGATTCCTTACAGGTGACCCTGCCCGAGCCGAGGCCTGCGACAGAGGACAGCCAAGGATTCTCGCTGGCCAAGCCGCCAGCCCAGCCTCCTCCAAACGGCGTTACCCCTGGAGTGAGGACAAAGTTCGTATTGCGGTCGGATAAGGATGGCCCTTACGACTTCGTCGCGCATCGGAAGGTGTCGAAGCCAACGAAGTGAGTTGTTAGAATTTCTTTTTCTGTCAATAATCTTAAATTATTATTTAACAGACTTCAAAAAGGAGGAGGGACTCAATTCGACGCGCTCTTATTATGTTTTTTCGCAATGATCTCTCATATTTTCGTGAAATATTAACCGTATTCGACATTTTTTTAATTATTGTAATATTTTTATTATTATAATAATTATGACGGGTTAATCACACACACCATTTACAACTTAAGATCGGCTAGACCGATTTTTATGATCTTTGGTTTGTTGAATTTGTTGCCACCTCGAATAACTATAAAAACGTGAGAATATTCACAAAAAAAAAATATTGATTCTGCGGCCGAACAAACCTAGCTTGAGCTAGTATTTGACATATACACATATAAACTTAGGCTTGTATCCCAGAGAGGGTAGGCAGTAGCCACCATCCTGGCAAACCCCTTTTGCTACATCAACATTCATTAGTCGCTACGTTCACACGCACCGATTTTGGGTACTTTTTATTTTGCCCTTTGCTATACATCCTCTATTTGGTCGAAGTGGACGTTTGTATTCGTAATACTTCTCCCACAAAAACGTAGAAAAAGCTGGCCAAGTGCCAGTTGGACTCGGGCACTGAAGGCTCTGCCACCACATAATATATTCGGCAAAAATGTTTTTTCTTAAATATATTCTAATAATGTATTTATGTAAAGCATCTGTGGCCGAAAGATTAGTAACAATGGTTCTTATAGCTATGTTAGTAAGTGTAGGTGTGTACAATTTTTTTATCAGTGTCATTTTAAGGCCTCCGTGGTTCCACAGATGTGGAAACACTGAGCAGTGAATAATTTATGAATGTTGGGGTGTACACCCTGTTATCTGGGTGGTTTGAAAGCGTCGGTTATGTAATTTAGTAATTAATATGACATCTATTTAGACTATTACTTTTAAGTATAGACGTAAATTTAAAAGAAATTGGTGATAAATCTTGTTTAAAAAAATGCGCGAACAATTAGTACCGCCCCTCTCCGTCTAATAGAACAATGACCCGCGGACCCGCGGCACGCTCGCACCGCTGTGGATGGCTACTAATGTTTCCAATAGATTCTAGTCTGTGTCGAGATATTTTTGAAAAGTGCGTTTTTTAAAAAACGAACTTGCGTATTATATAGCTATTGGCACGCACGTTCATTTTGCTATGTCTTTCAAACCACCCAAAAATTAATGGTCTGTCTGTCTGTCTGCCTGTCCGTCTGTCTGTCACCAGGCTGTATCTCATGGACCGTGATAGCTAGATAGTTGAAATTTTCACATATTATGTATTTATGTTG
Organism: Yponomeuta cagnagella; assembly: GCA_947310995.1. NCBI lineage: Eukaryota > Metazoa > Arthropoda > Insecta > Lepidoptera > Yponomeutidae > Yponomeuta > Yponomeuta cagnagella. Next base: position 7,485,688 of record OX371293.1, read on the forward strand.
TTGCTGTAACACTAAAATACCAAAAATAGAACAAAATAAATATTTCAGGGGATTCCCATAAAACAAACGTTGTCGAAAGCCATCTAGCGGTTATCTATGTAACCTTCACGACGCCGTTGTCATGTCGTTAAATGTCAATATTAAACGCTTCTTGTTGGTTTCTATGGAGCTGTTCTCAAAATCGATCTTTGTCTAATGTTGCACAGATAATGGTACGGAACCCTTCGTGCGCGACTGACCAATGACCCAGTGTTTACTATTTAAAATATTGTATTTAACCTGGTAGTAATATCTCGATGACTATGAAACTTTCATTTATGAATTTTTGGATGTTTAATCATTCGGAAGATTGTAATATGCAATATTGTTTATTTGTAGGACTAATAAATATTGAGTTGGTTTGATTTGTTATGAAATGGTTTGAGTAACAGTAACAATAACTTCCACACAACACAATTACTTGTCCTGCTCCCAACCTAGGATACTAGGTGGGTATACTTGTTGACTCGAACTTGGCTTAGATTTCAGCACGTCGCGTCGCTGTCGTTTTAGTATGTATGTTATTTGCAGTGATTACTCGTAAGTAGTTCGACCTTCAAAACTTATTATACATTAAACACTAAACTACAAGGTGACTTCGAATTCGTTCACATTTTTTAAGAGGACGTTCTATCCATGATTTTAGTATATGGCGCAGGGTTTAAAAAAAACGACGCGTCAAACAAAAAATTTTTAGTACCGAAATTGCTTGACTTAAGTATAAGCAGACAGTATCAGGACGAAAAGTAATAAAAAGCGAAAACAATGTGATTCGAGCGTCTTATGGTCAACACAAGCCAACTTTATTGCTCTTTCACGTGTTTCGCATATCGGACGTTAGTTAATGTTTTTTCTTGCAATAAAAAACAAACAAAAAATTGACTGTTAAACATTTACCATAATATCTTTCAATAAAATTTCTCGTAAATTGACTGTTATTACACCGTTTTTACTTTCATAATTCAGCATTTTACCTTAAATGATATGTAAAAACATTACCGTTTAAGTGCTGTAATATAAACTTTTATTAAAATTTCAGCAAAAATTTACGTCAAAGAACATTGAATATTTTTACGAATATTCTATTATTTTAGCGTTAAGATGACAAATAAACATTTCATTTCATCAAATTGTATATTTATAAACACAAATTAACTTAATTATCGTGTACATTCACAGATATCTCAATGATACATTAATTTATAGTTTATTTTATTTTTTATATTGCTGCTGTTCCGTCTGAATATCCGGTATTTCCTGTGCCTTTATTGAACCTGCGCCCCTAATTTTTTTACTCTCTGACTCTCTTTTTTTTAAGATTTTAAATTCTAAAAAAAAATCACTTATCAATGTCCTGTCTACCTGTCTAAGGTTTTTTTAATTTTATAGAATCGAAAAAAAAGGCCAACATGAGTCTGAATGATCACTAGACATGGTTTTCCCCTCATGGTTATGAAAACCACGAAGGAGGCCTATGTCCTGCAGTGTGCGTCAAATGGCTGATGATGATGATGATGATGATGATGATGATGGTGATGGTTTTATTTGAGCTGTATTGAGTTTAGGATAATAAAATATATACCAAAATGACTGTCACTGAATTTGTTAGTGACGTCGGTCGTCAAAATTCTCTTAATAGGATTTCATCATCATCATCAGCCCGTTAACGCCCACAGCAGGACATAGGCCTCCCTCATGGTTTTCATAACCATGAGGGGTTTTGCCATAATCGCCACGTTTGGCAGGCGGGTTAGCGATCGCAGTATGCGGTTGGAATGTCAGGTAGACGCTGCTGCCCGTCTCCTGGTAATTTATACTTAATAGGATTTGTATTTCTATAATTTCAAAAATGCCCCCTTTTTACCAACTATGCGCTCGCGCAGCGCAACGAGTCCAATACGAATCCGTGCACTTGGATACAATGCTGTTGATTCTAAAACGTGATTCTTTGCTTGCCACAGAACATTAGGACCTACATAGCTCAGACCCGTTTGAATAGGGTCTTAATGGCCAGATATTTCTTGAATCTTGAATTTCAAAACCTTAGAGACATATTTTTTGTGTTAGTCAATGATGTGTGTACATTCAGGAAAATCTTATCTGACGCGCAGTATACATAGGATTCATTATTATGGAGATTAAGATAATGTTCCGTAGCGCGCAAAGAATCACGTTTTAGAATCAACAACATTGTATCGGCGTAGTTTATGTGTTGTTTAGTATAAAGATAATGTACACCTTATTCGAGTTTCTAAACTAACTCGCAGTCGGTCTACTGTAGTGTCTAGGACCTGAGATTTTCGCACTTACCCCCGGTTTCTCGTACACTAACAAGCTGTTACTACTTCTACTTTTAGCAGCTGTCAGTGGTTTTTTTTGTATGCACTTTGGTCAATTGACAGCTGTTAACAGTAGATTAACAGCGTGTTCGTGTACGAGAAACTCCGGGTTAGCTTCTCAAATGGGCCATTGTATCATAGCAACCGCTGAGGTACGTAAATACCTCAAATACTAGGGTTCCCTCACGATGTTTTCTCTCACCATTAGCGAGTGATATTGCTACTACAACTTCACAAATGTACGTAACTTAGAAAACAAAGTCATCGGTACATGGTACGTGCCGGGATACGAACCCACGGCCTCCCAATGTGAGGCCGCTCTTCTACTGTTGTTTGTAAACTTAACATACATCAAATATAATTAAGTACGTGGTCTAAAACATATTGTAAGTCATCGAAAATCAATATACATTATACATATTATATACTACCCATACTCATCTTCTTTCAGTCTTGTCTATCCGAATGTTGTGTGGAAGAGATCGCTTTTAGCAATAAGACCGCTGATTGTATACTGCTAAGATCTAGATGAACTAGAAAACCCTTCATGGTTATGAAAACCACGAAGGAGGCCTATGTCCTGCAGTGGGGGTCAAATGGCTGATGATGATGATGATGATGAAGAACTAGATGTTAAGCGCCCTATCCCTGTAAAGTTGTGTGCAATAAAGAGTTATCTATCTATCTATACGATATACAAGACTGCATCATTGGTCTATTTCGTACAGTTAGAATAGAATAGAAATCGTTTATTACCAAAACACAAACAATTCAAAAAATCAATGATAGCAGAGATTTACATTTTTTTAGACTGCGTCTATTGGTATTGGTGACGGTTTGCGTTTCCGCAACGTGACTGCAAATGAGCCTATTTTGCGTAATGTGAGGCATCACAAGAAGGAGTCTAGTCCTGCCACCCCAGCTCCTCCAGGAAAGCCAGAAGCTTGCGGGTGTCGCTGCAGGCCTCCCGCAGTGTCCCCGGATTTCCGAGGAGAGCCGTCTGTTGTGTGGCCAGCCTCGCACATTCCACCAGCACGTGGTCGGCTGTCTCTTACGCGTCCATGCACACTCTGCACAAATGACTATCTGTAACACCTATTGTGAAGAGATGTTTATTGTAATGACCGTGACCTGTGAGAGCCCTCGTTGCTAGACGAAGTAGAGTGTTTCGGTAAATAACCCGCGTCTAACCATTTTGGTAATTGAAACTGCTGCGCTAACATATCGGCTACCGCCAGGTAGTAACAAACGCTGGTTTTCAGCACTCCCCAGCTCTTAGGTTGATATCTATAGCAGGAGTTAAGGCAGGTAGGCACACGTTAAACATAAAATTATCAGTAGTAGTATAGTGAGCAGTAGACAGGTGTCATAAAAAGTATTGTGACTTCCAGTGTCCTCGAGTCCACCGGCCACCTCGTGAAGGGCTGCTTAGGAGCCGGCATCTTGGGTATCCATGAAGCATACATGAAGTGTGGCCTTTGGACATCGCTCGTGCTGACGCTAGTCTTTGGCATTTACATCACCAGCTGCCTGAACGTGAGTAAATTGATATGATTGTTGACGCGTGAATGAATGATCGATTGGACCGTTTCCCAATGGACCATGATAGTAACTGCACGACATGTTGATTCTACTTTTCAGAGTATATCTTTATGTTAATTCAAATTGGGACTTAATAACTGTGACATTTTGTTATATCAACGACGCATTGTTATATGAAAACAGGCATGTTTTGCAGACAATCACCCAAACATTTTTACATAGTATTTAAACATACAACAAATGCAATATTTGTAAAGATATCTTATCGGGCGGAGGATAACTATATTTATCAAATTTGGGCCAACTCTATAAAAAAAACGAAAATGTTTGTAATTATTAGATACATACCACGGTATTTAAAAACCGGCCAAGTGCATTTCGGGCCATACGCTATACGCAGTGGGTTTTATCTGCCGTTTTATAAGCCGTGATGGTTTTCCTTTTAAGATCATTGTATGTGCAACTACCCTGAATTTTTCCAGGGGCGAGGGGGGGGGGGGGGGCGGACGCCCTACTTGTACAAAAATTTGCGCTTTAAAGGCTAAATTCCACCCTTGCCGGGACTTGAACCCGCGGGTTAGTGCAACAAAAAGAATATAATCATGAATATAAGGTACAGCGATATCATTCCGATGTAAAAACCTAACTGCAAAGTGGGCTACTCGGGGCTGCAAGTGATGTAAAGCACTTCGGCCAGATGTCGCATCGATGCTTGCCCATTAGCTCAGTTAGGAAGGCGCTGGCACGGTGAGCCAGAGGTCGCAGTTTCAAGTACTGGCATGGGTGGAATTTATAGCCTCTAAATAGGTTTTTAAAATATACACTTACAATATTTTTACACGACCAATCCAACGATACCCCATATTATGGTGTAGGCGGAAAAAATATTGCATCGCTAATTAAGGTGTAGATGTATCCCAAAAAATATATTTTATTGTACCGTTTTGTAGGCGTGATTAATATGTATGTCTATGCCCAATTTCAGTTTTGTCGTAATTACCGTCTCTGAGCTATTCCACGGATAGGCAGACACACAGACGGACAGACGGACGGACATGACGAAACTATAAGGGTTCCTTATCAACTTCGGAACCCTAAAAAATACTTTTGCACAGTCAGTGGTGAAATCAGCTCAGAAGCTCTACACAAGGCTGCATCTACCCGAGCTATCCTACCCAGACGTCGCCGAAGCCTGCTTGGAAGTGGGCCCGTTTCCACGGTTAAGAAGATACAGCAAATGGTTCAGGTATATCGTTAATTTGGTACGTAGGTCCTAATCGTAATTTATTAACTTATATTATATGTCCTAATAATCCACTTCTCAAAACGTCACTCCCAAAATGTCCACTTTCTAAAACACAGAAACTTTCGGTGTTCATGGATCACAATTTACATACCTACGTAAAACTATGAATTTGTGCAACAACGACATGAGCCTAAGCTGAAATGGCAGTGGGCTGATCACATATGCCGAAGAGCCGATGGTCGATGGGGTGCAAAGGTTCTTGAGTGGAGACCACGAACTGGCAAATGCAGCATAGGACGTCCACCGGCTTACTGGACTGACGATCTGAGGCAGATTGCTGGCAACGCCTGGATGAGGATGTCTGAGGACAGAAGGAAGTGGCGTGCTTTGGGGGAAGTCTATGTCCAGCAGTGGCCGAGTACAGACTGATTGACTGAGATCTTGAAGTGGTTAGGCCAGGCCGCCAGAAGTGGGCACACTACTTACCATCAAAGTCAGAAATCAAAAGCTTGAGCGCATTCAAAATTTCTCTATCCGGTTCATATTTGGCTTGCAAAAATATGACCATATTATCTCCGAATACCGCGTCAAACTCAAGTGGCTACTATCCGCCTCCGTAGGAATGCTCACATTCTTTTAATCCTCTATTCGTTGCTGTTCAATCCAGCCACACCTCTGTATCTCAAAAGTCGCTTTGAGTTTTTGAGTGATACGCACAGCCGGACTTTGCGATCCGCTCAGAATCGATTGCTGAAGACAGCGAGTCATTCGACAAGGTTCTGCAGCAATTCCTTTACTATCACAGCTGTCCGCCTGTGGAACGATCTGCCTCTGGCAGATTTTTAACGTACCTGTCAGTATTTAAGAGTAGAGTGCAAAAACATTGTTTTGCCTTGGTTTAAGTTTGTTTTTTTCATTTATTTTTTATTTTTGGTGAAATTTCTTCCTAGTACTATGTAGATATATTTTTCGTTCATCTCCTACCTTCATATGACAATTTTTATTTATGTATGTTTATTCTATATTTATTTTATATTTATGTAGGTACCGTTTGTGTATGTATAGTAATATAGAAATATCTTGCTTAGTATTGTTTAGTTGCACCGACTACCCGTCATTTAGCTTCTCATTTTTTTTCCGTCAATGGTTGTCTGGAAGAAATTACTTTTAGTAATAAGGCCGCCAATTATACTGTACTATATTATTTGTCAATTCTCATACTATGGAAGTCCTGGTTTACATACAATAAAGAATATTCTATCTATCTATCCAACTATCAAAAGTATAATTCAACGTAAAGAATTTACATTCTGTTTGTTGAATCTCAATGTACAATATAAGCCATGTTATTTCTTTAGATCAGTCAAGCGAACATCAAACTTACTTGCATGTACCTACTGAACTCAGGTACGGAGCTGTCTGTAAGTTTGATGTACTGAACCTAAACTGTATGTAATTTTTTTGTATCTGGATGTTTTGCGAGTATACCTGTAATTACGTCTAGTTTTTATTTCTACAAAACGACTTTGATTGCAGCTTTCCATCTGCTGTATTGTACAAGATTATTTGCCAAAATTTTAAAACTAACCAACAATAAGCCACATTATTATAGAGATATGTTGCCTTGATAGTTATGCTCTGAAGAAGCGGATTGATGGTGGCAATAACTTCGTAATTACTCTAATCTTGACCTCATGTATCCAGTCATCATCATCATCATCAGCCATTTGACGCCAACTGCAGGACATAGGCCTCCCTCATGGTTTTCCAAGCTTTGAACATAAGCAAGAGGGGTTTTGCCATAATCGCCACGCTTGGCAGGTGGGTTGGCGATCGCAGTATGCGGTTGGAATCTCAGGATGACGCTGCTGCCCGTCTCCTGGTAATTTAACTCCTTATTCGCCTTCTACGACATCCACGGAAGGCAATGGAGTGACGTTATTCTTAATCCGGCGCCACACGGACTGTATCCAGTATTTAATCAACTTCAGTGTGGAATTCAGTTCATCAAAATTTAGGTAAAGTCCGTTTCATGTCTAGACTCACCAATTGTGTGATCATCAACCCTAACCGTCAAACAGAGGTACATATATTTTTAAATTTCGAAAACTTTAAGGAAAGTGTAGAGTCAATACAGTTACGTAGTAGAAGGTTTAAACTGTCAATATCTCTATTTCAGATACTCAGTCGACACAATGATCTGCATCGATCTCTTTGGTGCCTGCTGCGTTTACCAGATCATCATTGCGAAGACCATCAAGCAACTAATCGAAACCACTGGAGCGGTAACCGATGAAGATCCGATAATCGATCTGAGGATCTACATCCTGTGCCTCCTTATACCGATTTTGCTGCTATGCATGATAACGACCTTGAAGTATTTGGCACCATTCACATTGGTGGGTGATGCTTTTATTGGTAAGGTTTATTTTGACTAGTTCTTTGTCATCATGCTAAGTGCAATGAAAATATTAAATAATAATAATAATAAGTGGGTAAATAGTTTTAGCCACGTTTTGAGGTGACCGCTTTCACTTCAGACCAGTGAAAGTTAAAAATAAAGATGTCTAACTAGCGCTAAAAAATTATGGTTTGACGTTTTTGTATAAAACCAATCATTAGGTAATTAATTTTCATAAAAAAACCGGCCAAGTGCGAGTCGGACTTGCACACGAAGGGTTTCGTACCATTATATATACAACATTTTAATATTTCAAGCGTCTACCTGTTGCCGTGCCGTTATTAATATCGAGCAGAAAACGGCAAATCACGTTTGTTGTATTGGAGCCCCCCTTAAATATTTATTTTATTCCGTATTTAGTATTTTTTGCTATAGCGGCAACAAAAATACATCATCTGTAAAAATGTCACCTGTCTAGCTATCACGGTTCATGACATACAGCCTGGTGACAGATAGACAGACAGACAGATAGTGAAGTCCTAGTAATTGAATCGTGTGATTTTAAAACAACACATGTCACACTTTTGTGAAAATCAAGTTTTTGAACGAATTGTATTCCTTAGGAGTCTAGCTACATGTTCTCAAAATACCACACATGTCCCTACACTCTAAATACTATTAAGCGAGAGCGTCAAAATACGGTATGGTTTTAAAAGCACACATCTCCAGTCACATTGGTTTTAAAATCACACATGTCCAGTCACTTTCAAACTGTGTGTTGTTTTAAAACGTATCCCCATACATTAGCGCGCAATCTTGACAGTTGCCATCTAACCTTAAAATCACAATGGCGTCAACGAGTTCTTCTGGTGGTGATAAAATAAAAAGGAAAAAAGGTGTTAATGAAATCACTTATAAGTGTGATACAATAAAAAAGGCAAAATTAAAAGGTATTTCATATATATTAGGGGTTAAAGTATGAAATTGCCGTTTTATTGCAATAGGTTCTTTGAATTGACATAGAATCTTCATGGTTTGAGGTTTTCGAATGAAACTTTTTTCAAATGGTTTCTATGATGTTCTTTTTTTAAAAAATGTGAAACATTTGAATATCGACTTTCAATTGTTTTTGTTATTCAATTTAGACAAGAAAGATGGATACTGCGAAAATTCGAGTGATTATGAGGCACCCATTTTTCGTATTTTTTTTATTTTATTGATTTGACGCAAGTGAGTCAATATTGTGGGTAAGGTAACGTTAAACCACGCCGCTAATTCCTGAGTAGTTTGACTAGGGTCGGCTTCCACTATCTCTCTTAATTCATCGTTATTCACCTGTGTGGGCGGTCTTCCTCGTGGCTCGTTCTTTAAGTCGAAATTTCCATCACGAAAGCGTTTAAACCAAAATCGCACGGTGCGTTCATTAGTAGACCCCTCTCCAAACGCAGCATTGATATTGCGGGCTGTTTCTGCCGCGTTAGTTCCGCGTCGGAACTCGTATTCAAAAATCACTCGAATTTTCGCAGTATCCATCTTTCTTGTCTAAATTGAATAACAAAAACAATTGAAAGTCGATATTCAAATGTTTCACAATTGTTAAAAAAAGAACATCATAGAAACCATTTGAAAAAAGTTTCATTCGAAAACCTCAAACCATGAAGATTCTATGTCAATTCAAAGAACCTATTGCAATAAAACGGCAATTTCATACTTTAACCCCTATTATTAGCTATTCAAATCTACGAGTACCAGCATTGCGTACGGGTATTTGCAGGCCTACCACAGAAAGCGAAGATTCTATTGAGGAATTGTAAATTTTGTTTAAATTTCATTAATAAAATTGATTATATTTAATTTTCTCAAAAATGGTTTAATTTATTTTATGTATCATTATACATTTAAAACAACACATGTCCTAACTCATAAAATTTTAAAACAACACAAGTCACATGTGTTTTTAAAATAACACTTGTCCATTTTTTTTTTATTAAATTATTTACACCTACCTATTGATTTACATTAGAAAAAAAATTGTAGTTTGTTTATTCATACAAAAATTAACATAATATGCTAAAATATTGTTGTTGTAGAAATTAGTACTTGAATAAAACAGTTTTTTCTATTTCCTGACAAGTTGTAATCAAAGGACATGTGTTGTTTTAAAATCACACGATTCAATTACCCTTACCCTATGGATACGTAACCCTAAAAAGGAAATCTGTGTAAAGGTATTTTGTGAAGATGTATGTGCTCGCTCTTCGGTCAATTGTGAGTCTTGTTTTGTCCTGATTGGCCGTAGTTTGATTTTACAAATTAGCGTTATAAGTAGGTAACCTTTTTTTCAGTTAGCGTACGTTCTACCGAGAAAATATTAACAATGCTATCTATCAATCCTTTAATCCTACCAATCACACACTTGAATGATCTAAATACCCAGAACTTGAACAATTATACAATAACTAATGTAGTAGCTATACCAATTCACAGCTACATTATTATAATTACCAGATAAAAGCAATGTTCAAGTGGTACTATAGTATACTATAGTCCAAGGACAGTTGAAAGCATGTCAACAGTAACGCGAATGCACTACTCGGTTGACAACTTTGCAACAAAAATGTAAATGTTGATTAGTTGTCTAATAATGTGTCGATGGTGGCAGTCCTTATATACCTTGTTGCAGTTATTGCACTGTGCAAGTTTGATATCTGACTTGACTTTCATCCATAAGAGACCATTCAAGTATGACGTAAGCACTACAGGGAGCGGAGGGGTCTTTGCTTATTTTTGATAACATGGGGGGGGTCTGGACGGTGATTACGTGGGCACGTATTTTTTTACTTTTCTTCTACAAAATTTAGTCGATTTTGCGTTGAACACATAATATGGCAACCCTACAGTCTGTGCTTGAAAACGAAACGCATTTTCAGGAATTCCCAAAAATAATGGATACGTTTAGATACCTACTCGGCTAGAAACGAGTAGAGGAATTACCACGCCTATTACAATATATATAACTACGAAACGTGAGATCTCGGTGAGCTTCGGTCACACCGCAGTCCGGTGTTCACTGCGCGTGAGTGCAGATGGGCGACGCGTCGGATCGGCCAGCTAGACGAAAATGTCGAAATCACGTGTACTATATTGCTCGGTGTACGGATGTCTAAACTCGACAGTATCAAGACCAGAGTTAACTTTTTTTAATTTCCTGCTCTTTTTTCCATGATAATTATTACAAACTTCGACTTTCTGTTACATTGTGAGTAGAAACTAGACAAATTATTTCGTATCAACTTATTAGACTTCATTCTAAACAAGTACATACTATAAATAACTACGAACAACTCTCGAAATAGTAAATGAATTCGAAACCAATGCGTCAACCCTGTCGCGCCTACTCCGATCGAACGAGCGTAGGTACGAGTAGTTAAATCCAGCGGACCTGATGGATTGCCTACTGGGTGTTCATTATACTGTGACAGTGCCCAGGATGGGCACGGACCAATGTCAATGTATCAGGTCCGTTACCCAGGATGTTGTCGACCTATAACCAAACTAAGCTCAGCTTGATGTATTTCACGATACCTTACCGATGCTTAAGAAAAAAGTAATGCGGACATTCTTTGCTACATAGTACAACTATGCAGAAATCAAATATAATATAACAAGTAATTAAATATAGCTGTAGAATTAACAATTAGAATATATCAATTTAATTGCTTGATATTCTGCCAGTGCTAATAATACACTAAAATTCAATTATCGCTTTAATATTGACTTAATTATTAATATTGTACTCATAAAAAAAAAATTTCAACATTGAATGAAATTTAATTGTTCTCCGTTTGGCGCCGGATTAATAATAGCATCACTCCATTTCCTTCCGTGGATGTCGTAGAAGGCGACTAAGGAAATAAATTACCAGGAGACGGGCAGCAGCGTCTTCCTGAGATGCAAACGCATACTGCGATCGCCAAACCGCCTGCCAAGCGTGGCGATTATGGCAATACCCCTCATGGTTATGAAAACCATGAGGGAGGCCTATGTCCTGCAGTGGGCGTCAAAGGGCTGATGATGATGATGATGAATTGTTTAAGGCATGTAAAACATTTGCACTCCACTCAATTAATAGTAAGCGGCGTATCTGCCTTTAAAAATTAGGATGTACATTGCTATCCTGTACTAATGTTCAATTTTAAAGTATAATGTATTATCCTGTTGGCGGAGCAAATAAGTAAAACAAAATAAAATAAAATCTGAAAATAACACGCCGTTTTCATTTCAGTGGCCTGTGTTATAGCCACAGTGTACTACAGTCAACGCGTGGCTCCTGATATCTCAACTGTCCCAGCGTGGAAAGATGCCGTGGGCTTTTTCGAGTTCAGTGGCATTGCGGTGCGTATTGAACTACAACATTCGTCATTAGGATGCCCACCAACTTTCTGGACAGACGATCAGCGGCAGATTGATGGCATTGGCTGGATGAGGATGGCCAAGGACAAAAAGAAGTGGCGTGCCCTGAGGCCTATGTCCAGCAGCAGACACGTAGAGGAAGAAGAAGAAAAAACATTTATTACAAAAGCAGTGCACACGCCACAATAACAAAACAAAAAAACAACAAAGAAAATATTTCAACAGAAATGTTATAAAAAAGAAAGGTCACGGCGTGTCACTGCTGCTATAAATGGCAACTGACTCAGCAGTATACTGGGGGTCAAGCCTTCAGCGCTGATTTTCAGTCAGTGCCCGGAGTTACCCCGGGAGCGTCACATGCCGCATACGTACGAGCTGATTGATTGATTCATCATTAACTGGACTCAAAATACTTGGACTTACCTAATATACTCACGTCTGTATCCGGGTGGGGAAGGCAGATGCCAGGGTTTAGCAACGCGTCCAAATTCGCCATTCATGCTGGACGATAAACATAATTACAACAAGCATTTGTCAATGGCTCGCGATGCTCATACATAGATAGATAGATAGATAGAATATTCTTTATTGTATGTACACCAGGAATTACATATGAGAATTTAACAATAATATAGTACAGTACAAAATATAGTAATATAACAAAGTACAATTATGGGTTACCGTAGGTACTGACTGAAAATCAGCGCTGAGGGATCACTTCCTCAGGCCAACGCTGAGTCAGCTGCCTTTTGTGGCAACTTTGATACACCACAGGCTACATCTATGGTCCTGTTTTATTTATTTGTTTTGTCTATTGTGTATTTAGTTTTATTTCTGTTGTTATGCATATTGTGTTGCTTATCTGCTTATTTTGTTTCTGTGATGTATCTTGCTGGTATTATAAATGTCTATCTTCTTCTTCTTCTTATATAGTAATATTTTTAAAAAATGTCCTCAGCACGGGTTAGTGCAACAAAAAGAATGTAGCAATATTTTACCCTAATAAATAATCGCGGTTAGACTCTCTACATATATTACTAATTACAGCTGCTTTTACGATATCGACATTTCGGCTGTCCCAAAAATAAACACAGTAAGAGACATTTTTTTCTAAACCGAGATACTTCCACTATTGGTTACTGGAACCAACTAGTAACCAATAGGGTTATTCTCAGATTTGAAAAAAAAAATGTCCCTTAATGTGTTTGTTTTTGGGACAGCTGATTTATTGTGTCGTCCGGTTTCCGTTCTCGTCCACTCTCATTGTTTTTTTTTTGAACGAATTAAATATTGTAACGAATGTATGTATATAAAATCTCCAAATTGCTGTTTCAGGTGTTCAGCATGGAAGGAATTGGCGTAGCACTGCCTATTGAGAACAATATGCGGGATCCTAGCAAGTTTCCGACAGTGCTGCTCTCAGGTATTTTTTGGAATTTTTGGAGTTCTGTAGATACGTAGGGTTCCGACGACGTCCATCTATCTGTCTGACCAACAGACATGAGTTTAGCTAGACTCAAAGACACCTAGTGCAGGCGCCCGACATAAGTGCTAGGTACCTCTATACCATTTATTTTGGGTTCGAAAGCCATAGAAAAATGAACGTGCCTTAAAAATAGCTATCGAATACGCTGGTTTCTTTTTTAAAAAGACGCACTTTCCAAAAATGTCTCGACACAAAATCGAAACTATTAGAACCATTAATAGCCGGTCAGAGCGGTGCGTGCGCGTCGCGGATCCGCAGGTCATTGTTCTGATAGACAGAGAGGCGGTCCCATTACACGCATTTTTTATAACAAGATTTCTCCTCTCAATTTTTTTTATTTACGTCTATACTTAAAAGTAATAGTCGTAATAAATGCCATTTTAAATTACTAATTACACAACCGCGGCTTTCAAACCACCTAGATTTCAGCGTGTATAGTTTTAGTTCTAGAACTATGACTGGTCTACTTCTACAATCGATTAAAATTATGTTAACGTTCCAGGAATGTCAGTAGTGGTATCGTTCCTCATCGTGATAGGCTTCTTCGGTTACTGGGGCTACGGAGAAGGCTGCATGTCGCCGGTAACACTTAATTTTCCTTCAGAAACGTAAGTCGTAAGCAACTTACCAAGATCCTGCCCAAATCTCTTTCGCTTCATCAACCTTCACTAGCTTCCTGAAAGTGATACAAAAAAAATCGGTTTTCAAGTACTAAGCCTCATTGCTTAGGCTAATGTACTCATGTACCTAAAATCCATTGTTATCCTTTGTTCTAGTGTTATACTACTTGGTTTTCGTTGGCATTGTGAAGTAGCCATTCTTTAGGCAAAAATTATTTTAATTCATCACTCCTGAAAAGTCTTACCCCGTTAACTCGTACCCTCAATATCTGGTCATATACTTAGCGCCTATCAGTTGGCCAAAGTTCATAAAAAAACTTTAAATTAACGCAGGGCTTCCCAAACTGTGCGTTGCAAAGCGATCCACACAGATTGCCAGGTCCAGTCATAAAAAACAAGTATAAGTACTCGTAGATCGCAAATAAATGTATAGAAAAATATGAGAGTGGTAATTTCCATACTCAAACCGGTTTTAAGAAGCTATGCATAGAAAAGCAAGTCCTTCGCCCATGGGCGTCGCAAAGAAATGGGAATCTCCCAAGGGCGTCCCAGTCAAAATAAGTTTGGGAAACCCTGGATTAACAGATTGTTATTGAACGACAAACCGAGGATTACTGTTATATTCTTAGAACTAAATCCCTTAAATTAATTGAATATAGTGTTGTTTAGCACAAAACGCATTCTAGATAAGACTACAAGTGTTTCATAGCATTTCACATTGTTTGATTGCTTCAAGCTACGCTCGAAATATGATTTACTGCGACACACTTAAAAATACTGTGACTGAGCTCCGTGGACGTAAAGTTATTGTCAATCATATATTTGTATTTCTATGCACTTCTTGAAGACCAAACAAAATTAAAAAGCCATGACTGAATACAAGAATAAAATTGCTTTCCTTGGCTGTCTGTTTTTATTTGTGTTTTATTTATGTCCTGTCCGTGCATTTCTTTATTTTATTTTATTTATTTAGATACATAGGCAGGGCTACACAAATGAAGTACAAATTTAAAGTTTTAAACGAGTCTGCTGTGCACCCAAAGAAATGTATAGCTAGATAATTCGACTTTTACAGCAAGACTATTAAGAAAACAAAATTAAAAAGCCATGACTGAATACAGAGTAAGACTTTTCTTGGCTATTCTGTTATTACTGGTGTTTTAATTATGTCCTGTCCATTTGTATGTAAATATGTGTTTAACTTATAAAGTGTCATCATCATCATTATCAGCCATTTGATGCCCACTGCAGGACATAGGCCTCCCTCATAGTTTTCATAACCATAAATTTGTGTATCTGTACATAATATGTATTTTTATATATTTTTTTTATTTGTGTAGATTATTCGTATGTGTCTGTTGATATTTTATATAGGTATTGACTTTCTTAATTAGGCATTATTATAATTCATACACCTACCTCTGATATTGTTATTTTTCTTCGTTTGCACATCTACTTCCTTCTCCAATGTATTGGTCCAGTCAATTTCACTGATGCCTTCACTTGCCCATTAGCTCAGTTGGGAGAGCGCTGGCAAGGTTAGCCAGAGGTCGCGGGTTCAAGTCCCGGCATGGGTGGAGTTTTTAGCCGCTAAATAGGTTTTTAAAATTGTCCTCAGCACGGGTTAGTGAAACAAAAATAATATTATTATAACAAAAAAACAGTTCATTATCAACAACTTTTAATTCGTTATCCCAGAATGGGCACCCCCATTCGTAAAAGTTACTTTCCCCACTTGTTATGAAATCCTGGTACATCTGTAATATCTTTCCAGATTCCCAATAATCCTCAAATGCCTCATGGCCGTAATGATATTCGTGACATTTGCCCTCAACTTCTGGGCTCCCTTCAACCTGGTCTGGCACTATGTGTCCAAAAAGCACGAGAAAAGCCGCCACTGGCTCTGGGAAAGAGTCTACAGGACTCTGTTTATAGTGGTCATCACTGCCATCGCCACTGCTTTCCCGAATATCGGGAACTTGATGGGGCTGGTAAGTACTTATACACACAGATACGTACACACACACGCACGCACGCGCCTAGGCACGCACGCACGTAGACACGCTCGCAAGCACGCACGAACACATGCACGAACGCACGCACGAACGCACGCACGAACGTACGCACGAACGCATGCACGAACGCACGCACGAACGCACGCACGAACGCACACACATGCACGCACGCACCCACACCCACACACACACACACACACACACACACACACACACACACACACACACACACACACACACACACACACACACACACACACACACACACACACACACACACACACACACACACACACACACACACACACACACACACCCGCACACACACGCACACACCAGGTTAGGGGGTCACTCGTCATTTTCCCTAATTCGTCAATTTCACTAATTGGTCATTTTTCCAATTGGTCAATTAGGTATTCAAAAATATTTAATTAGTCAATTTCCATAATTCGTCATTTTCGCTAATACACATACAACACATTCACATACATGCAAGATGGAGAGAGGCTCAATGTCTCCTGCCCGACCTCGCAGTACCGTACGTCATAATCTTATGTAACTAACTAAAATAAACATGCCTAGCAGTAAAAAAGTCTGATAAAATCTTACAACAAACTATTTAAACTGCATTTGGAGTGGAATGTTTTAAGGAATCGTGGTTTTTAAAATAACACTGTGTTGTTTCAGCTCGGAGCCTTTTGTCTGTCAAACTTGGGCTTCATATTTCCGGGCCTCATAGAGCTACTTATCGTTTGGGAGGACCCAGGACTGGGCAAGTACCGGTGGCGATTGTGGAAGAACGTACTCATCATCATCATAGGGATACTGCTGTTCTTTGCTGGCACTTATTCGAATGTCAAGGGTTTGATTATGAGCAGCGATGGGTAATGAGTTTTATTGCCATTTTGCTCCAGTGGATTAAAACCCGGTTTAAAATGTTTTGACCCAGTTAAAACCCATTCTCGCCTTTTTTAGGGCTAGAACTGAAATTGTAGAAATGAAATAAATTAAGTCTTTGTCGGGACTAAGGCTGCTTTTAAGCTGTTTAAGCTGTCTTCCCGATGGGATCCTGCCTTTTCGCAGAAAATTGTTACGCTGATTATCACTTGCCAACCAACATTTCACCTATTTTTCACTTTGACAACAAACGATTTACAAATTTTTGTATGGCAACGTTTCATTTGGTAGAATTGTTGTTAAGCTGATTATTATAATGAAACAAAACGTTTTGGGTATTTATTATTTTTCAAATCTTTTACTAGGCCAAACAACTATTAGATGAATAACAATACAGTTTTTTTTTTCAAACCTATAGGTTAGCTTAGGTTAGAACTGTGACCAACACACGCACGAGCCGAGCGAGCGAAGCGAGCGTGCCGCGGCAGCGGCCGGCGAGTGCTAGGAAAATTCTATCCATTTTACTAGGTTTTCCTAACCTTTAGGTTAATCTATAGGTTTGCCCTAACCTTCTTCCCAATATAATAATGATAAATCATAAATACCTGTATATAATTTGTATATATTACGCTAAGTAAAACATACGCTACTTAAAAGTTGGCATTTTGAAAAAATGTCATTATAAAAAGCAAACCAAACAAACAGTTGGCAACTGCGAGGTTGGGAAATAAAAAAAAATAATAAGAAAAGTTGGCAAATGATTATTCCGCAAAATAATATTCTTCGAAACGTTAGTTGCCAAATGAAAATCGGCCAAAAATGTTTCTGCAAAAAGGCAGAGAACCCTTCCCGATGATGCTAGAAGTCTATATTAGTAAAAGAAGGTGAAAATGATTATTGAAAATTAATACCATGGTACATTAGGTATTTCGATTGAAATAAAATTTGGATCTTTGAACGGGAATTCACTGGGTCCTTATTGGGTTTTGATCCACCGGCGGAATAAAACCCGGGGCATTTACCCATCCATGGTTATGAGTTTGTTAAATTCTCAATACGAGCGAGAGTTCTAAGGAAAGGTGTTTAAGGTAAATAAAGTAACATTGTGAGTACCACCACTTTAAGACAAATTTTAAATAGGCAGTAGATGGATAGTCGTACATTTTTAGATAGTTTACAACTCAAGTCAAGTCGTTTTTGGTACAACTGCATCTCTATAGCCAAGATTGGCTACATCAGTCACATGAGGGCACATGACCAACGCTCTCCAGCCGTAACAGTCGCCAATGAAAGAATCATCATCATCAATGAAAATGGCGCCATCTATTGGATATCGTGGAAAGGAATTTGTAAAACTCCTTCAGAAATGTGGATACCGTGGAAAGCCAATTCAATGTGTAAAACTCCGACAGAAATGTGGATATCGTGGAATGCCAATGCAATGTGTACAACTCCGTCAGAAATGTGGACACCGTGGAAAGCCAATGTAATGTGTAAAACTCCGTAAGAAATGTGGATATCGTGGAAAGCCAATGCAATGAATACAACTCCGTCAGAAATGTGGACAGGTACCGTGGAAAGTCAATGCAATGTGTAAAGCTCCATCAGAAATATGGATATCGTGGAAAGCCAATGCAATGTGTAATACTCCGTCAGAATTGTGGATATAGTGGAAAGCCAATGCAATGTGTAAAACTTTTTAGTACCAACAATCCTATATACGTAGAGACAGAAAGGAATCAAAATAGTCAAAATCTATTCAATAAATAGTGTTTATTCAATGGAAAACAATGTACATTAATTAAGGATCCTTCTGACAAATCATCTACTACCTGATAGCAAACCGTCAGGCACTAGGCGGTCTGGGTAGTCCTTTCAGTAGTTAAAGTTCCCACAAGACACTATATTTATCTAACGTATAAGATTTGTGTTGACATACCTGAAGCAATTTATATTTTTTAAGCTTAAAAATATTTGTAATATAATGTAGTTTTAAATTTGTTTGTAAATTAAATAAAACATCAGAAATATCCCTTTTTTTTATTACGTATACCAAAATAAGATTTGTGTTGACATACCTGAAGCAATTTATATTTTTTAAGCTTAAAAATATTTGTAATATAATGTAGTTTTAAATTTGTTTGTAAATTAAATAAAAGATCAGAAATATCCCTTATTTTTTTTTATTACGTATACCAAAATAAGATTTGTGTTGACATACCTGAAGCAATTTATATTTTTTAAGCTTAAAAATATTTGTAATATAATGTAGTTTTAAATTTGTTTGTAAATTAAATAAAAGATCAGAAATATCCCTTATTTTTTTTATTACTTCGATTAATATTAATAACAGAAATACTAAATCATCCAATACCGACTACTCAAAATATATCAATAGCTATTATGATCTGTACAGATTATATGTGGCCATCGATAT
Organism: Yponomeuta cagnagella; assembly: GCA_947310995.1. Taxonomy (NCBI): domain Eukaryota; kingdom Metazoa; phylum Arthropoda; class Insecta; order Lepidoptera; family Yponomeutidae; genus Yponomeuta; species Yponomeuta cagnagella. The sequence continues at coordinate 7,505,123 of OX371293.1, forward strand.
ATTTTGTCCACATCATTGAGGAGTATATTTAATCATAGCTAAATTGGATTTTTTATTGCCCATATAAATATTACAGTTTGCGACGGAGCACAATGGATCATGACATGTACTCTGTTACAGAGAAAATATAGTGAGCTTTGTGATATTTCAAGAATATCCCTTAGTACAAACGTCCAAGCAGCAATGCCAACAGCTGCTAGATTTCTGATTTCTACAATTTTTGCAATGACAAGTCTAGAATCAACAACAATGGCGTATAAATCTGCTCCCACATACCGCGCACCAAATCCTGAACGATTCCAATCGCAAATGTCAAGTCTCATACTACTTGCGGGTGTATCCCACACTATTTCCATGGAAATACAAAATAGAACTAGCCTTTTTTCTAAATTATATCCCATTATTTCTATTGTGGCAAAAAAGGTAGTTGCGTTATTTAAGAATTTGTTTAATTCTATCGAGATATTGAGAATTAGATCAATAGAATAAAATAAACACACGACTTCTATCAATAAAAGTCAATTACTAGGTACCTACTATGTTCAAGATGTTTTATCTAAAGAGGAAATAAATAGTTTCTATGTGCAAGTCGACACAAGAGAGGTGATGCCGCCGGCCGCCGCCAGCAATGGAAATATTGGGAGAATCTGTCCCAGTATTTCTATCAATAGAAATACCTAACAGAAGTAGTTGGATACACGGTCGTCGTCGGTTGCTCGCCAAGTATCCGGGATTAATTAATTTTTATTTACTTCCATTATTTTCTCTGCGATCAGTCATCAAACATACAGATGTGTTGTAGTGTCATGGATGATTGGTATGCATCTTCCAGTGAAGATTGCTATACATATATGTAACGAGACGTTCGTCTAGCTCAGGAATGTTATGTCTCTGAAGACGCTTGGTGTAATGTGCCGTTAAAAGGCTTCATGCCAAGTGATAAGGGTGATGTAGAAGCTTGGTTTTATATTTTGCTGAGGTAGTCCATTTCCTTCCGTGGATTTCCTACCAGGAGACGGGCAGCAGCGTTTTCCTGAGATTTCAACCGCATACTGCGATCGCCGACCCGCCTGCCAAGCGTGGCGATTATGGCAAAACCTCTCATGGCTGTGTTCATCCTCATACATTCGTGTATTTCAGCTGTGGTCGTGAATCACGGTGCGTTCGATATTGATCGCAGTATTGCAGTTTGTTAAAAAATTTGATCATAATCATCTCGATCAGACTCCTCCGCATACCTACTTTCAAATATCTTCAACATCTGAATTATGTTAAGGGCAGTGCCTTTGATTAACAACATTGTGCCGATACTGATGAGTATAAGCGACTTCCAGAGTCTCCAATGAAAGCGGCCGAATCCCGGCCTTGGCCAAATAACTAGTACTTCGATTATGTTCGGCCATATAAACGCCATATTAGACAAGCAAAGAGATCCCGTCTGAAAAAAAAATAGTCATCTTGAGTTTCTTTTTATGCCATAGGTACACACGGAAATCTGAGTGGTTTGAAAGTGACTGACGAAGTATTACACATAATCGTGATTATGTAATTAGTAATTAAAAATGCAATCTATTTAGACTATAACTTTCTAGTATAGACGTAAAATAAAAAAGTTGAGAAATATTGTTTAGAGTTGAAAAATCTTGTTTCGAAATATTGGCAATAAAATTTACTGCTTCTCCGTCTATCAGAACAATGAACAATCGCTCTAGCTGGCTATCTACTAGTGGTTCTCAAATTTGAGTTTGTATCGGTATTTTTGGAATTATTGTTTAGGTTTCTTCAATTTGCTATGGCTTCCAAACCACCCAAAATTCATGGTGTATAAACACCATGTAAGACAAGCATTGAGGGATCTCAAAAAGAAGTCATCTGGGGTTTCTTGATGTAATTCCTACCGGCATAGCATGGTAGGCAATTTGTCTGCGCTTGGCCCAGAAATGTGAATTTTCGTATGAGAACTCTTGGGCAATCGCAGGCAAAAACCGAGTCTACACCTGCCAGTGCTTCCATATTAATTGTAATTGCAGTAGATTTACTGTATTTTAGACATTTCTACTGTATACTGTATTGATAAAATACAGTGTACGAATATACTGTTTTTAATTTCGAATCCTTTTTGTTTTATCTGACAAACACTGTAGTTATACTTTTGGGATCGGAAGCACTAATGCCTGCCGTATAAGGGAGTCTGGATGTACCACAAATATTATCCTACTCTGAGACGTCACTTCTCAATACAAAATAGTCATCATACCCAGTATGTGACGTTTTATAATTGTTTATCTTTGTTTTCATAGAAATGTTACAAAAACGGTTGTTTCCTTACGATCTTAATACCTAGATGAAATTAAAATTGTTACAGAAATCTTTACGTAAGCAGTTCACTTCTGTAACTGATTAGGTATGTCAGGCAACTTTACTCTTTATCGTGCGTTAAAAGATGTCCATAGAACGTTGCGAAAAATGCTTATTCGAAGTATAAATGTGCAATAGAGGGACAAATCAAATTGTAACCATAATACCAAAACTTGATGTTACGGGCAAGAAGTGACAAAGTCTAGACGGCGTTGGGATATATTGGACCAAGTGTCAATATGTCCAGGGGGCCATAATGTCCAGATGCTAAAAAGACCACTAGTCAGTTAGTGCAAGTGTCAAAATGTCCAAGGGCCATACTGTCCAGCTGCTAGAAAGTCTACTACTTATGTACTACGGTTCAAAAGATACAGCGCTTTATATGCCGGACGTACAGTTCAAGCAGACGGTGTAGGCTTACTAATAGGTTGTTGTTCGGCACCCTTCGGGTACGGAACCCTAAAACCACTTTGAGAACACTGAAAGTACAGAGCGCGACAAACTTATCTGAGCCGGTGGCGGCGTCGCTGTAGTCGGATTTATTGTTGTCACTTGTTGGAATTTGGAGTTGTTTAAGCGTGAAAATGCTAGCGATTATATAGCCTTTGAGGTGGAATATTAGAAGCAGATCTTTTCTAAGCGACGGTATTTAACCATTTTGGTTTTTAAAAGTACTGACCACTGGACGTTTTGGCAATTGGTTGTTTTCGGCAACTGGACGTTTTAACTACTAGACGTTTTGGCAATTGGATGTTTTAGCCAGAGGCGGCTCGTGGCTTTATTTTATGGGTGTTCTGTTCACAAAAAGATTGAAAAGTCTTGTTAGTTGGGCAACTTGTTCGGGTTTAAACACACGTGTAAAAGTTTTAGTTTTTGAAGCACATTTTTGTGTCAGGGCGAGTTCAGGCCGTGGTGGCCCCCTTTGATTTTAGGTCAAGACGCTTTTCTAGTCTTTTCACAGTTTTTAATATAACATACATTGTATTGTTACATTTTCAGCACAAATAACGCACAAAAACTAATTTAAATAGCGGAATAACACAAAACTGTCGTAGATATTCGCGCGAAAAGTGATCGACTGACTTGATGTGATTACTTGATTAGATTGGTGGGACGCGTTTGTTTGTTTACTAAGATCGGCAACAGCTCAAAATTAGCTGCACTGTGCGTGCACCGCATTGTCACCTCGCACCATTTGGCAACGTAGCGCATGAGCGGCGCTCCAGATTAGGCTCATTTCTCATATGAAATCTTTTGTTTCACGTACCGGGCCGTTCCAATGTTTCTCTTTCGCACTCATTGAATTTAGTACTAGGCATTGTACTGAATTTCGTTTCATAGGAGCGCAATCGCTAGCGCTCCACTCGGTAACAACTTGACACCAAATCTTATGCTTGAAAACATTTCAACTTCGTACGTAGTTAATTATTTCTAGTAAACTACTATAATGTGTGTAGGGCTTTGTGTGCATAGGTTTAAAAATTTATAGGTGGTAGGTAGCAGATAAAATTTTGATTATTTTTTATTAAGTAATGTACTTAGTTACTTATTTTTGTGGGATTGCACTGCACCAGCGCTCTATAAGACGAGCCGCCTCTGGTTTTAGCAACACGACATTTTAACTACTAGACATTTTGGCATTTGGGTGTTTAAAGAAACTAACCATTTTGACCAGTAGACATGTTGCCACTTTGATATTAATTCCTTGACGTTTTCACACTTGGTGGGGTCATTTTGACACTGTCCAATATACCCCGGAGTAGACTGGATCCTAGATACTGTATTGTATGATAACTTACGAAACCCGTGACAGCAGCAACGGCTGGAAACGATATTGCAATCGCAGTTAAGAGGACAACGATGCCTGCCCTGTACATCTTCTCAATTTTGAGCATCTTGGCGGGGTTGTCATAGTGCGGTTTGTGTAGTCGCTTCAGGTAGTGCCAGCACACGTGAAATGGCGTATAGAAGTTCAAACTGTGCGTTATGTAAACCATGATCGCTATGAGCGCTTTCAGGACCTTCGGGAAGCTGAAATAGTAAAAGAACTTAGCTACTTAATTTTTTGGCGTATGTATCTTGTTTGTCATGTTTACAGTACGAGCTGAGAATAAGTTTACACACATACATACATAATCACGCCTGTATCCCAGAGGGGTACGCAAAGACCAGGGACTGCCACCTGCCACGATCCAGACAGATCACTTACGCTTCCTCAACATTCATTAGTCGTTGCATGCACGCACGTAGGTTTCGGGTACTTTTTATCCTGCCCTTTGCTAATACATCCCCTATTTGCTTGAAGTATGACCGCCTGGGACTTCCTGTACCGGCCCTTCCACCCCCATTCGCTCAATATATTTGTTTCGTCAATCTTTCTTCCGTCATCCTCTCCACAAGTCCAAACCAGGAGCTCTATTTTTGAATCACTCGTATGAAATTGTATCGTCGAATGCGACTTAAGTCACACTCGTCTTCTAAGTCGCATGATGTCGTTTTTCCGTATTTTTGAATCGTTCGCCTGAAGTGTTGCCAGTACAATTTGAAGTATTGTATTTTATCCATTCCACGCAGAAATTAAAAAAACCGGAAACTACCGTAACAGAAACGGAACGTAATACTTTGTTTTATTGGCTGTTTAAATAAAAAATCTTTGTCTTTTGTTACAAACAAAACACTACTACTATCATTTTGGTTTGTGTTCTAACGAAATGTCGAAATAGTTTTTTGACAATTAATCTACCGATCGCCATGCGAGACGAGTGGTAAGGACCATTCGTTGCAGTTCGAGTGATTCAAAAATACGGAATTTCAGATGTCGAACGAAAATCAGTAGAAATCGAGCGCTCGACGCGATACGAGTGATTCAAAAATAGAGCTCCAGGGCAACATTCCTGAATAAAAATAAGTATAAAGTTTGTTAAAACTAGTGCAAATGTTTCTAGTATGTTTTCACCACCTTAGTATGCACGCTCGGACAGTGAACTATTTAGCTAATCGGAAGCTTTCGAGATACAGGATACAAGTAGTCGTATCGTGTATCCCGGCGATTTTAGTAAAAAAATTGTCTGTTTTCGTCAGAGCGTACTAAGTTCTCCAGTGTACACGGCATTATCATCATTAATGGCCTCTACATCAATTATGCAGCATTTTTTGAGCTCGTGACTAAGAAGTCCTATACGAGAGAGGACTCCCCGTCTGCATACTGGCATGTGTAGACGGCAGGCCCGTGCTGGTCGGAGTATGCCTCTTGGCACGTTTATCGCAAGTTTGTTGCACGACCAGGCTTGGTCGTGTGTAGTGTGTGCCTCAGCGATGGGACGCATCCACTCACGACATGAGTAGCTAAAATAGTTTACTCTGTCCGCTCGGACAGATTAAGATCGTGAAAACGCTACTTTGGCGTATGGTATAATTTTCTTCTTCTTTTAATAATGATTTCTTAAAACTCCAAACCAAATACGTGACCCTGACCAGACATGAATTCAACTGGGACTTCGTTGGATGATGGGTTCAACTTACAGTGTCATAGGAAAGTTCAACGTTATAGGTGCGTGACACTTTTGTCTATAAGCGTTCATGCCGAAAAACGAAATCACGAACAGAAAAAATACTATAATACACATACCTGGAAGTTAAAATTAATGAATTATAAATTACGTCTGTCTATCTTATAAAAGCCTTTATCTCTTGGGCCGCTATGGGAAGCTAGTTACAAATTTAGTAAATTAAAACGGGGTGATTAGAAATTGGAGTACCTACGAATTATTTATTTATTTTATTTATTAGGAGGTTCAGGTTAACTCCTAAGCAGGCGGAACCCAAATTCAACATTGGGACTCATTGTGAGAGACCTAGGTTGGTCCAAGTTAACTTCTAAGCAGGCGGGACCCAAATTCAACATTGGGACTCATTGTGAGAGACCTAGGTTGGTCCAAGTTAACTTCTAAGCAGGCGGGACCCAAACTCAACATTGGGACTCATTGTGAGAGATCTAGGTTGGTCCAAGTTAACTTCTAAGCAGGCGGGACCCAAATTCAACATTGTGACTCATTGTGAGAGACCTAGGTTGGTCCAAGTTAACTTCTAAGCAGGCGGGACCCAAATTCAACATTGTGACTCATTGTGAGAGACCTAGGTTGGTCCAAGTTAACTTCTAAGCAGGCGGGACCCAAATTCAACATTATGACTCATTGTGAGAGAGCTAGGTTGGTCCAAGTTAACTTCTAAGCAGGCGGGATCCAAATTCAACATTATGACTCATTGTGAGAGACCTAGGTTGGTCCAAGTTAACTTCTAAGCAGGCGGGACCCAAATTCAACATTGGGACTCATTGTGAGAGACCTAGGTTGGTCCAAGTTAACTTCTAAGCAGGCGGGACCCAAACTCAACATTGGGACTCATTGTGAGAGACCTAGGTTGGTCCAAGTTAACTTCTAAGCAGGCGGGACCCAAATTCAACATTGTGACTCATTGTGAGAGACCTAGGTTGGTCCAAGTTAACTTCTAAGCAGGCGGGACCCAAATTCAACATTGTGACTCATTGTGAGAGACCTAGGTTGGTCCAAGTTAACTTCTAAGCAGGCGGAACCCAAATTCAACATTGTGACTCATTGTGAGAGACCTAGGTTGGTCCAAGTTAACTTCTAAGCAGGCAGGACCCAAATTCAACATTGTGACTCATTGTGAGAGACCTAAGTTGGTCCAAGTTAACTTCTAAGCAGGCGGGACCCAAATTCAACATTATGACTCATTGTGAGAGACCTAGGTTGGTCCAAGTTAACTTCTAAGCAGGCGGGACCCAAATTCAACATTATGAGTCTTTGTGAGAGACCTAGGTTGGTCCAAGTTAACTTCTAAGCAGGGGGGACCCAAATTCAACATTGTGACTCATTGTGAGAGACCTAACTCCGCTCAGCAGTGGGTTTTTTTATTTTATTTTAATTCAACTCACTCCACACAATGACGAATCGGTACTTTTCCGGTTCTTCCATGTGGTTGCAAACCGAAACCAAGATTCCCGAACATGACATACTAAACTCCGTCATAGCGATGAACAAGAACATCTTATTCAAATCTCCATACAGCTTCAAGCCTTCGAAGCTTGGATTTTCCTGAATTGAGTAACAAACTGTCGTGAAAATAGCAACCACTGAAATTGATAATTAAAGAGAAGTTAGTTTTTCTGTTCTGCAAACTTTTGAGCAAACTTGCGTATGCAGTACAAAGAGTTGCTGTTAACTTTTTTTATGCAGCCTATATACGTCCCACTGTACACGTAAGCGGTGGCAGCCCAGTGGGTAGAACAAGGGACACGTGTGGGCATGTACCTACCAACTTTGTTTATTTTCAAAGTTACGTACATCTGCGGATTCGTAGTAGCCATACCACACGCTAAGTGTGAAGGAAAACATCGTGAGGAAACCTGAGTGTCAGAGGTGTTCACATACCTCAGCGCTTAAAATTGCCAATCCGCATTGGGCACGCTTGGTAATTAAGCCCAAACTCTCTACCTAAGAGAAACCCTGTGCCCTGCAGTGGGACATATATAGGGAACATAAAAAATCTTACATTTCTGACTTACCGATAAAGCAGTTTGCAAGAATGTAAAACGGTGTCAATAATTTCAGATTCGTGATGAGACACACCACGATACAAGGTATTACCATTATTGCGAGATACACTCGCAAATCCGGATATCCTGTAATTTTACATTCGTTAAGCTCATCAAAATGAAATTATTTGCTAACTATATTTGATTTATTTGCTGACCATGTGTCGCTGGTCATTTATTTATTCTGCTGACTAAAATCCTTATTAAACTCACCAAAATGGATCTATTTGCTGACTATATTTATTTACTGACCTCGTGTTGCTGGTCACTCAGTTATTCTTGATTATTCAATTAGTTCCTGTACAAATATCGGAAATATTATGATCATAGACTTGTATGTAATTGCTGTAATGATATAGGATCTTCGAAATTTGAAGACCAACTAATATTTTATAGATAAATTGGTAGGTATTTAATTTTTTTTGTTAAGACTGAGCCAAGTACAGAAGGAAGTGGCAAGCCCTGGGCTCTCTGAGGCCTATGGCCAGCAGTGGACGAGTACGGACTCATTGATTGAAATTTGTTTTCCTAGCTGTAAGACTCCGATCTCACCTGTAGGTATCATTCCACTGGAAAATGGCACTGCTTGCTGTAATACAGGTGTCAAGCCTAGAACAACAACAGACGCCAATGTAATAAGTTGATTCATAAACTAGTTTTAACTAGAAGGCTACAATCTAGAAATTAAGAATAAGAATAATTTACTTTGCAGAAACTTAACAGTGTTGATGCAATCTAAATTAAATGATACCTACAGTTGACATCGGAACAAATTTCAATCAATCAGTCCGTACTCGTCCACTGCTAGCCATAGGCCTCAGGGAGCCCAGGGCTTGCCACTTCCTTCTGTACTTGGCTGTCTTAACAAAAAAAAAACCTACCAATTTATCTATAAAATATTAGTTGGTCTTCAACTTTCGAAGATCCCCGTTTTCATAATGTACACATCCTATGCCATTACAGCAATTACAGGTCCATGATCATAATCTTTCCAATATTTGTACAGCAACTAATTGAACAATCAAGAATAACTGAGTGACCAGCAACACGAGGTCAGTAAATAAATATAGTCAGCAAATAGATCCATTTTGGTGAGTTTAATAAGTATTTTAGTCAGCAGAATAAATAAATGACCAGCGACACATGGTCAGCAAATAAATCAAATATATGGTCAGCAAATTATTACATTTTGGTCAGTTTCATTATTATTTTGGTCAGCAGATTAAATAAACGACCAGCAACACATGGTCAGCAAATAAATTAAGTAGAGTCAGCAAATAGATTCATTCTGGAGAGCTTTATGAGGTTTATGGTCAGTAGAATAAATAAATGAGCAGCACGCATTGTCGGCAAATAAAACAAACATGGCCCTTGACTTAATTAATCTAGTTTGAAAACAACAGTTTAGAAGCTGATAAAATTGGATTATCTGTTGATCAATTTAAAATTTTCTGCGACTCAATTTAAGTATTTGCAGAAAAGAAGAGACTTTTTGCTGAGCAAAATTGTATTTATGCTGACTGTTTAAATAATATTGCAAATGACACCCTTTTTTAAGTACTAATATTATCTTTAATTTAAATTTTGGCGCAAGAGTCCGACCAGATTGCGCTCTTATTCGAAGAGTTTAATCATAGTGAGTAGAGACGGAGCTCGCGTCGTCGGTTGCTCGTTACGTCGAGTTGAGTAAGTGATTCCGGAATTAGGTCAATAATGTGTCATCATCATCATCATCATCAGCCATTTGACGCCCACATTTGACAACCACAAAGGGTTTTGCCATAATCGCCACGCTTGGCAGGCGGGTTGGCGATCTCAGTATACGGTTGGAATCTCAGGCAGACGCTGCTGCCCGTCTCCTGGAGGAAATGGAGTGACGCTGTTCTTGATCCGGCGCCACACGGCCAATGTGTAGTGCTTACTAATATTATATTATTTTGTTGTACGTACCCCGTAATCCTCCAATGTTAGTGTTGGAGTCATTTTCGACTAACTGCTTGAGCGTCTTCGATATCACCAGCTGGTAACACACGCAGGATCCGAAGAGGTCTATGCAAATTATTACGTCAATCATGTATCTGCAAAGAAAATGCTTATTTGCACAGTTAAATGTACATTAAGAAATTACAAACAGTACATCCCACATATATTATAAATGTGAAAGTTTTTGAAGATGTTTATGTTTGTTGCTTAATCACGCAATGCTTGGCTGGACGGGATTACATGAAACTTGGCATACCGATAGACAAAAATCTGAATTGAGGCACAGGATGCTTGAAATCCCGGTAACGCGTTCCCGTGGGATAATACTTTATTGTTGCCGTAACCTTTTTTCAAGCCAAACTCTAAGATATGTATCTATTGCGTTGCTATGGTTACAAAAATCGTATGAATGGATTCTGTAGCGGTAAGAAAGGAACAGCTAGTAATATTATAACTCAATAATGGTCGGAATACCTCTCGCCCAAGAAACTGTTGAGAGTTTAAAGAAATTAATTTGCCACTAAGTACAACAGTACAATAAAAATTATTTTATTGACTTGTGCACTAAGTCACATTTTCAAAAATATGTATCTAAGTGGGCCACGCTGCATAAGGCAACAAACTGTATGACAAATCGATATACATTGCGCAGCAGGTTGGTACAATAATAATTAGTCTTATTTTGTTAATCTAAGAGTTAAGCGGCTATGCAATGTACATCAAATTGTCATAGTAAGCCATGAATTGTAGTTCTATGAAATGGGGAACTAGATCTATTCTTTCTTGGAGTTTTTATCTTCTTTTACTTTGGGAAAAAATTCAAATTGCGAAAATAAAGCACTGTTCTGCTATTTTACTCGTATGTCGTACATAATGAAAATAGAGCTGTTTTTAAATACCTATTTAGAGGCCAAGAATTCCACCCATGCCGGGACTTGAACCCGCGACCTCTGGCTAGCGGTACCAGCGCTCTCCCAACTGAGCTGATGGGCAAGTGCAGGCATCGGAGAAATTTCGAACCTCCTTACTCTATAGGACTCTTGTATATTGTATATATTTTATCCAAACGATAAAATATCCTTAAAAAAAGCTGATATTTTTAACGTAACTCGAATTCGAAAAACCTGCGTTTTGATAATAACAACTTCCACATAACACATTCAGTTGTCCTGGTCCCAAACTAGGATACCCTGTTATAGGGTAAACAGGCAAGAACATCTTAAACATGGAAACACACCCAGACTGACGCCTTTTATACAATTCAAGTACGGCGGCCTCTAGTGGCAATCGAACACACAATCTCTGGATTTATAGTCAAGCGGCACGTTAACTGCTAGACCAACGAGACAGGCAGAGTTATAAACTCTATGAAATCCCTTTACCTGTACACTCTATGAAATCTGGCCAGTTTCTTGTTGGGGCACATGGCTAAAGCAGCCTCGCCAATATCGGAGTAACTCAGGTTGTAAGTTTGTAGTCTCTTGCAAATAATGTGAGACGATCTGATCAGGATCTGCAAACAGAATCAGCACTATCTTTACAATCCGATGATACGTCACAACGTAATGAGCAATGACGTCAATGATTGTTGGTTCAAGCTTCTCGCTTAAAAAATTAATAATAATTTTTTTTTTTTTTTTTTAAATAACCAGGTTCCGCCACAATTTATTATGTGGCGTCCTTTAGTCTTTGTAATAAAATGATAAAAAGTTATACAATAAAAATTCTTATGTCTAATGTCTAAAGTTTAAAATTAAAATTACCTATATAATAAAAATGTCTTGACGTTAAAATGTGTATACTAAAAATTCCTATTTCTAAAGTCTAGAAGAAATTAAATAATATAATAAAAGGAAGAAAGTCTTACTGTAAAAATGTCAACAATTGTATGCTAAAATGTCCTAATGTTAAAATAGTTAAAAGTAAACTCATAAAGTTATGGTTACATAGTAATACATCTACATTAAGTTATTCAATGGAAAAAACATAACATAAAATGTACTTGGGTAATATCTGCTGCCATAGCTAGTCTCACATGTAGCCTATGTTTATGGCGAGCAGGCCCGTGCCTCTGGCGAGGTACATGCTGAGACATAGAATTTTTGTGGTGTCATGCTTTGGATATTACAATGGAGGTATAAAAGTAAAACCTAATGTAAATAATTTTGGCAAGCTAAACAGGAAGATAAACAAAATTAAATTAAATTGTAATAAATCCACCTGTAAGAATTAGGTAAGTATTTAATCAATCAATTAGTCCGGACTCGTCTACTGCTGGACATAGGCCAAGCAAACCACTTCCTTCTATCCTCGGCCATCGTCATCCAATCAGAATTATGTAATAATGGGCCCGATTTAAAAAAGAACACACAATTTAAAAGGATGCTTATGCGCTTTGTAATGTTTGTAAGCCCGTCAGCCATTTGTAAGCCCATTTTATGTTTCAGACTTACAAATGACTATAATGGGTTGTGTAGATTATGTAATCACTTTGTCACCGGCAATGTGCCCAAACTAGCCTCACGATTGGACGGTTGGGTGAAAGTGTCTGACAATTGTCTGTTTATTACAAATTATAGCTTCATGAAACAGGGCCCAGTAATAACAGAAAATGCTCAAAACTACTTACAACCATGCAATAGGTCATGTAGATGCCACAAAGGAACTGCAGTATGCAGGAGGTAACCAGGCCACACTTCTGGTAGGCCTCGTGGCCACCGAGGAGGCCAATCCCTAAGGCCCCTTTTACCAACTGGGCGATAGTGCCTATTTTCCTGGAAACAGACAACAATTGAGAACAATTTACCGTCAAATTCAATTAATAGTATCTAATTATCAACAATGGTTTTTAATTCCTATATTCAAGGTCAAGATCCACCTCCATTCCACTCCGATCAACTAAACCGATCAACTAAAACGGATCAACTATTTTTTATTGCCAACGAATCAACAATTTAGTTGATTCGATAGGAACATTTACTTGTTTATTCTTATCTAAACAACTTAATCGAGTGATATAAAACCTTTTCAATGAGTATAATTTTTAAGAACTGTCTACTTGTGAATGATAGATAAAATGTTCTTTTGATGTAAGCATTGAGGTTGTCACAGAAAATATTATAAATCTAATATAAAAATGTTTGTTATCGCACTCCTCCGAAAAGGCTTTACCGTATTTTATGAAATTGTTTGTGTAATCTGGTAGGTCTGAGAACAGGTCTACTAAACTAACAATGTCTTGGAATCATTCCACTCCAGTCTTAATAATAATAATAATCCCAACCTCTCCCAAAAATATCAGAGCAGTATCTAGCACTTAAAAGGAAAACTATCACGGCTAAGTAGGCTGTACATGTTTATGAGTTATAGGCGACCAACTTACAACTTCGTACAAAAATTCTTTGTACGTAACTGGTTTCATAGCAAGAAAAACAATTCTTGTCACGTAACTGGTTACGTAGCGTTGGTTTCGTAGGCGGCTGAAGGGGAATAAACAACCAGTCTGATGATAGCACGTGATTTTTCCAATGTGAAACCGGTTATTATTACGGACTAACAATATAGGGGCTTGTTCCGTGTGGCGCCGGATTAAGAATAGCGTCACTCCAATTCCTTCCGTGGATGTCGTAGAAGGCGACTAAGGAAATAAATTTTCAGGAGACGGGCAGCAGCGTCTTCCTGAGATTCCAACCGCATACTGCGATCGCCAACCCGCCTGTCAAGCGTGGCGATTATGGCAAAACTCCTCATGGCTTTTATAACCATGAGGGAGGCCTATGTCCTGCAATGGGCGTCAAATGGCTGATGATGATGAATATAGGGGCTGAACGCCCACATCGGCACGCAGCGCAGGGTGGTATTTTGGACACGGCTATGCAGCATAGCTACGCAAGCTCTGTACACGCACCCAGTATGTTTTTCAGGTGGCAAATGCTGTGCCAGGACGTAGGCGTCTTCATCTTCCTGAGTCAGAGACTTCAGTCCAAATCTTTCCTCACTGCTGATCTGCAGCCTTGACTCAGAGAAGGCTGGTGTGTACTTAGCTGCATTCGATTTATTTTCACTACGAAATAAACAACTATTAAGTCTCAACATCAGTAACATGGCACAATAACGCAATCGACCAGTAAGTTTTTCAAAAATTTTGATATTTCGACACAAAATTTTTTTAAGGTTCATTCCGATACATAGGAAATACAAATACATAACCTCATTGTGCAATAATTATTTTCACTTTTGTGTTAAATGACAAAAGAAAGGAACATAATATTATGTAGTGTTTATGTTAATTAATTTTATTAACTAGCTTTCCTATCAAAAAAATTATTGTGTTTGTTTGTGTAAATAAACCCCATCCTTTTAGATACAGGTAGATGAGTTTTTTCGATTTGCACGCATAATGCCAGATACGCAAAATGACAAATACGCCGAATGACAAAAAAATAAAATTCATCGCAAAATGCCAGAAACGCAAAACGTCGGAAACGCATAATGCCAGACACGCAAAATGACATATACGCATATATGCAGAATGACAGAAAAATAAAATCCATCGCAAAATATCAAAAACTCACACCCTGTATTTTTTTCATGATAGGTACCATGATTGTCTCCCACTACTAGGTAGAGGCCTCTCTCTTAGACTTCCATTTCTCCTTATCTTCGGCCACCGCTTGCCACCCAGATAAATATTTGGTCACCATATCACGGTATAAACGGTATTTATTCGGAGATTTGTATGTTCTTATTATGAGAGGAAGAGAGAATGTTAAAAAGAGAGAAAAAGAAAGAGAGAGACAGAGAAAGAGAGCGTAAAAAGAGAGAGATAGAGAAAGAGTAACTTTTATACTTTAGAGAGTGTGAGAGATGTAAGAGAGAGAGAAAGAGTATGTAAAATATAGAGAAGTTAGAGAAAGAGAGTGTGAAAGAGAGAAAGAGAGACAAGAGTATTAAAGAGAGAGAAAGAGAGTGTTAAAGAGAGAGAAGAGAGAGAGTGTAAAAGAGAGAGAAGAGAAAGAGAATGTGAACGAAAGAGAAGAGAGAGACAGAGGGGAAGAGACACATTTACCGATAGATATGAGGTACTTGCTTTAGTGTTTTAGAGGAATCGTGTTTTTATAAATACCATCGTTAATCTATTTCGAAAGGCTACCCATTGATCTTCAAGAAAATGCCTTTCCTTTAGCTCGATGAATGGATGTAGATTATAGATACATTATTTGTGCATATCTATACGTAACGTACCCGGTACGTTTTTCAGGCGGCAAACGCTGCGCCAGGTCGTCACCCTCGTCACTTCCATCTTTCGGAGTCAAGGTTTTCAATGAAAACTTCTCATCACTATTGATCCGCAGTGTCGAGTCATTTGGAGATATTGTGTACACTGTTGCTGACGGTTCGTTTTCACTATGAAATAAGCAATTTTTACAGGGTGTTTGCACGAGTGTAACATACAAAAATCATACAAAGGCTTGTTGGTGCCACACACGCACAGTTCCGCTCTTATTATCTACGGCGAGCTAGGGATTAGGTAATTTTTAGAGTTCCACACCCGCGGGATGCCAAACGGGACCCTATTACTAAGATTTCACTGTCCGTCTGTCTGTCCTTCTGTCTGTCTGTCACCAGGCTGTATCACATGAACCGTGATAGCTAGGCAGTTGAAATTTTCACAGATGATATATTTCTGTTGCCGCTATAACAAAAAATACTAAATACAGGATAAAATAAATATTTAAGGGGGGCTCCCATACAACAAACGTATTTTTTTGCCGTTTTTTACTCGATATTAATAACCACAACATGTAGATGCTTGAAATATTCACAGAATATTTAATTCTATATTTTGTTTAAGAATAAATTATTAAATTAAAATAAAATAAATATTTAAGGGGAGATCCGATACAACAAACGTGATTTTTTATCGTTTTTCCCCGATCTTTGTGTCTAATGTTGAATAAATAATGGTAAAGAACCCTTCGTGCGCGAGGCCCACACACACTTGGCCGGTTCTTTGCCTATTTCTTGCGTGCGAGATATTAGAGCATAAAGCATAAAAAATCTAGTAAAACATTAAAACCTCTAAAAACTGTAACCCTCGAAAGATAAAATCTGCGGAAATTTGTATTAATTTATATAATATAAATTAAATTAAAAGAAAAATTTACCGTTTCTTTTACATTTACATTAAAATTTACCCTACACTGTATAAACTGAAACATGAAATATGAAACTTACATTTGCCTCTGAAAAACGGGAATACCCAGGGCTAACAAAAAATTATAAATATTGTCAGTCAAAAATGTACGGCACATAATTTTAAAGCCAAATTTTTCTGTTGGGTCCACTGTCTCTAATCCGTGGTCCACAAATTTTCACAACAGATTGGAAAAGAACACAAAGTCAACTGTCATAGAGCAGAGTAGGGAGATGAGCTGTCTTAACTTGTCTAAACTCGTCTCCTAGTAGGTTTAATGCTCAGATTAAGGGAAAAAGTATGGTTCCCACAAAGTCAAAAAAAGTACCTACATCTGTGTGGTCCTATGGTTAAAAGTAAGGCATAATACGTCCACGCATAACTATGACAAATTTGCTTTTACTATGGGGAAAACGCAAAACGCGAAAAAATTTAAAATTTAAAAATTTGCCCTCATTGAGAGCTTTTCAAAGCGTCATTAAAAAATACATTAGGTACCGCAAGTTACCGATAGATGGTGCTGACGTCACATGATATGTCAAAATTGACATGACATCACTGTACCTTCTCTGTGGTTTCTGTCACGTTGCTCGCTTGTTTCGTTGACGAGAGCAGAGATGTTTAGATTATCACAGATTAATAACCATGTAGTTTAAAACGTATAATGACATTTGTTCTCCTTGCGGCGCCATCTAGTTTTTTTTAATGAAACTCAACTGACAGCTGTCATTGAAAAGCCCTCTATTACCCACGGTCCACCACCTGGGTGTTCCTTGGGAAATATTTTTTTCCACCGTATTTTTTTTGTCAACATCGAAACTGTCCGAGGTGGACTGTCACCAATAAAAAATAGAATCTTTTAATGTTTTACCAGAGAGGTGAACTGTTGTTAAAAAAAATCCCACGGTTCACCCAGGTGGTTAAAACCGAGGTGGACCATGGGTAAGGGGCGCAATTGGTGAAGACATAAACTGATGTTTTTTTCGCGACTTTCCTGAAGTGAAAGTTGTTTATATTGATGTGAAAAACTCTGTACTGTCGGATGTATATATGGGATTTTTACGAGCTGTACATTATTTTAAGAAAAAATCGATCACTATCGCTTATGACGGCTCCGCTGTAGAGCATACCTATCAATATTTTCATCAACAACATTTAATTGAAAAAAAAAAACATTTAACTTAATATAAAAGTGTATTCGTAAATTATAATGTCAATAACAAAAACATAACGAGACATTTGTAATAATAAATAAATTAAAAAAATATGTTTATTAAATACCTATTGCATGATATAACAAACAGATTTTGTGGTATTGAAAACATATATTAACTTTAAATAAATATCACTACCTATATAAATTACCTGTGCGTAGCTAAACATATTTTAATTTTATTTTTTATATTTATATTTATATTTAAAATACCCCTTTAGTTAGATGACCGAAATCAGTCAAATTCAAACAAAAGTTAATAATAAGGTCTTTGTATTGCATATACTCATCGAAAGTAGACACATAAGGTCTCTCCACGTTACAACGCGTTGTAGGTACGTTACAACGGGGGCGCAACGATACAAACTAAAATAATCCGTAAACACTTATGAATTTAGAGATTACAAATAATTGCTAAGAAAACGTCCTGTGACGGCCCTCTTTAGGGTTCCGTAGTCAACAATGAACTTCCGACAGCGGTTCGAAGAGATTATATTATCAGTTTCTTGTTTGTATTGCCCTCGAAAAGTGCGTCGAAAAGCAAGATAGAAAGTGATTGTTTCTTTTCATACACCAAATTATTTGAGTTTCGTACTCAACGAGGAACCTATATTAATTTCGCCATGTCCATCAGTCTGTCTTTCGTCCGTCTATCAGCTCAGAGACGATTAGTACCAGAAAGCTTACATTTGTTATATATGTAACAAATTTGGTTGGCTCCGCACGTATTGACTTGTCTCTCCTGTGGACTAGGCCGACTAAGCTGTCAGGATGGTATAGGTGCTGGGCAGGCCTTCCCCATCTAAAAGCAATGTCCCAGGCACTGCAGCGTCCGAGTGGTCTCTTCACCCATCTAGTGTGAGTAAAGGTGCCACTGGAAGCTGTATAAATCATCTCATTACGTAGATTCAAAAGCCAAAGTTTGTAGTCTAACCTTCAAAGAAGTCAAGGTTTATTTTAGTTGCTCTCTTCCACTCTAATCCACTGCGCAAATCCATTACAGGATTTGTTTCCACTTTTTGTTCCACTATAATCCATCACCCATTTGTATCATTGCGCCCGCACGACGCCGGCCCATTGTGTGAACAGACCTTACATAGATCTTATTGAAAACTCTAGCAGCAGAACAAACTCTTCAAAGTGACCATAATTTCATGGTTTTTTTAATGTTTCCACCATCTGCCAGAAGTTCACAGCAGTCCCTGCGGTCAGTAGAACCACTCCAAAGCTGATCAGGAAAACGGACTTCCAAAGTCGCCACCTGTACGGACCAAATCCGGGGCGCGTCCAAATTACCAGTATCTCAATGACATTCGGCCATATGAACGCCATATTGGAGAGGCACAGGGCTCCAGTCTGCAAATCAAAATAAATACAATGTACAAATGGACCGTGTTATGCAGAAAAACTCCAACCCACAATAAGTCACTTTCGAGAGAAACTATTTTTTATGTATAACATTGTTTTGTTCGATGTTTTTGCCCAGAAGTTTTAAATTCGTATCACTGTAACATTAAACACGCCTGACCATAAATCTTTTATTTCCGTGGATATAGAAGGCGACTAAGGAAATAAATTACCAGAAGACGGGCAGCAGCGTCTTCCTGAGATTCCCAGTGCATACTGCGATCGCCAACCCGCCTGCCAAGCGTGACGATTATGGAAAAACCCTTCATGGTAAGAAACCATGAGGGAGGCCTATGTCCTGCACTGGGCGTCAAATGGCTAATGATGATGATGATGAACATAAGCAGGGAAAAAAACAATGTTGTATAAAAGATGACGTTTTTTCTCGAAAGCATTGAAACTGTCGAAACGGTGTATAAAGTGATTTTTTAGTATGAAAAATAAGACTAAGCATAGTCTAGTTCACTAACACCGAAATTAAAAAACATATTTATTGCCTGTAGTCATTTTACTAACGCACCTAAATATATCGATTTGTACATATAATAGTAGAAATGTTTACAGAAAAAACCGGCCAAGTACGAGTCGGACTCGCGCACTGTGGGTTCCGTACACGCGCTTGGCCGTTTTTTGTTACTAGTCGTTAGAATGTATAATAAGTCCCACAATCACGCCAAGTTTGACGCCTGTATGGATTACCGTTTTTACGATAAAGCTTAAACCAAAAAAAACCGGAAAAGTGCGAGTCGGACTCGCCCAGCGAGGGTTTCGTACAAATTTGTAGGTACTTACATATTATAAAAAGTAGTTCAGGAATAGAGTCTCCCAGTTTTATTCCGAGCTTTTCCTGAACTTCAAAGACATTTTTTTATGATTTAACTATAAATGTAAAGTTTTCAGATTTATCCCTGTACTTGTAGTATAAGACGATATTACTTCCCAAATTTCATAGTTCTATGTCAACGGAAAGTACTCTGTAAATTTCGATTCCATTGAGTGTCGAAATATACGGCATAAACTGCCGTATCTTTTTTTTACGTTAGCTTGGAAGTTTGATTTTTTTGCAGCTTTCAGGGATTGTAGACTTGAGTATACGGTTTTAATTTTAACTCGATACCTTTACGCGTTCCCTTGACAGACAGACGGACGGAACAACAAAGTGATCCTGTACGGGTTCCGTTTTCCTTTTGAGGTATGGAACCCTAAGAACACGTATGTCGTATAGAGACTCCCCTTACTTTTATTATTTTTAAAATTTTATTATTTGTTTGGTAATCCGCCTTAATAACACATATTCTGTGAAAATTCCAACTGGCTACCTACACACATCAAAAAAAGTTTGTGATCAATAGCATATTAAGCTCCTATAATTCTTTAAATGTAACTTTATCAAGAAAAAATCTATGTTGTATGCTTTCTTTAAATAGGAATACCCTGTTTGAAATTAAAATATAAAACTATATTTTATTATTTATTTTAAAAAAATTGAGCCATTAATCATAATGTAATTGTGATAGAAATTTCATAGAAAAAAAATACTGTTTAATTAAACTTAAACAACAATTTATTATTAAAAGGTTAAATTCAATATAAAATAACTCCTCCCCTGGCTCGAACACATGCGGAGATCCTCCTGGGCATGCTGAGGATCAAGTTATCCAGCATTTCCTGGGGTAACCTATCCCATTCTTCAATAGCGGCTTCCCTGAGCTCTGGAACTGTCTGGGGACGTGGCTCACGGTTCCATACAGCTCGTTTAAGAGCATCCCACGCGTGCTCTATTGGGTTTAAGTCGGGCGAGCCGGCAGGCCAATCTAAACGTGTGATGTCGTATTCTTGAAGAGCAGCATTGACTCGTTGAGCTCGATGTGCGGTCGCATTATCATCGACCAGTACAAATTGGTGCCCATGGTTTACTCGGAATGGTCTGACGATATCATCAATAACAACTGCTTTGTACATGTCTGCTGTCATGTAGCCCCGATACGGGATCAAAGGCGTTCTAGCTCCAATCATAATGCCACCCCAAAAGGACACCGATTTTCCGCCTTGCTGAACTGTTCCAGTGGCAGTTCTTTGTCTTTCACGGTCGCCTGGTCTTCTCCAGACACGGACACGTCGGTTATCTGGATGAGTGCTGACTTGGGATTTGTCGACGAAGAGACAGTTTTGCCAAATGTTTTCTTCCTCACCTTCTTCATTTTGCCGAAGTCTAGCCCACTGCAATCTTCGTTGTTGACGTTGCCGGGAATTGAGGGAGCTCGCCAAGACCTCCGTGCTCGTAATCCAGCGTGGTGCAAGCAATTGCGAACGGTCTGCGTGCTAACTTCAAGCCCAGAGGCGGCCCTGACTTCTGCTTTTATTTTAGTGGCGTTGATTGTTGGACCACGGGCTGCCAGCAATCTAATATAGCGCTTTTGGGCAGCTGTCAAAACAGTTGGGCGACCGCTGCGGGGTCGGTCAGCTAAATTCCCCATTCCGTGGTACCTCTGCAACGTAGCCACGACACAGGATTGGGATATAGCAAGTCTGCGTGCTTCACTTTGAAGGAAGAAGGATACACCACGGAGTACTATCTCGTGCTGTATCCTTCTTCCTTCAAAGTTACTATTCTTGCTCGTAAAACCTCTGATAATCCTCTTGGCATTTTTTCAATCACAACTTTCCGCAAAAAATATCTTGAATCGGTTATAATTGACTAAATCAGATTTCTGAATGAGCGTAAGCTAACGGTGTCATTGATTTGTGTTCTAATTCTTTATTTTTAAATAAAGAATCTAAAAAGAAGAAAAAATCATAATATAATCTACAGTAACAAAAAAGATTTCAGTTTTTCAAAGTGATCGCAAACTTTTTTTGATGTGTGTACATATAATATTACGGTTCCAAAGATACCTTTAAATGTCGGACCTGTAAAGGCCTTTAAATTTTCGAATATATTCCACCTATTCACAAGTTGTACATAACCTATAAAATCCTGAGCCTTCAATTATAAACGAGATCCCTATCACATACTTGACTCCCTAAAATATCGTTTGGTACCTATTTTTTGGGCTTGATATACACCATAAAATATATTTTATCGGTACGAAGGTAGAACCACACTTGGTCGGTAGTAGTAAAAACTCGCTAAAAGTGAAGAATATTAACTTACAAACCCCATGATAGCGGAAACAGTTGGAAACATGACCGAAACTAAGCTAATGCATAACACTATCCCAGCCCGGTAAATCTTCTCAATCCTGAGCATTTTGTCTGGATTATCATAGTGTTGCGAGTGGCGTTTCTTCAAATAGTGCCAGCACAAGTGGAACGGGGTGTAGAAATTCAGACTGTGCGTTATGTATATCATAATCGCTATCAAAGCCTTCAGGATCTTAGGGTATCTGTAATGAAGATCAATGTCAGATAAGAGAGAGCGGAAACCTCGTGAGAAAGCCTGAGTGTCTGAGATGTCTACATACCTCAGCGCATGAAATTGCCAATCCGCGGTGGGCACGCGTGGTGATTAAGCCTATACTCTAGCCCTAGATGTACACTTAGTAAAATTATCAGAATAATATATTTAATCATTTTATGTCAAGCACTTAAATAACATTATTAGTAACTTATTATTAAGATCTAGCTGTAGGTACTTAACCACTTTTGTCATGCATGCTGAGTTTATCTATAATGTTATACATCTAGTTCAACATAACCTCATATATGCTGTTAGCGCGTAAGGATGTATATACCTACTGTTGATAAACCTAATTACATAAATAAATAAATAAATACTTTCTGAAAGTCTACATAAAACAAAGAGCGAACGGCGCGGCAGCCGAGAAGCGAACGGCGCGGCGGCCGAGAAGCGAACGGCGCGGCGACCGAGAAGCGAACGGCGGTCAGTAGTGGGATCAACAGCCGGATAGTCGGACGTTGTGGTCAAGTCGGCAGAGGGCCCGTGTATGCGAATGGCGGGAGACTTCAAAAGATGGCGTGATGGGGAAAAGGCTTATAGCCAGCAGTAGGCAGAGGTGAGCTGATGATAATGGTTAAAAGGTAGAAGGGCCGGATGGGACGTCCCAGGCGGACGTTCTCCGATCAAATAGGGTATCTTTTAGCGAAGGGCAAGATAAAAAGTAAATCGAAACCTCTTCTAAAATTACATGTCATTATAATTTGTACACTACTTGCTACGTCTATCAGTATGAAAATGTAATTAAAATTAGCTTTAAAAATTTTCAATTTCAAGTTGTTGAAGAAGAAGAAGAAGAAAGACATTTATTATACCAACAAGACACATCACAGAAACAAAATAAGCAGATAAGTAACATAATATGCACAACAACAGAAATAAAACTAAATACACAACAGAAAAAAAAAACAAATAAATAAACTGCAGCTACTGCTTAATAGGAACCGCTATCACTATTTTAAATCGCAAAAGATCTGTGGCCTAATTACGCCCACCAAATCCTGAGCGATTCCAATCGTCTAACTGTCAAATTTCATACTAATTTGACAGTTAAACGATTGGAATCGCTCAGGATTTGGTGAGCGTAATATAGGGGCAGATCTAGCATCAGGTAGAAGGAATAACTTACAGTGTCAAAGGAAAATTCAACGTTATGGGCGAAGTACTCTTTTCTCTGTAGGCATTCATGCCAAAAATTGAAATGACGAACAGAAATAACACCACCATCATCATGCCTGAAAAAGCGAGTGAATGAGACCTTTTTGTGTCTCCATCTGGGCAGCGTTTCATAAAACTATAATTCACTATCTATTATGACTATTCATAGTACATTCCTACTCATGAATCTGACAGGTGATCGGCTATGCAATGTGCATCGAATTGTCATAGTAAACCATGTTGCATTTCTATGAAATTTTAATGCGAAGAAAATGCCAGCATTCAGTCAAAAGGTAAAAAAAAAATCTTAACAGCTCTACCTAACCCAAACATAGTTACGAACACCGAGTCGAGCGTGAACTCTACCACCGTTGTTTTATGTACTACTAATATATTTACTAGTATAGTATAGTAGTATATTATATTAGGGGTTAAAGTATGAAATTGCCGTTTTATGGCAATAGGTTCTTTGAATTGACATAGAATCTTCATGGTTTGAGGTTTTCGAATGAAACTTTTTTCAAATGGTTTCTATGATGTTCTATTTTTAAAAAATGTGAAACATTTGAATATCGACTTTCAATTGTTTTTGTTATTCAATTTAGACAAGAAAGATGGATACTGCGAAAATTCGAGTGATTTTTGAATACGAGTTCCGACGCGGAACTAACGCGGCAGAAACAGCCTGCAATATCAATGCTGCTTTTGGAGAGGGGTCTACTAATGAACGCACCGTGCGATTTTGGTTTAAACGCTTTCGTGATGGAAATTTCGACTTAAAGAACGAGCCACGAGGAAGACCGCCCACACAGGTGAATAACGATGAATTAAGAGAGATAGTGGAAGCCGACCCTAGTCAAACTACCCAGGAATTAGCGGCATGGTTTAACGTTACCTTACCCACAATATTGACTCACTTGCGTCAAATCAATAAAATAAAAAATACGAAAAATGGGTGCCTCATAATCACTCGAATTTTCGCAGTATCCATCTTTCTTGTCTAAATTGAATAACAAAAACAATTGAAAGTCGATATTCAAATGTTTCACATTTTTTAAAAAAAGAACATCATAGAAACCATTTGAAAAAAGTTTCATTCGAAAACCTCAAACCATGAAGATTCTATGTCAATTCAAAGAACCTATTGCAATAAAACGGCAATTTCATACTTTAACCCCTATTACTACTGACTACTGCGTTGACCCGCCCACTGTCTTGCACTTAAAGGTACTGCCCACCCGTATTATATTTTTACCTACACAGTTGGTATCCTTGTTACCTAGATCATAGTTATTTAGTGAAAGATATTTATGGGTTCAGGTTAAATATTGTTGTTGAAGCAATTTTTATATAAACTGTAGCCTGTTTCCTTTTTTTTTCCAATAAATAAATAAAAATAAAATAGGGCACTGCCATCCCTCTTAGTCGCAGTTTATAAAATGTTTGAAATGTGATAGAGGCGTTACTAGAAAAATTATTTGCCTATGGATATTTTAGATTTATTTTTGACATCAAATAGAGTTTGAGATTTGTACCATTACTAATTACCCGACCGCAGCGAAGTCCAAAAGGAGGGTAATGTGTCCGGCATACCCGATTGCTGAGCAAATTCACTATTTTTCTACTACCTAAAATTCAACATTGTAACTCATGGTGAGGTACCAAGGTTGGTCCCGCCTACTTATGGGGGTTAACTAGAGCCACCAATGAAAAAGAATATTATCTTCTTTTACAGGTTATTTTTGCGAAAAGTGTCAGATCAATCGCTCAGTCGTGTTAATGGGGATTTTCGGGACCCATGGCCATGAACCTAGATAGACTAGATAGCGTTCATGCCAAAAACGGCCATTTTTGGCGTTAATGCTATCAAGTCCTACATTTTTGCCTCTGGTGCTCGGCCATGGGTGGCATTTACTCATAGACACTTTTTACAAATTCATTCTGTGAAAAAGATATGTTTGAAGAAGGTTATTGTACCTAATAATAAACGTAATTTTTGTCAGTCTTGTTAGAGTAAAACAATATTTAACTAATTGTAGTGCCCAACTTGCTTTCCAATAATGTACTCGGTCCTCGTACTGTACGGGTCAGCAAAGTTGGTTGCGTTTGGCGATGCCTCCTACTCTGCCGCAACACAGTTTTTTAACTAGCGCGGAGGGTAGTTGTTGCTGTTAGACCGTTGCCGCTTATTGTTAGACTTTGCAAAATACTCGTATGTACCTACTACCCTGGAATGTTCAGCAAGAGTCATACTTTGCTAAGTAAGTTAAAAAAGGTATCCTAGCGCATTAAGTCTTTATACATGTGTAACGGTATGACATAATTTTTATACCAAATAAACTATTTGTGTGTGTAAAAAAACTATCTTTATTTGTATTTATACAAGCATAGATAGATAAAAAATAAGTCACTAGGTAGTAGATCAGCCCTTACATTTCTGTTGCAAAATCACTGCTCACGTAACAGAGTATATTGCAAATGTAACTAATTTCCTATGTGTTTGTTTTAATCTACAGAAAACGCCATTGGTTGTACAATTACATATACATTATATCTATGTAAGATTTTTCTGTCTTGTAACTATATTGTACAATTGTTTGTTTTCTGTCAATAAATAAAAATTAAAAAATAAATCCTCGGTGGCGCTAGTGTCGCTCCCTGAGTCGGGATTTTTGTAAAGGATATTTTTATTTCAGTTCCTTAATTATAACGTTGACAACGTTGTCTTTGGCAGTACTTACCCCACCCAATGGCAAACCCGTACCGCTCCGGTTTCCTCATGTGGTTGCAAACCGGTATAACAATACCTGAGCAGGACATACTGAACACGACCATGCCAAGGAAAGTGAATATTTCAGTGAAACTACCGTACTGCTTGTTGCCCTTAAAGTCTGGATGGAGTTCCATTGAATAGTATACCGTTGTAAGGATGGCCACCACTGTAATCCACAAAAACGCTCGAATGAAGTGAAGTGAAGTGAGTGAATGAATGAAAAACGACGAATAGGTACCACCTACAGCTAGTATTTAATACGTAAAAAAAATATTCCTCCGAAACAATTCAATTAACTGATTCTAGAATTACGTCAATAAATATTCTTATTTATAAAAACACGATTCCTTAAAACACTGCTCAGAGGCAGTTCAAAATAATAGTCTGTGGTGAAGGGAAAAACGTAACCACTGATTATTTAAACTGCCTCTGACAAGTGTTTTAGAGGAATCGTGTTTTTAAAACTAAGACTAAATAATATTATTAACTTCAGGACTCAGTTACTTGAATTTTTATCACAACAATATTTTTTACGTATTAAATACTAGCTGTACCCGCGACTTCTGTCGCGTGGGGTTCAAATGTGAAGATAAAACCGATATATTCCAATACGTTTGATATCGGTAATATTTTATTTATTTTGGATTCGTGTATAGTTATGCGATGAAATATTATACGCGAATAAAAGAGAAAATCTAGTCAGACAGAGAGACAAATGGACGGACGGAAGAACGCTACCACATGGGGCATTGAAATACATAGTACCAAAGCTGATATTTTTTTTCACAATATCAAATACTTATTTCCCGTATTAATTTCGTACTTACTTACGATTAGAATCCGAAATGGAATTTTCGGATGCAAGTAAATGGGGATTCTGATACATCCTGAATAAAATTAAATTTTAGCGACTAGAAAATCTAGGGACTTACCAATAAAGGCATTCGCGACCAGCGAAAAGGGTGCCAAGTACCTCAGGTTTGTTATCAGACTTATGAGGATGCAGGGAATGATCATGATCACCAGGTACACTCTCAAATTAGGGTAGCCTGCGAGTGGGGGGAATGAAATTTAAAAAAATCAAATAAAATCTCACACACACACACACACACACACACACACACACACACACACACACACACACACACACACACACACACACACACACACACACACACACACACCGCACACGCACGCACGCACGCACGCACACACACACACAGTTTACTGTTAAATATGTAAACGTTTATGCAAATATATTTTTATTTTTACACACAAACACGCACAGACACACACAGATACCTACAGACACACACGTACACACACAGACTCATAGATACACAGACACACGGACACAAACACACAATCGGCGTGCTGTTTTGCCTTAAACTGCGTCGCAAGCCACCAATTCGTTCTCTCGCTTTTCGCCATGTGACCAGAACGTGAGAACACGATAATTTCTTTAATAGCACGGTTATACCCACCATCTATTCCTGCGATGCCAGAGTTAGGGTCATTCTCCACGAGCTGCTTGATTGTCTTGGCGATGACCAGTTGGTAGCAGACGCAACAACCGAATAGGTCTAAGCATACCGTGAAGTCAATCAAGTACCTGCAAAACATGTTTTATAAACCCTGGTAATTCGAACTCAAGACCTTCTCGGCGGTATTTTTTTATTTCGTTAATGATTGGTCATTGCAAAATCAATATAAAAAACTTATTTAAAATTGCTAACACGGCCCGTTACGGATTTCCACGTAATTACTTAAGTATACATTTTCTTGATCTTAGGGAACATAGTTGTCATGGTAATGGTTGATTACATTATTACAAGCAAAAAAAACTTAGGTACAAATAAATTACTTTAAGCAATTTTATTTACAAAACTATTCAGTCAGAGAAAAAAAGTTTTCACACCTGCTATTCAGAAAAGATCCCTTGATTCCCTCAAATGAGGGATCAAAGTTGTACTTTTCTTCCCTGATATTCTAGTGTTTTTTTATTGCCCTCAGCATGATCCGTGTGCAGATTTTCACAAAATATAATTCCAATTCGATTTTTATTTTGTTGCAATCGATCATAATTGTCTTCCACACTTCTTTCGATATCTTAATTGTGTTTGATTTAAATTTTCCTTATAGCAGGTGTGAAAAGCAGTATGTGTCACTCGGTAGCAAAATTATTTCCGTCTTGGGCGTAAACACTTGAATCCCTCGCTACGCTCGGGATTCTATTGTAGAATCTTTCGCTTCACTCAGGATTCAATATACCGCCCTCGCCGTAAATATATCATTTTGCTCCCTTGAGACACATGCATAAACAAACACACACATGCACACACACACAGTGGTGTGTGTGCATGTGTGTGTTTGTTTATGCATGTGTGTAGTGTGTATGTATGTAGGTGGGCACGTCCCGGGCGGACATACTGCAACCATATAGGGGATGTATTAGCAAAGGCCGGGATTAGAAGTACCCGAAACCGGCGTGCGTGCATGCAACGACTAATGAATGTTGATGAAGCGAAAGAGATCTGTCAGGATGGTGGCAAGTGGCAGACCCTGGTCTCCACCTACCCTTCCGGGATACAGGCGTGTGTTTATGTTACGTTGTGTTAAAATCATTTATGTGGCGCTCCGGAACCCTCAGTGCGCGAGTCTGACTCGCACTTGGTCGGTTCTTGTTACGCACCTATACGCTTTGTGGTATTTTGCCAGTTTTGGGTTTGGGCACATGGCAAGCGCTGCCTCGCCGATATCTGAGTAGCTCATGTCGTGTGTTTGAAGGCGCCTGTAAATTATGTGAGCGGATCGCACTAGAATCTGGAAACAAAATCGCCACTGTTTATTTACTTATTAAATAAAATAAATAATAAAATAAAAATTCTTTATTTCAGGCAGTACCCATTTATTGTTAGTAACAATGGCGACTTAAGAACTATGTTAGTAACAGTAATAAAAATTAAAATTAATATTTTTTTTATTATTATTAATTTATTAATTTTTATTATTATTATAAAATGCTTTTAGAAAGAAAAGAGAAAGAAAGATATATTTATTTGACGACACAATACTCAAAAACATAAAATCACAAAACAAAACACAACAGTCACCAGAAAACACAATATCAGCCGAAATGTGGGTAACGGCAAAATAGTACATTATGATACAAGTGTGGTATGTTGGTCATTACACTCGAGTCGGTTTTTAAGCCTGAGCCGAAGGCGAAGGCTTAATGGAGACGAGAAGTGTAATGACCAATGCTCACGTGTTTCATACGACGTTTTTCAACACACTTGCGAGGAAAAGTAAATAAAAAAACAACACTAACGAAATGCAATACTGTGAATAAACTTAACAAACAGAAACCCATTTAAAAGATGGCGGCCGTAATTTTATTTTTTCGCGCGCTCAGCGCTGCATGCGCGCGCAAGTCTGAGATAAAGCTAATCAGCCACATATTTATAAATTTTGAAATTGGGTATTTATAGGTAAAAATACACCGTCAAAATATAAATACCAACAAGCTAACAAGCAGTTTCATGAAATTCTTTAATTATTTATCACATTTTGAATTTAATTTTATATTTACGCAAATAACTACTTAGCTGTTTTCGAAACATTAATACTTCTTGCTAATATTTAAAAAGATATGTAATGAAAAGGCACTAGTGCGATAATGTAATGTAAAAGGCACGGCATGGGTAATATTCTGCATTATCAGTGTAAATACGCTGTAATAAGACCTACTTTACGAGCAGGTGTGTTGAAAAAAAGTTTATCAACTTATACAAGCATAACTGGATCAAAGGGTTCAGGGTTCCGTACACCGTACAACAAAAAAGGAACCCTTACAGGATCACTCGTGCGTAGGTATATTATGTCTGTCCGTCCGTCTGTCACAGCCAATTTTTTCCGAATCTACTGGACGAAACGGGTGAAATTAATCCTATGACCCAAACACAGACGTGCAAAGTAAATAAATTTTTGTTTTTCGGGGGACAAATTCGGAAACAAAAAAAAAATTTTGCAAACTTTCTGTGACATATGTATCAAATGAAAGGGCTCGTTATGAGAATCTCAAATATATTTTTGTTATTATTTGAGATATCGAACGTCAGGTTTGTTATTATAATATACTTACATAGATACAGTAGGTCATGTAGACGCCACAAAAGGCCTGTAAGATGCAGGCCGGTACTAGGCCTGCTTTCTGGAAGGCCTCATGACCTCCAAGGAGGCCGGCGCCCAGCGCCCCTTTCACCAAGTGCGCGATAGTACCTATGGTCCTGAAAATAAACGCGATATGCAGTAATGAGGGTATTCCAAACAAGTCCGGTGAAACTTAAAGCGGCCCCTCAAGGAGTAGTTCTCATACTAACATAGTTTGGCTTTTATTAGGATTCCGTACCCAAAGGTTAAGGGACCCTATGTCCGTGTGGCGCCGGATAAGAAATAGCGTCACTCCATTTCCTTCCGTGGATGTCGTAGAAGGCAACTAAGGAAATCAATTACCAGGAGACGGGCAGCAGCGTCTTCCTGAGATTCCAACCGCATACTGCGATCGCTAACCCACCTGCCAAGCGTGGCGATTATGGCAAAACCCCTCATAGTTATGAAAACCACGAAGGAGGCCTGTGTCCTGCAGTGGGCGTCGAGTGGCTGATGATGTAGATGAAGGGACCCTATTACTAAGACTCCACTGTCCGTCTGGCTGTCTGTCACCAGGCTGTATCTCATAAACCGTGATAGATAGACAGTTGAAATTTTCACAGATGATGTATTTCTGTTGCTGCTATAACAAAAAATAGTAAAAATAGAATAAACTTAATAAGGGGGGCTCCCATACAACAAATGTGATTTTTTGCCGTTTTTTGTTCGATATTAATATCGGCAACAGGTAGGCGCTTGAATTACTCGAATATAGATAATGGTACGGAACCCTTCGTGTGCGAGTCCGATTCGCACTTGGCCGGTTTTTTACAAACGACATGCCGGATTGCAATGAAACTTTTCATACGACAATTTGATACGTTCAGAGGACACAAATAGAGGTTTGATCGTACTGGTACTGCATTTCAATATTATCTTGAGCAAATATGAAAACGCCCAGTAAGCCCCAGACGTAAGTGACCTTCTCAAGGAACCTAATAAATTACCCAGTTTGTTTATCGGGGTTCATATATTGGTTAAGGTCGTAGGCATCCTCCTCCTCCTGAGTCAGAGACTTCAGTGCAAACCTTCCCTGCGGGACCCCTTCCTCATCGGCGGATGAACTGGATTCGGTGGTCGGCCTGTCCTCTTCTGGGAACTGGAAATATAGAACACATAGAACACTTTATTGTACATAAAAAAGAAAATTACAAAGATATTTCTTAACATAAAAGTACAGAGGGCGGCATTATCACTAAAAGTTTGTAATTCTAAGAGAGTGAGCTCGCATGTGCGTGAGCTTAGAATTACCAAACCAATGGGTTATTAATAAGCTCGTAATCTCTCTCTCTCTCTCTCTCTCTCTTTCTTTCCGAAAGAAGGCCCGTGCCGTGGGACGTTTGTAGGCTGCTTATCTATAGTGCAATAAAAACAAGTACCTACTAAATACAGGCTAAGTGTGACTCGAAGCCCCGCTAAAATTCCCGAAATGAATGAAACCCCATTTACTTCCCGCGCGCATGTTGATGATGAGTACTCCTCCCTCCCACTTTCTACGACCACATCCGGCGCTTAGTATTGGTCATAGATTACCTACGTATGTATTGACCAGACAAACACGGGATACGGTCGGTGGAAGAAGGTGGGGCAGGGGTACTTCATCGCTACACCTTCTGCGAACGGGTAGTACTTGCTAATATCACGGACGTGAAAAAAAAGTGTTGTACGGAACCCCTATACGCGAGTCGTACTCGCAACTTGACCGGCTTTTAAACCAACAACTGGTTAAAAACTCACGTCGAACATCCCATTAATGGTTTTCTAAATCAAACGCACAAAAATATAATAAATAGCAAAATAGTATAAGGCTCGACTTGAAGCTATCAAAAGATGTCAGAATTTTGTCACTCTTTAATTTGACTGAAAGAAATTTTCAAATAGTGAACGGCCAAGGATTTATTTTCGGAGTTGAGGTCGCGTGATGGATCTTCTTTCTTCTCTGGAGCTTTGACCTCTACAAATAATTTTGGGCTGACCTCCACTCAGAGTATATAAAAACGGGATAACTTAAAACACTCTTTAGCCTCTAAGGAGTGTTTCATTTTTGTTGCAAAATGGTCCGCAACGTAACTGAGGAGAGAGAAAACGCTGGTTAAGCTTAATGGCATAAGACCAGCACCAGCTGACCCACTACTTTTTGCCTTATTTTATGTCATCACTTTGTTTTAAGTTTTTTTTCTGATGAGGTAATAAATACTTTTTTATCTTATCTTATCTTAAAAGACTGTACAGTCGGCATCACATTACCCTTTACATTTTAGTTGCTAAGTGGCTCGTAACGTCACTGATAATGAGCTTTCGACAGTACCAACTTGCTGCAAAGCACACCTAGTTAGAAAAGCAAAAAATGGACCGTTAGGAGTCGTGCAAACCCCCATGACACATCTTGAACCGGTTAACTACAGTGTTTTCTAAACACTGAAAAGCCAAAGCACGTGAAACACTTTATCGACGACTTTTGATATTCCCGTCTTCGTCAGTAAATAAATAATGCTATTCCATTCCGTACCGTACCGTTTCATTCCGTTCCGTACCATTCTGCTCAGTTCCGTTCCCCTCCATTTATTCCGTTCTATTCTATTCCATTTCATAATCATTGATCAACGCGTCGTTAGAAGCTCAGTTAAGTAATCACAAGTTCTCGCTTTAAACTTGTAGCATGTCGCTTTATTGTGCCTACCTTATCTACAATATGGAGCACTCATCATAATTATTTTAGCATGCTTGATACAAAATACTTCGCTTTCTGGTGATGTTGCTGCCTCTACTTTAGACATTGTTACCTAGTTTAAAAGGCGCAAAAACTAATCAATCATAAAATCTCGAGCAGGTGCCAATTCAATCTTCCACGGGCCGTTCTCAGGTAATCGATTTGTCTCATCAATATAGCTCGATACTTAGTTTTGAAGCATGCTCTTGCCACTCGAAGCCCAGTTAGTATCGAAGTACTATGACGGGAAAATAGATGTTCTTAGTGTAAAAAAATGTACCAAAAGAACTGAGCAAAATGTTGAAACTTGTGCTTGTATTAGTTGTGGCAGCTTTACTTGTTTCGTGTCTCGGAAAACCTTCTGCTTCGGATACCGCTGTAAGCTTAACACGTACATATTATGCTAACTTTATCATATACTAGAATGCCGTCGTTGGTCATGCGTCTTTGTGGAGAATGGAGGTTGCAAGTCGATTCTTCAGCATTGTACTTTCCTAATCTCTCTTCAAAATGAAATATACATACAAGAATACTTTATTAGGTACCAATCATAGGTATCGTAAGAAAGCGATTATAAAAGACCAGCTTAAAAAATTTCCTAATAAACTTTGAATTATAAATATTATCATTACTAGTCAAGCTGAAATGAAATATTATGAAAAATATTTTTTTCTTTAGTTACAGAATGAAGATGTGACTGCTTTTAGTGATAAGACTCAAGAAGAAGATTCATCGAAAAGCCCTGTAGAAAATGCAACAAACGTTGCAGAAAGTAGAAACGCAACCATTGACACTTATGTTAGCCCATCTGAAGATGGTAGGACAGGAAACAACGAAACAGTTACAAAAGCAGCTGAGGAAACGGATTTAAATATAACAGGAAACATTGAAGCGGTAAATGGAAAAAAGAATGTTACAGTAGAAAAAAAACGTACCAGTGAAATCGGGAATATAGATGAAAATATAAAAGAAAACGCAGTGGGATCAAGCCAAAAACGGAAAACTGATCCAACAAAACTTCATAATTATGGTGAAATAGACCAAACAGAAAAAAATATACGTCGATTGTTAATAGGATTTTCATTGGACAATGATGAAGATGCAGACCAAAAGTTTAATGATGAAACCCGAAGATCTAATGATGGAGCATCGCTTGAGCAGGAACTAAACATTGATGAAAGTATTCCAACTCGGACAGGAAATATCGAAGAAAATAGTGCTGAATTATTAAAATTGAATAAAAAAAGTGAGACTGACACATATCAAGTAAACTTTGATGTTATTTCTTCTAGAAACAGTAAATTCAACGTAGTACAAAAAAACGTCTCGGAAATCGACAGTCATGACACGTCGGCATCATCAGAAACTCGTAGCGCAAACTCGACCACGATAGAAACCACACCGGTGCTTCGAAGTGCTAAGAAAAACCACACGGCAGCTCCGGTAGAAAACTCAAAGAGGTCTGGAGTACCAGGAAATTTTGGAAATTTAGTCGCAGTCCACCCCAATGTCAGAATAAATAGGGAAGACAGTGCCAGAAGTGCCACGGCTAGCGATACAGAATCAGATACATATGCTACAGCTAAAAGTGACAATGGATCAGTAAAATCAGCAGCAACGGAAATTCCAGCGGATGAGAGTAAATCTAGCCAACAACTAGAAGAAACAAATGTAGAAAATAGAAACGGTAAAGAAACAATTGCCACCACAGAGTATTCAAGCAACAATGCACTGGAGCTTACGCCTGAACTGAAAACTGGACAGAAACCTAAAAGAAACGAGGTCGTTGAAGAAACCGATTCTAGCGGAGCAACTAAGAGGATGATAGCTGACGATAAGCATAAGGGAGGAGTCGATAGCAGGACCGGATTGGACGTGGCAGCTGTGTCGGAGGTTGCCAAAGAAGCAGTCTCACGTGCGGGTATGTATTTAAACTTGTTTCATTACTGTTTTACCTATTTTCTAAGGTTATTCCATTTTATTATTTCAAACAGTAGGTACAATATCTTTTTGCATTTTATTCAGAAGGTAATTTTAACTCGGTTTAGGATCCAACAGAGTTTATTGATGATACCAAGTCTAGTTAGAAAGTTTAATTTTAATTGTGAAATTGTCACTAAGTCTGATGATAGAAGTTAGTCCAATCCAATCCAAAATACCACATCCTAACTTTTGTCCTCGACCACCAAGCCCCTTATTTCCAGATATCTGAACCTTTTTATTATAAGTCTCCGGTGATGAAAATCCCTTATCACATTACACACTTAATTTAAATGTCTCAGTGAGTTCATTATCAATTACAACTGTGAAGAAAATCACATAGCATTATTGCTGACACAAATCACAAATATACATTACTGTTTCGTGTACATGAACAATCTGTTAATCTGCTGTTAGTATCTGTCAGTTGGCCACAGTGCATACAAAAAGTAACTAACAGGACGGGACAGTAGATATTTGCGGTTAACAGTAGAGATCATCAGTGTACGAGAAACCGGGAGTAAGAAAGCGGAAGTAAATGCATGCTAAAATCGAACCCAGAAATCCTCAAGTGCGAGGCAAACATTTTACTTCAGCTACCTCAGCGTCTAACGGAATAACTACCCCACGAGTTTCACCACAGAACAGAGTTTCACATAACGAGCACTCTACTCGGATTACTAATGGTTGACCAAAAAATTATTGACAAATGGTCATTCGACAAACAACGTTTAACCAAATGTTCATTTGGCAAACGAGACATTTGACAAAAGTATCATCTTACAAAAACTCACTTAGCAAATGATCCATTAGCAAACACTGTATTTGTTAAATGTTTTGAATATTAAAATGTCAATTGACCTTTTTTAATTTCACCAAATAATATGTTTCGCAAATGAAGCATTTGTCCAAATGTCATTTAACAAAATGTTATTTTATAAAATTGCACTTCTTTTTTCAACATTTCGATTTAGTCTGTTGGGTAAATTATTCCGCTACCCGCGTATCGCCGTGAGCATGAATTTGTTGCACTGACATTTGAGGATAAATGCATTATTTGGTATCATTTTATATTTACAGGTAAGCTACAAGATTAGATACTTAGGCATTCAATTAATTTTTAATTGAATCGTCATCATCATGAATTTAAATGAATGTTCATCATTAATAATCTAAAAATATTGGCCATACATAAATCAACAGTAGTATTTTCTGGCGCTTCGCCGGCCGCTGCCGCGGCACGCTCGCTTCGCTCGCGCGGCTCGCGCGTTTTGTGGTCACTGTTCTAACCTAACCTAACCAAAATTTGTCTAAGTTTTTTGGTACCTATGTTTTTTCCATTCTGTCTAGATAAAATATATCAACTAATACTTAAACTATTTTACTTTTTTTTATTTATTTTCCTCAATTTCTTTATTCGTCTACAAAAATTGGCCATACATAAATCCACAGTAGTATTTTCTGGCGCTTCGCCGGCCGCTGCCGCGGCATGCTCGCTTCGCTCGCTCGGCTCGCGCGTTTTGTGGTCACTGTTCTAACCTAACCTAACCAAATTTACCTATTTTTTAATAAACGAAACATTTGTCAAATAATACATTTTATCAAACGTTTTTAGACCAATAGTAGTTTTGTCTGATAACTCAGTTGTTAAATGTTCATTAAGTAAAATAATTATTTGTAAAATGTAAATTTAAGTGTTGATCATTTGGATAAGTGAGTCATTTGTAAAATGATTAGTAGTAAAATGATCAATTGGCGAAAGCATTTTTTGGCAAACATTGTTTGTCAAGTGTAATTTTGACAAATGACTTTTGGTCAAACAGCAGGACCCCACTCTACTCGGTTGCGTTACGGGCTACTTTGCAACAAAAAAAGTTTGATTATCTATCGACTGTACGCATACACGAGACCTAGTACTACCATCACATTTATTTAATTAATTTACCACGGATACTACCACTGAATTTATTTAATAAATTTACCACGGATACTAACATTGAATTTATTTAATTAATTTACCGCGGATACTACCATTGAATTTATTTAATTAATTTACTACGTATACTGCCATTGAATTCATTTAATTAATTAACCACGGATACTACCATTGAATTTACTTAAAATTCGTTAGTATAGAGTTGTCCGATTCAACTCACTCCGGACTGTGAAATAAATAAAACATAGGTACCGACATATTTAGACCCTTTGGAACCGTCAAAATGGTTAACCCAATGGATTGGACAGTTATGTTGTAGAAGAGCTGTTCTAATCCAGAAGCCAATATAAGAAACTATTTATAATTCTTTCACCTGGTTGTGCAATAAAGTGTTCTCTATATTCTATCTAGGTATCTACGTCCAAATGCCTTTAGTCGTTTTGGCTTAATAAATAACGAAATAGCTACATAGATAAACTTTAGACATCCTATTAAGAAACTTTCACTTTTCTCTTATTAAATAATGGAATACTCGTATGCAATGTCGATTTCTTTTATTCTTTGTTTTACTCGTAAACATTCACTCGGTCCCAAGAGGTAGTATTGACTGAACTTAATTTTTTCAATAAATCAGCTTCACCGCTATGTGTATTATTTATATCATGTAGGTAGGTATTATTTATTGATACAGAAAATGAAATTTTCAATTACAGAGACATCATTATCACCTGTTATATCATTACATGTAGGTACAAGAGTACATTTGTCCGATAACTTTGGACGAAATTTAAATAAAATAAAAACTGATTTTACCATTTTTGAGCTTCTTAAAAAAATTACATCCTGCCAATGTATGTACTTGCTTAGTAGGTATGTGTATCAACGGTAACATAACTTGCCTAAGCACAATCTTAGAATAACCGACCTACATTAAAAAGAACACCTGTAACTGTAACTGCTCCGCCGGACACACTTTCTCCAAACAAAAACGAAACTAAAAAAGGATTTAATGATTCATCCCACTGATACAAGAACAATATAACAAACCCCGATTTTTCATTTCTTTACGTTAAATGTACATCTTATTTGAAAAATGTTTATTATAATACGAGTATCAAGGGAAGTGTACCTATAAGTGTATCTGCCACATCTATAGACTACAGGTAGCTCAGTACGTACCAAACGTTCATTAGCGCCATCAAAGAAAAAATAATCTTTCGCAGAGATTTTTTGCTATTTGTGATTTTTAGAACCCACGACCGAAAACCTAAGGCCAAAAACCTAAGACTATATTAACGCTAAAAACGGCCGTTTTTGGTATAAACGCTATTTAGTCCCAGGTCTTTGATCCTAGGTTCGAGGTACCCACCATGAGGGGTACCGCAAGAACGAACAGAGGCCTAATTATGCCCACCAAATCCTGTCGAAATCCTGACGTTTGCGATAGCAGTGATTATCGAATTCGATCATTCAGGATTTCGTGCAAGTAATATAGGAGCTGGTTATATTGTTTCCATCTGAAAAAGCCAGCGAAACTCTGATACTCTAACTCGTGTTTTTCCCAGGTAGCCCTGCAGACCAATCGAGAGTAGCCTCATCTTCTCCACTCAGCTTCCCTACCACCGCTCTCGTCCCGATACGTCAGTCCATCAGCACAAATCCCTCAATAATCATCACCAGAATACCCAACAGTGACATCATAAAGTTGCCTCACGAAGTGGGCACCGCTGCCGGCGCTCTCGTCCCAAATAACCTCTCAAGACGAGGCGTCGATTTCACAAACGGCTTAAATGCATCAGAAAATAGCTTCACTATTCACGGCGAAGAGAAAACTGGCGAGAGCAAAGCCAAGGACACTGATCAATCAACCAACTATGAGTACAATTCACCAGAAAGCGTATTGAGAGTCGACGACCACACCGACGATTTCAACCACTACAATTTGAAGGGCAACGTTAGCTCCCCGGTAGCCAACCCCGATGTACGCCACGACAACCAGAAAGTGGCAAGTCACATAGCAAACGAAGTGCCTGAGCACAGCCATAGAGCTGGAGATGCGTTAAATTCGGTGTCAGAAACATCTAGGAATGCTGCTGTAGAAACGTCAAACGAAGAAGCGAGATCCGCTGTGGAAGCTCCGATAAGAAACGATGCCAATTCCTATCCATTGTCTTTACAGCCAACAAATCTTTTCCCAATACCGAAACCGTTCGAGGAGTCTTTACCGGAAAAACACACAAAATTTTATCCAATAATTCAACAGCAAGCTAATCATTACACAAGTCCGGGTACGTTCGAGGAATATTCACCGAAAAGATTTCTATCTGATGCTGATTTATATCCAAT
The DNA here is from genome assembly GCA_947310995.1 of Yponomeuta cagnagella. Taxonomy (NCBI): domain Eukaryota; kingdom Metazoa; phylum Arthropoda; class Insecta; order Lepidoptera; family Yponomeutidae; genus Yponomeuta; species Yponomeuta cagnagella. Next base: position 7,544,466 of record OX371293.1, read on the forward strand.
GTCCCAAAAACCAGCAAAACCCAGCCCGGAATCGTTCGTGCCACGACAGCCAAATCATACGCCACAAGCAGAATCTCTTTTGCCCGCGGTGAACCACTATTTGCCGGAAGTGGAGTATTCTCTTAAATCGGACTCTGCCTGGCCCGAAACTTTGGTCAATCGGCTAATTCAGGCAACTACTCTTGTGAACCAGCGCCGCTATCCTCAGCAAAATCAATTGGGTCTTTTCTATCCTTACAATTTGTACTATCCTTCAACCCGCAGGTATTAAGTTTATAGCCTTTCTCCGGTAGAGTTGAGTATGATGTTCTTTTTTTCTCAATAAACGATTTAATAATATTCCTACATAATTTAATCCTCAGCTATATTTTTTTATTGGTCATTATGGGCAACCTACTTTTATTTTTCAACCTCATTCCCAGAGATGGCGCTAAATGTTAAACTTGTTTAAGCTAAAACGTTGTGAACGGATTACAATTGTTATAGGTTTTTTGTTTCTATCCAAAAAGGTCTTATTAGGTATATTTATGAAAAGTAATGAAACTGCCATTCTCCATTTCCTCCCGTGGATGTCGTAGATTACTATGAGACGGGCAGCAGCGTCTTCCTGAGATTTCAACCGCATGCTGCGATCGCCAACCCGCCTGCCAAGCGTGGCGATTATGGCAAAACCGGATTAATGGTTTTCATGACCATGAGGGGTTTTCATAACCATGAGGAGGCCTATGTCCTGCAGAGGGCATCAAATGGCTGATGATGATGATTGATAAAAGAAAGTAAGTCTGTTAACGTAAATACATTTTAAAATCATCATTTTGGTTTACAAACATGGTCACGAATAATCGAATGTTGATGAAGCGAAAGTGATATGTCAGGGTCGTAGCAAGTGGTAGGTACCTAGTCCCTGATCTCTGGGATACACCTCTGGGATACAGGCGTAAGTTTATGTTATGTTTACAGGGGGCGAGTCTCTAAAATGCGTAGCTGTTCAATAGAGTCATATTAGTACGGTAGGTATAATGCCTGTTTCATTGACACTTTTGGTGGACTAGTAACCAATCGCATTTCAATTGTATAACCCGTGCAACGATTATAGCGCGATTCGATCTTCTTCGCAACAGATGCCTATTAAATTAGCTTGGGTTATACCATTGGAATGACATTATACTGATATTGCTTTGTAGACTACCAAATAGAGGCAAATAACAACTATTGTCGTGCTTATATAATTCTATTGAAAAACTATGTGACAATAATTAGACTAGCCAATACATGATTCAACAGTATGTTTCACCTAAAAATACCGAGTATTCACAGTACAGGTCCCAAAAAATTAATTGAATTGAATTTAAAGCATGACTGACTTCGAAAATAAGGGTTTCATCTTAAAAATCACTGTGAATTTTATTTTGGCCACTGACCGCACCTAAGAAATTATGCTACAAAAGTAATCGATTACTCTGAAATAATCGATTAATATGTTTTTTTAAACCAGTTTTTAACCGGCTTTTGTAGAACAAAGTTCCATCACTTGCGTCAAAATTAATGTACCTACTCTGTATGTAGTGATTTGTCTTTTTTTTCTTTTTAATCTGTGGATTTGTGTGGTGTGATCAAATTATCTCTTTATCGTCTGTGGATCAAATTCGTCGAGAGGTTACAAATTATTTGTTATTCTCAAGCTTTTGTGTATACCTATAACGCTGAAAAAATTAAAGTAGTTTCGTGTCAAAACTATAATGGGGAAGAGATATAAGTGCGATTACTGCGACAAGTTAATGGTCTCATCACCGTCCATAATAAAAACTCACAACAAGGGACTTGTACATCAAACTTTAGTGCAAGAACATTACCAACAGTTCAAAGGCAAGTTTAACCACATTTTAAGTACAAACAACGGCTTGTTCTCTTCTTATTGTACTTATAGCTTTAGGAGTTGTGAGCCCAAGTAGATGGTATTATTTTTTAATTTTCATGTTACAGATATAGAAACTATACTTTTAGAGGAGAGCGGGAAAAAGCCGTGTCAGCGCAATACTACTGGCAGTTGTAAATTCGGAGCCATGTGCCGCTTTTCCCACTATACGAAGGAACAGCTAAAGGCTATGAGAGCACAAGGTATATGTTTCTTTTTTAAGTGAAAACTGCAGGCACACTAACTTCCTTGGGGCTATTACACGCACCAAATCCTGAGTAATTGCAATCGTCTAACTATCAAATTCCATACTGACAGTTAACAGTTGGAATCGTTCAGAATTTAGTGCGCATAATATGGGAGCTGAACAGTAAACAAAACAGATATTATCATAAACCTTATCATAGGCTTAAAGCTCATTGAAAAGACATTGCTGGAGTGATGAGGTGGTTCAAGTGACGGGTCCTCTCTGAACCAGACTCACCACAGATCGCAATAAACAGCATAAGATGGAGGCGGCCTTCACCCAAAGTTGGGTTCCCGAATTGACAACATCATAATTTTATAATACATATTATTTAATGTATTGCATGTATATTAACATCTAAAATCATCTTTCTTTTTAATTTAAATACTTAGTAATGTAAATATTCAATTATGTGGTATTCAAATATGGGCTCATTTTATTTATTAAATTATCTACACAAAGTTCACATCACTTTACAATGCAAATTTTTTTTAGGTGTGATTTAAAATTATTCAGTGACTATGCTTTTATTATACATTGTGGTAATGTTTATGTTATGCATTAAATCTTGTATTAATTGCATGATTGAATTTAGTAAGTTAGCTGAACCTGAGATTTTCGCACATAGCCTCATAGTTGGGCCATTGTACGTAGCAAGCCCTAATTTATGTAAATACCTCCGACACTAGTGTTTCCTTACGATGTGTACCTTCACCATTAGCGAGTGGTATTACTTCTATAACTTTACATTGTACAAAACAAAGTCATTGGTAAGTACATACTGGGATTTGAACCCACAACCTCCCAAATGAGAACCCGGTATTCTACCGATTCCCTACCACCGCTCTGAGTTGAGTTTGACAATCATCATCATCCATTTCACACCTACTGCGGGACATATTCCTCCCTCATGGTTTTCCAAGCTTCCCGGTCTTGTGCCTCCCGCATCCAGAGACTCCCCGCCACCGTAACCAGGTCATCAGACCATCCGGTGAGTTTGAGAATGATTTAGTTTAATTACCCTCTTTATGGTTGTAACCTCATGATATTTTGTGTGTAGTTAGTGTCTTAGTAGAGTCGGTCTAGTGGTAAAACTAAGTCAATTGGTTCTGGTGTCAATTCCCACACGGGCTTATGAATCTGAGTAGCAGAACATCTGTTTTGCTGGCAATATAAAAAAAAACTACTCTTCTGTTTTGTCCAAAGTGTCGACATTCTGTTTTTACCAAGACATCAGATTGCCACCTCTGATTTATAGATCTTATATTAGCAGTAGTAGTGCAGTCAGTAGAATATTTGACTCACATACAATAGTTTGTGGGATGGAACCCCGGGATGTACCAATCACTTTATTTTCTAAATTACGGACATTTGTGAAGTTGTAGTAGCAATACCGCCTGCTAACAGTGAAGGAAAACATCGTCAGGAAACCCTAGTCTCTGAGGTATTTATATACAACACGGTCACATTAACTAGAGACTTGACGTTGATACAATAATGTCCAAAACAAATACCAAAATGACAGAAAACTAAGCAAATTATCGATAGTATGGTCAGGATCTTTGTAACCAATACGTGTGTCGATAATTTGCTTAGTTTTCTATGATTTTGGTATTTGTTTTGGACATTATTGTATCAACGTCAAGTCTCTAGTTAATGTGACCGTGTTGTACCTGTGCGAAAATCTCAGGTGTAACTAAAACTAGTCACCGAACTATGTACCGTGTTACTTACAATAATTGTGAATTTGTAGGAGCAAAACCCCTCGCTAATCAATGGTGAAGGAGAACATCATGAGGAAACCCGAGTGCCTGAATTTATCTAACACCCCAACGCCTGAATTTATTTGTCAATCCACACGTGTGTGATAATTAAAAGCCCATGGTCTCTATCCTTAACAGAGAGCCTGTGCCCTACAGTGGGCTGCATTATTATGTGGAGAAATTATGTATCTATCTATCTACTCATTATGTCTAACTCATTTCACTTAATGTTAATCACACTCAATCTTTAATTCCAGTCATATCAAGAACTCTACATCAAACCGCAAGCCACCAGCCATCATTCCAAGATCTCTACGATCAGCTTCAAAAGGAGAAAATCACTCAGCCACAGAGGTCAAGCCATACCACAGTAATCTATGACAACAATGGTGTTACTTATACATTGCCCTGGACATACAATCCTGCATTTGATGAAGTTTATGGGGAGAGTCTACCTCCAAGTCTGAAGAGGGTGAAAGTAGAGGACTTTGTAGATGCTGAGGTCTCAGAATGGGGATGATATAGGCACACCAAGATCTCTTGAAAATGGGGAAAATGAAATGCGATTTGGGAAAAACGAATGTTCTTGACAGTGGACAGCAGCTAAACCATAAAACATATGTACTTATGCTTGTAGAAAACAATTAATTATGTACCTCAACTGAATGCTATTATGGTGGCCTGATCGAGTCCTTTACAATTCTGCAGATTACGTTGTTCCATCTAAAATGCCAAACTTTTATTTTAGTGTTTGACTTTATTTTTCTGCAATAAACATTGCGATATTATCTCGTAACTTTTTTTTTTATTTCAAGTTATGAGATGAGGTAATGTACCCGCGGGACCCCTATGATTACGAAGTACCCCTATAATTATGATTATTCTGCTCATGTATGTATGAATTTGTAATATTGTGATAGTGTCTGGGGGTATCAAAACATGTTACCTCGCAGTCCCACAGCACATCACTGCGCGGTGATCAAGCCTAATACTATCTCTCTCTGAGAAAAGGCTGTGCCCTGCAGTGTTATTTATGCTGAACTCTGAAAGCAATGAGTGACGCTGAATCGGGTATACTCGGCTCCAGGCGCTCGGTGACGGTGTCTCTTCTATCATGGGGTAATAAATGCACACCTTTTTTTTCTTTTTTTTAGGCCTACCTACTTAGTAAATAATATAAAAACGAGGACCCTATAATAAACAAATAATACAATATAATGTCATTAATATACTTTATTATTTACAATGTAAACTAGTCTGGGCGATATCTTCGTTAGTAAACTAATTAATTCGTAGTATTCTGATTCTGGCGGTACTGTAGCTCTGATAAAATGCTGTAAATAAAATATTGTAGGTACTTAAATAAGATCAAGATTGTCTCTCCAAGGTTTGGAAAAAAGAGTAGTAATCGGAAATAGAGGTTCCATTTCCATTATTAACACAACTTTTTATTTTTGTTACGTATAAAAAAAGATTAGGAAAATCTTACTCAGTTACTTACTAGGTACTGTTTTTTGCCTGGCCCTTTGCCGAGCCAGCCGGACAACAACCGGAAGTCGAATTCATTCTACAATTTTTTCATGTGTTGTTGCCAGAAAAAAAATCTAAATACCTTGGGTAGAACGTAGAAACTTACCAATTTCTGAGGCCTGGATAATTTATTTTGGCGCTTCTGAAGTTTTAAGAAAATACATGAATGTAGCATTGTTTGGTTTTGTTTTGAGTAATATTTTTATAAATAATAAAAGTTACCAATCCACTCTTAGCTGTTCTCAATTGGTCATTTGGGTCCAAATTTTCTACGTATACTGCATCCCAGAAGTCCTACAATAAAATATATTAATAATTTGTTAAATATAGTTATTAAGGAACGAAAAGGTTGACTTGCAGCAGTTGCACCACTTCTTAAATATCACTTAGCTGTTACATTATGCTTAAGCCATATTTAAGAAATCTTTTTTTTAATGTGGAGACGCAGCGTAGTAGGCCGAAACTATTATAAAAAATTATGAAATCGCAAAAAGCTGTAATAGGTCACTATGACCCTTATGAAACTCAGGTCTTCACATTTATATTAAGGGTTACCAATAAGAAAATCTTGCTTTCAGCGTTAGTTCTGTTTCAGCCACGTTAATTAAGACCTTTATGGCACTGTAGCTTTTAGTAGAGAGTAAGTGAAGATACTTTAAAAAACACCAAAATTAAATACACACTCCCGATCGAAGAGCATCCTTTGGTACAAAATCTGTGGGTAGATTTCCGTTTCCGGCTTGTTCCTTCAATGATTTCTTGGCCACAGCAAGAACGAATTCAGGAGATGCCTACAAGAGAACATAGCTGCAATCAAATTAATTACCTAGTGGAGACGACGTCTCAGATAAGTTTTGTGTCGTAAACGTTACAGCCATAAGCAAAAATTTTAGTTGGCTGCAAGTCATTTAAGTCATTCATTTATTCGAGCGCCTTGCGTTATGACTTGACACATTTTTACGACTTTTAAAAATAGTATGATGATAATAATAACTCGCCCACAACACAATCACTTGTCCTGGTCCCAAACTTGGATAGCCTGTACTATGGCAACCAGGCAAGGACCTCACAAACATTGAAATACACCCAGACTGAGGTGATTTGTGCAAATGTACAGCAGCCCCCAGTGGGGATCAAACCGACGACCTCCAGTGTGTTAATCAGACGTGATACCGCTAAACCAACAAGGCAGTCAATATCAGTAACAAACAACCATTGCGTGTTTGTACAATTTTAGTTTTCTAACCTTTGTTTCTAACCTAGTTTCTAAGATCATGGATAAAATGGTCGATAACCTCGATGTATGAGTCGTGAAGCAAGTTATAGTAAACTTTTAAGCGTAATAGATACCCCGATTACTAAAAAAAAACAATGCTTAATATCGAACAACGTGAAAATAACTTGTCACAACTAATTAGACTTAAAAAAATAGGCTGGCCTAAAAGTTTAATCTTATGACGTCTGAATCCTTATCAATTCTGTGGGCCCTGCGGGACATAGCATAGCACATGTGCTAGAGAAATTAAATTCCCCAATCAGTGGTTGGTATGCATGGTGATTAAGCCCTGGGTGTTAAGCAGTGATAGTAAAAACTACAAGTAGGTGTCAAGAACATTTTACCTTCTTCGGTACTAGACTCGGATCGACATACCGCTGATTATTTAAATTCTTCATCGCATTCTGAAAAAAAAAACAAAATACAATCAAATATTTAATCAAGCTTATGAGCAGTCTCGTAAATTAAATAAACTAAAAGACAAAAAAAAATTTAAATCTCTTAAGCACTACCTAGGTACCTACACATTCTTAGGCTTAATTCCGGATTCACTTAGGTAAGTACTTGATATATTTTTCTTCTTCAAGTAAGTGAATGCGGAATGAAGCTAGTAATAGTATTGCTAAATATAATATTTATCTTGCCCTTGCCCCCTATCTGCTCGAAGTATGTCCGCCTGGGTCGTCCCTTACCCGCTCTCTCACCCACACCGGCGTGCGTGCATGCAAGGCACGTCTTGAATGAATGTCTTTGAAGCGAAAGTGATCTGTCAGGATCAGTCCGAGATCAAGTGGCAGTCCCTGGTCTCTGCCTACCCCTCTGGGATGCAGGCGTGATTTTATGTATGTATGTATGAATGTAAATATAATATTTTTTAGTAAGGTTATAGTTACTTTCCACTGTAATGTTAACTGTGGTTTATGATACATACTTCTTGTTGCCTCCTTCCCAAGTTATCATATACACGTGGATAATTGTAATGTGGGTTGGATGCGAATAGATCCGCAACGCTGCCATGTTTTAGCTCATTTGAGTAATAATGATTACCACCTATAATAACATGTTTCTGAAAACAAATAATACAAGATTATGAAACTCAAGTTCGAAGTGCCTAAGTGACTCCTAAAATAGAGTAGGTACCTAAATACACGAAAGTAGTAATTAAATAATTTGTAATGTTGTTTATTTTAAATCCAGTTATAATTAAGTCAATGGTTTTATTACCGAAAGTTTATCATTCAATACAGTAATATAATCCCAACATTTGTTAGGCAGTTCTCAACATCCGGTAGGTAGACGTATTAGGTACCTAAAGTTAGGTATAGATAATTTTGATAAACTAGAGGTTCATTCATAATTATCTTTTCGGAATCTTGACATTTGCGATACTGATATCGTTCAGATAGGGGAGCATAAGGTCAAGATAAAAGTTTTATCCCACTATCGGGTACCTAGCTGAACGATACCACTATTACCAGTATCGCAAATATCAAGATTCCGGCAAGATTTTGTGCTCGACATGTGCTCGATAATTAGGCCTCAAGGCCCCCGAGGCATGGGGCCTAATTATGCGCACCAAATCCAGTCGTTTTTCTGACGTTTGCGGTAGCAATTTGCATGGATTTTAACAGATAGACGATTGGCATCGTTCAGGTCTTGGTGCGCGTAATATAGTGGCTGATTGGTGTACTTACAAGTGTAACTAATACTGAGATTTAGAAATTACCCCGAGCAATATTAGTGACTCACCTCTGGTTCCGAAGTCGTAAATAAGAGTGGCCTGTCGCCTTCTTCGTCGACCGCTACCCTCTCACTAAGAAACTCTGCTTCTTCCTGATCAAAAACGTTAAGTGAACCTCAATATCTGACATAAGCCCGCAGTGTACGACAGTTCCTACCTACCCACGTGTTGTCTAAAATTTATTGCTCAGTTGATTGATTATGTTTTAAGTACCTATTAGTTAATTTATAATAATTTTGTGGATGTCGTAGAAGGTGACTAAGGGAATAAATTACCAGGAGACGAGCAGCAGCCTCTTCCTGAGATTCCAACCGCATACTGCGATCGCCAACCCGCCTGCCAAGCGTGGCGATTATGGCAAAACCCCTCACGGTTATGAAAACCACGAGGGAGGTCTATGTCCTGCAGTGGGCGTCAAAGGGCTGATGATGATGATGATAATAATTTTTACCTATGTTTTTAAAGATTAATTTAATTTATATGGATTTTAAGATCCGAAATAAACTATAAATAATAATAAAAAGAAAAATTTTGAATTCTCTTGAGATGTTGCATTTCTTCTAGGCAGACCTATACCACGTCTTAAATGTCACTTAAGTGGCGATTTAGAACTATTGCCTATCTCAGTCAAGATTTTTTTTAAATTCAATTTTTCAATTCAATTCAATTCACTTTATTGCTTCATGTGGTACAAACTGTTCTTAAAGATTAAGGTAATAGAGACCATGACATGAGCCCTGTGAGGGCATTGCAATTTTATAATAATTTAAAATAAACATAAAATTGTCAAACATATTAACTTAAAAAACTAAATCTTATGTTAAAACTATAAAATTCGAATTTTCCTTTATTTACAGAATTTCAAACAATGTAAAACAATCACAAAATCACAATGCAAAGTAATCATTCATAGTATATATACATTTTTGGACCAACCAATTATATAGTGCCGTGTTAAATCTATTTTTTGGGAGAGAACTAATGTCAATAGGCAGTTTATTAAATATTTTAATTGCCATGCAGTAGCTATTACGTTTATAGAGCTCTAGATTAGTCCTTGGATATTTTAATATTTGATGTCTTACTGTTCTTTTATTTTGGTTATCACACATTTCAAAAAGTTGCGTGTTTCCCTTAACAAATTTACAAACCTCGAATATATAAATGGCATAGAAAGTTAGAATTTTGTATTTCTGGAAGATTGATCTACAGGACTCTCTCCAAGACATGCCCCATATAGCCCTGAGACATTTTTTCTGTGCTACAAAAGCTCTGTGACTTTCGGTTGAGTTACCCCATAGTACCACTCCGTAACGTAAGGTAGAACAGACATAACTGTGGTAAACTAAAAGCGCCGTTTCTACTGATGTGATCTGCCTTATTCTTTTTAATGCAAATATGAATTTATTTATTTTATTACATACAGCTTCAATTTGTGGTTTCCAAGTGCATTGTTCATCCAAAATAATACCCAGGAATTTTATTTTGTCTACTTCTTCTATTTTATCATTCTTTATTGCTACATTGAGTTGAATTTTATTTTTATTTTTTGTTATAAATTGGATGTACTTCGTTTTTTCCGTATTTATTATTAAATTATTATTTTTTAGCCATATTATTGTATTTTCTAAGGATTCATTTATGTCAGATTCAAAAGTGTCAATATTTTTACCCTTAATAATGATTGTTGTGTCGTCAGCAAATAATACGCTTTTGTGTTTTAATGCTCTTGGCAGGTCATTAATGTAAACTAAAAATAACAACGGCCCAAGGATACTTCCCTGTGGAACACCATGCGTAACTATCTTTGTTGACGAGTCAAAAGATTCCACCGTATTTGTGTCACCTACTAGTTTTGTTATCCGTGTAATTTGTTTTCGTTGTAGTAAGTAGTCTTTGTAGAAATTTAATGCTGGACCTCTTATACCGACTGTTTCAAGTTTGTTCAGTAATATCCCGTGGTCAACAAAATCAAACGCCTTGGTGAGATCTAGAAACAAGGCTACGGTTGGGATCCTGTCGTTAAGCCCCAAAGTTATTAGTTTTACCAGGTTAAAGCTAGCCAGCGTCGTAGACTTGTTCTTTCTGAAGCCGCTTTGTTCTATTGACAGAATATCATGTTTTTCCAAAAAATTCATAGTTCTTTTATATGCAGCCTTTTCGATAATTTTTGATAATATGGGTATCAAAGTTATTGGTCTGTAATTGTTCAATTCCTCTCTATCCCCTTTTTTGTGTAGAGGCAGTACAATTGAAAATTTTAGTTTTTCTGGAAAACATCCTTGCTCCAAACATAGGTTGATTATGTGTGATAGAGGTTTTGATTATGTGTGATAGAGGTGTCCACTAATAGATTTGAGTAATTTTGTATTAATATTATCGAAGCCAACAGAGTGTGTATTACGTAGGGACATAATTATTTTATAGACCTCGCAAGGATCTGTCGGCTGAAAAAAGATACTCTGAATGTTATAATTACTAAGATTTGTTTTGTATTTATTGTTTTGTAATTGCCCTGAATTTTTGACTGCTAGTCAAGCGATTGCTAATCTTCAATATATGATAGTAGGTATTGCTTTCAGTATTTCAATGATTTCCATAAACGATTTGTTCTCCTAGAGAATAAAATTAAATAGCTTCCTTCGTTTACTAAATACAGTCCTTTGGCTATAAATAACCAAAATTGAGTCGACATATCGCACGCCCAGATCAACACTGCACTAAGTCAAAATAGCACTTATTTGAGAATCAACTAAAAACTGTTTTCTCATGGTATTATGAAAATTCATTGCTAACGTCTTTAGGTATTATGTGATAAATCAAATGCTTATCAATTTTAAAAAAGTTAATCACTATTATAATATTTACATAAAGAGTAAATACGGAATTTTCAAGTTAATTCAGTGTTGTAAAATTGTTGAACTAATAAATAGAAAATTATTTCGAATTACTCGGTTTTAACTGATTGATTCTGAAATAATTCAGTGTTATCCTGTCGTGCAATGGTTCATTATAAATATTCAACAAAGACTCATCTATATAAATTTCAAGAACGTATGTATAAAATGGTAAATAAAACAACTAAGTTTACGAAAATCACTATGAACTTTTATTATTCGCTGCTATTGTGTCATCAGCTAGGTTATGAACAATAAGAGTATTACATGTCCGAGTCGTTTGGGACCCATAAATAAAAAAACCGGCCAAGTGCGAGTCGGACTCGCGCACCGAGGGTTCCGTACAAACCTGCAATGTCAACAACATTTTTTCACGGGTTAAAGGCAATTAGATCTAAGTATTTGATATGAATTTCAACTTGATAGCTCTACGCGTTCATGAGGAAAAAAGTAATAAGTTTATATTTATTAAAAAATATATATTTTGTAATGTAACTAAAAATTTAAGGTTTTCGGAATTTTTCCTTTATGTGTGCTATAAAACGTTGCTTCATGCCAAATTTCAAGATTCTAGGTCGACTGGAAGTACCCTTTAGGTTTTGATTCCCTTGCGAGTACTTGCGAGTTTCAAAATATGCAGCTTAAATTGCTGTTTCTTTTGATTGCGTTGACATAGAAGTTAGATTTTGTTACAGCTTAAAGGTATTATAGACCTGAGTATTTGGTATGAATTTCAATTTAATACCTCTACGCGTTTATGAGGAAATGGGTAGTAAGTTTAAAATTATTAAAAAAATATATATTATGTGATGTAACTAAAAATTTATGGTTTTCGTAATTTTTCCTTTATCTATGCTATAAGACGTTGCTTCGTACCAAATTTCAAGATTCTGAGTTCACGGGAAGCACCCTGTAGGTTTTGATTCCCTTGCAAGTGTCGAAAATTTGCGGCATAAACGGCTGTATCTTTTGATTGCGTTGGCTTAGAAGTTTGATTTTTTCACAGCTTCAAGGGACAGTAGACCTGAGTAATTGATATAAATTTCAGCTTCATACCTCCACGCGTTCCTGAGAAAAAGGCTCTTGACAGACGGACGGACGGACGGACAGACGGACAACAAAGTGATCCTATAAGGGTTCCGTTTTTTCCTTTTGAGGTACGGAACCCTAAAAAAACACAATCTTTAAGAAATAAAATAAACAAAATTTTCAAAGTAATTTTGAAAGGATGCACAAACTATAACTTCCTACTTTACTTATTTCAAGTGGTAGGTACTTTCTTAATACTCGTAAACATGGCTGCAATTTTGGTTTACCTACCCACCTAAAGGAATGAAATAAAATCAGTAAGGACTTTTATTATTCGCTGCAGTATCAGCTAGGTTTTGAAGAAAAACTATTTTAAATATGTAGTCATTTGGTACCTATAGATAAAAAACACAATTTATATTTTAAAAATATAAAAAGTTTCGAAAGTTGTTCTAAAAAATGCACAAACTACAATTTCCTACTTACATACGTAATACTTTTTTCAAATTGTTAGCCATTACTACTATTAGTAGTAGTAGGTACTTGTTAACAGATAATGGCTTACCTATCCACCAAAAGGAATCAGAGAACTGGACTAGACATTGTTACAAGAAAACGTTGGCATACTGGGAACATAACATAAATATGTACTATAAAATACCTAGAACATAGAACTCTAACAGCATACACTACTTACTATAACCAGTCTTTTTAGATAGAACTCTAAGAGCATACACTACTATAACCAGTATTTTTTGTTTAACAAGTCTTATTTAAATCACGTCAATGTATCATCACAGGTTAACTTACGTAATTATCTATTTACTGCCTTAAACTTAAAAATTACCATAAAAAATATGATAATAATATAAAAAGTGAGGATAGTTTTCAAAATACTGTTAATGCTGTGGTACTCTAAATTTAAAGCTGTTTTGTAATAGGAGTTGACATAATTCGTGGGAATTATATTTTTTTCAATTAATTCCAGGATATCTCTCTTTTTGTTTTCAGCGAGAGGTTGTTTTTCTGTGTATGCCATAAGCAACTGAGGAGAAAAGTTTTGATCTCTGTAGCGCCTTGTTCTATTTTGAACACAAACTTTCTTAAAATAAGTCTCGCTGTATGATGTTTTATAAAAGAAAGTCAAAGGACGTTGCTTTTCAACGCGAAGTTGCTTGATGTTAATTCACTTGACTTGGTTATTGTCCTCGTCCAATTGCAATTTAACTTACATTTATCGCCACAAGGTGGACGGATTTTACGTTCAGCAATCTCTTTGGTGGGTTTTGATAGAGAAAAATACGTTTTTTCTGTATTGCGCAATGTTTTAGCAAGCTTTGATTTCCAGCCAGCAGTATTTCGTACTCGTTTTCTTCTCAACTTGGGGTCAGTTGCAGCTGTTGGTGCAGCGTCAATGACAGCAGATGTTGAAGGTTCGTGCGTCGGGGTAGAATTGGAAACAACTTGGGTACCTGCTGTGGATGGGCCTGGTCTGTTGGATTCATCATCAGATGAGCTGCTTGAGTCGCTGGAGCGTGATGACGATGAGCTGGAAGACGAGGTGCTCGAGCAGGAAGACGAAGACACTCGTCTAGGTATTACAGATGGTCGAGATTGTTGTCTTTTAGGCACAGTGTAAGTAGTATCGGCATCCGAATCATCTATAAAATCACTTTCATTACTCTGATCAGATACCGCGAGAGCTGATGCTGCTACAAGTGATGCCGCTGCAGGTAATGCCACAGTAGCTAATGGCGCAATAGGTGTTATGGTGAGAGTTGATGCTTTAACAGGTGATACCTCGATAGCTAATGGTGTAACAGGTGATAACGCGAGAGCTGATGATGCATTCGAGTTTTCCACTTCATTTTCAGCACAAATTTCCATTCTGCTTTGTTGAGCAAAGAAGCCGAGCTTCTTTTGTGGTTAATTCCATTGCTTTTTCAAGCAACAATAGACTCCGGCCCTTCATCATCTGCGAGATAACAAAAAATATCTGAACTAATTCACTAATACTGCATTATCTTAAAAAACATATTAGATCTTTTTGTAAAAAAATAAAAAGACAAATAATATAAACTCTTCTTTTAGTAAGAGTATAAGTAATGATTCTGAGTATAAAAAAATAGTATACTGCGATATTTACAGAAATTAGAACATTATTCAGATCTACCATCAACAGTGCATTATTTAACTATTTTTCACCTATATCAAACAACACTGTACTATTTTGGAATAATAAAAAAAATATAACATACCTTCGTCAACAATAGAGAATTATTTCGAAATAGTATCAAAACTGCAGAAACAGGAAAGTCACCAACACTGTATTAAAACTAAATAATTCGGAGTAATTTTCTAGTCACACTCAACAATACTGCATTATTACGAAATAAGTCGCTGTTGGGCAACGTGACTACGTACTGCTCCCACAGACGGACTGTCGCAACTGGAATTAGACTCATATTCGTGGTACGACCCGGCAGTCATTCATTCACTAAAAGAGATTTAGCGCGACATCTGTTGGCTGTTTCTGGGAATACGAATATGACTGTGTTTGTGGTATACGCAGAAAAAAATTGCCTATTAAACTAAATAAATAAGTCGATTTTGGAATTTTTTGACTTAATTCAGTGTTGTTCTGGGAGTGCGATATCACCCAGGTTCTTTGATAAGGGGCGAGTTAACTTAACGTTTAAGTCCACTTAAGTAGTAGTACACCTAGGTGAAGGTGAACTGCCCTTGAATAACTACCACTGAGTGAATTAAGAGGAATCAAAAAATAATTGCGACTGATTCACTGTACCTACTTACTTGCGCCAAACAAGAAGAAATCGCCAGTAGACTTAGTAACACCAACTTCATATTTGAAAATAAAAAAGAAAAGAAATCTTCTACGTGGATCAATTAAGACAAAAGCAATAAAAGGTGGGCACCTGATAAGATTAAGTAGAAACCTCGTTGAGTTTGCTTTAAAAAATAATTACTTATTAGTTACAGTCAACCAACGCAGCTGGATAAGCAACTTTGCTATAAAAATAAAAGGTCGACCTGAAGTCGACTGTACAGAAGACAGTTGGACAGGGTTATTATCGTTATTTTGGATGTCAGACGTTAGATCTAAGACTGAACAGGGTGTAACAAAAATCACCAAATAATTACATCAGATAATGGGGGGTTCAATTGCATTCTACTGTATGGACCCAGTGGGTCGAACTAAATTTACTAACGAAATTTTTGATCAGGTCGAAGCAAAATTTTTTAGTGAGATAGTATCGGTCGACGAAGAAGGCGACCGGCCACTCTTATTTAAGACTTCGGAAGCAGAGGCGAGTCACTAATATTGCTCGGAGTAATTTCTAAATCTCAGTATTAGTTACACTTTTACACCAATCAGCCACTATATTACGCGCACCAAGACCTGAACGATTCCAATCGTCTATCTGGCAAAATCCATGCAAATTGCTATCGCAAACGTCAGAATACCGACTCAAGGGCGTCGCCAGCCGATGGCGCAGGGGGGGGCAAGTTGACTTTACCTACTACAATTCATACTTTTCTCATTCTCTATGAATGAGAAAAGTAAGTATGAATTGTAGGTAAAGTCGACAGCACAGGAAGCTTTTCACTTGTACTACGAGCCTTACATCTACAGCGATTGTAATTACAACAGTATCTTAGTACTATATACATATATATTCTGTGACAGTACAGAGTCCAATGTGTAAAGCTACACGAGCACGAGCTCTTGACTATGCAATAAAAAACTTGTAAATAAGTTATAATAACATTTATTAGAAAAATAGAATAAATAGGAGTTTGAATTTGAATAAGTGTACGGCGTATTTTTTTTAAATTACCAGATTTTAATATTATACATGTTGCTTCCCCACTCCCCCTCTCCCGCTTCAAAGACAGAGTAGAGCAGAGCGTAATTGAGCGTACGGAATATTAGGAGTGGAATTGGTAAATTCATTCGAGTTTCGACGTACGGGAATGATTGTTCAAGGCTTGAACTTCAAGCAAATTAACTCAAAGACTTAAGACTTTGGTTGCATTATCTTTTTTAGAATCTCTAGGGGGGGGCAACTGCCCCTCCCTGCCCCCCCTTGGCGACGCCCTTGTACCGACTGGATTTGGTGCGCGTAATTAGGCCCCTGCCTAATTTGGTCGAAGTATGTCTGCTTGGGTCGTCCCTTACCGGCCAATTAAATTGTAATATTATTATATTAATTGTAATTAAATTATTGTTCTATCCAACATACCTAACTAATTAAAATAGCAGTTTACTTCGTTTTTCTAAAAAAAAACATAACTAGTTATGTGCAATTCTTTGTTTTAAGACAGCTTAATGCAATAAAAATTTTACGTTTTACTATAGGGTTTTTTCACTGCCTCCAAGCGTTTTGGAGTTATGCGCTTTAGTCCGCCGACCCTAGAATTAATTTTAGGTGTTCTCAGTATTGTTATGGGTATGGGTGTTCAGCTTTTACTAAATAGGTGTGCCTAGCACGAACTCAAGAAGCCTACATTTATTGTTCTGGTAGATTTGCAAAACGTGTATGGCAACGGCAACACAAAAACATAAAAGGGCTTGTACCCAGAGCCGTTAAAATAAATTAAAAAAAAAAAAAAAAAACAGTCTTAAACGTCAATACGTCGTTCGTTAGTTTGCGGCAGTTCAAAGCTTTATTGGGCTATTTTCGCGATTATTTCCATAATTCCTGCCAGAATTACCTCTGTAAATTGGTCGCGTGTCTATTAAAAGTAATTGCAATTATGACTTTCCTCGAAGACACTTCAATCATCCTAATTTCTCAGGTAAATCACAACGTTTGCAGGTTATGTTTACGTACCTATCTGTTTACCTCTGTAAATTTGCAGTACTTTTCTACTAAATCTCATTAAATTAGTGTTATCAATTCTGCGATGCTTATTAAAGTTTTGGTCTTGCAAAAACTTCGTTGTTTCCTACCTCAATAAACCTAATAGCTGCTCCGTTTTATATTTGGCAATACTTGCTCTGCAGCAAGGGTCACACTTTACATGATTAAAAGATTTATGAACCACCTTTGCAAATAAAGAACTTAAAAAGAAGATATGATTATTTTTATTGGTGGCACTATAACTAAAAATGTTTTGTTATTATTATTATTACTGTGCAAGATTTATTTAGTTATATTGTAGTCACCAATTTTATGTAATGAATAGGATTATTGCTTAACAAAATACAAACATATTTGCGCCCTCCAATGGATAGAGCAATCTGTACCATAACTTTAAGTTAACACCTACATCATTTGTAATTACCATGTTTTAGCAAATAAATATTCTTGTTCTCATTTTATACTAGTGTATCTTATGTGTGTAGTCCTTACCTTCATAATATCAGTGTATCTTATGTGTGTAGTCCTTACCTTCATAATATCAATAACATAGAGTTAAATTTTAATTCTGTAATTTTCAGACGGTTTTCTTTGTCGGAGGGTGGATATTCTTTGTGAAACAGCTGTTCCGCGACTATGAGGTCCACCACACATTGGTGCAGCTGATATTCTCAGTCACAT
Source organism: Yponomeuta cagnagella (assembly GCA_947310995.1). NCBI lineage: Eukaryota > Metazoa > Arthropoda > Insecta > Lepidoptera > Yponomeutidae > Yponomeuta > Yponomeuta cagnagella. The sequence goes on from OX371293.1 coordinate 7,562,431, forward strand.
TCGCCCTCAGCTGCACAATGTTTGAGCTGATTATATTCGAGATTATTGGGTATCTCGATTCAAGGTACTGTACACAGAAATGACAAGGTGCTGAGTAATGTAAGCTGCAGATTTCCTTAATATGTCTTTTTTTTCGCCACTCGTAAGTAGACCTAAGATTATCGCACTGAGCCTCATATATGGGCCCATTGAACACCTCAAACACTCAGGTTTCCTGACAATGTTTATCTTTAACAAATGACAAATGTTTTTAACTTAGAAAACCAATACACACCAGGATTCAAACCCAAAACTCACTCATGTGAGCCAAGGGCTACCATGAATCTGCTACACCACCACACCAGCACAAATGGTTTACTAAGAGTCACATAATATACTATTTTCCTCCGAAGTAATTTACGGTGATCTTTAAAAAGTAGTTTGCAGTGCAAGCATTCAGGGTAAAATGAGCTGTTAAATTAAGGACTGCTTTGTTTCAGCTCAAGATATTTCCATTGGAACCTGGGCTTGTATTCACTGCTGTTCATGGTGATAGCTCTGATACCATTTTATATTGCATACTGCTGCATAAGCAATATTAGATTTGGTAAGGCATCAGTTTAATTCATTCTAGTACCTATCTTTCTGCTAGCATGCACTTAAACATAGGCATAACTTGAAACATAGCAACTTAAATTAGTTTAAAAACTATACATTCTTAAAAGCACTCCTTCCACAAGTTCGCAGAAACTCATTTTCAAGATTATTTCATGTCTTTTTGAACAATCATCGAAATTCAAAAAGATACCACTTGATATGCTGCAATGGAAAACACTTGTAAAGTTCTCTTTTGAATGAGAATTATTCGTGTCATAATATTTTTATGAAACTTTATCATAGAAAGATACAAAAATTTTAAAAACCTATTTAGGGGTAAAAAATTCCCTTTATTAGGTATGTACATACAACGCTGCCTTGTACTACCTTCTTCCTTTGCCATAGACAATTTATTGTATTTGGAGTGTTTTTATAAATTAGACTAAATGAAAAAACCTGACTGCAAAGTGGGTTACTTGGGTCTGAAAGTGATGTAAATTACTTCGGCCAGATGACGCTGCCTGTATGTAATACAGAGAAGTTTGTAAAGAGACTCGAAATTTCTCCAATGCCTGCACTTGCCCATTAACTCAGCTGGGCGCTGGCACGGTTAGCCAGAGGTCGCGGGTTCAAGTCCCAGCATGGGTGGAATTTTTAGCCTCTAAATAGGTTTTTAAGACTAATGAATCAATAAAATCTATCTGACAATTCTTTCTGATGATAGCTCCATATTAAAACCATGGAGATTCTAGTTTAAATGAAGCGTTTTTACTGATAGTTTGCCCGGCCATCTAGGTAATAACAAATAACCATTGAGGATGCATAAGCATTGAAGTATGTGAACGCCTTAGACACAAGATTTCACAGACATCCAATGAAAAAATTAATCTATTTTTATTTCTATTTGCAGTTTCCAAGAATATGATAAGGCCTCTGACGATGTTTGTCTGGTTCATATACCTTTACTTCTTCTGGAAGATTGGCGACCCATTTCCCATATTGAGTCCTAAACAGGTGAGTTAACTGAAGATGGATAGATCACTCTTTATTGCACACCGGTAATTTAGAAAAAGTACTTAGGTAATCTTTGTATTATTATTTTCGTTGCAGATATACTAAAAACTAATGCATGCCAAACGGTGAAGGAAAACATTGTGAGGAAACCTGAGTGTCTGACGCGTTCACACACATCGGCGCTTGAAGTTGCCTAGCCGCGGTGGGCATGTGTGATAATTATGCCAGTATTCTCTCTGAGAGAAGGCCTGTCCCGTGCTACAAAAAGGCTACAAAAAATCAATTATCAATTAAAACCTTTAAATCCGATTATTTCCAGGGCATCTTCTCGATAGAGCAAGGCGTGTCTCGAATAGGCGTCATCGGCGTCACAGTGATGGCTCTGCTCTCCGGGTTTGGTGCGGTCAACTACCCTTACACTTCTATGGCTATATTTATTAGGTGAGGGACAGAAAACTGGTGAATACAGTCATTCTATTATTACACAAGAAGGATTTTATTAAAATTAATTCATGGAGAAATAGATCTACAAAATTAATTAATTCAATCTGTTACTAAACGTACGCAAGCACACTGTAATAAACAGAATAATAAGTAATTAATTAATTTATTAACATTGCTAACTAAATAAATGTACAATAACACTTTACCCTTTACCACAAGTAGGAATCATAGGTAAAGCAATCTCATTAAGATAAATATAAGAAAGAAATATAAAGCGAAAGGTAGAAAACGTTAAGTTGCTTCAATACAAAACACCATAGCTTAGAATCTGTGTAAAAAGTGTCTTATTAGTTACCTAGATCACTCGACAAACATAGTTCCATCAAAACATCACAAAAAATAGCATGTTCAGTTTTCCAGAATTTACAATGTGTTTGGCAAGTTTTTCAATTTTTCTTTCCCCGAAAAGCGTATTCGGACTCTTAAGGAAAAACATTGCCCACTCAACATCAGTCCAACCATTCCCAAGTGATGCGTGTACCTTTAGTCATTAGATCACTAATTCAATTCCAAGTACTTGAACTCCATTGTAATTTAACTGCTTGTAATTTGTTTAAAAACTAACTACAAGTAATTGTAGTTTCTAATAAGCTTTCTAGTGAGTAATTTAATTCCTGTATTTCCTACTCTCAGATACAATTTTCAAATGAGACCTGGGGCCTGTTTCATAAAACTACATTTCATTGTTTACTATCACAATTCGACATAAATTGCATTGCGTAGCAGTCGTTTTGTTAACCCACAGATTAACAAAACGACTGCTACGCAATGTACCTTGAATTGTCATAATAATCTACGAATTGTAATTTTATGAAACTCGGCCCTGAATTCACGTAATTAAGTGGAGTCACCATGTTTCGACTTGAGAATTTTAGTTGAGATCGTAGGAAAAGAAATGGAATTTAAATGTAATTGGAACTTGTAAATTCCAACGACGTAATTGTAATTGCGATTCTCTTTTGCCCAACGCTGGCGCTTAACAACAAACAGAATCCATTAACTCTCCAGGCCTGTAACGCAGTCCGACGTCCTCTCCATAGAGAAGAAACTCCTCCAAACCATGGACATGATCCTCGTGAAGAAGAAAAGGATAGCGCTAGCCGAGGCGAACAGCGTGGGAGCGAGACAGCAGTACGGAGTCCTAGACCAGTCCAATCTCAAGAGTCGCGGCGGTTTCTGGACCAATATTCTGTCCAGTGTCGGCAGTTATAACCCTCTGAGTCAGGGGCATGAGAGTGAGTGAGGTCTCTGACATACATACATTCACGCCCGTATCCCGGAGGATTAGGCAGATCAAGGGCTCAAGTTTCTATGTTTGTTATTCAATAGAGCGAAAATGTGACAATCACAGCTATTTTTCACAGTAATTGGTAGTTTCTTAAGCAATAGCATTAGAATGGTACAACACGTGTCATACCGATGATATAACTTTGTGAATGAGTATAAAAACAACAGCCCACCATCTTTGGGAAGCTGGGATCCTCTCAAGAGGTCATGAGGGGATCCCAGCTTCCCAAAGATGGTGAATGGAGAGATCTCACAGCCCTGTTGCTCAATTATGAGGCCAAGTGCGGAAATAACAGGTCTAATTACTTTTTTGAACTAAAACTTTCGTGAGCACTACACATTATTAACTTAATTCCGAATTCACTTACTTGCTTTTTTGTTGGAAGAGTCCGACCAGGTATCGCTCTGATTAGCAGAGCTAAATCATGATGAGCAGAGATTTAGCTCGCGTCAACGGTTGCTCATCTCTGACTGCGGGGGGGGAGGGGGGGACTCTCGCGCACGCCAGCCGCGGACACAGCTTACGATACCTTCGTTCTTGGAGCATCTTGTCAAATTAACACTTTCACCGTACTTCCGTAAAACCGGCTTCCAGGCTGGCGGTAGAGCCCAACCACTTCTTCGTCTTTATTGAAATTGGGGTGGCGACTTATTTCAATACCCTCGCACACTTTCCGTGGCACAAAAAAACTTGTCTTTTGATAATACTCTTGCCATACCGAGGCGGATGAAGTGACAAGCGTCTTGGGTCAAATTACCAGCTAATACCGCTCATCTTCCTTCAGACATAATTCAGTTGAAGCAAGAGATCTCCGGTTTGGAAGCTGCCTTATTGAAGCGGATGATGTGACAAGTGTCTTGGGTCAAATTACTAACTAATGTCGCTCATATTCCTCCAGACATAAGCCAGTTGAAGCAAGAAATCTCCGGTCTGGAAGAGCTGTCTCGCCAATTATTTCTGGAAGCACACGCCGCCCGCACGATGCGCGAAAAGATCGAGTGGTCCACCACCTTCCAGGGCCGGTACTTCAACTGCCTCGGGTACTTTTTCTCGCTTTACTGCCTCTGGAAGATATTTATCGTAAGTACTTACAAGTTCCATACCGTATTAGTTCATACCAGTCTGAGAATCGGTACTCAGACTTGCCGGAAGGCACTAGACGAGGTTGGATTAGATTAATTTCAGACATGGGCTGAATGGATAAACAGAATAACGAACGAATGGACGGACGGACGGACGGACGAACGGACGGACGGGCGAACGGACGGACGGGCGAACGGACGGACGGGCGAACGGATGGACGGACGGACGGGCGAACAGACGGGCTAGCGGACGGACGAACGGACTGCCACTGGACCGTGTATAAATCATAGACAGTCGGTCAGCCACGGACGGACGGACGGGCAAACGAACGGTCTACTGCTGGACGATGTATAAATCAACTAGCATGCATACAAAAGGCTTTTTGTGCAAGTTATAATAAGAAAATAGTATGTGGTCATATACATTAAGTACCTTATATTTCTGTAAATTACTGGTGTGCAATAAAGTGTTATCTATCTATATATGTAAAGATAATTATTTGTCATACCTACATTGTGTTTCTCTCCACCAGTCAACAATAAACATCGTGTTCGATCGCGTCGGCAAAAAGGACCCTGTGACCAAGGGCTTAGAGATCGTTGTCCACTGGCTGGGCCTCAATATAGACGTCTCTTTCTGGTCGCAGCACGTCTCTTTCATACTCGTGGGGTGCATCGTGCTTACTAGTATAAGAGGGTTACTGCTCACTCTCACCAAGGTAAGTTTTTATATAGTTTCTGAGCGTATATCAAAGTATCATTTAATTCTTTACGACTCGCGATGCTCACACATACTTATATACTGGCTGAAATCCGGGTGGTTCGAAAGCCGCGGTTATGTAATTAGTCATTCAAATATTTTTTTTTATATTACTACTTTTAAGAATAGACGTAAAATAAAAATTAAATTGAGTTTCAAAAATTCGCAAAAAATTAGTACCCCTCTCCATCTATCAGAACGCGGACCATGCACGCACCACTCTGGCTGGCTACTTGTAGTTTTCATAGATTCGAGTTTCTGTCAAGGTATTTTTGGAAGTATGTACCTTTTTTTAAAAATAATACTAGCTTATTCGACATCTATTGATAAGGCACGTTCATTTTGCTGTGGCTTTCAAACCACCCTAAAGTCATGGTGTATTTAACTAAGCGTGTTCGTTTTTTTTTTTTTTTTTTTATTTGGTCTTTGCCCCGTGCTTGTAGGGTGCACAGGGATTTTGCCAGTGTAACGTTGCATTAGGTTAAGAATCATTATTTGACATGATTGTCAAGTGTTTATTCTTAACCTAATAACATTTAGACCCTTTAACCTTTCTCGCACACACTAAAGGCCTTATTTATAAAAAAAACAAGATTCCTAGCGACCACTTTTCCTTGTAAAATCTCCACCACGGACTATTTTAATCGACGTTTTAAGGAATAGTGTTTTTTTATAAGACTGCAAGAATATGTTAATCTAATGTTAACCGCTTTCACTCGTTTTTTGTATGCACTTAGGCTAATGGACAATGGACTAAAGCTGTTAACAGTAGATCTTTACGGTGCTGCTTATAAAAAAACGATTCCACTTAAAGAAAAATTAAAATTTATTTAAAAAAATACTCCTCAGTCAGACTTATGGAGTTTTTTAACTAATTTATTTATTAATTATAAAGTTCGTATCTCCATTTGAGGGCTTATAACCCTCCAAAAAGTCGCGTATCTACCTAACGTACCTAAAGCTCCGATAGGTAGGAATATACATGAGCACAGATTAGACTGTCAAACAAAAACCTTGTTGTCATGTCCCTTGCACAGAGAAAATAATCACTACGGTCCCTTGTTATGGAACTTTGCGGTAGGCGAATATTTTCTGAATTTTGCTTCCTGCTTTTTACTTTCCAAAGGGGTGGGCGTTGGGTCTTCTTTACTGGTGTCAACGATCAACAACGGAGGCAGACTAAAGCCGCGATCCACTAGGCGGATCGGGCCGGGGCGCATCGCGGCGCAAAAATCCGCCTGGCCGTAGTTATATGAAATAGCGTCCACTAGCGGGCGGGCCGGTTCTGGGCGGGCCGCAGCGTAAATACAGGCGGGCGGATTTTTGCGTTGCCATGCGCCCCGGCCGGATCCGCCTAGTGGACGCTGGGCTTTAGGGGTGGCAGATGGAAATGATCGCCCCAACCTTCCTTCTAGTTCTTCTACAAGATCTCCTCGTCGAAATCGTCGAACGTGATCGTGCTAGTGCTGGCCCAGATCATGGGCATGTACTTCTGTTCGTCCGTGCTGCTCATGCGCATGAATATGCCGCCCGAATACCGGATCATTATCACGCAGGTGAGCTTTGGGTGAATTAGTAAATACTATGGCGACCGATGTCAGACAAAAGGCCTTACAATACAAATTGTTGATTAGACTTGGGGCCAATTCTTTAATAGTCAGATAAAACTTAACTGGAGAATAAATTGCATGCAAATTGCTATCACTGTCTAAATCATACGACAAGACAGTGACAACGTCAGTTTTTCCAGATAGGTTTCATCTGTCTATTGAGAAATCCGGTTAGACATTGAAAAGAACAATTAAAAACCATTGTTACGGTGACCCGATCAGGTCATTTTGATTGGTCACCCAGGTTTCCTCACGCTGTTTTCCTTCACAGTTAGTGAGTGGTATTGCTACTATAACTATGTATTAACATAACACATGAAAGATCACGTCTCGTACTACGCATACAGCTAAGAAAAAAAACACACATTTAACATACGACTTTTTGAAATGACAGCGACGAAAATCGTCGAAAAATTAAAAACTCTGGTTCCACAGGTCTTGGGAGATTTGCAGTTCAACTTCTATCACCGCTGGTTCGACGTCATATTTCTAGTAAGCGCGCTGACCAGTATTTTCACGCTTTACCTAGCACACAAACAGCCCTCAGTCAGTTAGTGGAGTGCAGGCCAAAGTGATGCTTAAAGAAATACTGGTGGGGCCTGTTTTCCAATGTCTACAGGGTGACTTCGAATTCGTTTGTCAATTTTTCAAGGGGAAATTCTAGCATAAACAAAGCAAGGGGCAAGTGTCTTATGGTAGGCGCCAACTCTATTGTTCTTTTGATTGTTAACGCATATCGGACGATAGACTCTTAAATATGTAACATATTAGAAAACATTTTGAAAAATGTTGTAAGTATATACTTCCAGTTTGAATTTGGATTTACAGTTTCGAGCAAAAGGTCGGAAATCACGAATATTTACGAAATATATTACACCATTTCTGGTAAATAATTAATAATACTATTTATCACAATGAAGAGTACATTCCCTCAAAATATTGCTAACGATTTCTTAATCACGCTGTAGGTAGGAGCTATAAACTAGACAACGTGTCATCGTCCTGTTACGGTTCTGAAAAGGAGTGGTTCTGTAATCAATGCGATTTATTTACAATGAAGACCATTTTTAAATTGCGAGAACGTTTCCCTACATTTTGGCAGATAATTATTTGACTTTAGTATGAAACAGAAGAAGCTAGTTTTATGAGATTTCCAAGTTTCCTCCAGCTAGTAAAAAAATCGTATTGATGAGTAAGATAAAGAGCTTATGTTACACCCTCGACGACAGAATTTGTTTGTAAATCTTGGTCCAGATAAGCTAAAAGGCACTTATTAGCTTACAAATTGAATTACTGGAGACCCTAGCTTTTTATGCACAGAAGGACGATAATTCCCATCTGCCCCCCCTTGGGGTCGTAATAAAAAAAATACGAACGACTACCACTGATGGCAAAGGTGTTCATTGATGCAACTTATTCCGTTCTTCCACATCCGCCACTCTCAAGATATAAAAAAATCTACGGAACTCAAAAAATAGCGGAAATTATTAGGTATACGTTTATTGAACAAGAGTAATGAATACAAAGCTTAACACTATAAGCATTTATGACCGGGAAGCTTGGAAAACCATGAAGGAGGCCTATGTCCTGCAGTGGGCGTCGAATGGCTGATGATGATGATAAGCATTTTCAATTAGTCCAACCAGCGACGACCCCTTTGCGATCACGGGTGGTCGTTGTTGTCTAATAAATTTGTGTCAATGACCCCCAGGTGTGGTCAGACTAGAGGGTAGCAGATGGGAATTATCGAAGATATAGAACAAAATTAAGTCCAGGTTGACCTCACAAAATAATTGGTACAAACAGCCCGCTCAACGATAGCAACATAGTTTGAATTATGTCTGTCTGGTCTTAAAAAGACTGAGTAAAATGTAAATAGTTTAAAATACAATAATTATGTGAGTGGTTTTTACATTCCATAATTTTGTTTTGTTATGAACTTAAAAAATAATTTAAGGATGATTCACGTTTTTCAAAATAAGTGAAAATCATGACTAACTTGTACACTATTTATTTGGATATGTATAAACTCACCTTTTATAAATAAAGAAAACCATAGTTGACTTTGGCATTTTTTTAATTAGTTATTTATTTAAAGTTCAATAATATTTTACATAGAATTCTTCATTAATAAGTTAAATTGCTTTGATTTATTTAACATTAACAATTCTTAGAAGTAATTAATAAACTATAGATAATTAAATACATAAATAGAAAAAGTTTTACATGGAAAGGCCACCTTATCTATGTATAATTTTTACTAATGAAAAAATCTCAATAATATTATTTTGTTATTTTATAAAAACACGTTTTCCTTAAAACACTCCATGAACGCAGTATAAATAAAGTCTGTGGTAGTCTTCCTCTTGAAAAGTCTACCAAAGGCGTTTATGGAGTGTTTTTAAGAATCGTGTTTTTCATAATACCATTAATTTTTGCACAACGCAAAAGTTTAATTTTCTGCAATATATTCTTTTTGTTGCACTAACCCGTGCTGAGAACAATTTTAAAAACCTATATAGAGGCTAAAAATGCCACCCATGCCGGGACTTGAACCAGTTGGGAGAGCACTGGCACGGTTAGCCAGAGGTCGCGGGTTCAAGTCCCGGCATGGGTGGAATTTTTAGCCTCTAAATAGGATTTTTCTACAATATATTCGATATTTCACTAGATGACACTATGGAAGCATTATTACTTTAACAGGCCCCATATTTGGTGTTTTCTATTACATATTGAGCAAAAATTGCGTAGAATTTAAGCGAATCTTATTTTGTACGTAGTTTGATATATTTGAGATTTAATTTGCTAATATTTTCTTTAGTGTCCGAAGAGAAAATTGCCAGATCGCGACAGACAACGTAAATGAGTAACTGGAATCAATTTCTTGACATATTCATAACGGAATTTGTTCATAAGTAAAATCACTTTGATTTAACGCTCTTTATATAAACACCTGAAAAGTTAAATCCATGTATTTTTATTACGTCAGCAAAAAGTGTTCGCAATCTGTGAAATGTCTTAACGAAATCCGAAATAGGACGTAAGTTACAAAGTTACAGCTAGGTTTACTCTGCAATGGCATCCTCATACTGTTTCCTGAAGCAATCTCCCACGGGGAAGAAGTCCCAGCATCGCTGCGTGTATTGCGTGTACACGTAGGTTTCCTGACCTGGATACAGGACAAAAAAATTCTAGGTCAGAACACATTATTGTCAATTCAAAAACCTGAATGCGAACAGGACCATTCATAAGTTAAGCGGTGACTCGAAGTTAACTAGCCCCACCAATAGAGAAAAATATTACATTACATAAGCTCACGCCTGTATCCAGGAGGAGTCTGCAGAGACCAGGGTTTGCCACCTGCCACGATCTTGCCAGACCTCTTTCGCTTCATCGACGTTCATTAGTTGTTGCATGAACGCACACCGGTTTCGGGTTCTTTTATCTTAACCTTTGGACGTCCCTAAAGTGTAGGACGTCCTCAGACTGTGGAGCGATGCTCTTGGCAGGGCGGCTGACAAGAGCTGGATGAGCGTAGCCCAGGACCGTGCTCAGTGGCATGCAATAGGAGAGGCCTATGTCCAGCGGTGGACAGGCACAGGCAGATGATGACGATGAAAGCTTCGGTCACACACAGCGACTAGTCGCAGCGACTAGTCGCTGCGACAACTCGCTGCCTGTCACACACGGCGAGTTCTACACGAGAATTTCGATTGTCAGTGCGCATTCGCAGCGAGTAAAATTAAACATGCTCAATTCTAGTGTGTTCTCTATCTATCTATCTCCACATGTCTAAACCATACATACAAACTCACATCTATACCCCGGAGGAGCAGCCCACAGGATAAGTGATTACATCACGTGAATTAGCTGAGAACGCGGATGGCACACCAACGCGGTGGCCGTCCATACATAAATCACGGCAGTAGTATTGTGTACGGACCGCCACCGCCACCGCGTTGGTGTGTTTTATCCTTTACCTGTATACTCTGTGTCCGGTTTGTTGATCAAGTGCATGAGGAAGAACATGTAATTGGCCAAGTTGTGTTCCCGCTGCACGTGCGTATCGAACCCGTGCGGCACCTGCAGACAAACATCAACAACATGTCAACAAATACTAACAACAACATAATGCAAGCATTAGGTACTTCATTTTTCTTAAGTACTTAGTACTCCTCACGCGCATAAAATCTGTTGAACCGTTTTACCGGTCCGCGTTTAAATATCACTGTTGGTAACACTGGTTATTGCATTGTGCGACACAAATTTTGTTCGGGATGGCGTCTCTATATGTAGTACTTCCCATTTCGTGTCAAGACGTGACTTTGGCAGAATTTGTCGACATCAGCTGGTTGCCATTTCAACAAGAAATAATAATAATAATATGTAGTACTTATTGTTCATTAATCTCAAGCAAAAATGTCCGCCGGTGGACAACGGGAATAAACCTGCAATGTTAAAGCGCCAAGGTGCACATTACCTTATCAAAGTACTCCTTGTTGATGCCGCAAATGAAGCAGTTGGACTCCATGTCCTCTTTGACCGACTCGAGCTGGTCACGGAGCTCACCGAACGCGTCGATGATCAAACCTGAAACGTACATTGATTTAACTTAGGCCTTCGCATTTACGTGATGAGATGACTTATACAGCGTCCAGTGGCACCTGCACTCGCACTAGATGGGTGAAGGGACCACTCGGACGCTGCAGTGCCTGGGAAATGTTACACATGGTACATGGTGGCATTGATTTAATAACTTCCACACAACAATCACTTGTCCTGGTCCCAAAATACTCTGTGCTATGGTAACCAGGCAAGGAAAGGCATGTACGACGGACCCCAGTGGGAATCGAACCCACGATCTCCGACCATTTTTGTAGTAATAATAAAAATAGACCGTGTGGTAAGTTACAAATTCTTGTCTCTGCCTACCCCTCCGGAATACAGGCGAGAGTATTGCTTATTTACTTAAACGCTGTTAGATTCTACATAGTTTTTTCAGCGCATTATAGACCGTCTTATACATCATCGGTGGTAGCCGAGTGCGTCGAACATTGGACTCGGAAGCGAGAGACCCAGGTTCGATTCCTAGTGCGGGCATGTACTTATGACTTTGTTTTCTAAGTTATGTACATTTGTGAAGTTACAGCAGCAATACCACTCGCTAACGGTGAAGGAAAACATTATGAGGAAACCTGAGTGTCCGAGCTATTCACATACCTCAGCGCTTGAAATCGCCAATCCGCGGTGGGCACGCGGGGTGACCAAGCCCATACTCTCTCCCTGAGAGGAGGCCTGTGCTCTACAGTTGGACGCATATTCTGTCATTGCGCACTTAGGCATTTTGCAACTTCTTTCTCCGGCCACCCTCGTCCAGCCGCCGCCAGCGATCTGCCTCAGATCGTCGGTGCAGAGCCGGTGGACGTCCCAGGCTACGTTTGCCCCTTCGTGGTCTCCGCACGAGAGCCTTCGTATAATCCCTAGTCCAGACTTACCCTGCAGGATAGCGAGCAGGATGACGATGATGAAGAAGAAGAAGGTGATGTCGAAGATGATGCGCCAGGCCTCAGAGTCGTCTCCGTCCGGAGGCTCCAGCTCGTCACCTATCCCGCCGCCTGCACGTACGCCCTTGTACAGGTTGAACACGAAGCACTGGAAGGAACAATAAATTAAAACCGGCCAAGTGTGAGTCGGAGTTGCTCACGAAGGGTTCCGTAACATTATCTTCACAACATTAGACAACGATCGAATTTGAGAATAGCGCCATCTATAGGAACCAACAAGAAGCGTTTAACAGACATTTAACGACATGACATCGGAGCTGTGAAGGTTACATAGATGCCCGCTAGATGGCGAGCGCTGTCTTTAGACAAGTTTTTTTGTATAGGATCCCCCTCAAATATTTATTTCATTCTGTTTTAGTATTTATTGTTATAGCGGCAACAGAAATAAGTACATCATCTGAAAATTTCAACTGCCTAGCTGCTTCGGTCTAAATAGTGTTCTACCTAATTCGTGTTTTGCCTAAATTGTGTTGGGTCTAAGTCTTATTTGTCCTAATTCACGTTTGGTCTAGGCATAACGGGACTTTGGCTCACTGCGTTTTAGGTATACCGAGCGAAAAGGGTCACGGTTCATAAGATACAGCCTGGCGACTAACAGACAGACGGACAGTGAAGTCTTAGTAATAGGGTCCCGTTTGGCACCCTTCGGGTACGGAACCCTAAAAAGTACAGTGAAACGGGCTGATTCGAAACTGGAAAATGAATAGAAACGAAAAGTGGAAATCTTATTTAGATTATTTCATGGCCGCCAGTGGGCACGCGTGGTGATAAAGCCCATACTCTCTCTCTCTGAGAGAAGGCCTGTGCCCTACAGTGGGATGTCTATAGGCTGAATACATATACAAGGCCGCCAATTGTACTTTCTAAATTTCTGTGTACAATAAAGAAAATTCTATCTTGGGTTATCTTAATTATTAAAAGCGAACACCACACTGCGAAATGACTCCACTCATCAGTAATGGAACTGGGGCCTGTTTCATAGAACTACAATTCATGGTTTACTATGACAATTCGTTGTACATTGCAAAGTCGATTAACCTATAGATGTACAAGGTGGGCCAAAAGAAATCACCCAATTGGAAGATGCTCTCATTTTTGCAAGTGGCCGCCAATGTCAAATTTGTTTTGACATTTGTGGACTAGACAGATGCAGAATACAAGTGAACAAGCCATGGAGCGATACACTCCCCAAGAACGCGGAATAATCGTGTCTATTTTTTTGCGTAACAATTCGTCTGTGGTGTTGGCGCAGTGCGAATTCCGGCGCCGATTCCCCGGCCGTCCGACACCGACTGCGCAAACACTGCGCCGTTTGGCCACCAACCTTGAAGAGTATGGGACCCCACGAGACGTTGCCAAGAGTGGCCGGCCCCGGAGCGCCCGTTCTGCCGAGAATATCGCCGCCATGCCATCGGGCCCTCTTTTTTCGAGAATGCCGCTGGCCAAACGACAACAGTGAACGGTGCGTGCTATAGGGCCATGTTGACCGAGTTTTTCTGCCGCAATTGGACGAATTAGGATTGAGTGACATGTGGTTCCAACAGGACGGAGCAACGGCACACACTGCGCGAGCCACAACCGATATTCTGAAGGCAGCGTTCCCGGGTCGCCTCATCTCTCGTTTTGGCGATTTGCAGTGGCGCAAGATCGCCCGATTTAAGCGTTCCAGACTTTTTTTGTGGGGTTTTTTGAAGTCCCGTGTTTACGTGAACAAGCCCGAGACTCTGGAAGCCCTCAAAGACAACATTCGACACGAATGCGAGAATCTGTCGCCCGAAGTTCTCGCCGAAGTGATGAAAAATGCCATAAAACGAGCCCGTATGGCAATCAATTGTGACGGCGCCCATTTGGCCGATATAATCTTCTCGACTTGACAAATAAAATTCTAAAGGTTCAAATAAACGTAATCAAAAAACAGAATCGAAGTTTTTCGTTTAGAAAAAAAAAACAGAGCCAAACAACATCGGATGACTTCTTTTGGCCCACCTTGTACAAATAGGAAGACTGCAATGCAATATAAATCGAATTGTGATAATAAACTATGAGTTGTAGTTTTTAACAGAGTTCAAAAAGGAATAAATTATATTATCTCCCGGCCCCCCCAGAAGAAATAAAAAAAACCGACTTCAAAACACTACAGCACCAAAAAGTTAGAAATTATTTAAAAGAATTCCTTTACTCTAATTTAAAGTGTATGTAAAGGTATTGTAGAAGTATAATTTGTAGTCGATGCCCAGTTTCATGAACAGCACACATATTTTGGGCACCGAGTCCAAATTATACTTCTACAATACCTACATGTATACATAAGTATTCTTTTAAATTATTTGTAACTTTTTAGTGCTATAGTGTTTTACAGTCGGTCTTTATAATTTTTTATTTAAAAAAAATATGAACCGGGGCCCAGCCCCTATACTACGCTCACCGAATCCTGAGCGATTCCAATCGTCTTACTGTCAAATTAGTATGGAATTTGACAGCCGATTGGAATCGCTCAGGATTTCGTGCGCATAATTGAATCGTGTGATTTTAAAACAACACATGTCCTTTCATTACAACTTTGCAGGAAATAGAAAAAACTGTTTTATTCAAATACTAATATCTACAACAGCAATATTTTAGCATATTATATTGATTTCTGTATGAAAAAACTACAATTTTTTTTTCTAATGTAAATCAATAGGTAGGTGTAAATAATTTAATAAAAAAAATGGGCAAGTGTTATTTTAAAAACAAAAAACACATGTGACTTGTGTTGTTTTAAAATCACACGATTCAATTAGGCCGCTGATCTCCCCCCACTCACCGTTAGCATGTCGTGACAGTTCTTGTTGACTTCATCGTCTTCCTCTTGAACGTAGAACTTGCGGAAGAAGTTGAACGCGATCACCGTGTAGATGTACACGATGATCGTTAACAGCATCACAGTCAGCACGAGCTGTGGACAAACGGCCGTTTCACTTTTAGATACTTACTTGTACTGCCTGAATTTTTGGCCATCAGACAATGGGGAACTTGCGCCTAATTAACTCCTGAACTGCCCTCGCGGAACGCAACGTATTGGTGGCCCATACTAAGTTGGACACAGATCTGTGTCGCGGCAGACGAGTGGTTAAGATTGGAGTGACTTTGCTTTTATACCATACTTTGGCCTTTGCCTTTACGTAATGAGATGATTTATAGAGCGTCCAGTGGCACCTTCACTCAAATTAGATGGGTGAAGGGGTTTGATAGCACGAGGCCCACTATAGCACTTTGTTCATCATCATCAGCCATTCGACGCCCCCTGCAGGACATAGGCCTCCTTCGTGGTTTTCATAGCCATGAGGGCTTTTGCCATAATCGCCACGCTCGGCAGGCGGGTTGGCGATCGCAGTATGCGGTTGGAATCTCAGAAAGACGCTGCTGCCCGTCTCCAGTCGCCTTCTACGTCATCCACGGAGGGCAACGGAGTGACGCTATTCTTAAGCCGGCGCCACAGGGAAAAAGGGTCCAATATCCATTAAATTGTAAGTATAGTTACCTTAAACCTGGAAGTTGAGGCAAAGTTGTAGTTACCGTCCTTTAATACGCTTTAATCCGGCGCCACACGGACAGTAGGTATCTTTGTGCTATTTTACCTACTACGATCTCATTTACGACGATTTGTAATACTTAGTTGGCATTGTGCTATGGACTGTATTGAAAAATAATAAAGTGACAATATTCTGTAGTGATCGCTCTGAATCACTCGTAGCCCCGGCTGCCTGAGTGATCTTAAACGATCACGAAGGTTAAGCAACACAGGGCGCGTTCAGTGCATGGATGGGTCGCCGTCTATGCCTAACGCTAGTGGCATTTTTCCGAGCGGTTCCGTGCTTCGCAAGGCACGTTAAGCTGTTGGTGCCGGCTGCCGTCGATAGATGGCAGTCGTTAAGCCAAGTCAGAGGCCTTAGGGCGGCTTGACAACTTCTGACAGTAGACGAGCCACTAGTCTACAAGCCTCCACCAATCCGGACTTGGCCCCCGTGGTGGAGTATGGCCTATACCTTCCTCAGGGAAGAGACCCGTGCCCCTCGGTGGGGACATAATGGGTTGATGATGAGATTCTGTAGTGGACATCGCGCTGTCAAACCGCCGAGTCATATTTTTCGTTGCATGCGGTTTTAGCAGGTGACCCCCCCCTACTGCCGAACTGAAAGACGTTTCACGTGAAAAAAGAAACCTATCATACCTGCTTCCCGTTATGTGTGACCGACTGCAATATAGTCCTCAGCGTCTTGAACCCGACGGCCACGTCCAGCAAGTGTGCCGCGAAGAAGAAGTGGTTAAAGTTTCCCATCACGCTGAACGAGAAGTACCAGAGCGAGTAGAGGAACGAGTTGTCGGTGATGGTGACGCCCGCCTTCCACACTTGGTAGCGCCAGTCGATGTTCAGGATACTGTGGGGGAGAGTTTTCACGGGTTAACATGACTCTTCTTACAGACTTAGAGTCACGCCTGTATCCCAGTGGGGTAGGCAGAGACCAGGGGCTGCCACTTGCCACGATCCTGACAGATCACTTTCGCTTCCTCGACATTCATTACATACTAACACTACTATTCTTAACGTAGTACTAATCTTATCTTACTATATTAATTAATATCCTACTAATATTATAAATGTAAAAGTTTGTGAAGATGTTTGGGTGTTTGTTACTCAATCACGCAATAACGGCTGAACGGATTTACATGAAACTTGCCGTAAAGATAGACAAAGATCTGAATTGAGACATAGGATACTTGATAATATTTATATATTTATTTTAAGTTCAAAATAGATGGCGTTGTGCGAGAATCGTAGAAACGGATTCTGTGGCGGTACGAAGTTCGCAGGGAGAGTCCTACTAATGATTTAAATGTGAAAGTTTGTGAAGATGTTTGGATGCTTGTTACTCAATCTTGTTACATGAAAGTTGGCATACAGATAGACAAAGATCTGAATTGAGACATAGGATACTTGATGTAAAGTTGAAAGACTTTGTATATATATAATTTATATATATTTATTGTATATAAGTACTTATGTTATGTACTTAAACATTCATAAAGTAATATACACACTTTAGGTATAGACTTTACTTTAAAGTTTGAGATGTTGCCTCTGTGGCGGCTACTGAGCGACTGCCTCGGCTGTCTGTGCGCCGGCCTTTTATAGTGAATGTCCGGTTGCCGCCACGTGCACACTGATAAACCTTATAACTGATTATAATGACTTAAACTCAATTTCTATAAACTAAACATGACAATATTTATTACTGACAGCTGACACGTGGTACTGTCAGCTGTCAGAATATCCTATATAGTTATCTATACACTACATCTCTTCCTTTCTATTTTTTTTTCCGAAGGGCACTAATCGATTCCTCTCGTATACAGGTATTATTTGAACATAAGACGTTATTAAATCTATAAATAATCATAATTATTATTTCATAGCAATTTAGTTTATTTCTAAATCAAGAGCTCTCTATTAATCAATTCATCTTTTTACACATTTAATACCTAATGTGTACATATTCAGTTCATTGCATAATGTAATAATTAGGCTAGATTATTTTAAAACAATACTGTTATTATTGAAGTATTTCTATTATATATTTGTATCATCATCCTCCACTTCCTCTTCCATTATTTTATCGTTATCTCTATTTATGCTCCTCCATTCTCCTTCTACCTTTTTCAAATGAACAATATTCCGACGATATTGTTGACCATTCTGGTCATTACGTATTTCTACATCTCCTGTATTAGAACTTGCTTTGGTGATGGTGTGTGGATCTGGGGAGAAATTTGGTGTGAGTTTATTGTCTTTTATCAAGTTTTTAACGTATACCTTGTCACCTTCTTCCAATGTATGTTTGGTCGCTTTTCTCTTACGGTCACTGTAGACCTTTCCAATCTCCTTTTGACTTTTGTCCTTATCTCGAACTTCTGAATCATCAACGCTTTGCTTGTTCTCGATATCTGTGGCACATGGTATTTTGTCTCGAAATTGTCTTCTGTAAAAGAGTTCAGATGGTGTTTTACCTGTGGTGGTGTTTGGTGTACTATTGTACATCATCAGATAGTACAAAAGTTCTTCTTTCCAATTTCTTTTCTCTAGTTGACTTATTTTTATGCGTTTCAAGATGCTCCTATTTTGTCTCTCCACTTCCCCATTTTGCTGGGGCCAATAAGGTATAGTGCTGTATAGTATGATGCCACACTCACGAAAGTAGATTTTTATCTCTTCACTGGAGAATTGTTTTCCATTGTCTGCGGTTATACTTCTGGGGAACCCCAATCTGGAGAAGATTTCTTTCAATATTCTTATGATGTCAGCTGAAGCAATGTTTCTGGAAGTTTTGATCTCTTTATAGCGACTGTAGTAATCGATGACCACGAAAATGTAGTCTCCGGAAGGTAAGGGTCCCATTAGATCCATGGCTATGTCAACCCAAGGTTCCATAGGCAACTCTCGTCTCTTCATCGGGTTCGGTGGGTTGGGTGCTGATACTAAAGTGCAACTTTTGCATTGCTTTACGATTTGTTCAGCTTCTTTATCGATTTTAGGCCACCAAACTTTTGTGCGTAATCGGCTTTTCATTGCCACTATGCCTGGGTGTCCTTCATGAGCAGCTTGCAAAACACGGTGTCTGAGTTTAGTTGGGATAACTATTTTGTTACCTCTTAGCAGTATGCTATCCTGGAAACAAAACTCCGTTTCAAATGCTTTGAAACTGCTTATTGACGGATCCCAGTTCTGTTGATACAAACCTTCCTTCACTTTATTTATCTCGCTATCATGCTCTGAAAGTCTTTCTATTTCTTGCAGTGGGATTGCTACTGGTCTTGCATATTCCACTATTTGGTTTACGTCTGTGCTGTCGAAAACTTCATGATTGCTTTTAACGCATAGTCTGGATAATGGGTCTGCAATGTTACTTTTTCCTGGTCGGTATATTATTTTATAGTCATACGACTGGAGTCTCAAAACCCACCTTTCTATACGTGCACATGGTTTAGAGTTTCTGCCGAATATAACTTCTAAAGGCTTGTGATCGCTCACCAGCTCAAATTTTTTGCCGTAAAGGTAGATATTAAAATGTTCCACTGCCCAAACCAGAGCCAAGGCTTCTTTTTCGGTTTGGCAGTATCGCTTTTCGCAGTTGGTCAAACTCTTGTTCCCATAGGCCACAATTCGGCTACCACTCGAGTCAGTTTGGATGAGGACTGCTCCAAGGCCAACTGGACTTGCGTCAGCGACTACTTGAGTCTTGTCGGCTGGATCGTAATAGCCTAGAGTTTTTATTTCGCTTAGGCAGGTCTTGAGTCTGTCGAATGATTGCTTCTGCTCCTGCGTCCAAATTTTGGTTATGCTGGCATTCTTGCCAAGTTTTAACCGAAGAAGTTTCCTTAACGGTTCCGTGTAAGTGGCTAGATTTGGAATCCATTTGCCTACAAAATTTATTAGTCCCAAAAAGCTTTGCAATTCCTCTATTGTAGCTGGTGCTCGGAATTCTTGAATGGACTTTACATATTTGGTCAACGGTTTGACTCCTTGTGGAGATAGTTCATGTCCGAGGAATTGTATTACCTTTATTTTGTATAGGCATTTGTCTTGGTTCAGCAAGACGTCATTGTCCTGTAAAACTTTGAGAGTGTGTTGAAGTCTCTTGTCGTGTTCCACATCATCTGATCCAAATATGACAATATCATCAATAAAGTTTACGGTACCTTCACAACCAGTAAGTATCCTTTCCAATGTCTTTTGGAATATTTCTGGCGCACAAGATATCCCAAACATGAGTCTTTTGTACCGGAATAATCCTTTGCTGGTTATAAACGTTGTTATGTAACGTGAATCCGGATGTATTTCAATTTGGTGGAAGGCATCCTTTATATCCAATCGAGAAAAGAGTTTTGCTTTCCTGAAACTTGGCAGCAATTGGTCCATCGTCGGTAATGGATGGTTTTCGCGGTTGATGGCAGTATTGGCGCGTCGCATATCAATGCAGATTCGGACTTCACCGTTCTCTTTTAAAACGGGCACCATAGGCGAAACCCATTTCGATGGTTCTTGAACGTCTTCAATAATGTCTGCCTGTATGAGGTGTTGCAGTTTTTTGTTGATTTTTTGTTCCAGAGGAATTGGGACTCTTCTGTAAGGTTGACAAACTGGTTTGACGGCTGTGTCAATGGGAATCTCAATCAACACGTTTTTAAATTTTGGAAAGTGAGCCGTAGTTTCAGCTGTGTTTAGCACATTTTGTGCTTTTGGTCCAATATGCAACACTCCGAGCGCTATTGCCGTAGTTTTCCCTAAAAGATCTTTAGTCCCATCTTTGATGACATAGAATGTAGCAGATTCGGTCTTGTCCTGGACCTTTATCATGGTTTTGAATGAGCCTATGACGGTGAGTGGTTGCTTACTACCGTAAGCCAGGAATACTTTGTTTGGGGACTTTACTTGGTCGTACACATTAATGTTTTGACTTTTCAGATAACTCCACGTTTTGTTAGTAAGCAGATGTCAGGTACTTCCTGAATCAATCAATAAAGTGGTTTCTACTCCTCCAAGAAGGCATTTTATGTTTGAGTCATCGTCGAAATGGAATACATAATCGATCTCTTCATTCCGTGGTTTCTTGGTGGGTGGCTTTGCGTTGTGCATGTTTTGTGAAGTTGGAAAACTGCGTTTGAAGGGTTTCCCAGACAAGCAGCATTTCATGTAGTGGCCAGTTTTCCCGCATTTGTGACACTTGGCTTTCAATGCTGAGCACTGCTTCCCAATGTGACTGTTACCGCATCTAATGCATTTTCTGTTGTTAGAGTTTTTATGGTCTGTAGGATTTCTCTTCTCATGGACTTTGTTTACACTACCTTCAGAGGTTTTGTTGTTAAATTCATCCAACTGGCGTGTCACGCTTTCCAGCGTATTGGCATCATGGATAATAGCATCAAGTGTGATGCTGTCACCAGCTTGCAATATTTTCTTCCTTAGTTCTGTTGAAGAACACTTCTCGGTTATTTGATCAATGAGACTTTCTTCTTTGTTCGCAAACTTACAACGGTCAGCCTGTTTCCGTAGTCTGACGAGAAATTTCTCAAATTTTTCGCCTGTTTCCTGTTTCATGAGCCTGAAAACGTGTCGTTCGTAGACTTTACTTTGCTTGGGTGCAAAATACTCGTCTAGTTTGCTTACGGCTATTTGATAAATATCCACACTTTGGTCATCATTGTTATCTACATGAGCACCGGGCACGTTGTAGTATATCTCCTGCAGGCCGAGACCGCCCATGTGCAGAAGTGTAGCTCTCTTTTTTTCAGGGTTTTCAATATTGGCTGCCTCCAAATAAATGTTAAGTCCTCGCTTCCATCTTTCCCACTTCAGGCCTACTCCAGAGGGGTCTCCGTCACAATCGAAGTTGTCCATGGGAGGTAAAGATGTCATTTTTTGGCACTGTAAATTAAATCAAGCGTTATTCCATACGTAACAAGTTCATAAATCATCTATCATATGTAATTTGTATCAAATTCATTCGTATGCACATAACATAGACAGAATATACAATGGGTGTCCATGACACGTGGACCCTCCCTGAAAAGATGACAATATCATCTGGTTCTTTTTATTATCTAGGATGACCATAACTGGTGGTCCACTCCAACGTCTAGGATGACCATGACATGTGGTCCATTCCTCTAGTCAGGATGACCATAACTTGTGGTCCATTCCAAGGTCTAGGACGACCATAACATGTGGTCCATTCCTCTAGTCAGGATGACCATAACTTGTGGTCCATTCCTTCAATTAGGGTGACCATAACATGTGGCCCTACCCATTCATTGCTTTTAATATTATGTGCATTCGGCATTAATTAATTTTTATTGTTGTATTTTATGTATTTGTTCACAAAGAATACAATGTATTGCGTTTATTTACATAATACCCCTTGTATACATGCATAAATTATGTATTTTTTTTACCTTCGTCGCCAATGTAAAGTTGAAAGACTTTGTATATATATAATTTATATATATTTATTGTATATAAGTACTTATGTTATGTACTTAAACATTCATAAAGTAATATACACACTTTAGGTATAGACTTTACTTTAAAGTTTGAGATGTTGCCTCTGTGGCGGCTACTGAGCGACTGCCTCGGCTGTCTGTGCGCCGGCCTTTTATAGTGAATGTCCGGTTGCCGCCACGTGCACACTGATAAACCTTATAACTGATTATAATGACTTAAACTCAATTTCTATAAACTAAACATGACAATATTTATTACTGACAGCTGACACGTGGTACTGTCAGCTGTCAGAATATCCTATATAGTTATCTATACACTACACTTGATATGCCGGTAATGCGATACCGTGGGATAATATTTTATTGTTACCGTAGATAACCGTTTTTCAAGCCAGTTGCCATGTTGACAAGAATCGTATAAACGGATTCTGTGGCGGTAGGAAGTTCTCCGGGACAGCTAGTTATACTATAAAAGAGTTTATCTACACTAATGTTGTAACATTCTACTTATGTTTTCAATACTTGACTTATAATTACTACTGTTATAGCGCAGACAACAAAACACTCAATTTAAGCAATTTCACATGATGGTATAATATTCACATCGATATCGTAAAATCTCATTATAACATCAATAAAACGCGACCAACTTGATTGCAGGGCCAATCAGGTTGGTCGCGTTTTATTGAAGCGCGCAGCTGCGCTCTCATTGGTTAAATTTTAATGGCGGCAAAATCACTGTGATTATACACGTACGCGTGAATAATTGAACAATTATTATAAATAAACTATTGTCAGCTTTTACTCTTGTTGTTTGATTAATTGCATTAGTGAAGATAAAGTAGTGTATGCAACTGCATATAACACGGGTATTAACTGATTGAGCCATGGTGGTAAGCAACGCTAACCACCAACTTTTAGCTCGACAAAACTTTTATTAGCGCCATCTTTGATCTACGACCTAAACTACTAGCTCCACAAAGGATTATTACATGTCGGTAAGGTAGCTTTATTGCTCTACGTACTCTATGGTCGGTAATTTTTGAGTCAAAAGTTGCAGTTTTCTCCACCTTCCGCACGTCAAACTTTGAAAAATTGTATTGTAGCAGGGAACGTAAGTACAATGTATTTTATTTCTATTATTGTCTTTATTACGATAGTGTTCAATGAGTTATGACATGTTTGTTGCGATAAAATGTATTATGGTTTCTATAGACGACGAATTGTAAGGTGGTTTGTGCTGGTGACCACTGTGACACTAGAGATATAACTTCAGTATAAAATAACAGATACGTCGATTACGTTTTCGCTTTTTATTTACTCCTGTGTTTTATCCTAGGATGGCACAACGGAGCCTGAAAGACAAGAAATACTGGAAGTGTTATATGAAGATATACCAGACGGAGACAGCTTCTGTGGAGGTGACTCTGAAGATGACAACTCATTGATGCCTCAACGTGGTAGTGCTCAGTTTGATAAATTATACAAAGACCACATGAAACAAAAATTTAAGGAACATTACACATGCACGGAAAAGGTGGCTATTGACGAAAGCATGGTAAAGTTTACTGTAAGAAGCTCTCTAAAACAATACATGCCTAAGAAGCCTATAAAGAGAGGCTACAAAGTATGGATGAAATATGCATCTACTGGCTATTGTCTCGACTTTGATCTCTATGCAGGCAAAGATGGTGATAAAGTCCAGACCAATTTAGGTGGCAAAGTAGTCAGGCAGTTTTGTGAAGGCTTACAAGCAAAAAACCACAAGGTATATTTTGATAATTATTTCAACGGTTATCAGTTACAAAGAGACCTGTACCAGCAGTCTATATTAGCTTGTGGGACAGTAAATTCTACCAGAAAATATCTTCCTGCCTTGAAAGACGACAAACAATAGCAACGAGGCGAATATGATTACAGAGTCAGCAACTATTATGAAATCAAAAGTTATTACAGCATTGATCGCAGATCAAGAAAATGGTGGCATAGAATATTCTTTCACTTTTTGGACTGTTCTGTGATCAATGCGTACATACTGTACAAAGATCTGCAAGCTCTGCCAAATAAGGATTTGGAGGCCATGAACTGGAAAATGTTCAGAAGAAGAGTTTATCAAGGGATCCTGGCTCCAGCTGTTGTAGCAGGGCGGAAAAGAGCTTTATCATTGAGCAGTACCCCTCACAGCTCTCCAACTCCAGCCGCCATACAAAATCATAAGCCAGTGGTCCCAGTTGAGATCCGAATGCAGCAGAGTAAACATAAACCCATACGGAGCACATCCAGAAGGTGTGCTAAATGTAGCACTAAGGGTAACCCAGTGCGAACAATTTATATTTGTGAAACTTGCAAAGTATCACTTTGCCTACGAAAGGGAAAAACATGTTTCAATGACTTTCATGATATGAAATAATGTAATTGTAACTTTCATTAGTTTAAAAGTGTTTTTGGTCAATTAAAATAGCTACTTAGTTTTTGGAAGTTTTATTGCTACCTATGTCACGGTGGTCACCGTAACTAACCACCCTATAAGCTGAAAACCTGAAAGTTACAGCAGTCAAATTCAATCTTTATTATTTATTTACATCCCAAAGAATTATAATAACGTGGAAGCGTGGCTCAATGAGTTAAAACACTCGTTACTATTATGAAACTCGCTGCGCTCGTTTCATAAACTCACACTCGTGTTTTAATACCCTTCATTATATGACAGTTGCATAAACTACTATTATGGATGACACTAATATAGCTTTAATTATAATAAAACTTTATTTCAGACTATATTATGTCCATACAGGCGGGCGGTACAAACAAGCTTTATAGTTATTACTTATGTAGTTTGTTAAGAGAATATTTTTGTGCCTGTTTTCCAGTTATAAAATTGCAATACCCTCGCAGGGCTCATGCCATGGATCTAGATTAGATTAATACTCTTTTTTGCACACCCTACATCTATTACGTTGAGGAAGCGAAAGTGCGCTTTCCTGGTCTCTGCCTACGCCTCTGGGATATAGGCGTGAGTTTATGTACGTATGTATTTACATATATTACTTACCAAGTATACTACTGATTCTTTTACAATAATTATAGTAGATTATGCATTAAGGGGATAAAGCAGTGTATTATGTCTCGGGCGATATTTTGAACCCCAAGGACGAGGGATCCTAGGGTTAACTCACGAGCGAAGCGAGGATCCCGAGGCCGAGGGGTTCAAAAACGCCCGAGACAAATACACTGCTTTTTCCCCAAAATGCATACTCTACTTTATATAAACACTGCGAGGCAATAAAGTTCTATTTGTTTTTTTTTTTTGTAGTGGCAAATTCTTCTTCATGCAGGTTTCTATGAAAAGTTTCATTCTAATTTTGAATACATTCTCCTTGATTTAGGGCTCTATGAAAAGTTTTCATTCTAATTTTGAATAAATTCTTCTTGGTGTAGGGCTCTATGAAAAGTTTATATTCTAATTTTGACGTTTGGTCATGGATTGCAAGGAGCTCGTATATTCAATGTTGATTGCATTCCAAATTCAAATGTCATAATTCCCTAGGGGATTATGAAATTCAGTACATTTATAATGACCCGGCTAGACCATAGGACACAAATGACTTGCTTTAAGTTGAATTTGCATGACACATAATATGCCATTGACGAGCAGGTGTTATATAAAAAATGTTAAAACGTTCACACGCATGAAATAGAAAATAAAATATATACCTAATTGAAAACGTTGTAAGTGAAAAGACCCAGAATTCCTTACGATTCCCACTCATGCCTTGAACTAGTCTTCATGATATCTCGAACATCATTACGTCTTCCTCTAGTCTTCGTAATTTCCCGAACACATGCAGGTCTCCCTACGGCGTGATACTCACTAGCGCACGAAGCCTTTGACCTCCTCCTCTTGGGTGGAGAAAGATGTCTTCTCCATTCCCAGCATGTTGGAGATGGAATCGAAGTCGTAGGTCTCGGAATATTTGACGCGCACTTTCTTCTTCACAAATTTGTCCCAATAGTTGACCGGGAAAGACCTGGGGAGTAGACAAGTTGATAAAGACAACAAAAACGCCTTCAAAATACGTACTCTGCTAATTTTAACACTAGGTGGCGCTGACGGTATTTTTTATCGCATATGAGTTGGGTTTATAATTCCATTGATTCTTTTTCTGTCAGTAATAGTACACACTATTTTAATTGTAGAACTAGGCGCTGACGGTAATTTTTACCGCAGTATGATTTGTGTTCATAATGCCAGTGATTCTTTTTTTGTTAGAAAGAGGATCCCATATAAACTTGGTCAGGATCTGTTAATTGGATTCATGAGAAAACCATAAGATACTTCTATTTACAAAGGCGTCTTCACCGTTTAGTTAGCAGTGGCATAGAAAGGAATAAAAGGGAAATGACCCGCCAGGCAAATCGTATGTCAGCATAGGTACCTAGTACGACGACGTTAGTCGCGCGTTGTAAATCTCAAAACTCGCGACTTCATAAGCAGCCTATATACGTCCCACTGTAGGGTACAGGCCTTCTCTCAGGGAGAGAGTATCTCAAAACTCGCGACTTCCCAGTAGGTACATTAATTGTCAAATTCTGACATTTTACCGCCCCAAAACGCGTGACTCGTGCGTGCCATCATACTGGGAACAACCTGTCCAACTGTACACTTTTGAACGTTATCTTTTATGTAACCTCATTAGAAACAGTTTGCTTGCGCGATGCAGGAATGTCGTAGTATGCAGCGCGCACGCAGAGATGACATTCAATCGCCAGAGTAGCATTTAAGGTAAACCATCTTACTTGGCCGATATAACGAGCTTGTCCCAGTGACTCTTCAGGTCATCATCTTCGGGTTGCTCCACGATGTAAAGTCCGTCGAATTCCAGCTTGCGTGCGATCTCCTTTTCGCGCTTGAAAATAGCGAGCGGTACCTGAAATTTACAAAAAAAAAAATCTGTCTCCGCTCTGGACGGCTTGTAGGGGTGTCTGACGGGCCTAAGACAGTATCGTGGAAAATGTTAATCCATAGCCGCACGTCTTTAATAAAAAATACTTTAACTTTAATAAGCTATTCAAGTCCTGTTTATCTTAGAGAAGACGAAAAATGGAGTCACAAACTGCTGGAGTGTCAACCTACGACCGAAAATAGAAGTGTAGGCCGACTGCCGGGCAGGTGTTGCGACGACACTGTGAAAGCAGCAGGAAAAACCTGGAGAAGAACAGCGCAAAGCAGAAGGGACTGACGCGGGAACAAAGAGCCTGTTCACGCCATTGACGTGACGACTATTCACGGACCTTCGCATACGCACCGCTCGCCTTGAGAGTGGCTAGCTAATCGCTGCAGAGTGCGCACGCGCCGCGTCTCTAAATCTGCGCCCCACGCTTTGCTCAAAAACTTATATCGCACTATGAAATCAGTGAACAGACTGGCCAGTTCTGGACTATGCTAAACGGCTCATCCTAGTGAAGCGTCTCATCAGCTCATATCAAGCGTCTCATCGCCGGCTCATACCAACAAGAAAGCCTGCCCTGTACCGGCCCAACCAGGGTCTGATGCGCCATTCCTGTTAAATCTCCTATACTATCACCCCTTTCCCCATATTCTCACGTCGAGTGTGAGCCTTACAACCTCACAGAGCCCCTTGGCCGGCAGTGGCTACTGACGGGTTGAAGATGATAATCTTACTTGTCCCGGCGAGTTTTAAGTCAATATACCCGGTTTTTACCCGGTCAAGACAAAATTATACAACCAGTGAGTGTTACCAGTGGTGACTATGGACCTCATAAGGCTCAAGGTCACGCAACGAGCTATGGAAAGGGCTATGCTCGAAATTTCTCTACGAGATCGAATCAGAAATTATGAGATCCGTAGACGAACGAAAGTCTTAGACATAGCCCTGCAGATTAGTAAGTTGAAGTAACAGTGGGCGGGGCACATAGCACGCAGAACTGATGGCCGATAGGGCCAAAAAGTTCTCGAATGGAGACCACATACGGAGCCACAAGATGGACAGATGACCTCATCCAAGTGGCAGGAAGACGCTGGATGCAGGCCGCTTCCAACCGGTCTTTTTGGAAATCCGTGGAGGAGGCCTATGTCCAGCAGTGGACTTCTTGTGGCGGAATGATGAACCACACATAGGGCCACAAATTGGAGAATTTAAAAGCATCCTATCCTAGATAGGTCTGGCCTGCAATGATTGCAGACCAGCTCTCTCTGTTACTCAAATTACCTTCAAATGGTAGTAGCCGATCAGGATGGCGAGAGAGACAATCGAGTGGCAGGCCGCTGCTATCTTAATGACGTGTTCCATGTAGAAAAAGTCCTCGTCTATATGCACCACCTCCAACGGGTCTTCGTCTTCTGCCTCCCCGCTTCCGCCTGAGTAAAGTAAGGTAAGGTAAAGTAAGGCACACTAAAAGAAAAAAACCGGCCAAGTGCGAGTCGGACTTGCGCACGAAGGGTTCCGTACCATTTTCTATACAACGTTAGACAAAAAGGTCGAGAAAATACGACGAAAAATCACGTTTCTGTTATGTGAGGTATTTATTTTATTGTAATTTAATTATTCATCTTTGAAGCGAATACAGAACTCAATATTCTGTGAATATTTCAAGCGTCTACCTGTTGCCGTTATTAATATCGAGCAAAAAACGGCAGTAGGTTGTTGTATGGGAGCCCCCCTTAAATATTTATTTTATTCTGTTTTTAGTATTTACTAGGTACCTATAACTTCACTAACTTGGGCGTCGTAAACTCATTAAATATTCTTCCTTAACTCTATGTAAGCTGGTGAATCATCATCATCATCATCCGCCATTTGACGCCCACTGCAGGTCATAGGCCTCCCTCATGGTTTTCCTAACCATGAAGGGTTTTGCCATAATCGCCACGCTTGGCAGGCGGGTTGGCGATCGCAGTATGCGGTTGGAATCTCAGGAAGACGCTGCTGCCCGTCTCCTGGTAATTGATTTCCTTAGTCGCCTTCTACGATATCCACGGAAGGAAATGGAGTGACGCTATTCTTAATCCGGCGCCACACGGAAAATGGTGAATATTATGAGGCATTATAGAATTAAAAAAAAGTTCTGTACTGCAGAGATTAATGTGTTAGTTTTTCACAAGAGAATTAACCATCCTTATTCATAGTAATACAATGTAACTCCAATCTGATTTTGAACCATATTGCTATCCACTTACTGCCGTCCCCGCTGCCGGATCCAGAGCCGGATCCGGCGCCGCTGACGATGTCAGCGAGACCGGAGCCTTCCTCGCCATCCCCGTCCATCGCCGACACCTGGGAGTTTACATACAGGTTAAGGCTGCTATTACCTCTAGCATGCTGCCTATCTCGCCCAATTTAACATTTTTAGAGATTTTAATAACATTTATATACTTTTGATAAACATGGTTTGAGGGTTTGATGGATAATAAAATTACGGGCATTTTAAGTACATTTTTATTTCCCTGTACTTAGGTTTTAATAAAGAAAAGATGTTTCCGAAACTATTCATTTTAGTATCAAAATTTCTCAATAAAAAACTAGGTACGGGTGAGAAAAATCATGTCTCGAATGTCCGTAATTTTATTATCAATCAAACCCTATAATTTTATAATTTTTAATTTTTTTAAACTTTTTTTCATAAAGACTATTGAGTCTATTTAGAGTCTATTTTGGAGAAAATAAATAAAAACCAAAAATTGTGTGTTGACGTCACACATACAGTGGTATGAGGAGTTACCGTTGCCTAATATTTAAAAAAAAAGTTGTTATGACACATGTTGTAGTTGACTGACAAGAGAAATGTCATTTAAACTTCAATCAACAATGGTTTTTAAAAAGTCGGCAAAGGTGTTAGTATTACTATGCCGTATGTGTGACGTCATTTGGCGTTTACGACTTTTAGAATAAGACGAAATTCAAACAGAAAATTATGAATGAAAATCATCGAATTTAAAAAATACGGGTCGTTTTATTTTGTATCTAGTTTCCTTTAAGACAATAAAATACGTATGCTAAAAAATTTAAATGTTGTCAATTGATGTGTACGTACATTGTACGTGATACTTAGTTTTTTATGTACGGGCGAAACCATTATTTGTTTTGACTTTATGAAGTCATCATAATACATCAAATTATGATATAAATACCGAAATCATCATTAGAAAAACACATTTAAAAGAACGCTAGAAATATGACTGCTTTAAATTTCACACACAAAAAGTGTTTTATTATATCATTAATTTGTATTTTATGTTTACTTTCCATATTTCTAGAAAAAAACGGCTGCAGTTCAGCGGTAAAACGCCGGCTTCACATACGGGAGGTCGTAGGTTCGAATCCCGGCATGTATGACTTGGTTTTGTAAGTTTTTCATAGTTTTCGTAAATTTGTAAAGTTGCAGTAGCAATACCACTCGCTAACAGTGAAGGAAAACGTCGTGAAGAAACCCTAGTGTCTGAGTTATTTACATACCTTAGCGCTTGCTACGTACAATGGCCCAACTGTGAGGCTAAGCGCGGAAATCTCAGGTCTAACTAGAACTAGAGCTATTCCTAGAAGAACCCGCTCACCTTGTAGAAGAGCAGCACGAAGTTGATACAGAAGGCTAGCACGAGCGCGACGTACTTAAGGTTGTAAAAGTTGCGTGCTAGGAAGGACACCGCGCGCCGCGTGTACTTGGAGAGGTCCACTTGCGAGAGGGCCGAGGGCGCGGGGACTTGCACGGCCTGGGGATAAATAAAAGGTACGTATAGGTAAAAAAAGATAAAAAAGAATTCACTGCGGAACATTTTTAAAAACGTTAGAATCACAAAATGAAAAATGGCGACACTAGATTTTTTTATGTAACCTATATACGTCTCACTGCAGTTCGCAGGCCTTCTCTCAGAGCTCTTAGAGAGAGAGAGAGAGAGAGAGAGAGAGAGAGAGAGAGAGAGAGAGAGAGAGAGAGAGAGAGAGGGGGGGGGGGGGGGGAGAGAGAGAGAGAGGGGAGAGAGAGAGGGGGGAGAGAGAGAGAGGGGAGAGAGAGAGAGAGAGAGGGGAGAGAGAGAGTATAGTCTTAAGGGGCTCCAGAGAGTAACACTGGCGCCAACGAGGAAAAAAAAGTCATATCTTTTTTTTACAGATCGAATTTGCAAAAAGTGTCTGTACAATCTCTCAAATATGTTAAGAGTGATTTTTAGGACCCATGGCCGTATGAACCTGAGGCAAAAAACCTAGGACTTGGACAAGCAGTAACGCCAAAAACGGCCGTTTTTGCTATAAATGCTATCTGGACCCAGGTTCGTGATCCCACGTTCTTTGTCGTGGGTCCTAAAAATCATTGTTAACATGATTGAGAGATTGTACAGACACTTTTTGCAAGTACGATCTGTAAAAGA
This sequence comes from Yponomeuta cagnagella, assembly GCA_947310995.1. Taxonomy (NCBI): domain Eukaryota; kingdom Metazoa; phylum Arthropoda; class Insecta; order Lepidoptera; family Yponomeutidae; genus Yponomeuta; species Yponomeuta cagnagella. The sequence goes on from OX371293.1 coordinate 7,594,249, forward strand.
AGATATGTATTTTATTTGTGGTGGTGTTAGTTAGCTCACTGTGGATCCCCTTACTCCAACCCACCGCAGACTGGCAATTTCAAGCGCTAGAAAAATTAATTAAAATTACGAATATTACCTGACGACCTGGTTACGGTGGCGGGGAATCGCTGGATGCGGGCGGCACAACACCGGGAAGCTTGGAAAACCATGAGGGAGGCCTATTTCCTGCAGTGGGCGTCAAATGGCTGATGATGATGATGACGATGACGAATATTTTGTACGAACTAAGAATTTCTGTAACATACTAATGGCCAGTTTCTGAATTGATAATTTCGCTAAGTAAATGGTTAACCTGTAGTGCTGTCTCTCCGAATTTCTCAGAAAAGAGCGTGACAGAACGTTACTTAAGTATTTACTTAGTGAAATTCTCAATTCAGAAACCGGCCCTTAGGCTGACTTTCACTTACCAAACAAAGACAACTAACCTAACTAGACAACTAGACTTTGGCAGTACGACTCCCTATCGGTTGTTACCTTTCTCCAACAGCTATATCGTCTGTCAAATCCATGCTGCATTTACAAACCAAAACATATTATGTAGTACAGTCTTTTTATAATCACGAGGGCGGTATGGTCTTAAGTGTGTGAGTAGATGCATGTGCAGTGCACATTGTTTCTGTGTGCGTAAGCTCGGGGGCCAATACGGTAAAAAGTCGAGATCTGAGTATTGCAATGTGTAATATAAAAAAACCGGACAAGTGCGAGTCGGACACGCGCACGCAGGGTTCCTTACCATTATCTATACAACATTAGACAAAGATCGAGACAAGATAGACTAGGTACATTGAGTACAGCGCCATCTATAGAAACCAAGAAGAAGCGTTTAACATTGACACTTAACGACATGACATCGGCGCTGTGAAGATTACATAGATGGCCGCTAGATGGCGAGCGCTGTCTTTAGACAACGTTTGTGGGAGGCTCCCTTAAATATTTATTTTATTCTGTTTTTAGTATTTTTTGTTATAGCGGCACTAGAAATACATCATCTTTGAAAATTTCCAACTGCCTAGCTATCACAGTTCATGAGATACAGCCTGATGACAGACAGCCAGACAGACAGATAAACAGACAGACGGACAGTGGAGTCTTAGTAATAGGGTCCCTTACCAATTTGGGTACGGATCCCTAAAAACGAGAATAGCAAGTCTTGAGGACGTAAGCTTACAGCTGTATATATCATATTTGTAATTATTTTTTACTGGTTGTGCAATGAAGAGTTCTCTATCTATTATAGCGTCGTTTTACCTTCTTAGTTTCGGCTTCAATAGCGGTCATGGCGGCCTGTTGCGCCGCCTGCGCCTCCATCCGCTCCTGCGCTTGTTTCTTCGCCTGTTCACCTCTGAAACAGTCCGTAATGACAATAATAATGACATAATGAAAACTGAATATGCACGGATATTTCGTCGGCAAGAAGTCATTAACTGCAAAAGCTCACTAACCATTTTTTTTTAAAGGTATGACATATATATGTATTGAACAATGATACAATAGTGGTGTTTTGGTATCAGGCATTATTTTAACGATGTTATAGGGAATAAGGAGGAGGAAATACAACCATTAACTAACACGAACTAAAAATTCCTTTTTCTCCCAATAGTGAATATGTCGGTTAATGAGTTCTTGCAATAAGCCGACGATTTACTCGTTCATTTTTTCATTTTACAATTTTCCGACGTTTCGGTACTTTTGCAAGTGCCGCGGTCTCCGTGGACTGAGGTGACAGGCGTCTTTTTGAAAGCGTTAAATGTTAGTTTACTACCTTCGGCAAAAAGCTATTAAGTTACGTTCAAAAAATATAAACGAGTAAATATCCGTGCAAGTTCAGTTTTTATTATGTCTAGTGCTCGTGTTAACCTTAGAAAATACAATAATAATGACTTCCACACAACACAATCACTTGTCCCGGTCCCAAACTATACCCTGTGATACGTTTTGAGTGAGTGAGGGTCTGTTGTATTAAATATGTACTTAGTGAAATTTCTTGAATAAATAACTATAAAAAAAATAAAAAAGTATGGTAACCTGGCAAGGTTATCACAAACATGGCAATACACCCAGAACTGTGGCCATTTGTACAAATTAAGTACGGTTTTAAAATGAATTGAAAATACTCAAAGCTCTACAACCAAACTAAAGATAAGACCGCCAATTGTATACCACTACTTAGATATAAGAAACTATTTGTAATATCTTTCACCTGGTTGTGCAATAAAGTGTTCTCTATCTATCTATCTATCTATCTGAATCAGTTCATCAGTCCGTACTCGTCCAACGCTGGACATAGGCCTCCCAAAGGCACGCCACTTCCGTCTGTCCTCAGCCATCCTCATCCAGCCGCTGCCGGCAATCTGCCTCAGATCGTCGGTCCAGTGAGCGGCCGGGCATCCTACGCTGCCGTTGTCAGTGCGTGGCCTCTGCTCGAGAACCTTTGTACTTCATCGACAGTCGTTTCTTCAGCAGATGTGACCAGCCTCTGGCAATTCAACTTGCCAATCTTCCAGGCTAATATATTCTTTTTGTTGCACTAATACGTGCTAAGAGCCATTTTAAAAACCTATTTGGAGGCTGAAAATTCTACCCATGCCGGGACTTGAACCCGCGACCTCTGGCTAGACTTTCTTACTGGGGCTCTTATTGCCCTCTAGCAAAAAATCTCTTATTTTATCTTTAACACACTTTTACATAACTTCGGATTTTGCATTAACACTTCAATTGACTTAAACAATTCGGTTTCATAGTAAAAGCGGTGTGACTGAGGAAAAAGTAAAGTAAAAGTAAAAATGCGTTAATGCGACCAACATAACAGCCAATTAGACTAAAAATAATTAATTAGGTACTAATAAAGAACTGATAATATTATGTACCGTGCCCGGGAATATGCTGTTGCCTGTTGTTTTATTAATATGATAAAAAGTACCCGAAGCCGGTGTGCGTGCATGCAACGACTAATGAATCATATTGTAAAACTAGCACACAGGCTTAGTTCTGCAGCATATGCAGTCAAAAGAATTAGAGAGCTCACTGACGTTGCAACTGCTAGGCTTGTTTATTTTAGTTACTTCCATAGTATTATGTCCTACGGCATACTACTGTGGGGTCGGGCAGCAGACATTGAGACGATCTTCATCTTACAGAAGAGAGCCATCCGATTTATTTACAAGTTAGGTAGTAGGGATTCGCTAAGAGATTTCTTCAAAGAAACCAACATCTTAACAGTTGCATGTCAATACATTTATGAAAATATTATGTACGTTAGAAAAAATATCAAAGACTTCGAAAATGTTGGTGGCCACCATAATTTTAATACTAGAAATAAACATAAATTGTCATTTCCACTATTTAGACTTGCAAAAGTTAACACATCCTTTATGGGGCACTGTATAAGGTTCTACAACAAAATTCCTCAAGATATATTAGAGTTACCTCCAACGCGATTTAAAAAATGTGTTAAGCACATTCTGTGCAAAAAGGCTTACTATAACATCAAGGATTACTTAGAAGACAAAGATGTTTGGCATTAAACAGTAGATTAATATTATTTAAAGAACGATTGTGACTAGTGTTCAACACATTCATGACTAATATTTTAAGTTGAAAACTCTGTTAATTAAGTTAAAACGTGTTTTGAAAAGAATAAATGTGGAGTTTCTTTGTTAGTTTCTTCTCCACATAATCCATTAATTGTGAAACTAACAACTTTGACGTTCATTAAGTAAACATTCTGTTTTTACAATGAATAAAAATATTTGAATTTGAATTTGAATTTGAATGTTGATGAAGGGAAAGTGATCCGTCAGGATCGTGGCAAGAGGCAGTCCCTGGTCTCTGCCTACCCCTGTGGGATACAGGATTATGTTATGTTGTATAATACGTCTGTTATTTTATTTTTCTGTAATACTAATGTCACACAGCTAGCTGAACAGACGCCTCTTGGGTATTGTTAGAAAAAATAACGTTAGGGCACTTTCACACTCGAGACCGGGCAAATTGGTAGTATTGGTGGGCACGGCACATCAATACGGATCAAATTTTGAAACACTGAAATCGACTTGTAGTCTTTTACTATACCTACCCAATCCGCCGATAGGTAAGTCTACCGACAGTTAATATTCGACGGTACTGGTAGTAAACAACTTCGAACTTTAAATAATTCTGATAAAACTTTGAATTTCGCTAGAAAAACTTTGAAACCAAAGTTTACTTTGTTTCCCCGAAAATTGCTTGAAACACTCCTGCAAAAACTTCTTACACCAACTTACCCCAAGAGATCGATAAGTGATGGTGGCTGTTGCTCGTCCGAGTGCTCGCCCCCCTCTTCTACCACCCCCTCCCCCTCCTCACCGCTAGACGGCGGGGAAGTACCCGGGGATTCGTGAGGTTTCATCTGGATCCTGTTGACAGATTGGCATCGAAAGTCAATTCTGCTTTATGGACTCGCTGCACCCCAACCACAATCGAACGAGGCTCGGTCTGAATTTTGAAGCAATCAAAGCTGTTTGGCGGAGGGTTTTGGAAAACGGGCATAGGTACATGACTTTGTTTATTTTCAAAGTTATGTACATCTACGAATTTGTAGTAGCAATACTACATGCTCATTGTGAAGGAAAACATCGTGATGAAACCCGCGGGCTTGGTTGCCTCCGCACGTATTGGCTTGTCTTTCCTGTGTGCTGGGCAAGCCTACTACGTCTAAAAAATCAATTTCCCAGGCACTGCAGCGTCCGAGTGCTCCCTTTACCCATCTAGTGTTAGTGATGGTGCCACTGGACGCTGTATGAATCATCTCCTTCCGTAGATGCAAAGGCCAGAGTTTTTGGAAAGCTTAGTGTTTTAGGCCGTTTGTTTTTTGGACGACGGCTCTGCAGAACACCTGCTTCTTAATTGTCCCAATCTCTGGTTTTCTCTTTTGGATGTCCTCCCTGACAAATTGTCCGAACCAATAATCCTAACCTTATCCTCTCCCAGGCAAAGTCATCTTGTACATCATCATCAGCCATTCGACGCCCACTGCAAGGCATAGGCCTCCCTCATAGTTTTCCAAGCTTTCCGGTGTTGTGCCGCCCGCATCCAGCGACTCCCCGCCACCGTAACCAGGTCGTCAGAACATCTGGTGGAGAGCCAGTCAGCCATATCGTATATATTATGAATAAATTCCTTTTGGACAACAATATCAAATTATGTAAAGTCTTCTCTACAAATATCTGTTGGTTGACTTCAATAATGCAGCCTGCATAAGTCACACTGCAATTCCTTCCTTCTAATTCCAAGCGCTAAGATATTTGAACACCTCAGTAACTCAGGTTTCCTCACAATGTTATTCTCCACGACGAGCAAGTACGGTGTATAGGTACTATTTCAGAATGTACCTAATTTAGAAAAAGTCATTGGTGCTTGTCGGGGTTCGAACCGACGTCCCCTTAAATGTGAGGCAAGCGTTCTGCCGACCGCACTACCACCGATTTTAGAAGATGATTTATGTTAAAAGGTAGAATAAGGTACAATATAATTTACTGATTTACCGAAACCGGCGTGCGTGCATGCCACGACTAATGAATGTTGATGAAGCGAAAGGGATTTGTCAGGATCGGGCAAGTGGCAGACCCTGGTCTCTGCCTACCCCTCGGGGATACAGGCGTAAGTTTATGTAACGCAATGTAACTAGGGTTGCCATCTTTTTTTCTAACAAATATAGTATTTTTGAAGCTATTACCTCTAAAAATATAGTAGATGGCTAAATAATGGTAAAAAAATTGTAAAAAATAGCGGCAGCCGTGCTGTGAGATTCACGGACTTAGACTGGAAGAGCGAGCTTTAGAAAAAGATTAAGGCTGGGTTCCGCTTTACGCAAAATATAGTAGTTTCGCCTACTATATATATATTTTTTTTTAATATAGTATTTGAGTCCCTAATATAGTAGGATACTATATTATATAGTAGGGTTGGCAACCCTAAATGTAACACTTACTGGCCACTTTCTTCCTTGGAGATGTCGAGACCGAAGGCCGAGACCTGCATCTGTCCAGTGTCATCAGCCGCTGGCAATGCTGGAAGGTGTCTGCTGGGACCTGGGGTTGCAGAACAAATGGCTTAGTACCTATTTATTTATTTAGGTTTCCAAAATGTGCGGTGAACGTTAAATGGCAGGCATGACACAATGATAGAGATATTGATGTATATTTATATATTATAAATAATAATAGTAGCTTCCACGCAACATAACCACTTGTCCTGATCATTAAACAGACTGAGGCCATTTTTACAAATCGGTACTGCGGCTTGCAGCGTGAATCGAAACCGGTTGTCAAGCATGTTATGGTTGTATTGTGTGGATGTCATTGTTATTATAAAATATCTATCTCCAATATCACGGTACGGTTTCTCTACCAGAAATATCACTAATGATGCAACGAATAGATAGATAGATAAATAGAATATTCTTAATTGTATGTACACCAGGAATTACATATGAGAATTTAACAATAATATAGTACAGTACAATTGGCGGCCTTATTACTAAAAGTAATTTCTTCCAGACAACCATTGACGGAAAAAAACATGAGAAGCTAAATGACGGGTAGTCGGTGCAACTAAACAATACTAAGAAAGATATTTATATATTTAATACACATACATAAACGGTACATAAATATGAGATAAATATAGAATAAACATACATAAATAAAAATTGTCATATGAAGGGAGGAGATGAACGAAAAATATAGGGACCTACATACTACTAGGAATAGATTTCACCAGAAAGAATAAATAAAAAAAACAAACTTAAACTAAGGCAAAGTAATATTTTTGAACCCTGCTTTTAAATATAATACGCAAGTGAACGTTTGTCCAATTAATTCATTGTCATAGAGCTACAATTCATGGTTTACTATGACAAGTCGATGTACAGTGCATAGCTGATTAACAAGTATGAACTAAATTAAATATTCGCCTATACAATGTAGATCGAATTGTCATGATAAACTATGAATTGTTTTTTTTACCCTGGTTATAATTGACAAGGTCGAAAATAGTAAGTAAAAGACAACATTCTGTTAGAATGCGTTTTTGTGTGGTTACGCCCCAAAGGCAGGTTTTAGTTGTCAAGAAGCCACGACCAAAATACTACACACTTTTATTTAATCTGTAAATTCGTGCTCACTGTCTGTTTCTTTTAACTGGTCCATCGATATGAAAGCCGTTCGACAGTTAATATATGAGTTAAGTTACATGGTAGAATAACTAAGAACGTGAATCCAGATTGACGATGTTGGACCTGCAACCAGCTGAAGTGGGACTGGGCGGATCACGTGAGCCGTATGGGTCCAGACAGATAAGCTAAAATCGCAACTGACTGGGTTCCATGAGAAAGATACGTCATCATAAAGTATTTCATACTGATTAAAATGAAATGGACATTTCAAAAAGGGTTTAAATATCCCAAAAAAAATAATACAAAATCAGTTTGGCACAAGTAGATTCTAGAATATACCATAACAAAAACTCATGACTGTATTCCAGAGGGGTATGCAGAGACCAGAGACTGCCACTTGCCAGTTTCGATTCTAAAAATGCGGTGTTTACCCATTAAATGGTATAATCGCTAGCCCTAAGTCAGATTTGCCAAGTTTTATTTTGTTTTAGTGCTTGCTATTGGGTTAACCTAATAAATAAACCGACCCGAGCGGAGATGGCGGGACAACCTCATTACCTTTCTACCGGGTGGCAGGAGGTGGCCACGAACAAGGAGGAGTGGAGAACTAAAGGGGAGGCGTTTGCCCAGCAGTGGGACACAATTCAAGCATCACAAAAAAATAGAAAATTGACAAATTTTAGCTGTCAATATCAGTACAGCGATGGAACGTTTCGCAAGAAACTGCGAAAGAGTGCGCTCACGTTCATTGATTAAATAGAGTTACAAGCCTCCTTTTACAAACAAGCCACGATACAGAGTGTAAAAACTGCCCAGACATGTCCTAATAAATTGGGGAAAAAATACATTTATTTACTCATACTGAAAATGTGGACCATCAGATATGATTTTAGCTGACAAAGACCTTGTTCTTCAATGTTGATAAAAAAATGAAGAGGCTTTATTTTATGACCAGAAAAAAGAATTAGCTGTCTTATACCTTAGCGCGATCTCTTAAAGACTTTTGAATGAGGTGTATTGCAAGTAGAGTACAGTCGGTAGACACAAGTAAAGAACATATCTGACACACCTTGTATAACGTGGCCTGTGAAACGGTCGACAAGGCTTATTAAGTATAACGTGGCCTGTGAAACGGTCGACAAGGCTTATTAAGTATAACGTGGCCTGTGAAACGGTCGACAAGGCTTATTAAGTATAACGTGGCCTGTGAAACGGTCGACAAGGCTTATTAAGTGAAGCGGTTTCATAATAATTGGTCAGTGTTTTCCAGTTATGTTATTCGTTAGGATAAAAGTTAAGCCAAAAGTAGTGAATGTAAAGTAAAACATCGAATTTGGAAAAATAAATTAGGGTTTTATGAAACCTGCGTCTGGCGACTCTTGTGCTAGTATGTGTGACGTTTGGTGTGTTTATTATCGTGTTTGTTATTTACACGATTAAACTTGAGTCTCACCGACTGTCGTTTCATCGTGCGGTTAGTTGTGTTTGATCACAATTATCGTACAACGTTTGCATTTTGATCTCAACTTTAATGTTACGTAGTTAATATTGCCAAGTCATGGTATATTGACATGACGTACTATTGAATTATACTTTAGATGCTGTGATCAAATACAATTCCCTATATTAGCAGTTCCCAAATAGTTTCTGTCCCATTTACCCACTGCCGTAAATATGTATTGGACAGAATACTTACTAATATTATAAACGCGAAAGTTTGTATGTATGGATGGATGTTTGTTACTCTTTCACGCAAAAAAAGTAGAACGGATCCGGATGAAATTTTGCACAGATACATTATAGTCGGGATTAGCACATAGGCTATTTTTATCCCGGAAAAATACACATCAAAATTACCACGCGAACGAAGTCGAGGGCAATCATCATCAACCCATTATGTCCCCACCAAGGGGCACGGGTCTCTTCCCTGAGGAAGGTATAGGCCATACTCCACCACGGGGGCCAAGTCCGGATTGGTGGAGGTTTGTAGACTAGTGGCTCGTCTACTGTCAGAAGTTGTCAAGCCGCCCTAAGGCCTCTGACTTGGCTTAACGACTGCCATCTATCGAAGGCAGCCGGCACCAACAGCTTAACGTGCCTTGCGAAGCACGGAACCGCTCGGAAAAATGCCACTAGCGTTAGGCATAGACGGCGACCCATCCATGCGCTGAACGCGCCCTGTGTTGCTTAACCTTCGTGATCGTTTAAGATCACTCAGGCAGCCGGGGCTACGAGCGATTCCGAGGGCAATAGCTAGTAAAAAATAAAAGATTTTTTTATGAGAATATATGCACCCTGTTTTCGACTAAAGCTTTTTTATTCTTGTCTTTTTCAATTGCTTACAAAAAAATCCGTTTTGTCCCCACATTTATTTTCAATTTCGAATGAATGAGTACAATCAACCTGTCAAATAACTATTAACATGATTGACACTCTTTGCAAAACCGATTTGTAAAAGATTTGAGTGGAGAAAGCTTGTTTTAAGAAAATCGCGAACAATTAGTACGGCCTTTCACGCCCAGTTTCTCGTACACTAACACGGTGTTAATTTACAGTTAACAGCTGCCAATGGACCAAAGTGCATATAAAAAAAAAACACTGACAGCTCTTAACAGTAGATTAACAGCTTGTTAGTGTACGAGAAACCGGGGGTCAGTCTATCAAAACAATGACAATGACAAAACAATGACGCACCGCTCTGGATGGCTACTAATGGTTCTAACAGATTCGAGTTTGTGTCGAGATTATTTTGTAAAGTACGTTTTTATAAAAACCCGACAAGCGTATTCGACAGCTATTGTCAAGGCACATTCTCATTTTGCTATGGCTGTCAAACCGCCTAAAATTCATGGTGCCCTCGTTCGACAACCAATTGGGAACCGCCGTCCTACCGAAGCGGAGCTGAAGCGTCACAACTCGGTACCTCGTCCGCGGTGTGTGTCTTACTTTGAGTGGCCATCAACCTGAGCTTCAACTGACCGATTTTCTCCTCCTCCGTGGGCTCTGGCGCCGGTTCCTCCACTTGTGGACCGCGCATTAGCCCGAGCAGCACGCCGAATATGTACCTGGGTCGGGATTGTAATAGTAGTAATATTTAATAACCTCCACAGAATACAATCACTTCACCTGGTCCCAAACTAGGATACCCTGTGCTAGGGTAACCAGGCAAGGACGTCACAAACATGAAAATACATCTAGACTGTGGCCATTTGTACAAATGTACGGCGGCCCACAGTGGGAATCGAACCCACGACCTCTGCTTTGGTAGCTAAGCCCCTTAACGGCTAGACCAACGAGGCAGTCAGAGATAGATAGATAACTCTTTATTAGACAGTACCAGTAATGAGTAGTGGCTGAGGAAAGTTTAGATGCGATAAAAAATACGCACACAATACTCATTGATGAAGGATTAACTGTCAGTAAGCTTATAACCGAGGACCTGAGGCAGATTTCTGGCAGTGGTTGGATGAGAATGGATGAGGATGGCCAACGACAGAAGGAAGTGGCGTCCCTTGGGCAGGCCTATATGCAGCAGTGGGCGCGTACGGGCCGATTGATTGAAGCTAATGACAATTAAGGAAAGGACTGGGCAACTAGAGATGGGCCGCGGAATATTTCCGACGGAAAGATTCCGGGAAATTATTCCAAAATGGAAAAATTTACCCAAAATGGATTTTTATGTGGATGAAAAAACGTTTCTTGCTATTTTCATTGAATAAGACGGCCCGTTTTAGCGAGGTGCGCATGCTTTAATAGTAGCCTGACCACCATATACGGTTCAGAAACGCGACAATTTCTGGTCAAAATGGGTTAAAACGCGATCATGTTCACCACCAAATATTTATAGAAAAAGGACATAAACCGCTAATCGCCAATAATATTAACAAATTACTGATGTGTAAATATATTCTGCACTAAGTTTATTAGTACGAATATTTCAATTTACGAATTTTCAATTGTCCTCAGTACTCTGGATTCTGCTGAATCTACAGCGTACAATGCGGGAAAGTAATTACAGCTGTTTACAATCAGAGGCAGGGAAAATCTTAGGTGGATTATATTACTTAAATTACTTAACTAGAAGAGTGTGCAAAAATATATTTAAAATATTCAAAAGTGAAAATAAATCAGAGAAAGATAGAAGATTATTCGGAAAATCTGAAGACTCGTAAGAAATAAATATGACAAAGATAGGTAGGTGAAGTATCAACTATTAATTTACTTTTAATACAGAAGTTTACCAAGTCTTACTAGTTTGAGAGTCGCCCGGTTTCTAGAAGAGCGATCAAATGTTAATCTCATGTTAATCTCACGTTAAGCTAATTTCAGCCAATCGCGTGCCGGTACTATGAATTAATCTTAGATTAATCTCTTGTTACATTTGAACTCTCTTTCAGAAACTGAGGCTGAATCTAGCGGATATGGTGATTTAGCGCTCAGGAAAAAAATCGTTCGAAATGTGCTAAGACATGGAACAGGTAAATAAATGTTCACCATTTGTTACAAACAGGGATAAGACAAAATTATAGAAGGCAGGACATTATGCTGTCGAGTCTAGCTAAGACCATCACTTGACAGGACAAAATACAAATGGTTACATACACATGACATTACATAAATACATAAAAAAATCGAATTACCAATGACTGTGCCAAACCAAACCAAAGTTGCGTGAAATACAATAAGGAGAACATTGTATAATCATTAAGTAGTAAAATACAAACAAAACTCTTTAATGCACAAAATACACCATCGTAACATCACATTCGCAAATATTATTATTAAATCCTTTATTGCATAATAAAACAGAAAGTTTTGCACATAGGCGAGCTTAATGCTATCATCCAAATAAACACCAATAACAGCAAGAAATGACAATTAAAAGTTTAGGCCGGCTAAAGAAATTCGTTTTCTTGATTCGTAAGGCCTGCTACACACTGGCGCGGTCCATACAAATCTCAGCCAGATGTTTTAAGATTTGCACGATCCATGGCCGCCACCGCAACCGCGCCAGTGTAGGGCAAGCGTAAGTCATCACCAGTGAACGGAACGAGGTAGTATTTTAAAGTATACTTTAAAGTATATTAATTATAAAAACAAAATGTTTATTTAGTGAAAGAATTAGTAGATTATGTGGACAAGGACCTAAGAAAGAAACTCCACATTAGTTCTCTTCCACCTAATAAATTTCGATAAAAATCGTAACACTATTTTCCAATTTCAGGTTCTCGTCATGCGATATCATTCTATGAGACCATTAGCGCCTATTATTACTAGAAATACCTTTCCGCGCCCTTCGCATCTTCTACTGGACATATCTGTACTATATGCCAATATGTCGTAGGTAAGTGGAATTAATGGAACGAAGACGTAATTTTTTTATTTATAAAGTCTCGCCATGCGACAACATTTTACCCGCACCTTTTATAATATCAAAAAAACCAAGCCGATCCGCTGATTTTAGTTTTTAGGATTCCGTACCCAAAGGGTTACAGGCCCCTATCACACTTGGCCGGTTTTAAATACCATATCCACATGAACCTAGAGTTTGGTGTCATTTACCTCAAAAGTACTCTCTCATTCCGATCACTGATCATAAACAGACTATAATACACCTCACTGCATGGCACAGCCCTCTCTCTCAGACAGAAAATATTGACTCAATCACCACGCATGTACTCCTCAGATTGGCCATTCCAAGCGCTGATGCATGTGATCACGGAAGGAAATCTTTCCTCACGATGTTTGCCTTCACAGCCAGCGAGTGGTATTGCTACTACAAATTCACAAGTATACATATACTTAGTAAACAAAGTCCTATACATGAGGGCATCGAACCCCAGACCTCGCGAATGTGAGGCCATCGTTCTACCCATGCACTACCACCGCTTGTTGATGCTTAGATCACTTATCATCCAACATTTCGCTTCATCTGACGCTGGTCCAGCTTTAGAATGGACGGATAAAACCGTGCTTACAAAACACTTTCGGATATGTAGAACATGCCATAGGCTTTGTATGGATTTTCCAGTTGCACCCAAATTTGCCGGCCTTATAGTTTAAGAAGCTTATGACTTCTAAGCAGTCTTTAGAAATTATCCCTATCACCCTCGCAATAAAACTCAAACTCACCTAACGACAACCAGCGCGCTGTATCCAATATAGTAGAACATGTAGAAGAACATCTTGAAGAAACCGACGGCCAACTCAGCCGGCGGCATCTGCTGCATGTCTGCGATTTTCTGCTTTATGTTAGCGGGCGATAGAGATGAGAACGCCGTGGCGATGCCGTCCTTGATTGACTGGAGGCCGCGCCGGAATGGATCTTTGCCGGCTCTGAGGATTGAGATTTAAGTAAGTTAAGTAAGTAAGTACATACTACAATAGCTTTCTAGTAAAATCTTTTGCTACACGATGTCTACTAAAAACAAATAAGAGATTTTAAGAAACTAAGTATACGGATTTTTTCGAAACTATGTAGTCGAAAATCGATTTTACGTACAGTCGAAAATTACGACTTAGATAAGGTTAGATTAAACTCTTTATTGCACACCATGCATTATAAAAATATGTGAAGAATTATGCACATCATGAATAATCAAATACATGATTTCAAGACCTATTCAAACTTTACTTCGTTTCTAGTCTAAATTCTAGCTTCCGGTCAAAAAAATTCTTACTTAATGCCGGTCGAACCAACGATTAGTAAATACTTAATTCTTCTTGTTGATACATGCTACTCGAAACAAATCTCAGAATTTTTTATCCCACAGAGAACTTAGTCGAAAGTACACCCTCCCTGTCGAGCTAAAATGACACCCCTCTATCTCTTTCTAGCTTACCGTCTCACTTAGAAGAAGACAAAAGTCGAGACTTCGCCTGCATTGTTAGAACCACTGGTCGAATTTCAGAGCTTTTAGTCGAAACTGAGTTGCTGGTACCTGTCGTCGTCATCGTCTCCCAAGTACATGTAGGCCGCCTCTCTGTTCTTGGGGCCACCACCGCTCTCCTCAGACGCAGCCATCAGTCCTGACGCGTGAGTCATTTCAAAGATGGCGTCCTCGCAGAAGTTCACGAACGCCTCGAGTTTCTCCTTGTCGCCGCCCTCCGTTACAATGCTATAGAAGAAAGCGCGCTTGGATTCCTGCAGGGTAAAAAGAGATTTGTATAATTAGTTTAAAATTGTAAAAGGAGTTGAGGCAAAAATTCAAATACAATGTTACTGATACTAGTAGAAAGAACCTTTTTACTCATGTGCACACAGCAAAAGGCAAACAGCTCTTGGTACCTAACTTGTCAGGCTGATTGATGTTTTAGAAAAATGCCTTTCCGTTAGCTCCTAATACTTGTTAAGTTTCTATTGATCTCGCGAAATAATCGCGATTAGACCCTTTTAATGTGTAACTTTACTACGTATGGTCATCGCGAGTCGTTGAAAATTACAATTCCCAAGTAATTGGGCTGTGCTGATAGGAGGTTAACTTTTGTCACAATTTTTCGTCGTTACGGAATGATGATTAAGAGCCTCCAAAAATGTATTTTTTGTTATGTAGCCTATTATACATCCCACTGCAGGGCACATACCTTCGGCCAGAGAGAGAGAGTATGGGCTTAATTACCACGCGTGCCCACCGCGGCCGCAGGATTGGCAACTTCAAGCACTGAGGTATGTGAACACCTCAGACACTCACGTTTCCTCACGATGTTTTCTTTCACGGTTAGCGAGTGGTAATGCAAATATACGTAACTTAGAAAACAAAGTCATTGGTGCATGCCGGGATTCGAACCCACGATCTCCTGATTGTGAGCCGGTGTTCTACCGCGTCGCTCGAATGCTAAAAATACACCGCAAAATGAAATAACAGTAAAATTTTCAGATTGCCACCTTGATCTGCGGCTTCTCCCACTGCTCGATGTTGGACTCCTTGATCTCGAAGTAGACGCGCTCGATGCGCTTGCTGCCACCCATGATCTCGATACGGCCCAGGAACGGCTCGAAGTAGTTGAGAACCGAGCCGGCGGTCTCCAGGAAGCGGGCTAGCCTGTTGGGTGAAGTGTAAAATATGTAAACATGAAATTGCTGTGAAACAATGGCTCGCAGCATGTTTATTGAGCACCGAGCCAGCTGTCTCCAAGAAAAGGGCCAGCCTGTTGGGCGAGGTGTAAAATGTGTAACCATGGAACTACTGCAAAACAGATACACGTCTCAAAACTAGGCAGTGGGATGAAGAATTGTAAAGAGTGTACTCGTAAACAAGAAATTGCAAAGTATTCTAGAGTATAAACAAGAAATAGGTTATAGGTTAGCTGGTAGATAATGCTAAGTAGCATTAAGCTCGCCTATGTGCAAAACTTTCTGTTTTATATGCAATAAAGGATTTAATAATAATAATAATAATAAATTGCATAGTAGGTATTCTAGTTTTGTTTAAACACTTAAAATACAATGGATTCCAGAAGTTTTGTCACGGATCCATTTCATGATTACATATCTTACACTTAACATTATGAAATTTAGAAAAGCAAGCGAAGAGAGCAATTTGAAAACACAAATTGGTCAACAGCCAGGTTCAAATGCATAAAAATACATTTATAAATTGCATAGTATGAAGCGATACATAATCAGGAAATTGCTTTATTTATTCATGCACGCTGAAAGTCACTGTCATTACAAAGAGACTGGAAAAGAGGACGGAAGAAAAGTCTTATGAATGCTATAGATTTTTCCGCAATAAAACCACTTTTATTGGCTGTAAAAGACAACAGTACTACTCACCTAGGTTCATTAGGCATGTGTTCCGATAGGTTGGTAAGCAGCACTGCCAAGTTGAACCCAATCTCCTTGGCGGGCTCGTGAAAACGGTCGCAGAACCCGATGTAGTCCAGTTTGCCGTCGTGATTGGTTTCACAGCAGGCGAGTAGGAATTCGATCTCCTCTCTAGAAGAAAAGTACTCGTATCAATGAAAAAACAAATTAAAGTACCGAATACTGAGGCTAAAAACATTGGAGAGATTAGTTACACGATTTAAACGCTCTCTCTCTGATAGAAGGCCTGTGCCCAGCAGTTGGACGTATATAGACTCCTTAGGTTATGTTATTTAATGTAAGCAATCATTGAGTACCCAAAAAGCATATTTCACTTTAAAAAAAAAAATTATTACTCTAAAGTTAACAACAGGAAAACACACTGAACAAAAGAAAAAAAAAAACAAAATACAGACTGCTGAGCGTTATCTATTAAGCAGGCGGAACAATGTTGAATTTGGGTGTCCCCTTCTTAGTTTTTCGACAGTTTGCTTAGCAATCCAGTGTTTTGTTTTCCTTTCCGTTTTTTTTTTTCGACAATAAATTCTTAGCAATCTAGTGTTAAGCAGTAAGACTAAACATCAGCGCCATCTAGTGATTTTGGAGGGAACTTCTACAAAAATTGACCGGGAATTTTATTACGTTTCTGCAGTGGTACGTATATAGGCTGCACTATTATTACATGGACTGACCAGATCACCAAGGAAACAAAAAATATGTTTCACTAGGCGGCCCACACAGCGAACGACAGGTCTAGAAGGAGAGCACTCTACACAGCGTCATAGCGGCCACGATCGTCAGCATCGATGGACCGACTGATTGGATAGGATTATTATATGCCCCAATAAACTCACGGCGTATAGCTCTTCTGCTGTTCCATCTTCTCCTTGAAGTCTTTGGGAAGCACCCAGCCGTCGCTGTTGGCGTCGATCTCCTGGAAGCTGGCGCTCGAAGTGAGGTCCTTCAGCTTCAGGAACATGTCGAAGTACTTCAGGATCAGCTCCACGTTGGAGGCCGACTCCACGAGCGTGTCCACCATCTGCTTGCCGATCGTGCCTGGGGTGGGTGACTGATTATAAATATAAATACATTATAGATACTTTTATTGCGCTTACATAAAAAAATCGTACAATGCGGCGGACTTAATGCCATAAAAACTTTCCACCAGTCAGTTAAAAGAAAGAGTTGGTAGACGTGCAAAAAAAATTTAATAAGTTTAAAAGCATACTTATAGGCAGTCTTATTTATAGAAAAGTCGATTCCACTAAAACACTCTTAACACGGAGTTCAAGCCGATTTATGGAAGGAATTCATGTTATTAACCGGCTTACTAATTTACATGTACTTGTAGTTATCATAATTGTAAGATAGCTTTGTCCCAGCTCAGACAAAATCATGGTAATAAGAAGATAAGATAAGAATATTCTTTATTGTACACTAGAGCACATGACATAAAAATGTTAAAAATACACAGTACAATCTTAAATTTCTGCAGGTCAACTTGGGAGGCACGCCTCGATAGCGTGTCTTTCCTTCTTCTCTAGCATTACCGACTCTCTCTCTCCCCTAAGTGTGTGACAAACGCGATGATGATTGTTTTATATTGATTAAGACTGTTTAACAGTAAAGCAATGAAGAAGGTCGTAAAGGAGCTCCCCTAAAAAAGGGAATTTCCTGCCAGGCAAATCGTGTGCCTGGGGACGGTAAATACGACCAGCTAGCTCCAGACACGTTATTGTAATCGCGATGTAGGAACGCCAAATTCTATCTTTGACCTACAAGAAAAAAGGAGGATGTTAAAAATTCATACGTATATTTTTTTTAAGTATGTTCAGCGATGATTCTTTCGTAGTAAAGATCTGATTTCATTGATTAAATTTTTGTTACTAAGGTGGTCTCATATAAATTCTCATACAAAGATCAAGATTTGTTGATGAGACCCATGAGAAAGTCATCCAACTCTTATTGTTAGTGTGTTTTCTTGCAGTCATGTTTTTTTTGTTTAATAAGTAGTGTTATCTATATTAATAACGTAATTAGTGTGTTTACAATTAATAACAAGTATTAGTGTTATATTCTTTTTATTGCACTAATCCGTGCAATTTTAAAAACCTATTTAGAGGCTAAAAATTCCACCCATGTACGTAATATATAGAAGTTTGTAAAGAGGTTCGAAATTAAGCCGATGCCTGCACTTGCCCATTAGCTCAGTTGGGAGAGCGCTGGCATAGCCAGAGGTCGCGGGTTCAAGTCCCAGCATGGGTGGAATTTTCAGCCTCTAAATAGTGTATTGTATTATATAATTCCTGAAATATTCATATTATTTGTGCCCATATAAATCCCTATGTGATCTTGTGTGTGTATACATGTGCCCTATAAATGTGTGATCCTTATAACACATTTACGTAATTATAAGTATTTTTATCTGTTTATTTTTTACCTCAATCTTTCTTCTCCCGTACCTCCTGCAGATTGACCGATAGAAAATGCCATTAGCATTAAGTCCACCTCTTGTTCTATGTATTGTTCTATCTATGTGCAATAAAAAATTAATAATAATGGTCTGACTGTGACTCACCGTTGACGACGTTTCCCTCCAGCATGGAGAGCATCATGGTGATCATGTCTTTTTGCAGATTGAGCAGTTCCTTGAGCAGGTCCACCTGCGAGGAGTGCTTCGACAGCTTGTCTTGCATGTGAGAGAACAAGAAGAGGAAACCGCCCACCGCGTCCCACAACCTGGAGATCGTCATAACCGTTCTCAGTTCTCAACTGCCGCTGCTGGTTAAGTGTAAGGTATTCCACGAGCGTGTTGTAGAAAGATTCTTGCGGTGAAACGTAAGTAGGTGATTCAAATTCGATAGTGTTTTAATTCAAAGTAGCACAGAAACTGCGACTTTATGAATGTTACAAGTTAAACTGGGTGTCCATTTCAAAATCTAGCCTAATTACGGAGAAAAAATGGACAAAAAAACTTTAAAAAAAAAATTTAGTCTTTTTTGTTTCGAGTTTTACAATATAAACTATCGTAAGCACTGCACATTTTATATATTGGTTTAACGGTTTCACTTACCACCCGCAGTGAGAGATCGATGTTCGCGGCCCATCGACTCTCCTCCATGATTAAGACTTCCGGTTAAGAAAAGTAAGTGAAACCGTTAAGCCAATGTATAAAACCCTTACGTGTACCTATTCGAGGTCCGACGAACCTCATTCCTCCACCGCATCTCACCTGGAATGCGCGAGCGCTTGCTGGTTCTGCGTGCAAGGCCCCTGGATGACCTCGGTGAGCGTGTTGAACACCTGCGACGCCACGCCGATGGCCTTGAAGAAGTTGGCCTTGCCGGCGGGGTCGATCAGTTCCTGTGGCACAAGAAAGCAATTTATATACACATAAAAGAGATATGGGTATGAATATGAGAACGTTGTGAACTGAAAGAGGATGTAGTGACTAGAGTTGAGAAAGGAATATGGCGTTGGTTTGGACATGTGGAGAGGATTAAAGAAGGAGATTGACGAAACAAATATATCGAGCGAATGTGCCGGTAAGGGACGTCCCAGGCGGATATACTTCGACCAAATAGGTGATTTATTAGCAAAGGGCAAGATAAAAAGTACCCGAAACCGGCGTGCGTGCATGCAACGACTAATGAATGTTGAGGAAGCGAAAGTGATCTGTCATCATCGTGGCAAGTGGCAGTCCCTGGTCTCTGCCTACCCCTCTGGGATACAGGCGTAAGTTTATGTATGTATGTAAAAGAGATACCTATCTGAAATCACATCATAGTATAGGACAGAGCAGGTGATCCTGCTCTTCCACTTCACGAAGTCCACGTTATATAATAATAAGCATATAAATATAACTTATATGTCGGGGAACAATAGATAGATAGAGAAGAAGGAAATTGCACAGATATTTCATGCAATCCTTTGTGTGTCAACGAGCCTGACCAGTGCTAATTTGTGGCTCAGACACCTGACGGCTGTGCCTATACTGTGTGAAGGTCAAGACAGTAGTACCGGGTGCGCCGGGTGTGCGCGCTGACAATTAGTAAAGAGCGCGCGCAGAGTTTACATGATACACACTATGTGCTCGCTACAATACTTTACGCCCGATTTGTATGACGCGTTTTTGTCATCATCATCATTCAGCCACAAGAAGTCCACTGCTGGACATAGGCCTCCTCCATGGATTTCCAAAAAGACCGGTTGGAAGCGGCCTGCATCCAGCGTCTTGCTGCCACTTGGATGAGGCCATCTGTCCATCTTGTGGCTGGTCGTCCTACGCTGCGCTTGGCGATATGTGGTCTCCATTCGAGAACTTTTCGGCCCACTGCCACTTCAATTTACTAATCCGCAGGGCTATGCCGACGACTTTCGTTCGTCTACGGATCTCATCATTTCTGATTCGATCTCGTAGAGAACGCGGACGGAACAGAGACGCGTTTTTGTACCACGCGACTATTGATTTTCAACAGGTTATACTATGAAAAGTATTAGTCGTAGAGAGAAATCTTTATCACCATTATTTATCATTTCACAATGCCTCTTCAATGACACCAACACTTGTTTGCACCTTCTCCATCATCCATAATCTCACCTTGCTAGAGTAATGCCAGTAGAAGTCCATGATGGACTCCTGGAGTCTCAGCAGATAGTCAACAGTGCAGATGACCACGTTCACCGTTGTCGTGTTACCGGCTTGGGTCCGCAGGTAGTTCTGCCACTCTGTTGTAAAATAAAACCATTTTCGTTCGAAAAACAGGCATATGACCACCCCATAGAAGTGAAAACTTCAGCGTCACGTACCGACTTAAGCCGTTTCAGCACCGAGTGTGTCGGCTTAGTAGAATGAGCGTAAAGGGCACGTAAATAAAGTATAAAGTAAAGAGTTTTTCACTTCAAAATCATCCGGCGTTTCGAGCACCAGTGGTCGTAGCATGATAACTTGCAACGTTATTAGACACGCATTTTAATAGAACTGAGCGGCTGAGAACATTCGGTGTGTTTGGTGACGAATATTTTGACAAATGCGCTCCATATAACGCGTTACAAACGAAGTCTCGCATCGTTATACTACGAGCACCGAACCGGTTTAGAGAAATGTGTCATTTCACGACTGATTCGACAAACACACACTAGTGCCAATCGGATACTGAGTGTATTCATTGGAACATCCTGATATACCCAATTAATATCAGGATGGTCCAATCGCCGCCTTTTCTACACTACAAACTCGACCCGAAGGTAGCTGCCGCTAACATTCAACAAACAGAATGCAATGCATTTCTTCTTTCGAAATTTGATATCTGATAGATCGACGGATATTGTCATGGTGACAATGATATCCGTCGATCTATCAGAAATGCAGGGTATCCCAGTTCGGGACCCGGGGCCCAAATCCTGAGCGATTCCAATTATATGACTGTCAACTTCCATACTAATTTGACAGTTAGACGATTATATTCTTTTTGTTGCACTAACCCGTGCTGAGGACAATTTTAACACAGAGATGTTTGTAAAGAGGCTCGAAATTTCACCGATGCCTGCACTTGCCCATTAGCTCAGTTGGGAGAGCGCTGGCACGGTTAGCCCGGAATGGGTGGAATTTTTAGCCTCTAAATAGGTTTTTAAAGTTAGACGATTGGCATCGTCCAGGATTTGGTGCGCGCTATGTAGAAGCAGGACAACTGATTGTGTTGTGTCATCATCGCCATCATCATCATCATCAGATTGTGTTGTGTGGAAGTTAGTAATAGGGGTATGAAATTGCCGTTTTATTGTAATAGGTTCTTTGAATTGACATAGAATCTTCATGGTTTGAGGTTTTCGTATGAAACTTTTTTCAAATGGTTTCTATGATGTTCTTTTTTTAAAAAATGTCGACTTTTAATGAATATCGATTTTCAATTGTTTTTGTTATTCAATTTAGACAAGAAAGATGGATACTGCGAAAATTCGAGTGATTTTTGAATACTGTTGTGGCATTTGACCTGGGGTCAGCCATTGCATTTTTCTTTTCCGGTTATCATAAAGAATCCACTTTTCATCACATGTTACAATTCGATCCAATATTCCTTCATTTCTGTACCGGTTCAACAAGGCAACACAAGTTTCAACACGCGTTTCTTTCTGCAGATCAGTCAAATCATGAGGCACCCATTTTTCGTATTTTTTTATTTTATTGATTTGACGCAAGTAAGTCAATATTGTGGGTAAGGTAACGTTAAACCATGCCGCTAATTCCTGGGTAGTTTGACTAGGGTCGGCTTCCACTGTCTCTCTTAATTCATCGTTATTCACCTGTGTGGGCGGTCTTCCTCGTGGCTCGTTCTTTAAGTCGAAATTTCCATCACGAAAGCGTTTAAACCAAAATCGCACGGTGCGTTCATTAGTAGACCCCTCTCCAAACGCAGCATTGATATTACGGGCTGTTTCTGCCGCGTTAGTTCCGCGTCGGAACTCGTATTCAAAAATCACTCGAATTTTCGCAGTATCCATCTTTCTTGTCTAAATTGAATAACAAAAACAATTGAAAGTCGATATTCAAATGTTTCACTTTTTTTAAAAAAAGAACATCATAGAAACCATTTGAAAAAAGTTTCATTCGAAAACCTCAAACCATGAAGACTCTATGTCAATTCAAAGAACCTATTGCAATAAAACGGCAATTTCATACTTTAACCCCTAATATTATTATTATTAACTCACCCAAGTTGTGCCCCTCACAGGTGAGCTGTATGAAGCGGAACAGAGCGCACGTGAACTCGGCGTCGTGCATATTCTTTTCACCGGCCGCCCCCTCCAAACCCACCCCCAGACCTGGCGATCATGGAAAAATAAATTGAAAACCTCGACTTATCATAGGTGTGGCCTATGTACACAATAATAAGGTAGAAAATTGCCCTCATTGTACGATTACTGTGTGCAATCTAGTGGGCGAAAGGGCGAGTGGGCCTAGTTTCACCGCTTAACGATAGGTGACGCGGTTTGATCTTCATAGATTTATTGGTATGTCCCTTCCCCTCATCGATAGATGGCGGGTATAGCATCTGGAATCTTCCACTGTGGAATATTCTAGAACCTACGTTAGCACTTCCGCCTAGTAGTGGCTACAACATATTCTATAAAACTTCTCTTCCGCCCCGTTTTCTTTCTTCTCGCTGCAGACGTCGTCACGACCAGTGGTCCAGTCGTATTCGTAAGTGTTCGTAGAAAACCTACTTATTGCATGAATCTTGAAGAAGCAAAGTGCTTGTGTGTGCAATTAAAGTGTGCTATAAGTATCTCGGCCAATTAAAATCTGTATCTTTCCATCCTCGTTTTCCTTCCACCCGAATGCGTCCACTGTCCTCAACAATAGCTATTTGCGTCCGTTATGTACGATTTAAGCCACGCCTAAGAATTACACATTAGGAAAGAAGAAAAGAAGACTCGGACGTCGGATTGGTACGAAAATGGTGCCGGCCCCTGGCTCTTTTGTCTGCCAGTGCCCAGTACCACACCTCATCGCAGGTCTTGCGGTTCTCCCGAACTTCTTCTTTCCAGAAGTATTTCTCCACAGCAAGGACCGCTGTGGAGAAAGACTTCTGTGGAGAATGTCGACCCCAAAAGCCGCCATGCCACGCTTGACGAATTTTAAAAGCGTAGTAGCGGCCTGACGACAGGCCTCTTGGCAGATAAGTATAAGCGACGCTCCTTGAGCAAGGCTGTGAGCCTAAGCTGATGTGTTAGTTTTAGGGACAAGAAAAATCTCGACTAAGCCTTGGGTTTACGGCTTAGACGAGGTTAGTTAGTGTTGTTGCGTCAATGGAATATATAATATAACTTTATTGCACGCGAAACATTGAACAGTACATTACATAAGAAATAGCATGTACAAAGGCGAGCTTATCGCTGTAAGAGATTTCTTCCGGAACTCCTAGTAAAAGGGAAAGGGATTGTTGACCTTGACTTTCCTGTGAAAAATATGGTTTTGTTGGTATAATATACCTGAGTCATACAAACAAAAAGCAAATCCGCACGCACAGTTGCAAACTCCGGTCTCTGCCTACCCCTACTGGATACGGGCGTGACCGTTTATGTGTTTTATAAACGATTCGTAGAGAGACCACCTTAGCATAAGCAGCCTATATACGTCCCACTGTAGGGCACAGGCCTTCTCTCAGAGAGAGAGAGTATGGGCTTAATCACCACGCGTGCCCACCGCGGATTGGCGATTTCAAGCGCTGAGGTATATGAATAGCTCAGACACCCAGGTTTCCTCACGATGTTTTCCTTCACCGTTAGCGAATGGTATTGCTACTGTAACTTCACAAATGTACATAACTTAGAAAGAAAAGTCATAGGTACATGCCCGCACTGGGAATCGAACCTGGGTCTCCCGCTTCCGAGTCCAATGTTCTACCCGCTAGGCTAACACCGCTCTACGAGAGACCACCTTACTGTTATTTAAAATTTTAAAGAACCCCCGCAAAACTTATGCCAAAATAAACTGTCGGTATGCTTACCTGACGACTGCCTCGTTGGTCTAGCCGCTAAGGCGCTTAGCTATCAAAACAGAGGTCGTGGGTTCGATTCCCACTGGGTGCCGCCGTACATTTGTACAAATGGCCTCAGTCTGGGTGTACTTTTATGTTTGTAACGTCCTTGCCTGGTTACCATAGCACAGGGTATCCTAGTTTGGGACCAGGTCAAGTGAGTGTATTGTACCGCCGTCCTTCTTCCTCTTCGAGACAACCTTTGGAGGCAGTGGGTTGCATTTGTTTATCCGTTGGCTATGTGCGAAGAGACTTATGGCGACATTCAGATGTACAAGCGAGACGGATACCAGACATAACAGCGGCCTTAACATACCTTCAGCTTTGGTGTTCCTCTCGAAAGCGTCCAGGTCAAGCACGGAGCAAGAGTTCATGAGTCCCGCGATGGAGGTGAAGAAACCAACATCCTTCTTGTCCTTAAGGTGGTTCAGCATACCCTGGAGGCAGATCATAGATAGATAGAACATTCTTTATTGTATGTACACCAGGAATTACATATCATCATCAGAATATTAACATCATCACGGGACCGATTTTGCTTGCGAAGTTTGCTTATTGAAACCTAACACGGGACTCCCATTGTAACAATGAATTAAGAGGGCGCCTTACGAGGCAATACCCATACAAACCTAGTTCGGTTTTAATTTATACATGGCAATGAAAGTTTACCGTTATGTTAAGAAAATACAAATCGAGGTACGACGTGCCTAGGATTGACAATAAATTAATAAGGAAGAAATTACAGTCTCATTAACTCTTTTCAACCTAACCGTGCTAGCGCTCTCCCGACTTAGCTAATGGGCAAGTGCAGGAATCGGCGGAATTTCGGGCCTCTTCACAAACTTCTCTGTATTACGTACAGGCAGCGACATCTGGCCGAAGCAATTTACATCACTTGCAGCCCCGAGTAACGCACTTTGCAGTTAGGCTTTTACATCGGAATGGCATCGCTGTACCTACATGATTTTCTATTCAGCACAGGTAAGTGCAACAAAAATAGTAGATTGTACAACAAGTGCATAAAACGCACCATTTTACTCGAGACGTTTATCCATCCGAGCGAGCTTGCGAGCGAGGATAGATATAAAGTCGAGTGTAAAATGGGTTTTATGGACGAGTTGTACACTCTACTTTTCACTTCGATTGCGAGGAAATGAAACAGCAACATGTAAAAATAATTATGGTTCCCGCCAATTAACTTTTTTTTCTTTTTTTTTTCTGTAGGGACGTGACACCTGACTTAAGGTCGTTACATACTGCTCAGTTATAAAAACATTTTCTTTTTATAACTATGATAAGTTGTTGTTATGGCTTAAATACTATACTGATCTACTAAATTGAAAAATAAACAAATATAAAAAATAATAAATGAGACGAAATACAAATTATAAGTTTATTTCATGAAGTTTTATTGTGTACTTTGGCTGTTGGTATCTTTGCCTTGGTCTTAGAATACGAACGAAACGAAATAAAATAAAGAGGTTGTTGTATGAAGTTAAAGATGTTCGTGTGGCTGTTGCAGCGATTGCCTTGGTCTTCGACGAAGATTTTACTTTATGCTCTAGAGCATAAAAAGCGACTTTATGTCGCCTACGCACGACATAAAGACGAACTTTTAGAGCATGAGAAGTGAAAAAAACATTATAGGACAGTTTTTCAAAATTTGTCATCATGCCTATTGCAACAGCAGCAACCATCAGTAAGCTACATTCACGTCACTCACCATTTGTATGTCAATATTGCCTCCTCTCAGGATAGAGATCCCCAGCTGCAGGGTCTTCATAACCATGTCGCTGGGTAGGCCTTTGGAGGCCGATATGTGCAGTAGGACCATCTCGGCCACACCTCTGTCGGCTAAGCGCGCTTGGTGGAAGAGAAGCTTCTGCTTCTCCATTTCTTGTTCCTATTTTAAGGAGAGACGGGATTTTGTACAGTTTGATTCGAAGGAAGGTTTTTAATTTAAATTCTTTAAGAAAATATAAGAAAGAAAGTCCAGTTATAGGCAGACCCGAACAAATCGTGCCCTTAAAATTTAAAGGTAAAACACACTTCTTGGTAGGTTTTAATTATGACACACCTGTAAAAAAAAAACTTTTAATAACTTTAAAGTACGAATGTACATATTTTTCTAGAAATCAAACATTTTAGAAAGAATAGGAGTAGAATACATACCATAAAATAACTTGTATCCACAGTTTTCTGCGTGTAACCATAACATAAGCAATATTAACCATTACACAGTATGCAGGGTGTTTAGATGTTACAGGGTGTAAAGAATAGCCCCCTTGAGTTCTATCGGGCCTTTCTGCGACACCCCGTATACAACGTTTTATTTTAATAACGCAAAAACTGAAAGCCGTTTCTTTTGATAAATTAATAAAATAAGAAAGCTTTTTTTTCTTCTTTTTATTGACCATTTGTTTGCCCACTATTGGACGTATGCCTCTTTAAAAGTACTCCATCGTGATTGATCTGCGGCTCTTGCAGTCCAGAGGCCTAATCATGCGCACCAAATTCGGTCCGAATCCAACCGTCTAACTGTCAAATTTAAACTGCTGCTTCATCATCATCAACCCATTATGTCCCCACCGAGGGGCACGGGTCTCTTCCCTGAGGAAGGTATAGGCCATACTCCACCACGGGGGCCAAGTCCGGATTGGTGGAGGCTTGTAAACTAGTGGCTCGTCTACTGTCAGAAGTTGTCAAGCCGCCCTAAGGCCTCTGACTTGGCTTAACGACTGCCATCTATCGACGGCAGCCGGCACCAACAGCTTAACGTGCCTTGCGAAGCATGGAACCGCTCGGAAAAATGCCACTAGCGTTAGGCATAGACGGCGACCCATCCATGCACTGAACGCGCCCTGTGTTGCTTAACCTTCGTGATCGTTTAAGATCACTCAGGCAGCCGGGGCTACGAGCGATTCTGCTTTACTGCTGCTTATATGTATTTAATATTGTAATTATTTTTTGGGTATTCAAGTAAGTATATTATTAATACAATATGTCATTATAAGTACTTATATTCTTGTAATCTAACGCTATACATATTTGTGACTTCACCAAGCATTATATTTCAGATTCTCTTATTTATGTACATCCATCTACCGACTATATTCTTGCTGCAATCCACTCCATCCAAAGGTTGTCTGGAAGAAATCACCCTAAGCGATAAGACCGCCAATACTACTACTACTACTTAGATATAAGAAACTATTTGCAGTACCTTTTACCTGGTTGTGCTATAAAGTGTTCTCTATCTATCTAATTGATATCGCAAACGCCAGGATTCCGACAAGATTTTGTGCGCGTAATAAGGGTATGTCAGCCCTGTAGTAGCCCTGATGTCATCAGACCATCGTGCAGTGGTCCTGAGCTCCTGTGCTTTGTCTCCTTGGCAGGACTTTACGGCTCCACCTTCCGTCTCGGCGACATACGTGTCCTGCCCACTACCATTTAAATTTCGCCACCCGCTTTCCGACATTGGTACTGATATTGGTAACTTTGGTGCGTTGGTAAATGGTCAATAGTTATCGAAAGGTTAAACTTGACATTTTTTATAGTTAAATTGAACGCGTAAAGTTTCAATATTGCATACAAAAAATTGCACACTACTTGTTTTTTTTTTTTTTGGAGTTGTACAATGAAGTCTTATCTATGTAAAATTAAACTTTCGCCCAATGAAAGTGATTTGTTTAATATCGATACTAAAGAAACGGTTTTCAGGTTTTCAATTACAATTTAAGGCCAGGTTCTCCGAGCCCACGGATTTGTATGGGACTTATTGCGGTGCGCGAGCGAATAGTTGGGAGAAAAGTTGGCATTGTTGAAATTACAGAAATACAAATCCTATTAATAGAATTTTTACCACCGATGTCGTTGGCACATTCAGTGATAGTCATTTTGGTATATTTTGCAGTATATTTGGTATATTTCGGTATATTAGTGCAGCTCAAATAAATCCACATCTTTTGGTAATTTAGACTCATGTTTGCGATTTTTTTTTTATGCTTTACAGTTTACGAAATTATAAAACGACGGGCCTAGACAGGACACTAAAAAGTAATTTTTTTTTTCATATTTTAATAATTAACCATTAGAGAGTAAAATGTTTTTTTAAACACCTGATTTAGCAGTAATATCGGAGAAACCAGCCTTAATAAAATTGTTTTGCCATCGACACGCTAAGAAGAAAAATAACACGAGATATACCACTTACATGAATGCTGGCCTTCCCCTCCTCCTCAACCTCGGGCTCAGCCCCCCCCTCCTCCTCCTCCTCGCCCCCCTCCTCTTCCTCCTCTCCGCACGACTTGGCGATGATGTGTGCGTACGACATGTACAGGGGATCCTCCTGCGGGAACCGGTAGAGCTGTGAGAAACCCTATTTGGTCTTGGCTCGCGTAACTTATATTCTTCTAAATAAAATTTCGGAACTACTCGTAGCATCTTAATTCCGTAATCACTTTTATACACGATGATTTCTGGGTGGTTTGAAAGCCGCGGTTATGTAATTAGTAATTAAAAATGGCATCTATTTAGACTAGGTATTACTTTTAAGTATAGACGTAAAATTTAAAAAAATATTGTTGAGAAATCATGTTTCCAGTTGAGAAATCTTATAAAAAAAAATGTGTGAACAATTTTATTAGTACCGCCTCTCCGTCTAACAGAACAATGACCCGCGGACCCGCGGCATGCACGCACCGCTCTCTGGAGGGCTACTAAGGGTTCTAACAGATTCGAGTTTATGTCGAGATATTTCTTAAAGTGAAAAAACTAGCGTATCCGATAGCTATTGTCAGGCACGTCCATTTTGCTGTCTAACAAACCACCCAAAATTAATGCAGTATACCGAGCAAAGATTTATGTACATATTTTTTTAGTTACTTTATGTAGTAAGTAGTATTTTTGTCGTTGAATAAACAAACACATTTGCGCACCCTGACGGGCAGAGGCTGTACCATCACTTTGAAGTTAACACCTACGTAATTTGTAATTACCATGCTTTGGCAAATGAATATTCTTTTTCTAATGCTTCACTTAACGTCCTCAGCCCTAAACTTGAACATAACAAGGTCAGGACTAAGCCGCCCAATCATGGTCACCAGAGACGGAGCTCGCGTCGTCAATTGCTCGTCTCTGACTGCTGAGCTAGTCGAAGAAGAGCGAAACCTGGTCGGACTCTTCCGATAAAAATTCAAGTAAGTAATTCCAGAATAAAGTTAATAACTCCAGACTTTCTCACTTTCTGTGATAATAGTAAGTATACATCATACAAATCACTGTCCACACTCACAAATATACACTCCTCACACACATTCACACATCTATGGGCGAACTCGCGAAAGGTAGAGCTTTTAGTCTGTAGAATTCTAAATGACCCGATCGGGCCACCATAACAATGGTTTTTAATGGTTCTTTTGGTTCACCCGAGTTTGGGGGCTGTTGTTGAATTCTAGATTATAAGTATATTTCTATTATATCCATGCATTTTACAGTTGTCTTTTATAAATGTGCAATTTTAAATAAATATATTTTTACTTCACTTTACTTTTCAAGGTCATAATCAACACGTTAATTAAGTCAACCTTTTCCGACTTGTTTTCGTTACCTGCAGAGCGCCGGACCGCTCAGTCATGGCGCCCCGACAGAAGGTGGTCACCAGCTGCGTGAGGGGATCCGGTTTCCCCTCCTCTTCACCACCCTCGCTCTTCTTGAGCTCCGCGTCTTCGAACGATTGCTGGGCGAGAAAGAACATACCTACAATGAGGCTGTAGAGGAGAAATCCAAACAGGTTTTCTGTCGCAAAACCTAGTTATTTAGTTTACGACGAGCGTTTCTTTAAAATTTAAACTCTCATTAAACGTGGAATTAACTTACATAAAACTTAAGACCTTTTTTTATATATTACCTATGTTAATGAATAAATTATTTTTATTCCTTAGACGTAAAACATGTACCGTTACGTACATTTTTCGTATCCAAATTTAAAGAAAAAGTGGCAGACCCTGGTCTCTGCCTACCCATTAGTTTCTGTATATCTGTTTTTATAAAAAAAAAAGTTATCCAGTATCTTGAAATACAGTTTAAACTGTATGAAAAAGTAAAAATAAATCCAACGAAGTCTGTTTTAATCAGTAAGGTCTGCAAAATCTTGTTCTTACGACATAAAAGTTATTTGAGAGTACATACGTAATACTTTATTGAAAAAGAAGAACAAACATCTGCCTTTTACAATTGCAGATGATTTATACAGAGTTCAATGGCAACTTCTTCGTATACTCAGGTGGTGTGTTGGTCCACTGGTTTAGTCTGTGCGTAGTCTGTCCATCAGTCACTCAATCACGTTACTGTTTTATAGGCATTTTCCAAACGGATGAGTAATACTTACGGTGAGATCTTCTATCATGATCTCCTGGCCGAGATTCTCTTCTTCCAGCCAAAGTTCGTAGTAGGTCCTCGAGAAGATATTGCAAGCACGATGCCTGTGAATTGAAGAAATAATCTTAGGTTACGCTTTATATTATTATTTGCATGGATAAACTCGTCACAAGCTCATGCGAAGGGAAAAAAAAACTCCTAGAAAACTACAAGAAAATTGTTAACTACTGTAAAAAAAAAAGTTATTTGATTATTATTATTATTATAGATTATTTGAGTTCTATATCTTACAGAATTAGGCCCTGAATTTTCAACATAGCGTTTTAATGATTGCATGTTGTTTCTAGTCTGTTGACCAACATTATATTAGTAGTTTACTGGTCGTAATGACTTGACAGTTGACGTACTTACCTATAACCTCGTTTTGATTAGAGTTGACAGGTAAGTAAGTTCGTTTACTCATTATAAATGGTTGCCTGATCAAAATTATTCTTTTGCTGCTTAATTAGTTCCACTTCACGTGTCACTTCCAAAACGATACTTACAAACTCAGCTTGTACAAATGCGTAGAACGCAAGCAAGCCACGGCCGCCCGCTTCCGAGCGGCGCACAACACTCGCTTCCAGTTGCTAGACCGTTGTCTGGGCTTGCACGCCTGCATTAGTCCGAGCAGCATGCGATAGGACACAAGATAGAACATACACAAAGTTGTTAAAGCTGACTGGTTAGTTTGCGACCGCGTTTGAGAACACTGTTGTACCCATGATATGTGTTTTGTATGTATGTCGTGAGGAGATCCGCAGAAGAACCCGAGTTACTGATGTAGCTCGAAGAATTGCTCAGTTGAAGTGGCAGTGGGCGGGGCACATAGCTCGGAGAACTGATCTCCGTCTCCGAGCGAAAAAGATCTGACCTGGCGACCGCGGACCGGGCGAAGCAGCGTGGAAAGGCCTCCCACCAGATGGTCTGACGACCTGGTTACGGTGGCGGGGAGTCGCTGGATGCGGGCGGCACTACACCGGGAAGCTTGGAAAACCATGAGAAAATGGCTGTTGATGATGTATGTCTTACTCATTCACTCGAACCATCTCTTTGTATCTCCGACTCATTCTCTCACTCACTCTTGCCCTCTTTGTCTCTCATTCTCTTTCTCTCTCTCGATCGTTTATAGGACAACGCCGTTAGTCGACACGAACACACTTACTCAACTTTTTATTGCATCAAGTACTGTAAGTTTGCAATTATGGCATAACACTATATGTCAGGCGGCAGATATGTCCCACACGATATCCGGTGGCAAGCTTTGGCAACTCGGTTGACATAATATCCTCTGTTGTTGACACAACATCTATTTCTCAACGTATTATTCCAGTTTACGTCTAGTGGTAAATACAACGGCGATTTATTCGCAAACAGCCGTCATATACTATTTTTGGTGACAAAAATTGGTGAGACTTTAGTTTTACCTACATTACAATAAATCGCATGCTCATTTAGTCCACACATACAATTTTCACTAAGCACAGTACAAGTACAGCAGATTTTACTCGTTGAAAGACAACACAGATTCACAGCAAAAATTACATGATAAAAGTCACTGTTGGTTTCCGGTGACAAAGCTTTATCACTGGCCTTGTTTGAATATAGTATAAGGCCCGTTGTAAAGATTAAAGAAGAATAAATCTCACAATTTTTTTGTAGACAAATTAAAAAATATTTTTCAACTGCACAAAGACACACACACACGCACACACAAGGTTACTACGTTCTGTGGCAACCAATTACGTCACGTCCTGTGGCAAACCTTGGCAAGGCGTGGAGTGGCAAGTGGCGGGAGCACGCGATTACGGCGCAGACCGGTACACGTTCTTACGCATATATTGCGGATGGACAATTACTTATTACGATTACTTGTTGAATTATATAATTAAGTAACAGATGAAATTACTTGTTGAAAGATATCAATAAGTCACCGCTTAAATTATTTGCTGAAAGAGTAATATATGAAATTACTTGTTGGAAGAAATATCTGTTGATTTCCGGTAGCACAATAGATTCAACACTCAAATAAATAGCACAATTTGTTTAGTAGACACAACACAAAATTATTTTTCAACTTCACACACACACACAATGTAACTAGGTTCCGTGGCAACCAGTTACGTCACACGCTTTCCTGTGGCAAACCTTGGCAAGGCGTGGAGCGGCAAGTGGCGGAAGCACGCGATCACGGCGCGCTTGCGCTGGATCGATACCACGGACCGGTACACGTTCTTACTCATTTGTTGCGGATGGTCGATCTAATACGAGCGACGGGGAGAACCACGTTATAAATTGACACCTTGCCTTGCCTGCCTTATTTATAAAAACACAATTTGTTTAAAGCACTCCTCAGCGCCACCTTTTTTCTCAAAATCAAAAAATCAGCGCAAGATTTTTTTAATCAAATAAATACAGAAAAATACATAAGTTGTATTTCTGTCAATCTGCATAACAGTTTGTTGACAGACGCTCTTGGGTTTAGATTACATTAGATTAATACTCTTTATTGCACACCATACATTATAAAGATACATGAAAAATCAGTATCAATCAATCAATCGGTTTTACAGTGTATATAATAGGGGTTAAAGTATGAAATTGCTGTTTTATTGCAATAGGTTCTTTGAATTGACATAGAATCTTCATGATTTGAGGTTTTCGAATGAACTTTTTTCAAATGGTTTCTATGATGTTCTTTTTTTAAAAAATGTGAAACATTTGAATATCGACTTTCAATTGTTTTTGTTATTCAATTTAGACACGAAAGATGGATACTGCGAAAATTCGAGTGATTTTTTAATACGAGTTCCGACGCGGAACTAACGCGGCAGAAACAGCCCGCAATATCAATGCTGCGTTTGGAGAGGGGTCTACTAATGAACGCACCGTGCGATTTTGGTTTAAACGCTTTCGTGATGGAAATTTCGACTTAAAGAACGAGCCACGAGGAAGACCGCCCACACAGGTGAATAATGATGAATTAAGAGAGATAGTGGAAGCCGACCCTAGTCGAACTACCCAGGAATTAGCGGCATGGTTTAACGTTACCTTACCCACAATATTGACTCACTTGCGTCAAATCAATAAAACAAAAAAATACGAAAAATGGGTGCCTCATGATTTGACTGATCTGCAGAAAGAAACGCGTGTTGAAACTTGTGTTGCCTTGTTGATATTCAATATTCGATATTCAAATGTTTCACATTTTTTAAAAAAAGAACATCATAGAAACCATTTGAAAAAAGTTTCATTCGAAAACCTCAAACCATGAAAATTCTATGTCAATTCAAAGAACCTATTGCAATAAAACGGCAATTTCATACTTTAACCCCTAATATTACCTGTGATATTACTAAATACTAAAAGGTATATGAATTCAATCTTTGTTTACGTCTTTTCCTTGCAAAATCTCCACCACGGACTATTTTAATCGGCGTTTGTAGAGTGTTTTAAGGAACCGTTTTTTACATAATTAAGACTATTTATTAATTTATTTTGTCTTCTACAGTGTGCTAGACACGTACCATATGCAGACCGAAGAGCACTTTGCTCATAGCCACGATCCGCTCGACAGTATCGTCTATGATCTTGGCTTTATTCTCTGCAGCGGTCTCCATGGCTATGGTGGTCTTCGATTTGGAGCCCAGTTTGCTGGGAAACAATAGAAATTAAATCAAAAATACATTTACATACAGGCACATACATTGCTTCTGGCCCCACACTAGGATACCCTGTGTCGTGGGAACCAGAAACAGCGACATCACAAACATGTAAACATCCAAGACCTGGGGTTTTTTTTGTCCCCAGCCGGGATTTGAACCCGGGACCTCTCGCATGGTAGGCAGATGCGCTACGCCAGATGCGCCAGAGGTCGTCAACTCAGTTCAATAACTCAGTTTTCTTAAGTAAGAACCACCCTTAGAAATAAACTTGTAGCTGTAGTAGAGGGAGGTAATAATAACAACATCCACACAACACAACCACTTATCAGGTAATGTGGAATCAGGATTCCAAATTAGGGTACCCTGTGCTGTGGTAGCATAAGCAGCCTATATAAGTCTCACTGTAGGGCACAGGCCTTCTCTCAGAGAGAGGTAGCCAGGCAAGGACATCACAAAATGGAACTGCACTCAGCTCGTTTCGAAATATAGCATTGAAGTCCAGTAAAAGGCCACACGCTACGTGGGGTGCGGCGCGGAAAAGACGCCACGCGTTGTATATGTTACAGCCAAAGTAATAAATCTGGATATTACATATATTGTCTAGTCATTATATATAATGTCTACTCAGTTTAGATAAAGTGATAATTAACACAAAATTAATCACATTTACTAGCAATTTTATTTAATATCATATTAATATCATAATGTAGGGTACCTATGACTTTTCCATGCACCAACCTTGTTTAAGTTTGACACAAAACTAAGTTTTTTAGTGAAATATTTTTTTTCGCTTTTATATAAAAAAAAGAACTAACACCCGAAGTTCCATCCTGGAACTTCGAACCTATTTTTGCTTATGTGTACTGACCTAACAAACAAAATGCGAAATATAAATTTAATCAAACAATTATTTGCTATATAACACTTGCCAAAATAAAACGTTAGCATAATAATTTATTACTTTGTCTAGTGAATTTGGCTTTTATATATAATGACCAGTCATTATGTATAATAGCTATTTAATCACTATGACTGTAACATATACAGTCCTTGCTCTGTCGTCGCCATGTGATCTGTGACTCTATACAACGCGTCGCATATTTTCCGCGCCCACGCCCCACGTCCTTTCTATGTGGCCCACGCCTTGCGCCACATGGGGCTGAGCTGCAACCATGAAAATTAAAAAGCGTTAAGGCTGTTCTTTCGTGGAGCGTGCTGTCACGCTCGCACAATTCGGGCAGTATATTTTTTATTTTGATCTTATTTTATATTTTTTTCTTAAAGCAGAAGTAATTTCTAGAGACTAATTTCATTTTTTCAGCGATTTGTTAAGTTTATTATTATAAATTATTTATTTAAAATATTTGAAAGGGTGACGTCATATTTTTCGAGTGCACCCGCCGAAACGTCGCGCAAACTGTCACACTTTGTTTCTGTCATTTGCTGTCACAAACGTTTTTTTTTCACAGACAAGGAAATGATATGCATATGACAGTTATGACAGCAAGTCCTTTTTTTAAGTAACGTAGTGTTGCCATATGTTATGTTTATTTTAAAATGTGACGTCATCAGAAGGTCAAATGAAGGTTATTGTTTTTTGGCAAAAATAACGCTCATCTTCCTTAATATTTATCTTAAATATAGAAAATATGGTTACTTAGATGTTAATCTCGCAATGGTTTTTGATTCAGCCCTCAAGAAAAAAAATAGTCTTTGCGAATTTAACATTTTTAGTGATTGTAATAAAATGAATATACTTTTGATGAATGTGGTCTGAGGGTTTGATGGATAATTAAATTTCGGATATTCAATTAATTTTAGAAACCACGTATATAGTTATTAATTTTGGAAACCACGTTTCTTTATTAAAAAACCATGATTAGGAAAAGAAACATATAATGAAATGTTCGTAAAAAAGAAATCCGTAAATGTCCATCAAACCATCAGACCACATTTATCAAAGTATACTCATTTTACTACAATAGTCAAATTGAGCGAGCGAGATAGCATACTTCATGTAATAACAGTCTTAATTTAATACCAATAAATATATGATGTGCGTGATGGATGTGCTATGAAACGGGCTATGCTCCGATTCTCTTTGATGGATCAGATCAGAAATGAGACAATCCGCGAAAGAACTAAGGTGACTGATATAGCCTATAAGATTAGCAAGCTGAAGTGGCAGTGGGCTGGTCACATAATGCCGAAGAACCGATGGCAGATGGGATGCAAAGGTTCTGGTGAACACAGCGTAGGACGCCCATCAGCTCGCTGGCCTGACAATCTGAGGCAGATTACTGGCAGCGGCTGGAGGACTGCCGAGGACAGAAGAAAGTGACGTGTGGCGGGAAGGCCTATATCCAGCAGTAGACGAGTCATCGTCGTAATCAGCCGGTGTCAGTCCACTGCTGGACAAAAGCCTCTCCCAAGACACGCCACTGAGCACGATCTTCGGCTCTTCCTTTCCGGTCACTGCCCACCGCTTTGCGAATGTCGTCGCTCCACCTGGTCACAGGGCGTCCTACGCTACGTTTGCCGATCCGCGGTCTCCACTCTAGAACCAGTCTACCCTAACGGTTATCGGTCCTGCGGCAGATATGACCAGCCCACTGCGACTTCAGTTTGCTAATCCGTTCAGCTATGTGGATCACTTTAGTTCTCTGGCGAATTACTTCGTTTCGGATTCGATCCCGCAGAGAAACACCGAGCATAGCTCTCTCCATAGCTCGCTGAGCGACTTTAAATTGGTGGACTAGTCGAACCGTGAGTGTCCACGTCTCGGCTCCGTATGTCATGACGAGTAGGATGCACTCATTGTGAGTGGGTGACGAGTGGACGACTGAGTGGAAGAGTACGCTGATTGATTGATTAACTACTAATCTGCCGCGACAGAGATTATTATTATTGTTAATTCTTTATTGCACAAAGATAGTGTACAAAAGGTGGACTTAATGCTAATGGCATTTTCTTCCAGTCAACCTGCAGGAGGTACAGGAGATATGTGCCCAACTTAGTATGGGCCAATCATACGTTCCATTCCGCGAGGGCAGTTGAGGGGTCAAAATATGGGGTAATGTGACTGGTTTTAATAATAATCGCTCATCGCTAGTTAGCCTTCTAACGTTTACCTGTACAGATAATGTTGCCAGGACATCTCGTCCGCCGGGTCAATCTTGTCCGGCAAAGTGAGTTGAGTCTTCGCGAACTCTGCCACGTCTTGTTCCGACATTTTCTGTGCGAGGCAGAGACATGCATGTGAGTTTTGTGAGTGAGTTTACCAATGTGACTATTTGTTCTAGCAATATTTTGACAAAATTATTTTCATCCCCCCATCTCAGAAAGAGTATTTTTGCTCTTCGATATCTGAGTGCAAAAGCCGTTTTTATCCGCTAGAGGATAAAGTAAATTGAATTTAGAACATCGTGTGCACTAAGTTTGTAAATTAAAAACATCATTAAACCTATTCACTTCTACCTCCATGGTGCCGAATTTATTATACTACTTTTTTTAATTTCTTTCTAAACTTAGACTCGGAACCTCCTTTGTGTTTTTTTTTTTGCATTTAGTTATTTCCTCGCTGAGGTGGGATGAAAAGTTACGTGTTGCGCTCGGCAGCAAAGTTATTTAGCGTCTCGTACCTTTGAAACCCTCGCTACGCTCAGGATTCTATATTTGAACCACTCGCTTCGCTCGTGGCTCAATCCTAGAATCCTTCGCTTGCTCAGGTTTCAATACAAGGTACTCGCGCCAAAAATTAACTTTGCAGCCTTGCATAACAAATAACTATTTATAATTTTAAGCTTTTGGCTTTAAATTATAAACGTACACGTTTTTACTTATAGCGTGTGTTCATAAGCACACACGCCTTTTTTCTAGCAATATCTACGATTTACTAAATTTTCTCATGCAGCGTTGCATGCAAATTTAGTTTTGTGTTAATTTGGATTTATGATACTTAATTTAAACTTCTCTGGGTAATTCTCTACAAGTATCTACTTAACTACATATTTTTATGTCTTAAGTATTTTATTTGTTATTGTTATAACTTTTATTTTCTTTTTTTAACGACTTACACTAATTTTTTAATTGTTTCATATTTCATAAACATAAACATTTACATACAGGCACATACATTGCTTCTGGCCCCACACTAGGATACCCTGTGTCGTGGGAATCAGAAACAACGACATCACAAACATGTAAACATCCAAGACCTGGGTTTTTTTTTGTCCCCAGCCGGGATTCGAACCCGGGACCTCTCGCATGGTATGCAAATGCACTACCGCTGCGCCACGAGGTCGACCTGCAGTATTGTTTTGTATGTTTTTACTTGAGCTTGTTTACCTGTATTTTACTTGAGCTTTATCTTTAGGTGAGGAATGTTTAAGAATTAACGAAATGTATTAAGCTAATTCATTCACTCTATTAAAATTACTCTTGATATTTCTGTTAAAAATACATATAGAAATATGTAGAAACAGACTCAGCCACCGAAACAGAAACAGAAATAGAAGGGCATATAATTTTTTTGCTTGTAAGTAAGGGCGCTTATACACGGGCGGCACGCTGTAAGCGTCAGTGCCAACTGAAGCCGTCGACACACGGTCGAATATCCGCTTCGGCGCGTCGAAAGCTGCAGTCAGTGTCCTAATTTATAATACCTACTCATAATTTGTTACTTAGTTTTTATATCATCATCAGCCATTGACGCCCACTGCAGGACATAGGCCTCCTTCGTGGTTTTCATAACCATGAGGGGTTTTGCCATAATCGCCACACTTGGCAGGCGGGTTGGCGATGGCAGTATGCGGTTGAAATCTCAGGAAGACGCTGCTGCCCGTCTCCTGGCAATTGATTTCCTTAGTCGCCTTCTACGACATCCACGGAAGGAAATTGAGTGACGCTATTCTTAATCCAGCGCCACACGGAATTTATATTGACTTACTTATCTGTTTCTGAGTTTTTTGTAATAATGATTTGCATTTGTATATGGGTCTCTATGCCTGAAATAAATTACTATTATCATTATTATTACCGGACGATGCAGTGTGGGCAGGCCCCCCCTAATGTCTGACGACCTGGTTACGGCGGCGGGACATCGCTGGATGCGGGCGGCACTACACCGGGAAGCTTGGAAAACCATGAGGGAGGCCTATGTCCTGCAATGGGAGTCAAACAGCTGATGATGATGATGATGATACCTTGAGGAAGCGATCCTTGCAGTGCTGCACGAGCTCCTGCTCGCGGCCGGCGAACAGGTTGAGTCCGACGGGCAGCAGCCGCTTGAGGCACGCCACCATCAGCGACGCCTGCACCTCCTTGTCCTTGTCGCGCTTCTTGTCGCGGTGCTTCTTCTTCTTCTGCAGAGAGGCCAGGACATAGTGGGACTAGTATATTGTGGGAACAGTAAATTGTGGGACAAGTACATTTTTAGACCAGTAAATTGTGGGACAAGTATATTCTGAGACCAGTAAATTGTGGGACCAGTACATTGTGAGACCATTACATTGTGAGACCAATAAATTGTGGGATCAGTACATTGTGAGACAGTAAATTATCGTACATAAAACAAATATTTTATGTCTTTTTATGCAGCCTACATACGTCCCACTGCAGAGCACAGGCCTTCTCTCGAAGAGGGAGTATGGGTTTAATTACCACGGGTGCTCACCGCGGATTGGCAATTCCAGGCGCCGAGGTTTGCCAACACCTCAGGCACTGAGGTTTCCTCACTATGTTTTCCTTCTTTCTTGCCACTTAATTGTGAGACCAGAGAGTGGCCAGTAAATTGTCGGAAAAAGGTTGGAATTAAATTGAAATTGAAAAACGTTTATTCCGATACCACAACACACATAAAATCTTACAAATAATAAAACGCGAAAACAGTAAAAAAGCTTACAGTAAAAAGTAATAATAAATAATCTTATTCTAAACAATCACACAGTAGTAATGAAGTGAATTAGGACGAAGAAAATATTTAGGACCAACGACACTTCCTATTTGACGGTAAAAGGTTGAAATTTAGACAAGGTAAAAACAATCGCAGTGAAAGATTTCAGAGCGCCATCTATGGTGATCGGATATAAAATCGTATCGTCGTAATATAACAGGGATACGTCTGTCAAATTTTGCTTAGCGCAGATTAATTTTGACAGCCGTATTCCGGTTCTTCTATGGCCACGCCTGTAAGCGCCATCTATGAATTGCTTTGTGAATTTGTACTGAAAACTGCTCATAGCGTTGATAGTCCGGTCTAGCGCTTCTCTCACATTCAAGAGGTTCTTGTCTCTGGGTTCCAGACAATAGATTACATATTTTTTAAATTAGGACAGGTGTCTACGCCATCATAGAGGTTCTCATTGATAGGAGTTTTCATTGTACATATTGACATTCTTCTTCTTCTTCTTTTTTGTTCTTTTTCCTAATGTCATTACACTTTCTCCTTGCAAAACCTGAAAATTGATCTCTTATTTCACGCACAGCTTAAAATAATAAACTGAACGTAATATTAATGCAGTCCACTCAAACACCATCTAGACGGCCTAACCAAGAACACCATCGAGCCGGTTGACACTTGAGCCCAGTCACGCCTGATGGTAAACGAAGACGGGGTCTAAAAATAACTTGCAAAAACATATAATAAAAGAGATGCGGTTTTTTCCATTCGCTGCGTGTAGTTAGCACTGGGCAGCCTATTAACTATTATTTTTATTTCACGAGTTTCTGGTCTGTCTATATCCCTATTCATTCGTATTATTATAAGCAGCCTATATACGTCCCACTGTAAGGCACATGCCTTTTTTCAGGGAGAGAGTGTGGACCGCGTGCCCACCGCGGATTGGCGATTCAGGCGCTGAGGTATGTGAATAGCTCAGACACTCAGGTTTCCTCACGATGTTTTCCTTCAACGTTAGCGAGTGGTATTGCTACCTACTATAACTTCACAAATGTACATAACTTAGAAAACCAAGTCATAGGTATATGCCCGCACTGGGGATCGAACCTGGGTCTCTCGCCGCTATTCTTTCATTCGTATAGTTACCTCAAATAAATGCAATAAACTGTTTACCTTGCCAGCGCCCTGCGGTGCGCCATCAGTGATGGTGGTTACCCTCCTGGTGGCTGTGGGCATGATCAAAACCTGGAAACAATAACAGCACCTCAACACCACGATACTATATTAATGTGTCCAATGAAAAGCCTACTGACAGTTGATTTAGGACGTAAGTCGTGTAAAATACAATCATCATCATCATCATCAGCCACCCGAAGCCCACTGCAGGACATAGGCCTCCCTCATGGTTTTCATAACCATGACGGGGTTTTGCCATAATCGCCACGCTTGGCAGGCGGGTTGGCGATCGCAGTATGCGGTTGGAATCTCAGGAAGACGCTGCTGCCCGTCTCCTGGTAATTGATTTCCTTAGTCACCTTCTACGACATCCACGGGAGGAAAAGGAGTGACGCTATTCTTACGCGCCACACGGATAGTAAAATACAATATTATTTATTTACTAAAAGACATCATTTTTTATTTCACAAATTTATCTTTTAGAAAGTAAAGACGTGTCTTTAGACGCTACGCTAATATGGTCCATACGATAGGGTGTAAATCTGTCAAATTTCAAGTGTCAGTAGGCTTATATATCGACCAAGACCTGTTTTAACCATTCTCGCCATCGTAGGATTATTTAGAAAACGGTCAGAAAACGACCTTTATGTGCCATTTCCCTGGGCCGCAAACGGACTAATCTCATTACCCAATACACTAGTTGAATAATCGAAAAAATAAAGTAAGTATAATCATTAAGTAGGTAAACATTCGAATCGTCATGTTTATGCCCAGTCTTACGTAATTATTTGCAAACTTTGCGACGTCATGGCAGAGGTAATCTTAGAACATCATGGCTGACAGTGTTGTCATCTGTTCATGAAAAGTTGAATCTAAAATATAATTTTTGTGGTTTCCAACCTCTTAAAATAATTCGATATTTTATTACAACGATTTAGGCCCTATTTCAAAAAGGGTCCCAATAGCGTAGGTATTAAGGGCAGAATTTATCAACAATTTATGAGTTTATTAACTTAATTCCGGAATCACATACTTGGCTACGAAAGATTTAGTTCAAAACTACGCCCAAAAGAAAATGTTCCAATAACATATTAAAAACTTCACAGGTCATACCATGTTGTCGATCTCGTTGGCCGATATGAAGTTCTGCTCCTCCTTGAGGAAGTACTGGCTCTTGGACCAGATGTTAAATATCTCCGCCACGTGGTTGTAAAGCTCTTCGGCCTCTGTTACGAAGAGAAATATTCTATTACTATTGTTGTAATGTAGCCATTACAAGTCCCACTGTAGGGTACAGGCCTTCTCTCAGAGAGAAAGAGATAGAAATAGAGATAGAGAGAGAGAAAGAGAGATATAGGCTTAATCACCTAGTACTAGTACTATTATTAGTACACTGGTAAATATATTTGTATAACACAACGAAATGAATCGTTTTAGGAATTGCGCATTTTTTCGGGTAACCCTGTATATTTCTTTCATTATTTTCTCGCGTCCAAATCAACGTCACCTTCGTTTACTTATCATCACCAACGTCAAAGTCAATGTTTACTTAATGAACGTCAAAGCTGTTAGTTTCACAATTAATAGATTATGCGGAGAAGAAGCTTACCAATAAAGTTTAGATTTATTCTTTTCAAAACAATAACTCACCATTGATATTATTCCTCAGCCAATGGTTCCTCTGCAGGTCCACGTACTTTATAAGGAGAGGGTAGAATGAGTAGATGTCCCGAACAAGCAGCTGCCAGTCCTCTTGGATCTGGGACTCCACTTGTGACGTGTCGTCGGTAGATGACTGTGAAAATGAACGAGGCAGTGAGATAAAAACCCCTTTATAGTGGAATTTTTTTTTTAAAAAAAGGTAAAAAAAAACCCTTTGGACGCCGGCGATACGGCAGATCAAGGTGGAGAAAGTAAAAAAGTCTTAGCCCTCAAAGTAGCACAGAAACTGCGTAGATACCCCGAGGTAACAGTTACCAGTCCTCTTGGATCTGGGACTCCAGGTGTCGTCGGTAGATGACTGTGAAAATAAACGAGGCTGTAAGGTAAAAAAAACCCTTTATTTTGGATTTTTTTTTTTATTAAAAACCCTTTTGGACGCCGGCGATACGGCAGATCAAGGTAGAGAAAGTAAAAAAGTCTAAGTCCTCAAAGTAGCACAGAGACTGCGTAGATACACCCAAGTAACAGTTCTGTCCTCTTGGATCTGGGACTCCACTTGCGACGTTTCGTCGGTAGATGACCGTGAAAATGAGCGAGGCAGTGAGATAAAAAAATCCGTCATTGTAAACAAACTTTTGAATCTTTGGACGCCGGTGATACGGCAGATCAAGTTGGAAAAAAGTCTAAGCCGAAAGTTTTTATTCAAAGTATCACAGAAACTGCGTAACCCCCGAAGTAACAGTTACCAGTCCTGTTGGATCTGGGACTCCACATCGACGTGTCGTCGGTAGACCTCTGGCATATAAATAGGCCGCAGACCAAAGGCAGAACCAAAAGTTGTGGCGAGTGCCTTCGACCTTACGACATTGTAATAGAGTCCACACTTACCTTGATAAATCCTCTCAAGCTCTCCTCCTTATGGAACATGTTATCGGTCCTCTTCCGGACCCTCTCAGCTAGTGGCA
Organism: Yponomeuta cagnagella; assembly: GCA_947310995.1. NCBI lineage: Eukaryota > Metazoa > Arthropoda > Insecta > Lepidoptera > Yponomeutidae > Yponomeuta > Yponomeuta cagnagella. The sequence goes on from OX371293.1 coordinate 7,638,577, forward strand.
GGAATGACTCCCGGAGCAGCTCCTCAGAGCTGTTGATGATGATTTGCTGGGTGTAGGTGGCTATCCTGGTCATCCAGGGTGCGTTCTCGTTGCCTATGTTCTTTTTGATCAGCTTCAGGACGTTCTTGAGTAGCTGGTTCATGTGCTCCGAGGTCACCATGGTCACGTGGTTACTGTGCAAAATGGTCAAAAATAAAAAACGCTTTTTGGGGTGACTTGCACCGAATCACTGGATATTCCTGGATACGTATTTATCTATTTACTCAGAGCGACATGCGCCAAGTCATTGAATAAGTAAGTAAATACATAAATACGTTAGAGAATTATCTATCAATCACTATAATAACATTGAGCTATATATTTGTAATAATAACATGTTCTTTTATATTAATAAATACATACATTTATATCTAAGTATGTATTTTATTCTGATATCTAGTTTATTTAGCATTTTTTACTTTGTGTAAATAGTTTGTTATTTATGCCTTTTGTACTTTATGTAGTTTATTTTGTGCACATATACCGACCCGTTTTTTGCTGCTTCACCTATACCCTGAGGTTTGCTGGAAGAAATCTCTTACAGACATAAGCTCGCCTTTGTACAAGTTATTTCTTATGTAATGTCCTGTGAATGTCTTGTGTATATAAAGAATAAAGTCTAGATAAAGAACTAAAAAGCTGATTGACACGGTGTCAGTCATGAAATTTACCTATGAATGGCTCTGTCAATATCATGGTGCAAAACGTTTTTGGAGTTATTCACAGAATATTTGAATTTTGTAATTTAGAACGTTCTGGGTCCAAAACCTTACTGTAGAAAAAAACCAAAGCTATAGAAAAATATGAAATACGAAACTGCGGAGAAAACACAGAGGCAGTATGTTAAACGTTCCACCTGTGATTCTAACGTTGGGCACGAGAATCCATGCCATGTCAAGAATATGAGCCTTGGACTCACCCGCCAGAGGGCGTGACGTTATCGGGTCCCTGCGCCCACCAGAAGGGCAGATAAGAACACAGCAGCGGTAGGACCACGTCGATGATGTGAGGCTCGTCTATGTAAGTTTTGTCTGACTCCACGAACTGGTCGACCAGGGAAAGGATGGTCTCCAACGTCGGCATGCTTTGCTCCATGCGCGCCATTACGTCTGGAAAAAGAAAGGATATCAGAAATCAATAATTTATTTCTGAGTATATGGTTTTAATTACAACTTGATACCTCCACGCGTTCCCGAGATAAAGGGTCTTGACAGACAGACGGTCGAACAGACAAAAAAGTGATCCTATAAGGGATCCCTTTTTCCTTTTGAGGTGCGGAATCCTAAAAAGTGCTTTGTCCTCACTTTAACTACCACTGCGTCGGTACCTTGTGCCTCCAGCGAGTGGTCGGCGATACGGTTGAGCAGCGAGAACTGGTTGTGCTTGTTCAGGTGAGGCTCCAAAAACGCCACCGGGAACGTGGAGCTGAACGCGCCCAAGCACGAGCCCTGGACGAAACATGTGAGAATTTTAGAATTTTAGAAGGAATGAAAGAAATAAAGGAAGGAAGAAAAAACGAAAGAAAGAAATAAATAAAGAAATAAAACCACACGAACCGTTAAACAGGAAATTACATAAAAAGTAACATGTACAAAGGCGAACTTATCTCTGTAAGTCTTCCAGCAAGCCTTAAAGAGTCGGAGAAGCGGTAAAAAACTGGTCTACATAAGAAAGAAAGAAAGAAAGAAAGAAAGAAAGAAAGAAAGAAAGAAAGAAAGAAAGAAAGAAAGAAAGAAAGAAAGAAAGAAGAAATAGATGCTATATTACGCACATCAAATCCTGAACAATTCCAATCGTCAAATTGTCAAATTAGTATGGAATTTGCCAGTTAGAACATTGGAATCGCTCAGGATTTGGTGAGCATAATTCATCATCATCATCATCATCAGCCCCTTGACGCCCACTGCAGCACACGCCTACTTCGTGGTTCTCTTAACCATGAGGGTTTTGCCATAATCGCCACTCTTGGCAGGCGGGTTGGCGGTCGCAGTATGCGGTTAGGATCTCAGGAAGACGCTGCTGCCCGTCTCCTGGTAATTGATTTCCTTAGTCGCCTTCTACGACATCCACGGAAAGAAATGGAGTGACGCTATTCTTAATCCGGCGCCACACGGAGCATAATTAGGCCTCTGGAATATTAATGCAACGGCCTGTGCACAGTCGACTTAAATTGGGTCCATCGCTTTAATGCCCTACCGCGAGCTCTGGTGCCCTCTACGTTTCCCTTGCGCCAGGTTATAATAAACCAGCTATGCCCGACGTTAGAGGAAAGCGGTGCTAGCACGCGTGCTAGAGTAAGAATAATAAGAGTAACTTTATTTATAGCCACACACAAAAAAGCTCATCATCATGAGCCATTTGACGCCCACTGCAGGACATAGGCCTCCCTCGTGGATTTCCAAGCTTCCCGGTGTTGTGCCGGCCGCATCCAGCGACTCCCCGCCACCGTAACCAGGTCGTCAGACCATCTGGTGGGGGGTCTGCCCACAAAAAAAGCTCAAATAAACAAAGTAGGAATAAGTAGACGGCTGACAGAGAACTAAGTTTGTCAGTCTTCTGATTTCCAAGCTGGAAAAATCTGTATTATGGGAGCCAGTGATCCTCTGTACAATAGTGGACGGCCATTAAGACTGTTCTTACGTGGAGCATGCTGTCTCGCTCGTAAAATTTAACATTTTTAATTATTGTCATACGAATCGCTCGTAGCCCCGGCCGCCTGAGTGATCTTAAACGATCACGAAGGTTAAGCAACACAGGGCGCGTTCAGTGCATGGATGGGTCGCCGTCTATGCCTAACGCTAGTGGCATTTTTCCGAGCGGTTCCGTGCTTCGCGAGGCACGCTAAGCTGTTGGTGCCGGCTGCCGTCGATAGATGGCAGTCGTTAAGCCAAGTCAGAGGCCTTAGGGCGGCTTGACAACTTCTGACAGTAGACGAGCCACTAGTCTACAAGCCTCCACCAATCCGGACTTGGCCCCCGTGGTGGAGTATGGCCTATACCTTCCTCAGGGAAGAGACCCGTGCCCCTCGGTGGGGACATAATGGGTTGATGATGATGAATTATTGTCATAAAATTAGTAAACATTGATAAATTTGTTCCGAGGGTTTGATGCATAATTAAATTACGGATATTTGAAATATATTAGGGGTTAAAGTATGAAATTGCCGATTTGTACTGAAAATCTAAATTGTTTATTTTTTTAATTTTTAACAAATTTATTTAATCAAAATAGTTGCCATTATTATCTGTACATTGCTGCTATCTAATGGGAAGGTCATTAATGCCTTTGCGATAGAACTCCGACGATCTAGACTGCACAAACTGTGTGAAAGCATTTTGTACTGCCTCCTGGGAAGAAAACTTCTTGTCACTTAGATAATTGTCCAAATCACGAAAAAAATTGTAGTCCGTTGGAGCAAGGTCTGGTGAATACGGAGGATGACGAATGGTTTCTCACTGCAGTTCCTGAAGGGTCAAAATGGTTTCTCGTGCTGTGTGAGGTCTCGCGTTGTCGTGGAGCAGATCAGTCAAATCATGAGGCACCCATTTTTCGTATTTTTTTATTTTATTGATTTGACGCAAGTGAGTCAATATTGTGGGTAAGGTAACGTTAAACCATGCCGCTAATTCCTGGGTAGTTTGACTAGGGTCGGCTTCCACTATCTCTCGTTATTCACCTGTGTGGGCGGTCTTCCTCGTGGCTCGTTCTTTAAGTCGAAATTTCCATCACGAAAGCGTTTAAAGGAGTCAAACTTTCTCAATGAAAAACTGCGGATATTCAAGGCACATTTTACTCATCCTGTACTAGGGATAAGAAAAATATGCCTTGAATATCCGCAATTTAATTATCCATCAAACCCTCAGACCACATTTATCAAAAGTTTACTCATATTATTACAATATTAAAACATGTTAAATTATGAGACCGAGACAGCATGCTCCACGTAAGAGCAGCGTTAAGCGCTAGAGTACCGATTAACACTTAACTTGCTCAATTCATCGTTTCAATAGAACGGATTAGAGATTTGACCAAATGGCTTATTTTAATAAAGAGGTGGCGTCCCTTAGAGAAGTCCTATGTCCAGCAGTGGACGTGTGCGGGTTGATTGATTGAGTGACTTACTTTTGGTATGACCCACCGATGTTCGAGTGATGTCTATAACGTTCTAATTTTAATATAGATAGATAAATAGAGATAGACAACACTTTATTGCGAAACCAGAAATGGTCACATTAAGCATTCACATTCTTTTCAAAACACGTTTTAACTTAATTAACAGAGTTTTCAACTTAAAATATTAGTCATGAATGTGTTGAACACTAGTCACAATCGTCCTTTAAATAATATTAATCTACTGTTTAATGCCAAACATCTTTGTCTTCTAAATAATCCTTGATGTTATAGTAAGCCTTTTTGCACAAAATGTGCTTAACACATTTTTTAAATCGCGTTGGAGGTAACTCTAATATATCTTGAGGAATTTTGTTCTAGAACCTTATACAGTGCCCCATAAAGGATGTGTTAACTTTTGCAAGTCTAAATAGTGGAAATGACAATTTATGTTTATTTCTAGTATTAACATTATGGTGGCCACCAACATTTTCGAAGTCTTTGATATTTTTTCTAACGTACATAATATTTTCATAAATGTATTGACATGCAACTGTTAAGATGTTGGTTTCTTTGAAGAAATCTCTTAGCGAATCCCTACTACCTAACTTGTAAGTAAATCGTGTTTTGAAAAGAATAAATGTGGAGTTTCTTTGTTAGTTTCTTCTCCACATAATCCATTAATTGTGAAACTAACAACTTTGACGTTCATTAAGTAAACATTCTGTTTTTACAATGAATAAAAATATTTGAATTGAATTGAAAGCGACTGCTGAAAATTCATTTGGCATTTACATGTTTTTTTTTTTCAGCGCTAATAGAAATGAAACACTGCGCTTTTCTTACCAGCGCATTCTTGTGTCGCTCAATCTCTGTCTTGAGGTACTTCCGATCGTGCGTGAGTGTGGAGTCCGTGCCGAGAGTGTAGAGGGAGCCCAGCATCTTGTACGAGGCCACCTGGATCTCGTCCACTGGAAGAAAACAAGCGAATGTTTAAAAACTATATAACCCGACAATGGGAAAAGACTTTTTGTAAGAACTGCCAATAGATGGCGCTAGCAGTGTTCATCGACTTTCAAACATAGTAAAATAGTTTTTGTGCCGGTGGGCATTATTTTTTGTGCAAGAAAGAGTTTGTTAATAGCTAATACACTATTAATTTTGGGTGGTCTGAAAGACATAGAAAAATGAACGTGTCTGACAATAGCTATCGAATACGATAGTTTGTTTTCCATAAAAACGAACTTTTCAAAAATATCTCGACACAAACTCGAATATATTAGAACAATCATATCATATCTTGATGTATAAGTTTAAGATGATTTGAGAAAAGATGGTCAGAGTGGAGTTTTTTTTCCCGCTGCCTTTTTCCCCACTACAAATACGGCCCGAAGGCAGCGGCTAACATAGTAACATAGTACATTGACATTCAGCAAACAGAATGTAAATTCTTTACGTTGAAATAAATTATTGATTTCTGATTTAAATTAGTAGCCATCCAGAGCGGCGCGTGCGTGACGTTGTCCGCGGATCATTGTTCTGTTAGACGGAGAGGCGGTACTAATAGTTCGCGCAAATCTTTTTAAACAAGAGTTCTCAACAATTTTTTTTTATTTACGTCTATGCTTAAAAGTAATAGTCTAAATAGATGACATTTTTAATTAATACCTACTTACATAACCGCGGCTTCCAAGCCACCCAGAAATCAGCGTGTATATCATATCATAAGCAGCCTATATGCGTCCGGCAGTAGGGCACAGGCCTGTGCCCTACTGTCCCTTCTTCACGCGTGTCCACCGCGGATTGACGATTTCAAGCGCTGAGGTATGTGAATAGCTCAGACACCCAGGTTTCCTCACGATATTTTCCTTCACAGTTAGCGAGTTGTATTGCTACTATAACTTCATAAATGTACGTAACTTAGAAAACAAAGTCATAGGTACATGCCCGCACTGGGAATCGATCCTGGGTCTCTCGCTTCAGAGCCCAATGTTCTACCCACTAGGCTACTACCGCTCTAAAGAATAATAAGGATTTTCTCATCTTTGATTTGACCTCCTGCCCGAAATGATGCAACAGAAGAGAGAGGGGCTGTGCCGGGTTACACTGCCGATGCCGTTGATTTGACGTGAAACGTCTTTAAGTAAGCGTTAATTTGTAGCTCAAACTGCGCAAGTGAAAGAATTTGTCTATTTGGGGAGCCTCTTTACCAGGGATGGCAAGTGTGAAGGCTATATAGAAAGAATAGTAAAAGCAGGAAATTGTGTAAACGGTGCAACGGTGCAAACGGTGAAGGGCCGGTAAGGGACGACCCAGACGGACATACTTCGACCAAATAGAGGATGTATTAACAAAGGGCAAGATAAAAAATACCCGAAACCGGCGTGCGTGCATGCAACGACTAATGAATGTTGAGGAAGCGAAAGTGATCTGTCAGGATCGTAGCAAGTGGCAGTCCCTGGTCTCTGCCTACCCCTCTGGGATACAGGCGTGAGTTTATGTTATGTTATGTTACTGCGCAATGTGTTACGCGGCACTGACGCCATCTAGCGGCACGAGTCAAGAGGATCTGAGTAATGGCTACTTTGCTCTACTCAACTATATATAAATTAATTGCAAACGATACGTAGTTACAGTGTTACAGCCCTCGGCGAGGCGACATGTTTTCGTTGCATGCGGTTTTAACAAGTGACCCCCCTACTACCGAAATAAAAGATGTTTCACGGAAAAAAATTTAGAGACCTTACTTTCTTAGGGCTATGCGTTCCCCTGGGACGATTGTGTAATTACATTTTCATACAGCTGATTCTACTTTACGTTGAATGTTTGTACATTGTCAGTGCATAGGTGTAATGTGCTGTCGCATGTATTATTTTACGTCAAAATACGCAACATCCACACAAATAAATACCTAGAATGTGTTTCGAATCTTGCAGCGAATTGCGTGTAGATTAATATGGCTCAGACGAAAACGGGTGATAAAGGAAAAACCAATTTATTTTTATTACTTACAAATAGCGGGGTCATATAAATATTTCATGTTACATTTGCAATGAGACTTTACATTTGTCCATGTACTGTATTTTTGGTCGCGACAATTTTGGCTCTGGTAATTCAATCCAATTCATCATACCACATTCACCCATTGATGGGCATAAACCTCTCTCAGGCACTCTTTTATGTCTTTTGCCATCCTAAATCAGTCATTCTAATTAACAACACAACACTGGTTAAATCATCATCATCATCATTCAGCCACAAGAAGTCAACTGCTGGGCATAGGCCTCCTCCATGGATTTCCAAAAAGACCGGTTGGAAGCGGCCTGCATCCAGCGTCTTCCTGTCTACTGTTTAAGTGTCATGGAAAATATGATGTAAAGTTTTTTTGCAACCCTGCACTCTGCCTGCTTCTCCAGGATACCGGGTTGAGTCTATATGTATATGTATAAAAAAAAACCCCATTAAGATTTCAGAAGCGAAAACACATGGCAAATCGGAATGGCAGAAGAATAAAAAAACGGAACTCATCTACACCGAAATGCTGCACAATATAACGCGAGTCAACAAAGAACTTCAAGATCTGCTACAAAACTACAACAAACTGAAAGGTATCTACTATCAACATTCCTCGTTCGAATTTAATTCCAAAGATGGGGAGAACGAAGAAAAACAAAACAGTGAAGAATCGAGAAAAGTTATCAAGAAACACAAGTCAACGACCGATGGGCCAACACGATCTTCGGATCTACCAACGCAAATGTTCGAGCTAGTAGAAGATGACGAAAACAGCACCGAAATGGAGACTGAATATAAACCTACGCCTAAAACCTCTAAAAAACAAAGGCAAACAGCCGAACCTGTAATAGATTCTACAGAATTGCGAGAACTTCGGACCGACAAACATAACAGATTCAAAGTACAACACAAGAGAAAAAGAGGAAAAGATACTAAAGTTATACTAGAAAAGGAACAGAGTCAGAAGAAGCATCACAAAACAACTCCTTCGAGAGATATAATAGGAGTCAGGAATAGAGAGCAAGTTGACCCGTCATCCAAAGAAGATCGGGGAACAATACTACATTACGGCAACAGAAGTAAGTATACGATATTTTCAATATGTAGATAGATAGGTAGATTTGTACCAACTGATTCAAAAGGTTTATTTTTCAATACGGAGATATTACAGAAACACGCCACTTGTTCTAAACTTCTAAGGTTCTACATGAAAAAACTAAAGAGAAAGAAGTGCTTGCATAAATAAAATTATATAAGTTTGAAAAAACTTGATAATAACACCTCCCAAATAATCTTTCACAACAGAAATTATAAAGTGTTCTCTCTCAATGTTAACTGAAAGTATAAAAGTACGACACAGGGTATCCTAGTGTGGGGCCAGAAGCAATGTATGTGCCTGTATGTAAATGTTAATGTTTAATGTTTCTCAATGTTTAATGTTTCTCACCTAAAATCACATAAAAATTTTGGATGAGGATGGCCGAGGACAGAAAGGTGCGTGCCTTGAGGGAGGCCAACGTCCATCAGTAGAGAAGTACGGGCTGCTTAATTGCTTAATTTATTTTTTGATGCAACCATTGCAATGGACAACTTACGAACTAAATTAAGTGCAATTTTGATTACAGACAAATCGGTACAGTCACATAAAGAAAACGCAACGCCTGAGAAACTGAATCATCATAACAAAACAAAAAGTAAGCGAGACGGTGGATCAAGATACCATGGAAAAATGAGAAAGAAAGTAATCTCACGGTTCGAGAAAGGTGCCACCAGAAAGACTAAACGAGAACCGTTACATAAGAATAAAAATAATCGGAGAGTATCTAATGTTGCGGGACCTGATACAAATAAAGATTCAGATACAGACACAGAAGCTTCAAGTTTAGGCTCAACCAGGAACGAAAGTTCTGAAATAGGTGACACGTCTTCTGAATCAAGAAGTAAGCACCCTGATGAGTCAGATGAAAATAACGAAACGAGAAGGTTTTCCAGAACGGTGGAAGATAATTTTAATGATAAAATATTCAGTGAAGCGAAGGTATAGTGTTCGTGAAAACTATTGTGTAACGTAAACTTCTATAGAGCTCTGACAAAACTCTGGTAAATTCAACGGATTAAACTTACACTGAGAAAACTCAAATACGTAGTGCCATCTAGCCAAACAGAGAGCAGTATAAACAAGGCGGTTCAGTTCGCCAACGAGAACTGATAATATTTTGACGATGACGTTTTCACTTTGTTTCGCCTCGTCACCCTCTTTGTAATCCATCGATTGCCACACCAAAAGTGATTTAAATTACAAGCCAGACTTGACTTCACAGTCACCAGTGCAGAATTTTACGTATGGTTACTTTTATCACTGATGGCGTCATTAGCGCAATTAAACCCCAGCTTATAATCAAAAGTTTGTTTTCATACTCCCTGATTGATTTGCGCTCGTGGCGCCAAAAAACCTGTGGTACAGCCAAAATCTTCATACTACCCACCGTTTTAGTCACCAGCCAATTTTTTTTGCCAGGCATTGCTTTTGTTGTCTTTTTAAAAAAAAAAATTTTGGATCCATTTTTGCAATAAAAAAGTGCATGTACTATATACACCGGATTGAATAAAAGTGTAACGTGCGAGCGTGTGGAGGCGCATGGTGACCACAAACATAGCTTTTTTGGGCACCTTGGTGTAGCATTATTTCATTCATTATTTTCATTATTTTTGTCCTCAGTGATACTGCTCGGACATAATCTTTGAGTCGGCGGAAGGACCGTGGATGCGGATGGCAAGAGACCGTGAGAGATGGCATTTGGGGGAATAGGCCTATACCCAGGAGTGGGCAGCGGTGGACTGTTGATGATACTAAAAGAAAAGACTCACGTTTCCTTATTTTCACTAACGATCTGGTTGGTGACATAAATGTTAGACCTACAAAGTTGCGAGTTACAAAGACACCTTTCCAAATTGGGATCACAATCTTTCAGGGCAACTTGGATCCAGTCCGCATAGGAGATTTGCCCGAAGGCAAGCCACTTTTAAGACGAACCTGCATAAACCCCGAAAGCACGAAATGCAAAAAGATTGTCGTAAAACAGTGTTTTATAGTAAGTAACTATATTTTGGACAGTTTGTGATTTAATAAAATATCTAGCAAAGCCAGTGGTTTTACACTGTTTTAAACTTGCACCAAGATTTGCAATGAAAGATAAAACATGTTTGGGTATTTCGTTCGAGTCTTTAAACATAATTACTTGTACTGATTCAAAAGTATGATTCCTTGTGCTATAGAAACCAGACAAGGATATAAAAGGACATATTATTTCGTCAAATGAGAACAATTTTATTAGAAGGCTAATGCTAAACTGAGATGGCAGTATAGGCGCTGGACAAGCCTACTCTATCTAAAATATGTCCCGGTCCCTACTACGTCTAATATACCACTTTACCTATATAGTGTAGGTAAGAGTTTCTAATAGACGCTCTATAAATCCTCTAACATACGTATGAAAATTCTTAATAAAGAAAGTAATATTTCTTTTCCCAGGCAGGCATGGGATGTATGAAACGGGTATGTCAAATCTATGATTGCAAGAGGGACTTTAAAGAAGAGTTCAACCAAATCCTGAGACAACAATGCATAAACTACTTCAACGCCAGTAATACTGCTGACAGCTCATCTGACAGTGATAGTTATGGAATAAAAGAAACTAAACTGAAAAGAAACGAAGTAACAAAGAAAGAAGAGGGAAAACGTAAAAAGAAACAGATCGAGGATAAGAAAGTTAAAAAGAATAAACATGAGAAGGAGATGACGATGAAATCCAAAGAAACTACAGAAGACGAATTGGTCGAAAAAAAGGACAAGAAGGCAGACAGAGAAAAACAAAAGTCAGGGGATAAAAAGAAAGACAAAAAGAATAAAGATAAAGGGAAAAAGAGGAAATGTAAGCAATTATAGATTTCGTACCAAATACACGAAACCAAGAACATTTTAAATGTACCACATTTCACAATGTATTAACAAGAAATAGTGTATAGTTCCCCTCTTCTTGATACGTAGCTCTCTCCCTAAATTTCTTGCTAGCCGTTAGCTATTTTTGCGCTTGCTACTTTTATCCGTTTGCCCCGAATTAAATTTTCCCCATTTCTTGTTTCAAGGTCTACAATCTGAGATCTTGTTGAGTTATAGATACTATACAACTAAACAGAATCTCAGATTCTGTAGGTTTCTTACAAGCTTATCACTATTTTTCAGATAAGAGTCGGAGTGAAAGTGAAAACGAAAGCAAGGCAATAATGAAGGCGGACTTATCTGGTAAAGCATCCATTGTTTAGCGAATTCAAAGTAAAAAGGGGCCTCTCTGAATAGTTACACCTCAGTGCAGTCGACAACAGATCAACCTTTCAATTTCCATAACAAAGTCGCCCGTGTGTCTATGTACTAGACACTTAACACGGACAATCTCCACGTCCTCTATAAATAAATAAGTATAAAGGTTGACGTATTGTCCAATGTACGCAAATGACGGGGCTGGGACTAAGACGTTACATTAAGTTCGGTTATGAATGCGAGAAAACCTGAGTGTCTGAGGTACCTAGTCACTTGCCTCAAGCGATTGAGATTGCCAATCCAAGGTGGGCCCCCGTGATGATTAAGCCAATTCTCTCTCTCTCTCTCTCTCTGAGAGACGTCTTGTTCTATGTAATGGTGAATACATACGTCCAGAGGCTGTCTATATCAGTGTTGCTAAGCAATTTTACTAATTCTAACTAAAAACCATCCGCTTCACGTTTACTGTAATTTTTCAATTCCCACATTATGAAAAAAAAACTGTTTCGTTGCAGACTTCGATGATCTAACGAGGCAAGGCATAAGTACACCCTTTCGGCGTTCGGTATGTCATTTGGTACCTATGGGCCTTTGTTAACAAGTAGGACTTCAATGGGTTTTTTTTATGTCACTGCACACTCGAATATTCTAGACGAATGTTGATGATGGTTATTGTTTAAGCAGTGTTAGCGGAGCGGTAGAACGCCAGCTTCTCATTCGGGAGGTCATGGGTTCGAATCACACCATGTACCAATGACTTTGTTTTCTAAGTCACGTACATTTGTGAAATTATAGAAGCAATACCACTCGCTAACGGTGAAGGTAAACATCGTGAGGAAACCTGAGTGTCTGAGCTATTCATATACCTCAGCGCTTGAAATCGCCAATCCGCGGTGGGCACGCGTGGTGATTAAGCCCATACTCTCTCCCTGAGAGAAGGCCTGTGCCCTACAGTGGGACGTATATAGGCTGCTTATATAATTTTATTCTTTTATACTTAGACAACTTGCTGTCTTATAAATCAATATGACGAATCGCCGGCAGCGGCTGGATAGCCGAGGACAGACCAATATAGCGAGCTCTGGGAGAGGCTATAGATGAATTTGTTTTTTATTGTAGCTTAGTAACTGCAAATTCAAAGTATTATTGTATTTATTCATTGGGCGATTCCCTCATGTTTTTTGACTTACTCATGTGGAATTCGGAAAACGCGGAAAACTCAGTATGTAAATCTATGTAAACTCCTCAATCTGTCGCCTCGGCCGCGATCAGGTAGCCATGTACGCCTCTCGCTCGGCTCAGAGCTCCTGAGGCGACTCGGTTCTAACAAGCTCAAGTCTTTTTCTTTATGCTGAGTCTTTAATAACACCGAGCTAAAAAACTCAAAGGCTACATGCATAAAAGGCTCCTTAAAAGACTAAAGGCTGAAAAGACTAAAGGCTTAAAAGGCTCAGACCTAAAGGCAAAAAGACTCGTTTAGTCTTGAAGCGTGAACATTGAGGCGAGTCTCTCTTAAAAGGCTTAAAAGACTCGAGTCCTTTCATCACTAACGAAGACGTAGGGATATCATCTGTCTTTCTAAGTCTATTGATGTCTTTACTTCTTTTCGAATAATTAACCTTGCACATTATAACTTTTGTAATTAGTGCAATAACAAATGATTATAATAATAACTTTCAGGGCGTAGCAGAAGCTCTACGTCACAAGACACCACAACCAAGGAAGAAGCTGATACATATAAAACCCACAACAAAAGTAAACAAGGAGATAACACAAGTCCCCAAAGTGCTAGCAAAGGACATCCGAGAAAAACTTAATGAAGAAAAGACGTTGAAAGAAAATACCTTAGTGCGAGAAAAAGGGGAAGATAGAATCCAAGGTCCCCAGGCTGTACAAACAATAGCAGGGAACAAGACGGAAGCACACAAACTAAGCCAGAGCGGGCTTTCGAAGCTTGGCGTCGGGAGAAAAAAGAAGGTAAGTTTCATACACATTACATTACTTAAACTCACGCCTGTACCCCGGAGGGGTAGTCACAGGCCAGGGTTTGCCACTTGCCATGATCCCGAGAAACCCCTTCTGCTTCATCAACATTTATAGGTCGTTGCATGCGCGCACGCCCGGTTTCGGGCTTTTAAAGTCGGGGTTTAATGGCATGTTCTCTTTTCTCTCTTTTTTTTATCAGATGTACAATGTTGCACGACGCTGCGTGGGCAGGCCCCTACCAGATGGTCTGACGACCTGGTTACGGTGACGGGGAGGCGCTGGATGCGGACGGCACAAGACCGCGAAGCTTGGAAAATAATGAGGGAGGCCTATGTGCAGCAGTGGGCATCAAATGGTTGATGATGATGATGATGTTGCCGAGTGGCACCGGATTAAGAATAGCGTCACTCAATTTCCTTCCGTGGATGTCGTAGAAGGCGACTAAGGAAATTAATTATCAGGAGACGGGCAGCAGCGTCTTCCTGAGATTCCAACCGCATACTGCGACCGCCAACCCGCCTGCCAAGCTGGCGATTACGGCAAAACCCTTCATGGTTATGAAAACTACGAAGGAGGCCTATGTCCTGTAGTGGTCGTCAAATGGATGATGATAATGATGATGGTGATAATGATGATGTACAATGTTATGTTCTCCTCTTATCTTTCCAAGGTCAAGAAATGCTGTTGTGACGGCGCCAGACCGATATGCGTGAAGGCATGTCACGACACCTACATGGAAGCCTGCAGCGCATACGAGTGTCTCAAGGACAAGTTGAAAGCCTTCAAGAAGGTAAATTGAGAATGGGGATCTTGCGTCTAACTTAGATTGGAGTGACATTGCTTTTAAAAATAATAAATGTCTTTCTTCTTCTTCTTCTTCTATACGATAGAAATCATATTAAAAGCTTGGAATTTTTTTAAAATAAAACAATTAAAATATTTTTTCGGGGTTTTCGGGGTCACAAAATATGCCAAAATAAAGTTACTCTAATAACATAAAACTTATTAGATTTCGTTCTGTCATTGAAGGGCGTAACATAAGGGCGTACATGCATAAAAACATTATTTTACGACATACTCAAATATTGATAAACGCTTCATACATATACGGCGTTAAGTTAGGGAGTGACGTCATTGTCTAAGGTCGATTTGTATGGCACGTTTTAGTACCACGTGACTATATTGACTTTTCGACTGGTTATATTATCAAAAGTACCTATTAGTCTTTTAACCGTCCTCTCCTATTTCTATTGAAACATTTCTTTGTGCAATTTCTCCATTGGATCCCTATCACAATATTTATTTACCACTCCGGTAAGAGATTTATGAGTACTATGCCGTGGTCATTAAGCTCATTCACCCATTTGTGTCCTTAATGACAACGGCTTTCACCGAATTGAATTTCACGACTTCGCCCTGGTAACCAGGCAAGGACAAACATTGAAATACACCCAGACTGAGGCCATTCGTACAAATGTACGGCGACCCGTGGGAATAGAACCTACACCCTACAGATGTTTTTTGCGTGGCTGGCCGACCGTAAGTCACGGAGAAACCTTTGTGGAGCCGAGACAACTGTTATAAGTACGGGTTAAGTATGCCTTAAAAGTCGGTGTGGCGTCGGATTAAGAATAGCGTCGCTCCATTTCCATCCGTGGATGTCGTAGAAGGCGACTAAGGAAAAACATTACCGGGAGACCGGCAGCAGCGTCTTCCTGAGATTCCAACCGCCTACTGCGATCGCCAACCCGCCTGCCAAGCGTGGCGATTATGACAAAACCCTTCATAGTTAGGAAAACCATGAGGGAGGCCTATGTCCTGCAGTGGGTCTCAAATGGCTGATGAAGATGAAGAAAAGTCGGTGAAATATGACATTCGTTTGCGTAAATGACTTTTTTTTTATCATTTTCCAGCAATGCAAGGAGTTCTGCAAGCGTACCTTCCGTGACAACCCCAGCCGAAGCTCTAGTAGCAGTAGTGACAGCGGCAGTAGTGACAGCGGCAGTAGTGACAGCGGCGGTAGTGATAGTGACAGTAGTGATAGTGACAGTAGTGATAGTGATAATGAATAATAGCACTGGTAACTCTTAAGGCTTCTTTTACTTCTGGCATCCCTCTTCCCCTTCTTCAAACTTTTTTTATGTAGCCTATATACGTCCCCCTACAGGGCCTAGGTCTTCTCTCAGAGAGAGATAGTATGGGCTTAACCCACGGATTCCACGGTGTCCACCGCGGATTGGCAATTTCAAGCGCCGAGGTATACGAACACCTCAGACACTCAGGTTTCCTCACGATGTTTTTCTGTCCGTTAGCGATTGGTATTGCCACTACAAGTCTTACATATTTAATGACTTAATAAAAACTGAATTTGCACGGATATTTACTTGGTTATTTTTTCATTTTACAATTTTTCGACGTTTCGGTACTTTTGCAAGTCCCGGTGGTCTCGGTGGACTACCGAGTCTACCGGTCTCGGTCTACCGGGACCACGGGATTTGCAAAAGTACCGAAACGTAGGAAAATTGTAAAATGAAAAAATAACCAAGTAAATATACGTGCAAATTCAGTTTTTATTATGTCTCGTGCTCGTGTTAACTTTAGAAAATACTATATTTCGCACCTTGATTTCCTTAACGTCACTAAACAAAAATCATCAAAATGGAGGTAAGTCCGCCATCTAACCTACAATCTCGGGCCTATGTTTGCTGAAGACACTGGTTTGAATAGTTCACTAAAACCCCCTAGATGGCATTGTGTCGTTAGGTACTTTCTCGCGGAACGCATGAGTTTTAACTGAAGAATGACATCTTCGCTGAAGATGTGTGTATTTCGTTTAGTGACGTTAAGGAAATTAAGGTGCGATTTCATGACTGTAAAATAACGAGTGTGTCACTGTCAGCCAACTGATCGTAGATGAAGTAAAGGTTTTTTTCTGTGTATTTCATCATCAACCCATTATGTCCCCACCGAGGGGCACGGGTCTCTTCCCTGAGGAAGGTATAGGCCATACTCCACCACGGGGGCCAAGTCCGGATTGGTGGAGGCTTGTAGACTAGTGGCTCGTCTACTGTCAGAAGTTGTCAAGCCGCCCTAAGGCCTCTGACTTGGCTTAACGACTGCCATCTATCGACGGCAGCCGGCACCAACAGCTTAACGTGCCTTGCGAAGCACGGAACCGCTCGGAAAAATGCCACTAGCGTTAGGCATAGACGGCGACCCATCCATGCACTGAACGCGCCCTGCGTTGCTTAACCTTCGTGATCGTTTAAGATCACTCAGGCAGCCGGGGCTACGAGCGATACGCTTTATAGCGCTTTGCCTTATTAAAGGACAATTCGTTCAATCAACCTGTATTCTTCCACCGCTGAACATGGCCTCCTCTAAGGCACGCCACTTCTGTCTGTCCTCGGTCATCCTCATCCAGCCGCTGCCACCAATCTCAATTGCATTGGCTCTATTGTACTTACATAGCAAATCGGCACCGTACTCGCAGTTGGCCAGATGGTCGAATTTGGCCGTCAGCACCGGCAGAATGACCCCATTGATGTATCCCAGAGAAGTTGAGGTCTTGAGATGCGTGCCGCGGAGATGCGCGTATTTGCCCTGTTGAAGAGAAGATATAGGTAGAAATAGATATATGAATCAATCAATCAGACCGTACTCGTCCACTGCTGGACGTAGGCCTCCCCCAAGGCACGTCACTTCCTTGTCCTCGGCCACAGTAATCTGCCTCAGATGCAATCTGTTCAGCTCTGGACCGACGAATTGTTTAAAACCCCACTCAAACACGATACAACCTACATTTTGTTAGTACTTGTTGAAATTTGCGAAATTAATCGTAATATTTTAATTAGTAATGTTATTTTATTTGCTATTTGTCTGTGGCAAACACAGACAAAAGAGTAGTATTCCATAAACTAAACAAATGCCATATAGTGTTGTACTAAGTAAATAGTGAGGTGACAATACATGAAGAGGAAAGCTATTGAACAAATTATAGATAATTCAACAGCAGGAAATAAATAGCCAAGGCGTTAAAAAGAAAGCTATAAACACTGTATTAGAATTATATGTTCGAGCCAAAGATGTCCAACTGTGGACGGTAGTCGGTGGCCTACGGTAGCATAGTGGGCAGAACAATGGACTGGGAAGCGAGAGACCCAGGTTCGATTCCCAGTGCAGGCATGTACCTATGACTTTGTTTTCTGAGTTATGTACATTTGTGAAGTTGTAGTAGCAACACTACTCGCTAACGGTGAAGGAAAACATCGTGAGGAAACCTGAGTCTCTGAGCTATTCACATACCTCAGCGCTTGAAATCGCTAATCCGCGGTGGGTACGCGTGGTGATTAAGCCCATACTCTCTCTCTGAGAGAAGGCCTGTCCCCTACAGTGGGACGTATATAGGCTGCTTATGTATGAGGTAGAATCCAAGATTATTTAGTTCGAGCGCAGTCTCCTTCATTATCAGCGAGCACAGTGGCACGGACGATGACCCCCAATAATGGCGGGAAATCGTGCTACTGGCATTTGACATTCACACAGATTAGGTACTGAGCCACAGACTAGCACTGGTCAGGTTATCGTTCCCAGACAACTATGTACTTATGTATTAAAGTCTAGGGCCAGATACTTGCTTTCCCATTACCACGTCATCAACATTCATTAGTCGTTTCATGCGCACACGCCGGCTGTCATTACCTCCTGCAAATTCATGATGGTGTGTCCCAGATCATCAGCCACGTTGTTGAAGAATGTCAGCATGGAAGTCCGGATGAACTCGGGACAGTTCTTGACAAGGGACTTGGCATCGATGCCCTTCACTAGGACTTGTAGACAGCGCACTGTGATGCGAACGTCTGGACCGAAAGCTGCCAGCCTAAAAATAGAGATACACTTATGTGTAGGTGTCAGTGAGAGTCAATAATCTAATGAGAAGACGAAATTCTTGTATTTGTATTGAATTTTTGTTAAATTTTGAATCAACTTAAAATACAATGAAAAAAAAAAAACAAAAAATTCGATTATTAGAGCAACAGCAGCGCCATTTAGTGGTGGATAGCATGACCAAACATTTAGCGCCATCTGGTGACCATTACCGAAAGTTGTAAAATAGTGAATTTTATGTTTTTCTCTTTTGTCGGAGTTATGATTTTACGAATCGATTGAGATCTTATTGACCAAAACTGACGATTGCTTAAGGAGTTATAAGAGAACGTAGAATCAGACATACATATATAGGAGCTATACATTTTATCTCTCTTTTGGTCTAGGTCTACGTCTAGGTAAAAACTGTAGTCCACAGTAAAACGTACCTTGATCTGAGCAGACTAGCCAGCTTGCAGAACAGAGATGCCACCATCTCTTTCTCTTTCAAACTCGCTGCCCCAACGTTGTTCGTAGCCGTAGCAACCGCTATGAAGTAGTTGCGATGCGTGGAGAAGTATTTCTCCATCAGAGGCAGGACCACCTGGTGGGATTACGGGCTTTATTGTTTGAGTGATACGAGTCATGTTGCATTGCAATTGCTCTGATTCTGTGAAATTTAGAGTGTGAGACAGATAATTAACCGCTTCACATCCGTGCGGAGTCGTTAAGGTATCTATTAAAATATGAGTGACAATGATATGTATAAAGACTCGATTTTGGCCAGCATTTTTTTTCTGCCAGCAATAAAAGTCCACAAGAATACGAACTTGAACAACAAAATAATCTAATTCAGTAACAGAAAAATCCAACTTGGCCAGCCAATTTTTGAGCTGATCAATTTGGAATTTCGTGCTTCCGTGAATTGGTCAGCAAATTGTGAGTTACATTTTGTTAAGTTTTGTTAAGCTGTAAAATTAATTTTGATAGGCTAAATTCGTACGCTTGTGTTTTGTAATAATCATAAGCAGCCTATATACGTCCCACTGTAGGGCAAAGGCCTTCTCTCAGAGAGAGAGTGTGGGCTTAATCACCACGCGTGCCAATCGCGGATTGGCGATTTCAAGCGCTGAGGCATGTGAATAGCTTAGACACTCAGGTTTCCTCAAGATGTTTTCCTTCATCGTTAGCGAGTTGTAATAATAAAAGAAAGGAAAAGGAGGGAAGTGGCAAAAGTAATTTAAATACTGAATAACTCGTTCTGCGCTGACCAATTAAAAATAAGTTGCAGATCAATCAAACAATCAAAGTAATTTATTTGACCATATTTGGTTTATCTGCTGATCAAGTGTGTCTGTAAGATAGATTGCAACTTTGTACTCGTATGAATGTAAGTGGTACGTTTTAAGCCGGGCCTTCTATTCGTGGTTTTCACTTAACATTAAAGTAAACCATCCGTTGTCGAAACGCAAAATACTGTAAGATAAGATTCTTATTTTTATTGCACACAAGAAACAAGAGACAAAGTATGAAAGTTACAATGAACTAGTACAACGGGCGGCCTTATTGCTAACAGCAATTTCTTCCAGACAACCTTGCGAAGGAAAGGTTGCCGAAAGAGAAAGAGAGACGGGTATTTAATTGGTTTCTCCTGGCAACGAAAATGACTTGCGTATGGGAAACGGATAGATATTTAGAATATTATTTATTGTATGTACACCAGGAATTACATATGAGAATTTAACAATAATAATAATAATAACGACCTCGTGGCTCAGCGGTAGTGCATCTGCATACCATGCGAGAGGTCCCGGGTTCGAATCCCGGCTGGGGGCAAAAAAAAAACCCCCAGGTCTTGGATGTTTACATGTTTGTGATGTCGTTGTTTCTGGTTCCCACGACACAGGGTATCCTAGTGTGAGGCCAGAAGCAATGTATGTGCCTGTATGTAAATGTTTATGTTTATGTTTATGTTTATGTTTATGTTTATGTTTATGTTTATGTTTATGTTTATGTTTATGTTTATGTTTATGTTTATGTTTATGTTTATGTTTATGTTTATGTTTATGTTTATGTTTATGTTTATGTTTATGTTTATGTTTATGTTTATGTTTATGTTTATGTTTATGTTTATGTTTATGTTTATGTTTATGTTTATATAGTACAGTACAATTGGCGGCCTTATTACTAAAAGTATGAGTTGATAATTTTAGCAGGAGGCGCTTCTCTAGCCATGCTTTACTGTTTTGGATTTCTAATTACTATAAGTAAAAGCTGTTGATGAATTTCAATTTACGCGCTGTGATTTCGTCGTGGGTAAAATGCTCCCATTCACTAAAGAAACCACCTACAGTGGTTTAAGGCAAACGTAATATGCTCACCCTTCAGGCTTGGCGGACAATCTTGGCTAGCACTTGCACACCTCCGGTTTCTCGCACGTTAAGCCTGCTTTAACATCTGGCATCTTTCTCGCTCGCACATTGTAACATTTTTTGCGATTGTATACTTTTTTGAAAAGGTGTTTAGGTTAATTTTTAACCGTCTTCAAAAAAGTAGGAAACCTCAGTTCGTCTATTTTTATTTATTAAGGAAAACAAACAGTAGTACAATGATAACATAATTACTTAATTATTTAAAGTGTTACGTAATTGTACCACCAGCACCGTTAACCACAGATTAAATTAATTAGGAAAATAAAACAGAGAACTTAATATCATTCTTCTGCCTTTTAGATTCTTCTATATATATTGTTAGAAAGGAAAGGACTCACTTTCTAACATACAAATTTCGTCAAGATCCACGAGAAAATCATCAAATTCTTCAACTTGCAAAGGCATCTTCACGGAATTATGGAAACAAATACAATCATACTGCGATAAAGTACAGCGCCACCTGGTGTTACAATTAGCTAACTATAGTTTCTGTTTAGTGCTAATTTTGAAGGCGGTTTATTTTGTCTTTATCGAACTGTCCACGTAATTGTCAGCCAGCGAGAAGAATGATAGAAGTAAAGCCTTATGGAAATGAATTTTGATGCTAAGCAGTTTTACATTTTATGTTGATTAATTCAATGTAATCTACCATTGCACGTAAACAGGCTGCAAGTTTAATTTGACACGGAATGCTTTCATGAATTTCGGCCAGTGATTTGCAGGCGTTTGCGATGATTTTCGACGCTACAAGTACCTTTTTGTAGTACTTTACTTCCGCTTTGGTTTGCTTGCAAAACGTAACACAGTTTATATCTTTTAAAGACACCAAAATAAAGATAGTTCAAACTTTAATAATGTGAAGATATTGCAGGATCCAGTTTTCAGATCAAATATCTGATTGCAAGATTTTTTTAGGCATCTATATTTGAGAATACTCTGCTCACCCAAAAGTGTATGGAATCAGGGTGTAGTCAAACATTTTGATTTATTGCCTTCGGTAATTTTCTTAAAGGTTCATAATAAAAGTAAAATAAATGGAGCAGTTGACTAAAGATCAAAAGCTCTAGTGACTATTCCTCATCATCATCATCATCATCAGCCATTTGACGCCCACTGCAGAACATCGGCCTCCCTTATGGTTTTCCAAGCGTCCCGGTGTAGTGCCGGCCGCATCCAGCGACTCCCCGCCACCGTAACCAGGTCGTCAGACCATCTGGTGCGGGGCCTGCCCACGCTGCGTCGTCCGGTCCGAGGTCGTCAGGTCAGAGCTTTTCCGCCCCAACGGCCATCAGTTCTCCGAGCTACGTGCGCCGCCCACTGCCACTTTAACTGAGCAATTGTGCGAGCTATATCAATAACTCGGGTTCTTCTGCGGATCTCCTCATTCCTGATTTGATCACGCAGTGAAACTCCTAACATAGCTCTGTCCATTGCTCGTTGGGCGACCTTGAGCCTTCTTATGAGACCCATAGTCAGCGACCAGGTCTCACATCCATAAGTCATCACTGGCAACACACATTGGTTAATACACCTTTGTCTTGAGACAATTCAGTATAAATTATTGTTTGATTAAGGATAAATATAAGAATGCGGTACCTAAAACAATTCCCTTGGTCTTTCCTTGGCACTGTAAAAGGTGACTTTTAAGGCTTGCGTCCACTAGGCTCAACGAGCCGAATCGAATCGAATCGCAGAAATTCGCCTCCTATATATTGACTATGAAACTACGTCCATTAGCGACGAACCGCGGCGCACCGAATTGAATCGACCGCGCGAATGGCTCGACAGTTGAATTTTATTTTGTCATGTACCCCGTATTTCGGAGCTTACCTTTTTCTTATATTCTCCTCTTCTTCATCAAAAAGTATTTAAAATAAAAACATCTTTTCATCCAAGCTGTCCATGACGCAAAACGACCTAATTTGATAAAAAGTTGCAATAAATAAACAATTCGATTCGATTCTTCAGAGATGGACGCACTAGGAATAAATGCGACTCGCTTCGATTCGACGCCATCGTACAGCTGTAGTCGACGCCAAGCTTAATCGCCAAGCAATTATCGTTTCCAGAAATCAAATCCAAAAACTCACCTTAGAGAAAAACTTAATATCCCTCGTACTGGTTTTGAAACTGGACCTTCGACTGAAAGTCGTTGACGGCTTTAGGAGCTTCATATTAATCGTCGCTCTATCAATATACTGTATCAGCTTCTCGAGCAGCGAGTAGGCGAATCTGAGCTCTATTGCCACACCCGTAGTGGTCTGTTCCGTGTCGCTCTGCGTCGCTTTGCTGGGGCGGTGCAGTTTGTAGCCTTGGTACTGGAGGTATTTGAGGAACTCCTGGGAGCGTTCCCGGTCCTTCTTCTTTTCCTTGTCGGTAAGGAGGTCGTAGGGCACCAGTTGGGGATGGATGCCACCTGGGGACGTAAAGATAAATCATGTGGTTAACAAGTAAACGGACTTTTTAAACGGCATTAAAAGTCCACTGCTAGGCGTTTCAGAAAGATCCTGTGAAGCCGTCAAACTTTGCTTACCGGCTTACATTAGCGTATTAAAGGACGGTAACTACAACTTTGCCTTAACTTCGAGGTTTAAGGTAACTATACAATTTAATGGAGATTAAATTTTCCGTGTGGCGCCGGATTAAGAATAGCATCACTCCATTTCCTTCCGTGGATGTCGTAGAAGGCGACTATGGAAATAAATCACCAGGAGACAGGCAGCAGCGTCTTCCTGAGATTCCAACCGCATACTGCGAACGCCAACCCGCCTGCCAAGCGTGGCGATTATGGCAAAACCCTTCATGGTTATGAAAACCACGAGGGAGGCCTGTGCCCTGCAGTGGGCGTCAAGTGGCTGATGATGATGAGACCCTTTTTAATCATATCAGTGCCAATCCGCGATCCTTTATTCGAGTGCAAATTAGAATAATTCTTATCTCACCTCCATTAACAGTGAGCTCCTCCTTCTTTTTCTTAGCCCAGATGTCGTGCGCATTCTCAGCCAGCCGCTCCGCCATGTTTTGCATCTCTCGCGAGAGGGTCAGGTTGGTCATGTCCACAGGGTGGGGGTTATAGTTGAAGGGTGTCGCTGAGTCCGCCTGGGGGTACGTGAGTAAAGATGAGAAGGTTACAAGTGCAGGATTAGATTAGATTTGTTTTGAAAAGATTTTTTTTTTCATATTTATTTACTCTTGTACTCTGGCAGACCCATCGTTTCAAAAGGTTGAAAGTACTTCGTGTAGCAATAAATAAGAGTAAAAAAATTAATCACTGGTAACTAGTGAAGAAAGGAAGAGCTAAGTTTTCAAGATTATGCTTAATAAGTTTTTGGGTTCCGTAGTCGGCAAGGCACCCGTATATTTTCACCATGAAAGCTGAAATTTGGCATAGACATACATATTAATCGCGCCTAGAA
Source organism: Yponomeuta cagnagella (assembly GCA_947310995.1). Classification (NCBI taxonomy): domain Eukaryota; kingdom Metazoa; phylum Arthropoda; class Insecta; order Lepidoptera; family Yponomeutidae; genus Yponomeuta; species Yponomeuta cagnagella. The sequence continues at coordinate 7,662,759 of OX371293.1, forward strand.
AACGGTACAACAAAATTATTAGAAATAAAAATTATGCTACCCCCTTACACCTAAATTAGGAATGCTTATTTTTTCTCGTCTGTACATAGTGTGAGGAGTCTTTGGATTGATCGTTCAATCTCACAGAAGCAATTTTCACATTTTAATGCTATTATGGATTTCCGCAAAGTAACGCCTGATTCCGTACAACAGGCTTTACAGGTTAGCGAGTAATAGGCGACCAACTTATAATTTTATTACTTATTATTTTATTGTGCATGCGAGTGACCATTATAATAAACTACTTAAACTACACGAGGAACTTGATTTGTTCAACACAAAGGTACCGGTACTTTAAGGCGACTGATGAGTTCGTCATTTGTTGCGAGTGAGATTTAATCTTGGGCTTTATTTTGTTTCTTCTTTTATTTTAGTTTTTTGTGGTATAATGTGTTGCTACTGGCGAGATTCTATTATTAGCTTTTAGAGACTAAGGCTGACTTGCGCCGCTTCTCGAGTGTCACTTAAGTCGCCATTTAAATCGTTTTCCGTATGAAGTATTTTAGTCAAATGCTGTTTGAGCTATATTCGGTTAAGTGGTACAAATCGGCCTAAGTTACATTGTTATAATATAAGTTTTTTCATGGGCATGCTGTAAGTTAGTCATCATAAATCACAATACCGATCGGTAATACAATGTGTGACCCAGTTCTAATGGCCTTCGGTGGACACAACCAGAGGTACAATTGAATCGTGTGATTTTAAAACGACACATGTCCTTTCATTACAACTTTGCAGGAAATAGAAAAAACTGTTTTATTCAAATACTAATATCTACAACAGCAATATTTTAGCATATTATATTGATTTGTGTATGAATAAACTACAATTTTTTTTTCTAATGGAAATCAATAGTTAGGTGTAAATAATTTAATAAAAAAAAAATGGGCAAGTGTTGCAAAAACACATGTGACTTGTGTTGTTTTAAAATCACACGATTCAATTAGAATTATTTTCAGATAGAAAGGTAACTACGAGTTTTTAGTAAAAGTTGATGATTATCCGAACCGAATAAATAAATAAATAAAAGGAACACTTCGTACAAAATCCATTAAAAATTACTTTAATAGAGTTGGTAGTTCTGTAAAGCGTTAAAAACGCCCTCTTTCTACGGAGCATTATACTGGGCGTGGCCCGACACGGATTTGGCCGGTTTTTTTTTTACGTAAACTGTGAATGGTAGAAGGTCATGTGAAATACGTGCTGGCTCCATTCTAGGCATTGCTTATCTCATGCGCTATTAATTTTCACTTTTTGGTCAACACAGAAAGCAATAGTGTGCGACACAACTTTAGTTACCCGAGATGACCAAGGCGAAGCTTCTAAACAGGGTGTAATCAATTCCCACAGGGTTATTTTTAAAACGCGCAATTCCTGAGACACTCTACTTAGAGTTTGTGTTTGACCTAACCTTATGTTTTATGAAAATAAAAAATTTCGAATTATCCGGGTTTACACAATTTTGTTAAATTAACGCTCTAACAATGTCACATCACAGCCTTGTTAAAATGTATGGAACTGCAGTTTTTATTTACTCACCACTGGGTCGGGGGGTCGCTACATCCGTGCAGGGGTAAACGGGGGGCGGAGGATATGGAAATAAAGCCAGTATTAGTCAAATGTACAGACAGACATGTAAACATCGTGAGCAAAAAGCTGCGCAAGAGAGGAAAATTGGAATCCTTCCGGCTACGTGATCGGTTGATATGTCGAACCGTACCATACATTAACCAATCGGGTGGGCGAAACGATTCTCACCCGCCGCACGCCATCTTCAGTCCACCAAAGTATCCGAACAATAGCATTGTTCAAGAGAGACTGTTTGGGGGACTGTCAACTGCGCATTGTTCAAGTATTTCATGTAGCTATTATACGTCCCACTGCAGGGCACGGGACTTCTCTTAGAGTGCCCACCGCGGATTGACAATTTCGAGCGAGGTATGTGAACACTCTGGTTTCCTCACGATACCGTTAGCGAGTGGTGTTGTTACTACAACTTCACAAATGTACGTACTTTAGAAAACAAAGTCTGAGTCCGGGATTCAAACCCACGATCTCCACGAATGTGAAGTCGGCGTTCTGCCGCTGCGCTACCGCCACATTGTTCAAGATGTCTGCCGGCGTTTAATACAGTCATAAACCTACTACACACGGGGATTTTTGTAGCTTTACACAATATTGAGAGTTCTACTGGTTATTCTGAAATGCTTTCACAATAGCCGAGTTTTAATTTGATAGTCCATTTCGCGGATTAGCCATTTTGATATGAATTGGCCGCTTTGTGAATTTCGTAAATGGGGAACTTGCCTAAAACCTACATTGGAGTGGCTCTCTAAAAACAATGTCAGACTCCCGCCTTTTTTCAGTTTCTAAATTTTATTTATTTCGACCAAACTGACTATTGAAACTATGGATAAACCACATTGTCAAAGCAAAATAGTTTCAGAACCACCAGTGGAGCCAAAAGCTGTAAAGACATAGAATTACAGCTAACACAGAATAGGGTAGGTACATACAATGTGCGTGTATAAATCGCAGTGGTGCATATATAGGGTGGCTTAAACAAAGTTAAGGAGAATGTTATAACAACGATAGATTTATACCGTTTCTTTAAGCTCATTTTCACTCTGATCCTCCTGGTGTGCATGCATTAGGACAACATAAAATTGTTATCACAGTCAGTTCACACGCGCGTTTATTCTCGACGTTCTCAATCGACCAAATACGTATGTGTGCACCTTAAATTCAAAATGGTTTTCATTTAAATTGAAAATTCTCAATTCATTCAATTTAAAATTCACTTTCATTTTGGTTTCTCGTACAATAACAATGTGTTAAGTCTGGGTTCTCCGAGCCCACGGATTTGTATGGGAATTATTGCGCTGCGCGAGCGAATGATTGGGGGCAAAAGTAGAATTTTGACGACCGACGTCACTAACACATTCAGGGATAGTCATTTTGGTATATTTTTTTTATTATACAAAACTCAGTACAGCTCAAATAAAAACATATTTAGTGATAATTAAGACTTATGTTCGCGATTTTTTTTTATGCTATAAAGTTTTAAAAAATCATAAAAATAATGACAGACGGCCCTAGATAAAACATTGAAAAGTAATATATACATATTTCAGAGCTCTCTTTTTAAGTTTAATCTATTTAAAAATTGTAATAACTAGTAAGTGACTAAAAGAGATACATTTTCCGAGATATTTTGTAATTTTTGTTTTAATCGAGCATATGAAATAATTTATTTTTGATCGTGTCAAATACCGTATTAGCTTAAACTCTAGTAGCGTATATTTTTATTGTTTCACTGTTCGTAATTTTTCTACTTCAGAGCTTCATCGTGATTGTGGTACACGTGTCGTAACTCACCCCTCCAGATTTGGACTGTCGCCTCATGGAACTGCGGTTGGTGCTAGGGATGTCTACTTCGGAGTGCTCCACTGACCAACCGATGGCCAGGAGAGCTTTCAGAGACTCACGGACAGGTTCTTTGTAGCGTTCCTTCTCCTGTTGGATAACGAGACAGTTTTTATTCATCATCATCATCATCAGCCATTTGACGCCCACTGCAGGACATAGGCCTCCCTCATGGTTTTCTAACCATGACGGGGTTTGCCGCCTTGGCAGGCGGGTTGGCGATCGCAGTATGCGGTTGGAATCTCAGAAAGACGCTGCTGCCCGTCTCCTGGTAATTGATTTCCTTAGACGCCTTCTAAGACATCCTCGGAAGGAAATGAAGTGACGCTATTCTTAATCCGGCGCCACACGGATGTCAGTTTTTATTAATTGGTTATAAATGAATATACATAATTGACTAAGAGAACTCACAAAACTCAATTCAATTCAATTAAATTCCAGTCAATTCAATTGAACTTAATTCAATTCAATTTAGTTCAATTCAATTCAACTCAATACAATCCAATTCAATTTAAGTTTTTAATTTCGGTTTATAAAGTGTTCTATAACAATGATTATGATATGAATTATTATTATTATTATTATGTGTATATTTATATTGTTTTTTGGCGACTGCTGAAAATCAGCGTCATGGTCTTCATTTTATACTTTTTTATGGTAGTAAGTAAGCTAAATTATGTATAACCTAATTAACACGCTAAGCCACGATTGTTTTTATTGATTGTGTTTGTACCAAATAAAAAATTTTTATTCTATTCTATTCAAACCAAAGCGGTCGCGGTTGCGGTGGCGGTCATTTACTGCAGTAGTATTTGTATGGACGCGACTAATTAATTGATCGCTAAACAAATTATTACTGCGGTCAGAACGCATTAGTTTTTATACGTCCATACAAATACTACTACAGTAAAGGATGAAATACACCAACGTAAATATTAGGGGTTAAAGTATGAAATTGCCGTTTTATTGCAATAGGTTCTTTGAATTGACATAGAATCTTCATGGTTTGAGGTTTTCTAATGAAACTTTTTTCAAATGGTTTCTATGATGTTCTTTTTTTAAAAAATGTGAAACATTTGAATATCGAATATTGAATATCAACAAGGCAACACAAGTTTCAACACGCGTTTCTTTCTGCAGATCAGTCAAATCATGAGGCACCCATTTTTCGTATTTTTTTATTTTATTGATTTGACGCAAGTGAGTCAATATTGTGGGTAAGGTAACGTTAAACCATGCAGCTAATTCCTGGGTAGTTTGACTAGGGTCGGCTTCCACTATCTCTCTTAAGTCATCGTTATTCACCTGTGTGGGCGGTCTTCCTCGTGGCTCGTTCTTTAAGTCGAAATTTCCATCACGAAAGCGTTTAAACCAAAATCGCACGGTGCGTTCATTAGTAGACCCCTCTCCAAACGCAGCATTGATATTGCGGGCTGTTTCTGCCGCGTTAGTTCCGCGTCGGAACTCGTATTCAAAAATCACTCGAATTTTCGCAGTATCCATCTTTCTTGTCTAAATTGAATAACAAAAACAATTGAAAGTCGATATTCAAATGTTTCACATTTTTTAAAAAAAGAACATCATAGAAACCATTTGAAAAAAGTTTCATTCGAAAACCTCAAACCATGAAGATTCTATGTCATTTCAAAGAACTTATTGCAATAAAACGGCAATTTCATACTTTAACCCCTATTATTATAAAATAACAAATTCTATCTATGAACTTCTTATTGTGTTTGGCTGTATGGCTCATTTTGTTTGCCTTAATACGAATACATTTATGAGTAGATACGTTAATGCACTTGTGCACAAAATTCGATTTTGTGTAGCCGATATCCCGCACAAATCGCTTATTTGTCATCAGAGCATGAGAAGTGAAAAATAGATAGATAGATAACACTTTATTGCACACCAGTCATTTACAGAAATAAGGTACTTACTCGTAATATCTAGTTCTAGTAAAATATACTTGAGTTTTATCAAAAAATACTAATTGCACATCAAACTTTTTGGTTGTAAAATGTTTAATAGACAATGAATTTATTTGTAGCTTTGTCATTAGACGTACGTTACCTTTTTGACGTGCAATTAAATATTTCGCATAAATTGTGGCCGCTAACCATTTACGGTAGATAATTACGTATGGATTTCATGTTGAGCTACCTATCAATCTAGATCAAAAGTACTATTATTCTGTTACGAATACTTACGTAGTCATTTAGCATGTTATACGGCTTCAAGCGAGAATGGGCCTTCTGGCTGTCAGAATAAGAGTCACCGTACACCCAGCCGTTCTCGATTTTCCTGTGCAGAGTAATATTCCGTTGAACAACGTGGACCATATGCACAGGGTATCCTAGTTTGGGACCAGGACAAGTGATTGTGATTGTGTGGAAGTTATTTATTTATTTTATGGCCGATTTTTTTTAAAAAGTGTCCAAATAACATTCTTGTCCAAACTCATGTTTGGTTGTCCAACCACCATCTATCATCGGTCCAATCGTTTATTTTTTTTGACAGATGCACACCCTTGTAGCTTAAATAAGCTCACCTTGAAGCCCAGGCGTCATGGTAGTGCTCCGAGAACTTCTGCACAATCGTGTTCAGATCATTGTTCAGGGCCACAGAAGTGGTGTTGATGGGCTGGGGGTCATATTGGGGGTTGTCTGGTCCCCCAGAGCCGTGGGTCTCCTTGCCGTAGAATTCGTCATCGTAGTTCTTAGACAGAGAATAGTCAGGAGGGAGAGCGCATCCTGGAACAAATAGAACAAATCAGAAACAGAAGGTCAGAAATACAATGTCCCTTCTTTATATTTTTATGCACCCAAAAAAGGCATACTAAAATTACTAAATAAACAAGAATATATACAGGGCGTCCCAAAGTTATGAGCCATGAAGAGAAAGTACCTTAAATATCGTAGATAGGGTATTTTGCTGAAAGAAGACTTTATGTTATTTTTAAAAGTTAGTAATTCTGCATTCAAAGATTTTCTAAAAATTACTTGCCTTGTCTGGGAATCGAACCGACTTAAATGTAAAAAAAACCCCTAATTTTATGATGCCAATCGAAAGAATGGTCAAAAAATAATAACTCTTCTTAAATAACATAGTATTTTAAAAGAAAGGAACAGCGTGAAATTAATCATTTTAATCAAATTAAAAACATACATGAAACTGCCGTAGTCAATTAAGTGGGTATTTTTTTGTAAATTATTTTTATTTATTTATTTATAAATACCAAATTTAAGAACAACAAGCAAACAATTGCATGGACTGTTCCATTTTCAAATTTAAGAACAACATTTAAAAATTTGTCTTCTTTTTAAAATATCTTAAAAAGCATGCATTCAAACAAACGCTCTCATAAATTGTTACATTTTAAAATTTAACAAGAACATTATTTTTGTTTTAAATTTGGCTTGTGTCTAGCTTACCAAGGACGTATTGAAATACTAAATTTTATCATTTTATCTACACTTCCACTTATAATAAGGAAAACTATGCTATAAAGTATTTTATGAAGTGGGTACTTATTTACGAATAATCAATGCTATCTATGGAATGATAATATCGCTACTTTTCGAACGTCGTCGTCGGCAATAAAAAACTTTCTTGAAATTTGACTCAAACATTTTACGTTGTTCCTTTCTTTTAAAATACTATGTTACTTAAGAAGAGTTATTAGTTTTTGGCCATTATTTCGATTGGCATCATAAAAGTCGGGTGTTTTTTTTTTATTTAAGTCGGTTCGATTCCCAGACAAGGCAAGTATTTTTTAGAAAATCTTTGAATGCAGAATTACTAACTTTTAAAAATAACATAAAGTCTTCTTTCAGAAAAATACCCTATCTACGATATTTAAGGTACTTTCCCTTCATGGCCCATAACTGTGGGACGCCCTGTATAGTATATGGCGAACCGATGGGGTAGACGAGTTCTCGAGTGGAGACCGCGGATCGGTAAACGTAGTGTGGGATATTCAACAAACAGAATGTAAATTCCTTACGTTGGAAAAAAAAACATTTCTGATTATCCTAATACGAAAAAAAAGAAAATTGTACGATATGCTGACTAATAAATGTTATTATGACATAAAAGATTTCTTCGAAGATAAATTGTAATTTAAATATTTATTAAGTAATTTACTTTGTAATAATTGACATGCTGACATAATTCTATATTTTTATTATTGACATTTTGTATTTTTAATTTATTCCTTAATAATTTAGTTTTTTATTTATTTTTTATTTTGAAATCTTTGACATTTTGTATTTAATTGTTATTGCATGAGATTATTTAAATGTTTTAATACATCCGACTTAAGATTTGTATGCCTATTTTGGTAGAGCACAAAAGAAACTGTATTTTTAACTAGAACACCTGATGTACTTGTGTCTCACGAATCAATAAATGGATTATGAATTATGAATTATAATCTTAGGTTAAACAAACTCACCTATAGCAATAAGACACGGAAGCGCCTTCCCGAACAACTCCGGCTCGTAGTCCATCTTGCTCAGGGAATCGAAGATGTTACTGAACAGCATCATTGTTAAACGCTTCTCCTCGTCGGAGGAGGCTCCATAGATGCCCTGTCCGCCTGTACTGCAGCCGTAGTACTTGGCGCAGCGCTCGTAGTGGAGCGTCAAAAGCTGTGGAGTAGCAACGGAATGTTGACAGGCTTCAACCATGTTTTTTTTCTGTTTGGTATTACGTTTTATTGCTGTTGTTCATATTATTTTACTAATCTGTTTATTTTTTAGTCTCTTACTGTGATGTGTCTTGTTGTTATAATAAACGCTTTTCTTTCTTTCAAAACTATAAAACAAAGTTACTCAGATTCAGGCATTAGACGTCGACATTAACTTTCAGACTGAGTAGCACAGAGTGCTTAATAATTGCTGATGAAGACGTAGTGTGGTGACACCTCCAAGCTCCAAGCTACTGATTTCATCCTTATGTAGAGAGTCCAATATACGACATCAAGCTATATGCACGCGTCTCATTAAACACTACTAAACTAACTAATAGCCTCCTCGCAAGGATACCATTAACTAGATACTACATTATGACAGCGACAAAGGTTTACCGAGCATTTTGATTCAGTATTCAGCGTATCCAATACTCACACTGGATTGCTGTGTGTCTCATTTGTTAATTTTTTTTTTTGTAATAATGTTTCATTGTTCTTTGCATGTGTTCTTACGACTGTATTATTATTATATTGCGTGTGTGTGTAAATGCAAATAAACAATTCATCTATCTTCTATCTATCTAGCATTAACTTAGCCGATGTGCGGGCCTTAAATGGGTGCTACTTACTCTGAGAGCTACGGTGGTGTACTCAGACAGCTGTGAGACGTCGACGGTCAGTTTTCTGAGTAGCTTCAGCAGCATAGAGGGCTGCATAGCCGATGTGAGGGCCACAAGGAAGTCGGACACCGCCTCGCGCTGCCCTTTGGTCAACATGCGGTTCTTGGACAATCTGGAAAAGTCGATACACGGTTCAATCACATTGAAGCAATGCCACTAAACATTGCTCATTGAACGACTTTACCTATTTACACGGTTCAATCACATCGAAGCAATGCCATTGAAAAGCATTGAACATTAAAAAATGCGCTCGATCGTTCAATATCCGTGTTTGCACCTTCAATCGCATTGAATATAGTTTGCGGCAATCGCATTGAAAGCGTTCGGCGAGATTTAGCTTTCAATGAAATTGCGCAATGGCATAGAGGTTTGTGGGCTGATTGTTTAATTAATAAAATGAAACCCAATGCGGGTCGACCAAAATCATAAAAGATCGTTTATGTCTTGGTAAATATCATAAAAGCGCGAATCAATTAAAGATTAAGACAAATAAATGGTTGAAGATTGTTTTGAAGATTAAATGTTAGAAGGTCAAACGAAAGTCGCTTATTTAGTCGCAAAAATAGAACAATTGAATATTTTTTATTTATGATTGTAAGGCACAGGCCTTCTCTCAGGGAGAGAGTATGGGCTTAATCACCACGCGTGCCCACCATGGATTGGCGATTTCAAGCGCTGAGGTATGTGAATAGCTCAGACACTCAGGTTTCCTCACGATGTTTTCCTTCACCGTTAGCGAGTGGTGTTGCTACTACAACTTCACAAATGTACATAACTCAGAATACCAAGTCATAGGTACATGCCCGCACTTTGAATCGAACCTGGGTCTCTCGCTTCCGAGTCGAAAGTTCTGCCCACTAGGCTACCACCGCTCATCACCTTATACCTTAAAAATGACATATAGTATGGGATTACGGTCACGAAATGGAACAATCCAACAGCATAGAAGGTGTGACCTGTAGACGGTGTGCAGCGTGGCATCCAGCAGGCTGCCGTAATTCTCAGCTTCGTTGTAGAAGTTGGCGTGCTTTATCAGTAATGGCAGGATCGAGTTGCCGATGTAGCGGTTCATCGATAGGGCCATGTCGGACTCGCAGCCGTCGTTCTGTGGAACATGGCCATTTGTTAACATGGTCCAAATGTGATACTGGAGGCTATATACGTCCCTCTCTCAGAGAGAAAGAGCGAGAAAGAGAAGAGAAGGAGAGAAAGAGAATGGCGAGAGAGGGAGAACGAAAGAGGGAGACAGAGCATGGGCTCTATCACCACGTGTGCTCAATGTCGATCGGCGATTTCATGCGTCGAAGTATGTGAACACCTCAAGAAACTTGAACTATCCAGCTACCCTTAAATCGGGCAGGTATTCCTCCTCCAGCAGTCGGTAGAAAAGTTCTCTTGAGTCTCGCTGGGGGCGTATAAAGCTAACTTGCGCAATAGCTGTAAAAAACTTACTCTATCTAGCATAGCAGCTGCCCTCAAATCCAGTAGGAATGCCTCCTCCAGCAGTCAGTAGAATAGTTCTTCAGCCTGGTTGGGACGTATACAGCTACGTTGCACAATAGCTGTAAAAAGCTTACTCTATCCAGCATAGATAGCAGCTGCCCTCATATCCGGTAGGCATGCCTCCTCCAGCAGTCGGTAGAATAGTTGTTTAGTCTGGTTAGGGCCGTATAAAGCTAAGTTGCACAAGAGCCGTAAAAACTTACTCTATCCAGCATAGTAGCTACCCTCAAGTCGCCATCAAGAGTCTGGTAGGGGACATAATATAAAGCTAACTTGCGGAACAGGAAACAAAACTTACCCAGCACAATAGCTGTAAAAAGCTTACTCTATCCAGCATAGATTGCAGCTGCCCTCAAATCCGGTAGGCATGCCTCCTCCAGCAGTCGGTAGAATAGTTGTTTAGTCTGGTTAGGGACGTATAAAGCTAAGTTGCACAAGAGCCGTAAAAACTTACTCTATCCAGCATAGTAGCTGCCCTCAAATCGGGCAGGAATGCCTCCTCCAGCAGTCGGTAGAACAGCTCCTGAGTTTCGATGCCGTAGACTCTCTCGAGGAAGAGAACAATGCTCTGCTTGTGGCCGGGAATGAGGCCGGATGGCATGTCTGGAGGCCAAGGAGTTAGGTTGAGAATGTGAAGACTTAACCATTATTGCCATCATCCGAGTGGCGAGCAATGACAGTGCGCTGTAAATACTAGAATAAAAATATGTACTAACACTAGAATAAGACCATGATTTTTTTTATTTCAAATAAATGAACTGAATTGAACTAAAATTAACTCATAAATAATTAGAATATCTTGAACCAAACTTGGCTCCAGAATACAAACAATTCACATCTATAAGTATATTTTGTAGTATAATCGACTGTATTCTGTACAGAAAAAGTGTTGAAAGTATAAGGGCTATCATCACTTCCTAAAAGTGGCTTAAACGGTGTTTTAACTAAAATTGTTCAAATAAAATTCCATTTAAATGCTGCCTAAATATTTTTTAAGGAACCGTACCTCAAAAGTAAAAAACGGAACCCTTATATGATCGAGTTGTTGTCTGTGTGTCTGTCTGTCTATCAAGACCCTTTATCTCGGGAACACGTGGAGATATCGAATTGAAATTAAAACCGTATACTCGGGACCATTCGCTTAAAGCGGTGAAAAAAATAAAATTCTAAGTAAACGTAACGTTAAAATACAACCCCAGGTCTTGGATGTTTACATGTTTGTGATGTCGTTTTTTCTGGTTCCCACGACACAGGGTATCCTAGTGTGGGGCCAGAAGCAATGTATGTGCCTGTATGTAAATGTTTATGTTTATGTTTGTTTTATGTTTAACGTAAGAAAAGATACGGCCGTTTATGGCGCAAAAAACGTATATCGGAAAAAAATTAAGAAAGAATTTATTTATTTATACTTTCCGTTAACCTAGAACTTCGAAATTGGCAAGTAAAACCGTCGTACACTACAAATACAAGGAACAATCTGAAAGCTATACTTTTGTAATTAAATCATAAAAAAATTGTCTTTCATGTTCGGGAAAGACTCGGAAAAAAACTGCGAAACTCGACTCCTGAACTATTTGTAATATGTAAGTTCCGAAAATTTGAACGGAACCCTCGGTGGGCGAGTCCGACTCACACTTGTCCGATTTTTAAGAAGTGGTGCACATCGGCCTTATATTATTAATACAGTAATAGTACAAGCAAAGTTAGCGTGAACTTAACCTATCACTGTTATAGTGATCACTATTAATAGTCATAGGTTAACTATGGTACAGGCCGTCTCTCAGAAAGAGAGTATAAGCTTGGTCACTAGTTTGAGGTCTTTACATGTGCAAGTGGGCTGTTCATATCTGCCGCAGGACCGATAACCGTCGGGGTAGACTGGTCCTAGAGTGGAGACCGCGGATCGGCAAACGTAGCGTAGGACGCCCTGTGACCAGGTGGAGCGACGACATTCGCAAAGCGGTGGGCAGTGACTGGGAAAGAAGAGCCTTAGATCGAGCTCAGTGGCGGGTCTTGGGAGAGGCCTATGTCCAGCAGTGGACTGACACCGGCTGATGATGATGATGATGATGACATGTGCAAGAGCAAGTTGTTTAAGAATTCATAATTTTCTTGGAAGCCTTACCCCAAGTTTCTTCCGTTAACAGCTGGCGTCAGTTGGCCAATGTGCATACAAAAAAACAGTTCAGTTAAAAAAAAACAGCAGATTCAAAACTTGCTAATGTACGAGAAACTGGGGTTCGGTGTCCCTGGCAACTTTCAAAGACTACACAAAGTTATCCCAACTAATGCAACTCACCGGACTTAGGTCTCTCTTCGCCTTGCGCAGGATTATTGAGAGTGAATCTCAAACTCAGCACACCCTGTAGATCTTCCAAAGGCACCAGCGAGCGCAGGATGGCGCGCGCGCGAAGCGATTCGTTTTTGCCCTGTAACAAACATAGGACTTTACATCTTCAAATATTCACTGAAAACGGCTGCCTCTGGCCAGGAACCCCCATGTCATTAATTCATTAGTAAATGACCCAAGAATGTTGGATCGTGTCATTTGGCATCTTCAATTTTTTATTTTTTTTTTCATTTAAACATTATCTTCTTTAAGAGCGTATGAACGTATATTTGGTTTAAGCCATTGCATTTGAATCTGACACTCGGTCACAATATATGGACGGCATTTTGGTGGCGCCAGTTGACCTCATGGAGCTCCGGAGCCCCCCCCCCCCCCTCCCTGGTTTCACGTATGCTAACTCCCAACCTTTTTTTGATGCACTTTGGCTGACATCTGCTAACAGTAGATTTACAGATTGTTAGTGTACGAGAAACCGGGGGTAAGTGTCACTTGTTAAAGTGTCTTTCCGGTCGGTCCGAAGGCGGTAGGTCAAACTCGGCACGGCTTATTCCACATTGAACACTTAATCCACGATATTCAAATAATATATAACTAACCAGAGCAATAACAGAGGCATCGGGTGCGCACCGCCCTAGTAGATCGACGAGTGTGCAGTAGAAATTCAAGATGGCCGCCCCCGTGTCGATGTAGTCTTCATCCTCGTCAGACTCTGGGAGTGGGTGGCTGAACTGGAAATAAGAAGAAGTGAGGATAATTTTCTTATAATCTATTAGGGTTCTACGCCCGACAAGAAACAAAAAAGATCCGATGAGGCCGTTTGTATAAATGCACAGCGGCTCCCAGTAGAAATCGAACCCACGACCTGAGTTTCGTTAGCCAAGCGCGTTCGGCTGTCGGCCGCTAGATCAGTGATCACTCACGGAAGTGTCACCCTCCTGCTCCATCTCCCGCAGCTTCCTGCGGTCGGCGATCCGCTCGCTCATCTTGTTGGCGTCGACGATGGCCTTCAGCAAGCCCTCGCCCTCGCCGCGCAGCGCCGGCCCGAGGCACTCGGGCCTCCGGATCAGCAGCCGGATCACGAGGTTGGCGTTCTCCTCCACGCTTTCGCCGTTCACCTGCGGGGAGCAATCGTCGTCGTCATCATCATCAGCCATTTGACGCCCACTGCTGGACGTAGGCCTCCTTCGTGTTTTTCCAAGCTTCCCGAGGGGAGCAATGTACACGGTTAGATGTAAAATGGCAATTTTAGAACACATACATACATAAACTCACGCCTGTATCCCAGAGCGGTAGGCAGAGACCAGGGACTGCCACTTGCCGCGATCCTGACAGACCACTTTCGTTTCCTCAACATTGGTCGTTGCATGCACGCACGCCATAACAAATTATGTTGTTAAATTTAAGTTGGTTCCTCGCGATACAGGCTAAGCCTAGTGCAAAGACCCCTGATAATTTTGTAGTTTGAGTTTTTGATAATAAAAATATTTTTTTAATTTAATTTAATTTTTAATTTATCATCGGTGTCAACAGTAAGTATAAAAATTTTAATAATAGGGTAAACATAACCTTATGGAAAACATTTTTATGGAAAACCAACAAGACGGCGCCACTTGCCACACAGCACGTGAAACCATGGCTTTGTTGCGAGAAAAATTTGGTGAACAGTTAATTTCGCGTTTCGGACCAGTCAGTTGGCAGCCTAGATCCTGTGATATCACACCCTTAGACTTTTTTCTGTGGGGTTATGTAAAGTACAAAGTTTATATGGATAAGCCGCGTACGATTGATCAACTGGAAGCCAACATTACTCGCGTTATTCGCCAAAATGCTCGGTCGGGTCATCGAAAACTGGAACTCTAGAATGGACCACCTTAATCGCAGTTACGGACAACATTTGAAAGAAATAATCTTTAAAAAGTAAAGGTAAGGAACGGTTCTTTTGTATTATAATAAAGATTACCCGATAAATTTGTTTTATTCATATTTTTTTTAACTTTGGAAAAAGTAACTCCAAATGAATCACCCGTTAGGTACAAGATATTTTCTGTGCATGTGTAATCCAGGCTTAAAAGTAATTTTGCTATAGTGGCTTTTGCTTCTACTTCTGAGTTTGATTTAATGTCGCATAGAGCGACAGTACGATTATAAATGTGGAAACTCCTCCGAGCAAACCTCCTTACCCTATCAAACTATCGATTCGTACATCAGTTTGGCAAAATTGTGTGGTTATTGATTTTCATGCTTTCTTATAAATAAAGATAATATAAATTTTCTTGTAAACGAGTATAAATATAAAATAAGAAAATAAATTCTTTAAATATAGATAGTGTTAACATAAATGCGTACATAGGCGAGCCCATTGCTATAGCAATTCTTACCCAAACGCAGAACCGTAGGAAGTCCAAATACCGCTCGCCTTCCACGGGGTCCCAGCCCAAGTCTGGGTAGCCCTTCTCCACCAGCTCCGAGTTGCTCTGCAGTCCGCAGCGGGACAAGTAGACGGCTATCTTCTCCAGGTAGTGTTCTCTGAAAACATAATGGGCATTGTCCTAAATAGAATCAAATATTTTCGAATACAAAACGAATGCTGTCATCCCGTATTCTTTAAAAA
This sequence comes from Yponomeuta cagnagella, assembly GCA_947310995.1. Lineage (NCBI taxonomy): Eukaryota > Metazoa > Arthropoda > Insecta > Lepidoptera > Yponomeutidae > Yponomeuta > Yponomeuta cagnagella. The sequence goes on from OX371293.1 coordinate 7,678,061, forward strand.
AAATTTGCACAGAATAGGATTATTTTTACAGACTACCAGGTCCTTGTTTGTATTGGCAGCCTTGAAAAGCAAGACAGCCGAATTGGTTGCCAACCTCCGATAGGAGACGGCACATAAAGAAGAAGGATTATTTTTAGTTTTGTTTCTTTTGATGACGTACTTCCGGTTTCGCAGACTTAGATTATTTTTTCGCTTTAAAAATGAATTAAAGCGGCCCGAATCAAAATCAGAGGAGGCCATGTTCAGCTGTGGAAGAGTACAGGTTGATTGAACGAATTGTCCTTTAATAAGGCAAAGCGCTATAAAGCGTATCGCTCGTAGCCCCGGCTGCCTGAGTGATCTTAAACGATCACGAAGGTTAAGCAACACTGGGCGCGTTCAGTGCATGGATGGGTCGCCGTCTATGCCTAACGCTAGTGGCATTTTTCCGAGCGGTTCCGTGCTTCGCAAGGCACGTTAAGCTGTTGGTCCCGGCTGCCGTCGATAGATGGCAGTCGTTAAGCCAAGTCAGAGGCCTTAGGGCGGCTTGACAACTTCTGACAGTAGACGAGCCACTAGTCTACAAGCCTCCACCAATCCGGACTTGGCCCCCGTGGTGGAGTATGCCCTATACCTTCCTCAGGGAAGAGATCCGTGCCCCTCGGTGGGGACATAATGGGTTGATGATGAATCAAAATATGCGGCCCAGGCTCTTATAATTTTATAAGGCGAATAACAGCGTGAAAATTCTGTTATTTAAAACTTTTTGTCAGAGTTTCTACACGTGCCAACTCTGGACCAATTACACGCAGAGGACTCACGATGGCATTCGCGTTCAGTACAACAATGTATTTAGACATCTGATGGGGTTGAGAAGATACTGTAGTGCCTCAATCATGTTTGCTGACGCGTGTGTTAACACGTTTAATGCCATCGTTAGACTCCGCATTGCCTCATTTATGGACAGGGTTGCCACGTGTGGAAACTCAATAATTAGAGAGCTGTCTGACAGGCTCTTTTTGACCGACACATACAAGAGCTGGACAAAAGTAGCTTGTAATCTAAGTACTAATATACACTCTGACCCTACTTTGTTGTACAAGTAGTTGCTAAGAAACTTTTTGTTAAATTTAATTTCAACAATTTAAGTTTATTTTTTGTACCGCCTGCCTGTATGGACATATAGTCCGAAATAAAGTTTTTTATTATTATTATTATAATTACCTATTTATTAGAACATTTATATCCCCGATATTTTGGCTCCGTTGCAGGTACTATAGACACTGTATTCCCGCCTCCCCAGGTGATTTGTCCTACCGTTAGTCTGCTCATGTGCCGCTGAGTATACACACATCAAAAAAAGTTTGTGATCAATAGCATAAGCTCCTATAATTCTTTAAATTTAACTTTATCAAGAAAAAATCTATGTTGTATGCTTTCTTTAAATAGGAATACCCTGTTTGAAATTAAAATATAAAACTATTTTTTATTATTTATTTAAAAAAAATTGAGCCATTACTCATAATGTAATTGTGATAGAAATTTCATAGAAAGAAAAATACTGTTTAATTAAACTTAAACAACAATTTATTAAAGGTTAAATTCAATATAAAATAACTCCTCCCCTGGCTCGAACACATGCGGAGATCCTCCTGGGCATGCTGAGGATCAAGTTATCGAGCATTTCCTGTGGTAACCTATCCCATTCTTCAATAGCGGCTTCCCTGAGCTCTGGAACTGTCTGGGGACGTGGCTCACGGTTCCATACAGCTCGTTTAAGAGCATCCCACGCGTGCTCTATTGGGTCTAAGTCGGGCGAGCCGGCAGGCCAGTCTAAACGTGTGATATCGTATTCTTGAAGAGCAGCATTGACTCGTTGAGCTCGATGTGCGGGCGCATTATCATCGACCAGTACAAATTGGTGCCCATGGTTTACTCGGAATGGTCTGACGATATCATCAATAACAACTGCTTTGTACATGTCTGCTGTCATGTAGCCCCGATACGGGATCAAAGGCGTTCTAGCTCCAATCATAATGCCACCCCAAAAGGACACTGATTTTCCGCCTTGCTGAACTGTTCCAGTGGCAGTTCTTTGTCTTTCACGGTCGCCTGGTCTTCTCCAGACACGGACACGTCGGTTATCTGGATGAGCGCTGATTCGGGATGCACGTGCACCAAAGCCTATTATAACATTAAGGATTATTTGGAAGACAAGGATGTCTGGTATTTAAATAATGTTAACAGGAACGATTGTATCTAGTGTAGTGTAACTTTAAGTTGAAAACTCTGTTAATTAAGCAAACCTGTTTTGAAAAGAATAAATGTGGAGTTTCTTTGTTAGCTTCTTCTCCGCATAATCTATTAATTGTGAAACTAACAGCTTTGACGTTCATTAAGTAAAAAATTTGTTTCTATAGTGAATAAAAATTTTTTACTTTGACTTTGAACTTTTCGGCCCCATCGGCCATCGAATGATGGATGATTATCTAGATACTTAAATATCATTAAATATAATACACAGGCTGGAATTTCGTAAAGCCACCTGAAGGGAAATTACTCTTAATACTATAGATAGAAAAATAGTACTCACATTCCTTTAGTTTTGAAAGAAAGAAAATTGCATTCAAAGATTTTGAAAATTCGCTTGCCACACTCGGGAATCGAACCGACTAAAACCTGTAAAAACCGGCCAAGTGCGAGTCGGACACGCGCACGAAGGGTTCCGTACCATTATCTATACAACATTAGACACAAAGATTAAAAAAAACAATCACGTTTATTGTATGGGAGCCCCCCTTAAATAATAATTTTATTTCGTTTTTAGTATTTGTGGTTTAAGCGGCAACAGAAATACATAATCTGTGAAAATTTCAACTCTCTAGCTATCACGGTTTTTAAGATACAGCCTGGTGACAGACAGACGGACGGACGGACGGACGGACAGACAGACAGAAGCGAACTCTTAGTAATAGGGTCCCGTTTTTACCCTTTGGGTACGGAACCCTAAAAATTACACCCTGTACTTTTATTGCATCGATAGTTAGGGGCAATTATAAGGATGAAATGTCTCTAACAAACTTGGTAAATTAAATAAAAGGAAAACCAAGAAATCTGGACAAATTCCATGGATCAAGTAAAAGCACTTTTTTTCAAAGATCTTTCTGTTTACTTATGTCAGTAATTAATAATTATCATTGACGTCATTTATCCAATAAAACTACGAATTACTCTTAAGATAAAACGATTGCAATTTGCACTTGTTTGTAATGCAGACTCCTTTCTTAGATGCGACATAACTGCGTGTGTGAGGTAGTTTAAATATGGAATGTTACATTTGAAAATAGTCTGTCACTTGTTCTTAACATTTGATTGTCACAAAATTGTGTATATAGATGGGGCACTGGGAATTTGGAGAACAATGGGAATATTCCCGAAATTCCGAGGATGTTCTCACCTCAAAGCTAAAGCCAGTTCCGTGTTCTCCATCAAACTCGAATACGCAACATCCAGAGGCGTGGATCCCCTCAGAGAAGGTCTGGAGAGCAGGATGTTGGAATTCTCCAGCAGGAAGTCAAAGTGGTCGAACATGGCCTTCTGGTTCTGACGGCCGGTGCGGCAGAAGTAGCATAGGAAGCGGCAGCAGGCGACCACCATCTCGTGGGACGTGTCCTGGGGAGGAAGTAGTCATGAACAAGGTGCTAAAAATCCAATTCGACCATTCAAAAATTTTGGTGTGAAATTCACCTTTCCAGACATAATTAGTCAATCAGTCAGATGCCTGAAGTCCAACCTCGGACACTCAGGTTTCCTCACGATGTTTTCCTTTACCGTTAGCGATTAATATTGCTACTAAAAACAAAAGAGGACATGACATGGCAAAACACGTGGAGAGAATGAAGGAACAAAGATTGACTAAACAAATATATCGAGCGAATGGGTGGAAGGGCCGGTAAGGGACGTCCCAGGCGGACATACTTCGACCAAATAGGGGATGTATTAGCAAAGGGCAGAATAAGAAGTACCCGAAGCTGGCGTGCGTGCATGCAAAGACTAAGGACTGTTGAAATGTAAGTACCTAGATATTATATATTAAATTCTCTCAGCTGTAATTGTTTCTGTGATTAAATAAATTTGAATTTGAATTAATGTTGAGGAAGCGAAAGTAATCTGTCAGGATCGTGGCAAGTGGCAGTCCCTGGTCTATGCCTACCCCTCCGGGGTACAGGCGTAAGTTTATGTACGTAGGTATGTAAAAACAAAATAGTTAATTACAAAGTTTTGTACCCTTTGCGGTGTAAGTAAAAATAGCACAGTACCTTCCCTTCGGCGGCGGGCTGGTTGGAGGGCGGCGCGTCGGACTGCGCCTGCGCACGTCGCCCCAAAGTGTTCATCATCACCGCCATCACGTTTTCGTGTACGCGCAAAACCCTGCAAACGCCACCATTATCATCACCAAGTTCACGTAATTACTTTTTCTGTAGGTGAAATTGATATCGAGATCAGAGAGGATATCAGTTTCCACCCTCGACGAATCCCCAACAGACCCTAACTTTCTGGTGGAAGTGACGTTGGAATGTCAAACCCGATTTGATAATTGAGATTTGGCTGGGCGTAAGCAAAAATTTTATGAAATACTAAAAAAGTAAATATATAATAGGGGTTGACATATTTTTTTATTATTGACATTAATGACCTCGGAAGAGCTAATAACTTTATAGGCATTACTATTACTATACTTTATTGCACACGAAAAACAGTACAGAAACTATGACATAAGAAATTACATGTACAAAGGCGAGCTTATACATTGCTTACTGTATTTAAACAATTTTTGTCTATGACTTATTTACATGCAGCCAAAAGTTGAACAAAATTAAATACCCCAAAACCGAACCCGGGCGGACAGATCCATAGCGTGTTGGTCGTAAGCGTGTAACTTACCTAATTAAATCCGGATGCTGGAAAAACGTATGGTTGTTGACAAGTTTCCTGCAAAGATAATAAATTTGTTGGTGCAATTTTAAACAAAAATAAAGCTATTCAAAGTATCATGAGGGTAAAGAAGAGACCGTGACGATTTACACGTTAAATTTGTTGTATGTGCCTGTGTGTAAATGTTTATGTTTATGTTCCTCACTTTCTGACTCATCTGGGCCGGCAGCCAAACCAGGATATTACTTAATTAATTTAATTATTTATTTTCCTCGAACAACAAGATTCATATTTGGTTAGTACATTTCAAAACTTATATTTATGTTAGTAGCATTTTAGGACAGTGAACACATATACATATTTATTTATTTACATACATCAAGTCTCCGACTTAAACCGACCCATGTCTGTTTGTTTGCCAAGTGACTCACCAGAATCGCTTCCGGATCAACTCTTTCTCCTCCTGACTCATCTGCACCGGCATCAGGGCCTAGAACTTACTCAGAGCTACCCCCACATATATCTGTCTCTTTTTCCTTAACTCACCAGCTCGGGGTGTACGATGGCACGAATCACTCGTTTTGGCGCTAAAATGTCAGAATTCGACTATATGTACTGGAAAGTCGCGACTTTTGAAGTTAAAACGTGGGACAAGCATCATCGTACGAGTACCACCCTGCTGAGTCGCTCCTGACTCATCTGCCTCAGAACGTCTCCTAATTTGCTTCATGTTTTTCTTACGCTCTCATGTAACTCACCAAAGTCGCTTCCGCATCAACTCCTCCTCCTCCTGACTCATCTGGACCGGGAGCAGGGCGCGGATCTGACTCAGGCCGACCCACATCTCGGCCACGTCGAGTTTGGTCTTCGCGTTGATAACGTAAGTCTTCTCAAGAGCACGGATTAGCTCGCCGATGGCATCGTATTGGCGGACTAGAAGGCTGCGGAGGAAATAAATGAGATTGAGTTTATTTGAGACTGCTTTTCTACCAAAACGCCTATTTCCGATTGTCATGCATTCCTGCTGACAGGACCTTGTGAATACCACAGTAGTTTAAATTTGCTATAGTCAAGTTCTTACTAAGACCTAAGTACAGCCCAACTCTAGTTCAGAATAGCCCATTTTGGATACTGGTGAAGATACAAACCTTACCCGCGAATTTTAGTGAGTTCCATTACCGATGTTTCTGTTCCCGGGGAGGAGTTCCGGAAAGTTCTGATGGTGAGAACTATGAGAGCTCTCCGGAACTCCTCCCCGGAAGACTTCTCGACTCCCGCCGCTCCTCCACAAGCCGCGGCTGTTCTTCAAGTTGATGTTGATACGTCCCACTGTAGGGCACAGGTCTTCTCTCAGAGAGAGAGAGAGAGAGAGAGACCATACTCTCTCGGCTTTATCACCACGCGTGCCCACCGCGGATTGGCTGAGGTATGTGAACACCTCAGACACGCAAGTTTCCTCACGATATTTTCCTTCACCGTTCTTTAAGCTCCTTCATATTCATTATTATAAGGCTACGGGTGAGGAGGCACTAGGAATAGGGACTCGGATTCTTTTCTTAGCTCAAAGTAATCTAGTTCGAGCAGTTTAAAAATCGTGAAAAACCATTTTTTTTTTCTGGCTCAGTCTAGGTCTAAATTGTCTAGTTGGAGCGTTTCAAACGGAGCTTTAAAAAAGACCAAAATCACTCAGCTTGTGATTTCACTAAGTAGACCAGAATGATGAATTTTATTTAATTTCATGTTAGGTAATTCCGTGTAATTCTTGATAAGTTTTGAGACTTGAATAAAAACAAACAATGTGCGTAGCTAAAAATTACATACAAAAAGTTTTTTTCTTACGAATTGCAGCATCAAAGTAGGTACCCTAAAATAGTCTAGTTTTATTGTCTCAGAACTTGGGCCTTTGCATGTAGGTACGTGATAAGATGATTTATACAGCGTCCAGTGGCACCGTCACTTACACTAGATGGGTGAAGGGACCACTCGGACGCTGCAGTACCTGGGACATTGTTTTTTTTTTTTAGTTGGAGTAGGCTTGCCTAGCACCTATACCTCTACTATCAGCTCAAGTATCTGAACATCTCACGCACTAGATTCGGCGTCTCAATCTACGACTCCACCGCCCAGGAGACAATGGTCCCGAAGAGCACTTTCCGGAACTTTTCCCCAGCGGACTTCTTGACGGGCTCATCCACGGGCCGCGGCTGCTTCTCCAGTTCCTTAACTTTGATTTTTGTTGGGCTACGGGCTAGGTCCAATGGGAGACTAGGTCGTAGGGCCTAGTATGTGCGACTTGACACTAGGTCAAAATTACCTTGGATGTGTCTTAAATCGTTCGTTAAGAGACGTTCGTTTCGTTTCGTTAGCTAGAACGATGTTCACGACGCGAAAAACGACGCTATAATGACAAAAAACCGTTCGAAAAGTTGTCAGTTTGGCGCCATGACAGTTCGCCCAACAAGGTAGGTGGCGCCACCGTCGGGGAGAGGAAGTTGCCTAGACACTCAAACGACAGAAAAGCAGAGACTTCAGTCAAAGATGGATTCCGGACATCGATACAAAACAAATAATAACTTATTAAATTATCTGGTTTTAGAGCTTCAAAGTAGGTCTTAATTTTTACCAGATTTGAAGTTATTTTACTTACAAATTGCAGCGTTAATACAAACCTAAACATCTCCCGCACTAGCTTCGGCGTCTCAATCTGCGACTCCTCGGCCCAGGAGACGATGGTCCCGATGAGCACTTTCCGGAACTTCTCCTCGGGCGACTTCCGGACGGGCTCCTCCACGGGCCGCGGCGGCTCCTCCAGCTCCTTCACCGTGTTGATTATGTTGTACAGCTTCCCGATCGCACCGGGACGGGCCTCTGGCTCGCCCGTTTCCTGTTCGGGAACCGGTAATCAAAAAAGTATGTAACGGTGCAAAGCTTCCTACACCATTTCTGTTATTTTCTTGCATTCTTATATTCTTTTTGTTGCACTAATCCTTGCTGAGGACCATTTTAAAAACCTATTTAGAGGCTAAAAACTCCACCAATGCCGGGACTTAAACCCGCGACCTTTGGTTGGCATGGATTAGTGCAACAAAAAGAATATAATCATGTAGATACAGCGATATCATTCCGATGTAAAACCTAACTGCATGAAAGTGGGTACTCGGGGCGGTAAAGCGGTTCGAAATTTCGCCGATGCCTGCACTTCCCCATGAACTCAGTTGGGAGAGCGCTGGCATGGGTGGAAATTTTAGCCTCTAAATAGGTTTCTTTCATTCTGTCTATCATCTTAAACTCAAAATTTAAAACTACGTCATCCATTCTAGATTTCTTTCGGATATTCATTGCTAGTTCGCCTTTTGACGGACTACTATCGACTTGTGATTTAATTTTTAGTTCCTGCTTTTTATTCTGTTCTATTCTGTATTGTCCTGTAATTCATCGAAGTTTCGCTACAGTAAAATAAACATAGTTTTCTGGAAGTCGCATAGTTTTATTAATCTTTATCAAGAACCCTAGATGTATATACTATGTGAAATATATCGCTTTCTTTTACTTTTTACTAGCATTAAGCTCATTATATGTCTCTCTCTCTCTTACTCTCCTCTCGTCCCCTCTCTCTGATTTACCTTAATATAAGACTCCATAAGCGTAACCGTCGTTCATACGAATGATCTGATCCACTTTCTCTGCCCTTCTTTTTCTCTTTTCCTCTCCTTTTTTCTCCTATCTTGCCTAAATACCAGTTTTCTGAAGCGCACTCAGCGGCACATGAGTCGTGAGGCTCTGGTGGAAGTCATTCATGCGCACGATCAGATCTTCTTTCTGACTTCCTCTCCTCTCTTTCTCCTCTCTGTCTCACCTCAGCATCTGTATCTTTTTCTTCCTCTTCTGTTTCTTTGTCTACCTCCCCATCAGACTTTTATACTGGGGCCACACTAACGGGAAATGTCGTTAATTATCGCGATGATGGACGTTTAACGTAGGTGTAGCCACGACTTAACGCTATAATTTGACAACGGCATTCACACTGCCTTTTGACGTTAGAAGATAGCTCAAGTAGCGGTAAATCAAAGAGATTAACGCGAGAATTAAGGCGTTCAAGCGGCCACACTACGTACTCAAGTTTCAAAAATCGTATATCGCAAAATGATGCTTGGCGAAGAGTTATGGAATTATTACCGCCAACTTTATCGCCAAGAATGGGCATTCACGTTGTCCGTTCAAGTGTAGCCACTCACTTTAACGCGTTAATAATTAACGCGATGACGGGCATTGACGTTTCCCAGTAGTGTGGCCATTAGAGCGAACTCAGCATGCAGCACATGTGCCATGAGGCTCTGATGGATGTCGTTCATGCGCACGATCAGATGTTTTTACTTTTTCATTTTCTCTTTCGCTCTTCCTCAGCTCTTTTCCCCCTCTCTGTCTTACCTAATAATTGTCTCTATTCCTTCCTCTGCTCTTTCCCCCTCTATATTACCTCACCATCAGATCTTCTTTCTTTTTCATTCTGTTTCACTCCCTTCCTATGCTCTATTTTCCTCAGCATGCGTCTCTCCTTTCCTCTCAACTTCTCCCGCTCTCGACCTCACCTCAGCATCAGGCTCCTGGAGCGCACTCAGTTCATCCTCACGATCAGACCTTCTTTTTAGGGTTCCGTAACCGACGGGTGCCAAACGGGACCCTATTACTAAGACTTCACTGTCCGTCTGTCTGTCTGGCTGTCTGTCACCAGGCTGTATCTCATGAACCGTGATAACTACGCAGTTGAAATTTTCACAGCCGCTATAAACAAAAAATACTAAAAACAGAATAAAATAAATATTTCACAGCTCCCATACGACAAACGTGATTATTTGCCGTTTTTCCCGATCTTTGTGTCTAATTTTGTATAGATAATTGTACGGAACCCTTCGTGAGCGCGTCCGACATCCACTGGGGCGGTTTCTTTCATCACCTAGCTCTCCCCCTTCCTCTCCTTTCACTCCCTTTCTCTCCTCCCCCTCAGCTCTAGACCTTACCTCAGCATCAGGCTCCTGCAGCGCACTCAGCGACACATGAGTCATGAGGCTCTGATGGAAGTCGTTCATCCTCACGATCAGATCTTCGCCGCACGGGACGTTCTCCTTGTCCTCATCTTCCAGGTGCTTGAAGCCTGAAGAACAATAAATTAGTTTGCGTTACATTCGATTGTGGTGGTCATGGACAAGTAATGTGGAGCGGTGGTAGCCTAGTGGGTAAAACATTGGACTCGGAAGCGGGAGACCCAGGTTCGATTCCCAGTGCGGGCATGTACCCATGACTTTTCTTTCTAAGTTATGTATATTTGTGAAGTTATAGTAGCAATACCACTCGCTAACTGTGAAGGAAAACATCGGGAGGAAACCTGGGTGTCTGAGCTATTCACACACCTCCGCGCTTGAAATTGCCAAGCCGTGGTGGTGGTTAAGCCCATACTCTCTCTCTGAGAGATGGCCTGCGCCCTACAGTGGGACGTATATAGGCAAATACTAAATAAAAAATATTGATCACTTTCGCTTCCTTAACATTCATTAGTCGTTGCAAGCACGCACGCCGGTTTAGTGTGATTTTTCTCTTGCCCTTTGCCAATACATCCCCTACTTGGTCAAAGCATGTCCGCCTGGACGTCCCTTACCGGCCCTTCCACCCACATTCGCTCGATCTATTTGTTTCGTCAATCTTTCTTCCTTCATCCTCTCCACATGTCCAAACCAACGCAACATTCCTTTCCAATTCTAGTCACTACATCCTCTTTCAGTCCACAACGTTCTCTAATCAAACTATTGCGTATCCTGTCATTCAAAGTAACACCAGACATACTTCACCAGACACCAAATATATTGTACTATGTTCTTTAGTGATTCGCAATGCAACGTCGGAAATTAAGGTAATTAAGATTACCTAATAAATAATCGCGATGGGAACCATTACATGCAAAACTATATTGTTATATACAACATTGTATTCATCATCAGCCATTCGACGCCCACTGCAGGACATAGGCCTCCCTCGTGTTTTCATAACCATGAGGGGTTTCGCCATAATCGCCACGCTCGGCAGGCGGGTCGGCGATCGCAGTATGCGGTTGGAATCTCAGGAAGACGCTGCTGCCCGTCTCCTGGTAATTGATTTCCTTAGTCGCCTTCTACGACATCCACGGAAGGAAATGGAGTGACGCTATTCTTAATCCGGCGCCACGCGGATGCAAATTAAACCAAACTAAAGTAAATACTTACTGAGAATAGCGTTCATTTGTTCCCGTGGCGGACAGCGGTATTCCCTGGTCTTTTTGGCAGCCACAGCACTAGGCAAGTCCGACTGCTTGATCTCGACGTAACGTCTGCGGAATAATGGTTATTTTACAATGACCAGAAACTCTGGGCTGCCCCCCAAGTGCAGCAAATCCTCAGCGATTTAAACTGTCGAACTTTACTGTCGTATGCCATACTGATTGCTATTGCAAACGTCAGGGTTCCGACAGGATTTGGTGCACATAATTAGGCCTCTGGTCACTTCTGCCTTCTGCCTGTCTGATAGACTAGAGAGTTTTAAGCCGTAGTGGCTACGGTATAAAGATAGTTTTTCTCTTTCCTCCTTTCTTTCACTTTTTATCATTAAAAATTATTGTGCTGGCGAGACGGAATACCCAAGCCATTAGCCCCCTTAAATCTGACTCTACTTAACTGATCGACTTGCAGGCCGTCCACGAAGTTATGCGCAAACACAATGATCTTCTCCACTCGGTGTCTAAGCTGTTATCGTTCGGTCACATGCACGGTTTCTGAATTGAGAATTACACTAATTAAATACTTAAGTAACGTTCTGTCACGCTCTTTTCTGAGGAATTCGAAGAGACTAAAGTTAACAATTTACTTAGCGAAATTCTCAATTCAGAAACTGACCCTTATATTTAATTGTCGCCAAATTGCAACAGCAATTGGTAAGCGGCTTCTCTTTTACACTTTTTTGCACACGCGTACCTAATTAACTGCTCGTACTTTCTCGTTCTCTATCTCTTCCTCTCTGTCTCTCTTTCTCTCTGTCTCTCTTTCTGTCTTTCTTTCTTTTTTTAAAAAAAAATGTGTGTGCGACCGAAAGGATAACCCTTAAACCCGACTCACCTTAACTGATCGACCTGCAGATCGCCCACGAAGTCGTGCGCGAACGCAATGATCTTCTCCACTCGGTGTCGCAGCTGTATATCGTTCAGGTGATGCAATAGGTAGCACATTTGCAACTTCGCCCCCTCCGCCATTTTCATGTGTAGCAGGCCCTTTTTGTGCTCGTCTTTGCCCTCTATGGACGGAAAGAATTTTGAAAAAGAAACAAATATTAGGGGTTAAAGTATGAAATTGCCGTTTTATTGCAATAGGTTCGTTGAATTGACATAGAATCTTCATGGTTTGAGGTTTTCGAATGAAACTTTTTTCAAATGGTTTCTATGATGTTCTTTTTTTAAAAAATGTGAAACATCTGAATATCGACTTTCAATTGTTTTTGTTATTTAATTTAGACAAGAAAGATGGATACTGCGAAAATTCGGGTGATTTTTGAATACGAGTTCATAAATAAATAAATAAATAAATAAATATACTTCAGCGCTTGACATCGCCTATCCGCGGTGGTGGTTAAGCCCATACTCTCTCTCTGAGAGAAAGCCTGTGCCCTACAGTGGGATGTATATAGGCTGCTTATAAATGCATAAGGTACGTAACTAAATTGACATGAATATAAATCATTTGTACTTTTCTTAATAGGCAATATTTTTTAATTTGTTTTAATATTTTATGCAATTTTATGACGTTTTTATAAATTGTTTGTTTGTTTTATGTAATGAAATGTATTTTAATGTGAAATTACTTTTTATTGTAGTTACGAAACAAGTGAATTATGTTAATGTGATCGATTTTCCTCTTATTTGAGATGAAATTTATATTTAACCTGCTGTATTAGGTCTGTTATGAAATAAATAATAGTAATAAAATCAACACTCGGGAAATAATCGTGAAGAAACCTGAATGTCAGCGCTTGAAATCTGCCAATCCACGGTGGAGACGCGTGGTGTTTAAAAGCGTGCTTGCTGAGAGAAGGCCTTTGCCCTACTAGGACCTTTATAGGCTACTCTACCTTTGTCGAAGGTAGGGTCCCACGTTTCAGGGTTGATCATGATGAGGAGCTTCTCGACGTCTTCATCACGCATCATTCCCACCAGGAGAAGGCGGTCGACCAGTTTTATTAGAGGCCTGGAGAATAAAATCAAAAAGTATCACAAACACAGGTATCCAATCCAATCAGTCAGTCGACTGCTCAGCTGGAATAATGTGACATCATGATTTAACGTGGGGTGTGCGCTATCCTTTACATAGCAAGGGTATAACAGAACGATTGTTGTCATTGTTTCATGTACTTTTTGGTTTCAAAATAAACAGTTCAAGATAAGATAAAGATAAAAAAGTATAATTTATTGCCCCATCAGAAAACAAACTTAAAACAAAGCAAGGCTTAACTAACTAAACTTAATTTATAATTATCATTATAAATATGCCTTTGCGAACGGAAAGGTACAAAAAACAACGACCTCTTCTCTTTCACGCCACGTCTAGACTTACAAGAACAGGTTCTCGTTGCTGCCTCCCACGGGATCCCTGTTGTGGACCTGGTTAGTCTCCACGGCCTCCGCCAGCGCCTGCATCACAAACTCGCGCACCACTTCCAGCGGGAAGAAGGGCGAGTACAGGTTGCTGATCTCCGAGATGTTCTCGCTGAAAGAACGGAAAAGCTTATTATCTACAACATAGACCATCTGATACCTTCGATTTGGCTGTCGGGTTAAAAAACTGGCAAAGTGCGAGACGGACTCGCGAATTTCTATTATTACCATTATCTATACCACATTTGAATATTTGTCAAAAAATCCCGTTTGTTGTATGGGAGCCCACCTTAAATATTAATTTTATTCTCTTTTCAGTATTTGTTGTTATAGCGGCAACAGAAATGCATCATCTGTGAAAATTTCAACTGTCTACCTACCACGGTTCATGAGATACGGCCTGGTGTCAGACGGATGGACGGACGGTCGGACAGCGGAGTCTTAGTAATAGGGTCCCTTACCCTTTCGGTAGAGGTGGGGCTGTGTCCGGTTACACGGTCGTTGGTTTAACGTGAAACGTGTATAAGTAAGCGTTAATTTTTAGCTCGCAATGTGTTAGTGTTAGGCACTGGCGCCATCTAACGGCACGAGTCAGGAGGATCTGAGGAATGGCTACTTTGCTCTACTTAGCGACATAATTATAAAATAATTGCACACGACACGATGTTACAGAGTTACAGCCCTCGCAGAGGCGACATGTTTTCATTGCATGCGGTCTTAGCAAGTAGCCCCCTACTACCGAACTGAAAGACTACGTCCAAGACTAAGTCTTACTAAATACATACATAAACTCACGCCTGTATCCCAGAGGGGTAGGCAGATACCAGGGACTGCCACTTGCCACGATCCTGACAGATCAATTTCGCTTCCTCAACATGTATTAGTATTCACATGCACAAACGCCGGTTTCGGGTACTTTTTATCTTGCCCTTTGCTAATACATATCCTATTTGGTCGAAATATGTGTGCCTAGCACGTCCCTTACCGACCTTTTCACCCACATTCGCTCGATATATTTGTTTTATCAATCTTTCTTCCTTCATCCTCTCCACATGTCCAAACCAACGCAACATTCCTTTCTCAATTCTAGTCACTACATCCTCTTTCAGTCCACAACGTTCTCCAATCAAACTATTGAGTATCCTGTCACTCAAAGTAACACCAGACATACTTATTAGGTATGTATTTAATATTTTAATTGGCACAATCCTCATGGTGGTAACCGTACATAATATTTGGGTCCACATGCTTCGCTCTCAGCTCGAAAAGTTTGAGTACTCACGCGATGTCAGTCATCTTCATCTGCGGGCGCACACTCTCGGTCTGCAGGGAACGGAGACTGTGCCCCATATCAGGGTCTTCATACAACGACTTGAGTTCCGGCCCCAGGGGGATGACGAATTCGTTTTTGCATACTTCCCTGTGGAAGGAAATATCTTAAGTGTTGACAGTACCGTAACCTACCGTGTTACGAGCAAAATTTACCAGTTGGTAAGTCACTGATATATGGAATGTTTTGTTATGCGAACGGTACTTTTGTTACTAGTTTTTTTGTTACTTTTGTTACTATATTGAATTTTCACACAGTTGCTATTGTTACCGAGATCCTTATTGCAAAAAACCACAGCTCATTCTACGTGGAAAATCCATAATTTTTCCTCATTACTTTTTTAAAATCGTGGACATGCTCAACAAATTTATCATAGAATGAAAATGCTGGAGCGGAGTGGCGTGGCTTTTACCAACTAAGCCGTTCGGACTTCTGGCATTGATTTTTTGTCGAAATCAAAGGCCTAGCTTAGAAATAAACATTCAAACAAACATGATCGTATGCTTGCAGCGCTAATCATTTACTTAAAAACCTATTTGGAGGCTAAAAATGCCAGGACTTGAACCCGCGACCTCTGGCTAACCGTGCCAAAGCTCTCCCAACTGAGCTAATGGGCAAGTGCAGGCAACGGTGCAATTTCGAACCTCTTTACAAACTTCTCTGTATTACGTACAGGCAACGACATCTGGCTGGTGTAATTTACATCACTTGCAGCCCCGAGTAGCCACTTTGCAGTTAGGTTTTACGCGGTTCAAGTCCCGGCATGGGTGGAATTTTTAGCCTCAAAATACGATTTTAAAATTGTCCTTAGCAAGGATTAGTGCAACAAAGAACATAAACATTTACTTAGTAAAGGTATGAATAGAACCCGTATGAATTTCGAGCCGCATTACCATAAAAGAATATCACATGGTACCATGAAAATGGAACTTTAAAATCAGGTCTACGGAATTGGATGGCGAGGGACCGTGAGAGATGGGCAGCAGTGGGAAGCGGTGGGCAGATGCTTGACGCTTCACAAACTATAAGTACAGCTGTCAACATCACAGTCTGTGCCAGAGATTATAAGCAGCCTTTATACGCCCCACTGTAGGGCACAGGCCTTCTCTCAGAGAGAAAGTATGGGCTTAATCACCACACATGCCCACCGCGGATTGGCGATTTCAAGCGCTGAAGTATGTGAATAGCTCGGACACTGAGGTTCCCTCACGATGTTTTCCTTCACAGTTAGCGAGTGGTATTGCTACGATAACTTCACAAATGTACATAACTTAGAAAACAAAGTCTTAGGTACATGCTCGCACTGGGAATCGAACCTGGGTCTCTGGCTTCCGAGTCCAATGTTCTACCCACTAGGCTACCACCGACAGAGATTAGCAAAATTAAATTACTGTTTTTCAATATTAGTCAGTAGTCATCATCATCATCAGCTCTTTGACGCCCATTGCAGGACTATGTCCTCTCATGGTTTTCATAACCATGAGGGGTTTTGCCATAATCGCCACGCTTGGCAGGCGGGTTGGCGATCGCAGTATGCGGTTAGAATCTCAGGAAGACGCTGCTGCCCGTCTCCTGGTGATTGATTTTCTTAGTCGCCTTCTACGAAATCCAAGGGAGAAAATGGAGTGACTCTATTCTTAATCCGGCGCCACACGGACTAGTCAGTACTAATCGTTAGTTATTTACTTTCGAACTAAAACTTTCCTAAGCACTATACATTATTAACTTCATTCCGGAATAACTCATTTGAATTTTAGACGCGAGGTCCGTTTCTATATACCCACCATGATTAAGATCTGCGAATCAGAGCGAGCGAAACCTGTTCGAACTCTTCCGACAAAATTCACGTAAGGTGTTCCGGATTTAACTTAGTGTCATTAGTTCAGAGAACGTCTGTACTGAGTTCTTATGAGAGTAAACTTCTTAAGCCACTTCTTAAGCCACTACTTAAACTTCTTAGCCGGTAAACATTGTCGTTTTATTCTTAACATAAACATAAACCAATTAATTTTCAACCTTCTCATACCCTTTATAACTATGTCTATGTTTATGTTTTATATGATGATGATGATGGTGACCATACAAACGTATGCGAGTTTGAAGGATTTATACTCACATGGTGGTGGCATGAGACTCAAGATGTAGAGCAATCAGAAGGTCGTAGAACCCTTGACGCAGTGGTCCAGACATGTACTGGGATTGGATCGCGTAAAGCAGCTGCTTTTGGTCCACATGTTGACAGAGGGCGTGGGCGGCGCTGAGGATTGGATCAATTGAGAAGATAAGTTTATAGAGCACTGTAAGGTAAGATAAGATAAGAATATTCTTTAATGTATACCGGAAAAAAATGTTACAGAAACAGCAATGACAAAAGAAAAGATACAATTGGCGGCCTTATTGCTAATAGCAATTTCTTCCAGGCAACCTCATATTGGAGATTTGCCGAAGGAGAAATAGACACGGGTAGTCGGTGCAAAGACGAATATTAATACACATACATATTATGTAATAACACTGTACATAAGTATTCAGAAAAATAATAATAATAACTTCCATGTAACGCAATCACTTATCTTGGTTCCAAATAGGGATACTAGTTTGGGATCAAGTGTTACGTTAACCAGACAAGGACATCGCAAACACAATACAAATTAAAAAAAAATCCCAAAATAATTTTGGAACGCAACTGAATAATTCTTTTTTTTATAATTTTTGCCGAGGGTAGTAAGACGCCTGTCACCTCAGTCCACCGAGACCGCGGCACTTGCAAAAGTACCGAAACGTCAGAATATTGTAAAATGAAAAATAAACGAGTAAATATCCGTGCAAATTCAGTTTTTAATATGGGAATACACCCAGACCATTTATACTTACAAGTACGACGGCCTCCAGCGGGAATCGGACCCACGACCCCTGCTTTGGAAGTCAAGCGCGTGAACTGAAAATTCCCATTGCCATCCGAAATTCAGGGGTTCTGCTCGTCAGTACGAAAAACTTTTACTGTGAGGAAAACTTACTTATCAGCTATTCCATAGTAAAGTTACTCTCCCTATTGTCGAACTTACCGATAATTACTCTGGTAGCAGAGTGCGGCATACAGCGTGAGCGTATGCGAATGGAAACTGAGAAGTTTGTCCATTTCAATCAGTTCCAAAATATCGATGCATCGGTCCTCCTCTGCGGAACAAAGTAGGGAGAATGTCAGTGGCAAAGTTACGTGGCAAGCCTTAGACTTAGTCCAATTTGTTCAATTTTTTTTGGTGTAAGAACTACACAAGAAAAATATAAAAACTATTGAGCAAGTAAGTTCTCATGGCTATGCTCCTCTTGATAAGACGCTACTAACAGGTTTTTTCCTTCTATTACCCTATCGAATCGGTGGCCAATACGGCGGTAATTACAAACAAACTATAACGTGTTTATCACATATTCTCTCTCTCTCTCTTCCCAGCGTTAGTCCCACATGTGGTGGGGTCAGCTTTCCTTCTTTTCTCTCTTCACTTCGCCCTATTCATAACCGCGTTTATCGAAGCTCCGCATTCTGTAAGATCGTTCTTTACTATATCTATGCACTTAGTTTTCGTTCTTCCTCTGGATATCCGCCCAGGCGTAGCATTAAAGTAAAGTAAAGTAAAGTAAAGTTTATTTCTCACCATAACAACAAACACACAGCGTATTATAAGCCTTGAGGGCTTTACAAAAACACTAGGTGGTCCTCATCATTATCGTCATCATCATCAGGCACTTAACGCCCACTGCAGGACATAGGCCTCCCCATGGTTTTCATAACCATGAGGGGTTTTGCCATAATCGCCACGCTCGGCAGGCGGGTTGGCGATCGCAGTATGCGGTTGGAATCTCAGGAAGACGCTGCTGCCCGTCTCCTGGTAATTGATTTCCTTAGTCGCCTTCTACGACATCCACGGGAGGAACGAGGGAGGGAGGTGGTCCTGTATTTTGGGAATTAGTGTTATTATGTAGGTACTTAATGTACAGATCTATTACAAATATTGATGATGCAAATATTGCGCGTCTCAAAGTTTTCGGATATTGGTGAGTATGACTATTTGTAATTCAATTGTAGATGAGTGTGTATCATTGACTTTTATCTAGTATTATTGACGTGTATTCCTAGTTTTAATTAAACAGTTACCTGGAATATGTAAGGCTAACATGGAGACGGCGTCTTCGCACAGCATGGACCAACCGCGGATGTCTGACAGCTTCAACGCGTGCACTTGCAACGATTGGTTCGGTACCTGCAATAGACACACCAGATCAGACCCTTCAGAAAATTTCCTACCTACTAAGTACGTCCTACCCGTCATGACATAAGGTGCCGAAACTTGGACACTCATGATGGGGCTGGTCTACAAATTTAAAGTCGCTCACCGTGCTATGGAAGAGATGCGTGCTAAGATCGAATTCAAAACGAGGTGATCCGACAGAGAACCAAAGTCACCGACATAGCCCAACGAATTAGCATGCTGAAGTGGCAGTGGGCCGGCCATATCATCCGAAGAACTGATAACCGATGGGGTAGACGAGTTCTTGAGTGGAGACCATGGTGTGGTCACTCAAAAAGAACGAGATTTTATTTAAGAAAAGTACATCTAGCGGACAACCTGGTCACTAAATGAGCGGTATCATAGGAAGCCAAAATTTGCAAGCCGTTAATAAGTATACGGTAGCTCAATTGTGTACAGCGCATTGCAAAGTTCGACTGTTGTGAGGTGACATGGGTCCAAACCCATCACTCAAACATATCTTTTGTTTCTCTTATAAATTTATTTTAAAAATAGTACGCTAGCCACCCGCCGCTAGCAGCACTGTCTGTGCCTCATAAAAAAATAGAAGTAAACCATCTGTTGGAGACCGTGGATTAGTAAACGTAGTGTAAGACTTCAATGCCTCTCCTATTGCACGCCACTGAGCACGGCTACTCTCATCCTTTCATCCTCGCTTCACCGAGTCTGAGGCTCGGTGGAGCGATGATCTCCGCAGGGCGGCTGGCAAGAGCTGGATGAGAGTAGCCGTGCTCAGTGGCGTGGAATAGGAGAGGCATATGTCCAGCAGTGGACAAGCGTAGGCTGATGATGATGATGATGATCAGACCCTTTCGCTCCATGTATCATCTAAAGGCCTGCTATAAGGCTAACTGCGGGCCACTTCAAGCGTTGGTTTCCTTGACAAATAATTTTAACCCTCAACCAGGCATGGGTAGTAAGAGTTTTTCATTAGTTTTGGACTCTATTTCGAGGAGATAAGGTTGACTTTAAAGTGGAATCTATTACCCAACGATCTGGTTAAGGGTTAATAAAATAAATTTAATATAGATACAAGGTTATATTGGCAAGAAACCTATCTTAGAAAAAAACGCATATTTTTAAACGCATATTTTTAGTCAATTAAGCACGTTTTCTAGCACTGCACTTTGAGCCTCGGCGGGAACTGCAGTATGACGTGCTTATCGCTAGTTGGCAGCACTGCAGCACTCAGTGGGAGGCTGCTACGCGAAGGACCTAGATCAATTTGGATCTTACTCCTTAGACGATAAGCCATATATTCGCTTACCCGGGCCCACTGATGCGGTTTCAAGCACTGCACTTTGAGCCTGGGCGGGAACTGCGGTATGACGTGCTTGTCGCTAGTCGGCAGCACTGCAGCACTCAGTGGGAGGCTGCTAGGTGAACGGCCCAGCTCTATTTGGAGGATCTCCTTGGATGTGGCCTCCACAAATATGGCAGGGAAGAGCTTGGTTTCTGGTTCCATCTGACAAGAGAAAGGTGTTAAATTAGAGGTAGTAAGCCCTGATCTTTGTCTAAGTGTAGAGGAAGCTATTGTTCTCGACTGACAAGTAAGGGCCACAGTTTCCGTACAAATGTCAAGAGAACGAGTCCTGGAAAGCCTCCTTTGCCGATCACTTCATTATCTCTTTCCCTCTACCTCTCACTCCCTCTTTCACATGTGCGATGTGTCGCTTCTGTCCCGGAACTTAAAGCTAGAATCCTTCCGCTCAAAAAATATTCAGGGAGCAACCTCTGATCACGCCTTTGGAACACTTAGGGCCAGTTTCTGAACTGAGAATTTCACTAAGTAAGTACTTAAGGAACGTTTTGTCACGCTCTTTTCTGAGAAATTCGAAGAAACAGCACTACAGATAACTACGAGTATTTACTCAGCGAAATTCCCAATTGTCCATTTTTTATCCAATATATCCTATAATATATCAATATATCCTAGATTTTGAAATGGACACCTAGTTTTACTTGTAACGTTCAATAAGTCACAGTTTCTGTGTAATTTTGAATACAAAATTTTGAATATATAAAACTGTACCTTCTCACTCTTTCTCACCTTGAACTTGAGGCTAGTAGCTAATTGAACTGTATCTTTGTAAATATTTATGTTGTATTTTTCCTGGCGTACAATAAAGAATATTGTGATCCTATCTAGTGTCCTTCCCCTCAAAGATGAAGGCAAAGTGTCCACGGAACAACCAATTAACATGCCCTGGGAAGCACTTTTGCCTTTCGCTTTCAGCATAACCTCTCTCTTTCTCTCCTTTCTTTTTGACCTTCTTCTCTCTTTCCCTCACCAAGAACTTGAAATAAATAATAGGGGTTAAAGTATGAAATTGCCGTTTTATTGCAATAGGTTCTTTGAATTGACATAGAATCTTCATGGTTTGAGGTTTTCGAATGAAACTTTTTTCAAATGGTTTCTATGATGTTCTTTTTTTAAAAAATGTGAAACATTTGAATATCGACTTTCAATTGTTTTTGTTATTCAATTTAGACAAGAAAGATGGATACTGCGAAAATTCGAGTGATTTTTGAATACGAGTTCCGACGCGGAACTAACGCGGCAGAAACAGCCCGCAATATCAATGCTGCGTTTGGAGAGGGGTCTACTAATGAACGCACCGTGCGATTTTGGTTTAAACGCTTTCGTGATGGAAATTTCGACTTAAAGAACGAGCCACGAGGAAGACCGCCCACACAGGTGAATAACGATGAATTAAGAGAGATAGTGGAAGCCGACCCTAGTCAAACTACCCAGGAATTAGCGGCATGGTTTAACGTTACCTTACCCACAATATTGATTCACTTGCGTCAAATCAATAAAATAAAAAAATACGAAAAATGGCTGCCTCATAATCACTCGAATTTTCGCAGTATCCATCTTTCTTGTCTAAATTGAATAACAAAAACAATTGAAAGTCGATATTCAAATGTTTCACATTTTTTAAAAAAAGAACATCATAGAAACCATTTGAAAAAAGTTTCATTCGAAAACCTCAAACCATGAAGATTCCATGTCAATTCAAAGAACCTATTGCAATAAAACGGCAATTTCATACTTTAACCCCTAATATCTACGGAGCAACCTATAAACATGCCTTTTAGAACCCCCTTTTCCATTATCAAACTCTACCTCCTCTCTATTTCTCACCTTGAACTTGATGCTGGTGTCCTTCCCTTCGCAGGTGAAGGCCACGGTGCCCGTGGAGGTGTCCACGGAGCACCCAATGAACATGCCCTGTGAAGCGCCCTTGCCCGTCGCTTCGGCCATCACTTCGTTGTAGAGCTCGTCCGCTCGCACCATATAGCACGATTGTCGGTTCAAGCTGGAATATTAGTCATAGCCGTGGGTAAGAATCCTGCAGCACATACTGAGCCTGAGGCCGTTTTACCGCCGCGTGGACATAACCCGTGTCCTTTTCTTTTTTTTTATCTCGTGTTTCGCCTTTTCTTTTTTAGGGTTCCGTACCCGAAGAGAGCCAAACGGGACCCTATTACTAAGACTTCACTGTCCATCTGTCTGTCTGTCTGTCTGTCTGTCTGTCTGTCACCAGGCTGTATCTCATGAACCGCGGTAGCTAGGCAGTTGAAATTTTCACAGATGTATTTCTGTTGCCGCTATAACAACAAATACTAAAAACAGACTAAAATAAATATTTAAGGGGGGCTCCCAGACAACATACGTTGTCTAAAGACAGCGCTCGCCATCTAGCGGCCACCTATGCAACCTTCACACCGCCGATGTCATGTCGTTATATGTCAATGTTAAACGCTTCTTGTTCGTTTCTATAGATGGCACTGTTCTCAAATTCGATCTTTGTCTATGTTGTATAGATAATGGTACGGAACCCTCCGTGCGCGAGTCCGACTCGCACTTGGCCGGTTTTTTTTAATGTGTCTTGCATAATGTCTGTATGGCGATAAAAAAATGTTTTTCTTCTTTTTCTAAAATAAACTATAAACCGAGAAGTATGTTTAATCAGACTTATTTACGCAATGATTACAGAAGACTTGGTGACTTTGAACTGGTTAACTCCTTGGAATAGTACTTCTACGAATCTTTAGTACGTAGGTACTGATCGGCAAGCAATTCAACCTACCAAACATCTGAGACACAGAAGGTCAAAATTGATATATGTTACTATGTAAACCATAAATCGCTCTGACTTTGCCTTGTCCTATCTTGTATTTATGTGACTTGTTTTTCCTTTGTATTTATGTTACTTGTTATGCCTTTCCTTTTTTATAATGTGTTAATTTGCCCCAATAAATATCTTTCTTTCCTTCCTTCTTTCTTTCAAATCAAGAGTTAAGTTTATCAATCCTATTTATGCCAAAGGAAAAAGAAATACGGGCGCGATGTTGGAATCTCACTTCTCTATGACTCGGTCGTAGTCATCCGTGATGATGACGGACGACTTGGTGACCTTGGACTGGTTGAACTCCTTAGAGTGCAGGTGGTACTGAGTCGTCACCCAGCCGATGTACACATGGGTCGGGTCTTGGCCGGGGAAGATCCTGCGAAAAGGAACGAATTAGATTATTGGCTGCAGCCTTTGCAGCAACTTGTTTGAGATTCCCATCGGTCACAATGGTGGCGCTATCAAATGTAATGGTCATCACTGAACAAGAATCAGGATTGCAGGCAAATAATGTTCTACGTTTAACGTAGAGGAGACAATTCCAATACTTTTGCGTCACGATATCAACATTTTCTAGAACTTACCGATGTAAAGAGACTCCAGTGGTTTTTCAAGATTCCGGATGGTGCTTTTTTTATTAAAATTTAAACGCAAGAAGCGTTCGTCGTAGAATAAATGACTGGATGTAATTTTTGCGAAACAAAACTCGTTCGAGATGTCTGCTCTACTGTAGAACAACATTGTTCAGGTTTACATATCTCATGCCAAAGAAGTAAGATCTCATTACCAACGGTTTCAATGGAGGCGCCATCTAATGTATTGATCATCACTGAGCTTTACATAGAAGAAACATTAAAAAAAAAACTTTTGCTTCACACAACTTGTTTGGAATGTCTCCTCTATTATACTGGTTCCTCATTGTTCAGCCTGACCTACCTCACGCCATAGAAGTACTCATTGATGAGCTTGAGACACTCGGCGTCGAAGATCTCATTGCCAACGGTCTCAGTGGTGGCACCGGCCAGTGTGTTGGTGGTCATCTGTTTGCGGTCCTGTGGGGGAGTCTGGAACGCTGAAGCGGCCAGGTTCGTCTGTGTGGGAACGTGTTATTTTAATTATTTTTAAACGATTTTAAAAATTTAAAAAATATACGAGTCCCATGTTGAGCCTGATAAACAAACTTCAAATAGAAGAAAAATGACGGGCTGAAGAGTGATTCGAACCCGTGGCGCTATCATAACATGCAAGGTCAAAGTCACTTTTTTCAAAAACGATCTGTAAAGACCAATAATACGTTTTTAAAATTGTCCTCAGCACGGGTTAGTGCAACAAAAAGAATATAATCATGTAGGTACAGCGATATCATTCCGATGTAAAAATCTAACTGCAAAGTGGGTTACTCGGGGCTGCAAGTGATGTAAATCGCTTCGGTTAGATGTCGCTGCCTGTACGTAATACAAGTTTGTAAAGAGGCTCGAAATTTCATCGATGCTTGCACTTGCTCATTAGCTCAGTTAGGAGAGCGCTGGCACGGTGAGCCAGAGGTCGCGGGTTTTTAACCTCTAAATAGGTTTTTAAAATTGTCCTCAGCACGGGTTAGTGCAACAAAAACAATATGATCTGTAAAGACGTTATGATTATTTTCATTAGTGCGCTAGTGAACCTCTAAATGAATTCAGCTCCATCTCCATTCCGTAGTATACCAGCGCAACGATTTACTCTAGAAAATTTTGAACAAGATTTTTCAGGCATTCAAGAATTAACTAATAAAATTGAACCATCACTCGAGTGAAAATTAATCTGATTCCACAATTTTAATAAACACTTTAAACATTACTATTCGTGGGTGAGCCCATCACTTGAGAACGGCTGGATATTTTTGCTGGACTGTTCGCACTAGTCCGGAAAGTTAGGGAAAAACTGAACGCCTTTTTAGGGTTCCGTACCCAAAGGGTAAAAACGGGACCCTATTACTAAGACTTCGCTGTCTGTCCGTACATCCGTCCGTCCATCCGTCTGTCTGTCACCAGGCTGTATCTCAAGAACCGTGATAGCTAGAGAGTTGAAATTTTCACAGATGTATGTATTTCTGTTGCCGCTATAACAACAAATACTAAAAACAAAAAAAAAATATTTACGGGGGGCTCCCGTACAACAATGGTATTTTTTTTGCTGTTTTTTATCTTTGTGTCTAATGTTTTATAGATAATGGTACGGAACCCTTCGTGCGCGAGTCCGACTCGCACTTGGCCGGCTTTTTTATGGGATATTCTTCACTTAGCCATCATACCAAACCGAAACTAGATAATACTACAGTACAACGCCGGTCGACTCAGCCAGTTGTTAGTCAATTATTTTAAAACGTCCAAACTACAAAAGTTAGTAAGAAGGAATGTTGTTAGTTAAAAACTGAGCATAGAGGATCGCAAAGCGTGTTTCAACTCACTTGGTTTAGGCTCCCGCAGGAGTTCAGCCGATTCTGTTTCTGGTAGCATGCATTCATATCATACTGATTGGCCTTGAGGAGAAACAAAACGGGTGAACACAGATGGATGTAAAACAAAATGCAATGGTGGATGGGACAAAAAAGGCTTGACCGTACCAGACATTCATGTCTAGAAAACTATTGCTTTTCTAGTTCCAACTAGTTTTCTAGACGCCAAGTGAGTGAGGTGCCATACATGTCAATACTAATTGTTTTGATACGTAGCTGGCGACGTGGCCATGGCGCCCCGGTGAGGGAGGGCACTGAATGGAACATTGTTGGGAGCATTTAGAATGCTACCTCGGATCTAGACGGGTGTTTGTAGGGTATTGTAACTTAATTCCGGATTAACTTATTTGTAATTTTGTCGGAAATGTCCGACCAGGTTTTGGTCTGAGAGAAAGAGACTGTTGGACTAAGGCCGACTTACACCACTTTCTAAACAGCATTTTAACTAAAATTCTACTAATATTATAAATGCGCAAGTTTGTGAAGATGTTTGGATGTTTGTTACTCAATCACGCAACAACAGCTGAACGGATTTACATGAAACTTGGCGTACAGATAGACAAAGAACTGAATTGAGACATGGCATACTTGATATCCCGGTAATGCGTTCCCGTGGAATAATATTTATTTTAAGTTTAAAATAGATGGCGTTTTGCGAGCGAACAATATGTTTTAAAAATAGATGGCGTTGTGCAAGAATCGTATAAACGGATTCTGTGGCGGTACGAAGTTCGCCGGGACAGCTAGTTATAAATAATAATAATAACTTCCACACGATACAATCACTTGACCTGGTCCCAAACTAGGATACTATGATGTCGCGATATTGCGGTTTTTTGGGACCTTTGTGTCGGATGTGTCCCGGGCGGCTTATTTTCGTAGTGTCGTGTTTGCTTTTTGTGTTTTCCTAGGGCGAATTTGTATTAGTTTTCCTTTTGTTTGACGAAGTTTTTTTTCAATTAATTAATTTATTTATTTATTTATTGGGTTTTAGGAAAACCATCGACGAGAGACAACATGATAAAAGGTACATTGTACATTAAAGTAACAGAGAGTCCTTAGTCATTTATATTTAAAGCGCAACATTTTTTTTTTATTTTGCTCAAATTGCTTAATTTAACCTCCTCCTCTTTAAGCTATATAACGTGGCATTGGCTTCGAACGCCTGGTACGGTTATAACAGCACGGATTGGAAAATTTTCTAAGCCGTGGATAACATGGGATTGAAATAATGTTGTGCTAACACCAACTACACTTGCGTGATAATAGAATGTTATCAGCAAAACCATAATCCATCATCATCATCATCATCAGCCATTTGACGCCCGCTGCAGGACATAGGCCTCCTTCGTGGTTTTCACAACCATGAAAGGTTTTGCCATAATCGCCACGCTTGGCAGGCGGGTTGGCGATCGCAGTATGCGGTTGGAATATCAGGATGACCCTGCTGCCCGTCTCCTGGTAATTGATTTCCTTAGTCGCCTTCTATGACATCCACGGAAGGAAGTGGAGTGAAGCTATTCTTGATTTTATGTCCCGCTTCTTGTTTGCAATAAAGAATATTCTTATCTTATCTTATCTTATGATGATGAATGCATCAATAGGATTTAATCGTAGGAATAACACAATAAAATAATGAAACTATATCGGTTCGTCACTTTTAACCTTTTCAGTATCGTACAACGGGCAAACGAAACATAAAATTGTTGCAATCGACCAAAGCAATAGCCGTTCCAAGATAAGCGGAATTTTGGGTTTCTTATTGAGCGTTGAAGTATGTGTCGCAAAAGTTGCAGCCAATACGCTTACCTCTACCATGACGTCACATAATTTGCAAACAAACTCATAAGGCTGGGAACGTAACTAGGTATGTCGATGAGAATATTTACTAACTCAGTGAGTCACGACCATAGAGAATAGAGTTTTCGGCAAGATTTTTAAATAGAATTTCGACAGCAATCTTCTACTTATATACTTAGGTATTCGAATCAATATTTTTAGGTTCGTTAGTCTAAGTACTACAGGAACTAAACATTTTTTCATCCTTTTTGATGCGAGTCAACCTTTGTATTGCGTCACCAACACTTGCTTCATCATCATCATCATCATAATATTCTAAAAAAACATTGTGATATTTAGTACCAAAAAATACACGTGACTTTAGGTAGGGGAGGGTTAGTCTAAGACCTCACGTTGTATCATCAGGGGTTTTGAAAAGTTGCCAAAAAAACCTCACGTGATTAATGGACGCCCCCTTACTTACTTGAGAGACCCTGATCTGCGGGTTCGGGCGGCGTGGGCCGCGCTCGGGCGAGATCTCGCCGTCGCTGAGCGGGTCGGGCGTCTTCGACTTGCGCGACTTGGCGCGGTCGCCGCTCTCGCCGCGCTTGCTACGGAAGAACCTGCGAGTACGGTGCAGAGGATATCTTATTACTATTAATTCTAGGGTCGGCGGACATAAGTCCGAAACGCAATTCTTTTTAGGCAGCGTTAAAAACCGCCCAAGTGCGTGTCGAGCCACTTTGTGTACAACACTATGTAACGTTATCGAAGATGTATATCACTTGATAATGGAATGTGTCAGAGCGGAGTCTCAAAGAAGCCAAATATACAATAATACACTATTTTCAGAGGTTGGAACATGTAATGTTGCATTGTCTGACCCTAAGTCAAGCAATGCAAGAAAATTATATAAATTAATTAGATTTGGTTTGCGTGCCAGAAATTAGCTGTAATAGTGATACTACCTATGTTATTTAGTTTAAGGTAAATTGTAGTCTCTACGAAGGTGACATGGTCACTCTGTGTACCAAACCTTCAATAAAATAAAAGATTGAAAAAAAAAAACACTTGTACAACGTTTTATACGAAGTTTTCCTTTTACAAGTTGGTCGCCTAGTACTCGTTAACTTGTTAACCCTACTTCATCATCATCATCATCAGCCTATGATTGTCCACTGGTGGACATAGGCCTCTCCTATTGCACGCCACTGAGCACGGTCCTCGGCTACTCTCATCCAGCTCTTACCAGCCGCCCTGCGAAGATCATCGCTCCACCGAGTCTGAGGACGTCCTACACTACGTTTACCGATCCGCGGTCTCCGCTCAAGAACTCGTCTACCCCATCGGTTATCAGTTCTTCGGATGATATGGCAGGCCCACTGCCACTTCAGCATGCTAATTCGGTGGGCTATGTCGGTGACTTTGGTTCTCTGTCGGATCACCTCGTTTCGAATTTGATCTTTCAGAGAAACCCTAAGCATAACCCTACTTAGCGTGATAGTTTTCCTTTTAAGTTCATCATACGATAATATTTTATTTACACACCATAACCGACACTATGGGCTCGCGAAAAAAAAAATGCATGCCTAGTTTAGGTGTACCCTAATAAACAATATTTTTTTAAGATTTTCTTCTACCGTTTTGTCGCCGCGATAAACATTTATGTCTATGACAAATTTCATTTTTCTCGTACTAACCGTCTCGGAGCTAGGCCGCGGGCAGACAGACGGTCAGACGGACGGACATGGCGAAACTATAAGGGTTCCTTGTCGACTACGGATCCCTAAAAACCTAATCTAATACATAAAAATCTCGTGTCACAGTGTTTGCTATCGAGCTCCTCCGAAACGGCTTCACGGATTTTTATGTTTTTTTTTGTGTATACATATATTTGGTTGGTCTGAGAATAGGTAGCACGCTAATTAATCATCATCATCAACCCATTATGTCCCCACCGAGGGGCACGGGTCTCTTCCCTGAGGAAGGTATAGGCCATACTCCACCACGGGGGCCAAGTCCGGATTGGTGGAGGCTTGTAGACTAGTGGCTCGTCTACTGTCAGAAGTTGTCAAGCCGCCCTAAGGCCTCTGACTTGGCTTAACGACTGCCATCTATCGACGGCAGCCGGCACCAACAGCTTAACGTGCCTTGCGAAGCACGGAACCGCTCGGAAAAATGCCACTAGCGTTAGGCATAGACGGCGACCCATCCATGCACTGAACGCGCCCTGTGTTGCTTAACCTTCGTGATCGTTTAAGATAATTACGCTAATTAATATGGAAAAACAACGTTAGCCGAGTCAGGCTAGTAAGAACATAACTACTCTCTACCAATTTTAATATCTTTATTACATTAACGGAGACTGTCATGACTAATGATTTTTTTTTATATTAAGGAATCTGCTATCATAATAACTTCTGTTGTAATTAGTATATGACAATAATTTAATAACAATTTGACTTATGTGCTAGTCGACCGACACAAGAATTTTAGCCAAAGCGCCCGAGATACAGGTTATATTTTAACCAAGTTCATGCACAAATAATATGTTATTTTTCATTCATAATCATAAGCCGCCTATACGTCCCACTGTAGGGCACAGGCCTCCTCTCAGGGAGAGAGTATGGGCTTAATCACCACGCGTGCCCACCGCGAATTGGCGATTTCAAGCGCTGAGGTATGTGAATAGCTCAGACACCCAGGTTTCCTCCCGATGTTTTCCTTCACAGTTAGCGAGTGGTATTGCTACTATAACTTCACAAATGTACATAACTTAGAAAGAAAAGTCATGGGTACATGCCCGCACTGGGAATCGAACCTGGGTCACCCGCTTCCGAGTCCAACGTTCTACCCACTAGGCTACCACAGTTATTTTTACCAATGTTAAATCTAAGCTGATACTTGCAATATTTATTTATTATGCAACTGTCCACTGTATTGGGTTACCTATACCTATACATTTTGACACTCAGGTTGCCTTACGCTGTTTTCCTTCACGATCAGACAGTTGTATCACTATAACAAATTCTGAAAGTAACAACTTTAACGTTCATTAAATAAAGTTTTTTTGTTAATGGTAAAAAAACATATCAAGAGTTTGTTTTCCTCAGACTTACTTGAATGGCGACCGTCCCCGCTTGTCTTTCTTCTCTTCACCAGGCGGTTGCGCCCCCAACTCGTACTTGGCCATTTCTGCTTCGCTGGTCGAGCGATGCATGCCGTTGGCTTGCCCTGAGGGGTTTTAGACTTTAGTGGCGTGGTATTAAATACTAATTTTCAGTGGCACGTAAACTTTATGGCCAATCGTTGGGCGTTTCTCTCTCATTCGATGAGTGGCGCATGCCTGGACACAATGGACACAATACTACATATTAGAGAGAGATAGATAACATAATACAGAATAATTTGCAATAAATAGGTCATGCGTTTGACGGTAGATTTTTGTGGAGAGAAATGTTGGGTTAGATTCGATGCACAAATAATTCTTCCATCTCTCGCACATCCCGCAGGTTGGCTGGTAGGAAATCCCACTAGCATTAAGTCCAGCCTTTGTACATTATTTGTGTAATAAATAAGTAATTAAATTAAAAATGTTTCAAGTCAATCTCTTGATGCACCAATTTACAGAAGAGAGGCATAAACAATTACCGCACAAACATTAATGAAATTTTCCCCATTCTGTACGTAAATTGATACATAAATAAACATAGAAAACGTCAAGTAAGATTGTTATACACAGAAGTGAGATAGCATGAGAAGTCCAACACAAATTAAAGTAGAATGACAATAGAATGTGATGAAGTAATGTACCGTTCTCGTAAACTCAAAAATTATGTACCCTTAAAACATACGCTCGAAAATGTCAATGAAACACTGTCTATATCGACTCTCGAATGTATGTGAGACATTATGCGGAAGACATAGAAATGTGTTATTCGTGAAGACAGAAGTGATAAGAATGTCATACAAAAGCACATTAAATTCAATGAAATAGAAACTTACGAGAACCTCTGAAATTATGTTAGACAGAACAGAATAAACATTGAATGTACACAAATGGACTTTCCCAATTCAAGTACAATGCAGCTGGAAACGATCTCAAACGATAACCACCAAATGAATAGAATGTTATTCGAATATACATGGGACGAGTCTCTTTAATGCATAGTTTTACAATAGAGTGATATCAGTACGGCAATAGTTGTTTCAATGACACTGTTGGTAGTCTACTAACCAATCGCATTCCAATGGTATAACCCGTGCAACTTAACTCTATTTTGTAGTCTACTAAGCAATAGCAGTATAAGGTCATTTCAATAGTATAGCCCGCGCAAATTATATAGGCATCTCTTGCGAAGAAGATGGAATCGCGCGAGGCACCGAGTTAAATTGCACGGGTTATACCATTGGCATGCGATTGGTTAGTAGACTACTAACCCCCGGTTTCCCGTACACTAACAAGCTGTTAATCTACTGTTAACAGCTGTCAGTGGTTTTTTTTTTGTATGCACTTCGGTCAATTGAAAGCTGTTAACAGTAGATTAACAGCGTGTTAATGTACGAGAAACTGGGGTAACAGTGTCATTGAAACAACCATTATCGTACTGACATCATTCTATTGAACAACAATGTGTGTATTAGACTCTAGGCCCAGAAATGTTATCTGAAACGACGTGACAAGCTTAGAAGAAATCTCCAAACCAAACCATCTCATTAACCTGGTTGCAACGAGTAATTTTGATTCGTAACGCCCCGACTTAAGGATCCTTTTCGCGGTGGACGTGAGGGCAGTCTCTTCATCTTGGAGCTCGAAGGCATCTCCTCCTGGGCGTCGTCGTAGTGGAGACCTTTTGGGGTAGGCAGGGTGTATGAATATGTCGGAGAGTGTATGGGAATTAGTAGGGTAATAACCATATTACATTATTTTGAATAAACTCACGCGTTTATCCCAGAGGGGTCGCCAGAGACCAGGGTTTGCCACTTGCCACGATGCTCTTTCGCTTCATCAACATTCATTACACACGTTGCATGCACACACGTCGGTTTCGGATTCTTTTTATCTTGCCCTTTATTAATACGCCACCTATTTGGTCGAAGTATGTCCGTCTGGAACGTCCCTTACCGGTCCTTCCACCCACATTCGCTCGATATATTTCTTTTGTCAATCTTTCATCCTTCACCCTCTCCATATGCCCAAACCAACGTAACAATCCTTTCTCAATTCTAGTCACTACATCGTCATTCAGTTCACGACGTTCTCTAATCACACTAGCGTATCCTGCCATAAATAAAATAAAATATGATTGTCCTACCTTTGATGTCGTTCATGGTGAACCCGCTGCGCATGATCTGATCGATGTGCGCCGGCATCTGCGCCTCCGCGTGCTCCTTCATCAGGACCTGCTGCCGCTCCTTGATCTCCACCCAGCGGCGCGCCTTCTCGCGCTCGCTGACAAAGAAAACCAATTAAGATCCAAAATACCGTGCGTGTCGGGCCACGCGCAATATAGGGATCCATAGAAAGAAAGTGTTCTTTATCTGCTTCACAGAATTAACAACTTCATCGAAGTCATTTTCAATGGATTTTGTACGAAATTTCACTTTTATAAGCTGGTTGCTTGTTACTCGTTAACTAGTAAAGCCTACTTAGCCGTGATACTTTTCCTTTTAAGTCCAATATATTTGCTACTACCCTGAATTTTTCAAGTTTCTACAATCAACCGTTTACCCAGGAGAGGGGGGGGGGGCTATGTGCAAATCAGTCAATCGATTGGTCGGCTAATCGCGCTCACTAACAAAGTGACAGCCTTGTTTTGGAACCAATTCACTCGCGCATCTATGTGCAAATCAGTCAGTTGACCGTCGGTCGATTGATCGATTCATCATCATTATCATCATCAGCCATTTGACGCCCACTGCTGGACACAGGCCTCCCTCACGGTTTTCCTAACCATGAGGGGTTTTCCATAATCGCCACGCTTGGCAGGCGGGTTGGCGATCGCAGTATGCGGTTGGAATTTCAGGAAGACGCTGCTGCCCGTCTCCTGGTAATTGATTTCCTTAGTCGCCTTCTACGACATCCACGGAAGGAAATGGAGTGACGGTATTCTTAATCCAGGGCCACACGGAATTGATACGGAATCGATTGATCAGCCACAATTGTCCACTGCTGGCCATAGGCCTCTCACAAGACACACCACTTCTTTCTGTGCAATCAAATTGATAAAATCAATAACCAACCGAATTATTCGCGATTAAACTCTCAAACGAGGCCGTCAGCGCCAAAAGTGGCCTGACCCACAATTATTCATATTCGTACTTATCTATTGCAATTTATTTAATATATAATAAATTTTGATGCAGAACCGGCTTATCCCTAGTTTCACCAATGAATAACAGATGGCGTTGTAAACATTCTTATTCAATTTAAATTCATGAAAATTTATACCTCATTATCTCCATACTATGTTAAGCTTTAGGCACTTTGCGCTGACGGCCTCGAATTAAATCGTAAAATTAGAAACTTGAACTCAACTCACTCAATGAACTCGGCGTGACAGATGACAGGCAGAGACAGGCGCAGGAACTCCCAGTTGGCCTTCTCCATGGTCTCGAACGTGTTGTGCGATATCTTCATCGTCGGCGGCGTGTCTGTGGAGTTATCACTCCAGTCAATTAACCCTTAACCAAGTCATGGTGTAATCCCTCAGATCCCACTTTAAATTGAACCATAACACCTTGAAAAGAAGCCCAAAACCGATCAAACAATCACTTTTCAGCAGACACATATTGTTACGTCTTGGTGAAGTTCATAAAATATCTGTTAACTAAGTATATTCATTAAATATTATTGACATGACAAATTAAATGGCGCAGAAATATTTTTAACATTATCATGGCAACACTGCTCAAAAGAACGTAAACATAAACATTTACATACTGGCACATACATTGCTTCTGGCCCCACACTAGGATACCCCGTGTCGTGGGAACCAGAAACAACATCACAAACATGTAAACATCCAAGACCTGGGGGTTTTTTTTTGTCCTCAACCGGAATTCGAACCCGGAACCTTTCGCATGGTATGCAGATGCAGTACCGCTGCGCCACGAGGTCATCTCGAAATACCAAAACTTTCCCGTTCCTTGGAAAGAAACGTGTTTTATTTATTTAGGAATGTCTCCACTGGTAGTTTATTGTACCTCACTGTTTTGAATGAGGTTAGTGAGCCAATGACATTAAGGCTGTTATAACGTCTAAAATTTTTAGTAATTGTAATGAAATGTGTGGTCTGGGGATTAGATAGACAATAAGACTTAGTTCTTGATAAAGAAAAGTTGTTTCCAAAATTATTAATTTTAGTATGAAATCATCTCAATCAAAAACTAGGAACAGGTTAAGAAAAATATGTCTCGAATGTACGTAATGTTATTACTTATTGGTACTGATCTATTGCAATTTATTTCAAAGATAATAAATTTCGATGCAAAACCGGCTTATCCCATTTCACCCATGGGTAACAGATGTAACGTTTTAATTACGTTATTGGCGCAGCTGTAACTGTCACAGCTTTAATTTACTCAAAACAGGTCTTACAGTTTTTTTTTTTTTTTTTTTTTTTTTTTTTTTAATTTTAATAAGTAAGTCTAGTGGATTTTGCATGCTCTCACTTAAAATTCATAAACTTCCCTAAAAATATTTGTATACGCTTTGTCTGGTTTTTGTGCATATACTGTACAAACTGTGCATCTCACAAAAATCGTCCAATATTACTTGAACCTAACTCCTCAACAACAACTATACTGTATGGGTCACCAAAATTGTCAGTCCTCGACGATTCCTACTCCTGCCGCAATACAGTTTTTAACTAGTGCGGAGGGTAGTTATTGCTCTTAGGCTGTTACTGTTTCTTATCCGACTGATTAAAATATTTTAGAGTACCTACCTAACATTATGAGATCCTAGGTTTACACCATTACTTTACTCTAAGGTTTACACCACCTGTTATAATGAAAGGTTGATTCAAGCCTCTATACCTATACTTACGTAACAGTATGAACATATCTTTCGTGTCAATAAACCATTTGTATTTGTATTCGTATTTGAACGTTATTACCTATCAAACCCTCAGGTCACATTTATCAAAAGCATACTAATTTTATTAAAATCACTAAAAAATGTTAGATTTAACGAGCGAGATAGCATAAGGATGTAACAGCAGCCTTAAATATTTACCTGAGCCGGCCGGAATCCTGGTGACGTCAATTCTGGTGTCGGCCATTTCGTCTGTGTTCTCGAAGATAGGCTGGTCTTTGGTGTACCAGTGGGTCACGTCTCTCTTCATGTTTCTTGAAAACAGATGTTACAAAGTAAGCAGAGGTATATATTTCATATATCATCATCATCATCAGCCATTTGACGCCCACTGCAGCACATAGGCCTCCCTCATGGTTGTTACCATGAGGGGTTTTGCCATAATCGCCACGCTCGGCAGGCGGGTTGGCGATCGCAGTTTGCTGTTGGAATCTCAGGAAGACGCTGCTGCCCGTCTCCTGGCAATTGATTTCCTTAGTCGCCTTCTACGACATCCACGGAAGGAAATGGAGTGACGCCATTCTTTATTTCATATATGTTACACAAACTTAAGTCGGAACGAATTATTTAGCGAAGGTTAAACCGTTGAAAAGTTTTTACGAAGGTACAGCATCCTTCTGTCTTTCGATACACTTTTTTTCAGGGTCGGATGTAGTTGAAATTAATGTCAAATTAATGACGTGTAAAAAATTCGAGCTTTTTTAAGTCAACGCTATCACAGAGGACCAAATGACCATATCACATTTTTTATATCAAATTCACTATCCAAACACAAGGGGGGCCTAGGTGGCTACTTTAAGAAAGACTAGAATAATACGTGCAGCGGGACTTACACGCAGAAAGGTTCATAGCCCTCTTGAAGACCGCATGTTGTGAAGTACTTCAGCGTGTTCACATCTTGACCGTAAGTCAGCCTGAAATAAAGATCACTTCTTTATGAAATTAATGAAATTAAACAGTTTATTTGCACGAAAAGTGGTACATAGTTAAAGCTGGTAAAATATAAATAAGTTTCTTCACAATTCACCTTCTTAGGCATGCAAAAATTGGATTTAATTAAAAGAATATGTAAAATGTCAAAATATACTATGATTTACAAGACAATAATATATACAAAATCATATTTACAATGTCCCATATATACCTTGTTGTTTTATTTAGATTTATTTTATGTCAATATCTTTAATGTCGAGTTACTCTATAACTAAATACAAGCATTTTTCTACCAGTCCGTTGTGCAACTACCTTTTAAATTGGCCTAAAGGTACTTAGCTCTTTCAATAACTTTGGTAGGCTGTTACATATTTTTATCAGCATTCCATAGCAGCTTCTTGGCAAAATTCTGTTCTACAAGGGGGTACGTTGCATTAAAACTAGTGCCTTAGTGACCGAGCTTAGCTTGGCTTTTTTTTAATCGTGTTTTTTGGAAATTATATATAGATACGGAGAAAAAAAAGGGGAAGAAAAAAAATAATCTGACTGGACACAGGCTCGAACCTGAGCTACCTTGAAGATGGAGGCGAAGGTTACGTTCATATTTTAACGATAGTTTAGCAGTTTTTCATTGAATAAAAACACGGATAAAACGACGTTTTCCGAAAATGAAACCTATCTAGATCGATTTATACCCTCCAAAACACTCTGCACACTAAATTGCATGAAAATCGTTGGAGCCGTTTCCGAGATCCAGATTATTAGAGAGATAGACAGATAAACTTCGCAGTACCTACGTTGTGAATATATTCCTATGACTATGAGCAAAGCAAGCCATTTCAATGATGATGAGAGTAGTAGATTTTACATGTCCGCGATTTATTAAGTAAGCCAATCACTCGAAAAAATAATCGTTTAGACTATAATATGTATTGGTCCAGTCCATACAAAGGTTGTGTGGAAGAGATCACTTTTAGTGAAAAGGCCGCCGTCTGTACTCTTAGGTTAAGAAATATCTGTGCAATTTCCTTTTTTATGTACAATAAAGTGTTCTCAGTCTATCTATGTGCCCGAAACACATGTTGGTTGAATCCGGTGCTTACCTAGCTTTCTGTCCAACCCCCAAAGTGCAGGCAGGCACAAAGTTGTCCCCCTGAACATCGGCGAATGTGGTCTCTCCACCTAGGGCGTCCATGAGTAGCTCACCATTTAGGGAAAAACCTATGGAGTAAAGCTTATGTTAGTTCACTTTGTAGGGTCCTTGAATGAGAATTAGAAGGGGTAGAAATTCCATTCACAAAGTTGTATAAGAAAATGTACTGTTTTTTTTCTAAATCGATGGGGACTTGTCCTATTAACTCAAAAACTTAATGGTTTTCTGAGAATGCTTTAAATGTGCTTTTTCAAAGGAGACAGAATTTTTGAGTGACGATTTATCACAAATCTTCATTTAATATTATCTACAGTGCAATTCTCAGTTCAGAAACTGGGGACTCATGTGTTGAAGTGATTAGCTTGATCAAATCAAGTTTGAGTATATGATTATAAGGCAAATATGATAACAAAATAGAAATTATTAGAAAATAAAAACAAATTAATCAACAGGCTACGGCGGGTGGAGTTAGTGAAAACTATTTTAGTTTAATACACAACTGTGGTTATATACAATGTGTTACCAAACTTTACAATGGACACTGTTACATAAGCATCTTTAGGAAGCTACTGTACGAGGCAACCTAACTTTTAATCTAACTTCTGATAAAGCCACTATTTGTATACGTCTATGTCGATAAACAAAGGAGAACGCACATTTGACAGCATCGTAGACGCCGTTCGCGCCGCATTTACTGATAGCTTCGCACTTGACCGTACGCACCAAACGCAAATCTCCAATTGGTAAGTATTGCCAAAGTTTTTTGCTGTTGTTTTTGTAACCTTCGGCAAGGGACGCGCCGCATTATATGACGTCATCGGCGTGCATGCCGCATATTATAAGGTGTGCCAGGTTTTCTTAACAATTCATACAAAAAATCCATTTGCGGCGCAAGCTAATACTCCGTGTTGCTAGCGCCAGCAATTTTCTTTTTCTTCTTCTTCTACCAACTGGCTGCTATTACGAACCGTTTCACGGCAGAGGTTAGAAAAAACTAAAGAAATAATACTAAATAACTAGAGATTTGCCTACGGCGCGTATGGCTAAATGTGTGCGGCCATCAGTAAATGCGGCGCGTACGGTGCGTGCGGCGCGTACGATGCTGACAAACATGCATTCAAAGGCCATTTTTTCACTGGTTATGTTTTGTATTACGGGGCTATGAGGACTAGCGAAATGAAATAAATCATATCTTTTTAAAGAATATTAAAGCGAAGTATGTATTTTTATTCTTTTCATCATACGTAGCGTTTTTGAGGAGACCGATCGAGACTTACTATCAAGGAACTGGTACTAGACAGCATTCCAGACGTTTGGCCTTTGGTTCTCGGATGTGAGTCCTATGTAAGTATGTTTGAGAGACTTGAAAGCCACTTTTTTCAAAAACAAACTGTAAAACATATTTTTTAACCATTTCAACCATTGGTGGCGCTAGTGAACCGCATACAGCCCCTTGATAAAGATTCTAATCTTCATCGGGGCCTGTATTAAGAACACCCGGTATCTACCAAATTCGAGCCTAAAAGTTAAAGTTTATTTGGATGTTATTAAAATATTGTTTTGACCGGAATTAAATCCTTGGCATATGCAAGAAGCAATGTAGTGATGGTTAATTCAGAATGTCTTGGGCCAAATTAAAAAAAAAACCGTGCTGTTTAAGACCGCAAATGTGTAACGATACTGTACTCTATTTATTTCAAACAGACTGTTATTGAAATAACGCAATACCTGATGACCGGTAAGCAAAAGTGTAAAATTCTCAATTTTGTACCTGTAAATCCATTTTACGTACATTTTGACCGTGTAAAGTTTGGATGCATTGTTCCCAGAAACGGACGTTTTTAGCGGAAATCAATTAAACTTTTAGGTATTGACGCCAGGTTCTAAAGATAGATACTCATCACAGTTATGGATATTTATGTTGTTAAAAAAGCTCACTTCATTCAAAACGCATTACAATCGAGGATATGATTTTTAGGTGTTGTTCAGCTCACAATACATACCAATGTAACCACCAGGTTCGACTAATATTGCGCGTTATCGAGCACAAAGTTGGACCTGCTCGATTGTGACGAAGCAACATAGTATACATTCGAAGGGACGCATTACCCTCCTCTAATTCCTGATCTTGAAAATAACAATCGAAAACTTTTGTTCTTTTCAGGGTCACGACTTAGGGGGGTTACTCCAAAAAGCTAAATTATCTTAAGCTATCTACACATTTGCGGTCTTACAAAACGGTTATCAAGACGTACTTAGCGGTGACCAGCCCGAACTAGGTGGGAAAGCGCAACGCGTGCAAAGATCCAGCTTGGAAGCTCAGCTTTCGCATCTAAGCTTGATGATGAAAACAGCGTCTAGTGGCAACTCCTGCAGCGGTAACTCTAATTTACACGCGAGAAATAGAAGACTTCCGCTATCTGCCTCTCATCCGCTGCGTTTGGGCGGGAGGGGAAGATCACAGAGAATGTAGGTACTCGGCGAGAAATTTCGGAGAAAAATTGACAAAAGTATGAATGGGGAACTTGCGTCTAACTTAGATTGGAGTGAGATTGCTTTTATAGCATAGAATCTATATAAAAACCTTGGAAAATATTAAAAATAAAACAACAAAAATATTTTTTCGGGGTTTTTGGGGTTTTCGGGGTCACAAAATATGCGAAAAATAAAGTTACTCTAATAACAAACTTATTAGATTTCATTTTGTAATTGAACTCTGACCGTTTTCTTATTAAGGGTGTACATGGATTAAGTTGTGTATTATCGTTATTGAAATTATTTACAATTTATAGGGTCTCCTCATGCGGGAATATTCTCGCCTGCCCTTATCTTATCTTATCTCCGTGAGCGCGGGGTGGGGAGATTCTTTGTCTTTTTCTCGCGTGTGAGACTGCGAAACGTGCTACCCGTGCTGTTAGCGTAGCGTACTCTTTATCGGGCTCAATAAAGCGATAAAGAATCGCGCTTTCTAGCTACGTAAAGCAAGATTGTGCGCGGCTAAATCGCTTTTTACCGGCCTTGACATAAAGGTTATGCTACTGAGGCTGCGCAATATAATGGAAGTGGCCACTGAGACGCTGTTATGCCTGAGGCGCATTTTCAGAAGGCAACTCTTACTGATGGTCTTATCAATGAGGTCTAGGAACACGCCCACCACATCGCCAACTGCCCATTGCTTGCCGAAGGACTCTGTGCTACCGCTGTACACTTTTTCCTCCTTGAAATGGAGAGAAATCGGGCGTCAGTTTCAGTGTCAATTTTGGGAGGTTGAAGTCAGGAGATTTAGGAAGACTTTCGAGTGAGTAGAGTAGCAGCTACATTATTCCCATATTACGTTAAATTACACTCGAGAGCAATTAATTGGGGACACTAATGAAATCGTTTATTCTCAGCAAAGACGTAACATCCTTGTTGTTGATGAAGGATGTTACTTGTTGAGAAATTTTTGTTGATCAAAGAATACTCGAGAGCAACGAATGAGGGTCACCGACAAAAACTTCCTCATCACTGAAAAAATAAAAAGCATAATAATTGTACATTATTGCAAAGGCAGCGAAATAGGCAATTGCAGGTCGAGTATGAGTTTGAAGGCCGAGCCGCAGACAGGCAATCGCCATTTCGGCCGAGGCATATATAGTGCTTTTCTTAAAAAATGCAAGGAATTAAAAAGGGGCCTTTACATGATATTTTTTTCTTTTGATTTTGCTGGAAGCAGGTTTTCCATCGTTTATTTAGCTTCCGATCTTAAATCTGGTGGAGTGCAGTCAATGTTCATTTCATTTTCACTTTCAGAATAATCGGAACTCATTTTAATTATTTTATTAACAAAATAACAACGCTTTACCGTCAATTTTTATTTTTATTTTACAGTTTGTGCCGAAAGGTAAACGCATCTGTGGCTATACAGCCACGAGAACGCTATGTGTACGATAGATGAAAGAGTTCTAAATTCAAACAGCACACCGTTTCATACAACATTGCCGGCGCGCTCTTCGTTCCAAATTCAAAGAACGCGCCGGGATTAAATATGATACTTCGCGTGTTCTTTATTCAAAAGTAATGACAATATTTCCGCGCATGTTTAAGAAAATACCATTTATTATTTATGACACAAAAGTTACATCAACAGGTAACAAAGTTCTGGTGTGGAGCTTGCGCGGTTGCGAGCTGCAACTAGGCCAGAATGGGGTATCTGGCTTCATGCGTTGCCATCTCCACAATTAGGAACCCACATGGATTGCGACTCGCTCCGGGTGGCTGTTGCGCTGCGCCTTGGGTGCGCGATCTGTCAGCCACATCGGTGTGGTTGTGGCACACAGGTGGATGCGCGGGGCCGCCACGGTCTACACTGTATTCGTAGTGCAGGCAGAATTTCGCGGCATCAAAGCATTAACGGCATTGTTCGTAGAGCTCTCGTTTCGGCAAAAAATCCATCAGTGCTTGAGCCTCCAGGCCTCAGTCGTAACGATTGAAAACGGCCGGACGGTCTCACGATGATTCCGTGCTACATGTGTTTGCACGTTTGCGCCCACCCATGTGGCATCTAGTGCGGGGGCCGCGGCTGAATTTGCTGCTAGACACAAGTGCAGGAAATATAGTCAGCTCATGATTAGTTACATTTTTGTGCCACTGGCTATAGAGGCTACCGGAGTTTGGGGCGCGCAGGGCAAGGCCTTTATTTGTGAGTCAGGGCGGCGCTTGAGGGATCGCGGCTTGGACTGTCGCTCTGGGGCATATCTCATGCAACGGATCTCCCTGGCTGTTCAACGTGGTAATGCAGCCAGTGTTATGGGGGCATTTGCGTTAGATATGGCCCGGAGTGACTAAAAAGGTTGCTTTGCTTAATAGTTTTGCTTTTTATGCTGTAAGTTATTTACATTTTGTTGTTGTCACTTTTGCTATCATACTTTTTATTTTTTTATAAAGTTAGCAGTTTTTTGTGTTGAGATATCAAGTACTTTGTCAGTGACATATATGCTCTCGAGTGTAATTCTATGACCCATTAGTCCTGGGTATAGGCACCGATTTTTTTCCTGCCTGTCTATTTCGTAACAGAAATACAGCATTTTGAAGTTTTCATAACACCTAGTACCCAAGTTCAACATGTACAATGTAATACTGGCCTTACAGCGGTATATTATGTAACAAATAATATAGCGTGGTAATCCAGAAAGCGATGCCTCTGAAAGCAAACTAGGAAACCGCGCCTTCTTGCTTTCAAAGCTGTCTGAAGGCAACGCTTTCGTAGGAAACCCTTTCTCTCATGGGAAACTTACTTTATTGTACTGTGAAATTCGAAAAGGTATAATTACAGGTTTTTACGCCAAAATAACTCTCGATCTTACGATAAATAGTACGCACAGTTTAGCTACATTAAAATACATGGTCTTCTAATCCTAATCTAACAGAAAGGATACCAGGATGACATACAACATAAAACATTTTAATTTTACTCCAAACAAAGGAATACAATTACAGGAGACATAGATACATAGAATATCATACTGGCGGACACATTTTAGTTACCACAAATTACCCACATTTATTATTCCAGGCAGTGCCATAGAAAATTCCTGACAAACTTTAGACAGTCGTTCTACAACAAACCCGGCGACGAAATTGTAAATTATACGGGGTGTGACAAAATCCCCATCATCATCATCATCAGCCATATAACGCCCACTGCAGCACATAGGCCTCCCCATGGTTTTCATAACCATGTGGGGTTTTGCCATAATCGTCACGCTTGGCAGGCGGGTTGGCGATCGCAGTATGCGGTTGAAATCTCAGGAAGACGCTGCTGTCCGTCTTCTGGTAATTTAATTCCTTAGTCGCCTTCAACGACATCCACGGAAGGAAACGGAGTGACGCTATTCTTAATCCGGCGCCACACGAAAATCCCCACAAGAATCCGAAAATGGGGGGAAAATAGTACTCGTCAATACGTACAACTTTTGTTTTGGGAAAAGCGTCGAAGTGGCGATTTTCTTTCGCTCTGTCATTCTAAAGTTCATCATGATCATCATCATCAGCCCACCGCTGCCCACTGCTGGGTATAGATCTTTTCCCCCAAATGCCATCTCTCACGGTCCCTTGCTTTCCACATCTACGGGCCCCAAAAAGCGGTGGCAGCGTACCGGTAGATCGCCGGCTTCTCATTCGGGAGGTCGTGAGTTCAAATCCCGGCATGCACCAATGACTTTGTTTCCTAAGCTACGTACATTTGTTGAGTTATAGTAGCAATACCACTTGCTAACTGTGAAGGAAAACATCGTAAGGAAACCCTAGTGTCTGAGGTATTTACATAGCTTTGCGCTTGCTACGTACAATGGCCCAGCTGTGGGGCTAAGTGTGGAAATCGCAGGTCTAACAACAACTAAAACATCCAGCTCCGCCGACTCAGCTATATTGTCCGACTGTACGGCTGCTGGTCTGCCCAGTGACGGACGTAACTTCAGCATTACTAGTCCCAGCCGGGACGACCGGTCAGTGGGCAGAATTTCCATGTATACTAAAGTTGCCACCTGCGAAATTTAAACGCATAGACAGGGCCGTCTTTAA
Source organism: Yponomeuta cagnagella (assembly GCA_947310995.1). Lineage (NCBI taxonomy): Eukaryota > Metazoa > Arthropoda > Insecta > Lepidoptera > Yponomeutidae > Yponomeuta > Yponomeuta cagnagella. The sequence goes on from OX371293.1 coordinate 7,722,437, forward strand.
CCTATTGGAGACCCTGGGCACACTACGATGATGGGGCGCCTACAACCTTGACAGAACACTCATTTGTTAGATTAGACCAAGAAAGTAGATAAGCAATATGACGTAAAACGTATTTTGTATAAGTTTTGTATGTACTTTCTCAATAAATATCGCTTATCGTTTGGTGATCTGGCAGGATCAAGGGAGCCCCTATTCATTGAGGGGCCCTGGGCACGTGCCCAGAGTGCCCAGTGGAAAAGAAGGGCCTGCGCATAGAACAGCTGCAAAGTTTTCCCCATAGCAAAAGTTGTTCTTATTAACTCGTAGAACCCCCCTTTTCGGAGGTGTGAGGAAAGTGGGGATTTTATTAAACCCTGCAAAGGCCTCATTCAAACAGTTTATTTCTACAGTAGAACGATCTGTAAAGGGTCTCAGGCTCTTTCCGCGACACCTGACCCTCTACACTCAACGTCAATATTGAACAATTTGGGTACAGTTGAAGGGGCGTTTAGTTTAATTTAGGAATAATGAACCCGCAAGATATGGAAAAATTAAGAATGGCCTAGGCGTGGGCCACACGAAAAGGACGTGGGGCGAGGGCGCGGAAAAGATGCGACGCGTTGTATACAGTCACAGAAGACAGTCCTTGCTCTGTGGTATGTGATCCTAGGCAACGCGTCGCGTCTTTTCCGCGCCCCCGCCCCACGACTTAGGCGACAAACGGGGTCTGCGGTTTTTTAACGTGGGTTTTAAATCGATTATCTGAATTCGTATGTATTCATAAGACACTGTGACAAAATTGTCAGAAATTACACGCTAAGGTGTAACGAAATTCCCATTGTTGATCCGAAATCCGGGGATACTAATCGCCAATACATAGCATTTGCTATGGGAAAAACGTTGGAATCGCGAAAAAAAATGTCAGTTGTTCCATATTAAAGTCACCACGCAGTCAAAATGCATGGAACAGTTGATATTTTTTAGCGATTCCGAAACGTTCACTCCGTAGAAAATGTTGTATGTATTGACGAGTATAACCCCCATGTATTTGGTTTATTTTAGCTTGTAGAGTAAATAGCTGATCGACCTCTACGGTACATTGCTGTTGCATTGTTACCCATAACGTAACTGCGTAGCGTGGACGCAGGTCGATTATACATAATTAATCTGAGAATTATCATTAGAGTTATTCTGAACAACAAGCCGAATTTCATCTAACTTGCGAAGTAAACGCGCTCAACATTTATGTGCCATACCCGGCAATATTGCCAATATGCCCGGGCACGTACGTAACCACAACTAAAGCGTCCGCTATTTTCACTAACAATACGTGTTATTCGCTCTGCGCGGCGTGCGCTTTTGTTGGTGCCGGGCATATTGGCAATATTCACGGGCACACAACCGTTCAACATTGACGTCAAGAGGAGAACATCAACGCAAGACCGTGGCAACTCAACTCACTAATGGTCTGGTCGGCCACGTCTAGGAACCCGCCGACAATGTCGCCGACCTTGAACTGCATCCCGAATGCGTCCGTCGAGCCTCCGTGGACTTTCACACACTACAGACATTGTGCGTTGTACATAATAATTCATTTGTCAGAAACACTCGCGCCTCTTTACAATAACGGATGATACACGAGTACAATACAGCGGGTCAAAACACTTATACTCCCGACCCGAACGCTACGCATACTAGACAGACATCAAAAAACTAAAATTGCTGGGAAATCAATTATTGTTTCTGGGGTACGTAGTAAAATGTCAAAAATGTCGCAGAGCATAAGTGTAAGCCAGCCTATTCACGAATCAAATTTTGGTGTATTCTACAATCTATGTCAACTATGATAAATATGCAGCCAAATACTTACGTTGTAGCCGTCGAAAGCCCAAGAGTTCTCATCCTGGCCCAGCATCATGCCTGGAGGCATGTCGGCGTGAGCCCAACCCACCTGGAATAAGACAGAAGCTTCATCACCAGCCATTTGACGCCCACTACAGGACATAATAATAAATTTAATGAAGCTTAATAAATTTAATTAAAATTATTTAGGCGAGAGTTCCTAGGATATCTCTCTCTGCCCAGGGTTTAGTCCTACGTGGTGGGACTTGGTCTGTGAGATTGTCTAAAGACAGCTCTCGCCATCTAGCGGCCATGTATGTAAGCTTCATAGAGCCGATGTCATGTCAATAATGTCAATGTTAAACGCTTCTTATTGATTTCTATAGATGGCGCTGTTTTAAATGTACCTAATCTGTCTTATCTATGGTCTGCATCATTACTTTATACTTTATTGTACACCAGAAAGAAATATGTTACACATAAAACAAAGCAATAAGAAGCGAGCTTATTTCTATTCTCTTTGCTGAAAAATGGCTTACGAATAAACTTATGCCACCGAAGTTAAATCCTCTTTAATTTATTACGACGCATCCCTGGACTCCTCAAGCGCTTTCGCCAACAGAGATCTTTTTTTAATACGTCTATTCACTTAGTTCTTGGTCTTCAGCAAGGCCCAGGAATGAATAAATTTCATACTATTATGTATCCTGTCATTAAAAGTAACACTCAAACCAATATCAACCGTATGATATCAAATAGTACTTATAGCTATTTAAGTTCATAATACCAGCGTTCCCTGCAGTATCATAAGCAGCCTATATACGTCCCACTGCAGGGCACAGGCCTTCTATCAGAGAGAGAGTATGGGCTTGATCACCACGCGTGCCCACCGCGGTCTCTCGCTGCCGAGTCCAATGTTCTACCCACTAGACTCTTGGTATATCATTACTTAAACTCACGCCTGTATCCCCGATAGATTCGTAGAGACCAGAGTTTGCCACTTGCCACGATCCCGACAAAGCTCGTTCGCCCCATCAACATACATCAGTCGCTGCATGCACACACGCCGGTTTCGGCATATATTGCGGAATAATCACATTTCTTTTACAATTTATTCTACGAAGATAGGACCTGCATCAAATGCTCTGTTAGTCACTTACCCTCATGGGCCCAGCGGTGAGTATCTCGAACTCGAAGTACCACTTGCCGGAGTTGACGGCGTAGTTCTTCTCAGCCCGGTAGGTGCGGAATTCGGCTTGCTTCAGCCGCGACGCCTCGGCTAGGAGGGCGGCTGTGAAAGGATGCATTCAATGAACTAACTGAAGGGGAGATCGCGCCTGATACTTTAGTTCTACCGTCACATGTTCTACGCACGATTGTTGTAATAAATATACGTAGACCAGCAAGATTCTGGCAGTTTCGGAGTCCATGTAGCGTTTGTCTTTAAACCAGTGTTTACCTCAATGTAACCGTCCGAGAATCACCTTAACAGCATGTCCTCTAGTTAAGGGATCCAACACATAACCATAGATCAGCAATATTCTGGCAGTTTCGGAGTCCATGTCGCGTTTGTCTTCAAACCAGTGTTTACCTCAATGTAACCGTCCGAGAATCACCTTATCTTCATGTCCTCTAGTTAAAGGATCCAACACATAACCATATATCAGCAAGATTCTGGCAGTTTCGGAGTCCATGTCGCGTTTGTCTTCAAACCAGTATTTGCCTCAATGTACCCCGTCCGAGAGTCAACTTACCTTCATGTCCCCTAGTTAGGGGATCCAACACATAACCATAGACTAGCAGTATTCTGAAAGTTTCGGAAGCCATGTCGTTTTCATCTTTAAGCCATTACTTACAAGACATTCGATCTACCCCGTTTGAGAGTAAACTTACCTTCATGTTCCCCCGTTGGGGGATCCAAAAGGTATCCATAAATGAGCAATGTCCTGACAGTTTCGGATGCTGTGTCGCGGTTGGCTTTCTTGATCGCGTCGTCCACTTTCGGGTACGGGACCAAGTGGGGTGAGCGTTGCATGTCTGGGTCCTGAAACGTATTACTATTAAATATGCAGAGTGTAAACAAATTCCTATAAAATGTTCGAAAATGGGGGTTCTACTCTACAGTCGATATGAACGTGAATAAAAATAGATATACGAACGATTACGAAAACGAATGGATAAAACTGCGGAATGGCGAAAATTTTTGCAGCTGTTCCATACATTTTAATGTCGGGTGGTAGCTTAGTATGGAATAGAAGATTTTTTTCGCCAGATTTTGAAGTTACATAAACTCAGTCAACGTCGAAAGAAAAAATAACACATAAAGGCTCCTACTAAAATCACTTTTGTTGCTTGAGTGGTCCCGGAACCTGCTCGTATTTTATGGAACATAACACAACAATACGCAGAACATTACATTTATTCTGTCTTCCCGAGTAACGAAAAGGCATAGAAATATACAAATACAAAAAGCATCTACTTCACCCACAAGCAACGATGTTGGACGACCATTCTGACTCCACAAGTCTTGCCAGTTGCCAGCCAAGCGTTCCCCTGCTGTGACCCTCACACCTAGCAGCTAGGGACAGTAATAGATGTGAGAGTCACAGCGGACAAACGGTGGACACACCCTTAAGGTAGTCTGGACGATGGTTGTCCGTAGAAAGCTAGTAAGCATGGATCGCATGGGAATAATATAATGTACATAGAAAAGCAAGTGGTTGCGTGGATGCAGCCATGGATGCAGGTGCTGTCCTATAGGACAGCGGTTCCTAAACTTTCAAGGCTACGGAACATCAACAAACAAATAGGTTTTTAAAATCAACAAACTTCTTTTATTTTATAGAACCCCATATCCATCATCAGCCATTTGACGCCCACTGCAGGACATAGGCCTCCCTCGTAGTTCTCATAACCATGAGGGGGTTTTGCCATAATCGCCACGCTCGGCAGGCGGGTCGGCGATTGCAGTACGCGGTTAAAATCTCAGGAAGACGCTGCTGCCCGTCTCCTGGTAATTGATTTCCTTAGTCGCCTTCTACGACATCCACGGGAGGAAATGGAGTGACGCCAATCTTAATCCGGCGCCACACGGAACCCCATATGCAGAAACCAAATACAAGATCTGAGTCACTTCAGGCCCAGAACTTCTGAAGGCACCGCTACATTACGCGTAGCGTACTAAATTAATCCGAAAAAAATATTTGTACCTGAGGAATTATTTAACAGTCAAAACAATCCAACGATCAGCATGATCGGCGCCGAACAGTGACTTTTCCACAGCAAGAGTTCCAGGAAAATGTGACTGATGTTCCGCGAATCATTTATGTCGCTGAGTCATCGGATTATTTTGACTGAATACGAGTACTTGATTGCCTAAGTTAGGCATATTTGTGAATTTGTAGTAGCAATACCACTCGCTAACTGTGAAGGAAATCATCGCATGGAACGCTGAGTGTCTAAGATGTTTGCATAGGTACCTACTAAAAGTGAAAGTTAAAGTGAAAAACACTTATTTCCATTGTAACACAAATGACCATAACACAAAAATAAAACAAAGCTATGGAGAGAAACGAGAACACAATAATAATAGTACCAAATACAATGATGCCAAACACAAGTGCTACAGCAGAAAAAGGCTGCAGCTCAGCTAAATGCTACTCAAATGCGACTAGCGCTGGTTTTCTGCTGCACCTGATTCGTTGAGGTATGAACAAATATACATATTTGATAACAGAGAAAAAAATTTTGATAATTGAAAAATACGCTTACAGATACAATAATTGGATTAAAATACAAATATAGATTTTACAAAATCAAGTAAAAATTCTATCAAAATAATTACATGTGTCCTCAGCCACTAATGCTTAGTATTAGCATTAGCAATCCGCGGTGGGCACGCGTGGTCGAACCCATGCGAAGGCAGTGAAGGCCTGTGCCCAGCACACAGGAGCAAGAATCCGTCTTACTGACATGGCACTTCACAGAGTATAGGTGCATATGTTTGAGCCACAGAATATCAGAATCATAGACTAACATTCGTTCGTCAGGCCCGTTTATATCATCATCACTGCATGACATAGGCCTCCCTCATATATCAGAAGACAAAAAAATATTTCACCATCCTCATCATCAGCCATTTGACGCATACCGCAGGACATAGATAGATAGATAGATAACACTTTATTGCACACCAGTAATTTACAAGAGATATAAGGTACTTCGTATCTAGTTCTTAATAGGCCTCCCTCATGGTTTTCCAAGCTTCCCGGTGTAGTGCCGGCCGCATCCAGCGACTCCCCACCACCGTAACCAGGTCGTCAGACCATCTGGTGGGGGCCTGCCCACGCTGCGTCGTCCGGTCCGCGGTCGCCAGGTCAGAACGGCCATCAGCTCTCCGAGCTACATAGCTGGTGCACATGCACCGCCCACTTCAACTGAACGCCACTCATGATCGTTCCCCGACATATGGGCTTTTTTCACTACGTTACAGTATTGCTAAGGATATCTACTTCACCCACCTCATTCAGGCCGTAAGTCCACCCCTGCTGGATCCTCTCCCTTGCCCAGAGGTTGTGCGTATTCTCGGCCAGTTGCTCCACCAGCTCATCCATTTTGGGCGTCAGCGTGGCAGCGCTCAAGTCCAGCGGCGCGGGCTTGTAGCCGTTTGACTGGAAGATGAAGGGTTTATGAGTTTATGGGAACGAACGGGTGACAATACCGACCTATATACCGGCCCACTGCAGGGCACAGCCCTTCTCTCGGAGGGAGAGATAGAGTACGGGCTTAAACACCACGCGTGCCCAACGCGGATTGGCAATTTCAAGCGCCCGCCAGTCAGATCGAGATTGTGTCGGGATATTTTTGACCAGTGTGTTTTTAAAAAACCAACTAGCGTATTCGATAGCTATTGTCAGGCACGTTCATTCTGCTATGTCTTTCAAACCACCCAAAATTAATAGTGTATAGGCCGCTTATGTTATGTAATTTTACCTGCAAGAAAGGCTCGTTGGGCAGACGAACGTTGCGAATACGCGCCGGTGGCTTGTCGAAGCTGATGTAGTAACCCAGCGCTAGGATCGTCCTGAGGAGTACAACACATATTGTATGTGTCAACGCCGCAAGTCATTTGAAATTGTCAAATTAGTATGGAATTTGCCAGCTGGAAGATTCAGGATTTGGTGCGCATAATTAAGCCCATGGACAGGATGAAGGAAGATTGACGAAAGAAATATGTCAAGGTAATTTGGGCGGAAGGGCCAGTAAGGGGCGCCAGGCGGACGCATTGGTCGACATGGGTCCGCCTGGCGCCCCTTACATTAGAGACGTATTAACAAGGGTAACACTCTAATCTCCACTGCCTTTTTCCCTAGAAGTCCATTAGTGGGATAAACTTCAAGGCCTGCACTGCTAGTTGAATATCATACCAATTCCTGGCGTACAAACAATAACGAATATTCTATCTAGCTCTCTATCTATCTTCTCTGTAATGTCTGGTAGAATGTCAGAAGGCAATAGACAAGCATAGATGTATTTTTATTTCTCTATTTACCTTCTAGTCTCCTCTTCCTTTGGTTAAGAGAAGACCTGGACTTACTTCAATGTCTGCACAGCCAGTTGGATATCATATCTCTTCTCAGCGGCTGGTAGTCTCTCAAACGGCACGAGGCAAGGGTGGATCTTGTGCAAATCATCGCGGTGCTCCCCGTACATCCAGCCGGCTTCGATCTGAAGACATGGAAGATAAACCAATTAAACTAGATTATATTCTTTTTGTTGCGATAACCCGTGCTGAGGACAATTTTTAAATAGTAGATTGTACAACAAGTGCATAAAACGCACCATTTTACTCGAGACGTTTATCCATCCGAGCGAGCTTGCGAGCGAGGATAGATATAAAGTCGAGTGTAAAATGGGTTTTATGGACGAGTTGTACACTCTACTTTTCACTTCGATTGCGAGGAAAAAATAATTATGGTTCCCGCCAATTAACTTTTTTTTCTTTTTTTTTCTGTAGGGACGTGACACCTGACTTAAGGTCGTTACATACTGCTCAGTTATAAAAACATTTTCTTTTTATAACTATGATAAGTTGTTGTTATGGCTTAAATACTATACTGATCTACTAAATTGAAAAATAAACAAATATAAAAAATAATAAATGAGACGAAATACAAATTATAAGTTTATTTCATGAAGTTTTATTGTGTACTTTGGCTGTTGGTATCTTTGCCTTGGTCTTAGAATACGAACGAAACGAAATAAAATAAAGAGGTTGTTGTATGAAGTTAAAGATGTTCGTGTGGCTGTTGCAGCGATTGCCTTGGTCTTCGACGAAGATTTTACTTTATGCTCTAGAGCATAAAAAGCGACTTTATGTCGCCTACGCACGACATAAAGACGAACTTTTAGAGCATGAGAAGTGAAAAACCTATTTAGAGGCTAAAAATTCCACCCATGCCGGGACTTGAACCCGCGACCTCTGGCTAACCGTGCCAGCGCTCTCCCAACTCAGCTAATGGGTAAGTGCAGGCATCAGTGAAATTTCGAGCCTCTTTACAAACTTTCTCTGTATTACGTACAGGTAGCGACATCTGGCCGAAGTAATTTACATCACTTACAGCCCCGAGTAACCCACTTTCGCGGGTTCAAGTCCCGGCATGGGTGGAATTTTTAGCCTCTAAATAAGTTTTTAACAATTAAACTAGAGTCAAGCAGTGGTTTAGAAATTTAAAACAGACGAAAATTTGGTTTCTAAGGTGGATGTCGGGGGACTAAAGCTCGTAAGTCAAATTGTCATTAAAATATTGTTCTATACACCGTGAGTAATTAAAATAGCAGTTTGCTTATGTAATGCTATGCTATTATTATCAATAATTATAAAAAAATGTAGGCCTATTATGGTAAAACATGCTGAACCAAATTATGTTAATTTCACCTTTCTGTACACATGTTTCACAAATAAATCTCTTTATTTTTATCTTGATTTTGTAAAAAAAAAAAACATGTGTGTTGAATTCATTGTTTCATGATAGCTCTCTGTTAATGTGATGACGTTTTTTTTTGCCATATTAATGAGCCCACGACCTATTCTCAGACTTACCGAATATACACAAAACTTTTCATAAAAATCGGTGAAGCCGTTTCGGAGGAGTTCGATAACAAACACTGTGACACGAGATTTTTATATAATAGATTTTAGAATAGGTTTCTTTCACTGCCTCAAAAATTTTTATTTTGAACCTATGTGCCGAACTAACATGTATATGTAATGTGAGATTGGTTTGTCAAGAAGATGCAGAAGATCGTGATATCGACATGTTTTAATGAAACATTAATTAAAACCTAGATTGTGGACTTGATCGACTGTCTCGTTCATTTACCGATAAAACGTTAGACTACCGAGACCGTCACACTTTAAATCGTAACATAAACTCACCAGGGTCTGCCACTTGCCACGATCCTGCCAGATCTCTTTCGCTTCATCAACATTCATCAATCGTTGCATGCTCGCACGCCGGTTTCGGGTCGTATACTTTAATTTATACAAATGTCTTATATCAGCGTGTTACTATAGCACCTGTGCCATGTTCGTATCCCAGTTTGGGACCAGGACAAGTGAATGAGTTATGTGGATCTTTTGCAACGCCCACCGAGGTTTAAAGCCCCTCGCCCACGGCGACTTTTTGTAGTGATGCTGTCGCGCGTTTCGTAAACGCGCAACAGCATCGCTACGAACGCGCTTTAGTCGCATTTGCAACGCGCTACAGAAGCGATGCCAACGCGCTACTAACGTGCTACAGCATCGCGACTGTATCGATGCAAACGCGCGAGCGTGTCGGAAGACATCGGGAGGAGAACGGGGAAAGGGTGGCGCATGAGTAGTGCAACACAGACAACTGTAGCGATCGCAAGCATTTTGGTGACGTTACTGAATCGCATTTGCATCGCGACAGAAGCGCGACGGTATCGCGTTTGCATCGCGACTGAATCGCGTTTACGGTGGGCGAGGGCTCACAGACAGCGCCCGCATCGCGACTGTATCGATGCAAACGCGCGACAGCATCGTTACAAAACGTCGCCGTGGGCGAGGGCCCTAAGAGCACACATAGACCAACTGTACCAACTGTACAGTTCCTTAAACGTTAATTCGCAATGCAAAGTTTTGAAACAGTTAAGTTTTTATTTTTTTTCCCGATAGTATAAGCCATTTTAATAGACTAATTTCGTTTTTTTTGTGTTTCATCAAGTTAAACACCACTAAATATATTATTTTAATATTAAACTGCGTGACGTCATATGCTACCCTTGCTGTGTTAGCCGCGCGATTGCGTTTGCCGTGTGAATAGACCTCCCTAGCAAATTTTGACAACTATAGACTTTGACAACCTTAGCTGGTGGTGTTGCTCGAAATTCGAAATTTATTTATTCCTAAAACATGTTAAGTAGGTCAAATGAAGGTCATAGGTATTAAAGCTAAAATAACGCTCATCTTTTGAGATAAACATCTCTAACATAGAAAATACTGTTATTTGGATGTTAGCAGGTAAAAAAAACTTTGGGTCCCACTTGCGTTGCACTTACCTTGTTCATCGCCCACATTTCGTGGATATTTTCGGCAAGCTTGTCGCGAATTTGCTCCACGTACGACGGCAAAGTTACCTGCAAACGGAACACAACTAATCATTACGACTATCTATAAAAAGTGTCCATTTCCTTCCGTGGATGTCGTAGAAGACGACTAAGGAAATCAACTACCAGTAGACGGGCAGCAGCGTCTTCCTGAGATTCCAACCGCATACTGCGATCGCCAACCCGCCTGCCAAGCGTGGCGATTATGGCAAAACCCCGCATGGTTATAAAAGCCACGAAGGAGGCCTATGTCCTGCAGTGGGCATCGAGTGGCTGATGATGATGATGATGATGATAAAAAGTGTTAGTTGTTAGTTCGCTTTATACCGAAGATTTTATGAATAAATTTTATCTTACCATATCTTACCCCAAGTTTCTAGTACACTAACACGCTGTTAATCTACTGTTAACAGCTGTCAATTAACCAAAGTGGATACAAAAAAAACCACTGACAGCTGTTAACAGTAGATTAACAGCTTGTTAGCGTACGAGAAACCGGGGGTTAGTCTCTTTATCGCCACAAAACGTGTGACTCGCGCCACCACTACCTTTACAGCACAGGTGTACTAAGTATGCTGCATAAGATAAGATAAGAATATTCTTTATTGTACCAGGAAAAACACAAACATGAAATGTTTACAAAAATGCAGTACAATTGGCGGCCTTATTGCTTATAGCAATTTCTTCCAGACAACTGACGATGGAGAGTTGTTGAAGGAAAAGTGAGACGGGTAGTAGGTGCAAATATGAATATTCATTTACATACTTATACATAATAATAATATACTTACTTATACCTTTACATACTATAGGTATAACAATTATAAACATACACAAAGTTACATAAGTTACAATAAAGTTCTACCAGAGGACAAAAGAAAAGACATAACTACATGCAAGAAAACAATAATAATTGAACTATTTAATAAATTAGAGTGATAGATATAGAGCCTGAACCCTGCTTTTAAAGATAGCTGGGGAAGAAGAGCGCCTTATTGAAACCGGCAGATCGTTCCACAGCCGGGCGGCCCTAACAGCAAATGAGTTGCTTAAGAACCTCGTCGAATGACTTGGAATCTTTAGCATCAGATTCTGGTCAGACCGAAGGGCCCGACTGTGGGAGTCACTGAGGTAGTTAAAGCGCTCTTTAAGATATATAAGGGTGGCTGGATTGAACAGTACTGAGTAGCTGCATACGTACTACGGCGGCGCGACTCACGCGTTCAGTGGCGTTAAAATGTCAAAATTTGACAATTTATTAATGCACTGAAAAGTGGCGACTTTTGACGTAAAACGAGGGACTCGCGTCGTCGTACTATGTACCTATGCTGGTGTGCAATAAAGAGTCATCTATCTATCTGTCACAAACTTAGGTAAACCGCTTGCTGAGCCTAGAGATGACAAGGGGAAAACGTTCTCGAATGACGATATAAATTTAAAAATGTTATCTTCGTTCAAGTCATTCCGCTCAGTTATTCAATGCAATCGCTCGTAGCCCCGGCTGCCTGAGTGATCTTAAAACGATCACGAAGGTTAAGCAACACAGGGCGCGTTCAGTGCATGGATGGGTCGCCGTCTATGCCTAACGCTAGTGGCATTTTTCCGAGCGGTTCCGTGCTTCGCAAGGCACGTTAAGCTGTTGGTGCCGGCTGCCGTCGATAGATGGCAGTCGTTAAGCCAAGTCAGAGGCCTTAGGGCGGCTTGACAACTTCTGACAGTAGACGAGCCACTAGTCTACAAGCCTCCACCAATCCGGACTTGGCCGCCGTGGTGGAGTATGGTCTATACCTTCCTCAGGGAAGAGACCCGTGCCCCTCGGTGGGGACATAATGGGTTGATGATGATTCAATGCAATGTACAAAAATACTAATGTAATGTTTATTTCAGGGGTACGGAACTGTGGGTATCGTCCTGCACTTGACCAGGTTCCTGGAGTAGCAGCACAAAAGCACGGCAACAGTAGTACCTAGAACGTAATCTCACTACGGTGGCGACCTGCGGGGTGTGCACAAAGGTATACTACCGTTGTGCACTTGGCCAGGGTCCTGAAGTAGAAGCAGGTCTTCAGTATTCCCTAGAACCTACATCTTTACCGCAGTGGTATCCTGCCGGATAGGCACGAAGGCCGTGTCATCCTGGACAAGCAGCGGGCTGGCTAAGCTACGTTTGAGCAGATTACCAATGCAGAAGTACGACTCCAGAATTCTCTAGACCGCATAGTTTCACAGCGGTGGTGTTCTACGTAATGGGATCCATAAATACGTTCATCATACGTTCGGCTAGGCTCCCGAACTAGAAGCAGGTGTTCAGTACTTTAGCGCTCTATTTTAAATTAAACGGGTTCATCATCATCATCGTCAGCCATTTGACGCCCACTGCAGGACACAGGCCTTCCTCATGGTTTTCCCAGCTTCGCGGTCTGAAACTGGTTATAAGCAGTAAACTTATAACTTTCATTATAGTCGATTCGCCGATTGCCTAGCCCTAGCTAGGGATCCACCGACAACTAAAACAAAACGCAACGATTCCCTTCAAAATATTCAAAATATGACTAAACTTTGTACCGTAATTCTAGTCAGTAAATTGACAATCAGAACTGTCATGTTAGTGTAAAGGGATGCCAGCTAAAATAGGGATGTCCATTAGTCGATCGATTTAACAACATAATCAATTATTTTTCGTACTATTGTTGTTAGTGGGCTTAAATTACAGAATGGAAAATATTTACGTATATTTTATTAACATGAAGTAACCTAAATCATTTAAAATATATATTGTCATATTTGTCGTAAAATTTTATTTTCTTAGTTTATTCTGAAATACAAATTATAAGCCTGTTAATGAAATAGAAAAAATATAAACATAAGGATCAGGTTGTGTATATTTGGAAGGTTTAAGATGTAGCAAAACAACTATTAAGTATATCAAAATTAAATTGAATGGAAAAAAATATTCGTCATAAGTTTATATTTTCTTTATTCTGAATAAGATGAGACTGAAGTATTATCGTCTGTATCGTTTACATTAATTATAAATGTATCTACTCCGTCATCTATCAATTTGTCTAATCTCCTCATTTCATTATCAACGTTTTTCGTGTGCAAGTCAGTCTACCCAGCGTTGAAGTGTCACCAAACTTAAGCCATGTATTTTACATTTTAAGTAAAAAAACCGGGCAAGTGCGAATTGGACTCGCGTAAAAGTATCTAACATTAGTTCATAGTGATCCTGCTAGATAACTATGAAAAAAAACTAAGTCGATATTTTATGTCGATTGTGTACACCCCTATTATTTTTTTATTAAATACTAGTCACACCGCAAATGTCATTTTACTGACTAAGTTTATGGAACAGAGTTTAGACGGCTACGCCGGCCAGCTACTATAAAGAGTCGTTACAGTACTGTCCGAAATGTATTGTCTCACCGCGGTAGTATCCTGCGGGGTGGGCACGAACGCCGTGTCGTCCTGCACGAGCGGCGGGCCGGCCAGCGCCCGCTTGGCCAGGTTGCCGAAGTAGAAGCAGGGCTCCAGCGCCAGGGTCTGCTGCGGCAGCAGGGACTCCACCAGCGGGGAGTAGCCCTCGGGCGCCGCATAGCGCAGGCGACCGTGCTCGCCGCCCATCAGGAAGCGGCAACTGGGCGGAATGGTCAACGGGGATTATTGAGCAGCCTGTATACGTCCCACTGCAGGGCACAGGCCTTCTCTCAGAGAGAGAGAGAGAGTATGGGCTTAATCACCACGCGTGCCCATCGCGGATTGGCGATTTCAGGCGCTGAGGTATGCGAATAGCTCAGACACTCAGGTTTCCTTCACCGCTAGCGAGTGGTACTGCTACTATAATTTCACAAATATACATAACTTAGGGCCAATTTTTCAATAGTCGGATAAAACTTAACTGGAGAATAAATTGCATGCTATCACCGTCTAAATTATAAAACAAGACAGTGACAACATCAGTTTTACTCTCCAGTTAAGTTTTACCTGACTATTGAAAAATCCGGACTTAGAAAACAAAGTCATAGGTACATGCCCGCACTGGGAATCGAAGCTGGGTCTCTCGCTTCCTTCTTCGGATTAACCGAAATGATAAAAATGGTCGACGGGGATTGATAGAAATGTAATTGTATTCAACGGAGATTTTTTTAAACAATAATGAGCTTTATTATTTAAGCTTTACAAATACTGGCTTATTTACATTTTTCCGAAGGTATTACAATACCTCAGGCAAAAGGCGAAGCTGCATATAAACAATTCTCTTCTGTGCCTGAACTAGATACTAAACCTGGCTTGACCGAAATGATAAATTTTACCTCCTGCGGTTGATTGGTAGAAAATGCTTATGGCATTAAGTCCGCCGTCTGTTGTGTATTTAGTTTTCTTTCTGTTGTTGTGCATATTATGTTACTTATGTGCTTATTTTGTTTCTGTGATGTATCTTGTTGGTATAATAAATGTCTTTCTTCTTCTTCTTCTTCTTCTAAAATTATCAATAAAGAAATAAAAAAGCTCAACTGTGTAGCCTGGAAATTAGGACCAAGAAGCTACATTTTTCGCCGTGAACGGCCGTTTCTTGCGAATATATCGATTTAAGCTAGCCCCACGCGGTAGTCCTAATGCGTAACGCACTGTGTAATGTCCTAGGTTATTGATAGCAGATTCTAGGGTGAAGGTTTTCTGAAGGAAGAAAACATTCTATCACAGTTCATCTATCGCCCCTTAACAAGATAGACACACTCACCTCAACTTACTGGAACAACTGATGACGGGGAAAAACATGCCCTCCAAGTTGAAATTGGTGAAGGAGCCTGTGACCCTTACGCCGTTGAACATAAAGTTGATTATCGGCACGGTCAGGTCCAGCGCGCAGCCAATAACGTCACCTGGGAAAGTGGACTTATCAAGTAACTAAAAAAATACGTTACGAGTATATAAGAAATTCGTGGTAAATGGTAAATCCTGATCTCCGCCTGCCCCTCCGGGATATAGGCGTGAGTTTATGTATGTACTTACGTCACTTAGAGGGCGGATTTACTTCAGATTAAAAAACTATTTGCGAAATTTAATTTAATTTATATTACCTTTATACGGTAAACACGAAAACCACTAAATCAATATTTAAACTTCGAGAAAACAGAAGTTTAATGAAAAAAATATCTATCCAGCCCATGAATAGTGCGCACTGTTGTGCTGGGTTTTTCATACACTCTTGCAATTTGTAAGAAAAAAAATGAGAACTTGAATCTTTTTTGTTCTCTCCGTCTAGAAGGAGACACCATAGAAGAGAAAAGAGTAGTTTGCCGCCCACCCTGTTGCCATCTCTCGGAGAGAGAAAGAAGAGTCGAGTCAGCTTGCGGCGCTAGAATGACACTAGGCAGAGAGACAGTCGCCGACCCTGTTGCCTTCTCTCAGAGAGAGAGAGAGAGAGAGAGATAAAGAGAGTCGGGCTAGGGCTCTCTAATATCATTAGAGGGAGATAGAGTCAGCCTGCGACACTACAGGGTGACTTTGTATTCGATTGACAAATTTTACGGGGACTCTCTAACATGATTAATTTAGAAACATATGGCGCTAGTTTTGAAAAAAATGGCGCGTCATTTTAATTTTTTGAGAGAGAGAGAGAGAGAGAGAGAGAGAGAGAGAAAGAGAGAGAAAAGAGAACCGGTCTGTGGCTCTATATTATCAATTAAAATCAAAGTATTTTTATTCAAAATAACGCAGAAACTGTGACTTAATGAACGTTACAAGTTAAACTAGGTGTCCATTTAAAATCTACATCATTTTGGGAAAAAAATGGACGTTTTGTCCACTCCAAACTTGCTATTTTCAATAGAAACAGATAGAGATAGAGTCAGCATACGGTACTAAAATATCACTCAGAGAGAGGCTTACGACGCTATAATGCTACTAGAAAGTCATTCAGTTATTAGCTATATAGCTTAAGGAAATTAGACCTTACCTTTCCTGATATAAGGCTCCTCAGCGTGGGCCTTGTTGACAGGGGTTTTCCGGCCCCCCGTCCAGAGGAAGGCCCCATCGAAGCCGAAGGAGTAGAGGTCGTCGCCGACCCCGTTACCCCCCCAGCGCTCGCCCCCGCCGGGGTAAGGGACGTAGCTGGGGGTAAAGGAATTGAACAATAGAAGACATGGAAAGATATTAATAACCACAATAGAGATAAAACAAGGTAATAAAAAAGGGAAATTAAAAAATACTAAAAACCTGCCTGCTAAGCATTAACTACTAAGCAGGCGGGACCAACCTAGGTAGTGAATTCACAATGTTGAATTCGGGTCCCGCCTGTTTTTGTTTGTCTGTTTAGTGATTTTTTATTTTAGTAATAGCAGCGTCATCTAGTGCTGAGTCGCTAGATTAAATGGAATATTAATAATTACTAAAATAGTTAAAAATAGCGCCATCTTGTGACAACGTAGAGAACTTGTCGCAAAATAATTCGGGAAATTAAAGTTTTTTTTTTTTTTTGCATTTATGCTGATTTCATAGCCTATAACAAAACTTTCTTTTTTTTCATTTTCATCTTATTTGTCAAAATCTGACCGTTGGTTAAGAGACCCGCAGTGGGGTAAAAAGGTTCTCTAGCGCAATACAATATATGTTACAGTGCGCTGTAGATACTAGAATAAGAATATGCACTAACACTAGGATAAGATCACTAACAACTTTGTAAGAATTTTTATATTTGAAATAAATGAATTTAATTGAATTCCAACCGCATACTGCGATCGCCAACCCGCCTGCCGAGCGTGGCGATTATGGAAAAACCCCTCATGATTATGAAAATCGCGAAGGAGGCCTATGTCCTGCAGTGGGCGTCAAATGGCTGATGATGATGATGATGAATTGAATTCCAAGACTAACCCCGACGTATTGGCCCAGCCGATGCGCAGATGCGGCATCATGTGTGTGGTCTTCTCGATGTGGTCCATGGTCACTTCGAAGTACCACTTCTGGTACACCGCCGACCCTTCCACGCGGCCCACGAAGATGTTGGGTCGGACACTGGGGGAAATAATTATAACGTAGCTGTTTATATCCACTAATCTAACACAAGAATCGAGACAGCAATGCTGCGGTTTGGATATGTGGAGAGGGTGTAGAAAGAAAGATTGACGGAAGAAATAAAAACTATAAAAATAAAACATTAATATAAAATATGAGTACCTTCTCTCTCTCTCTCTCTCTCCTTCTCTTTTTATCTCTCTATTTCATATCTCTCATCATCTTCTTCTCTCTTTCTCTCTTTTACCTCTCCCTTCTTTTTCTCTATGACTCTTTATCTTACCTCGACACGTGATCCACCAACTGGGTCTGCAGCAGAAGATTCTTCCCCGGCAAAAGATAATCGCAGATATTGTTCTGCGAAGACCTCACAGCGACGCCGTTACCCACGCAAAGGGAGCACAGTACGTCCAGAACCTTCGGGTCACGTCCGTGCTTCTCTAGTAGTGAGATGATGACCTTTATGTGCTCGTCCTGCAGGAGAAAGAAGGTTAATATAAGATATTTGTTTATTTTCTGTCCACAAAATACATTCGCATATAAAAACAACATTGAATAAATGATAAACAGTAAAAGAATGTACTATTTGTGGAAAGACTGGAGCCTAAACTACGTCAAAAGATCTGTATCTTAGGTTTCCAGGCCCCCCGAACTGTAAAAGGTTCGTATCATATTCGACGCGTCACCAGAACAAGGTACACGTACGTTTACGTATCAAAAATCTATTTCGACGTAAAGAATTTACATTCTGTTTGCTGAATGTCAATTTACTATGTTAGCCGCTGTCTTCGGGCTAATTTTGCAGTGGAGAATAAGTCACCGGAAAAAAAACTCCACTCTGAACATCTTTTCTCACATCATCTTAAACCTAATACGTTGTTGCCTATATGATAAGATTCCATGATCGCCATCGATAACTTTAAATGCCAAAACATTAGATAATTTTCTCAAAAAAGTAGTACTTTAATGCTGCAGCCAGACACACGAATATCACCCGTTTACGAGCATAACGCAGGGGTCAGCCATCACCAGTCTCAACCATTTTAGAGGGAGCCAGGTGACCCGGCCACCATTCGAATGACCTTTAGCAAACCTGCAGATTGAGTTCATGACAGTTATGAAATGTGTGAACGTTGAGTCTTATCAATTGTTCACTGTCCGCTGCTCACCCGCATCATGTTCAGCGCCTCAGGAGAGTCGATGAGCACGCAATGCAGCACGTCCAGCATGCCAGTGCCCTCCCCCGACGCCTGCGAGCCGAGCCGAGAGAACAGCCAGTTGAGCCGGTTCGAGTTGGCGAACTGCGCGCAGTTCGTGTGGTTGCCTTTGATTATGGCGGCTGCGGAGCGAATTTAGGGTCGTGAGGTCACTTTGTCGTTCATAACATGTCATTTCTGATCTCCTCCTTTACTACGCGCACCAAATCCTGAACGATTCCAATCGTCTAACTGTCAAATTCCTTACTGATTGTTATTGAAAAAGATTCCGACAGGATTCGGTGTGCATAATCAGGAATCATATCAGATCAATAAAGGATCACACCATACATACGTACGTACATACATACGTCCATATAAATACAACTGTAGTAATGACGTATATATGCGCCGCCACCGCCACCGCGTTGGTGCGGATCATCCTTTAAATGAGTTAATTTTTTTTATCATGATAACTCGTTTTAACTCACTTTCTTGAATTTTTGTCAGAAAATTTCGACCAGATTTCAAACAAATGGGTTTCTTCGGATAGCAAACGTATTAAATTTTAAAAATAATACTTATACTACAATCATTATTCTGCGCAAAGTTTATTTCTTTCACACCCAGTTGGTACATGTATTCTAAGATTTTCTAATAACTGATCAATGACTAAATAAAACTGTCCAACTTCAGAAGTGACACAGACATTTTTCAATTACAAACATTTCGATTTGAGGATGTAGTTTAAATATAAATTTTGCAGGATAAAGCGTCTTTTGGCGTTAAGGCTAGATCCGCTCTTGGGCTAGAAGGAAAGAAAGAAAGAATGAATGAATGAATAAATGAGTGAGTCATACTTAGGCATCTATTCTTTCCTTACCTAGCAGCTCCACCAGGATGAGGTTGCGTATGCTTGGTAGAGAATCGTATTTGAATAGACATGACGCGGGACATACCGTCGTCTTCCGGTTGCTAGGCCTAGATTACCTTTCAATTGCTTGCCCAGCACGAACCAAGGAATTATTTTATTGAATGAATGAGTAGATCGAAACGAATTAACAAAAAAATTCGTTCAAATTTCAAATTCGTCAAATGATTCTCAAACCAAGCCAAACGACCATTCCTTACTCAGCAGTTGGTACGAGTATCCAGATATCATCTCCCAGCTCAGCTCCGACTCGTCTCCGGCCAGGAAACCCGCGGATGTGATGATATTTATCTTGTATGTAGCCTCAAGGATTAGGTTGAGTATGCTTTATGTTTATTTTGCCTAGGATCCATATAAGCATCGTATGTTTCTAGGTCGTCTGCTATAATAAAGCATAAACTCATTCAAGAGTATAGATGCCATTATGCGTTGTATACGCCGCTCAGTCTGTTTCTAGCTTAAGTATCCGTAGTCGTTGAGTCGTGGTGGAAGTTTAATTGGAGATTATGTAGAACGATACAGTATTTTGGTAGTTATGCCTAGATTACCTTTGAATCGCTATGCCAGCAAGAAAGAAATTATAAATGAATGAACAAATTAATGAACGATTGTGTGAGTGAATGAATGAATGAAGGCCAAAATCAGCTTCAATGTTACATAAACATCAGTTACTCACCCAGCAGTTGGTACAAGTATCCAGAGATCATCTCCCAGCTCTGCCCCGACTCGTCCCCGGCGAGGAAGCCGGCCAGGAACCCCTGGGACGTGATGACGTTTATCTTGTCTATGGCCTCTAGGATCAGGTTAAGAATGCCCTCCTCTTGGAACAGATCCTGGCGGTTGCGTAGGGCGCGGAACTTGTTCTGTTTCTCTTCGTGCTCTGTTCATGGACAACATGGTTAGTTTATTAGGCAGGTTAGCGATTTGTTTGCGAAACATGTAATTTCATTAGGTACATCGCCATGGACCGCCAACTGTCTACTATTAAGAACTAGATATGTAAATTACTGGTGTGCAATAAAGTGTTATCTATCTATCTATCTACATCTAAGGTTTCCCAAACTGTGCGTCGCAACTTCCCGGTGCGTCGCGGTACTATTCCCGGGGTTTCCCCAAGCGATCCACACAGATTGCATGTTTGTGATGATCGCGCTTCTCGCTTAAAAAACTTTGTGAAGAATTGGGTGCTGAGCATAGGTGCTCTTTAATTTATTATTACAACCATAGTGAATTCTTTATAACCTGTTACTGTGTAGAAATACAGACTGGTAACTACACTTTTTGGCCAGATAGGGAGAGGGGGCGTGGCAAAGAAATGGGATACTTTGTAAAGCGTCAGAGTCATAATATGTATGAGAAGCCCTGATATAAGGGATTGTTCTACTCATCAATACAAACATCTTTTATTATGGGGATAGCTTCGAAAACGCGAAAAAAATATCAGCTGTTCCGAACTAACGTTTAAGCCATGGCGCTCACACATACAGTACATCTAAGATCAGTTGGCTGTCAAATGATAGCTAACACTGACGCTGCAGTTGCCATAATTTGTTTGAGTTTGACCACCCCTGCAACAGTGTCCTAAAACTGAACGTAGATGAACTATAATTTATGTGTCATAACGGCGAATTTTTTTACAAATCATAAGAATATAATTTTTTTTAAAACAAAGTTGCATGTCGCTTTACAAGTAACGTGTTTTTAACGTATTTATTTCTGCTAAGTATAATACAAGCGTCAAATTTTGTATCCTAAAGTGCATCATCATCAACATCATTCAGCCACAAGAAGTCCACTGCTGGACATAGGCCTCTTCCATGGATTTCCAAAAAGACCGGTTGGTAACTGCCTACATCCAGCGCCTTCCTGCCACATAGCACGCAGAACTGATGGCCGATGGGGCCGAAAAGTTTTCGAACGGAGACCACATATAGGCAAGCGCAGCGTAGGATGACCAGCCATAAGATGGACAGATGACCTAAAGTGCATAGTCTACATTAAAAATGTATTTCGAACTCCGTTAAATCAAGTGGCAGTGTAATCGCTTATTACAGAAAGATGTCTCAAATCTTAAAAACGTCTTACCCATATCTTCGTCAGGCTGGGCGAAGTAGTTGATCAGATCCTCGAGACACATGACCATCTCGCCGAGATTGACGGACGCGAAGAACATGGAGTGACGGCGATTCTCTTGCAACGTCTCCAGGCCACTGAGGGAGAACAATCGGTTTCAAGGTCACCTTGGTAGGATTTTAATAACTACTATATTCTTATACGTTACTAGCTCACCGGGCAAACGTCGTTTTGCCATATTAATTAGCCTACAGCCTATTTTCAGACCTATGAAAATCATAAAGATCGGTGAAGCCGTCTCGGAGGAGTTCGATAAGAAACACTGTGACACGAGATTTTTATATATTAGATTGCACACGAAGCATTTAACCATCGGACTTTTGGTCTCCCACTGACCGCCGTCCGGTTGTCGGCCGCCACTTCGTCACTGCCCTGGTCCACCTGCCGTCTGACGGTAGAAAGATGTGGTTAATTCGGCAGAGGGCCCGTGGATGCACACCACGAGACACCAGTTGGCCAGAAAGGCCAATAATCAGTTTCATTCACCTGCCATCATTGGAGGATTAGCATCAGCATCATACTTTATTGCACTGGAAACATTTAACAAAATATTACAAAGGCGAGCTTATCTCTGTAAGAGATTTCTTCCAGCAAACCTTGGAGAGTCGGAGAAGCAGTAGAAACGGTTCAATGTACCTAAGTGCACAAACTAAACTAAGCGGTTCTAGATTACTCCTCCCGGGATGTGAAGAATTCGAGGCCATCGTCCATCTAACCTTCAGGATTGCCTTGTTCCCTTCGACTTTGCTCACCTGACGGACGTGACCAGAAGCAAAACTCACTTGATGAACTTGGTGAAGAGCGAAGAACACTTCCTGATGACCCGCGCGGTTCTCGACTCCTCCTCCTGAGATCTAGAGAAGTCCAGGCCGTCATCCATCTTGCCTTCCTCGTGCAGGATCGCCTGCTTCTCCTCCACCTTACCCACGCCCTTCTTCTTGGTCTCGTAAGACTGTTGAGGAAAAGTTATAGTTAAACATAAACATTTACATACAGGCACATACGTTGCTTCTGGCCCCACACTAGGATACCCTGTGTCGTGGGAACCAGAAACAGCGACATCACAACATGTAAACATCCAAGACCTGGGGGTTTTTTTTTTGTCCCCAGCCGGGATTCGAACCCGGGACCTCTCGCATGGTATGCAGATGCACTACCGCTGCGCCACGAGGTCGTCTATGAATGACCATCCATTCAACCGTAGCTCGAAGAATTGCTCAGTTGAAGTGGCAGTGGGCGGGGCACATAGCTCGGAGAGCTGATGGCCGTTGGGGCGAAACGGTTCTGACTTGGCGACCGCGGACCGGACGACGCAGCGTGGGCAGGCCCCCCACCAGATGGTCTGACGACCTGGTTACGGTGGCGGGGAGTCGCTGGATGCGGCCGGCACTACACCGGGAAGCTTGGAAAACCATGAGGGAGGCCCATGTCCTGCAGTGGGCATCAAATGGATGATGATGATGATGATGATGATTCAACCGTTGGATAATCATTACAAGCCAGATTAAATTGAGATATATCGAATCGCTCGTAGCCCCGGCTGCCTGAGTGATCTTAAACGATCACGAAGGTTAAGCAACACAGGGTGCGTTCAGTGCATGGATGGGTCACCGCCTACGCCTAACGCTAGTGGCATTTTTCCGAGCGGTTCCGTGCTTCGCAAGGCACGTTAAGCTGTTGGTGCCGGCTGCCGTCGATAGATGGCAGTCGTTAAGCCAAGTCAGAGGCCTTAGGGCGGCTTGACAACTTCTGACAGTAGACGAGCCACTAGTCTACAAGCCTCCACCAATCCGGACTTGGCCCCCGTGGTGGAGTATGGCCTATACCTTCCTCAGGGAAGAGACCCGTGCCCCTCGGTGGGGACATAATGGGTTGATGATGATATCGACGGAATGTGGGCGGAAAGGACGATACGAGATGTCCCAGGCGGATATACGTCGATCGAATAGGGGCTGGCTTTTAGTGAAGGGCAAAATAAAAAGAACCCGAAACCAGCGACTAATGTTGGTTGTGTCTAATAAATAAATAAATAAATGAATGTAGATGAAGCGAAAATAGTTTGTCAGGTTCATGGCACGTGGCAGACCATGTTCTGCTTACCCCTTCCGAGTTACAGGCGTGAGTTTATGTATAAATCAAATTTAAAATGAAACTGTTGTATATGACCCGTATAAACTATTTGGGTTAGGATAAATTTGTGGTTGGGTTCAGATAACAACCAAGCTGTTCGTGGCCACCGCCCTCGAGGTTAAGAGAAACATATTAAAACATCCAGACTGTGCGTTCTACTAAGGGAATCGAAATCAACCTTGGAGGTAAATTGGTGAGCAACTTTTTAAGGAAATTGCATGTATTTTCTAGTAAATTCTCTACGTATACTGATCAGGCTTAAAACGTTTATTTATTCTGTGTACTGATTGATAACTAAATAAACGAATAAAAGAATTCATGCATGAATTAATGAATAAACGAATGAACGGACGAACGAAAGAACGAACGATCGACCGACTGACCGACCGACCAGCTGCCCGACCGACCGACCGACTGATTGATCGAATGAATAAATAAAATAAACGCATATTCGTCGCCGCAATGGAAGGTAGTTGGCGTGAAGAGCGGTCGAACTGATTTTCGCGCCGCGTTTTTAAATTAAACTTTGTGCTACCATTTACTTTTTTTTGTCTATTCCACTTCTCGCCATCTCACGCTTACGTGTTCTTTCATAGAGACGCTAACCTTGTAAGACAGCCAAAGGCCAGTCTCCGAGTGCTGCACAATCACGGTGGAGTCTCCGTACTTGATGATCGCCGAACCTATGACCTCCAGGTCTTTGTCCTCCAGAACAACCTTCTGATCATCCTTCTCCTGACGCAGGCAGAATGCGCAGGAGGCTGTTGTCGCCTTCTCTCTGAAAGAGGAGAATAGACGGTGACAGATATGTTTTAACGCCGTGTATAAAGATCACTTTATTAATCAATCAGCCTGTATTCGTCTACTGCTGGACAAAATGCATCTTATGTGTGAGAATGCGAGGCCAAAGGCTGTAAATAAAGACTCACCGGCTGACCAAATACAGCTCGTTCTGGTCGTTGACGCCCAAATATCTGCCCGTTGTTATGTGGCGGATGCGCATGGGATGATACCTGTTTAGAAATGAGATATTAGCTCGATGAACCGAATAAGTCGATTACGTCCAACTTTCTTTCATTTTTCTTTGTGCAATGGAGAATTAATAATAATATCGTTCATACAAAAGTATCAATCCAAAAAAAATTTTGTAGTCTGACCCTCAATCTCCAAAATGTAATGCGCAAAATTCCAACGAGTTAAAAAAGACGTTTAATAATTTAAAAGTAAAGTTTTTATTACTATATAGGTTTCAAGCCGTTCAAAACATTTAGATCATTTTCCTCGACGCATGGTGATGGACGTTGGACTCGTCGCCATCATCACACGACGAAGGTACTCACCAGTTAATGAACCCGCCAGCCCATTTGGTTCGCGCCAGCTCGAGCCGCCATAGTGATCGCGCTTGCGACATCACAGAGCCTCCCTCGTATACCACGATACTGTGAAAGGTAAATAGATATTTAGATAGATAGAGAACACTTTATTGTACTCAAAAATGGAAATTAAGTACTTAGAGTACAGATGGCGGCCTTATCACTAAGTCAACCTTTGGATGGACTGGACTAATACATTGGAGAAGGGAGTAGATGTACAAACAAACAAAATGATAGTTTCAGAGGTATATGAATTATACATGCCTAAATAACCGAGTAGGTACTTATGTTAAATTATCAACAGATACATACAAATAATTAACACAAATAAAAATATTAAATTAATATTATATTGTCGACAGCCATTTGACGCCCACTGCAGGACATAGGCCTCCTTCGTGGTTTTCATAACCATGAGGGGTTTTGCCATAATCGCCACGCTTGGCAGGCGGGTTGGCGATCGCAGTATATGGTTGGAATCTCAGGAAGACGCTGCTGCCCGTCTCCTGGTAATTGATTTCCTTAGTCGCCTTCTACGACATCCACGGAAGGAAATGGAGTGACGCTATTCTTAATCCGGCGCCACACGGATTAAGAATATCCATAAATACATAAATTTGTAAGTTAAGCCTACTTAACTTGATATACATACTCGTATTGACAGGACATAAGTAAAACACAAATAACAACAGAACAATATTACAAATAATAGAAACAGTATTACAGTGAACTAGCGAGACAGTACTCCCTTACCATAGCCTTAAAAATGGGTATGGACTTGGCTTTCCGCACCCGTATCGGTAAAGCATTCCATAATCGGACTGCCCGCACGGATTTTCAGGAGAAGGTTTTAAGGAAGGAGAAGGAAGAGGGAAGAGTAAGGACATGAGAAGACTGAAGAAACTCGAAGCGCGCTTTTAGATAGGAAGGAGTTGCTGGATTAAATAGTACGCAATACAGAAGACAGAGTATGTGCGTTTTCCGGCGGAGACGGATCGGGAGCCACTTGAGCTGTGAACGAAATTCAGAAACGTGGTCATATTTGCGTAGACCAAACATGAACCGGATGCAGAAGTTTTGAAGACGCTCAAGTCTGTGTAACTAATACTTTTTTTTTTCACGCTGTCAAATAACCTAGTCTGAGCCCGAAAGAACCATAAAACTCACTTCTGCCCCTGGTCCTTGGCCCAGGTGCTGGGTATGGTGAGGCACTCGTCACCGCCGTGGAAGAACCGTAGCACGTCCCCGCCGAACACGTAGCCCACGTACTTCATGCGCGATATGCCCGTCCCGTACGGCTGGACCGACCAGTGGGTCACGTGGAACGACGCGTTCACGATCGACACCTCGTTCTCTTTTGTTGTGTGCTAAGAAAAATAAAATAATAGTAGTTTATGTGACTGTCACATAATGAGGGTTATTAAAACACGAGCGAGATTTTAAAAAACGAGCCTTGGCGAGTTTTTTAATAGCATTGGCGAGTGTTTTAATACCAAGTTATGTGCAGTCTCATACACTACTTTATCTGCACTCATGTCTTAATCTTCAAAGTAAGGAATCAAAGGAAAACACGTTTGACAAGCTTTGTACTATACATAAATCTACGGTTATTAACTAAACTCATATCGAAATGAAACAAAATTTTCAATTATAAATTTATTTTTTAGTTGCACTTTTAGTACCACGAAAATGAAATTAGGTTTTTTATAGAGTCAACTTTTGACATTAAAAAAAAACTTAAGTTTTGTTCCGTGATCACAGCAACACTTTAAAAAAAATAACTGTAACATAAAGTGAAAAATCTGACCTTTAATGTAACTTTATCTACACTAATGTTGTAACATTCTACTTATGTTTTCAATACTTGACTTATAATTACTACTGTTATAGCGCAGACAACAAAACACTCAATTTAAGCAATTTCACATGATGGTATAATATTCACATCGATATCGTAAAATCTCATTATAACATCAATAAAACGCGACCAACTTGATTGCAGGGCCAATCAGGTTGGTCGCGTTTTATTGAAGCGCGCAGCTGCGCTCTCATTGGTTAAATTTTAATGGCGGCAAAATCACTGTGATTATACACGTACGCGTGAATTTAATTTTTAATTGCATTAGTGAAGATAAAGTAGTGTATGCAACTGCATATAACACGGGTATTAAAACACTCGTTACTATTATGAAACTCGCTGCGCTCGTTTCATAAACTCACACTCGTGTTTTAATACCCTTAATTATATGACAGTTGCATAAACTACTATTATATTACACTTGTTTTTTAATTTCTTTAAAGTTATGTATTGTTTAAAGCCTGTCAATATGTGTTTACCTTTGAATTCTTCATTTCAAGATTATGATATGAGTGTAGATAAAAATCTTTTATTTACGTTACAAAATATTTACAATAACGTAATCGGGCAAGAACTTCCTTTTAAGTATGGAAATACCTGTATTAGGAAGCTTCGCTCTTCCACGCTTGGACGTATTTTTCAATTTTTTGTGGGGGAGCGGGAGAAAAATATACGAGTCCCTTATAACCATAATTTTCTCTACTTAATTCGTTGCTTTAAAATTTGACGTCCTCAATTTTAATCCCCGAAAGTCTTCACCAGAACATCACCTTGGGACTACTTGTACGCTATTTTATGAAACATACTCATTTACTGCTGTCCATTGAAGAGTTCCGTTCTCCATCTCTGTAAGCCTTTATCAGATCTTCACCAAATTAAAATGGGACCAATGGGACGTTAGATCTGGTCGAACAAAAAAAGAATTGTCGAAATCGGTTAAGATTTGACGGAGTTATGGAGAAACATAGGCAAAAAAAAAAACGCGTCGAATTGATAACCTCCTCCTTTTGGCCTAATGCGGCCCATCCTTTAGTAATATCCGTATGTTTCATAAAATAGCGTAATATTAGTCGCAAGGTAATTTGGTGATGTTCTGGTGAGGACTTTTGGAGATGGAAATTGAGAACGTCAAATTTTAAAGCAACGAATTAAGTAGGGTAAATTATGGTTATAAGGGACTCGTATATTTTTCTCCCACTGCGCCACTAAAAATTGAGAAATAAAAAAAATTAAATAAAAAATAAAAACCGACTTCGAAACACTACAACACTAAAAAGTTAGAAATAATTTAAATAATTAGAAGTATGTATACATGCAGGTATTGTAGAAGTATTTTAGTATTTTAAGTAGTTTAACCTACCTACTTAGCTGTTAAATGTATGTGTGATAAATTTTTAGTGCTGTAGTATTTCAAAGTCGGTTTTTATTTTTTATTTAAAATTTTTTTGCAGTTTTTAACAAATCAAAATTTTAGTTAGCTAGATTAAACTATCTGTTTACTTACCAAGTAACGCTCAGTGGCGACAGACACGAGGATCAGGTCGTCACCCACTCGCACCTTCTCGCCTTCGGATCTGTAGATAAACAAAAACCAATTAATCACTCAATCAATCTTTCGATCGGTCGATCGGTTGGTCGGTCAGTCAGTCGCCCGGTCGGCTAGCCCGTTAAAATCAAAATCAAAGTCAATTTTTTTTATTCAAAGTAGCACAGAAACTGCGACTTAATGAACGTTACAAGTTAAACTAGGTGTCCATTTCAAAATCTAGATCATTTTGGAGAAAAAATATAAAAACCGACTTCGAAACACTACAGCACTAAAAAGTTAGAAAGAACTTAAATAATTAGAAGTAGAAGTATTATACATGTAGGTATTGTAGAAGTATAATTTGGAGCCAGTGCCCAAAATATATGTGCTGGTCTTGAAACTGGGCACTGATTACACAAATTATACTTCTACAATACCGACATGTATAAATACTTCTACTTCTAATTATTTAAATTATTTTTAACTTTTTAGTGCTGTAGTGTTTCGAAGTCGGTATTTATTTTTTATTTAAAAATTTTTATTTTTCAATTTTTAGTGGAGGAGCGGGAGAAAAATAAATAAGTCCCTTATAACTATAATTTACCCTAACTACTTAAAATTTGATGTTCTGAATTTTCATCTCCGAAAGTCTTCACCAGAACATCACCAAATTAAATTTGGACTACTTTTACGCTATTTTATGAAACATACGGATATTCCTAAAGGATGGGCCCCAATAGGGCTTATTTACTGCTGTCCATTGAAGAGTTCCGTTCTCCATCTCTAAAAGTCTCCATCAGATCTTCACCAAATTAAAATGGGACCAATGGGACGTTAAAAAAAGAATTGTCGAAATCGGTTAAGATTTGACGGAGTTATGGAAGAACATAGCCAATTAAAAAAAATAACATGCGCGTCGAATTGATAACCTCCTCATTTTTTGAAGTCGGTTAAAAAGTGGACA
The DNA here is from genome assembly GCA_947310995.1 of Yponomeuta cagnagella. Classification (NCBI taxonomy): domain Eukaryota; kingdom Metazoa; phylum Arthropoda; class Insecta; order Lepidoptera; family Yponomeutidae; genus Yponomeuta; species Yponomeuta cagnagella. The sequence continues at coordinate 7,752,018 of OX371293.1, forward strand.
AAAAACTCCACTCGGTCGTTTTTTTTTGTCTACTCGGTCGGTCGGTCGGTCCTCTACATGTGTAGTACGAGTCACGCGTTTTATGGCGCTAATGTCACAATTTGACAGTTTATGTATTGGAAAGTCGCATCTTCTGATTTTGTAGGTGTGCCTTAAACATAAAAAGTTCGCAAAACACTGATCTCATCTAATCCCAACCCCTGTCAAATGCATCATCATCGTCAGCCATTTGACGCCCCCTGTAGGACATAGGCCTCCCTCATGGTTTTTCAAGCTTCCCGGCCTTGTGAAGGCCGCCCGCATCCAGCGTCACCCCGCCACCGTAACCAGGCCGTCAGACCACCTGGTGGGTGGCCTTCCCACGCTGCGTCGTCTGGTCCGCGCTCGCCAGGCCAGGTCACGTTTTCGCCCAACAGTTCTCCGAGCTATGTGCCCCGCCCACTGCCATTTCAACTGAGCAATTCTTGGAGCTTCTGCGGATCTCCTCATTCCTAATTCGATCACGAATTGAAACTCCTAACATAGCTCTCTCCGCTGTCTGTCAAGATGACTGTCATATGCATCTTGTTGATGAAATAAAGAAAATTTGTATTTAAAGATAGGTAAAGATAAAAAAGTATTCATTGCCTCATCAAAATTGTATTTGATTTACAACATTATGCCCACCTCTGCTTGCTCGCAGGATGCAGAGTCCACCAGCAGGCCTCGCCCTGCGAATGCTCCTGCAGACCCACGTCGAAGGCCAGCTTGTCTTGCGATGACGACGTCGACAGGCACGCCAAGTACTGGTGATGATGATATGAGTTCGGTTTATTTAACCAGTCTATGGAAATAGTTATGTACCGAATTTTTCATCGGCAGTGATCTTCTGGCCTCACTTTTGAAATTTTACTAAATTCCACGTGTTGGAGAAAGGTTCCCTAAAACTTACGGGGGTTATTCTACGCACCAATAAATACACCTTTTATTATGTGACCAACTCTTAAGTTGCAAAAAAAAAATCATCTCAAATAATTATAACTTCACCCACAATACGATCACTTGTTCTCGTCCCAAACTAGGATAACCTGTGCCATACACGACACAGGGTATCCTAGTGTGGGGCCAGAAGCAATGTATGTGCCTGTATGTAAATGTTTATGTTTATGCCTGGCGGCCCCCAACAGGATTCGAACCCACGACTTCCGTCATGGTAATCAGACGTGATACCGCTAGAGCAACGAGGCAGTCAAATTATTCCGTAATAAATTTTGATACCTGCTAGCGAATGAATGAAACACCAGATATTTTATCACGTTTTCAGCATTGGGCTGCATAATTTCACAGAAAATTTCCGCTGTATATACTTAAGTATCGTTGGATTTTCTGATTTCTTAAGAAATAACGAGACAGACAGATAAATACTTGAAAGTACTTATTTAGTGAAGAACTCGATTTGTGAAGAACGGCTCTATGCACGGCACATCCGTTTAGGCCTTATATAAGGTATTGCATTCTCGTGTATTCTGCACAACATTTCAATTCATTATTATTTAATTTATATTTACATTTCTGTTTACTGTGGTATTTAAAAACCAAAGTTTAATTCTACTCCACACCTTTATCTGTAAGGACACTTTAAATTTACAAGCGGCATTTCACAAAAGCCCTTTTTAAGTGACTATTACTTTAACAACTCTTTGCATTGCTGTCATCTAGTCCCTCTCAACGACCACTTAGCATGAAAAGGCTTTTGCGGAAATCCTCCGTCATCGCAGATATTTTTCCCTTTTCTCTGTGTGTAAAATATCATTAGGACGGCACGAGAGAGATCTTAGAGCTCAAGACGTTTGTACAAACGACCTGACATCCATCTTTGTACATTCAACACTGACTAATGCGGGATACTGAAGAAACGTATCCGATGTTTTAATTCGGGATATGGTCTGACTCTGTGCAAAATGGTATTCAAATCTGTTCAACGGTGTATGTCTTTATTATGTTTTTTATGAACGAACAATATGATAAAAAACCGGACAAGTGCAAGCCGGACTCACCCAACGAGGGCTCCGTACAAATTTGTAGGTAGGTACTTACATATTATAAATAGTTCAGGTATCGAGTCTCGCAGTTTTTCCGAGCTTTTCCCTGTACTTGTAGTATAGGACGATATGACTTGCCAAATTTCATAGTTCAAGGTCAACGGAAAGTACCCTATAAACGTTGATTCCCTTAAGATTGTCGAAATATTTTTAGCGGCATAAACGCCCGGAACTTTTTTTTACGTTAACTTAGAAGTTTCATTTTCTTCACAGCTTCCAGGGACTTGCGCATATAGTTTTAATTTCAACTCGATACCTCCACGCGTTCCCGAGATAAAGGGTCTTTACAGACAGACGGACGGACGAACGGACAATATCACGTTCTGGTGATATTTCTGTACGCCCGGCGCCGACTGGTAAAACATAGAATTGTAAATCTCACTACACTATACTATATATAATGTATACATAATACCTATAACATGAGAAGAAAAGCCTCTAAATTTCTTCTTAATGCCTATGTTTGGACAAATGAACGTATTTGATTTGATCTTGGGTTGAAATCTCCTACAAACTTTAGTTCTATGTATAGTCCAGCCTCATTTGACATCGCATACAAACCTAGCACCTTTAACGAGAGAGTGTTAAGGTGGAAAATAGTAAGTTCTCACCATGTCGCTGTTAAGATGTCGCAGTAAGATGGCATTGCCGTAAAGCAGGGTCCTGTGGCCTGATCCCGTTCCTTTGCCCTGTAACAGAGAATATTGGATCGTGTATCCTGACGATAGCGTCTAGACTTCTTTGATGATATCGTCGGCTAAAATTGTAGCCTGGTTTTCATGGCGTTTAATGCGTAGATGCGCGAATTTGAACAAAAAGACCTAGTACTTGATTACTTGGAACGTTGTTGTTTATTATACACGGTGTTGATTTGTAAATTTTAAACCGGATGAGGGTCCACTCATCGATACTGAACAACTACTGTTTTAGAAGTTTGGTTAATTAGCGAAAAAATATCTACCATATTCAATCCAAAATTGCACATGTCAGTCAAAACTCAAAGCTAGAAAGTTTTTTGTTTTTTCGCGAAATAAATAATCCCAAATTCTCACCATATAGAATTGTAATATAAAAGTATCATGAGTAGAATTACCCCTAAATCGGTTTAAAATAGTATATTACAAGATTAAAAATATTATGTTATATAGTAATCTTACAAAGTATTTTATTTGTATGCATAACATTTTGTAGTTAAGTAGGGAACAAAAGAAAGTCATTTAAAAACTATTTCCTCTCGCTCATACAAGATAGACGGTAGAATTGTGTGAGCAAGAGATAAGTAGATATTCAGTTACTTTCTTTAACTAATCGTGTTTTATGTAGGTTTCAAAGGAAAGTTCAGTTTTATTGTAACTTTTTTTAGTACTCACCTGTTTCAGTACTCAAATAGATTCCAGATAATCCAGAAAGGTATATTTATAGCGAATTCCATACAAATGTTTCATGCCAAAGCGAAATTGGCAAGCCGATGGAGATTCACTTAAGTCTCTTGACAAATTGAAGTACCTCTTTTATGAATCTTATAAAATGAATTGCCGGAATGAAAATTGAGATATGAATTTTGAAGCTAAAGCAAGAACTTGGCGTTTAGAATGATGGCCGCTTTAATCCCACGTTGCAATAAAAGTTTAACTTTAATCTTTCGTTGTAGTTTTAGACAATGTCATGCATGCTTTGTATTAGTGTACAATGTAAGTGAAGGAAACAAAAAGAAATTAGTTAAAAGAATTACGCATAACAATTTAGAAATTTCAACTCAAATATCTACAGAAGTGAAGGTCAGATTTCAAGCTTTGGAGCCATATTCAATTTGAAGACAATGCGTATTTTAACTTCCGATCAGAAAATATTCAATTCGTATCAAAAAAGGTCCACATGCAATTTTCACCAAAAATTACTAGTTTTTCGGATACTCACTAAGTTTTCTTTGCCCTGGAAAATTTAAAACACGAAAGCGATACGTGAAAGGGTACAAAAAATATTAATCACAACAAAGAGAAAAAAAAACAGATATTTGTTAAAACATCGGTTTTTAAAATGTGCCTGTAACACAAACATTCTTAAGATTTGTATCTCAAAATCCTTTTTAAGGACAAAAAAAAACACGAGTCTGAGATCGATTAATTACTCACTAGATAACAAATTAATAACATTTTAAGTAAGTAAATAAAAAAAAATTTTAGTCTCAACAATACCGAAAATTACAAGGAAATTAAATCATAGAAATATTATGTACGTTTGTTAGGTAACTTAAAAACTGTACAAGTAATAGAGAGCTTTAACATCATGTACACAGGGGTGGATTTACAGTGAGGATCATGGAGGTAGGAACGGTACTCACGGTTTCTGAGCCAGCAGCCGTGACCAACTCCTGCAAGGCTCGCACTGACAAAGCCTGAAAAGTAGAAGGTTTACTGTAGCGATCAATATTGAATCACTTGGCCTAGACAGTAGGTAGGCATTCGATCGAGGTTGTGGCTTAAACTCTAATGTAAAAGAACCAATACTGAACTAACAAAGGCATGTCTTTATATTTCTGCCATGTTGTAAAATTTCTAAATCTATGCTTCGTATTTTTTTTTAAGTAGCCCCGATTATGTCCCAATACTGGGCAAAGGCCTCCCTTTTAGCTCTCTTCTCCTCCCTGTTCATGGCCACCTCCTGCCAACCCAGTAGAAAGATCGTGAGACCATCCCACCATCACCGCTTTGGTCGGCCACGTTAGTCATATCCGTCGCGTGGAACTTAGTCAGTGGCAAATTTTAGCCCGCCCGTTGAAAATACTTTATAATGTGAATTACCACATCATACCTGACGACATCTGCGATATCTGTCGCGTGGAACCCAATCAGGAATATATAGATAGATATTAGATATACCTACCCCTATTTTTTAAATACATTTTCTTATCTCATCTTACCTGCTCAATGACGAAGACGCACTGGCTGAGGTCGGGCGGTATGTTCTTGTCGGCGATGTTCTCGAGGAAGCAATGCCGGTTGCCGAAGCCCTCGGCTGCCAGGCACACCCGCTCGCCGGTCGCCGTGCACGACAGGCAGACCATGTCCTCCTGCGGAGCGGAATGGTGACGGTTAGATGAGATAAAAGATGTGCCAGAGAGAGGGCTTTTCAAAGCGTCATTAAGAAAAAATACGGTACCGCAAGTTACCGATAGATGGTGCTGACGTCACATTATATGTCAAAATTGACATGACATCACTGTACCTTCGTCGCTTGCTTGTTTCGTTGACGAGAGGAGAGATGTTCAGATTATCACAGGTTAATAAGGATGTACATACATTTAAAACGTATGATGACATTTGTTCTCCTTGCAGCGCCATCTAGTTTTTTTTTAATGAAACTCTACTGAAAGCTGTCATTGAAAAGCCCTCATTCTGATCCTCCAACAATAGGCTTTATCCTAAAAAAAAGTTCTGTTTTTTTGTTTCGAGGAAATAGGTAATAATAATAAGAATATTTCGATTTGGGTTGCTTTAATTATTGTTTAAATCGAAAAAAACTGAGTCTACGTAACCGGAAGTACGTCATCGAATTTGGGTTGCTTTAATTATTGTTTAAATCGAAAAAAAAACTGAGTCTACTTAACCGGAAGTACGAACTGTGCAAACATAGAAGAGGTTCTTTGTTTTTTTCTGTGCAAACGTAGAAGAGGTTCTTTGTTTTTTTTTGTTACAGAATACTGTGGCCTAATTACGCTCACCAAATCCTGAGCGATTCCAATCGTCTAACTGTCAAATTCCATACTAATTTGACAGTTAAACGATTGGAATCGCTCAGGATTTGGTGAGCGTAATATAGGGGCTGAGATGTCAACATCTAGGTATTTTTTTAATTCTTTTTTCATCCACGTGTGAAACGAACGTTAGAAGGTCGTTATACATAAAAGTCATACAATAAATCAGTGTATATCATTAATTTATGATTGTAGCATTGTAGCATTATATACATTACATTACATAAACTCACGCCTGTATCTCCGAGAGGTATATCATTAATTTATGATCGTAGCAATATATACATAATATTGTATAAACTCACGTCTGCATCTCGGAGGGGTAGGCAGAGACCAGAGCTTGCCACTTGCCACGATCCTGACAAACTTATTACTATTATTATTAGCTTTATAGAGGTATTTACTTTACATACTTAAAACGCCGTATCAATTGTACCCATTGCCAATAATTACAAATAATTAGGAAAATACCTGAACATTACTCCATGAATATTATTCCAACACATTTACGCCTGATATCGGAAGCTAAACCCGTACCCAGCAGTTGCATTCCTTGACCTTTCTGGTCGAGGCATCTAGACTGCCTTGACCGAGAGGATTAGAAGAAGATTATATATCTTCTTTTTTCTTCTTAAGAAAGAAGATATATATCGAACGAACAAGTACCTACGTTGATTGTTGACAAATAAATGTTGATAAAGCGGAAGTTTGACATTTGTCAGGGTGGTGGCCAGTAGCAAACACTATATAGTCTCTGCTCACCCCTGTGGAATACATGCGTTAGTATATGTGTGTATTTATTATTCTATCCAGTAGGAAAGTAAACAGTTTTCATTTATTCTAAGCCCATCTGAACCAAGTCACAGCAAATTTATTACGCTTATAAAAACCCGCTGGCTTAAAAAGAATTTCCAGTGGAAGGTGGAATAATTAAAAGGTATTCAGGCTTAACTCAATACAAAGGTGTATTCAGAACTGCCTACTCACTCTATAGGGGATACCTTCTGCAACGACAGTAGGGTTGGCACAAATTACTTTTTATTTATTTGCTAATATGTACATGCAATGCTTTAAGACATATAACTTAAAAATAAATACTCTAAGCTAAGTTGTAATTATTAACCGGCGTGCGTGCATGCAACGACTAATGAATGTTGAGGAAGCGAAAGTGATCTGTCAGGATCGTGGCAAGTGGCAGTCCCTGGTTTCTACCTACCCCTCTGGGATACAGGCGTGAGTTTATGTATGTAAGAATGTTGTAATTATTTCTTCTGGTTGTGCTATAAACTCTATCTATGTAATAAACCATAGACTTAGATAACATATTAAGATAATGTTTTATTTACACACCAAAACACACATTTACACACTTGGGCGAAATTAACACATAAAACGCCTGAAAATATAAAAAAATAAAAGTAAAAAGACACTATACACTAACGGTCCCATTTATAAAAACACGATTCCTCCAATTTTTGCTTATATATCACAGATTACCACAAATAATACAGAAATTGGGGTTATTTATAGATTTCCTTATATTACTCGTCACCAAAATTTTAATTAAATAGAGAAAAGAAGGAGAAGAGTGGAAGGTAAAGGGCAGGCCTTTGCCTAGCAGTGAGATACAGAATCGGCGTGGCGTCGGATTAAGAATAGCGTCACTCCATTTCCTCCCGTGGATGTCGTAGAAGGCGACTAAAGAAATAAATTACCAGGAGACGGGCAGCAGCGTCTTCCTAAGATACCAACCGCATACTGCGATCGCCAACCCGCCTGCCAAGCGTGGCGATTATGGCAAAACCCCTAATGGTTATGAAAACTATGAGGGAGGCCTATGTTCTGCAGTGGGCGTCAAATGGCTCTTGATGAGACACAGAATCGGCTAATTACAAACACTAGTTATGTAATTAAATATCTAGTTATACCGATTCTTTGGATCTGAATATGCAATGTCCTCTGCAAACTGAGATATGGGAATTTATAAATTATGTGTATTCTAGTATGAAGCTCAGTTCAGCTGCTTTTTTACGCGTGCCCCTATTTTCCATGCTAATTTGACAGTTAGTCGATTGGTATCGCTCAGGATTTGGTGCGCATAATTAGGTCCCAGCTCAGCGCTTCGCCAATCCGCGATGGGCACGCATGGTGATTAATGCCATACTATCTTTCTCTCTGAGAGAAAGCATGTGCCCAGCAGTGGGACGCATGTAGGCTGCTTTATAACTGTAACGCTGTTGTAGCTGTTCACAATCGCTGTCCTGCAGTCTGAGTGGTAACTTCATCCATTTAGTGCAGGTAGGTGTTGCTGAAAGCGGAATAATTAAGCGGTATTCAGGCCTAACTCAATACAAAGGTGTATTCAGAGCCGCCTAGTCACTCCATAGGGGATACCTTCTGCGCCAACTCAATAGGGTTGGCACACATTACTTTTTTGTTAATAAATTGGGGGTATTAAAATATTTATTGTTTTATATTCGAGATTCCCCTAGACGAAGTATAAATCATAAACATAACATAAACACACGCTTGAATCCCAGAGGTGTAGGCAGAGACCAGGGTCTACCACTTGCCACGATTCTGACAGATCAACATTCATTAGTCGTTGCATGCACGCACACCGGTTTCACGTATTTTTTATCTTGCCTTTTGCTTATACATCCCCTATTTGGTCGAAGTATGTCCGCATGGGACGTCCCTTACCGGCCCTTCCACTTTCTCTCGATATATTTCAAATCATTTAACCTGTTTATAAACGATATTTACTTATTGTAAAAAGTTAGCAAGGCAACTACCATTATAACAGCGATAAATGCCCGAGGTGGTAAATCTGTGGTGCGAATATAAAAAAAGGTAATAACAAAGTAACAAATTTTCAGTTTTTTGCCGTTACTTGTGATGTGAGACCTTTGTTACGTTACTTCTTGCCAAATTTCATGAAGCATCGGCACTTGACCTAACAAGGTCAACCGATTTTTTAAATACTCCTAAAGAGGTAGTAAGCTTTACGGATGGTAATGCTCGTATGAAAGAAATAATAATTTACGCGAAAGAGGTTGCGGGAAATAGCTGGTAAATAACATGTGAAAAATTAAAATGAATAAATATTTACTTGTTCCAGAACAAACAATTTCCAGGATTCCCTGTGTTGTGGAAACTAGTCCCCTCCGCTGAGTAGATGACAATAATAGAATAGAAAATTATAGTATTCATAACTTAATTCTTATCGACCTTAAGAGAAAAACAAAATAAAATGCATATAAAATTAGACTGAAAATAATGCGAATACATAATTATTAATATACATTTAAGTCATTAATAATTATCATCATCATCATCAGCCATTTGACGCCCACTGCAGGACATAGACCGCCCTCATAGTTTTTAACCATAAAGGGTTTTGCCATAATCGCCACGCTTGGCAGACGGGTTGGCGATCGCAGTATGTGGTTGGAATCTCAGGAAGACGCTGCTGCCCGTCTCTGGCAATTTATTTCCTTAGTCGCCTTCTACGACATCCACGGAAGGAAATGGAGTGACGGTATTCTTAATCCGGCACCACACGGAACTATGCTACTAATTATGTGTGTGTGTGTGTGTGTGTGTGTGTGTGTGTGTTTTTGTGTGAGAGAACGTATAATTATGTGTGTTTGCATTTTGGATAGTACAGGTGCATGTGTGTGCGTGTGCGTGTGTGTGTTTGTGTGTGTGTACTCTGAATGCCTCAAATGCATTTGTTTCCAATAGTTAGATATAAAAATGGCAAAGAAGAACCTTGAACCTGATTGAACGTCTGTGAATAAAAGGATGATTTTTCCAATTAAAATAGCGGTTTCGTTTAAGCGATAAAGCGGAAAAACTGAAAGAAAAGGTCCATTATCTGATTATCCACTGAAGCTAATGAAATGGCTCTCTTTAGAGACAAAATTTTCATTAAGAAAGGTTTTTATTGTCATTTTTACATTCAACAGAGGGATATAGCACAGGACAGAAAGAGATGGCGTCTTTTTGTTGCAGAGACCACAATCATGATTATTATTTTTTATTTTAATACTTTATTGCACTAATTACAAAATAATACACACCAACCGGTCTTTTTGGAAATCCATGGAAGAGGCCTATGTCCAGCAGTGGAATTCTTGTGGCTAAATGATGATGATGAATACACAAGGGCGTACTTAATGCAAGAAGAAAGATTCACTTTGGGACGTCGAGCCAGTCAGAACGAACAATATTTTTTTAATGGTGCTCTATAAGAATAATATCCATAAAACATAGTATCCCTTGTGTGACAACCCTAGACCGATCTAGAGTCCAATTACCGGGAACGTTCGCGCGGGGCGTTGGGTAGTAATTTTTCACGAAAACTGTCAGTTTGCGCTGCAAAATGGTATAATATACGGGTTCAGAAAAAGAAAAGTTAGTTGCATTGCTAACAAAGAGTTTAAAGAGTAGGTAAATACTACTAGCTTACTTACTGGCAAGCACTTGGATATGGTATCAACATTTACATCAAAAACTGAGTATAGAAAATCAAATTATAAGTACCTTAAATTAAAAATAGAAAACATTTAATTCAACGATATTCTTCCTGCAATCCACTCCATTTTAGTTCTGTGATTTTAAGGTTGTCTAGAAGAGATAGCTTTAAGCAGATCGCCAATGGCATGCCATTACTTAGATACAAGAAATAATTTGTAATTATGATAATTTTTAATGCTGGTGTAATTTGTAATAAGCCTGAGACTTATTATTTATCAAAATTAGTATACTTTTTGATACTTCATGTATCAACATACAAACGCACTAGCCGTATGTATATTAATACATTGATACTGTCACGAACCGATTCGACCTACGACCACCGCCACAACTGAATACTAGATCTACAAAGTTGCAAAGTGGCTTTCTTTTAGACCAAGTAAAAAGGCACAGGCTTTCTCCCAGAGAGAGAGTATTGGGTTAAATCGGCACGTGTGCCCACCGCGGATTGGCGATTTCAAGCGCTGAGGTATATAAACACCCGAGAGGCTGACCCACAGGTGTTTTCACGATGTTTTCCCAAATATATCCGTTAAATTTTAAAACTAAGCAGGCGGAACCAAATTAACTTAGGTACCTACCTAGAAGAGATCTAAACTCTTCCTGAGTTTTAAAATTCAATGGGCTTTGTTCAAGACGGTCGGCTTTTTTTCACATTCATGTTCTGATGGAATTCCGTTTACATTACAAATTATCGTAATTTTCAAATTGACAACAGTACCTACGGCCGGCCGGCCCGGTGCCAGGGCCGCGGCCGGTAGGAAACGAAAGTAGTCCCAGTATAAATAGACCACCGACGACCCGGACTAGAGACCAAATTAGATGGAAATCGCCTATTGTATCCATTGAGTTAAAGTACGTGATACTTTAACTCAATGATTGTATCTAATTGTTGTTAGGGAAAGTTTACGTTGCATCACCCGAAATACATTAAATTTGTTTAACAATTACCTCTTAATTGAAAAATAAAAGAATAACCATTTATTGCTTAGGAACATTGGAATCCAACGACAAAATCTATTGAGATTCCATCCATTAATGCGCGACTTAGTTTGTCACGCGTTTTGTAGCGCTCTCCTGTCAAAATGACCGACGCAACATTGTTTTCAGGCGGGCTAAATGTTCTCTCAAATCGGAAAAAAGTGTGAATAGGCATGATGACAAATTTTTAAAAGCGTACTTATTTACAATCTATTTCATATTTTTGGCCACAGTTAGGGTTTACTGGTAAAACAAGAGATTTTACTTGTTAGATTTACAATTCCCACCAATACGCTCGCCAATGTCATGGCGTCGCTAGTGACGTCACAGAGCAAAAGCGTAAAATTAATCTGTGGTGTAAAACGTCAACACAGCAATTTTGTATAGGTAAGTTGTTTTTTTTTTTAAACGTTTATTGGCTATTGGATACAGAGTCCTTAAGCCTAGCTTAATTAGGTATTATTACTAAGGATGGTTTACAATTTTCCTATTGAATTACATATAAATTTGTATATATAATTAATAGGTAAGTTGTTACCTATGTCACAGATTATTAAGTAATATGTTCGGTTCTATTCTATGTTTACTCGCGTGTTCCTCGAAGTGACGTCATTCGCTATTTAACTTAATATGGCGGACATAGGATTTTTGTAGATTTTAATTATCCTAATAATTATCAATCCCGCTCTTAATAAAAAAAAATATTGCGTGTTTCGTATTCCACAATTCAAGTATTGTTAAATAAATACATGATTTTAGTGATTTTCAAATTACCGTCATCATGCCTATTATCTTTATTGAAATAATAATTTAGTGTAAAGTCAGTTCCATTTGTGGATTCCAGTGGATAACTATGCGCAATATACTACCAACCTAACCTTACCCCCCATGCCCTGAGGCCTTACATTAGCAGCCTGTAAATTTGCTGTGAATACGTCTCACTGTAGGACACAGGCCTTCTTTTAGGGAGAGTATGGTATGCGTGCCCACCGCGGATTGGCGATTTCAAGCGCTGAGGTATGTGAACCCCCAGTTTCTCGTACACTAAAACGCTGTTAATCTACTGTTAACAGCTGTCAATTGACCAAAAGGCATCAAAAAAAAAAACCACTGACAGCTGTTAACAGTAGATTAACAGCTTGTTAGTGTAAGAGAAACCGGGGGTCAGACACTCAGGTTTCCTCACAATGTTTTCCTTCACAGTTAGCAAGTTGTGTTGCTACTATAACTACACAAATGTACCTAAATAACATAGAAAACAAATTCATAGGTACATACCCGCACTGGGAATCGAACCTGGATCTCTCGCTTCCGAGTCCAACGTTTTACCCACTAGGCTACCACCGCTTTTGCAGACATGCATAGCAATAAATATTTTTTCTTTCTTTTTTTCTTTGTATTAATTGTACGAAATGTTTGTTTGTTTGTTACACTTTATTGCAAAAAATATAAAATTTAGCACGTAACTTTTTACTACGCAGTGGCATAATAGTTGCCACCTTAGATTGAACCTTACCACTTTGAAATAAAGTCCAAAACCAACGAAAAAATTATACTACCTCTACCAGTCAAAGAGGGATTGTCCTGAATGATGATGTCGGTAAAGGCGGACTTATTTCTAGAGAAATCGAAACGTCTAGTCAAGCGAGAACATTGTCCTCGGCCCATCTCTATGTCGCGCGTTATCATACGTGCACAGAAGATTACAATGTGTCGCCATCCCCAACTGTTTTTTGATTGATTGGAAGAACAAAGACCCTCATCAGACCCTTATATTGCTCTGCCAGCGTCACTGGCGCCGAAGCTGATTAGTTTTTTCGCGATCTCTGATGTCTGCGTTTGTTATACGTGACTACAAGATTCCGCAGATACGCAAGGGCTTTCTGAAGCACGATACGAGTTAAGGATGACACAAACCAACGCGGTGGCGGCGGCAGTCCATATAAATACTTTTGCAGTAAATAACGTATTTATGGAACGTCACCGCGTTGATGTATTTCATCCTTTATTGAAATAACTCAAAACCGGAACACTTTTTCTTCCGCATTTGTAATTCAATCAATTACAATAGGTAAGAGATTAAAGTCTTCATTGTTTTTAAACTACTTAAAGTATGTTCCCCAATTACTGGAGGCCTGGACCGCTTTAGAAAAATCTTTTTTTGTTTGAAACCTTGTCCCAGGTGGCCTCACGGTCAACAAGTCAGGATCTGATGGCGGGATCCTGGAGAAATCGAGGGAACTCTTCAAATTTTAAAGGCGCAATTGAAGCTATTTTTGTGTGTTTTTACAGTGATTCGTGGATTTGCTCCCGGAAAACACAATGTGATGGAATCAAATTGATATTTAAAAAATAATCGTACAATTAATTTTTTTAAATAAAAAACGTACTTCAAAACACTACAGCCCCAAAAATACAGAAATAATTAAAAACGACTATGACCTTTAAATTCGAAGCCGGTACATAGGTGCATGTTATGTTTCTCCAAATTATACTTGTATAATACCTTCATGTTACGTTCAGACTTCTAATGTAAAGGTCATATTTGTTTAGTGGAAGCCGACCCTAGTCAAACTACCCAGGAATTAGCGGCATGTTTTAACGTTACCTTACCCACAATATTGACTCACTTGCGTCAAATCAATAAAATAAAAAAATACGAAAAATGGGTGCCTCATAATCACTCGAATTTTCGCAGTATCCATCTTTCTTGTCTAAATTGAATAACAAAAACAATTGAAAGTCGATATTCAAATGTTTCACATTTTTTAAAAAAAGAACATCATAGAAACCATTTGAAAAAAGTTTCATTCGAAAACCTCAAACCATGAAGATTCTAAGTCAATTCAAAGAACCTATTGCAATAAAACGGCAATTTCATACTTTAACCCCTAATAATAAGTGAAGGGCAAAATTAAAAGTTCGTGCATTCATACAGCGACTAATGAATATCGACGAAGCGAAAGAGGCAAGCGGCAGACCCTGGTCTCTACCTACCCCTCCGGGATATAGGCGTGAGTTTATGTAATGTACTTATACTTTCACTTCATTCTTCGATAAGGCATTCTATTTTCACTGCATTTATGAATAGTCTATCACCCGAGCGGTGGCCAGTCCTAATTATTATTCAAAGAACTTGGATCACGAATTGAAATACGACTAAGATTGAGTCTGGACGCCCGAATGTATTTATGTCGTCGACAAAGTTGTACGTGGCAACGAATTGGCACTACGTTAAAAATATAACAGCGTAAAATTGTTCTCGAAATTATAAATTGGTTTGTAAGTTAGGGCGCTTATACACGGGCGGCACGTTGCGAAAGACATCGACAGTGCCAACTGCCGCCGCCGACACGCGTCGACGGCAGTCGCCGACATGTCAGCGTCGAATATAAGCGACGGCGCGTCGACGAGTGTCGACGGCTGCAGTTGGCACTGTCGATGTCGTTCGCAACGTGCCGCCCGTGTATAAGCGCCCTTAAACTTTTGAACTTTGTTATGACTTAACCGCTCGTCTGCCGCGACACAGATCTGTGTCCAACTTAGTATGGGCCACCTATACGTTGCGTTCCGCGAGGGCAGTTCAGGAGTTAAAAGATGGTGTGAGTATCAATATAGAGAATCAGTTTTTTATCCGAGAACTACAAAGTACTCGTCAATGCAAACAACTTCAACTACTTGGAAAAATAAAACTCCTAAAAAAATCTGCTGTTCCATAATAAAGTTTCCACCTATATAAAGTATAGACACTTTGTTACACTTTGTATACCGGCATTAGGCAGTGAATCTAGGCCTTTTCATTTCTACGAAGTTCTCGCTAACTGCGAAGGAGAACATTGTGAGGAAACCTTGTATCTGATCGAGTGTCTGAGTTCTTAATATTTGAAATGGACAATACGCGGTGGGCACGCGTAGTGATTAAGCCCGAGAGAAGCTTCTCTGAGAGAAGGCCTGTGCCCTGCAATGGGGTGGATATGGGCATAAACATTTTTAAAAAGTCCTCATAGCGAAGTAGCAACTTATACCTGGAAATGGGTAAAGTGGTAATTTAGGAGCTGTCCGTCTACTCTCGAAGCTAATTTAGCCAACTTGCGTTACAATTGAATGCATTTATTTAATAGTCTGTCCAAAAAATGCTTTCAGTTTCCGATACGCTCTGAAGTTCCAATAAGTTTAATGCTATTTCTTATAACTAGCACAGAGTAACTAGAACGTTTACTAAGTGGTCACTTCAGAGTCATTGCATTTAATTGTAACGCAATTTGAACACAATATTGTCAGGAGTAGAGGGGCTGTAATACCTGAGACATCGCTATCCGTCTCATTCTTGTTGGAAGCAACATACTACTATTTAGTGAATTTGTAACATAAATTCAATGTGTCATTGTTAGTTGACAAATGGAAGCCTAATGGCTTAGGTCGTTTGTCAGGTAAGTACTCGCTGAAAATATGGTACCGTCTTCCTACGGTCAAACGGATTGTCAAAAAGATTAGCGTGGGAAGTTTTGATTTTTTTAATTCATCCAACATAAGCCACATTCGTCCGCTGCTGAACATAGACACGCCACTTCTATCTGTCCTCGGCCACCCTCGTCCAGCCGCTGCCAGCAATCCGCATCAGATCGTCGGTCCAGCGAGCTGGTGGGTGTCCTACGCCGCCTTTGCCAGCTCGTGGTCTCCAATCAAGAAAATTTGTGCCCCATGGGTTATCGGTTCTTCGACAGTTGCGACCAGCCCACTGCCGCTTCAACTGGCTAATCGTATAGGCTATGTGTAATCATCATAGTTCTTTGGAAATTTGTCTCAATTTTGATAAGCTTCGTTATTGTGAAAAACCTGGCAAGTGCGAGTCGGACTCGCGCACGAAGCCGAACCTTTATCATTATCTTTACGACATTAGACACAAAGATCGAGAAAAAAACGGCAAAAAATCACGTTTTTTGCAGCGAATATAAAATTAAATATTCTGTGAATATTTGAAGCGTCTACCTGTTGACGTTATTAATATCGAGCAAAAAAGGCAAAAATGTACGTTTGTTGTATAGGAGATATTTATTTTATTCAATTTTTAGTATTTGTTGATAACTATAAAGCGGCAACAGAAATACATCATCTGTGCCCTTCGGGTACGGAACCCTAAAAATGAATTAGAAAACGAATGCAAGTACGGTTTCTTTCAACTTATCTATCGAGGAAAGATTCCAGGAAGAAGGAGACCTGGGAAATCAAAGACATCATGGCTACACAACTTACAACTTAAGAGAGTGGTTTGAACAGAGTACCAGTTCCTTGTTTGTAGTGGCAGCCTCGAAAAGCAAGGTAGAATTGCCATCGAATCCAAGGCCGAATTGGTTGTCAACCTCTGATAGGAGATGGCACATAAGGAAGAAGAAGTAATAGTACTGCCACGCAATTTTACCATTTATGAGGCTACGAATCTAGTGTCACTAGAATCATCTTGGAAGAAAATAATATATGTAAGTATTTTATGACGATATTTTATTTATTTTTTTTACTTTATTGTATGTATGTTATTGAATTTGACTTAATTATTTAACTGCACCACGGCACGCACTCCGTAGTACAATTATGGGTTACCGTAGGCACTGACTGAAAATCAGCGCTGAGGGATCACTTCCTCAGCACAACGCTGAGTCAGCTGCCTTTTGTGGCAATGTAGATACACCACAGGCTACATCTATAGTCCTGTTTTATTTATTCGTTTTGTCTGTTGTGTATTTAGTTTTCCTTCTGTGTTGTGCATATTATGTTACTTATCTGCTAATTTTGTTTCTGTGATGTATCTTGTTGGTATAATAAATGTCTTTCTTCTTCTTCTTCTTCTTCTTCAAAATACCATATTTTCGTACTCTTGCTAAGGAAACGAATAATACCATAGAGGAAAAAATAATACTAACCGTACGCAAGAATGAAACATCATCTTGCTCGCTCGCTCCCCCCTCTGCCTCCGCCATCTTGGATTTTCTTTCTTCTCTTTCTTACACTTGGAACGATTTCTTCTTTTTCACTACTGTAACATGTCTGCTAGTCATATCTGAAAAGAAGCAGAAAGGAAGCAGATTAGTGATTTGCATGTTTTTATTTCAAAATAAATTGTAACTATGTCAAAAACCGTTAGGTTCAGATAAATAAAATTAATAAATGTTTTAAATTTTTTTAACAATGTACGTAAGCAGCCTATATACGTCCCACTGTAGAGCACACCTTCACTCAGGGAGAGATTACGGGCTTAATCGCCACGCGTGCCCACCGCGCATTGGCGATTTCAAGCGCTGAATTATGTGAATAGCTCAGACACTCAGGTTTCTTCACGATGTTTTCCTTCGCCGTTAGCGAGTAGTATTACTACTATAACTTCAGAAATGCACATAACTTAGAAACCAAAGTCATAGGTACATGCCCGCACTGGGAGTCGAACCTGCGTCTTTCGCTTCCGAGTCCGATGTTCTACCCAGTAGGCTTCCACCGTTAATTGATTAATATATACCAAGCTTAATTCTGTAATACAACTTATTTTTGTAATTGTATTTAATATGGCCTTGGCTGGAATAAAATTATTTTATTACTATTATTTAAGCCTTAAAAAATTAAAGACATTCATTTAGATATATGCACAATAGCTTTAAGACAATGAAACCTATTGTGCCAAACGTGAAGTATTTATTTTTTATTACTTCATTAATACTGAAAAATATAGCTTTCAGGTTTAGTGTTATTTCAGTAAAACGTTGTAGATATAGTTTATGTTACAATACGGTATTTGACACGATCAACAATAAATTATTTAATATAATGCTCGATTAAAACAAAAATTACAAAATATCTCGGAAAATGTATCTCTTTTAGTCAATTACTAGTTATTACAATTTTTAAATAGATTAAATAGATAAAAAGAGTGCTTTTAAATGTAACGTCATAAGCAAGTATTTTCATACGAAATTCCGTTTTAAAAGTAACTCATTTGATATTTTGTCAAATACCGAATTTATTATATATGCTACCTATTTGCCTTTGGCACAGCTAGTAATGGAATAATGCATCAACTGCATACATCAATGTCCACATGATGAAAAGTATTAGCCGTAGAAAAAAAAATAACCACCGTTAATTTATCTCTTAACATGGCCTCTCAGATTACATTAAAACATTTTTTTGTGCAAGTTCTCTATAAGAGGTTAGACGTCAATTTGCCATTAACTATAATTTTGTATAGCTAAGTATCCGGAACTCGGATAGGGTTCAGTGAAGTCAAGAGACGAGGTGTTATTTGCCTCCTGAAATTGTTCCCAAGTTAATAATGAACTTTGTAGCCCACAATGAATTCGTTATGAAACAGCAGGATGCTTTACCTACATTTCACTGCGTCAGACAAGTTTTCTAATTAAATTATTCGAATAAAGCCTTTTTATTGTAGGACATAGAGTACATTTTACTTTGCTCTTCGTTATTGTTTTATCAAAGGCTACGCTGGTTAAAAATATTGAAATATTTATTAGGGGCTTGGGAAGAACGTACTAAAATTGGATTCCAATGGAAACAGGGATAATACGCCTCTTGACTCATATCCATTGTTGTCCAACGCGTAGACAATTTATTAAAAAAACCGGACAAGTGCGAGTCGGACTTGCCCACCGAAGGTTCCGTACAAATTAGTCGTCTCGTTTTTTATGATTTAATTACAAATGTCTGTCTATGTCTTCAGATATTTCCATGTACTTGTAGTATACGACGATATTACTTGCCAAATGTTATAGTTCTAGGTCAACGGAAAGTACCCTTACACCTTTGCGAGTGTCGAAATATACGATTTTTGCGGTATATACGACCGTAGCCTTTTTAACGTCAACTTAGAAGTTTGATTTGTTCACAGTTTCAAGGGACTGTAGAACTGAGTCAATGGTTTTAATTTCAACTCGATATGTCCACGATATGTCGCCGTCTATGCCTAACGCTAGTGGCATTTTTCCGAGCGGTTCCGTGCTTCGCAAGGCACGTTAAGCTGTTGGTGCCGGCTGCCGTCGATAGATGGCAGTCGTTAAGCCAAGTCAGAGGCCTTAGGGCGGCTTGACAACTTCTGACAGTAGACGAGCCACTAGTCTACAAGCCTCCACCAATCCGGTGTTGGCCCCCGTGGTGGAGTATGGCCTATACCTTCCTCAGGGAAGAGACCCGTGCCCCTCGGTGGGGACATAATGGGTTGATGATGATGATGTCCACGCGTTCCCGAGATAAAGGGTTTTGACAGACAGATGGACGGACGGACGGACGGGCGGACGGACGGACAACTAAGTGATCCTACCAGATCCTACTACTCCCGAGGTTCGCAACCCTAAAAAAACTTTATTTCCTCTGTTTAAGGTCTAACGAATTAGAGGCAAATAGCAGCTATTATCATGCTCATACGTTTCTATTGAACAACCTATGTATTTATTAGACTCCAGGCTATGTTTGCGTCTGTGTCTCCTGCTTCTGCGACAGCGGTGGCGCTCTTCTAAAGGATGAAACGTTTTACGTCTCAGTTGGAAAATATTAATCATCCACTGCCGGGTTTTCTGATGAATCTTTGGCACTGATTTTTGAAAACCACCAATGTATAGTACATTCCAATCGTCGGCTAATAAGCGAATAGGAATATTCAAGCGAAGCGCTACTAAGTAACTTGTAGACTTCGGTTTAAGATACACAATCTGTAGACCTCCATAACTCTGGGACCTCTTACGAGCTTGCCAAGTACCTTACGGGCTCCAAACGGATGGTATGCCGAAAACTAGGAACTATCTGGTGTAGAATGGTGTTGGGTCGACGATAGTTCTTTAGATACATTTTAATTAAGTTTCTTCCATCAACAATAAATCAAAATTTTTTGGGGTTGCTGCGTGGTTGACAAGGAACCCTTATAAATAGTTTCGCCATGTCCGCCCGTCTTTCTGTCTGTCTGCGGCTTAGGTCAGAGAAGATTAATACGAGAAAGCTGATTTTGGCATACACATTAATCACGTCGACAAAGAATAGAATAAAATCTTAAAAAATTTTGGTTTTTAGGGTACTCCCCTATACCTAAATTAGGGATGCAATATTTTTTCTCGCCTACACCGTAGTGTGGGGTATCGTTGGATTGGTCGTTAAAAAATATTGTAGGTGCACGAAGATCACTTTTTGATTTAAGGTTCCGTTTGCGAACTATTAAGCTTTAAAGCGCAAATTTTCGTAGGGCGTCAACCCCTACCTCATGGCTAAACGGTTGGAGAAACGTGAAAAATATCAGAGTAGTAGCACATATAATTAACTTAAAAGGAATACTACCACGGCTAGGTAGGCTTTACAAGTTAACGAGTAATAGGCTTATAAAAGGAAAACTTCGTACAAAATCCATTGAAAATTACGTTGATGAAGTTGTAAGTTAAAGCAGACACAACCCTCCCTTTCTACGAAACCCTACACTGCACGTGGCTCGACACGCACTGGCGTGTTTTTTATGCAGTCTATCTACGTCCCACTGTAGCCTTCTCTCAGAGAGAGAGAGAGAGAGAGAGAGAGAGAGAGAGAGAGTATGGGATATGTTTTATGATATGTTTTACTTCACAGTTATTCAGTTAGTTTCACGGGCGGTCAATAAAACGTCCCTATTTTAACAGCAAGTTAACTTTGACGTCAACGGCCTTACGGTTGTTTACACAGGCGTATTAGGCCTTGCACGTTTGCATAATTAATGCTAAAGTACCGTCTATGTGATGCGTGGACAGCAAGTGTTCTTATCAGCAACACAACTACACATTGCATACATACACGCACGCCTGTATAACGGAGGAGTAGGCAGAGACTAGAGTAATTATAAATAGAAAAATGGTCAAATGCGAATAGGGACTCGCGCACTGACGGTTCTGAACGGTAGATTCCAAAATTATTCTATTCCTAGAATAGAATAGAATATTTATTTGCTAAAGCATGGTAATTACAAATTATGTAGGTGTTACCTAAAAAATAATGCTACTGGCATCAGGAAGTCAGGAAGCGCAAATATCTTTTTTTTTGTTAAACAACTATTTATTACATAAATTAGTGACTAAAAAATATAACTACATATAGTAGGTAACTTAATAAATCTTACACAGTAATAATGCTCATGCGCAGAAGCAGGTCCAGCGACAACAGTATCCTGAGAACCCTATTTGAAAAACTTGATAGCCCAATTCTGCAGCATTGGATGTTAAAATTAATTATTTCTAATCCAGTGCAGTAGAAAACTAGATTTTCTTTGTTTTTTACTGTTAGTTTTTAAGATGAGTTTCATACGTGGGCCATTGTAGCCAAGTGAATAAAGGTTAATAATAATAACAAAACAGTTTTTGCTAAAACGAATTAACTGTACTTACTAATCTATCGTGAGATCAATGATCCATTTAAAATGTGCTTTACGCTATATTACATGTTATTTCCATGTGGCGCCGAATTAAGAATAGCGTCACTCCATTTCCTTCCGTGGATGTCGTAGAAGGCGACTAAGGAAATACATTACCAGGAGACGGGCAGCAGCGTCTTCCTGAGATTCCAACCACACACTGCGATCGCCAACCCGCCTGCCAAGCGTGGCGATTATGGCAAAACCCTTCATGGTTTGTAAAACCGTGAGAGAGGCCTATGTCCTGCAGTGGGCGTCAAAGGGCTGATGACGACATGTTATTTATGAGAATATCATACGAAACTGTTTTAAATTCTGGAAGAGGTAGATCCGTAATTTTTTGTGGCAAATGATTAAGTAATTTTATTGCCATACAGTATGAGATTCGGGAGTGAAGAGCTATGAGCATGAAAAATGGTC
This sequence comes from Yponomeuta cagnagella, assembly GCA_947310995.1. Classification (NCBI taxonomy): domain Eukaryota; kingdom Metazoa; phylum Arthropoda; class Insecta; order Lepidoptera; family Yponomeutidae; genus Yponomeuta; species Yponomeuta cagnagella. The sequence continues at coordinate 7,774,216 of OX371293.1, forward strand.
ATATCTTTTGATTTCGTTAACTCAGATGCTTTATTTACACCTTCAAAATCAACTTAAAAGATAGGGGATGATGGGCAGTAGAATACACGTATAAACAGCACAGGGTGTCCTACTTGCGAACTAGGACAAATGGTTGTTTTGTGTAGAAGTCATTAATATTATTAAAGCACCATTTTAGATTACAAGACTTTATTTTACACACGAGAAACCGAAATACATTAAAAGGCTTACTTAAAACTACTCCGTTGAATTAATCCAAGGTCCCGCCTGCTCAGGTTTGAAACTCGATCATCTAGGAAAGGGATGGAAAACTTTTGTGGGAGTACGTGCCACTTTTTATAAAAAAAAAATATATGTGGCTATGACGTACCCACGTTGTCCGTAGAAATTAAGCCAGAATTAGCAGGATTTACTAGCCATCATGAGCAGAATTCAATTCCACCTTCCATAATTTCAAGACTGTAATTTTTATCCATTTTAAATTTTTATCCATTTAAGACCGGATTTTTTAATAGTCAGATAAAACTTAACTGGAGAAAAAAACTGATGTTGTCGCTGTCTTGTCGTACGATTTAGACAGTGATAGCATGCAATTTATTCTCCAGTTAAGTTTTATCTGATCATTGAAAAATTGGCCCTATGTCTTTCTATTTCTTTTCCTTATTTCGATATTTTTTTGATTTCATAAAATGTTTACAAGTTTACACAAACTCCGTTATTATAATTATTGGGGTGCCCGAATTATTTCGCGTGCCATGGGTCCTCCATCACTGATCTAGGCCTTGTTCAAAGATTTGACGTCTGCGGCCTTGTATAAGACTTTAAGCAGACTGGTTTTTTTTACAATGAAATATTTGTCAACTTGGTGTCATTTTCCACCACCTCTAAGGAGAACTACCCTAGTTTCGAGCCCATGACCTATTAGGTATGTATGCAAGGCAAAAACACAGTCCACCTGAGGCAGTCCCCTACATAATATAGGTATTACCACTATCCGTCGGTTACCCTGGAATCTGGAATGGAAGAGGGAAATTGCGTCTTATGTCTTGGTGATAAAGATCAGTTATAGGGATTAGTGTGTAACAAGTTTTGGGGTGAGCGGGAGTGGCTGGATGAGATTGAATTCCCGATTCGGGATTTTGGTATTTTGGGATAAAATTTGTCAATCGAATTCAAAGTCACCCTGTACATTAACGAGGCAGTCAATTGTCTAATAAGTATAGGTTAAAAATATCGTTTAACCTAGACAGACGTGCACCACCTCTTGAATGTCACTTAAGTCGCCATTTAAATCGACTTTTGTACGAAGAATTTTAGTTAAAATATGCTGTTTAAACCACATTAGTGAAAGTGGTGCAATACAAGTCGGCCATACGGTTGATACGGTGTTATATAAATATACGATTGATCTAAAACACTACTCATATGCCGTTGAAATTTGAAATAGTCTGTGCTAAATGTTTACCACCATCGACTATTTAAACCGCTTCTGAGGAGTGTTTACAGAATCGTGTTTTTTTTTTTCTAAATATTAATTATTAGTCATAATACGTGTTTTCGTTCCTAATTCGGTTTCATACAAATCTGCACCAGAAAAAAACTTGTTTCAAAGATTTCTGGAGCTTTAACTTTAACTTTCATATTTTATGTCTCGTTTCTTGTGTGCAATAAATATTCTTATCTTATCTTATCAGAGTCGCAATAAAAGAATAAAAATAATACAAAAATAAAATTCACGTTGCATCTCCTCACTACTACAATACTACAGCCCACTTCTGTGTGTTATTACTTGTGTTCGAAATAATATATGGTGCGCCTTGACCCCCGACCTGGCAAGGCATCGCAAAAGCAGCCTGCGAAATTTCCATGCAATTATGAGCCTTATTACGTAAAGGTAAGATTGCAAAATCGACTCACTTTCCTACAGTAGTACAGTTGTTCCACTGGAAATTCTAGTGGCATGCCATTATGACGTAAATAGTTCGAAGGTTAGGTCACCAAAAAGGTCGCGATTTGTAGAGACTAGTGTGCCAAATGAGGTTACAGCTTTAGTTTGCACTGCGCTTGGCCTGACCTGTATAGCAGAAACAACGGGGTTTAAAATTCGAATCTGGAACAGCTTTAACACTGGCCGCTTAAAAAAAGAAAAATTTTTTTTTATTTCCTAAACTAAAACAAAAGAATCATGGAATGTGAGTTCATTGAAGTCTTACAGAATAGTTGAAACCTATTCTGAATAATCGAGTGATTAAATATTACCGCTGGCTTATTTATACAAAAGGAAACAGATTTAGTTTTACACATAATCGTAAACTAATTGAAAGGGATCTTTGAAGTCTTTCTTAAGGTACGATTCCACCAAAATAGTGTGCAGCACATTTGTTTACAAACATTTTGTGCAAAACTCCAGCGTTGCACGTACTAAGCAGTTATCGCGTTTAGCCTCTGTCTCCAGCTGTGTGTAACTTTTGTAAGCAAACAGTGTAGCACACTTGTGCACGAACATTTTCACTGAGCAGGATTTTATGCCTTTAGTTGTGTCAAATATGCATAACCAAACCATGTTGGCTTTGGAAACCCGAAGTTCTGAGTGAATCCGAAATTTTCTTCTTTTCTCTTTTCTCAGTCGAGTCACAAATTCACAATCTTCGACTCACTCAACAGCTTGAGTGAGTGGACCAGAATAAACATTTGTATCGTACACTGTGCATTACAGTGCTCACAGATCTCTCAATATGCTCTGAGACAGTGTCGCACAGTTCAGCACACTGGGTGGAATCGCACCTTTACTGGCTGAAAAAGAAACAATTTCATCTAGTGATAAAAATGCAATGCCAAATTGCAGTAATCGTTGAAGCCTTAGAAATAAACAAACCCTAATAGGAGTTTGTTGATAGCATGAAACTAAATGAACTTAGCTATAATATACATTTCTAGAGTAGGTATGTAAAATCAACCTTAGTTCAAGACCAAATACCATTTGGAGGAACGAATAGTCTTAACAGTCGGTGACAACGGATTCGGATTGAATATACAGATTTGAAGCAATGTAACATCCCATTTCATATACAATATGTTAAACATGAATATGACATCTACGCAACAGAATCACTTGACCTAATCCCAAACTAGGATACAGTATCCTAGTTTAGAATTCTAGACCAGACAAGCATCGCAAACTTGGAAAACACCCAGACTGAGGCCGTTTTTACTTACATACAACGGCCTCCAGCGGAAATTTAACTCAAGTCCTTGATAGACAAGCGGTTAAAGGACCCACTGGTTTCCTTATTGAGTATTTCACTAAGTACGTAAATACTGAAATGTCGTTCCATCGCGTTCTTTTTTTGAGAAAACAAACTAATAGTAGGTAGGTATTTACTTAGTGAAAATCTTAATTCAGATACCAGCGGTAAGTCTTCTTAGCTCTACTTATCCCTTTGTTATTTAGGTATTGTCTTTGTTCCTCAACAAAGTGCAATGTTATACACCCTATCAGTTTCCTTTGTAAGACTTTAGCGAAGAAAAAGCCTTTGTCTACAATCTACGACGTTTCGCGTCACAGCATTATAAGCCACCTACATAGGGTTATTTTTAGGGTTCCATACCCAAAGGGTAAGGGTCCCTATAACTGAAGAAGAAGAAGAAGAAGAAGAAAGACATTTATTATACCAACAAGATACATCACAGAAACAAAATAAGCACATAAGTAACATAATATGCACAACACAGAAGGAAAACTAAATACACAACAGACAAAACGAATAAATAAAACAGGACTATAGATGTAGCCTGTGGTGTATCTACATTGCCACAAAAGGCAGCTGACTCAGCGTTGTGCTGAGGAAGTGATCCCTCAGCGCTGATTTTCAGTCAGTGCCTACGGTAACCCATAATTGTACTACGGAGTGCGTGCCGTGGTGCAGTTAAATAATTAAGTCAAATTCAATAACATACATACAATAAAGTAAAAAAAATAAATAAAATATCGTCATAAAATACTTACATATATTATTAGTTTTAAATTAATATGTATGAAATATAAAGGAACACCATAAGAAATTAAATTCAATAAGTAAATATAAGTGAAAGAAATATAAGTGAAGGAGAAGAGAGGGGAGGATACACACCAAAATAAATAAAAAGTAAATACATACCCGACATTACGCAATGGTGGCCTATGATTTAGTTGATGCGATTACATAGTCGGTCATTTTACTAAATAGTAAAATTAGAAGTAAAAGTAAATCAGAGTCAGAAGCGGCGAAAAATCGGGCGGGATAGTCTCTGCTGTTCAAGCAAATATACCTTGAGCTTGCGCCCAAAGGCATACCTACTGGAAGCGTCACGGACTGGGGGAGGTATATCATTCCAGCACTTGGACGCCGCAAAACGGAAACTACCTCGAAAAGCCATCGTACGGTGCACAGGGATGATAATCCTATCCTTGTGAACTATGCGTTGTCTCGACGAAAACTCAAGTTTCCTGTATAGATAACAGGGTGTTTTCGTGCGCACTACTCCAAAAAGGAGCTTGGCAAGGTGTAGTTGTCGTCGAGCCTCCATGTTCAGGAGTTTTGCGTCGTTCAAGTACGGGGTGATATGGGATCTGGGAGAGATTTTGAAACAAAACCGTGCGCATGCGTTTTGCACACGTTGTATTAATCTTCTCGTCCTGCCAAAAATACAGCCACCATAAACGACATCACAGTAGTTCAATCTAGATAATATCAACGATTCACATAGACTAACACGCAAATCAGTTCTAAGGTAATCGCGTATATTATATAAAATCTTAAGGCGGTAGAAGCAGTTGCTCACAACATTGCAGATATGGTTTTCGAAGCGAAGTTCACCATCTAGCAGCAATCCGAGGTTTCTGGCTTCTACAACCCTTTTCACTGGTTCGCCCTTAATAACTATATCGTTGACGGCAAGAGCCTCTACTGTATTATGAATTTGATGTTTAGTTCCAAGCACAAGGTACTTGGACTTACTAGGGTTCAGCACAAGACAGCTCCTGTCAGACCATTCTGCAATACGATCCAAATCACTATTGATAAGTTGAGCTGCATTAGCCGCATCAGCTGGTGGCGTAGAAATATACAACTGTGTATCGTCGGCATATAAGTGGTACTTGCTATTCTGGATCTGCGTGGTGACATCTGCGCTAAACAAAATAAAAAGCAAAGGCCCCAGAATGGATCCTTGCGGAACGCCTCTCTCTAGCGGTTTTGCCGACGAGAACTGCGTAGTACCATTGCTACTTTGCAACCCAACCATCTGAGCACGGCCTGACAGGTAACTATCAAACCATCGAACCGTAGTGTTATCAAATCCATAATACGACATCTTCGATAATAAGAGGGACGTATTCAGACAGTCGAAAGCTCTGGAGAAATCTAGCAACACCAGAATTGTACTCCTGCCTCCATCAAGCGCTGACAACACGGCCGATATTCAGAAACGATTTTGAGCGTGAGCTCAATGTGAGTCCGGGTCTTCCAACTGTCAAAATGAAAGTCTCAGGGATATTTTGTATTCACAGTTGAGTTTGAGATAACAAAAATTGAGCGCAAGCTAAGCTGAGACTGAGTAGTGGATTTTGGCGACTTAGCTCAGACTCAAGGTGGCAAGCGACACCTGTAGGCCATTCGAGAACTCTAAATAACCTGTGGCTGTGGTGAAGTAACCTTTTTTTTATTCACAATTTGACATTTTGCATGCTCATTTTCCTTCGAAAAGTTAAATTGTGTTTTTAGAGTAATGAGAAGTCAAAATAAAGTATAACCGCGCGTAAAAAGTTTCGACATTTGTTGCCATCTCATTCACTCCTGTGGATTATTGTATGCCTTTCATGTAGCTTTAACAGATAATATAAACCGGTAACGTCAAAAACTGTACCACAGATTACACGCTCACGTAAGTTTAGCTTGAGCTGTGGCTTAGCTGAGTTCGAGTCGAGATATTGACTGTGAATACAAAATTCTTGAGTCTTTGTTGAGATTGCTCAGCCGATGCTCAGCTTAGTGCTCGTTAAGTGTAGCTCAACGCTGTGTTTCTGAATATCGGCCTAAGACTCCGCTGTCCGTCCGTCCGTCCGTCCGTCACCAGGCTGTATCTCATGAACCGTGATAGTTAGACAGTTGAAATTTTCACAGATGATGTATTTCTGTTGACGCTATAACAAATAACAAAAACAGAATAAAATGAATATTTAAGGGGGGCTCCTATAGAACAAACGTGTTTTTTTTTGCCGCTTTTTGCTCGATATTAATAACGGCAACAGGTAGACCCTTGAAACATTCAAATGTTGTATAGATAACATAGACACGAAAAATGTACAAATTCGAAGTATACAACAACTGGGTATTGAACCCACTACCTTCAGGTTTGTAGACAAGCATCGTGCTAGATCAGTGAGGCGGCAAAGCTTACAATCGACGTATTAACACTCAGGCAGCAAAAATAACCGCGCAACTTGCATGCGAATCGTTTTGGAGCAATCTGATTGGTTCATTTGGTCTGTAAATAGAACCGAATTTGGCTGGAAAACCGTTTTATCGGAACTGCCAAATCTATCTAAGATCGCCAAATCTGTTTAAGATATCCAATTAAGCAGCGTAGAGTACACCACCACCACTTCCAATAAGCAAGTTTCAAAATTTTACAAAGAACTTCAGAATTACTTTAACTCACCTCACAGATAAACCTATACAGGTTTGAGTGAGGGTCTGCTGTATTAAACATGTACTTTGTGAAATTACTTGAATAAATTACTATAAAAAAAAAACTTGATCGCTGGATCGAGAGGTCGGGGGTTCGAATCCCGACATGTATGACTTTTTTCTGTTTTACGTAAATTTGTAGTAGCACTACCGCTAGCTAACTGTAAAGGAAAACATCGTGAGGAAACCTGAGCGTCTCTGGTGTAAACATACCTCAGCAAGTGGCATAATTAATATCGATACTGAGGAAACTGTTTGCATTTTTCGTGTTACAATGTATTAGTCATGAGAAAACCCAAATATATTTATGCTAAGGCTAAACGGGAGCTGGAGAAAAGGGAGTATGAACGACGCCGCGGGTACCTAATAGGGCTTCCGTAGGGGGGATGAAGCGAAAGAGTCATATCTGCCGCAGGACCCATAACCGTTGGGGTAGACTGGTGACTGGTCACCTGACTGGTGGTGGAGAGCGCGAATTGGCAAAGGTAGCGTCCTGTGACCAGGTGGAGCGACGACATTCGCAAAGCGGTGGGCAGTGACTGGAAAGGAAGAGCCGAAGATCGGGCTCAGTGGCGTGTCTTGGGAGGGGCCTTTGTCCAGCAGTGGACTTTCACCAGCTGATTATGACGATGATGAAGCGAAAGAGTATGTCAGGATTGGGACTAGTGGAAAACGATGGTCTCTCTCTGCCATTGAGGCGTACGGGCCAAGCGTGGCGGTTCAGTTTTAATTCAATTCAATTCATTTATTTTCTGGAATGTGGAAGTACATACACAAATATAAGTACAGATCATAAAACATATTATAGAACGCACATCCTGTCAGTCTTGACATGCAACATTTATAGACATCACAAAGTAAAGTCACTTATTCTATTAATATAAATCAAATTAATCATCATAGCTTCCTTTTCTCGTTAAAAATATCGTTAATTGAGTAAAAGCATTTTTCTAAAAGCCACTCTGTCAATTTGTTCTTAAATTCGATAATATGTAAGCAATCCTTTACTTCGGTTGGCAATGTATTATAAATTCGTATAGGCATACAGTAATCAATATTCAGAAAAAATGCTCCTAAAGAAGGTTTGTTTGCTCCTGGAAGAGATTTCTGCTGAAATAAGCTCGCCATGTACACTTTTTAATTTTTCTGTAAATGTTTTGTTTCATTCATGTATGCAATAAAGTATAAAGTACTACGAGACGCTGCGCTGATATTTTCCGCACCCAGCTGGGCCGCGTTTCATAAAACAACAATTCATAGTTTATTATGACAACTCGATGTACATTGCTTATCCGACTTATTCGACGACTATTCAGAAAAATTGCTCCCAAAGAAGTTTTCACTTCAAAAACCTTCGTAGCAACACATAGTACAAGTCACTGCGCTGATATTTCCCGCACCCAGCTGGAATCGCGAAGCGTGCGTGGTTAACACGCAATTTCGTTGGTAAAATAAAACATGGAGAGAGCAAATTCGCGTGCCGCGGTTACTAAGTAGGCGAGAGACACGTCACAGTAAACAGCTAGTCAAAATACTGAGACCCGACGTAAATGAGCTGGACACCAAAACAAATTATATTTTCCTTAAAATGTGGCTGGGAATTAAACTGGTTGCCCAAAAATGTTAGCACGCAAGTAGACACCTAAATTTCAGTATTGTTATGGCACGGAGCGTAAATATCCCGATATTTTGATAATATTCTTCTTCTTTTTGGCCTCATGACTGATGGACGTGACTGTGAGGTAGCTTTCGTTACCAACGCTCCCCATTCGATCCAATTAAGCGCCACATGTATGACAGCTAGTAGCGTCCCTCCCGTATAGCTTCGCTTATGGTGTTCGAATATTGCGTTAGTCCTCATCCTCGGTTTTGAATATATTGCGCGTTGACAAAAACGTTTTGCAAAAGAGAGCTTAAAAATTCCTTGGAAAGAATGTTCAGTACGCTGGATTAAAAAAAAATCAATAAAAACATTAATCGTATAAAAGTCGTATAAGAGAGACTTTGAACCGCAATATTTCTATCACAGGTATGGAAAACAAATTGTCATTGCGAATCATCATAGATAGATAGAATATTCTTTATTGTACACAAAGATTACATTAACTGAAATCATAATACAGAGAGTAAATGGTTTTCAGGAGGGGTGTCCTTTTATTTCAACCCGGTACAGTTTACGACACGTCATTGGGAACACCAACACATACATTCCACAATCTACTTCAGACACATATTTTCTTTATTTAGCACTTAATCATTTATAGCTGTCGCCCTGGACTTCAATGGCCGCGGCCCGATCGCTATGGCGGACTTATAAATAATAATCTAACTAATATATGGAAATATTGTGTCAGTACAATACCATCACAGCGTTTGTTATCAAACTCCTCCGAAATGGCTTCACCGATTTTTATGATTTTTTTGTGTATATTTGGTAGGTTTGACAATAGGTCGTAGGCTTTGTGGAAAAGCAACGTTTAACGAGTCAGCTAGTCGTTTATAGTCATTTATAGTTGTCCACCTAGACTTCCATAGCAGCAGACCGATTGCGATGGACGACTTATGAAGAGAACGTCCAACATTGGACAAAAAAAATCTGAAGAAGAAGAGGATGATTTTTACTGCACTTAAAACCAACTACACAGAAGAAGAAGTGAACATTGGCAGACAATCAATTAGGCGAGAGTTTGACAGTTCTTAACGAATTTGTAGACAATATATTTTGCCTTTGTAAGCAAGAGAAAACCATGGTTTAATGCTTGGCAAATAACTTCTCGTTTCATTGGCGGGGGCTAGGGGTGTGACTTAGGCCCGTATTACAGAAGCGTACTCAAGCGCCGATCTCAGTTTAAGACTAGATTTGAGTATGGTTTTCATTTTAGAACGTTACTTGAGTTGACACTTACCAATCACAACTCGAATGAGTAATGGCTAATTCGAGAACGATACTTGGGTTGCAATCTCTACTTAAGTCATGTTCAAATCTGTATTTACTCAAGTGTGGTCGGAACCACGCTTGAGAGTCGATTTTCCTTGTGAATTGTTTCGTAATTATTGTAAAATGAATATATTTGAAGATATTGATCCTTATGACGATATAGAGGGTTATTTTTAAAGTCACTGGATGCAGGCGGCACAAGACCGGGAAGCTTGGAAAACCATGAGGGGGGGGGTCTACGTCCTGCAGTGGGCGTCAAATCGCTGATGATGATGATGATGATAAAATGCGTCGTAATCATCATAAGCAGCCTATATACGTCCCACTGCAGGGCACAGGCCTTCTCTCAGAGAGAGTATGGGCCCACCGCGGATTGGCGATTTCAAGCGCTTAAAATGCGTAATTCCACTAATTAGAGTTGCTGTCTGGCAACAACTTTTCATCATCATCAGCCCACCTCTGCCCACTGCTGGTATAGGCCTTTTCTCCATTACGCCATCTTTCACGGTCTATTTCCATTCGCATCCATAGGCCCTTTGACGACTTGGTCACATCGTCCGACGATCGACAACTTTTGTTCTATGAGTTTTTCTCAGGTTTTTATTTTTGATATCAGACTTTATATAATTTTATAATTAAAGTTGTTGTCCCTTGTCTACGCAGAGGTCTAGGTACAATTGATCAGTGTCGAACATAATTGTTGCATGCGCTGTGCTTTCACAAGTGATGCGACACCAGCAGAGGATGAACAGCATAAGCATTCCTCTTCACTGTAGTGAAGTTCATTTTCCTCATTTTTTCACTCATATTGTTTCAAGACAGCGCGTCTTATAAACAAACTAAACAAATTAATTAGATAGACGTCAGAAGAAATTTTATCGCTGACATTTGTTACGTTCCGTTCTTTAAACAAAACAAATACATAAGAGGCGTGCACGTTGTGCTTATTTATTTATTTTATTTTATTCAAATAACTAAATAATGAAAATTTAAACATCTAATTGACGAATAAATAAAAAAATATTTTATTTTCTTCTGTATATTTCACATAAGTAAACTAATTCTTATCAATATTTTATTACATCATGCGTAGAACGAAATAAAAGTTTATACTTGATTTTTCTTGTCATAGAAAACAAACATTGGTCATAGACAATCTGATTGCAGTTCAGAATCTCTACTTAAGCAGCGATTGGCTGAGGAACCCTTAAGTACTATTTAAAAATAAAGGGTGTGCTTGAGCATGGATTCAGCGCTCAAGTTATGATTGGGCGATCCGAGATCAATCTGCGCTTGAGGATCGTTCTGTAATACGGGCCTTAGAATTCTTCGGACTTAGTCAAATTAACAAATTATTTAAAAGAAATGCTCTAAGCGTCCATCGCCAACTCACCCCTTCGCTACGCCGAGTACAATCAACGAATGATTTTTATATTTTGTGATTTGGACCGTTCTAATGTAACGCAGCTAAAGAGTTTCTTGAAAAGAATAAATGTGGGGTTTCTTTCTTAGCTTCTTCTCCACATAATCTATTAATTCTGAGACTAAAAACTTTGACATTCACTTGGTAAACGTATATATTTTTTAGGGTTCTGTACCTCAAAAGGAAAAAACGGAACCCTAATAGGATCACTTTGTTGTCAAAAACGGCAAAACATTTGTTGTATGGGAGCCCCCCGTAAATATTTATTTTATTTTGTTTTTAGTAATTATTGTTATAGCGGCAACAGAAATACATCATCTGTGAAAATTTCAACTGCCTAGCTATCACGGTTCATGAGAAACAGCCTGATGACAATCGGACAGACGTAGAGTGAAGTCTTAGGGTCCCGTTTGGCACCCTTCGGGTACGGAACCCTAAAAATAGATGGTGTTGTGCAAGAGTCGTATAAACGGATTCTGTGGCGGTAAGAAGTTCGCCGGGATAGCTAGTGTTGAATAAACGGGTTATTCACCAACTCGACACACAAAACACTTTTAAAAATCAATCAATCGCAAGGTGTGCAGCCGACTATATGTTCCTAATGCACAAGGAAACTTATATAATACACGATGTTATTATTCATAGTCACAACATATCTATGCTTTGCTTGTATGTGTTTACATTTCCATATAGATATGTTTTCGGCATTTTCCTTTTACGAGGTTGTTGAACTCCGAGTTGTCAGTGGGAAATGGGGTGGTTGGCTGGTTTTCTTTTCACTTCGAAAATGCCTGTATATTGAAGCTTTTTAGGGTTCCGTAATCACAAAGGAACCCTCATAGTTTCGCCATGTCTGCGACGTAGCTCAGAGACGATTAGCGCTATAAGCTGAAACTATAAACCTTTTCACGAATGACTAGTCTTGTCAAGGTGTCTTTATTACTAGAAATAACAAACTTTTTTTTTCACCTAGTCTCCTAGTTTCTCGTATACAATCTGTTAATAATGGGCCAAAGTGCACACAAAAAATCAATGGGACTGTTAACTGACCAGTTAACAGTCCCATTGTAAGTCTACGAGAAACCGGTAGTATTTTTATGTTTAGGTTTGTTCGAATCTCGTACAGGTTTTGTTACAGTGTGAAGTTTAATGCAAGTACCTAAGTAGTTAGTTTTCGACCTTTTCAGATGTGTTCGGAGAAAGAAAAGACCTAGAGAAAAGCTTTAACCAAAAACCGGCCAAGTGCGTGTCGATTTTTTTTATGTGGTTTTACGGTGTTTTGCTTTGCAGAGGCGCTGTTTAATAACCATATGTGTCTAACATAATGGGCAAATTCTGCATCTTCTATATTGGACTGTAATTTATTGAAAGCGACGCGAAGTTAAGGGGATCTTAAGATGCGTCTTAAGATGCAGGCTATTTAGGAGTTACATTGTTTCGTTTATTTAAGGCGATCCAGTACTGCGACTGCGCCACCAACGAAAAAAAAAACATATCTTTTTTACAGATCGTATTTGCAAACAGTGTCTGTACGATCTCTCAATCATATGAACAGTGATTTTTAGCACCCATGGCCGTGACACTATGGCAAAAAAACCTAGGACTAGATAGCATTTATGCCAAAAACGGCCGTTTTTGGCATAAATGCTAAAAGTGTACACACTTTTTGCAAATACGATCTGTAAAAGAATCGATCTAGTTAGCCCACTGGATCCCCTTAATAAAATTATATAAGCCCTGTTATTTGATAAAAAATATCAATCTGATAAAAATACTAAAATAAAAAACTTATAGAGCAATAGCTTTGTTAGTTACTTATCCTAGGTAAAGCAGTCATAGGTCAATGTTTAGCAGACTATGTACCCGAAACCGGTGTGCGTGCATGCAACGACTAATGAATGTTGAGGAAGCGAAAGTGATCTATCAGTCCCTGGTCTCTGCCTACCCCTCTGGGGTACAGGCGTGAGTTTATGTATGTATATATATTATACTATTGAGAATAAACACCTTTTCTTACTTAAAATTGTTGTTACAAGCTAACTTAATGTCCTAGAATATGAGCCCTTGGTTACAGAGTCCATTTACGATCAGCGCTTTTGAATTAAAAAGTAATTTATTATAACAACTATGTGACTAATCCCAAAAAAAACACTAAATGTAACTTATCCCGGGTGACTCGATCACGGAGTACGAGTGGACGCGTATTGTTACAAAATACACGGCTCGTTAAAAAATTAAACGAAATAAAGCACATAAACCTTTGGTAGGACGTCTAATTGAAACTGCTTGTGAGCACGCGATATCAACGTTTTCAGGTCGCATAACTTGACAAGTACGGTTAGATAAATGTTATTGGTTCCGTACCGAAGGATGGTAACGGTACCTTTTAACTATGCTTGTACGCTGTCTGTCTGTCTTACCTTTAATGGGTTTTATCTCTCGAACCATAGTTGGTAGGGTAAGTAGTTGAAATATTCAGTGTGTATTATTATCGCCATAATATTAGGGGTTAAAGTATGAAATTGCCGTTTTATTGCAATAGGTTCTTTGAATTGACATAGAATCTTCATGTTTTGAGGTTTTCGAATGAAACTTTTTTCAAATGGTTTCTATGATGTTCTTTTTTTAAAAAATGTGAAACATTTGAATATCGAATATTGAATATCAACAAGGCAACACAAGTTTCAACACGCGTTTCTTTCTGCAGATCAGTCAAATCATGAGGCACCCATTTTTCGTATTTTTTTATTTTATTGATTTGACGCAAGTGAGTCAATATTGTGGGTAAGGTAACGTTAAACCATGCCGCTAATTCCTGGGTAGTTTGACTAGGGTCGGCTTCCGCTATCTCTCTTAATTCATCGTTATTCACCTGTGTGGGCGGTCTTCCTCGTGGCTCGTTCTTTAAGTCGAAATTTCCATCACGAAAGCGTTTAAACCAAAATCGCACGGTGCGTTCATTAGTAGACCCCTCTCCAAACGCAGCATTGATATTGCGGGCTGTTTCTGCCGCGTTAGTTCCGCGTCGGAACTCGTATTCAAAAACCACTCGAATTTTCGCAGTATCCATCTTTCTTGTCTAAATTGAGTAACAAAAACAATTGAAAGTCGATATTCAAATGTTTCACATTTTTTAAAAAAAGAACGTCATAGAAACCATTTGAAAAAAGTTTCATTCGAAAACCTCAAACCATGAAGATTCTATGTCAATTCAAAGAACCTATTGCAATAAAACGGCAATTTCATACTTTAACCCCTATTAACATATTTTGTAACAAACACGAACAGTAAAAAGTAAGTAGTCCCTATACCAGAAACAGAAAAGTTTGAGCTCTACCGTAAAACCAAACGGTAATACGTAATACTTACAACTGTCAGCTTCGTACCATTACAGTACAGTCGCTATACTATAACATCTAATATATAAAAATCTCGTTTGTTATCGAACTCCTCCGAAATGGTATATAATTATGTTTAACACACGTTTTAAGCCGCCAATACCTAATGCCCTCCTAACTAGGAAACCCGCATCTCAAGTGATTTCCTAAAGTAGGTAATAACAAGCGCCACCAACAACATTAACGTAACTTTACATTCCACGCAACAATCACGTATCAGATCCCAAACCAGGATAGCCTGTGCTATGGTAACTAGGCAAGGGCACCACAAACATGGTAAGACACCCTGACTGCGGCCATTTGTACAAATGTACGGCGGCCCCCAGTGGGAATCGAACCCACGACCTCCGACAGGGTAATCATACGTAATACCGCCAGACCAACGAGGCAGTCCAAGATATTTTTATTGTTGGCGCTACTGAACCTCGCAGGGCCTCTCAAAACGAGCTAGGTAGGCCTAACCTGTTAGATGATGACTTTGAAAAGAACAATTAAAAACCATTTTTATGGTGGCCCGATCGGGTCATTTAGAATTCTACAGATTAAAGGTCCTCGAAATCTGGCAAAAAATTTACCTAAACTCTTCAGGATGTAGACTCCATATCTCTCGGAAAATAGTATTTTTATCTATTTATCAACACACTAAACTTTACAATGGGGACAAGGAGAAACGTTTTGAGGATGTATTTTTTATGTAGCCTGTATATATAAGTCCCACTGCAGGGCACAGGCCTTCTCTCAGAGAGAGAGAGTATTACTACGCCTGCCCGCTGATTGACAATTTCAAGCGCTGACGCATGTGAACATGAACACCTCAGACACGCGCTGTTTTCCTTCACCGTTTGGTATTTGTCTTCCGCGATTGGTATTGCTACATTGCTGCATCCGTGTGGTGCTGGATAGCGTCACTCCATTTCATTCCGTGGATGTCGTAGAAGGCGACTAAGGAAATAAATTACCAGGAAACGGGCAGCAGCGTCTTCCTGAGATTCCAATCGCATACTGCGACCGCCAACCCGCCTGCCAAGCGTGGCGATTTTGGCAAAACCCTTTAGGTATAGTTAGGGATAACCATGAGGGAGGCCTGTGTCTTGTAGTGGGCGTAAAAGTGGCTGATGATGATGATGATTGCTACTACAACTTCACAAATGTACGTAGAAAACAAAGTCATTGGTACATGTCGGGATTCGAAGCCACGACCTCCCGAATGTGACGCCGACGTTCTACGTACTACCACCGCGTTACTCCATATCTCTCGAAAAATGGTTCTTCTATTCTACTCATCAATACAATCAACTTTAACAATGGGGACAATGAGACACGTTTTGGGGATGTAATATCTATGTAGCCTGTATACATCCCACTGCAGGGCACAGGCCTTCTCTCAGAGAGAAAAATAAATAAAAAACAGCGAAGTGCGAGTCGGACTCACGCACGAAGGGTTCCTTACCATCTATACAACATTTGAATATTTCAAGCGTCTACGTGTTATTAATATCGAATAAAAAACGGCAAAAAAATCATGTTTGTTGTATGGGAGCCCCCTTTAAATACAGCGGGGCACAGGTTTTCTCTGAGAGAGAGTATGGGCTTAATTACCATGCGAGCCCACCGCGGATTGGCAATTTCAAGCGCTGTGTTACGTGACCCCCTCACGTAACATAGCAATTTTGTCACAATTTTTATGTGTTTTTATTGACCTTTTTTATTATGCAACTTAAAGCATCTTTTTCAGAATTTGGTAGCTGTCCCACAGCAAAAGTTGTTTGTTTCGATAAGAGGAACTGTAGAGTTGGGTTGCGAATGACGCGAGCTCACCACAAATTTTCAATGAGTATTTTATAAGAAAACTAGCTGACTCGGCAAAGGTTCTTTTGCCATGTATAAGTTTTCTGATTTTTTCCCGTATTTGAAGTATTACTTGCCAAATTTTATAGTTCTAGGTCAACGGAAAGTACCCTATAAATTTTGATTCCCTTGAGTGTCGAAATATGTTTTAAGTGAATAAATTATTTCAATTCAATTATTTCAATATATGTTCTTTTGTGGCATAAACGGCCGTATACGGACGGACGGACGGGCAACAAAGTTAGCCCTAAGGGTTCAGTTTCTCCTTTTGAGGTACGGAACCCTAAAAAAGAACTTCTAATTAAAAATAAATTAAAATTTAAGGCAATAAAAATGGTATGTAAAAAAACAAGTCTGAAAAAAATATTGCAAACTTATCCTTGGGGTGATTTATTCCCTGCAGCAACCACTGCAGTGAAAATTACTTAATCGCAGTAAGACTACGCTCGAGTAAGAACCATACTTTATATTTTATTACAACATTACCCCCAGAACCTAACAAAGCCACTTCAAAACACGATAAACCGCCCACAAACGAAATTATCCGAACACCAATCAAACAATAACTCCGACAAATCAAAAACAAACCTTTCCACGGTATCAGTTTGCTCCATCAAATCCTTCCGCCAGACACAACACACACAAACAGGCCCACTTTCACACACTTGTCACTGTAGGATAGTTTTGAAAAAACAAACGACACTCAAAGGGCTAAGATGACGCCAAAACGAGTTGTTTGTATAAGAAAGAAAACCGCTCGCAGTGCAGAGGTCACCGTCTGGCGCGACATGCCGCAGCATACTGAAAGCAAAAGCTCGTTTTCAGCGACAACTTTATTGCATACTAGCTGTTGCCCGCGAGTTCGTCTGCATGGGTCGTAGTTACTACATTACCTAAACTCACGCCTAGACAACCAACAGGCTCTTTTAGCGATAAAACCGCCAATTGTATACGGCAAAGCTTATGTAAGGCTTTTAATGTATTTTTTAGGGTTCCGTACCCAAGGGTTTTTGCTTCTTGTTGTTTGTTATCAATGTACAGATACACCACTGTCACGGTTTTATGACAGCGTAGATGTAGACAAGTGTCGCGCCTGGCGTCGGTTGCTAGTCCTTTGTTTCTATTGTTCCGTGGGAGATGTAAGGCTTTGAGAAACACGATGGTGATAAATACCTATCAGATGATTGTCCGGCGCCGTATAAATAGCACTCGGTGACACAAAAATATCACCTTTCGTAAAATCTAGTTTAACTTAATTTTAAGGCGCCTTTACTAGTACACCTCCGACTCGCAGGCCGTACAATTCGGCGCATAAAACTGTTTTACAGTAATACTGATTTATCAGAATTATCTCTAATATATAAAAATCTTGTGTCGCAAACCGACAGACAAACTGCTTTGCAGTTTGGCGAAATTGTGTACTAATATTAAGGTTTTTTTTTATTTTGAATAAATAAACGAAAAAAAAAACAGCGTTTGTTATCGAACTCCTCCGAAACGGCTTCGCCGATTTTTATGATCTTTTTTGGTGTACATTTGGTAGGTCTGAGAATAGGCCGCAGGCTAATTAGTATGGCAAAACAACGTTTGCTGGGACAGCTAGTATTTATATAAAGATGTTGAACGACTCCAAAATGTCATGTACAGTTTAGAGCCCCGACACAAAACTGCGATGCGACGTCGCATCGTAAAAATCTGCGAGCTCACGCGACGCATCGCGAGAACTTGCGAATTGATTCACATCTGTTTCATTTGTTTCTTTTTCCTGCATCTTCTTAGCAATAACAGAGGTGATCACTTCTTTTTATTTTACGATCCATGTTACGACCTTGTTTACGAAATACGGGAATGGAAGGAAGGAATGGTCACCCGAATCGTGGAAGGGATCGCATCGCAGCAATTAGTGTCGCAGTTTTCTGCGTTGCGGATTCGCATCGCGCCGATTCGCAGTTTTGTGTACGGCATCATAAGCCTGTAAACCTTTAATTACTTCATGTATTCATGAGAAACGGGTTATTTTAGTATTCTATGAAGTGTGCCATGAAAAAAAAAAACTTAAACTGCAGTTGAAGACTTGATGATTGAAAAACGTAATGTGACAAATTCAAAAATGATGAGATTACTGTGTATGTGGTAGGTATTAAATAAAAGTTTAAAACTTTGAAAAAATTGAGCTTTTACCCAAAACTGGTTACCAATGATAACAAACGAAAGTAGTCGTAAGTAAGCAGCCTATACGTCCCACTGCAGGGCACATGCCTTCTCTCAGAGAGAGTATGGGCTTAAGTACCACGCGTGCCCACCGCGGATTGGCGATTTCAAGCGCCGAGGTATGTGAATGTGGCGAGCACATGTCAACTCTGCGCGCGCACTATAAACTCCAACATTCCTGCATCGCGCAAGCAAAATGTTTCACATGACATACCATAAATATAACGTCCGACGAACATCAGTCGGACCGGCCGTCCCCAGGCATACGACCTGCCTGGCGGGAAATTTCCCTTTATAGTCGAAGAGTCTTCCCTATAGTGAACATCTCAGACACTCAGGTTTCCTCACAATGTTTTCCTTCGCCGTTAGCGAATAGTATTGCTTCTGTAACTTCACAAATGGACGTAACTTAGAAAATTCATTGGTGTAGGTAACACCTCCCGGGGTCACCTCATTGAAGTCACCTTCCGAATGAGAAGGGTGCCATCTACCGCTCCGCTACCTCAAACGAAAGCAATAGGGAAATATAAGATTTTTCAAAAGGTCCTATTTTTGTGACGCTAAATGAAGAGTACAAACAATGGAAACGTCTTCCCCGATTAAATTTAGCCACATTCGCGTGCCCCTAACAATAATGAATTCTGTACAGTCAAGAGTAGGTACGTCAAACTTTATACAACGTGATATTGAGACAACACAAAACCTGAAAACAAAACCAAAAACGAGTGAACGAGAACTTGTCCCGATACCAAACTGTACTCTGTGTTATGGTAACCAGACAAAGACATCGCCAACATGGAAATACACCGAGCTAAGGCCGTGTACAAACGAAGGCAATAAATAAATTTACTGAATTTTCGGCAAAATTATTCGTTTTCCAATTTCTTCTCTTTTCTGACCAACTTGAAATTGAGTCATTACATAGTATAGAACTCCATCAAATGTACAACCACGTCAAGAGATTGTGAATTGAGTCCTTTCGCCAATACCGAAGGTCGGGGTATACGGACAAATTTAATTACGGCAGCCAAAACTAGATTGGGCGAGAAAATGTCGAACCTATCTTCATAGCGGTATTTTAGGCTCTGTCAGTGAAAATAAATGAAGTAACTAGGTACAGTCCGCAGCAGGTAAATCTTGTTGCAAAATCGCCAGTAACGTAACTGAGAAACTAGAATGCACGTAAGTACTTACGTAAATGTGATATTGATAATTAAGTTCCTCAAATCACGTTTTTTGTATGGGTTCCTATTCTGAAATACATACATACATAAACTCAGGCCTGTATCCCAGAGGGGCAGGCAGAGACCAGGGACTGCCACTTTCCACGATCCTGACAGATTACTTTCGTTGATTAGTCTTTGCATGCATTTCGGGTACTTTTATCACTTTACTTACTTTTACATTCCGAAATGATTGAAATTGAAACGCATTTCATCCTTCGCTAATACATACCGCTATTTGGTCGAAATATGTCCGCCTAGAACGTCCCTTACCGGGCCCTCCACCCACATTCACTCGATAAATCGTCAATCTTTCACCCTTCATCCTCTCTATACGTCCAAACCAACAATACACGAAACCGGTGCGTGCGTGCGATGAAACGGAAGAGGCTGCTCAGGATCGTGGCAAGTGGCAAACCTTGGTCTCCACCTACCCCTCTCGGTTACTTTGGCAACCAATTCGGCTACCTTGCTTTTCGAGGCTGCCAATACAAACAAGGAACTGGTACTCTGTCGAAACCACTGTCGTACGTTGTGAAGCCATAATATCTTTGGTCTCCCAGGTCTCCGTTTGGTCAGTTAGATGAGAGTTTACCTATAGTAATGTATAATAATAATAATAACTTCCACACAATACAATCACTTGTCCTGGTCCCCAACTAGGATCCCCTGTGCTATGGTAACCAGGCAAGGGCGTTACAAACACGAAAGTACACCCAGACTGAGGCCATTTCGAACCCACGACCTCTGTTTTGGTAGCTGAGCGTCTTAACGGCTAGACCAACGAGGCAGTCTGTGTGTTTGTACCTAAGACACGCGAATGGCCTTTTGTCAAACAGCTGTTATGAAAATAATCTTTTCATCATCATTTGAAACTCGTGATGTGTGCCTAGTTTTATTGGTACGATTATTTTAAACAGTAGATAAATAGACCATTTCATCACTGTCAGCTAAAAGGACGTCGAATGAACGGCCGAAAAAATTCTAGCACCATTTCGCTGTTTACTTTTGCACGATCAATCACTAGTCTTTCGACACTGCCAACCGATGAAATTAAGATCAATAAGGTGTCTATTCACCATGAAAATCCAATCGCTTCTTTCATAGTGCCTCGTTGGTATTTTTCAGCCAAATGGATATTCTGATAGGGATAGGTTTGAGGGGTAGGTTACCGACACAGGGGTCGCGGTTTTAATTCCCGTTGGGGCTCGCTGTACTTTGATTTATGTTTGTTTTGTCCATGTCAAGTGATCATATCACAAGGTATCTTGGGCCAGACAATTGATTGAGGTGTGTAATATTTTTATTTACCTACACGCAGTTAACGTTATGTAGACAACGGGTTTTACTCCTGAATATTTTCTCAAATCTCTTTATAAAATAGACAAAAATTACATTAGATAAAAAAAAAAGTCCAGATCCACTTCACTTGAAATTTTGTCGGAAGAGCTGACTCTGCGAACCAGAGTGAAACCTTGTCGGACTCTTCCGACAAAATTTTAAGAACGTGAATCCGGACAAGTTAATAATGGAGTGCTTATAACATTTTTAGCTATATCTTTATTTAGAACATAATTTTCACAGCCAAACGTTTATTCTAGACGCTTAAACTGGCTAGGTGACCGAATACCGTAAGTATCTCGTGCCAAGAAACAGACGCGCCAATGCCTAGGTATTCGCCTCAGCTGTAAAATAATTAAACTCTAATTTATTAGACGACTCTCTCCTTGAGAGAAGGCCTGTGCCCTACAGTGGGACGTATATAGGGTGCTTATGTTTTATGTTATTAGACAATTGAGGTCAAGACTTATTAGGTACTCTGATTAGATTAGATTAGAACACTTTATTGTACACACCAGAAAACAAAATACATTAAAAGGCTCGATTAAATTCACTGATTAGTTGAATTGTGTGTGAGGTGGTGGGAGCTTTTAGGCTGTTTTACGTGGAGAATGCTGTAGCGGTCGTACAATTTAATAATTGTAATAATATGGGTATGCTTTCGAAAAATGTGGTTTGAGAGTTTGATAGATAATTAAATTACGGAGATTTTAAATATATTTTTCTTTACCTATAAAATTGCGCACATTCAAGGCAGTGTTTTTTGTCCGGTGCTAAGTTTTTGATTGAGAAAATTTGATTCCGAAATCAATAATTTTGTAAGCCACGTTTTTTTATTAAAAGCTACGCATAGAAAAACAAAAACATATGTATGGTATTTAAAATGTCCGTAATTTAATTATACAATAAACCCTCAGACCACATTATCAAAAGTTTACTCGTGTATTGACTGCCTCGTTGGTCTAGCCGTTAAGGCGCTTAGCTACTAAAACAGAGGTCGTGGGTTCGATTCCCACTGGGGGCCGCCGTACATTTGTACAAATGCCCTCAGTCTGGGTGTACTTTCATGTTTGTAATGTCCTTGCCTGGTTACCATAGCACAGGGTAAAGTTATTTATTTATAATTACAATATTAAAAAAATGTTAAATTTTGCGAGCGAAGCAGCATTCTCCAAAGATACACGCAACTTATGTTTTCTATATCCCGCTACAGAGGGTTACACCTAGTGATTACTTATTTTAACTAGGAAACGCACTGATGTCTTCCTCTCGGGAATTTAGGTTGTTTACAAAATTCCCAGTAGCGTATTTAATTATACTGAGTGATGTTTAATGTTTTCGACAATCTTTCCATTTAAATCGCCCGTGACGTAACTGAGTAGAGTGCAAGGATGTTTCAATTTTTGGCCGGATGTAAGCTTGGTGTAACCAAAAAAAAAAAGTACTATCAAAGTCAAGAAATTGATAATAGGGCTTGATATTTCTTGGACATTAAGAGTAGCAAGTAGACGTGCTTGTGGGCTGATACATAAGCCGAAGAACCGATAATTGATGGGGAGCAAATGTTCTCGATCGGAGACCACGAACTGACATGGAGAGCGCAGGAGAACGTCATATTTGCAAATCGTTGTTACCCATAATGCAAAGTTTGGGGACCAGTCTTTGTACACTTTTATGACAACACGTTTTTAGCGTTCCGCAGTCCGACCGTTTGCGAAATATTAAGCTTTAAAGCGAAAATTTTCGTCGGCGTAGGGTGTCTCCTGGCTAAACGGTTGATTGTAGAAACGTGAAAAATTCAGGGTAGTAGCACATATGCAATGAAGTTGAAAGGAAGAGTATCACTGCTAAGTAGGCTTTACTAGTTAACGAGTAATAGGCAACCAACTTATAAAAGTAAAATTTCGTACAAAATCCATTGAAAATTACTTCGATGAAGTTGTTAGTTCTGTAAAGTAGAAAAAAACCCTCTTTTTACGTAACCCGGTTTTTTGTATTGTATTGTTGTCCTCGTACTTTTATTCGCCCAACGCTACTTACGCTTACTTAAGGGGCTCCAGGTAGTAACACTCGCGCCACTGAGGAAAAAAATCATATCTGGTGCACGGCTGTGCCCCCGCCAAGTCGAGCAAAAAAGCGGCACGGCCGTATGATCCATTTCTCGAAGCGGTTCAGGCCATTTTCGAAACTCTATAACTTCGTTGTGGATAAAGAAGTATGAATTTTCAGTAACCAATCAGGCATTGTATGAACACGGTATATTTAAAATTTTATTCAATTTGAACCAGTAGTTCAAGAATTATAACTAGTCAAAGTTTCTTAATTTTGTCACTCACTCACTCACTGACTGACTGTCTGACCGATCATCAAAACTCTAAGGCACTTCTAGCAGAAACAGAAGCTTCAAATTTAGAATTCAATTAATGTTTAGTGTATAAATCAAGGAAAAACTAAAATATTTTGCAATTCGGTCCAGTTTTCTAGATACACCAACTACATAAATTACTTTGCAATCCCATATAAATATATAGGATTACAAAGTTACATTGGCAGTGAATGAATCAGTGTACATTTACCTATATGTATAATGTAATGGAATAATAGGTGTAGATAGGTACCTAGATATAAATGTGATGATGTTCAAAGGCAACTTGTAAAATGGTCAAGGAAAAAAAGTTGGAATATCTACAAAAATAAATGAGATGCCATTAAAGACATAACTTGTAAAAATAAACGAGTCTCGCAACTCACTTCTTCTATCGTAAAACGTTGTGAGATCCATGTAATACCAAGTCGGTTAATTTATTCAATTCCTACTAAGGGTCCTTCTGTCTTAAGTTATTACGTAATTAGCTAACCTAACAACATCTTATAGTGACCATATCAATATTAAAAATCTTGTATGTTTTACATAAATAGAATAAATAGCCGTTAACCTGAAGCTAAAAACCTAGGATTAGATAGCATTAACGCCAAAAATGGCTGTTTTGGCACAAATGCCATGTAGTCCCAGGTTCGAGATCCTAAGTTCTTTGTCGTGGGTCCTAAAAATCCTTTGTACTTGTTTATGTTACTTGTTATGCCTTTTTTTCTTGTGATCTGTTGGTTTGTCCCTCAGAACACAAAAAGAAGGTTTGTCCCAATGTCTTTCTTTCTTACTTTATATGATTTTTGTCGTTGGTGGCGCTAGTTAGCCCACTGGATCCCCTTAAATAAACGAAACAATGTAACTCCTAGCTAGCCTGTATCTTAAGAGGTAGCTGTTGATTGTTCTTATTGTGAGCAGATTTTATAAAACTACTAAGTACTTGATTTCGAGCTAGGAACGTAGAACGTACACTCAAATCGTATCAGAGAGGCCGGATTCGTATTCCACTGCTGCTCTCCATCAATTCTCCACTCCTGCCTATATTGGGCCACCTTCCGTTACAACTTGAAGCTTTCTTCTTTATTTCTGTAATACTTTTCACGTTCGTTGGCTATATTAATTGATTATAACAATGTCACATTTAACAACAGGGCCGCGTTTCATAATACAACAATTTATAGTTAGTTTATTATGAAATGTACAATGTGTACATTGCGTAGCCGTTTCCTAGTTTTAATCTGTGGGTTAATCGGCTCTGAATTGTAGTTTTATGAAACGCGGACCCTGGTCATAAATCTAAAATATCCCCAAATGTTTGGCCAAAAATAACAAGCGGTCAAGTCTGAGTCGGACTCGCGCACGAAGGGTTCCGTACCATTATCTATAAAACATTTAAGTATTTCAAGCGTCTACCTGTTGCCGTTATTAATATCAAGCAAAAAACGGCAAAAAAGTCACGTTTGTTGCATGGGAGCCCCCCTAAATATTTATTTCAGTATTTGATGCTATAGCGGCAACAGAAATACATCATCTGTGAAAATTTCAACTGTCTAACTATCACGGTTCATGAGATACAGCTTGGTGACAGACGGACTGACAGCGGAGTCTTAGTAATAGGGTACCTCACCCTTTGGGTACTGAACCCTAAAAACGATGAATCAAAAAATGTTTATTCTATTCCATAATCATACGCACGCCCTCCCTACGAAAAAGAAATGAATGACAGGTATGGACCTACAGTAATAGAAGGATCAACCCAAGAAACGCTCCGACTGAAATACATGTGAGGTTGGTTTTAGGTCAGTATTTTTAGTAGCTGAACTTGCTCTATCGTTTTAATATTACGTAAATCGTATGGCTCTGAACCTTACAGGGTATAATATTTCGCAAACAATCAAAGTTTTTTCGCGATGAAATATGGGAAAAACGTGGAAGGTACTTACCACACAAAACTAGTAAAATCCATGGGAGCACAAATTCTAACGCTGCACACACATGTCGCACATTTTCCACTAAAAAAAAAACACTCTTGCACTAGGAAAAAAAGAACGATTCCGGTTTTTTCGGGTGGCCTTTCCAGTTCGATTCGATTGTCAGATTCGAATTCCCATTTAGAATTCGGTGGTCGGGGGCGCTCCACGTTTGAAATTAGAACGCGTGTGCGTCCCGGCGCAGAGTGCTATTTATAAAACCGGCTGGGCCAACAGCGGTGTGGCGTTTGGGCTAAGTCAGCGGTTTAGCCACCGCTGAAGATTCCTGAAATTTCCGTTTGCATTTAGACGGTGGGAGAGACGAAAGGCTTAGATGTCAAACGCCACTGCACCGCAAGCGTACGTAATGAATACAGAGTAAGCATGTATGGGGGGCATCCGCTGTTGACTGTACTTTAAAACTTTAAAATTTAGTTTATTCTTATCTAATACTTACTATTTTTAAAAAATGTTAAAAGAGTGCGATTAATTCGCCAACAAACTGCCACGCAGTTTGGCGAATAATTTATAAAATTAAAAACTCTGCGATACCAACGAATGTCAATAAATTAAAAAAAAACAGCTGGCATACGTTCCACAGCAGGTTACAGGCCTCTCTGAGGACGCGAATGGGCAATGGGATGGATTTTTATTTAGGTTTTTCTACTCTTTACTAATAATATGACAGCAGAAATTTTGTTTCATACAGCCAGTGACACTCGCGGCATTAAATCTTTATACACATTTCACAATCGGTTAAAAGTATGTATCAGGCACTGCAATTGAGTCGTATCACCCATTTAGTTTTTCGTAAGATTTGCTATCGTGGCCTGAAATGCATAATAAGTGCGTAGATAGATACTTAAGACATTTTTCACCCCATGGAACTAAAAACAAATAGAATGTAGCATCCAACGACCGAACGAAAGCGCTCAATCGTAACATAGTGTTTCCATGAGGCAACGTGTTCCATACTGAGCAGCTTTATTACGTGAACTTAGTCATAACTTCTTGTGATTCATAAAACCACATCATCATCAGCCTAGTGCTGCCCACTGCTGGGTAATAGGGCTTTTAACCCAAAGGCCATCACTCACGGAATTGCTATCCTCATCCACGGACTTTAAGCCGACGACGAACCAAAACCACAATACAAATGAAAATTACAGAGGAAACACGAAGTAAATTATTTTTTTATGTAGCCTATGTACGTCCCACTACAAGGCACAGGCCTTTTCTCAGAGAGAGAGAGAGAGAGAGAGAGAGAGAGAGAGAGAGAGAGAGAGAGAGAGAGAGAGAGAGAGAGAGAGAGAGAGAGAGAGAGAGAGAGAGAGAGAGAGAGAGAAGAGAGAGAGAGAGAGAGAGAGAGAATACGGGCTTAATCACCACGCGTCCCCACCGCGGATTTTTTGCGAGCAATTTCAAGCGCTGAGATGTGTGAACACGATGTTTTCCTTCACCGTTAGCGAGTGGTATCGCTACTATAACTTCACAAATGTACGTAACTTAGAAAATACAGTCATTGGGATTCGAACCCAAGACCTCCCGAATGAGAAGTCTGCCTCCACCGCCCTATTATGTTATCTATCACGAACCATTACGTTAAAAAAAACTTTAACACAACTCTATCACTTGTCCTGGTGCCAAACTAGGATACCCATTGCTATGGCAATCAGACAAGGATATTATCACAAACATGGAAACACACCCACACTAAAGCCATTCGTACAGTGCGGTGGCTTCCAGTGGGAATCGAAACCACCTCTGTTTTGGTAGTTCGGCGCGAAGGTTACAAGTGTTTAGAAATAGAATTGACTATATTAGTTTGACCGCTCGTCTGCCTCGTCACAGATCTGTGCCCAAGTTTGTATTATAGACCACCTACACATTCCATTCCGCGAGGGCAGTTGAGGGATTAAGCTGATCAATTAACTGAGTATATACCAATGATATTCCGTGTGGCGCCGGATAAAGAATAGCGTCATATCGGAAGCGCTCCTTTTCCTTCCGCGGATGTCGTAGAAGGCGACTAAAGTAAATCAATTACCAGGAGACGGGCAGCAGCGTCTTCCTGAGATTCCAGCCGCATACTGCGATCGCCAACCCGCCTGCCGAGCGTGGCGATTATGGCAAAACCCCTCATGGTTATGAAAACCACGAAGGAGGCCTATGTCCTGCAGTGGGCGTCAGTTGGCTGATGATGATACCAACTTACGAAGTGCCGAACTCAAGCTAATGAATGAATGAACAACCATTTATTGCCAAGAACAAGATTTTTCGCACTTATACACTAAATTATCTGATGATTAAATGATCTGTGGTATAAATGAGGCCCAAAATACAGACGGTCAAGTAGGTACTTAGTTTTAATTACAGCTGGATACTAAGCTTTGTGGCGTCAAGTGCCAGAATTGAACACTTGCGTTATACGTTGTACCTACATACAGCGCAAATTTAAATAGAGAACTTGCATCGGACTTATATTTATTGCAGTGACATTGTTTTTATACCATAGAAAACGTTGAAACACTCAGAAAATAAGAAAACCCTAAAAAGCTGTTTTTAGTTTTTACAGGTCTCAAAAAATGCGAAGTATCATGTTACTCTCATAATAAAAAACCGGTGCGAGTCGGACTCGCGCACGAAGGGTTCAGTACCATTATCTATACAACATTTGAATATTTCAAGCGTCTAACTGTTGTCGTTATTAATATCGAGCAAAAAACGGCAAGAAAATCACGTTTGTTGTATGGGAGGGCCCCTTAAATATTTATTTTATTGCTTTTAGTATTTCTTGTTGCAGCGGCAACAGAAATACATCGTCTTTGAAAATGTCTAACTATCACGGTTCATGAGATACAGCCTGGTGACAGACGGACGGACGGACGACAGCGGAGTCTTAGTAATAGGGTCCCTTAGCCTTTGGGTACCGAACCCTAAAAAACTAAAATTTAGTCTCTTCATTGACTGCTAAAAGGTTTCTAAGGGCGCAGACGTATAAAAACATTATTTTACGAGACACACTTCTAAATCGGTCCAAGCATTTAGAAGTTATAGTGGAATCAATCAATCAATCAATCAGCCCGTACTCGTCCACTGCTGGACATAGACACCCTACTTTCTTTTTTTAATTTTTTTTTTTTTTAAATAAAAGAAACCTTAATGTGGTACACAATTTCGCCAAACTGCATAGCAGTGTCGGCAGAGCGCTCTATCTCTATATATTATTTACTTGTATTACACCTACATATTATTCTTATACATAGACGTATATTTAAATTCAATCGGCTTCAGTCCATACGCAAACAAACCATTGACAGAAGTCGCGAATATTCCGATTCCTCGGCCATCTTAACCAGCAGTCTGCCTCAGAACGTCGGTCCAGCGAGTTGGTGGGCGTATGGCGTATAATCCATAGTACCATACGCCTACTCCATAGGACTACAATTCATGGTCAACTATGACAATTTGACCATGGAGCGCTTAATGCAGACTAAAGAACGTTGTGTGCGTTGTTGCGCACGTTAGTTCTATTTTTTTCGGGGACTCCCCCGAACATTTGTCCAGTTCAGTCTCTCGGTGTCCTCGGTGATTTGGGGGACTTTTTAGTCCTTTGTTTCCGTTATTCGATACAATTTATAAGAGATCTATATCGATGGACAAAAAAGTACCCGTAGGATAGTACCTCGTCTGCGCAGGCCTTTAGGTAATCGTAGAGAAATAAAAACATTTATCTTTTATTTATCTTTTCCAAGTTATGGTCTCTCCGATTACATTAAAACATTTTTGGTGCAAGTTCTCCATTCCCATCAGGTTAGACAGTGACCTAGAGGGAACGTGTCATTGGTAAATAAATATATTGACCAGCCTTTAAGACGGACAAATACATAATTTTAATACAAATAAGACCATCAACAATTTACACTTTACACTGTGTTAATTACAATAATTACTTATGAAAAATAATTTTATTCAATTTATAATGATCACAGATTATTAGAATAATACAACAAAAACAAAAGCCAATTAATCATAACGATAAACTGAAAACTTAAATAAAGTCTAAGGCTCAATTCACACTGGGGCACGTTTTTCAACTGTTCTGAATGAGCCGTTTTCAGCACAAATTCACAAAGCACTTCATAGATGGCGCTTATAGGCGTGCACATACAAGAACAGGGACACGTCTGTCAAATTTTGCTTAGCGCAGATTAATTTTGACAGCCGTATTCCGGTTCTTCTATGGCCACGCCTGTAAGCGATCTATGAATTGCTTTGTGAATTTGGCTCATTGAGCCGTTTTCAGTACAACTCTACTTCTCTATTAATACAGTGCAAATTTGTGTTGCGAAAATTTGAAAACGCTCAGCGACGCGCGGCGTCTTCGCCTGCAAGGGTCGCTCGGGTTCGCGCAGACGCGCGTCAGCCGGCGCTGACATCAGACGCAGCCAGCTCTATTCACGCCTATAGAAAAGTGTCTGAATTGAGTCCTCTGCTTTATCCGGACGCGCCGATCCGCGCATTTGCGCGTCAACGGGGCGAATTATTTCGCGTCGCGTCGCTACGCTTCGACTCTGCGCCAGTGTGAATTGAGCCTAAGGCTGTTTTTACTCTTACTCTCTCCTTGCAGGCGCAATCGAAAAAAATCATGGTTGTAAAATAATGAGTGTACTTTTGACTTTTGTTGTCTGGAAAGGCGGTGCTCGAAAATAAAATCACAAACATTTTTATTATCCAATTTTTTTTATAAAGGATATCGCCCACTCAAATTATGAGCTTATTTCTTTCCAATATTATTTGAAAGGGGTTCTAACAAAAATGCTATGACACCCTTTTTGTTAAAGGAAAAAGAATACATTAATTTATATATTGGTGCTAGCAACATTACATAACTTAAAATTACTTCTTACGCCATATCAAAATTAACAACGTGTCAAAAATTACCGTGATTTCATAATCTAGGACCGCCTCAGACCCAAACTTTGCCAAAACTAACCCCTTTCTTTCACAATCATTAAATATATTTGCGAGTGAGTTCTCTAGACGGAAGAGCAGCCTTAACAGAACCTGATTTCGTAATGACCTATTACGATTGTGACCTATAAAACGCCATAGAAACCTCAGTTAAGTTTCCTATTAAAAGCTAATCTTGATAAATACGTAATTTAATTACAGCTGTTTTCTATTCACAGTTTTATTGCCTTTTATTATAAATTATACATTTAAATTTTATTAATTTCAGTAGTAGCAGCAGTGAACGTTTACTTACTTTCAATGTATAATAGTAATAATTCAAACCTTTATTGAAATTAATAATGCAAGGGCTAAAGTGAAATCAATATACCTAGGTGGAGCTACCACCAGTCATATGCATACTAATACTCCACGCCAAATACACTTTCGTTGGATGTAAAAAAAAAAAATTAAATACAACCAGCGGCCTATTTCATGGTAAAGACCATTCGCACATCGACCATTACATCCGTGCACTCTACTTAGTTACGTTACGGGCGACTTTGCAACTAAAATGTGAAGGTTGACGTGCTGTCGCGTGTACTACAATTCATGGTTTATAACAATTCGATGTACACCCACAGATTAACAAGTCTTGGCTACGCAAAGTACATCGAGTTGCAACGAAATTGCTGCAAGCAATAAGGCCGCCCATTATACTCTTTCACTGTAACTGTCATATTATATGTCTCGCTTCTTGTGAGCAGTAAAGAATATTCTTAGCTTATGTTATCGAGTTGTAAACAAACTATGAATTGTAGTTTTACGAAATGCTGTTCTGTCAATAAATAGACATAGGTATTAATCGAATCGCGCTTGAAAACGGTGAAGATTTGTAATTCAATTACCGGTATAAAATAACGATATCGACATATGACGGTATTGAAATATTCCGAAGCATTTATTTCCTACCGGTTCAAGGTAAATCATTTATTCAACCGATATGCTGTATAACTAACTAAAAGAGGTTTATTTCTACAGTCAACCGATATATACCAGTAATAGTCTTAGATTTTAATAGCACTACCGAATTATTGAAGTTGTCACAATATAAGGATATTACAACAGACATACCTTAGTTTTTGACTTATTCAGTCACTGCACAAGCAAGCGGGTTATATACACTCTGAGGAAGAAACTTATGGTTTCTATAATCCTGAACCGATAGTAAATACATTTTCTTTTTTTTTTTTCATTTTCAAGGACAAGTGTACATCGAGGAGAAGTGTAAGATATTTGACGCGAAGTTGACGTATGCACAGAAAATAGACGTAGAGTTAGAGGACAGCGCTGACTTCATAAAAGGCAAACGCGAAAGAGACACAATATACCACGATCACCTACTAACTCTCCTCCCCACCACCATCGGTGCAATCACCCCCCAAATCCGCTAGTCCCGTGTCCAACTTAACCTCTGCACTAGCTATCACTATCACGTCCTTAACAACGTCTTTGGCACACAAGTACTCTTGACAGCCGCCATCTTGAATCTGGCAGCCATCTTGGGTCCCGCAGGCGCCATCTTGGATTTCTGGCGCGTCGAAAGTGCCCGACTTCCTCGCCTCCATATGCTTAGCTATGTCTAAGGCATTCTCCGTCAGGGACCGCGTCTCCGAGCCGCCATCTTGAATTTCTGGCGTACTGAACGTGCCAGAATCTCTAGCTTCCATATACTTCGCAATATCTATAGAATTCCCGGTTATATGCATGTTTTGGGCTACGTCGAAGCCTTGGTGTACGTCTTTGTTGTTGTCGGAATTATGTTCGGTTTCTGTACAAAAGTCTTTTATTTCTGAGCATATTCGCTTGACGCTTTCGTCTAGGTACATGTCCATGCGATCTCCGTTGTTTGACGATATACGGATGAGT
Source organism: Yponomeuta cagnagella (assembly GCA_947310995.1). Taxonomy (NCBI): domain Eukaryota; kingdom Metazoa; phylum Arthropoda; class Insecta; order Lepidoptera; family Yponomeutidae; genus Yponomeuta; species Yponomeuta cagnagella. Next base: position 7,806,546 of record OX371293.1, read on the forward strand.
CTTTGACTCTCCAAGTTCTGCAAACTTGTATTGTCTCCCAGAGTGAAGATCACTTTGTTCTGTGTACTGAGTCGTGATATTTCCGAGTCTGAACTGTGGAATTTCATCAGGTTCGAGTTCATTTGAGTGGAGTTGGCAGGTGTCTGAGTACTATCATAAATATTCGGTTCGCTGCCCATTATAGACGTGGTAGAAGCTCCCAATGTGGACATTTCCTGTATACAAATTTGTGCATTTTTAGTACAATTCGCCCTTTAAATGGTTACCGATGTTTATAATAATGAACAAGCAAAAATGAAAGAAGACAAAAAAACACTCACCCTGCAAAAGATAGACAAAGAAAACTACATGCGTGCGATGCGGTTAGTACGTGCGTAAAAACAAGTGATTATGACGAATCTGTCGAACGAATGACAATCTGTGTACAACGGACAATCATCTGAAGTCCATTGAGGATTCGTATAAGCTCAGCGAACGCAAATGAAACCGATTAAAATCCCAAAATAATACCAGACCGTGACCGTACTTCGAGAAGTATAAAATTGTACTCTGACGGTCCCTGCTCCTGTTTATTTATTTTTATTTATTTTATTTGGAGAAAATACAGGCACACACAATAAATATTTTATGTTTTACAATATTGGGTATGGACTTATCTGCCCTATGGAACATTTCTCACTTATAGTTCAAGCAGGTAGTGTAAAAGCGGCAGGCGCTTACTATTGTCTAACATGCAAAAAAAAACAACTTATTAAAGAGATCTAGGTGTAAGCAACTCAACAGGTTAGATTTACATTGTTACACGTATACACGCGGAAGCACGTATGAGAATATGCAAGACTTGGCGACTGCCATCGGTGTGGCACTCGCAATAGCAAAGTCTGGTAAACTAACTCATGTTGTAGGACCGAAAGTTACGACCGTCTGCCAATTGAGATAATTAATTCAACGTGTTTGCAGTGTTTCAAAATGAAGGTAAAATGTGGCTTGTCAAGTAAACGATTTCCAACGATGGCTGGCTTTATGTCTCCTGATTGTCTGACATTATTTTATATAATTATTATTAATGATGAATTAATTATTATTTATGTGCAATTATTATTTATAAATCATGTAATTTATTGAATTGACGTGTAACTGGTAAGGGATACCGCCGTTTAGCCAAAGTATTTTTCGCCAAATTTTACTTCCCAATAAACTTATGGCATCAGTTTCATTTCCCAAATGAAACTTTAGCAAGTTTTCATTTCGCATTTTATTCATTTGGTCAAATTATCATTTCGCATAATTTTACTGCGTCAAGTTTTATTAAGACAAACGTTTATTATGCTAACGTTTTATTTTGGCAAGTGTTATATAGACCCCCTACAGACACGAACTGTTACCAGAAAAGTGGGTTAGGTTAGGTTAGAACTGCGACCCCCACAGACACGAACTGTTACCAGAAAAGTGGGTTAAGTTAGGTTAGAACTGCGACCCCCACAGACACGAACTGTTACCAGAAAAGTGTGTTAGGTTAGAATAAAATGAATTTTGACCAAGTATTTATTTGGTAAACAATAACTTGCCATAATAACTTTTGCTAACTGTTTATTTGCTTTAAGTTGTTTTGAGAAATGTTTTTTTGCCAAGTGATAATTTGCGGAAAATAGTTTGGGAAGTAATACTTTGGGAAACGATTTTTGGCAATACATTAGTAAACCAACTGGTAATTATGAACAAATATGTATATGTTTATGTCTATGCCTAATAAAAAAGAAACAATACCAAAGCTGTTAAAATCGTGCGCATGACGAAATGTGGTACACAAGCGTGCAGGGTTAACATAAAACGTCGCAAAAAGACAAGACATAGAGCCGAATATCATATTGGTCATCCATTAATCACGCGAGGCTCACAAGGGGGGGGTGTTTTGAAAAAAATCACAACTCCAGTGGGGAGGTGGGGTATAGTGAGATATGACGTGTGTATTTTTTTTCTTTGAACGCGCGATTTCTAAACCGAGAAACGGTGCGAGACCTTGACTCGCCGTTGCTAGGCAACGATTTTCCCGTGATTTTGGGTAGAGGGGAAGGGGTAGTCCAAAATCTCAACACGTATCACCATGGGGGTAGGCGGCTGGGTTACAAAGTTGATAAAAAATATCACGTAATTAATGGACGGCCCCATAATAATTATTATTGTCAATAATTATGTTTAAAAACGCATAGTTTTTTAAGTAAAACTTCACATTATTAACTTAATTCCAGAAAGGACAGAGACGAGCCACCGACGACGCGAGCTCCGGCTCTACTCACCACGATTAAGCTCTTCTAAATACTTAGGCCCTTGCATCTACGTAATGAGATGATTTTTACAGCGTCCAGTGGCACCTTCACACACACTAGATGGATGAAGGGACCACTCGGACGCTGCAGTGCCTGGGACATTGTATTTTAAATGGAGTAGGCTCGCCCAGCACCTATACCACCCTGACAGCTTAGTCGGCCTAGCCCACAGGAAAGACAAGTCAATACGTGCGGAGCCAACCAAGGGTTACCTCACGATGTATTCCTTCACAGTTAGCGTACGCGTAAGCTCTTCTAATAACAGCGAAACCCGGTCGGACTGTTCCGGCAAAAATTCAAGTAAGTGATTCCGGAATTAAGTTAATTAAACGCAAAGTTGTTCAATAGAGATACACGACCACGGCAATGGCTGTTACTTAACACTATGTAGTCTACTATAGTTTAGTCGCCATAACGAAGCCAATGACGTTAAATTCGAAAGTAGAACTAGAAATGTATTGTTCGTATCGGTATCAATGTAAAATAGGTAAAGTGCGGTTAAAAGTTCTGGAAAGTAACATTCTATAAGGTTCTTTTCGTTTTAACCCTTTACCAGACAGTGACATAATAGTCGCCACCTGAAATTGAACCTTGTCACTGTGAAATAAAGTCCAAAACCAATGAAAAAGTTATCCCAGGTTAAAAAATAACATGTTATTTTCAGAGCTCATACGTATTATGGTGCACATTACAAGCGATGTTTTCTTTTTCTTGTTTAAGTTAACAGATTGCACATTCTCTAAATATTAATCTGTAGAATTCTAATGGACCCGATCGGGCCACCAACACAACGGTTTTTAATTGTTCTTTTTTTAAAGGCCATAATCTAACAGGTTTCACAGAGCTTGAACCTGTGTAGCAAATGAAAAACCTAACATTTGAACCAAGTAAAAAACTGCACTTAGTAGTTGTCCAAAATGTTATTCAGTCAGATTTCAGAAACACTTTTTAGAGAATTGCTCCAAAAATAACATCCCTTGCTTCTTTGCACTGGGTATAGGACCTTTCTTTCAGAGATTACTTTTTAAGCGATTTTAAGCTACGAGATACCATGAAACCCTCAGACATTTTCCTATACATTCACATTCACTGTCACATTGAGAATGTGGTAGATTAGGCGAGGAATTTTATTATTAAGCTTGTGGAATCGAGATGATTATTAATCATCATTGTTTTAATTACGTACCATGAAAAGTACTGACTAATCCATACAAAATCTTGAAAGAAATGGGCGCTAGGTGGCGCTGACGTCGCACAACCATCGACCATACCCTATCACTAGTTCAAACGTCATCGGCAAAGTCAGACTGTTTGTACCGTTGTAGTCATCTCGCTGGTGATGATGATGATGATGATGAATAGTCATCCCTCTGTTACTTACATTATCGTCCTGGTAACTGCCGACGCTACGCGAGTGCCGGTGTCTTTGTAGGGACATCAGTGTCTGAGGCGACTGCCCGTCTACGGAATCCTGGGGACGGATTTTGGACTTCAGCGCAGTGCTTATTATGTTGGTAAGATAAGAATTTCATTTGCTGTACGCCACAAAACAAAAGGAGAATTATTTAAACTGAGAAAATGGTACAACGGACCTTCTCGTAAAAAATCAGTTTTTTTTTTTATAAAGAAAATCATTCATTTTGAGCGCTTGCGCTGTCAAAATTACCTATTTTCGATTTGGGCTGCTTTAAATATATTTGCGAAAAAGAGAATCAGCGCTGGCACGGAAGTACGTCATCAAAACAAAACTAAAAAGAATCGTAATCTGTGCAAACGCAGAAGAAGTTACGTTTTTTACAGAGCACCGAGATGTCTTGCCTTTTTTACAAAAACATTAAACCTTCATTCACGTGTGAAGCGAACGTAGAAGGTCGAATGAAAGTCATACACTTATTCACAAAAATACAAGAAATTAGTGAATATTATTAATTTATTTTTGTAGCATTATATTTACCTTTAAAATGCCGCATCATTTGTGCCTATTGTTACAATTTATTAGGACAATGCCGATTCTTAACTTATCTCCCAGTTAGTGTTACCTTAAACCGGTTGAACTGTCTGCCATATTTGCCCCGCTCTGAGGCCACGAGACTGCGCAGCGACTGTGCGCGTGCGCACTCGCCCTCGCCCGCCGCGCTGTAGCACTTTGACTGCTCCGGCCTAAGAAATAAGGTTTAAATTTGAATAAAGGCTGAGTTCTCCGTCATTACCCCTAAATCCGGTGTTTTAAAATACATTTTACTCAATTCTCTAATGATTAGTATTTAAAATCTTAAAAATATACTTTTCAAGCAAATTTTGTCTAGGGCCGTCGGTCATTATTTTTATGACCAGCCAACCCGCCTGCCAAGCATGGCGATTATGGCAAAACCCTTCATGTTTATGAAAATTACGAAGGAGGCCTATGTCCTGCAGTGGGTGTCAAATGGCTGATGAGGATGAGTTTTAGATAGTAAAAAATACAGTAAAATTAGTATCACCGAATGTGTTAGTGACTTCGGTCACCAAAATTCTATTAATAGGATTTGTATTTCTGTAATTTCAACAATGCCTACTTTTCCCGCCAACTATTCGCTCGCGCAGTTCAATAAGTATCATACAAATCCGTGTAAATCATATATACATTTATTGCACTCAATTTGTACATAGGATAGTATTATGATGTCTGGAATTAAAGCCAGTTCAATGCATGAGTTTTAGAACATTTATACAAATCCTGTAAATTAAGGACTTGAAAAGACTAAGTTTGGAGTTTTTTTGTCCATTTTTTCTCCATAATGATCTAGATTTTGAAATGGACACCTAGTTTAACTTGTAACGTTCATTAAGTCGCAGTTTCTGTGCTACTTTGAATAAAAAAAATTGATTTTGATTTTGATTTTATACATTAATCATACATTATGCCCTCTAGAGCGTGCATTTTTTTGGTGCAGTAAAGAATTTCAATAATAATAAATTGGAATAGTATTGACGTCTTGAGGGGTAGTGGGCTGGTCAGATAGTCTTAAAGGCTTACGGTCTGATTTATAAAAAAACACGATTCCTTAAAATGCCAATTTAAATAGTCTGTGGAGATTTTACAAGAAAAAGTCGTAACCACAGATTAAATAAACTGCCTCTTAGGAATGCTTTAGAAGAATCGTGTTTTTATAAATAAGGCCGTTACGTTCTGTCTGATTAATTGTTAGTATAAGAACACTAACAATTTAGTTGGTTATCTACTGTTAAGAGCCAAAGTGCATACAAAAACAAATAACTGACAGCTGTCAACAGTAGATCAACATATTGTTCGTGTGCGGGAAACCGGTGGTCAAGTTTTCACTTCTATGCAATCCTACATACAGAGATAAATATATAGCGGAACCGGATGACTTCCTGAGACTTAATGGTAGGTCAATAAGTGTCCGACGTATTTCCCCTAACCAACGTGATTCAGGCATTGCCCATTTAAGAAATACATCTGTATACCTCGTAGGATAAAAAAAGACGAAATATTTTGAAATTCACATATTAGAAAGAACCCTGTGTAATAAGGCATCGTACTCACGTCATCACAAACCTTGTACTCATACACACGTCAACATAAGCCTTGTACGCGTACTCACGTCATCACAAACCTTGTACTCATACTCACATCAACATAGGCCTTGTACTCGTACTCACGTCAAATAAGCCTTGTAGTAGTACTCACGTTATCACAAACCTGTGTTGTGCATATTATGTTACTTATGTGCTTATTTTGTTTCTGTGATGTATCTTGTTGGTATAATAAATGTCTTTCTTCTTCTTCTTCTAACCTTGTACTCTTACTTACGTCAACATAAGCCTTGTACTTATACTCACGTTATCAGAAACCTTGTACTCGTACTCACGTCAACATAAGCCTAGTAGGCGTACTCACGTCAGCGTAGGTCTTATACTCGTACTCACGTCAGCATGAGCCGCTGCAGGTTGGCGAGTGTGGGTCGCATGTCCGCGGTACAAATTCCTCTCCCATACAGCAGCTGCGCTATACACTTGTTCAGCAGAAACATGGCGTAGCGGAACAGGGTGATGTCACCGCCTCGCGCGAACAGTGGTATGCTGAAATAAAATCAGACAATGAGATTCCCATATCGTACTAGGCGAGATTCCATGAAGAAGGAGACCTGGGAGACCAAAGATATCATGGCTACACAACTTACGACAGTTTTTTCAACAGAGTACCAGTTCCTTGTTTGTATTGGCAGCCTCGAAAAGATAGCCGAATTGGTTGCCGACCTCCGATGGAAGTCGGCACATAAAGAAGTAGAAGAATGAGGTTAACGGCCTTATTTATAAAAACGAGATTCCTCTAAAGCAGTCCTAAGAGGCGGTTTATTTAATCTGTGGTTACGACTTTTCCTTGTAAAGTCTCCACCACAGACTATTATAATCGGCGTTTTAAGGAATCGTGTTTTTCATCAATAACTACTCTCCAAATTTAGTAATGAAGTAAATAGTTGTTTGGATAACAAAAAACATGTAATTGTAGTGCTGGTCGATTTTAGCAAAGCATTTGACACGCTAGAATATGGTAAACTTTATAATAGACTAAGTAACTGTGGGATCCAGGGACCGACATTAGAGTGGTTTAAAAACTATCATAGCAATCGAAAAACAACCGTTCAAGTCCTTGACACCTTTAGCAATTTCACAATAACAGAACAGGGCACCGCACAAGGCTCTATAGCCGGTCCCCTGGAGTACTTGATATTTGTTAATGAAATGGGAAATTTGTTCCCTGAAGGCGTTGTGTATCAATTCGCCGACGACACATGTTTGATATCTGCGGATATTAATGTTATAAAGGCTCAGGATAATATGCAGAGGTATTTTAACACTTTATGTAAATGGTCTCACGATGTTGGCCTGGTTATAAATGCATCAAAAACAAAAATGGTTCATATCCATTCTTCCCACATAATTAGTCAATTTACACCTGCCGTTTTAGCACATGAACACGAATGTATGCACGGGCGCGCGGTGTGTCGGTGTGAGCCGCTCGAGCTGGTAAACAGTCACACATACTTAGGACTCACAGTGATCGAATAATCGGATGCATATTTACCTAAAGTTATTTTTTGGCTCAGAAATTATGGAAGCGGCTTCTTAAAACATATTTTTTAAATATAAATCCCGGGATTTCAGAAAATTCGGGATTGCAAAACTATTCGCATACGTAGCATGGAGACGACTTATTTAGCGTGTAGTATTATGAATTTAAAAAACCCGGGACTCTGGTATTACATAATTATTTATATGTGTCTTTGTTTAAAGTTTATTTTAGCCTCCGATGCAAGTATGTATGTGTGTGTTACCAATTAACTTTATAACATTAGCCAGCACCCGATCTATAGTCGGAAAGCACTAAACGATAATTCTGAAATCGCTTGATTTTTTACGATCGATACAAAAGTGCATTCCATAACAGCCAACACCTCAACTTTAGGTAAATATGCATCCGATAATAGATAACCGGTTTAGCTGGGCCCCTCACATTGACTATGTCTGCGATAAGCTAAGATCGGTTATGTCACAATTGTATACACTAAAATATAAAGTACCGTACAGTGTACTAAGATTATTGTATATTGCACTTGCGGACTCAATAATAGGTTACAGCATAAGTAGTTACGGGTCAGCTCTTAAAATGTATCTTGATAAAATTTATAAACTACAAATTAGACTGTTGAAAATTGTCGTACCTAAAAACATAAAATTAAAATTTCAAGACGATTATTCGAAATTGTTCTGTTACACTAAAACATTAAGTATTTATGATAAAATTAAACTTTCAATAATATTAGAAAATACAAATAAAATAGAAGCTTTGTCTAAGAAAGAAAGATCAGGTTCACTTAGAAGCCTTGATTACCTACCTACATATAATTTACCTAAATATAACAATACCTACGGAAAAAGAACAGTACACTTTATGCTACCGAATATACTCAACCAACTGCCAAAAAATTTGGTGGGTAATCTTGTTTCTCTGAAACCCAATCAAATCAAAGTCCTGGTAAAGAAATATTTTATTGAATAGTATTATTATTGATAATAATAATGTTGTTATCAATAATAATATTATTGTATTGCATCATGTATACGTAACTTGGTATTGTGTGTTAAAAAATTGAGAAAAAATGTTTATAAAAGCGGCTCAGGCTTCACGCAAAAACCTAATAAGGTTTAAGTGAAGCCTTTTGAAATGTAAATATAATTGTGTATTATCAATAAATTCTTTAAACAAACAAACAAACAAACAAACAAAGTATTTAACGCTGAGACGGCTGCCTTTTGTGGCAGCTTAGACGCACCACAGGCTGCATTACGTTTTTCTTTGTCTGATTTTTATTTATATCACGTTACGTATCTGTTTATTGTGTTTCTATGATGTGGCTGGCTATTATAATAAAATGTCTTGTCTTATCTGTTTCTTTTCTTTCGTATTTATCAATGGCTCGTGATGCTTTTACATAGTTATACAAGTAACGGGTCTAATTTAAACGTAACTAAAAATGAGAGGCCTAGTGTCTACTAAACGTACAGTTGATACCTCAGAACACAAAAAGAAGGAGAAGTGTTATAATGGCCCGTTTGCTAGAAAACCGATGTCGCCACTTACTCACACAGCTACATTGTCCTCATAATCTCTATTTGATTACAACATAAACAACCGACTCACTATTCGCTGTTTATACAAATGAAACAGCCAATGAGAAGAGCAGCACAACATTAGTGATGGGGACGAAAAAGTACATTATCGATTATACTTAAAAAAAATCGTACATCGTACAAAAACTTTTTTGTACATTATGTCGATTTTTTTTGCCATCTATACCTAAATAGTAACTAATTATTTCTCTACGTCGCGTAGTCTGTAACTACTTTATTTCGTTGTAGTAATCCTTTGCAAAAGGCTGCCTAAGCTTTTATTTTTACAGGCTTTGCCTACCAATGTGTTAATTCCTAAATATGTCAGTTTTGTTCATACCTACCTATCGTATAATTCGTGAATTCTAATCATACAAATATTCTAAATGACAAAGTTTAGAGAACATTTGCTGATTTACCTACAAAATGTAGGTCTGCAAAACCTACATAGGCGACGAAACGACGTCGGCTGTGCCGCGCCGCTTGAATATAATTCAAAACATATCACTTGCGTAATTTTTGTTTGAAGCGGCAAGATGCCTGCGCCTTGCCTTCACCTTATGCGCGTTTTTGTATAGCGCACACCTTAAAAAATCTAGAACTACTTATTTTAACTCGTGAATTAATGAGCAGTGACTGTAGATGTTTCTGAGTTTGGATTAAAATTTTCATTGCCTTGGTGGGTGACAACTGTGATGGGTACATAAAAAACATTCTCAATAATATCACATAAATAATATTTTTATTAACTTGTGAAAAATACATTAGGTAGTAAGAACTCAAAGGGCCGGTTTCTGAACTGAGAATTTCACTAAGTAAAAACATAAGTAACGTTCTGTCACGCTCTTTTGCGAAAAATTCGAAGAGACAGCACTACAGGTACTTAGCGAAATTCTCAATTCAGAAACTGGCCAAAAGAAACTTGTGAAACATAAACTTAAAGAAACTTTCGAAACACATTTACATTAAAAAGATAACATCATCATCCGACTGAGATCCTGCAAAGAATATTTTACTGTTCCCTTAAAAGGTAAATATTTATTTAGAACTTGTCACTTGTTGACATTGTTCAATGTTTTGCGTGATTTCTATTTTCGAGGTTTTTCTTCAATCGACATAAATCTACCAGTTTCTGGGCCTTCGGCAACTCGTTGCTGTATCTAAAATACAAAAAGTATGCATTTGTAAAAAATCTAATATTTTTATATTTATACAGGGCCATTTTTAAGTTAACACAATACCTGAAACACATCAATTAAAGTAAGTCATTTACAACAACTTTGGTTTACGACTTTTGAAAACTCGATGTTATATTTTCAACTTTGTTCATATGATCTTTCAATTTTCTAGTCTGTGGCGGCGCTATATGACCGATAAATTATGTGTTCAATCGAATGGACATTCCTCTATGTCTGAGAATTATTTACAGGGGTCTTTGACATTCGCAGCATTTTTCGACAAAAAAATATCCGTTACTTCCAAAGGGATCTAAACTAGTAAATAAATTATGAAATTATTAAAAACATTACCTGGTCACCTGTTATTTCTTCAGGAACGCATGTTTCAACAGTAACAATATCCGAAACTTTCTAATACGGATCTAAAATAGTAAATAAATTATTAAATTATTGAAAACACTTCATTTACTTTATTTTAAATTAATCGAATTTCATTTATAAGATTAGGCTCATAAAAGATTATAAGAATATTATTTAGTACCATAACCACATCACCTGACTTGTTTCTTTAGAAACACTTTCTTTTGCAGAGTTATGCGTCGTTGCGTCCATTGTCACCTGAAATAGAGAATCAGAATAAAGTAACAATCGAATATTCAACACCATGTAAAATATAATTATGCCGTGATTTTAGGTATATTGGTACCTCAACATTTATGGAACTCCTTATTACTGGTATTTTCAAAGCAGGACCTGCCCACGTTAATATTTTTTCCACTCTTTAGCATCTGGAAATATTTCTCCGTAAAATGGATAGAGCAACCGGTATTTGATTTGAGAGGAAGCCAGTTAAGCAATCTCCCTGTAGTTTCAATCCATTTATCCTTCCTATTAGGGTCTTTGGGAAACCTGAAATTATATCTTTATTAAAAACTTTTTGAAATACGTGGTGAAAACTAAGCCTGTTTATATTACGACAAAATCTGCCACTAAAGTAGAAGCTTCCTTAGCAACTGAAGTCCACGCGGACGGAGTCGCGGACAATAGCTACCTAGTCGTACAATATAATTGGTTCTAGTAATTTTGGAAGTCTGGACGAACGAGTGTAAATGCGACGAAGTATCGATACTTAATCAGTCTGGAAAGAAAGCAACTACCCCATCACTATGACTCCCGCTGACACCTACTGGTGACTTTGACAGTTCACGGCAAATACATGCGGCCGTACCACGAAACATCGCAATTCATCGCATAGAACAATAGTCAGTTTCGCGAGACGGTCCATTGCGGGCTTGCTTTTTCGTGTTAGAAAACCTCCACGAAAATTCTACATAAAAACAGCAGTGGAGTAAATCCAACGATATAAATACGTCTCATTTATGTTCTTAGTACTGGAATGCATATTGCACAGGAAAATTATTATAATTATGATTTTTCGTAGTTTAAAGATGGATATAGTGAGTAAAATAGGCTTACCGGTGAAAAAACACTGCACTGTTATTTGAATAGCATGTATCACTGCGATTTCTGTAGGTAATCAGGCATTTTTCACATATGTTACGGCGATAGCGGGCGCGAGGCGATTGACGGCCATATTTAAAAGTTTCGCCGAGGTTAGCCCAACCGGGCTAACGTTGGTCGACAGTGCCACGCCCATATGGCACTTCTCCTTCTTTTTGTGTTCTGAGGTTGATACTCTTTCTGTCCCTCTCCTTTATTGTCTCGTTCCCTCTCTTACTTTTGGTGAATTGTGACTATATTCACTTAGGATCGGTCGATTTTCACCGTCCTTAACAGTATTTAAAAGCAGTGTTCAAAAATATTACTTTGCCTTAGTTTAAATTTGTTTTTTTTTATTTATTAATTTTTTCTTTCTGGTGAAATCTATTCCTAGTAGTATGTCGATATATTTTTCGTTTATCTTCTCCTTTCATATGATAATTTTTATTTATGTATGTTTATTCTAAATATATCTCATATTTATACTAATACTAAGGAAGATATTTATATATTTAGTACACATACCGTTTATGTATGTGTACTAAATATATAAATATCTTCCTTAGTATTGTTTAGTTGCACCGACTACCCGTCATTTAGCTTCTCATTTTTTGCCGCCAATTGTACTGAACTATTTCATAAGCAGCCTATATACGTCCCACTGTAGGGCACAGGCCTTCTCTCAGGGAGAGAGTATGGGCTTAATCACCACGTGTGCCCACCGCGGATTGGTGATTTCAAGCGCTGAGGTATATGAATAGCTCAAACACTCAGGTTTCCTCACGATGTTTTCCTTCACCGTTAGCGAGTGGTATTGCTACTATAACTTCACAAATGTACATAACTTAGAAAGAAAAGTCATAGGTACATGCCCGCACTGGGAATCGCACCTGGGTCTCGTACTGAACTATATTATTGTTAAATTCTCATATGTAATTCCTGGTGTACATACAATAAAGAATATTCTATCTATCTATCTATCGGGCAAATCCAGCGCGGCAGCCAGTACCTTGCTAGCAGATCCCAGGAAGATAACCTTCGCCTTTATCTGTTTCTCTATCTTCTTTATCTCTCTCTTTCTTTTCTCTCTCGTCCTTGCTCACTTTCGGTAAATCCCAAATCCACTTTCACATCTTTCTAGCGAAGCACAGCATGATAACCTTCTCTTTCTATGTCTCTCCATCTTTTTTTTTCCCGCTCTTTACCAACCGTACTCACTTAGGGTCGGGCAAATCCGGCGCGACGTCGAGTATCTTGCTAGCGGAGCCCAGCAGCGTGATCCTATAGCGCAGCGGCTGGCCCAGCACTCGTGCGCACACGCAGAGCGCCTGCGCACACAGCCCGGCCGCCACCGCGTCGCTGACGGGCGTGGGGCGGCGCGGGGTCTCGTCCCCGCAAACGGGGAGCGCGACGCCGCATATCGTCCAGGTGGTCTCGTCTCTCTGCGGGCGAGAGGGCGCGGGAGGTTGTACTGCGATTTATTGAATTTCTGTTAATGTAATCTCTGTATACGATAAAGAATATTCTATCTATCTATATATCTAGGTTAGATTTTCAGGTAAGGAACTATGTAGGGCACAGTTAGAATGGCATTTACTCTCACTAACCTGCTTTATATAGTCCAATATGTCACAAACCTGATATATATGTTGTAATATGTCACTAACCTAGTATTTTTTAATGACTCGCGTTGCTCATACATAGTAAAATATTAAACGGGTCAAACGTCGGGAATCAAAGGTAATTAAATTTTACCTAAATGTCACTAATCGGCTGTATTTGATCTAATTAAATTCAGTTTAATACTTTTACTCTGGAACAAGATCGTAAGTGTTAGTATTACAAATATTTCTTAAGTCAGGTTAGTATATTATATTATTAATTTACTTTACATGTAGTAAGATCCAGTTCCTCAACATAGGACTGTCATTTATATTTACAATGTTAGTAACTAGACTGTCACTAACCTGTTGTATATAGAATATATCCTGGCAAGAAGCAAGCGGCGCGCGGCCTTTAATATGTGTGTATAAAATGTGAGGCGTCTAATTTTTTTTATTTAATTTCATTTTTAATTTTTTTATTCATTTATTTGGCACACAATACAGGTTACAGACAATATTAGACAAGAAAAACAAAGAAACAATTTACCTTGATCTAGTGCATAACCCTAAACTTATGCGCACAGCATGATTACAAGTTATGAAAAGGAAATGTTGATCGAATTTCCAATAAAACTAGCATGCCGAAAGAAATAGAAAAACTTAAATAAGCAAACATAATGTAGACGTAAGGTCTTTGAAAAATATCGACATCGCCGTCACTAACCTGGTGTATATGGAATATATCCTGGCAAGAAGCGAGCAGCTTAGCGCGGCGTGCTGCCAAAGCGGCGCGCGCGCGGCCCGCTAGCTCCCGCAGCGCGCAGCACGACTGCCGCGTCTCCCGCAGCTGCTCCGTTTGCCGGGAGAGGGCGTGGTAGTCCTGCATTAGCTCTGTACCTGCGGAGAGGACGGGGAGTGGAGGACGCTTGTGGACGAAAGCAAGGTAGCATATAATTGTAACAAAAATTAAGAGCCGCCTTCAAAAATGACACATACTTTATACTTTATTGTACACAAGAAAGAAAGTTTACGTCCTTTTTAAACACGTAGTTTCTATATGTAGACTTGAATGAAGTCGGATTTTTAACGAGTATTTATGTGTAATTTTTAAGGCGTTCTTAATTTTTGTTAAAATTATTTTATTTCACTTTTTAGTTTTCATTGTCTAACTTATCGGTTCAGCCAAACGCGCGATAATCGCGGACAAACATACATACATACAAACAGACGGGTCAAACTGAGAACCTAATTTTATTTGAATCTTCTCCAGAATGTAACAAATACTTTTCTGAAAACCGCATCAAAATCGGTTCAGCCAAACGCGAGATAATCGCGGACAAACATACCTATAATCCTACAGGTCAAAATGAGAACCTCCTTTTTTTAAGTCTGTTAAAAACCCCGTTTGCGTTAAACCGGACAGAGGATAAATTAATTAAATTATAAATATATAATTATAATGATAAATTATACAAATATGTGTTAGTTTCAAGTTGGCCCCTTAAGGAGCAATTCGCATACAAACGTCGTTTGGTTTTGATTCACAAACGACATGCCGGATGTCAATGACACTGTACCAATGTTAGGCCTAGCGGTCAAAACAGGGCGGTACGCTGCAAAAGGTGGTGCAGTAGTTTTTATGTTCTTATCTCGTACAAATAAGTGCAACTAAGTAAATATAAAAAACAGGCCAAGTGCGAGTCGGACTCGCGCACGTAGGGTACCGTACCATTATCTATACAACATTTGAATATTTCAAGCGTCTGCCGGTTGCCGTTATTAATATCGAGCAAAAGACGGCAAAAAAGTCACGTTTATTGTATGGGAGCCCCCCTTAAATATTTATTTTATTCTGTTTTTAGTATTTGTTGTTTAGCGGCAACAGAAATACATCATCTGTGAAAATTGCAACTGCCTAACTATCACGGTTCATGAGATACAGCCTGATGACAGACAGACAGACGGACACTGAAGTCTTAGGAATAGGGTCCTGTTCGGCACCCTCCGGGTACGGAACCCTAAAAAATGGTAACACGAGCTTAATCGGGACCACTTTTGACAGTCATTAAACTTAAAAAATTTGGGACATTCTAATAAATTAGAGAACATGAAAATTTGCCTCTAATGAGTACTAAAACTTAAAAATGCGGTGTAGCTATTGATACACCGAATTTTAGTAAAAAAGCGGTGGTAGCCTAGTGGGTAGAACATCGGACTCGGAAGCGAGAGACCCAGGTTCGATCCCCAGTGCGGGCATGTACCTATGACTTGGTTTTCTAAATTATGTACATTTGTGAAGTTATAGTAACCATACCACTCGCTAACGGTGAAGGAAAACATCGTGACGAAACCTGAGTGTCTGAGCTATTCATATACCTCAGCGCTTGAAAACGCCAATCCGCGTTGGGCACGCGAGGTGATTAAGCCCACACTCTCCCCCTTAGAGAGGGCCTGTGCCCTACAGTGGGACGTATATAGGCTGCTTAGTATATAGTAAAAAAATTATGGCCAAAAAAGGAGGTTTTTCATCAACATGGTAAATAACTGGAATATAGTTTTTAAACGTCTCCAGCTTGGAAACTGGTACCCATAGGCTCCCATACAACAAACGTGACTTTTATGCCGTTTTTTGCTCGATATTAATAACGGCTACAGGTAGACACTTGAAATATTCAAATGTTGCATAAATAATAGTAAGGAACCCTTGATACGCGAGTGCGACTCGCACTTGGCCGGTTTTTTTTTTAATATTTACTTAGTTGCGCTCATAAATACGTGACAAAAACATATAAAACTACTGCAATCAATCAATCAATCTAATGACTGGCCTATATGTTTAGAAGATGCGAATCAAAGTTTGCTCGTGCTTAAGACTGAGAATAACAAAATAATAGTAGTTTATGCAACTGTCATATAATGAAGGGTATTAAAACACGAGTGTGAGTTTATGAAACGAGCGCAGCGAGTTTCATAATAGTAACGAGTGTTTTAATACCCGTGTTATATGCAGTTGCATACACTACTTTATCTTCACTAATGAATTTGTCTGAGAGGTTTTTGAGATACGCAAGAATGACATTTTCAGAAAATGATGTAGTTTTCTTTTCGATCTTCCATGCCAAAAAGTTATTATATTCTTTTTCATATAATTTTCTAGATTTTTCTGGCAAAAGATTGTGAGTTAATTTTGTTGCCACTTCTAGAATATCCGGAGGCGTACAAATATCATCGTCGCTATCCATTTTTAACTTTTAATTTATTAAATTAAATTCACGCGTACGTGTATAATCACAGTGATTTTGCCGCCATTAAAATTTAACCAATGAGAGCGCAGCTGCGCGCTTCAATAAAACGCGACCAACCTGATTGGCCCTGCAATCAAGTTGGTCGCGTTTTATTGCTGTTATAATGAGATTTTCCGATATCGATGTGAATATTATACCATCATGTGAAATTGCTTAAATTGAGTGTTTTGTTGTCTGCGCTATAACAGTAGTAAATATAAGTCAAGTATTGAACATAAGTAGAATGTTACAACATTAGTGTAAATAAAAAAAATATATAGCCTCATAAGACTTTTCATAGAAACCATTCGCAAGGCCATAATAATTACTTTGTTATAAGTTTATTTCCAATTCACGTTCCAATTCTTCATTTCCAAGCACGATCAAACCTCGTTCTGTGTCCTCTAAATCTGTTGGGCAAGTTTAATTGCGATCCGGCGATGTTGCCCACACTCTCTCCCTGAGAGAAGGCCGGTGCCCTACATTGGGACGTATATAGGCTGCTTATGTATGTATGTATGATGTTGTTTGTAAATAAAAATCAAACTACGTTGGTACGGGAATTGCCCTTCGAGGGGCCGCCTTACACAAACCCGAAGCGTGAACTTTAACCTCACCGCCTAAAAGACCGATATTCAGAAACGATTTTGAGCGTGAGCTCAATGTGAGTCCGGGTCTTCCAACTGTCAAAATGAAAGTCTCAGGGATATTTTGTATTCACAGTTGAGTTGGAGATAACAAAAATTGAGCGCAAGCTAAGCTGAGACTGAGTAGTGGATTTCGGCGACTTAGCTCAGACTCAATGACGAAGAAAGTAGCAAAACCTGTAGGCAATTCGAGAAATCTAACTAACCTGTGGTGAAGTAACCTTTTTTATTCACAATTTGACATTTTGCATGCTCATTTTCCTTCAAAATGTTTTTTTTTTTTTGTTGAAATGGCAACCAGCCGATGCCGACAAATTCTGCCAAAGTCACGTCTAAATTGTGTTTTTAGAGTAACGAGAAGTCAAAATAAAGTATAACCGCGCGTAAAAAGTTTCGACATTTGTTGCCATCTCATTCACTCCTGTGGATTATTGTATGCCTTTCATGTAGCGTTAACAGATAATGTAAACCGGTAAAGTCAAAAACTGTACCACAGATTACACGCTCGAGTAAGTTTAGCTTGAGCTGTGACTTAGCTGAGTTAGAGTCGAGATATTGACTGTGAATACAAAATTCTTGAGTCTTTGTTGAGATTGCTCAACCGATGCTCGGCTTAGTGCACGTTAAGTGTAGCTCAACGCTGTGTTTCTGAATATCGGCCTAAGACCGCAGGTCCAACTCACACATACCGAGGTCCTGGTTTTCCTCGAACAGTTTGGCGTGCCTCTCCTTCACACGCCTCAGGTTGGCCATCTTCGCGTCCCTTTCGTCCGTGAGCAAGATCCTTTTGAAGCGTAATATCTCCATTTGCTTCGTCAGGCGGACATGCTCGGCCATTTGGAATGGGGACGGCTTTGACTGAAAAAAAAAAAATACCGAAATTCCGAAATCGTCGAAACCTAGGATACCCTGTGCTATGGTAACCAGGCAAGGACACCACAAACATGGAAACACGCTCAGACTGAGGCCATTTTTAACCGACTTAAAAAAAGGAGGTTATCAATTCGACACGTATATATATTTTTTGGCTATGTTCCTCCATAACTCCGTCAAATCTTAACCGATTTCGACAATTCTTTTTTTGTTCGAACAGGTATAACGTCCCATTGGTCCCATTTTAATTTGGTGAATATCTGATGGAGACTCTCAGAGACGGAGAACGGAACTCTTCAATGGACAGCAGTAAATAAGCCCTAATGGGCCCCATTAGTAATATCCGTATGTTTCATAAAATAGCATAAAAGTAGTCCCAAGTTAATTTGGTGATGTTCTGGTGAAGACTTTCGGAGATGGAAAAGAACATCAAATTTTAAAGCAACGAATTAAGTAGTTAGGGTAAATTATGGTTATAAGGGACTTATTTACTTTTCTCCCGCTCCCCCACTAAAAATTCCCACTCCACGTCCCACTGTAGGGCACAGGCCTTCTCTCAGAGAGAGAGTATGGGCTTAATCACCACGCGTGCCCACCGCGGATTGGCGATTTCAAGCGCTGAGGTATGTGAATAGCTCAGACACCCAGGTTTCCTCACGATGTTTTCCTTCACCGTTAGCGAGTGGTATTGCTACTATAACTTCACAAATGTACATAACTTAGAAAGAAAAGTCATAGGTACATGCCCGCACTGGGAATCGAACCTGGGTCTCCCGCTTCAGAGTCCAACGTTCTACCCACTAGGCTACCACCGCTAGCTACATGTATAAATACTTCTAATTATTTAAATCATTTCTAACTTTTTAGTGCTGTAGTGTTTCGAAGACGGTTTTTACAAATCCAGTGGCCTCCAGTGGAAGGCCATACTGGATGTGTACAAATGAACCCGGGACGTCTGTTTTGGTAGTCAAGCGTTATGTCTGCTAAACCAACGAAGCAGTCGCTCGACTGACACAGTTAAGTTTGGTAACCTCCACCGTTAAAAAAGAAAACATGACAAAATCTGAGTTTCTGAGGTGTTTCAATTCACAAAAAAGAAAACATGACAAAATCTGAGTTTCTGAGGTGTTTCAATTCACAAAAAAGAAAACATGACAAAATCTGAGTTTCTGAGGTGTTTCAATTCACAAAAAAGAAAACATGACAAAATCTGAGTTTCTGAGGTGTTTCAATTCACAAAAAAGAAAACATGACAAAATCTGAGTTTCTGATGTGTTTCAATTCACAAAAAAGAAAACATGACAAAATCTGAGTTTCTGAGGTGTTTCAATTCACAAAAAAGAAAACATGACAAAAATCTGAGTTTCTGAGGTGTTTCAATTCACAAAAAAGAAAACATGACAAAAATCTGAGTTTCTGAGGTGTTTCAATTCACAATGGGCGCCCATGGTGAATAATCTCACTCGCAAACATTTCACGCTTGTAAAAAAAATACCACGCTCTGATAAATATGTGGCCTGTATGAGGCTTAGCTAGATAATATCATCATCATCAACCCATTATGTTCCCACCGAGGGGCACGGGTCTCTTCCCTGAGGAAGGTATAGGCCATACTCCACCACGGGGGCCAAGTCCGGATTGGTGGAGGCTTGTAAACTAGTGGCTCGTCTACTGTCAGAAGTTGTCAAGCCGCCCTAAGGCCTCTGACTTGGCTTAACGACTGCTAGATAATATATATTTTTAATTACTTTAAGCTATGAGGATAAAGATAAAATTTAAAGAGCATCCAAGTAAACTGAAGCTCTCGTCAATAGGCAGGTATTTAAGAACTGAGAACTGAATGATATTAAGAAGGCGGCAGGACAGTAGACAAGATTGGCGTGACGGTGAAGAGGTCTGTGCCCAACAGTGGGCCTCTTTCATGGGCTGTATAGATAGATAGCATAGAAGATTACAAGATAGAGGTAAAACTATATCGTACTAACCTTAAAAGACAAGAGATCATTCAGCTTCAGCATCAACCTTGGCCCATTTGACACCGGCTTACTTTCCAACTTAACCCTACCATTTTTCACGCTCAATTCCGACTGAGAAGACGACTTGTCTCTTGTCGCCTTCTCATCATCATCTGGAGAGAACAAATTCCGCTGAGATCTCTTTAACTTTAACTTAGTATCATACTGGTCCTCTGATTGAGCATCAATCATATCGGTCAACGCAGACTTTTCGTATATTCTCTCCTTGATTTCCTGCACCGCCTCTTGTCGCTTCTTTATTGAGTATTGTAGCAGATGTAACTTCTGCAGCTTAGTGGCATTGTAACTGGCTCTGATCTCAGATTTCAAGAAGTTGAGTGCTAAGTAACGGAACTTCGGAGCCCAGTCCGTTTCGCTTCTCAAATCATAGTTCTCAGCGGTCTCGCTAAGATCGATTTTGCTAGCTGAAAGTGCCTCTTGCGAGGAACGTTTACTATCACAGTATAAGTCAGTCGTTGTGAACTCTGTCACGCCTGCATTCTCCGGCGAATGCTCGAAGATTTGGTTAGTTTCTGGCACTCTTTCGTTGCTTTTCTCTCTCGAACGCTGGTTCCTTTGGCTAATGTTTAAACTCGAAGAGGATCTTACTGTTGGGAAGCTTCGCTTGAAGACTCTATCGACCGGACTTTGACTCTTTGAGTACTCTTTCTCGACCTTCCGTGTGGATTTACTGGGCGACATGGACCGCGATTCTTTTATTACTTTGTTGTGTACAAATTTAGGCTCCAGTGTGACTTTATTTGACAAGCTAGTCTTACCAGACGAATCTGAGGAGAGCGATCCGTGTTCTATTTCGTTCTCAGGCGGTATAACGTCTAGTTTCAAGCTTTTATAGGAGCAGAAGTAGCCGCCGTGCATTTGAAAGACCAGCGTGTTCGATTTGAAGCAATCCGAAGTGAAATTGAGAGCTAAATTGGCGCCAATGTATCGTAGCCCGCTGAAGTAAACGCCCCAGGTCTGTATGATGGTGTCGGGGGTGGGTTCTGACACATTGTCACTAGCGGTGGGCTGTAGTATATGACACCATATCCTGATCACGACGTTTGTTGATGACATGCGTTGGGTTATCTCTAGAATGAGAAAGGAGGATTTCACTAGAATTTTAGTCTGACAATTTCTTTTCTAGCAGTTTAGGCTGTTGTGTTTTTGCGGAAATAGGCCACAAAGATGTCTGGTACTAAACAATAGAATAATCATCATCATCAACCCATTATGTCCCCACCGAGGGGCACGGGTCTCTTCCCTGATGAAGGTATAGGCCATACTCCACCACGGGGTAGAATAATGTTTATGGATATTTAGGGGACGATTGTGTCAACACATTCACGAGTTATAACTTTAAGCTGAAGACTCTGTTAATTTCGTATTTTTTTAGGGTTCTGTACCTCAAAAAGAAAAAATGGAACCCTTATAGGATCGCTTTGTTGTCCGTCCGTCCGTCCGTCTGTCTGTCAAAACCCTTTATCTGGGGAACACGTGGAGGTATCGAGTTGAAATTAAAACCATATAGTCAAGTCTACAGTCCCTTGAAGCTTTGACGTAAGAAAAAGTTACGGCCGTCTATGCCGTAAAACAACATTTCGACGCTCAAGGGAATCAAAATTTATAGGGTACTTTCCGTTGAACTAGAACTATAAAATTTGGTAAATAATAACGTCGTATACTAAAAGTACAAGAAAAAATCTAAGCATTTGTAATTAAAACATAAAAAATAGTCTTTTAAGATCGGGAAAAGCTCGAAAAAACTGCGAGACTCGATTCCTGAACTATTTGTAATATGTAAGTACCTACAAATTTGTACGGAACCCTCGATGGGCGAGTCCGACTCGTTCCTGTCCGGTTTTTGTTTTAAGAATAAATGCGGAGTTTTTTGTCAAATTCTTCTCCACATAATCTATTAATTGTGAAAAAAAAATTATAATTGTGAAAAAAAAAATTAATGTTTATTAACTTAACATTTTGTTTTTATAGTACCTAATAAAGGTTTTGAATCTACTTGCTCATACGACTTTATATGGTACTAGACCAAACTGTCCGAACAACACCACTTGATATAGGCAATTGATAAAGCTATGACCTGACCTAGATTCTCAGAAAACATTTAGTTCACTCTTATTAATAGAATCAATATGTAAATTCCAATCCCAATCTTTCACCCCAATTTTAATAGACCATTTGAATAGTTGCAGTTGTACTAACACATTCAATGTTTTTCAGCATACCACAACAAAGGAAGTTGTCAATCAACAATGTCAGTATATCACATTTGTTATTACATGCACACAAAACATATAACAGGAAATTACATAAGAAATATCATGTAAAAAGGCGAGCTCATCTCTTTAAGAGATTTCTTCCAGCAAATCTAGAGAATAGGAGATATGTATGTTTAAAAGTTTGCTAATCAGTATGGTTACAATTTGTACTTTCAATAACCAGAAGGTTTGGTAACATGACATGTGTCATTGCCCGGGGCATAGCACAGCAAGGGATACCAGGCGTTGATATTGAAGTTATAATCACATTTCTTTTTCAGAAACCGCCGAAAGTATTCTACACAACCAACATTAGCTATGTCACACTGTTACTACATAACCGTAACTACAAATTTTAGAGCATGCAGGTATGTATGATGGGCCAAAGTGGGGCACTTACCAGACCCTGAATTGAAGTCAAGAAAAAATTAAAAAATTATGAGAAGCAAGAGTTTGCTTGTGTACCAGAATCAATTTCTTTCCACTTGGGGTGTGGTGAGCAGACCCTCTCGCTGGTGTAAAACGGGGCAGACATGCTTGTGTGGTGCAGTGTGAGGTAGAAACTGCACTGAGTCGAGCTGTACTCTGGTGGGCGGATGTTGTAGCCCACTATCTGAAAATGTAGATTACATTTGGGAGACCTTGGGGAAGTAATAGAGGGCCATCCATAAATCATTTGAGGTGTTTTCCACAAATATAGACCCCCTTCCCTCTTGGTGAGATGTGGAGGGAAACATATGTTTCACCTTTTAATATATTTAAGCGCATTACAAAATTAATGATGTCAGATTTAACAATGTCATCATCAACATAAGCCATTTGACGCCCACTGCAGGACATAGGCTTCTCTCAAGGTTTTCATAACCACGAGGGGTTTTGCCATAATCGCCATTCTTGGCAGGCAGGTTAGTGATCGCAATATGCGGTCGGAATCTCAGGAAGACGCTGCTGCCGGTCTCCTGGTAATTTATTTCCTTAGTCGCCTTCTACAACATCCACGGGAGGAAATGGAGTGACACTATTCTTAATCCGGCGCCACACAGACTAGGTATATGACATTTCTTTCAGAGATTACTTGTTAAGTGATTTTAGACTACGAGATACCATGAACACCTCAGACATTTTTCTATACATTTATATTCATTGTCACATTGAGAATGTGGTCGATTAGGTGAGGAATTTTATTATTAGGATTGTGGAATTTAGTAATAATCATCATTATTTTAATTATGTACCATGAAAAATACTGAGTAATCCACACAAAACTTTCAAGAATCGCGTGGAGGCGTTTGTTGATAACACTATGGTCACTGTATCAAACAATGACGACTATACCCACGTAGTAAGGTGAACACATCTTTCATATCCTTTAACATAAATACCTGGATCAGACTCCTCAGCCGCAACTGTTGGGTGGCTAACGGTGTCCATTCCCTGCACCTCGGCCTTCCAAACATAGTTAAAAACGCTGGAAATACAAGATAATGCACATGAAAGTCCTCTAAGACATCAGGCACGGAAACTGTCCGTTTTTACACTTTGCGCACGGTAATTCTACACTTTACGCCCATCGTATAAAGCGTGGAGAAAGAGCGTTTATTTTCATTTTCGTCACATGGCTCGAATTTACTTTGAAACAGTTTTCATGAAAGATTTTAGGAAAAAGTTTCCTTTGTCGAAGACTGAGATCATGACAGACCATAGACACAGACTAAATTGGACGTTGAACGACAGATCATGACAGATAATGTTTTTCTATTTTATTTTTCTATTGTTGGTGCTGCCCAAGGATACTCTACACGTAAAGTAAAGTAAAAGTAAAGTAAAAAGTTCTTTATTAATAAAAAAGGTTACATATACAAACAGTTTACTGTGGTCGCCACGCTAGGTCTAGCCTGTGTTGTGGAAACCTTCGTATATGTTAACATAAAGAAGATTGGCGCATGTGTACGAAACATAATAGGCAAAATTTGAAAGAACTTGTTTAGAACTTAAGAATGTACCTAGGTACAGGTAATAACCTAAATAAGTATGTAGTTAGTTAACAATAATAGAAAACAGTTCTATAAATTAGACAGGAGATTAGATATTTCTATTAACAGCAAAATGCGTCCTAACTGAGAGTCGTAAGTTTCTGTTTAACTTAAACATGGATGGTTAATTAAACAGGTGTTAAAATTAGATTCCACGATAAAATACAGTTTTCAGCAAGAGAAAAAGGTGTGAGTTGCTCATAATTATAGCTCTACCATTTATGAAAAAGACAGATACTGAAATTACATGTTTAGCTTAAAGAACATGAAAGTAAAAAACTATGCTAACAATAACAATAACTTATATGTAGGATCAGTCTTTTCTTTGAATTATTTTACCCTAGACTATGACAAGAGAGTTTACATTCCTATCCATAAAGACACAAGTCCCTAAAACACTCCCAGTAGAACACAAAGGGCTTTAGGAAGGGGAAGCCTTTACCACAGACCACTCAAGTCACCCCCAAGGACTGCCCGAGCTGAATCATGCCTCTACGAATACTCTGTCAATATAATAACTAACCTCAGAACACAAAAAGAAGTAACTAACCAACAACATAGGTAGGAACATATTAGATATAGATACATACCTATATACTACACAGATAAGATGTTGAATATACCTACATAGAATATGTAAATAGAATAATAATAGATAGATTATTATATATATATAAAGCTACAATCCGGTATACTCACTCACTGATTCATCCATACGTTTTCTCCGAAATGACAATAGCTAGAGGAAAATTTATGTATGAAAAAGTTGTAGGAAATGTATGAATTACAGCCATCCTATGAAGCCGATTTTTGAATTTCGAACGCCTTCTCTTAGGGGAATGGGCCAACTCTTTTGTTTACCGGCCGATTTGGATGAAATTTGGAATAGTTGTTTGTTTCGTGATCTAATTGTGAAAAAAAATTTTGAACGTTCGAAATTCAAAATAGGGGCGAGAATATGGCCGCCCGAAAAATCGACCTCTGCGCAAAAAAGTCGGCAGCCAACTGGGCACATGCTGGAGACGTGCCCTAAACGGCATCGGGTTGTCAAAGGACCCAGGTATATGAGAAAAATCGGACATTTTGACATTTCAAGATGGCGGCCGAGATATCGACGATTGAAAATGAGAAAATTTTGTATGGAGAATTTGTACTGAAAATCGACTTTTAGTACAAAATTTTAAACGAAGATGAAATTTTTTTCAAAAAAGCAATTTTTCGAGGCTGAAGCGGGGACGAGGAACCTCGCCGCGGCGAGGCCGAAGGCCGAGCTCCGTTCAGGCCGAGGCCGAAGGCCGAGACTATACATTTTCCGGCGAACAAGCAACAACGCAAAAGCCAGATGGGACAAACTTGCGAGGCCGAAGGCCGAGCTCCGCGAAGCGGGCACCAGGAACCCCGCCGCGGCGAGGCCGAAGGCCGAGCTCCGTTCAGGCCGAGGCCGAAGGCCGAGACTATACATTTTCGGCGAACAAGCAACAACGCAAAAGCCAGATGGGAGAAACTTGCGAGGCCGAAGGCCGAGCTCCGCGAAGCGGGCACCAGGAGCCCCGCCGCGGCGAGGCCGAAGGCCGAGCTCCGTCCAGGCCGAGGCCGAAGGCCGAGACCATACATGTTCCCACTCAAACAATCCCAACGTCAAGTGTCTAGCGAGGCCCTAGGCCGAGCGCCGCGGAGAGCGAAGCTCGGAGCGGCTGGGGGTTGGCGCGCGTAAGCGCGCAGGGGGTTCACCCCCTAGTTATATTATATACTAACACACTGTTTAAATGATTACTATGCACGAGTGAAAGGACAAGAAAAAAGTTCTTCGGTATTTGAATAATCTAATTCAATTAGCAGTAGTTTTAGTTTTGACTTTGCGATAGTAGAGGGGAAACCCAAGAAATTGCAAATTTTTGAGATTTTATTAAAAAGAAAAGGTTGTTGATAGAAAGGAAATCGGTTGGCGAATTTACACTTAGTTGCTGCGACTGGCAGACGGGGTACACGTCTTGTCATTAGAAAATTATAGTCTGGGTGGGAGAGGAAAGTTTTATAAGCAGTGAGAACTGATTTAAGAATAAAGTGTTGACGTATGGTTAGCACATTTGATTCTGAATAGAGCTGAGAAGTTGGATATCGAAAAGGCTTTTTATGAAGAACTTTTAGAATTGACCGCTGAGCTCTCTCTAATTCTATAAGATATGTTTTGGGAGCCCCACCCCAGGATGATATGCCATAGGTTAAGATGGATTCACAAAAAGAAGTGTAAATTACAGTTCTGATACTTTTATCACTGATGTTTCGAAATTCTTTCATAAGAGGAATAAGTTTTCTAGCTCTGGTTGACAAGAAAGATATATGTGAGCTGAAGTTTAGATTCTCATCTATAAGGATGCCTAAATATTTAATGCTATTAACTCTTTCAATAGTATCACTACAATAACAGTCTTTACTGCCATTCAAATTTTCTGTACATGTATGTAGTTTTAAGGAGGTTATGTCAGAAGAGGGAGCTGATGCTTTGGACTTATGAAAACAGATAAATTTGGTTTTCGATAAATTTAGTGTTAATAGATTATTACTTAGCCATTTACTAATTATACTAAGCCCACTTTCAGCTCTTGAGATTACTGATTCCCAAGAAGAGTCTGTAAAAATTAATGCTGTGTCATCTGCGTAACAAAAAATATTAGAGTTTAAGGAAGTGTTGAGATCTGTATTAATATCATTTAAATAGGCTGTGAAAAGGGAGGGTCCGAGGATACTTCCCTGTGGGACTCCAAAAGTAATTTGTTCTGTGTTACTTTTAACATTCTCTATTTTGACTATCTGTTGTCGGTTGGTAAGGTAACTTTGGAACCAGCTGAGGGGTACTCCTCTGATACCCAGCCTCTGAAGCTTTTCCAATAAGATTTGGACCGAAACGGTATCAAAAGCCTTGGCAAGGTCAAGGAAGATTCCTAAGCAGTATTTGCCACTGTCAATGTGTGACGCAGTGCAGTTTACAAGGCCTGACACTGCATCATCTGAAGACTTGCCATGTCTAAACCCATATTGGAAAGGTGATAATAGATTATGAGACTCAAGGTAAGTGGTAAGTCTTTTATTAACAATTTTTTCTAGTAATTTGGAGAAAACGCTTAATAGAGATATTGGCCTGTAGTTACTAGGAGTTAGCTTACAACCAGCTTTATGAATTGGACTAACGGCTGACAGTTTCCAACAACTAGGAAAAATGCCAGAATAGAGACTGAGATTAAATATGTGGTTTAATGGGGCAGAGATTGAATCTTTACAATGCTTTATTAGGGAGTTTCCAATACCATCTATGCCTGGCGCGCTAGTGGGTTCTAATTTGGCGATAAATTGTTTTATCTCAGTCACATCTGTTGGTTGCAAGAAAAAGGAGTGATGTGTACTAGGGGTCTTAAGTTCTGTTACTAAAACTGCCTCTGATTTGTTTAATCTTGAAAGTGTGGCTTGGGCTAAACTAGGACCAACGGAAGTGAAATAGGCATTTACTTTATTTAGGGAATCTTCAGCAGTGGCTTCAATATTAAGTAGGTCATTTGCTCCTGTTTTTTTATTTGCAATTTCTCTAATAGATTTTATAGTTTGCCATAATTTTTTGGAATTTCCTTTACTATCATTAATTTTTTTATTAATATATTCATTTTTTACTTTTTTAAGCAAGTTGTTACAAAAATTTCTATAACGGGTATAAATAAGCTTTAGAATGGGGTTATGATTACTATTTTGGAATTTTTTATGTAGTCTATCTCTTTGTCTCATGCACTTTAGGAGGCCAGCAGTAATCCAGGGTTTGATAGTTCGCTTTGAACTGCTGATTTGTTTAATTTCTGTATTGGTTTGTAGAATATTCGTAACTTTGGATGTGAATTGTAGAGCAGCTTGGTTGACATCATCCAGGACATACAAAAAACGCCAATCTGTTTCTACCAGTTCTTGGTTTACTTCTGCATAGAGCACTTTTTTGTATGTCCTGGGAGTGTGCTGCCGGGGAGAGCATTTATCTAAACAGAGCAAGGTTATGTTATGGTCAGTGATTGAGGATTTGCAGATAATAGATTCCACGGTATTTTTACTATGGGCAAAAATATGATCAAGACATGCATTGAACCTGGTGGGTTTATCTATAGCAGCTGTAAACCCGTGTTCTGCCAACATACATTGATACTCAGAGCTATGCGGAGTGTAGCTAAGGATGTCAATGTTAATATCCCCTGCTATTATAAAATGGTTGTGATTATTGTTAGCAGTTAAGAGTTGATCAAGAGAGGCAATGAAATTGTTAGGATTATCAAAAGATGGGGACCTGTAAATTGCGGCTACACAAATATTGTCAGGGAGATTTATTAGTAGGCATTGAGCATCATCAATAGATGGTTCAGAAACCCTCACATTGTGTTCTACCCTTGTATACACCACTACACCTCCTGCTTTATTGATAATTTTTTTTGTGTAATGTGAAGAGTAACCAGGAATATTTTTAATAATGGATAAGTTATTTATCCAGCACTCAGTTAGAACAATAATATCAAAGCAGATATCAAGCCGCTGGAGGCCTACAGTGAGGTTATCAAAATTATGGCTGAGACTACGTATATTAAGATTGAGTATCTTAAAATTGTGTTGGTTTTTGAATGAAAACACATTCCTGCATAACTCTAAGTCATTTATCACATGACAGTCGATTGACGTGCTGCCATGCGAAAAGTGTGGAATACGTTCGGTCGGTGCCATTAGACATAGATACTTATTCGACAATCCCGTGAACGACATGAGAACTTGATTCCAATGCCAGAGCACGAATTTAATGCTGAGCACAAAGAACAGAGATAGGCTCGCCTTTGTGCATGTACTTTCTTTTGTTACCTTTCCTGTACTCTATTCTTGTGTGTGCAGTGAAGTATAATAATAATAATAACAACCAAACGAATGAAAACGAGCGATGTAACGCTCTTGAAATATCTCAGGTCGATCTAAACCGGTTTGATAGTATATACACGCAAACCGACTGCACCGAACCGAACCGCAAAAATCTGTGTAAACCGGGTTGAAACAGAGTTACAAGCAGCAATGAATGACTCAATCGATGCGATGCTGAGATCTGCAGTGGCACGCGTGGGTGAGCTGCCGGATTGCGATTTGCACCGATTTGGCACTATCGTTCGGTTTGAGTAGGTACGTAAACTGTGTCGCCGCGGTCCGCACGACTCTCGCGCCCGCTGCCGCTGAATGGGTTTGTAAATGATACCCGAATTATCAATGTAAAAACTCATACGTTTTATTTCGTTTTTGGTGGACACTAAGAACGAATTACAATTTAAAATCGATTTTGTCACGTTTTGAAAGTCTCAGCAACCCCCGCGACGCAACGAGCATGAGCAAACCGCTCGGCGTACACTCGACTCAGCTCATTCAGATCGGTTTGACGTCGGCCCAAACCAACTTGCACGGGTTGTGGCTCAAACCAGTTTGAACCGGGTTGGAAGATCGAGTCATTACATCGCTAGTACAGTTGACAGTCACTCGAGCTTTACATTTTAATGGAAAAGTAAAGTAAATGATATATAGTGTTTATTGACCAAAAACATACACTAGTAAGACAAAATAAAATTAATTAAATGCTATAGTCTAATAGCTGTGGTAGCCTAGTGGGTAGAACATTGGACTCAGAAGCGAGATCCAGGTTCAATTCCCAGTGCGGGCATGTACCTATGACTTTGTTTTCTAAGTAGTGTATATATGTGAAGTTGTAGTAGCAATGCCACTCGCTAACGGTGGAGGAAAACATCGTGAGGAAACCTGAGTGTCTGAGCTACTCACATACCTCAGCGCTTGAAATCGCCAATCCGCGGTGGGCACGCGTGGTAATTAAGCCCATACTCTCTCTCTGAAAGAAGGCCTGTGCCCTACAGTGGGACGTATATAGGCTGCTTATGAATAGTCTAATACCAAGTCACTAACAAGCCGCCCGTAGAGCACTCATTTATACAGAGTAATTTTATTTTTGAAAATCCGATTTCAGAGCTTGTAACGGACGGACAGAAAGGCTGTGACCAAAGCATTAGATGAGGTTTTCTTGTGATATGCAGACGCTTGCACAATAAGATATAGAAAATGAAGTAGCTGGAACAGACTAAAAAAAATATGGCCGTGGTGGGGGTCACAGATTTCACTTTTTTTAATCGACAATACGCATGCGCAAAGGTCCTGCTGCAGCTGCACCGACGCGCGTGAGGTCACGCTTTATTCAGCTCAAACAATTTGCCAACAGATGACGTTACACGTATGAAAGCTGTAAAATATCTAGTAATTAAAAATACTCATTCCACAAAACAATAATTTATCATCTACAGAGTTTGTGTTTTACAACTTATGTCTATACGAGTTTTTTCTCAGATTGTGAATTATCGAGCTTACAGAGTTTCATTGAATTTGTGCTTTACGCGATCCAATAATGTCGCAGCTTACAACTATTTGGAGTTTCTATGTTAGCTTCTTCTCCACATAATCCATTAATTGTGAAACTAACAACTTTGACATTCATTAAGTAAACATTCTGTTTTTACAATGAATAAAAATATTTGAATTGAATTGAATTGAATTATTGTCTTGCATAGTAGGTAGTAGGTCCATTCTATGTAACACATTTATAGTATTAAGCATTGTCCATCAAACAACATCGCTCTACAGCATAAAAATCTTGTTTTTCTATGGTAAATTGAATAAAATATTATTTTCAAAAGTGTTAGGACGAAATTACTGTAAATAACAAAGTCTCCCCAACATGTTTCAGGAATTAAGCTTTTTAGAAATAACCCTTTGCTGTCGACTGTACATGCTAGTACTTTTTATATTATGGTTTTGAAGCATGTTAATTTGTATTTCTACATTTATTTTTATTAGACATGGACGTATTATCATATAATGATGTTAATAATATGAATGATTTTACTTTGTATCACTGCGTCCGCTCGGCTCCGGCTCGGTGTTATGTGGATAGACCTACAAAACAACGGGCAAAACACGGTCAATGTTTGTCTTTTTGGTCTGTGGGTCTATGTTATCCATAGAGGTAATTCTTCTTCGTAATGTCAACCAAAAATATGGCGCGCAATCCAGAAAATATTTTCAAACGGTTGTTTGTTTTAGCTGTATTTGTTTCTTTCCTTGAGCCTAGTTGGGCTGTTATATTTAGTGAAAATAAGTGAGAAGTGTATTCCAAAAGGTAAATAATTACAGTGAACCCCGATTTGTACATCACTTTTCGAACTTCCTAGATGTCTGACAATTCTGTTGTTTATTCAAGTTTGGATTCTTGCCTCATTCTCGCCAAATGTTCCGGAGTATCTATGTTGACACGATGTTGATGTGGTTAGCTTATATGCTTCATAGAGAAGAACTCTGTCGTGAAGAAGAAGAATTTTGTGAAGAAGACGAACTTTTGGAAGGAGATTTTTCTGAAGAAGAAGAAGAACCACTTGAAGACCCAGATCATCAGGCACATGAAATGGGACAGATAATTGTCCGTGTGCGACGCCGTCCCAATTCTCTAAGATGTATGCCGAAACAGACGGGCCCCAAGAAAGATTACATCAGTCAGCTACCCACGGAAATATTAGAGAAAATATTCACCCGTCTAGATGGAAAGCAACTGGCAAACTGCCGAGTCGTATGCAGTCGTTGGTGTGACGTCATAACTCAAAGTGACTTCCTGTGGCATGGGGTATGCAAGAGAGAAATGGGAATTGTAGCTTTGAAGGCTAAAGAGAACTCCAGCCCAAATTTATTTTGGTACTACATTTACAGGAACCTAAAACTCTGGCCTCGGATAGATAAATACAAAACACAATTCAATTTGTTCTTCATGATACCAGGGAACACTTCTGACGTCAACACTGGAGATCTTAACCAAGGGATTCTTGTTACAAATGGAACCAACTGCACAAAACTGATAGATGTGAAGAGGAACTCATACAAACTGATAATAATAAATGGCACACAGATTTGTGAAAGAATACTGAGCAAGAATAATGTCACAGTCTTGCAATTGAGAGAGAACAAGACTGATAACAGCTGCATCTATGTTCAAAGGACTGTCCAAGCCGCTGACATGTCTGAAGAAGCAGTTTTCAAAGATATCAAACTGTTCATTGTTAAAGAAGACACACTATTTTACTGCACATCTAAAAACGCCGTCTACATGGTAGACTTGCATGCAAATGTCATGAAGGAAACACTATGTTTAGAATCCACTTTCGTCATAAAGGAACTCCTTGTCAAATGCCCTCATCAAAGGTGCCCAATGAATCAATGCATAATCAAAGTTTTCACTGAATGTGGATATGTCGTTACATACCTTGATTCCAAAGTCATTGAGAGCCAGTTCCTGCACTCATGGTCTTGGGGCTATCTCCAGAATAAATACTCAGTATTGGATGAACAGAACTTCATAAGTTACTTGAACAAAATGATGCGACTCAATGTCCCCACAAAGCATTGCATCCACTATGGGTTCCCGCTAATTTCAATTGCCATACTATACAACAACATGGTGATCTTTGCCACAAAGGGCAACAAGATACTGATGTTTGACATTTCAAAGATACATATGGAGATAAATGAGTCAAGCTTCACCACTCTTGGGTCGATAAGAAAGACTGAAACCATTGAAAAGATATGCATCTCCGAAACCAGTGTTGGTCCAGCTATTATGATTGCAACAAAGTCAAGGATATATCTTTGTAAAATAAGATTTTTCCCTGAGGTAATTTGCCCAAAAATGGTTTTTAAGATAATGAACACATAGGTGGGGAATAGATCTATGTGTCCCACTGCAGGGCACAAGCCTCCTCTCACAGAGAGAACAAGCTTAACCACTCGTCTGCCGCGACACAGATCTGTGTCCAACTTAGTATGGGCCACCTATGCGTTGCGTTCCGCGAGGGCAGTTCAGGAGTTAAGGGGCTCCAAGGAGTAGCGCCACAGAAGACAAAAAATCATATCTTTTTAACAGATCAAATTTGCAAAAAGTGTGTACAATCTCTCAATCATGTTAATAGTGATTTTTAGGGCCCATGGCTGTGAACCTAAGGCAAAAAACCTAGAACCAGATAGCATTAACGCCAAAAACGGCAGTTTTTGCCATAAATGCTATCTAGTCCCAGGTTTGTGATCCTAGGTTCTTTCTTTCTTTCTTTGTTGTGGGTCCTAAAAATCACTGTTAAGATGATTGAGAGATTGTACAGACACTTTTTGCAAATACGATCTGTGAATCAGCTTTTGTGCCATTATCAGATTGGTCGGTTTTAAGGTTTAGGAAGCTGTCTCCCATTGAAGGCAACTTATTTGTTGTTATCTTAGCTTCACTGGCTAAAAAAACCTATTTAGAGGCTAAAAATTCCACGCATACCGGGACTTGAACCCGCGACCTCTGGCTAACCGTGCCAGTGGTCGCGGGTTCAAGTCCCGGCATGGGTGGAATTCTTAGCCTCTAAATAGGTTTTTAAAATTGTCCTCAGCACGGAATTATATTCTTTTTTTTTGTTGCACTAAGAAAAAAAAGAATATACCAATTCACTGGTTATAGTTCGAGATATTGGGATTACGTTTCAGTCGTGCAACGTCATTAATTGTGGTAAAAAGCTTGTTTGCAAGAGAATTTATGTGATTTTGTAGACCGAGTTTGTATGACTCAATTCTTGACTTGAGTCTTCTTGATAACTGTATTTCTTCATTCCTTGTGAACTAGGGCGATGCGCGTATGGTGCGGAGAATTTTGTTTTGGATTCTTTGTAGTATTTCTATACTCGATGAGCTAGCCGACCCCCATAGTTCGATGGCGCATATCCAGATAGGTTTGAGTGTTGCTTTGTAGACCATGAGCTTGTTGAATACTGACAGATTTGATGACCTTCCGAGCAGCCGGTATAAATTGCTGAATTTGATGTTCTCTTCATCTCTTTCGGCCATTATGTGAGCCTTCCAGTTAAGGCGTCTATCCAGATGACAGCCCAGGTACTTGACACATGTTTTGTGGGGAAGAGTTTCACCTTTCAACTGACCTGGTGGGCAATGTCCTTTTTTTCGTAATGTGAATGTGATGTGGACTGATTTAGTTGCGCTAGCCTGTACCTATTCGGCATTTGTTTCGAGTTTTTCCATGTGGTTTTGTAGTATATTAGATGCGATTACGGGTTGTGCGCTACTGGTCAGCATGCGTCACACTAAGGACATTGTCTGACCGCGGGATGTCTGTTGTGAAGATTGTGTAAAGGACGGGGCGCCACACCAGCGTGGATTTCTCTGAATGTAGAGTAGTCTCCTCCAAACTTGAATCTGAAGTCTCTTTTCTAGATACGATCGAATAAACATAAAGACAGTATTTGGCAGTGTTTTCTTAAGGCCATCGTGTCAAACCCGGTCGAATGCTTGCTGGACATCCAGGACAACTGCTGAGCAGTACTCTTTCCTTTTAAGTGACTGTCTTACTTGCTCTGTAGTAGTGTTGTGATCGAAAGCCAAATTGATGATCAGGTATTAAGTGTTCTTTTTCCATAATTGGTCGTCTGAAACGTCTAAGGAAGATTTTCTCGAACAGTTTTGACATTGTGGGTCGTAGGCTAATTGGTGGATGAGAATTATTTCTGATATTCTTCACACAGAAGAAAAGTACTGCAGTCTGAGTAGAGCATTAAATAAGACAGTCAAAAACACTATTCCTTTTCTGAGCAGCACAGCAAGACTTGTGCTGTAATTAGGTCGTAACCTGGAGCCTTATAGTTATGAAGCAGTTTTTTTCAGCAGCCACTTCCTTGGTTTTGAGGGTTTGAGAGGGAAGGACATCTGTCCGGAAGGTCCGGTACTTTCTTTTGATCCGTTGGCCAATATGTTGATTCACCCATTGAGAGTGCATTAAGGTGATAGATTTCAATAAAAAAAATTAATTCTCTGCCCCTAGTAAGTGTCATACGTGAGCCCCAGTGCGTATGTTTTGCATTCCAATCACCTCCAACGATAAATTTGTGGCCAAGTACCCCAAAGAACTCGTGGTATTTGTCCTCTTTTATTGTGTGCTCCGGTGGGCTGTGTTCGACAAAATCATTGGTACACGCTGGAATCAAACCGCTTCTTTCTTTTATGAAATTTGAATAAAAGGAGTCTTATTTTTAAAAACACAATTTCTTATTACACTCTTTAAAGGTAGGTAGTTTATGTTGGTCTTTCTCTTTACCTCAGACTATTTTTGCTGCATTTGAATCAAGTCTTATGAAGAACTCTATTCTATCAATATATAACTACCTACTAGATGTCTTGGCTGACGTTATTTTGCCATATTTCGAGTAATTAGCCTACGACCTATTCTCATTCCTACCAAATATAAACAAAAGATGTCCGTTTCGGGGGAGTTCGATAACAAACACTGACAAGAGATTTTTATATATTAGGGCCGGCTTACACCATGGACTAAAATCCATCTAACTTTAAGTTAAATAGAATTTTGACAGATAGTGTATGGCGGAACTGTCAAAATTCTGTTTAACTTAAAGTTAAATGGATTTTAGTCGGTGGTGCAAGCGAGCCTAAGTGTTAAAAAACTAAACTGCTGCTATTACATCCTTTGAAAACAGCGAATGAATAATCTTGGCTTAGAACAGAGCACTTTTTAAATTCATGAGTTTACCTGACCTATGCTACAAATATACAATTTGCAGAATTATGATCTCTTGATCTCAAAGACCCTCTGAGTTGGATTTATCATCTTTGATTTCAAGATTTTCAAATCGGCTTACCTTCTAAAAACCTATTTAGAGGCTAAAACCTTTACCTTCTTTTTAGGACAAGGACACGTCCAGCCCTTTCGACGACGAACACATGTACGCCAGGCTCACTTGCCTGCGCGACCGTCTCGAGTTGAAGTCCAAGGCAGCCCGCCAGGCCAATACTCGGAAGCGGAAATTGGAACCCTAGGTTTGGGTATGTGCAGAGTACAACTGTACTTATAAAGGGGTCACTAGACGATCAATTGCGAGTGTTAATAATAGCTTTCGGACTCGTTAAAACAAGCAATGCGTGATGCGTCCACGCTAATGTGCTTGAAGGCTTTTTTTGGCGCGCGCGTGGAGTCTTGGTAGCATGAAGCGGCAATAGTATTCTGCAAACGCTAGACTAGGATTTAGGTCGTTGGAAGCGAAGGAGCGTCGAGTAAGCATGTCATGTGCTTCTAATAGTACCAAAGATTTGAAACTCTAGGTGGTTAGGGGACACATAGTTTTGAACGTCCTTTGATGTCTTGCCGCCTCGATTGATCAATGCTCAATGGGAGTTTGATGTGATGAATGAACTGTCAATCACGTAGATTTGTTGGCGTCATTGTCAATCGCACTTGATCGTCTCGAGACACATTTAGTTTGCAATAGCATTTCTTTACATAAGTTCTCTAGTAAGAACCAATTTATTTTTGTTAGAATAGTTTTATAGATGATTTTTATCGTAGGAATGATTGCTTGCAAGAGGAGGAGAGTTTGTATTTCGTCTCTAGCCAAGTCCGGACTCTGTTTGTAACGTCAATATTTGGACTCATTCAGAGTTGGATATGCGTCCAGGTTCGCTCACAACGAGTTACGTCTCTGTCCATCTCTTTTTAAGTCATGGTAAAGATGAACCAAGGACTTAGGTAGTGATCTAACCAAAACTCTTAGGTTAAGTGGTTTAACTACAGCTTGGCGAAAAAGAGTAAAAAGTCTTGTTGTTTAAAAAAACACGATTTCAGAGGCAGTTCAAATAATCTTTGGTTACGCCTTTTCCTTTACCACAGACTATTTAAAATGCATCTGAGGAGTGTTTTAAGAAATCGTGTTTTTATAACCAACAAGACTAATATTTTGTCAATACTCTTCCATTTTTGTTTAGCTAGTAAATCGTAAAGCCGAATCAATAAAATAAAATTGGCTTGAGCATTTACCCATTTAAGTAAAAAATTGTGTTTTAAAAAGATCTGAATTTTCAATAAAATAAAAGTTTCACTTCCTATTTCTACTATTTTTGGTCATGCTGTAGTTAAACAAAAAAAACTTCGTAATTATCTTACTTAACTCCAATTAAACGCATAGTTGTTCAATAATGTGATATTAGTATGGTAATGGTTTGACACAATTGGTAGCGTACTAATTAAACCATGGTATCCCCGTGGTAACCCGTAATAATGTTAACCCGTGCAACTTGAATCTCTCCTTCGCGAGAGATGCCTGTTAGTTTGTTATTGGAATAACATTTTAGTGCAATAGCATTAGTTTAGTAGACTACGAAATAGCGTCAAATAACTGACATTGTCCTACTAATATCACTCTATTGAAGAATTATGCTTTTACTAAGCTGGGTCTCCTACTCGTGTTTATCATGAAACATTACACAAAACAATCGGTTTTCAATGCTCCAAAATAACTTTTTATTTTGCTTCCCCTAGCAACGAAAATGTTTTGCGCAAAGAAAACGGAATGTTTTGTGTACTTAATGCTTTTTATTAGGAGATACGCCTTTAGTCTCTAGACCCTGTTGTTTAGTTGTATCACAGTCGTGTAAAAAAACATTAAATTGACACGAACGACTGCTGGACATAGGCCTCTCCCGAGACACGCCACTGAGCCCGATCTTCGGCTCTTCTTTTCCAGTCACTGCCCACCGCTTTGTGATACACTCGACTGAAATAATTAGAGTATTAGATGAAATTAAAAATGAGACTGATTACTTATAATGCAGCCTATATACACTGCAGGGCACATGCCTTCTTTCAGAGAGAGAGAGAGGATGGACTGATTTTGTAAAATTACACACTATTCTGACACCTTGTTTTTTGATACTTTATGGCTAAAGCACAGACGTAAACTTAGCTAGATTACGCAAGCACACCTACTTCGCGTGCTTGGCCTAAGTGCCAGGCACCTATGCGTGCGGCCGCTACTTCAAGACGCGCGAGTCTACTCGAATTGTCGCCAATTTATTTGCAACAAGCTCGCACAGTTCTCAGAATAACAGAAATGCACGAAATATACAGTTATAGTTGATAAAATATGTGAAAGTGTCGATCAAATCCAACTAATATAGAAAAAAAAAACATTTACGAGGACAAAATTACGGTGACCATTTCGAGTAGATTCACCCCGCGCTCGGCTGTTATCGTAGTTGGACGTCGTCAAAAATTGTTAAAACCTCTCATTGCGTAGTAATAAACTATAAAAATACAACAAAACTCCTTGCACCCAAAAGCAGACATTTGCTTCAACTTTCCGTCCTAGTAGGTAAAAAATCGGCTTGGTTTTCATACAAATCGCGGTGCTTGCGTAGTTTAACTTGATTCATGGCTCTAGGCTAAGTGATCCTCCAAGGTTAGAAAGGTAACGGCGAGCCGCGTCTCCTCCCCCCCCCCCCCCCCCTTTATTATGTGACTCCACTGTGTTGGGTTGCCCATCTTAAGGGGCTCCATAGAGTGAGTACTCGCATTTGCTATAGGGTTTATCTTATAGTGACAGATGTTTTTTTTTTATCTCACGGCGTTAGGATATAAACGATGAGTGTGCTCGCGACGATAACCTAACCTACTATGGACGTCAAAACTCGTTGCAACGGCCATTTTTGGTGGATAAACCGCCTCGATAAAATCGCCCCGCACAGGTCCGTGATCCTAGGTTCTCGGTCGCAGATCCTAAAAAAACACTATTCACGTGATTGAGAGATTGTACAGACACTTCTTAGTAAAAAAAGATCTGATTTATTTCTCTCGGTGAGAGGCTATTTTACTCTATGGAGACCCTTAAGGTCTATTCACGTTACAACTGGATGGGGACGTGCGGGCGGCATGATTTCAATCTAAAATAATCCTTAAATACGTATGAAGTTAGAGACAAGTGCAAAAAAGTCGGGCTTTAATTGCATCTCTAAGCGTAAAGTATTTAAGGTTTACTTTAGTCTGTATCATGCGCCCAGCCGCAGGCCCGTTCTAATCTGGATAGTCCGTTAACGTTTCCGAAGATCCGGACTATCCATATGGACAAATGCCCGATGGTCCAGATGTGTGGCCGATTGGCCGTCAACTGTTCTTTTGCTGTTAATACAGCACTCCCATGAAAAGCATGAGGGAAGCCTGTCCTGCAGTGGACGTCAAGGGGCTGATGATGACAGCACTCCCAGTACAATTATTAGGTAAGGTTCAAAACCATGCTGGGACCAAATAATTACAATTCATGGTTTACTACATTGCAAAGTCGATTAAATCCACAGATTAACAAGGAGGAAGACTTGTTTACGCAATGCACATCGAATTGTCATATAAACTGTGAATTGTAGTTTTTTTTAACGCGGCCCTGGTGATTCCAAAGAAAACTGTAAAGGCGAGCCCATAATATAGCGTCGATTTAAAAAAAACCATAGGATAGCTTCATGTTAATAACATACTTATTATGTTCATCGTTAACGATGTTAAACCAGGTGAAGTAAAAATTGTAAGTGTTAAAACCGGCCCAAAAGATCCCTTGGAGAATGGCCGCCATAGTATATTGTGTAATAGTAAACAATAAATAGGGTGTAATCGCTGTCTTTAGCTTTGTTAATATTGGACTAAGTAAATATTTGTTGATTATCATATAGTTTTTTTTTTATAAAAGTTACTTAATATTTTTACTGAAGACTGATAATATGATTAAAGTCCTAAGTGACATGGATCTCCTTAGCGTAAACAAACTGTGATTTGATTGCCTGAAATTAATACATACATATATATTATGTATAAGATATGTTCATACCATACATAATGTCCAAACAGTATAGTATATATAAATATATAAAAGTTATATTCTATTTCTGTAGGATGTAAAATTCTGTTATGTTATGTAAGGATTAGGTTAAGAATGCTTAAATTATTGTCAAAATACGCCTTGAGATTGTACGAAAGTTACCTGCTTATTTGTTGATTTGAATAAAAAGTTTAACTATTTAACAAACTGGTTTATTTTTTTTTTACAATCAGAAGAAGTATATATTTATTCATGCAAAATATAAATTATTTCCGAAATAAATAATCAACAAAACTTAAGTACCATAAAACAAATGTAAAAAGTTAACACAATTGCCTCTGCTCGCCACTTTAAGGTTATAAGCGTGATGGTAACACAACCGCAAGCAAATCGGGCATATTTAACCTTATGGGTATAATTATTAACCTTTGGTTTCAATACTAACACCCGGTTTCTCATATTCTAACATTCTGGTAACAGCTGTCAGTGTTTTTTTGTTTCATGCACTTTGGCCAACTGACAGCAGTACAGTAGGAGTAGTTGTTAACAGCAGATTTAATAAACAGATTATTAGCGTACGAGAAACCGGGGGTCAGTGTGTATCCCCGTTGTCCTACATTTCCATGTTGATCAAACAAATATGGAGAAATTTTAGATAATCAAAAGAAAAAACACAATTGTCCCAAGATAATAATAGAGACACTGAAATTGTCAGGGGGAATTTAATTTTATTAAGGGTAGACGCAGAGCTAACTAGTGCCACCAATAAAAAATTAACACTTCTTTTATAAGACGTTTTAGCAAGTGTCAATAATTGTGATAGATTTATGGAACATATGACTAAGCATTTTTGCCAAAAACGGACGTTTTAGCAGAAATCGCTTAGTCCTACGTAGTTAAGCTGTGGGCTGTAAAAAAAATAACTATGTATCACCATTGATGATGTTTTACTATTTGCAACATATTTTTTCTATTGGTGGCGCCAGTTACCTCCGGGTAGCCCCTTAAGTATTTGCAATCAGAATTGTCACATATGTGGGGACAACGGAAATTCACGCTTGTTTCAGAAACGAGCCAAGAAAAACTGGGGTAACATGCTTAAGGATATAAGTATTATCAAATGCAAAATTCTAAGAACAAAGATTAGATTGATTATTAAAAGTAACGTCATGTCTGGATAGAGTAGTATTTTTTACTTAAATGCAAACCAATCATTTTTGGAGACAACTTGCACACTTGCCGAGGTATGTCAGAATAGTCGAGTTAACAATGATTCAAATCTCTGATTGGTTCAAAGACATTATAATAACTTGGTAGTAGAAAAACTTAAATAGGTGTCACTAACCGTAGTGAAATATTTTTTTAATGAGTGTTTAAATGAATTGCATAGTTATTTCGAGCACTGAACATCGACTATTAAAAACATTATATTACCTACATATATTGCACACAACACATCATAGCAAATATTTCAACAAAATGTCATTTAAAATCGAATTACAAAAATGCAACAATTAAAATAATGCCATGGGAATGATTTAATTTGTAAATAATTGATAATAGTAAACTTAACCACTAAAATTGTAAACATTAACAAAGAAAAAGAAAAGAATGTGAAAAACTGCATAAA
The DNA here is from genome assembly GCA_947310995.1 of Yponomeuta cagnagella. Classification (NCBI taxonomy): domain Eukaryota; kingdom Metazoa; phylum Arthropoda; class Insecta; order Lepidoptera; family Yponomeutidae; genus Yponomeuta; species Yponomeuta cagnagella. Next base: position 7,848,385 of record OX371293.1, read on the forward strand.
ATGGCAACTTTTAGGAATTAGAGCAATAACTGCAATAGAAAAAGAAAAGGATGTGAAAAACACTGCATAAAAAGGCAACTTTTAAGAAATAGAGCAATAGCTGCAATATAGAGAAACAAACGCTAATCAATAGGTAACTTGCCAAGACACTAGCGCCCCCCTCAGCCTACAGTTTACATTATGAACTTCTTAAGGCGTGTCTCCTGCTAGAAAACATTACACAAAATTTTCTTTGCGTAATACATTTTTGTCGCTAGCAAAACAATTTTCATCGAAGCCTTTATTAAACAGTTGCGGCCCAGAACTCTGCGACGCTGACTGCGTTATTACATTGTCATGCAGAAGCATCAACATTTATGGGTCTATTATATTCTTTTTGTTGCACTAACCTGTGCTGAGAACAACTTTAAAACCTACTTAGAGGCTAAAAATTCCCCCCATGCCGCGACTTGAACCCGCGACCTCTGGCTAACCGTGCCAGCGCTCTCCCAACTGAGCTTATGGGCAAGTGCAGCATCGATGAAATTTCGAGCCTCTTTACAAACTTCTCTGTACTTCGCTGCCTGTACATTATACAGAGAAGTTTGTAAAGAGGCTGCCTGCACTTGCTCATTAGCTCAGCTGGGAGAGCGCTGGCACGGTTAGCCAGAGGTCGCGGGTTCAAGTTCCGGCATGGGTGGAATTTTTAGCCTCTAAATAGGTATTAAAAATTTATGGGGCTGCATGAGGTATACTGGCGGCACCAATGGAAACGAATACACACCTTGAATTTTGGGTGGTTTAAGAGCCATAGCCAAATGAACGTGCCTTAACAATCTCCTATCACCACCACCAAACCTATCACCAGTAATCTTATTTTATTGCTTATTGGTATGTAAGTACTCGTGAATATAATTAGTGATTAGTACGTTATTATCTTCAATATGTATGTACGTATTATTGTTATTTTTTTATTGTGTATTAACCTACATAAATAGGTTTATAATAATTTCTACTAATCCTCCCCCCCCCCTCCCCTAAGTGTAAGTTAATGTAGTTCCCTTTTTTTTACGTAAGTTAATTATCAAATTTCATCTTTTTCTTGCACTACCTACCCGTCGCCAGTATCTTCAATACCAAAGGTTTGCTGCAAGAGAATGCTTCTTGCATTAAGCACACCCTTGAACATTTACAATGTAATTAGTGCAATAGAGAATTAAAATAAACAAAAGCTATCGAATACGCTAGTTTTTCTTTAAACGCACTATTTGGTTCTTTTTAAAAATATGTCGACACAAACTCGAATCTGTGAGAACCATTCGAGTTTGTGTCGAATGGTTCACATAGATTCGAGCCAGAGCGGTACGGGCGCGCCGCGGGACCGCGGGTCATTATTCTGACGGAGAGGAGGCGGTACTAACTTGTTAAAGAATTTTAGAAACGAAATTACTCAGCTTATTTTTTTACGTCCATAATAAAAAATAATTGTCTGAATAGATGGCATTTTTAATTAAGTATACTAATTATATAACCGCGGCTCTCGAACCACCAAGACATCAGCGTGTATATCGTTCTTTACAGATCGTTTTTACAAAAAGTTTCTTCCTATTCTCAGTCATATATGTAAAGTGATGGTACGATAGATAGCATTTAGGTCAAACAACGTTATTTAGCTATCTAGTCCTAGGTTTTTGGCCGTGGGTCCTAAAAATCATTTATTACGTGATTGCGAGGATAGAAAGACACTTTTTATAAAAGAAGATATTATGATATTTTTTTTCGTTGGTGACTCTATTAAACCTCAGGAGCCCGTAAATTGAAAAGGGCCCTTGCAATGCCATGAAATACATCGCGAGTATCAAGAGTCGATAGTACATTCCCTTTTACATAAACTATATGAAGTCGCCTCTATGCCTTTGCGATAAGGGTGGCCAAGGTTCTGTATGAAACTGTAGAGGTTGATTCATTGCACACAAGACAGGAGATGTTAAATGTTAATACTTCGGAATTTCGGGACATTAACTTTGTTTTCATATCAGATAACCGACGTGCATGCATGCAACGACTAATGAATGTCTACGAAGCGAAAGAGGATCGATCAAGTCTCTGCCTAACCCTCCGGGATGCAGGCGTGAGTTTGTGTTCCATATCAGATAAAGTTTCCGTAGGCGTGAACTATTTTTCGAAATAGAGGAGACTGGGTACGGTTGTGACTGTCGTGAACACGGTTGTAACTGTCGTAAACCGTTAGCGGTGGGGTAAGGAGGGTAAGGGGTGCAAGGGACGTAATTTGGATGAAACAACGTTCGGCCATGGGCCCAATCTGTTAAGACAACAGCTCCGATTACGCGCACCAAATCCTAAACGAATCCTATAGTCTAACTGTAAAATTCCACACTAATTGAATTGCTATCGCGAACGTCAGGATTCTGATAGGGTTCGGTGCGCATAATTAGGCCTCAGTTCGCAGAAAAGAACCAGTGGAAAACCACTGACAGACGGTTCCGATACATGAACGCCAGGAGAACTTGGCGTGATTGTGCGTGCGAACTTGGAGCGACATTTTAATAAAAACAAAACTATCAAAGACAGTGGCTTGACAATGGTTTGCATTGACAGAATCTAGGCCAGGCTAGGGGGACCAGTCTACTAAATGCATGGTTGTTCAATAGCTTTGACACAAAACTATCCGTCGTCTGCTAAACAATCGTATTCCAATTTCCAAATAGTGTAACATGACTTGGTGAGACGGGCAATCTCTTTCCTACTCGAGGTGCTTATTTAATTCGGACGGGTTATAATATAATAATAATAACTTCCACACACTACAATCACATGATCTGGTCTCAATCTAGGATACCCTGTGCTATGGTAACCATACAAGGACGTTACAAACAATATACGAAAATACACCCAGACTGAGGCCATTTGTACAAATGTACGGCGGCTCCCAGTGGGAATCGAACCCAATAATAATAATAAGAACTTTTACAAACGTCACAGTCACTTTTTTTGGTCCCGAACAAGGATACCCTGTTCTTTGGTAACCATGCAAGGGCATCATAAACATGGAAAAACACCTAGAATGAGGCCATTTGTTCAAATCAAGTACGGCGGCCCCCACCGAGAATCAAACCCACGACCTCTGTATCGGTACTCAAGCGTGCTACCGCTAGATCAACATGATTTGAATCATATTGCAACGCGATTGTTTAGTAGACTTCAAAATAGTGGCAAAAACGGCCATTGGCCATCGGCCATGGCGAGAGACCGCAAAGGATGGCGTGATGGGGAAAAGGCCTGTGCCCAGCAGTGGGCAGAGGTGGGTTGATGATGGTGATGATTGATGAACGGCCATTGCCGAGATAATATTCGGTACTCTATTGAGCAAGTATGCGTTTAGTAGAAGTTAAGGACATAGTTGGGAGCTAGGGACAATATCGAGAGCTAGAAGTAGGAATATCAATATAGACACCTATTATGAAACATTTACGGCCTTATTCATAAAAGCACGATTCCTCTAAAGCACTCCTCAGAGGCAGTTTATTTAATCTGTGATTACGGCTTTTCGTTGTAAAATCTCCGCCGCAGAATATTTTAATCGGCGTTTATCGAGTGTTTTAAGGAGTAGTGTTTCTATAAGACCGTTAGTAGTTATTTTTCGAGAACTCGTTAACATGCTATTGACAACTTGATTATAGGTATATTACAGCTACGTTATGGCAACATTCGAATTGATACGAAATCAATTAAAGATTTAAAGCTCCTGACTGACTATTCACAACTGTAGAAAGTATCGTAAACACTGTCCGCCAAATCAAACTTTCCCTGAACACAAAGTTGTAGTGTAACGCGCTCACCGACAATTCTCATAGGCTAAGTTTTAGCATTTTAGCTTTGCCCTCTTCTGATTGGTCCGCTGGGGGAAGTTCGATATAGCGAACACCGACGGTGGAAACTGTCTTGTTCGATTTCATGATTTGATACGAATAGAGAGTTGGAAGTATGAAATATTTGACAACCGATTCCGAACCCTTACTAAACTAACGACTAAGTTCACAATTCACTTATCATCTATCCTTGAGCGCACTCGAGACGACTAGCATGGTGAAGCTACCACCGAGGTACAGGGCGGCAGGAATAGATGCGAGTATCTTGTATCGTTCGTCTGAAATGTAAAAAAAATAAAAATAATTTTATTTTCGTACGAAAAAAAAAACTTTCGGTGGTCAATAAAGTTCTTGATAGCTACGCAACTGCCCTACTAATTATGTCAATATCGAATAAGACGGTCGCTTCAACTGATGACATAATTAGGCTCAATATATGAGGATGGATCATAGGCCTCTATTAGCACTAGCATAGAGGTGGAAGTTCAAGGTACAGATGTACCAACTTATTCTCCGGCCATCCTAAGAATGACGTTTCCTTTAAACAGTTGTGTCTAGTGACGAGAGTATGTGGATGTGCGACGTCAGCGCTATCTGGCATCAGAAGAGTTCTAAGACTCAATAAGACAAGGCCATAACTACATAGGATTAACACAAAAAATCGCAGTTCGACGTATATTAGACTTAGTCATTTGCAACAACTTTTGAAATTATTTGTTACAATTAAAAAATATATTTTTTTCTACGGTGATTCTGCTCAGTTAGTAGTCACCAAACAAAACTTTGAAACGTGTGTTACGTATAATGGACATTCTTCTATGTTATACTGAGATTATAAGTATATAAGTTTTTTCTCAGATTAATATTTTATTAACAAACGAGGCTATGTAAAAAAATATATCGCACCCTTAATCCAATACAGGCACTAAGCGAAAAATGTAAATTGTGCAGGAGAAGCTATTAAAGATTTTCAATGTGTAGAAATGTATATAGTTCTGTATTATGCTTCGTATTCCATCTACAGTTTTAAATAGGAATTTAAGTGAACTAGTCAGCGCTTAGTGTTACTTTGTAATATTTGCAATAGATGCCATTAAAACCAGAAATTTAGAGATTTTTGTTTAGTGACGGTATTGGATGAAGGGTGCGATATAGTATATATATATTTACATAGCCTCGTTTGTTAATAAAATATTAATCTGAGAAAAAACTTTAGAACAAACGTTATTGCAAAACAGAAACTGGAGTTTTTAGGAGGAAGACCTAATATAAGGCCGTTATTGGCATAAATGCTATCTAATCTTAGATCTTAGCTAAAAACCTAGGACTGTATAGTATTAACGCTGACATGGGCCGTTATTGGCGTAAATGCTATCTATGTATCGAGCGAATGTGGCCGGTAAGGGACGTCCCAGACGGACATAGTTCGACAAAATAGGGGATGTATTAAGGCAAGATAAAAAGTACCCGAAACCGGCGTGCGTGCATGCAACAACTAATGAATGTTGATGAAGCGAAAGTGATCTGTCAGGATCGTGGCAAGTGGCAGTCCCTGGTCTCTGCCTACCCCTCTGGGATACAGGCGTGAGTTTATGTTAGCAGCCTTAGCCTTAGGTTTTCGGTTGTGGGCCTACGCATTTTGGAGGTGAGCCATTTTAAAACCTTGATGCAAATGTCAAACAAAACATCATCGACTTTCTTAGCAACACCGGACACCGGATCGAAAGAATAGAACTAGAGAATTTTCAATAGTTTAATGCAAAATTAAAATGGATGGAACCATTTTATAAATAAGTTGGTATATTTGTACAGTTGGACTACCGAAATACTTCCCAATGGATTTGATTATGTTATAGCTGTTTGAATAGTTTCACATATACTATGAAAATTTATACTTATTTACTATGCTGAATATCCCGAGTATCTGATCTGCTCATTTCACCATTGTCGCTATTTTATTAGGATAAAATGTACTTTATTAACAAAGTATTGTTGTTGCTAATAGTATTTAGTATGTATTTGCAGTAATAAGAAAGTATTGTTAGTAAGTACTGCGGATGCAGCATTAATAAAATTTGTTAAGTATTTTTTTTTTATAAATTGTATCGTGCAATTTGACTAAAGTTAATTGTAGAAAAAGATTTTTAGTAAATGCCGTAGAAGTTTAGTAAATCCCGTACAAGTTTAGTAAAGAAGAAAAAATCAATTCAAAACAAAATAATACTTTAATTCAATAAGTACTCTTTTTCAATCGAATAGCAGTCTTATACTTTAACTATAAACTAGGTAAACAGTTTATTATTTGATTACAGTTTAAAGTACATATGCGTTGTTCTAAACAAAACCGCAAAATTGTAACAGGACAATCAAAAGTATACCAAACATAATTATATCACATTTTTCTCCAGATCAACAACTGTTACATTTACAATATTTTAACAATTCGAAATCTCCAATAGGTATGTTACATTATTTCTCGCACCGAAATCTAAAGTTAATAATTAATAGGAAGCACTTAAGCATTCTAAGGAACATGCTACGTTTTGTAGAAAAACAATCCATCAATTAAACTAAACCTATGTTTAACTAATACCAAATATTACATCGAATACTAAAAAAATACTTATTTTTGGATTTCCTAATCAACCAATTAACCTAAATCGATTTCTCGACTGTACCTACTAATGTACAGATCGGTTGATATTATTGTTTTCATTCGATAACGCCTCACACGCATAAAAAACAAATTAGTATTCACAACATCTTTAAGGAATTAACCTGCATTGAATTTAAGTACATTGCAAAACCATACAAGCCAATTATTTGTAATATGCGTGCCCTTCAATAATATCACATGTAAAATCTTGAAAAAAAAAAACAATAAGTTGTAAGATCTAAGACAAATTCATGAATTATTCTATGGGAGATATTTTACAGAAACGTTTAAAAAATTCTGTACGCCCTGATGCATCTGGGTAAAGTAATTTAAAAAATAACCCTGCATGGCTATGCGTAGGTATACCGGGCGGCATTTTAGTCACCTGATAATCTTTGAGGCAACTTTCTACTCGTCAATACAAACAACTTTTACTATTTTACTATGTAGCCAAACAAATCAGAGCAAAAACTAAATCAGCTGTTTCATACATTTGGTGCAGTACTGCTTCTATCTTATGTATGGAACAGCTCATTTAGTTTTCGCTCCGAGTTGTTTGGCCCCATAGTAAAAGTTGTTTATATTTATGAGTAAAAAGCCCCTTTAAAGTTTAGCAGTTGACTAAAATGCCACCCGGTATATTCTATAGATAGCATATAATTTCCCTCAAATTTCCAATGAAACTATAACAAATATTAGCGGATAAATATTGCTCATTCCAGTCCTTACGTTCTAGTCTTTCCTTTCATATATTTTTTCTCTAGCAAAAAAAAAAACCTGCCACACTTTAAGACATTATATAATCATTAATATCACTTTTATTGTAGCCCAGAACTACAACCGCGCACACAAAGAAGCGACTAGTAATTCTAAAACTTGTTTCAAACTTGCCCGAGCATTAGTTGAAGGAAGTATTCGAGAACTTACTGCAAATGGACTTCAAGATCGCGGGCAAATTTTCAAAGTGCAGCCTTCTCCGCAAACTCAGTCCATTGCCCATGACTGTCGATCCGGAATCCAACGATTCCAAATCCAACACCGACACATTCTTCCGCACCGGTTCAACAACGATGGGATTGTCATCCTCATCGAAAATTATCTCCGGATCGTTCTCGATTATCTCCTCGATACTCTCCCAATCTCTCATCACCTTTTTCCTTTCACAGCACTCGCACATACCATAATCGCACTCCTTCTTAGCCATAAAGTGCTCCGCATCGTCGAGGATCGTGCGCTCGGGTTTCTCTAATTTTACGGGGGCGAAAATCGAGAACTTTCTAGCGGAGTATTTGATCAGATCCTCGACGTAAGCGATCGCGCCTTCATCGGTGCAGTTGGAATTGACTGAGTAGTCGACGCTTTGCCGGGGGCCTACGGAGTAGAGTGGGTGTCGCGAGTGTGGATCAAGGTCCTGAGTGAGTATGCTGTTTCTACGTCTAGCCTGACCTGTCATCGTGATGGACTTCTTAGTTGTCGCCCAGCCGAGCGACCGCTGCACCGCCATCTTCCATTTTGTGTAGCGCGCGTCGCGGCCTGTTTGGCGAAATGTGTGGAGTTATTATCACGGTATCACGTCTATTTACATTGCCGGAGGTCGCGGGTTCAATTCCCACTACAAATGGCCTCAGACAAATGGTCACTCCTTCATGTTCGTGGCCACCTCCTGGAAGTTATTTATTGAAATTTCTTTTCATCAGCTATAGATACCGTATAGGCACTGACACTTTAGCGACACAATGGGGATTTTGCATCAAGAGTAGATTGGGGTGACATTGTTTTATACCATAAAGGACTCTCAGGACATAAAGGAAAACTCAGAAAAAATTAAAAAATACAATTCCCCGTCCGCAGTGTAGCAAGGAGTGGCGCGGCGCTGCCAAGCCTCTAGGTCCCGCATCATCATCATCCAGGGTCTTTACATCATCTATTGATGATGATTTATGCAGAATTTTTGAGCATGACTAAGACGTCCTATTCGGGACAGGACGTCCCGTCCGCAGATCCCACATGTCTGGTATATTGCACTGACCTTCGTCCGTGGAAGTGGGGAGGTAGGTGTAGCAAGGATTGGCGCGACGCTGCCAAGCCTCTAGGTCCCACACGCCGGCGGCGCGTCCAGCCGCGATGGCCACACCCAGCGAAGACATGTCCCACGAGTTAGCGCGCACTGGTGGCAAGAATGGCTTCGGTAAATTGAGTGTTTTTGTAGTTTTTTTTTTTGTCTAAATTCTACTCATAAACAATTTAGATACCTGCTAACTTTTTATTTATAAAAACACGATTCCTCTAGAAGGAGATTTGAGGAGTTCAAATCCAGTTAAATAGTCTGTGGTAAATAAAGTATTTCTCTTTACCACAGACGATATATTTAAACTGTATTCAAGGAGTGTTTTAAAAACAAAACTATTTACAACGCCGAGTTCCCGAATTCCCGAGCCGTGCAACTCCAAACATCCATAACCATTAAAGACAAAGACCAGTCTCTAGACTCGATGCACGTCGGGTCCGACTCGGGAACTCTCAGCTCGCTCGCCCGCCCATACCATCGATACAAGAATCACACAATCACAAAATCTCGTGGCTTCGATTCCGGCTTATACCGATGACTTTGATTTCTAAGTTACGTGCATTTGTGAATTCATAATTGCAATACTACTTGCTAACGGCGTAGGAAAACATCAAATCTCACTGCTTGAGACGTTCACACACCTCAGAGCTTGAAATTGCCAATCCGGTATGGGCACGCTTGGCTCATACTCTCGTGTCCTACAGAGGAACAGAGGGATTTTTATAACACAACGTTCGCTCGCACAATGCCATCTTAAAATACATATTATTCCACGGGAACGCATTACCGGGATATCAAGTATCATCATCATCGGCCTACGCTTGTCCACTGCTGGACATAGGACTCTCCTATCGCTGAGTGGAGAACGCGGATCGGTAAACGTAGTGTGGGACGTCCTCAGATTCGGTGGAGCGATGATTTTCGCAGGGCGGCTGGCAAGAGCTGGATGGGAGTAGCCGAGGACCGTGCTCAGTGGCGGTATGAAGTATGCTATGTCTAAATTCAGGTCTTTGTCTATCTGTACGCCAAGTTTCGTGTAAATCCGTTCAGCCGTTATTGCGTGATTGTGTAACAAACATACCATCTTCACAAACTTGCACATTTATAATATTAAGTAGGATTCTATAGTCACTCACAGACAGGTATCCCGATGACGTCAGCCTGCAGTTGCATAAGTAAGTCGTTGCTTATCATTTTGCCGTCAACATGCAACTTCTGGAGTGGCATTCCGCAGTCCTTGTTCATAGCTTCCAGGATGTCCCTGTGAGGAAATATGGGGTTAGTAATGTGGCCATTCAATGGAGAACTAAATAAATCGTTTAAAATAAATTAGGCCAGCGTAAAACAAATGTAACTCAAAATGTTCAGAGCATAAAATGGTATTTTTAGATTACAGGTATTGCTCTATTTTTAGGCAACTTTCTAGGATATGCTTAGAATAAGGTATTCTTGTTAAAAAAAAATAAATCAAATGAACCAGTCAACGGAGGTCTGGGAAAAATATTCTGAATATTTTTATTCATATTCAGACGATTACATTTGAAATTTCCGGTGTACAAAAAAGAATATTCTGTCTAAAACAAACATTATTAAAATAAAATTCTCAAATTGATCTAGAAGTGCATTAAAAGTGATGGAAATAAAAAATTAAACAAACCTTGTCTGAAAGCACACAGCTTCCAACGCAGCTCTGATAATGTGATTTTTTGTGGTGAACCCCGTCAGACCACAGATTATTCTGGAACAAATCAGGATACAATTGAGTCAAACAATTCCTCGAATCCATTTTCCTGATGAATCTGTGTAACCATAGAATTCCGAATTATCCTAAAAGTAAAATTCTGCAGAATCTCAATCACTCTTTCAAGATATTACCAATTTCAATTGTGGTATTTCAATCATTTATAGTCGTTGCTTAACTTATTTCTACATTGTTTCCAATCCCTATTCAGCCCATATTTGTCCACTGCTGGACAATTCGCCATGCCCTCTCCCAAAGCACGCCACTTATTTCTTTTCTCGCCCATCCTCGTCCAGCCGCCGCCAGCAATCTGCCTCAGATCGTCGGTCCAGCGAGCTGATGGGCGTCCGCAGCTGCGTTCGCCAGTTCCTGGTCGCCACTCGAGAACCTTTGCACCACATCGACTATCAGTGCTTCGGCAAACGTGACCAGAGCAATGTTACTTAAACTTGCTAATATGCTATGTTATTCGCCTTATGATATGATCCATCAAAGAGACTCCGACCATAGCCCGTTCCATAGCACGCCGGGCGACTTCGAATCGGTGGACCAGTCCTACCATCAGTGTCCACGTGTTTGTGTATGATGTTTACGTTTACGAACGATCGTGAGTGAGCAATCGTTCGTCATGTAAACGGGCCTGACAAGCGAATGTCAGTCGACGCTTTTGCTAATCTGTGGCTGCGATGTGATTGTGATGTTGACAGATGTATCTACTCTGTGAAGTGTCATATCAGTAGTACTATTGCGTGCCTCTGTGTGGGTGACCGACTGCGCCGGGTCTGACTAAATCTTCGTGGATTCCGTCACAATACGCTGCGTTTAGACTTATGAAGTTCAAATTATACACTATTATGCTACTTATTTCCTAGCGCAGAAAATAATAAAAATCACGAAACGTAGTCGGAATCCAGTTTCGTCACGATTATATTTTTTCCCGACCCTTTCACCTTTATTCCCTAACAAATACAGAGCAAAATTCCTTACCCCCTGGCGTCTTTCCGCCAATACGGCGCGTAGAGTCCATTGAAAGCCGGCACGAAGTATACGTCGCCGGTCGAGAACACTTGGCCGCCCAGATGCTCGGTGTCGTTGGAAATGTTCTTGATTAACTTCAGGTTGTCTCTGAGGAACTTCATGGCACTGCCCGCCACCGCTATTGAGCCTGAGGTAAGATAAGACGAGATGAGGTAAGATAAGACGAGGCGAGGTAAGATATGACGAGACGAGATAAGATAAGACGAGGCGAGGTAAGATAAGACGAGGCGAGGTCAGATAAAGAGTAACGTTCTAATTTATAAATTATTAAAAATCTAATCAAAAATTTTTCATTCAAAGTAGCACAGAAACTGCGACTTAATGAACGTTACAAGTTAAACTAGGTGTCCATTTCAAAATCTAGATCATTTTGGAGAAAAAATTGACAAAAAAAACTCCAAACGTAGTCTTTTCAAGTCCTTCATTAACAGAGTTTATATAAAAACAGGGGCGGTTTATATAAATCTGCGGTTACGTTTCTCCCTTTGCCGCAGACTATTTAAACAGTCCCTGAGGAGTATTTTAAGGAATCGTGTTTTTATAAATGAGACCGTTAGGTTCTAGTTTAGATGAGTGGATTAGTAGAAGTTGGTAAGCAACCATGGAGACATACATATACATACATAAATTCACGCCTGCATGCCATAGGGGTAGGCAGAGACCAGGGACTGCCATTTGCCACGATTCGCTTCTTCAACATTCATTGGTCGTGGCATGCACGCACACCGGTTTCGGGTACTTTTTATATTGCCCTTTGTATGTGTTGTACGTATTGTTGGATGTATGTTACATGTTGTATTTCAATCAATCAATTCATCATTCAATCAGCCTGTACTCGAGCACTGCTGGACATAATGGGCCATCCCCGCGGCACGCCACTTCTGTCCTCGCCCATCCTCATCCAGCCACTGCCAGCAATTTGCCGCAGATCGTCGGTGTTTAATTATTAAATTCCTTTTATCCATTCTATTTAATATTATTAAAATCTTTATTGTACTAGAATATTGTACGCAAGCATTGTAAATAAGCTCGAGTGAGTAGACAAGCTCTCTCTCTCTCTCTCTCTCTCTCTCTCTCTCTCTCTCTCTCTCTCTCTCTCTCTCTCTCTCTCTCTCTGTCTGTCTTTCACTGTATTTCGTACTTTTTCTGTCCTTACGCGCCCAAAAGAATCAAGAGACTAAAAACTTGACGAAGAGACAAAAAATTATATATTTTTTGTCCACCTTTGTATATTTTTCGTGATCGATCGATCGATCGAAGATGGTTTAATCTCGAGAGGCCCGTAGAGCATCAAACAAATATTTACAAATATGTTATACCATAGCTGATAAATCATTAATAATACTGTTTTGCACAATGAAAAGAACATTCCCTCAAAATATTGACAACGATTTCAAAGTCACCCATTTAATTCCGGAATCACCTACTCGGTTCCTTGTCGGAAGAGTCCGACCAGATCAAGAATTCAAGTAAGTGATTCCGGAATTAAGTTAGTAATGTGAAACGCTACGAAACTTTTAGTTAAAAAATACCTTCTAGTGCATAAACCGGTGGCGCGTCGGGCCCTATACAGTAGGCCACCGTAGCTATCAGCCCGTGGGTCGACTGTACCCGCTTGGTCCCAGTGTTGTACAGTAGAAAGTACCAGTGTATTTCAATAGGAAATATGGGAATTATCTATCGAAGTTTCTCTATTTTTTCTAGTACTTATCCTTTTAGTCACTCACCTTCTAGTGCATAAACCGGTGGCGCGTCGGGCCCCATACGGTAGGCCACCGTAGTGAGCAGCCCGTGGGTCGACTGTACCCGCTTGGTCCCAGTGTTGTACAGCAGGAAACACCCGCTCCGGTACGTGTTCTTGGCTTGGCCCGCTTTCAGGCAGTTTTGGCCGACGAGAGCCGACTGTTGGTTGCCTAGGATCTATGGGGGAGGCGAATGGTGAGGAAACCTGCGTGTCGATCAAGACAGGTGAACACTTGACTCCAGTCACGCCTGATGGTGAACGACGACGGAGGTGCTTGCCTGGTCATTCTTGGGTTGCCCACGTTAGGTATAACAGTCATTGAGAGACAGGTTCCGGTGTGAAAATACCATAATACCAGTTATAAAAGTATTTGCATGCATAAGCAGCCTATATACGTCCCACTGTAGGGCACAGGCCTTCCCTCAGGGCGAGAGTATGGGCTTAATAACCACGGATTGGCGATTTCAAGCGCTGAGCTATATGAATAGCTCAGACGCTCAGGTTTCCCCACGATGTTTTCCTTCACCGTTAGCGAGTGGTATTGCTATTATAACTTCACAAATGTACATAACTTAAAAAACAAAGTCATAGGTCACACGCCCGCACTGGGTATCGAACCTGGGTCTCCCGCTTCCGAGCCCAATGTTCTACCCACTAGGCTACCACCGCTACGTAAATGTATTTTATATTCAGCTCTATTTTTTTAAATAGGTAGAACAACAGCAAGCACGCAAACGTGATAAACATGGTGGTGTGATGTGCCCTAATGTGTGTCAGTGTTAATGTGTGACGTTCGCTAACCTAACCTAAGACAAGTATCTGCCCACTGTTTATTTTATTTTTATTTATTGAAAGAAAACAAACAATTGTACATAATGGTTAAATACATAGAATAATTACATTTACACTATGTAATTGCACAACCAGCAGCGTTTTCTATAGACTAAATCAAAGACATAAAAGAGAAAAGCTCATAGCTATATCGATTTCTAAGAGGTAATTTCTACAACTGTGTAAAGTTTCACAATAATACTTCAACATATTTAGGTATGTACAATAAAGTAGGCTATGGTAAAGCAGTAGTATCTCGCTAGTTTACTGTAATACTGTTTCTATTATTTGTAATATTTTTCTGTTGTTATTTGTGTTTTACTTATGTCCTGACAATACGTACATGTCAGATATTGCTATGTATCGCGCACGGCATGCCTTTAGAAATAAAGACTCTAACCTAACCTCAGGATGAGTGAAAGCGCTTTTAGGAACAAGTTGCAACAACTCACTTCTAAGTTTATGTCGCTGTGTGGAGAAGAAAAATAATTATATCCAACTTTACTTACCCCCGATACTTGAATTCCGTCCAGGACGGATCCACTTTTCACGGTGCCGTAGACCTCTGAACTGCTGCGTATGCTCGGCAGGCAATCCCGGTGGATGCCGAATATCCTGAACGGGAGATAGAAGATGGATATGATAAAAAGGATTTATTCGAATAACCACAAATTGAAAGGCACGGGTGAGAAAGTGACACCATTTATAGAAGCGGTTGCACAGGTCTGGGTGTATTTTCACGTTTGTGACGTCATTGCCTGGCTACCATAGCACAGAGTAACCTATTTTGGGACCAGGTCAGGTATTGTGTGGAATTTATTATTATTATTATTAGATAGAATAAAGTTAAAACAGCCGTAGAGACGCCAATGCGTCTATTAGCACCGAATACAAATCTACGACCAATTAAAACATAGTGGTTTTACTTTTTTTTTTTGATGACTCCCGATGTTCATATACGATTAGATTACTATAATTAGGTATTTGACAAAATATCAAATGAGTTACTTTTAAAACGGAATTTTGTATGAAAATACTGGCTTATGACGTCACATTTCAGAGCACTCTTTTTATGTTTAATCTATTTAAAAATTGTAATAACTAGTAATTGATTAAAAGAGATACATTTTCCAAGATATTTTGTAATTTTATTATAATTAGTAAAAATAATACTATGAATTCTATAAATTACTAGCTGACTCGACCTACGAAGGCTACGACACATTCTCAGACCTACCAAATAAACACAAAAAAAAGCATAAAAATCAGTGAAGCCGTTTCGGAGGAGTTTGATAACAAACACTGTGACACGAGATTTTTATATGTTAGATAAATTAATATTATATTTTTTAAATATTTTTTATCTATCCTGTATATACGTCCCACTGCAGGGCATAGGCTTTCTCTCAGAGAGAGAGAGAGAGAGTATGGGCATAATTACCACGCGTGCCCGCCGCGTGCAACGGTGGTAGCGGAGCGGTAGAACGCCGGCTTCTTATTCGTGAGGTCGTGGCTTCGAATCCCGGCATGAACCAATGACTTTGTTTCCTAAGTTACGTACATTTGTGAAGTTATAGTAGCAATACCACTCGCAAACTGTAAAGGAAAACATCGTGAGGAAACCTCAGTGTCCGAGGTGTTCACATACCTCAGCGCATTGCCAACATTATATATTACCTACTATAAATTAAAAAAAATACAAAATAAAAAGGTTCACAGGAAGGGAAGAGTTTAAAATAATTTACACGAGGGTTTGGCTTAGTTCAATAAATTTTATATGATAATTACTTTCAAAACAAGACAATCTGAGAAAATTGTACGGTACTCAGTCACCCACGCAAGGATGATCTGCGGCCGACTACCATAAACATGAGCTGTTAAAGAATAGTGCACCTTACCTACAGAGCATAGGGTCCCAGTTGAGCGTCTCCAAGTTCATGAGCAGAGTTCTAGAGGCGTTGCTGACGTC
This sequence comes from Yponomeuta cagnagella, assembly GCA_947310995.1. Lineage (NCBI taxonomy): Eukaryota > Metazoa > Arthropoda > Insecta > Lepidoptera > Yponomeutidae > Yponomeuta > Yponomeuta cagnagella. Next base: position 7,864,301 of record OX371293.1, read on the forward strand.
AGTGATGTGAAGACCGCCCTTGGGACCGCCTGTGAGTTTCTGGAATTGAGACGAAACAATAATAGCTTGTTAATAAATCTGTTTAACTTTAGACCACGTTAATTATGTTAAGCCTATATAGGCTCCCAGCTCACCGGGAGCCCCGAGATCCCCTTTAGGTAGTTTCATGTTTCTCTCTCCGAGTTAGTTCTCTCCGATACCGCACTTTCCAATTAAAAACAGTTTTCTCTCTGTCTGTGAGGTTTTGAGACAAGTCTCTCTAAGGTTAACTGCCATAAACATAATGATACCGTTTTCTGTCGCCTTATGACAGTCCAACTTAATAAGACAGAGAACTGTCACCCGTCTCATTAAGACAGTCCTCTCGCAATCCAATGTATTTTTTTTTCCTTTTTCACGAAGTTCTCTTTCTCACGTTTACATTGCGACAGTAGTTCGCTCGAAGACCTTTCTTTCCCTCTAAGTAACCTGTCTCTCTATCTATCTACCTCTATCTCTAAGACCCACCCACAGGATCCAGGCATCGACAGTGCCGAGGCACACCCGTTGGCCTTGCTCGCTTTCTGCACCGCCTTTACGTTGTCCTTAAGCCAGCGCATCTTCGGCGCGCTGAAGTAGGGACTCACCGGGAGCCCGGAGATCCCCTTCAGGTAGTTCATGTTTCTCTCTCTGAGTAAGTTGTCACCAATACCGTACTTTCCAATTAAAAAAAAACATTATTGTCTCTGGCTTTGAGGTTTTGAGACAACTCTCTCTTAGGTTAACTGTCATAAAACTTAAAAATGCCGCTTTCTGTCTCCTTAAGACAGTCCAACTTAACAAGACAGAGGACTGTCACACAGTTCTCTTTCTCGCTTTAACATTGCGACGGTTGTTCGCTCTAAGACCTTTCTCTCCCTTTAAGCAACCTCTCTCTCTCTCTCTCTCTCTCTCTCTCTCTCTCTCTCTCTCTCTCTCTCTCTCTCTCTCTCTCTCTCTCTAAAACCCACCCATAGCATCCAGGCGTCGACGGTGCCGAGGCACAGCCGGTGGGCCTTGCTCGCTTTCTGCACCGCCTTCTTCACGTTATCCTTAAGCCAGCGCATCTTCAACGGGCTGAACTAGGGGCTCACCGGGAGCCCGGAGATCCCTTTCAGGTAGGTAGTTAATGTTTCTCTCTCCAAGTTCATAAGCAGCCGATATACGTCCCACTGTAGGGCACAGGCCTTCTCTCAGAGAGAGTATGGGCTTAATCAGCACGCCTGCCCACCGCGGATTGGCGATTTCAAGCGCTGAGGTATGTGAACAGCTCAGACACCCAGGTTTCCTCACGATGTTTTCCTTCACCGTTAGCGAGTGGTATTGCTACTATAACTTCACAAATGTACATAACTTAGAAAACAAAGTCATAGGTACATGCCCACATTGGGGATCGAACCTGGGTCTCCCGCTTCCGACTCCAATGTTCTACCCACTAGGCTACCACCGCGTATCTCCAAGTTAATTCTCTCCAATACCGTAATTTCAAATTAAAAGCAGTTTCCTCTCTGGCTTTGAGGTTTTCAGACAACTCTCTGTAAGGTTAACTTAAAAATACCGTTTCCTGTCTCCTTAAGACAGTCCAACTTAATAAGACAGAGGACTGTCACACAGTTCTCTTCCTCACTTTAACATTGCGACAGTTGTTCGCTCTAAGACCTTTTTCTCCCTTTAAGCAACCTGTCTCTCTATCTCTCTCTCTCTCTCTCTCTCTAAAACCCACCCATAGTATCCAGGCGTCGACGGTGCCGAGGCACAGCCGGTGGGCCTTGCTCGCTTTCTGCACCGCCTTCACGTTGTCCTTAAGCCAGCGCATCTTCAGCGCGCTGAAGTAGGGGCTCACCGGGAGCCCGGAGATCCCCTTCAGGTAGTTCTTGTTGCGGTCCGGGATTTTTGCCAGGATCGCGTCAACTGTGCTGTCAGTGCGAATGTCGTTCCACGCTGGGGGTTGAACACGAAAAATTTTTATCATAATGAAGTCTAACTTTTAAGGAACACTATTTACTAAGACACAGGTTATGCCTTGTTTAGGGGATAGAAATCCGACACGGCTTCTGAATTTATGTGTTCAGCCTCTGCCTATTTTAAGTTTATGTGCTATTATTCTTTTGTCAGTGTGTCATTTTATTGTATTTGTGTTTTTGTACAAAAGTGTAGGGCCTTTTCCCCTCTTCCCTGTCACGCTAAACCTGTCCTCGTCCATTCGTCCAGACGGCTTTAGCAATGTCAGCAACTCATCGGGTCGCTCATTGCCTACAACCACTCTGTGACCACCATAAAATATTTCATATATTAATTTAATAAATGCCTGTTTCTGAATAGAGTATTACGAAATGTTAATTAATTACGTCAGACAATTCCTACCACTTTCTGACCTTCCCACTTCATACATACACAACATAAGCAGTCTATATACGTCCCACTGCGTCCCACGGACAGCCTTCTCTCAGAGAGCGAAAGTATGGGCTTAATCGCTACACGTGCCCACCGCGGATTGGCGCTTTTAAGATATGTTAACATCTCGGTCACTGTGGCGTTTCCACCTACGTCAACCAAAATTAGCATTATTGCAAAAGAAGTGATTAAAGCTAGTTAACAAGGAGCTTAAGCAAGTCAGCATGTGGTGCAGATGTAGAGGTAGTTAAGATTTTTTTTTTAGTAAGTTTGTCTTAAATAGTTCAAAATGTGAGAATAATTTTTTTTTGGAAACCTTTGACGCACAACAGCTAGATTAGTAAGCAGGTTAGATACTTGGTAAGTATTAAATGAACTTAGCACAGTGTCATTAATACCTAGTCAGTGCATAATTTGCGGTTGTAATATCGATTACCTGGGCAAACAAAAAATAACCAAGTGAAACTGGATGCGGGCAATTATCAGTTGTTCCAACTGCCTGCCCGTCTACAAATAATAATAATAATAATAATAAACTCCAAAGATATTACAAAATACCGCGGTAAAAACCATACAATCAATACCAAGCTACTTTAGTTTTATCGATTAAATGTATTCAAAGTACAAGTCATCCTTTATGGCTGATATTTCTGTCGCAAATTTGAGTTTAAGTATATGAGTAGAAATCGCTCTTCTCGGTAGATTTTTAATCATTAAAACTGAACCGGTGTTTTTTTATTAAGGCTGAAATTCGCTATGTTAAGCTTATACCACTCACATATAGCGGGATGTAGAGGTTCTCCGGTAACTCTGTCCCACGCTATCGTTGTCTCCCTCTGGTTAGTGATGCCCAAAGTAACTATGTCTTCTTTGGAGTAGCCTGAAACAGAAATATCATCAAGTCAGATAGAACATTAGACACAAAGTATTACAAACTAACTAAACTAAAATACGAAGGGCGAAGAAGAAGAAGAAAGACATTTATTATACCAACAAGATACATCACAGAAACAAAATAAGCACATAAGTAACATAATATGCACAACATCATTAACAATTCACAAATACCTTCAACATTTAGAAATTTTATGAGGCTTTTGGAGCAGTAAAAATGTAATTATACTTCATTGTACACAACCATTAACAGGCATTACATAAGAAATAACATGTACAAAGGTGAGTATATCTCTGTGAGAGATTTCTTCCAGCATACTTGGAGATTCTGACACTTAAAATAAGTTTAAAATCCTCACCTAACTGCTTAAGGCTGGGTTCTTCGACATTACCCCTAAATTTGGTGTTCCAGGTACCTAGGTGTTTTAAAATTAATTTTACTTTCTAATGGTTAGTATTTAAAATATAAAAAAATCAGATATATTACTTTTCAATAACCTATCTAGGGACGTCGGTAATTATTTTTATGATTTTTTAAACTTCATAGCAAAAAAAAAGAATCGCGAACGTGACTCTAAATTATCACTAGATATTTGAGCCGTACTGAGTGTTGGACAGTAAAAAATATACCAAAGTTACTATCACTGAATGTGTTAGTGACGTCGCTCGTCAAAATTCTATTAATAGGATTTGTGTTTCTGTAATTTCAACAATGCCTACTGTTCTCCCAACTATCCGCTCGCGCAGTGCAATAAATCCGTGCGCTCAGAGAACCCAGACTTAAGTCTTCCCAGAGTGATGCAGCGCAAGTGATTCCACCAGACCCTGCTCCACCCATCATTCTGGAGCTGCAACTCCACTTTGTCCAGCTGGGCTGACACCATTTTGTGCGAGCGTTTAGCCTCGAAGCAGCCCCTACTAATCACGTGTTCTCAGGCCTCAACCAGCGGCCAAGTTTTTTAAGCCTCACCTAACGGCACAAGCCTCACAAATAGGGCCCTGGGCTTGGCCCTCTCTCCAGAGCCATAGCAGTGCAGGCCTTTATGTCACACATGATTCCATAAGATCCTTCTTCATCCATCCTTCTGGGGGCTTACTAATCGATAACTTTGAGGCTTTAACTGGCGGTCAAGTTTCATAAGCCTCACCTAATTGCTCAAGTTTCCCCAGCGCCATGGCGGCGCAGGCCTCTACGTGGTGCATAATCTCCATCGGATCCTGCTCCATCCATCCTTCTTGAGGCTGCACCTCCTTCTTGTCCAGTTGGGCAGACACCAGCTCTTCGTAGCATTCTGCTTCGAACACCTGGAAATAAGAAGATAATATCAAAATTAAAAGAAGAAAATTGCCGAGAAAAATTACTAACTTCTAACGCCTTATTTTTCTATCAAAAACTAAGTACCTGTGTAGTGAAAATTTAAATTTATCTAAAATGTCCGCAATTTTGTTTTGTAATGCAGTTACTCGCAATATTTCTCAAAAGTATACTCATTGAAGCAAGCGAATCCGAACTTAGTTAATAATCTGTTACGAAAGTTGAAAATTTTAGATTGTGCGAGCGTGAGTAGCTCATAAAGTTGATAAAGTAAATTGTGTAAAGGTGCGATTTTTGCGACGCCAACCGTATTTTCCTATAGTGAGTTCTACAATCGTAGACACAAAGTTCTCAATCACTTTGGCAACCAAAGCATAACTAACCTAGGAACTAGCTTCACCCGGATCGATAAAATAACTTCTGGTTGCATGCAAGGTTGTATAAAATTACACATTTTCAATTTTAAACGTCTACGAACGAACATGTTTTCTACATTGTATGACGTCAATGCAAAAAAAAACTTGACATTACATTATCATTGAGCTGAGAAAAGCATTGTAGTTTTGGATCACGTTTCACAACTGAACAATGAACGTGCAAATTCATAGAGACACATATTACACGACATTCTTACCGGAGACTGTGCCGGAGATAACTAGTTTACAGATGTAAGTATGGCATATAGTTCACACATAGATATTAGATCCTAACAATGAACATAAAGATGCAACATTTTACCCGATTGTAAAGGCAAAGAGGGGTATGTATTTCGCCCGTATGTATATTTGTATGTTTCTTTGTAACCACGCAGAGGATAAACGACTCGAGGTGTCAAATGAAAGGTATAATGCCCGACAGATAACTTGAACCAAAATCAGTGTGGATGATTTTGCGATGGACACGTAGAGCAAACATTTTTTAAATTATTTTCTATGGGGAACTTCCGCCTAACTTAGATTGGAGTGACATTGCTTTCTTACCATAGACAAAAGACAAAAGTTAGGAAAAATTCATAAAAAAGAAATTTCGCGTTATCGCGATTACAAAAAATGCGAAAAATAAAGTTACTCTGATTATAAAAACAGTTATTAGATTTAGTTTTTCACTGAATTCTAAACGTTTTTTTATAAGGGTATATTGTATATGCATAAAAACATTAAATTACGAGATAACTCCAATACTGCTCAACGCTTCATACGCCGTTCAAGCATTACGTGCAAGTTGTGACGTCATAGTTTGAGCCCGACTTGTATAGCGCGTTTTTGTACCATGTGACTTTTCAACAGGTTATATTATGAAAAATATTAGGCGTACAGAAAAAAAATACCACGTTTATTCATTTATCTTATAGTCCATTTGACTCCGAAAAAATCTAAGTCATATCCCGCGTCCCCCGCCAGTGAGACTTTGCGAAGTCAAAGTTATTTGTTTAAGTTATTTGCCGGGCATTATGCTAACGACGCAAGTGTCACTACACTGGCTCACGAAAAACAAATACCGACGGCAGCTTCCATATTGTGAGCATAAATCTTATAGTGCAAGCGGAACCCTAAATCAAAAAATGATCTTCCTACACCCACAATAATTTTTTTAATGACTAATCCAACGATACCCTACACTATGGTGTAGGTGAAAAACAATTGCATACCAATTTTTTTTTTAACATTTTATTCTTCCGTTTTGTCATCGTGATTAATATGTATTTCTCTGAGCTAGGCTGCGGACAGACAGACGGACGGACATGGCGAAACTATAAGAGTTCCTTGTCGACTACGGAACCCTACAAATCGTGCAACGCGGCGGACTTAACGCCATAAGCATTTTCTACCAGTCAACCGCAGCAGGTACAGGAGAGTTGGTAGGCGTGCAAAAAAATAAATGCAAGAAAATCACATTTAAAAATATACGGTGTAATTAAATAAACTTAAACGTTTAAGTCTTATTAAACGTTTGTACCTGAAACGGTTTTACCGTAGGGACCTAATTTTGGATCTCGACAAAAGAAAATCAAGAGAAAATGCGTTCAAAATAACCGCGTGTAGGTGGTTCTGAGTTTCTTTTCTGTGTCTAAAAAGAAATTATTGGCAGTGCCAAAACGGCCGCTCCGTGGCAAGGTCACGGAATTATCGTGGATAAGTTGTTTCGTCTCTGCACATTATTCCCCCACCTCTTCAAAATTACGGTTTCACGACGGACTTAGTGAGTAAACACTTAAGGAACGTTCTGTCACGCTCTTTTCTGAGGAATTCGAAGAGACAACACTACAAGTAACTATTTACTTAGCGAAATTCTCCATTCAGAAACTGGCCCAAATAGTCGCGATTAGACCCGTTCAATATGTAACTGAACATTTACACAGGACATATTAAGTCCGCCGTATCGTACATTAGTTTAAGTGCAATAAAAATATTAATAAAGAAATAAATAAGTCTGTTGAACATAGGCGAGATCTTTCATTTCTATGAAAAGATCTTCCAGACAGCCAGGTATAATTCTCAATTCAGAAACCGGACCTTTATTGAGTAGAATGCCTTCGTTCTTTTTATTTTACCTAATAAATAGTCGCGTTTAGACCCGTTTTATATATAGCTGTGTAAACGTTTCTTTCTTTGTGCACAATAAAGTAAAATCACCACGGAACTAGATGAGTACGAATATAAATTATTATGGCACTAGCTGGATACGTACGAATTGTTCAAAATCGAGAACAGTCTTCATGAAATAAACGGCCAGCAAATAATACGGCCGGTAAGGGCCGTCTCCCAGGCGGACATAGTTCGACCAAATAGAGGATGTATTAGCAAAGTCCAAGATAAAGAGTACCCGAAACCGGCGGCGTGCGTGCACGCAACGATTAATGAATGTTGAGAAAGCGAAAGTGATCTGTCAGGATCGTGGCAAGTGGTAGTCCCTGGTCTCTGCCTCTCATTTTATTAAGATTTTAAACACTATCCGTTAGACAAAAATGTGTTTTAAAACATCTGATTCAGGGGTAATGTCAGAGTATCTAGCCTTAAGGCGGTACCTCAAGGAGCAATTCCCATACAAACATAGTTTGGTTTTAATTGACAAACGACATGCCGGATCCCAATGACACCTTACAATATGTTTGGAAGACACAATAATTAGTTAATAAGTAATAATTATAATCAGATTACGCTGTTATTGTTCCTAATAAAGTAAAATAAAAATAAATAAAATAAGACACAAACCAAGGTTTGCTCGTGCCTATAACTGAGAATAACAGAATAAAAAAGAAATTATAGAAAATAAATATATACATAAGCAGCATATACACGTCCCACTGTAGGGCACAGGCCTTCTCTCAGGGAGAGGTGTGGCCTTAATATGAAAATATTATGTACGTTAGAAAAAATATCAAAGACTTCGAAAATGTTGGTGGCCACCATAATTTTAATACTAGAAATAAACATAAATTGTCATTTCCACTATTTAGACTTGCAAAAGTTAACACATCCTTTATGGGGCACTGTATAAGGTTCTACAACAAAATTCCTCAAGATATATTAGAGTTACCTCCAACGCGATTTAAAAAATGTGTTAAGCACATTCTGTGCAAAAAGGCTTACTATAACATCAAGGATTATTTAGAAGACAAAGATGTTTGGCATTAAACAGTAGATTAATATTATTTAAAAGACGATTGTGACTAGTGTTCAACACATTCATGACTAATATTTTAAGTTGAAAACTCTGTTAATTAAGTTAAAACGTGTTTTGAAAAGAATAAATGTGGAGTTTCTTTGTTAGCTTCTTCTCCACATAATCCATTAATTGTGAAACTAACAACTTTGACGTTCATTAAGTAAACATTCGGTTTTTACAATGAATAAAAATATTTGAATTGAATTGAAAAAATTGAATAATCACCACCGTGGATTGGCGATTTCAAGCGCTGAGGTATGTGAATAGCTCAGACACTCAGGTTTCCTCACGATATTTTCCTTCACAGTTAGCGAGTGGTATTGCTACTGTAACTTCACAAATGTACATAACTGAGAAAACAAAGTCAGCCCGCGCTGGGAATCGAACCTGGGTCTCTCGCTTCCGAGTCCGATGTTCTACCTACTAGGCTATCACCGCTGTTAAAATATGTATTACTTTTCAATGTACATACCATCTATCATTCATTCATTTGGAGAGCCTTAAATATTTATTACGTTTTGGCATTCGTAAAAAATATTCACGTCCATATTCGAGAGATCGTCGGCTGGGTTAGTATGCGGCATGTGCCAATAACTTTGTTTGCTTAGTTACGTAACATATTTTATCGTAGCAATATCACTCGCTAATTTTGAAGGAATACATCGAGAGGAAACGCGAGTCTGAGGTTTCCAAAAGCCTCAATGCTGGAAATCACTAATCTGCGGAGGGAGGTCTGCGCCGCGTCTCGTAAAACTACAATTACTAGTTTATACATATAACAAAATTTGATGAATGAAAATGAAAAAAAAAAAACTTTATTTAGAAAAGGGTTAAAAAAGTGCTTACTGGCACCCAAACTAGGATTCCCTGTGCTATGGGTAGCCAGGCTTCTTCCAAAATATATAATAGTATGTGTTTTACAATAGTTACTAATAGCATCTAATATCTAAACGTTCTTATACCGTAGCGTAAGTAACGACTACAAGATTCAAGATATTGATTCAGTTGATTGATCGCGCGATCGATCGAAACTGATCGATCTTTCTCATTTTCATCTGTTGATCTAATCATTAGCATCATCATCATCATAGCATCATCATCATCAGTCCACCTCTGGCCACCGATGGGTGTAGGCCTTCTCCCCCCCCCCCCCCTCCCTCCCCACGCCATCCTTCGCGGTCTTTCGCCATTCGCTTCCCAATGGGGGCCGCCGTACATTTGTGCAAGTGGCCTCAGTCTGGGTATAGCACAGGGTATTCTAGTTTGGGACCAGGACAAGTGAATGTGTTGTGTGGAAGTTACTATTCTTATTATTATCCAGTCGGGCGATGAAATTCTGAAACTTACCACAAATCTGACTGTTTTGGTTCCATCATCGATGACGCCGACCAGGGATTTCTTGATGCCATCCTTCACTGGCATCTCTGTACCTGTGGACAGGAGGAAAAGCTTCACGTGAAAACCTGGACGTCGATTTTATAGCACACAGGGTGATTAAATTCTGACACCCAAGCCGGGTAGGGCTTCGTACTTAGAAGTCAAAATATCCGGACTTAAGAGGGACTTTTTGATTAGAATCTTATTTCACTTATATTAACTACCTGCTTTCCGTAACCTCAGTTAAAAAAAATGTATTGTGTTCAATTACAGGTTGTAAATGATCTGTAATTTCACAAAAGTGCTCTACTACTAAAGAAGCTCTACTTCAATATAAAACCGAATTGGAATCGAATCTACGACCAGGGCCGCGATATAAAACTACAATTCATAGTTTATTCGACGTACATTGCGTAAGCGAGTCTTCCTATTTGTTTCGCTTGTCTGTGGGTTAATCGACTTTGCAATGTACATCATCAAATGATTAAAGAGTTGCTAAAAACATCACGTGATTAATGGACGACCCCAATTCAGAGTAGGTTAAATCTGACGACATACAGCGGCGAAGTTACGTACCTAGTAGTAGCACCCGATGTCGTAGAAATGTTAACAAACTGTTATCAGCACAGACGCACCTATTCGTTCTTATCGGACATAGGCGCCGCATTAAAATAGTCAAGTACTGAGTCAAATCTGTCATATACGCATAGTACAGTCATTATATATATTTGGAAATGCATATGAATCGAGAAGGCTCAATATTGGATATTACGTAGGGGTGGCTTAGAAAACCTTAACTTTAAATTGTCAACCAAGATTTCCTATATGCATTTTCCGCCATCTTGAAACAGGGGGTAAATTCAGTTTTTTTTTTTACGAAAACTCGGTTCTCCGTTGAGATACGAAAATTATGATGCAATACTTTTTGCTGCTTTTTTACGATCTACAATTAAGGTTAAATAAATCACCTATCGTTCCTCGTTATTCAGATATCGATGGAACTGGACTAGCAGTGTCACGATGTTCCGATAAACTGCGGGCCAATTAAGCCCCACACACATGCACACTCAGTTTAATGATAAGTGTAACATAGGTAAGTACCCGTTCTTGGATAAAGAAACTCTATATCAGATATCGGCTAAGGACTTTTCCACCTAATACGTTGCGTACATGGGCGCGACGAGAATTTTGTTCAGGGGGGGGGACGCAAGGGAATAGTACATTGTTCACCGAGAGGAGAAAGTGACCGATTACCGTCGAGGGTGTCGTTTAAAACACCCGAGATCGGGAATCGCAGTTTCTCTCGAGTGATACATAGTGCTTTATACTACACCTGCTTAAACATCACTATCACTACTTATCATTTTGATAGTTTTATTTTACTTTCTACGAAAACTGAATCCTCAAACAACACACAAATTGGAAATGGCGCCAATGGCGTCTGCAATTTTCACATGTTCTTTTTTCAAATTGTTTATCCTGCCGCCGCAGGGTCGCACTGCCAGCCCGACACCATCCAACACACAGCTAGTGGCCAGTGTCATTTTGCGAACTTGGAGATAAAAACTCACTGTAAAAACTTTTTTGCTTTTGATATTTAGGTTACCGGCGCATAGTCTTACCCAAAATTAAAAAAGAAAAACCACGTAAGAAATGGATTTTCATACACTTTTCTCTCCCGCTCAGATGCGTTTTCTCCCCGCATATTTGTTCGATATGCAATGACGTACTTTCTACCGTAAATTTGATAAAGTATCAAGGTACTTTCCAAGCAGGTGTAGTATAAAAATTATTATATTATTAATTCTTTATTGCACAAAGACGTGTACCTACACGAATCATAAAGCAAGAGCAACTTTTTTGCTGAATATCGACGTTTTGCACACGATCAACAAGATTATGCCTAGCATGGCCAGCTCCAAAGCCCTTAGATTTTTTCCATACTAGCTTTCTTGAGCGTCAATGTTTCAACACCATAAGTGACAATAGGCAGCAAATAACGAATGTATTATAAAAAAAATATTACAAGCATCTTTAAACTGCGTCTTATTGAAGTCTCCTACTAACAGCTCTACCGTCCAAGGCTGTTAGTCCGTAAGGCGGTAAACCGCCACTTACTTTACGGACGTCAGTAAATAAGTAATTAGGTACTAACTTTAATCGGCTACACTATTACAAACGAGATAACTATTGAATAATAATGTTAAGGTGGCCTTCTATTTTTCCATTCTCACATCCACGAAAAATAGTGTCAAGCGGAAGTCCAGAGATAGAGCACCTCTAGGGGTATCTGAATCACCCCCATGTATGTTCCGCCATTTTTTGTAGTTTTCGAGTTATAACTAAATATTTTAAGTAACTTTGCGATTCTTCATTTTATTATGGCGTTATTGTATTCGATTGACCCACAATTGAGTTTGTGTCTGCAAGGCACACTATTCACCTATTTTGGAAAAAAAAATAAAGCATGTAGCAGGTCAAGGTGGGACATAAAATACGAAAAAAAATTATAACTTGAAAAATACAAAAAATCGCGGAACATACATGGGGGTAATTCGGGTACCTAGAGGTGCTCTGTCTCTAGACTTCCGCTTGACACTATTTCGTGGGACACCCAGTATATCAGGGCGATTCGATTAAAAAAAACTTTTGTTTGTTACGCTTTATTGCACAAAATAAAAAATAAAAAACTTAAATAACAGGTAAGTGTAAATGTACAAAGGCAGACTTATTAAATAGGAAATACCGACTTCTAAAATACGCACCAAAATGAAAAGTATGATGCTTTTCTCACGGATCTCATCAACAGATCTTGACTAAATCTATGTGGGCCTTTCTAACTAAATAAGAAATTAATGAAATCAAACGTGGTAAAGAATTATCGCTGAACATACATAAAATATATATGTGAACGAATTCATAACCTCATATTTTTTGTAAATCAGTTAAAAAAGTACAATCAACGCAGCAAAAACTCTTCACTAGAAGACGACTAAAATCTGATATTAGGTGTATGTGTTTGTCATTACTCTGCCTTTTGAAACAAATATTGAATATTGAGATGAAGACAGAATTTATTTTACAATAGCTATAGCAATAGGCCAATGGCCACTTAGTCGCTTGATTGAATTATTTTTTAGTTTACAAGTTAAAGCCGGAAAGCATAGCAAATTAATCAAGTCCAATCATTAATTTCCTGTTTAGTTTTTGTTTAGGTATTTAAATGCTATAAGGGTAGAACATTTTTATGGAGTAATTGTCTTACTTACCATATATTTAATGGCAGGGTTTAAAACGATTTAAATATTAGCGAGATTGCTGCAATGATCTCTAATAAAGTTTATAATTCGTCTTATCTCTATACTAATTCTAACTATAAAACTCAGATTAGTAAGTTATTACAAGTGCGATTATAAAATGTTATTGTGCTCGGATAAAAGTTATATTTGTTTTTCTTTATTTTGTCCCAATCTGAATCCCACAATCCCGCGCTAATAAAGTCGCGGGTGCATAATTTTAACAAGTACCTAAACAAGTCCTCAGTACCTGTTCCAAACATTAATTAATGCATCCGTCTAACTAATGACGACCTCGTGGCGCAGCGGTAGAACATCTGCAAACCATGCGAGAGGTCCCGGGTTCGAATCCCGGCTGGGGACAAAAAAAAAAGCCCCAGGACTTGGATGTTTACATGTTTGTGACGTCGTTGTTTCTGGTTCCCACGACACAGGGTATCCTAGTGTGGGGCCAGAAGCAATGTATGTGCCTGTATGTAAATGTTTATGTTTATAACTCTCGAAGTGTTAAAGGTGTTAAAGAAAAGGATACAGCAAATTGGCATTAGGCACGACTGTTTCCTCAATTCAGTTGAATTGCTATATGATTTCATCAGAATGCAGCCTGCAACTGGTAGTTACGTTAAGGCGGCTGTTACGTGTAGCGTGCTGTCTCGCTCGCACAATGTAATTATTTTAAATATTGCAACAATATGAGCAATCTTTTGATAAATGCGGTCTGTGGGTTTGATGGATAATTAAATTGCGGATATTCAAGGCATATTTTTCTTATTCTGTATTATGTTTTTCGTTGAGAAAAGTTGATTCCAAAATTGATAAAATTAATGATCTCGGAAAGAATGTTCCTTTATTAAAAACATCTTTTCGACACTTTAACTATCGGAAAACGAAGATTTATTTAAAATGTCCGTAATTTAATTATGCATCAAACCCTCACACTACATTTATCAAAAGTTTACTAATTTTATCATAATAATTTAAAATGTTAAATTGTGCGAGCGAGACAACATGCTCCACCTAAGAACAGTCTTAAGGCGGATCGGTCTACATACAGGAGTTGCACACAATAACTAGAGAGGAATGGACGCCAGAATCCGAATAACTGACTCGTCGACTTAGCATAACATTACACCAATAAAGTGTGAGAGTAAAAAGTAAATGCAAACGAATAAAAAAAGCCTGTTAGACACGTCTCTACAAAAATAGATGGAGACCAACTGCGAAGTTTATGAAAATTATAATAATAATTAAGTTTTTATTAGCATGCGAATATACAGCACAACTTAACATTAAGTACTAAAATAATTATTTCGTATTTTATCATTAAAAATAATAATTATTAACAAACTTTCATTCAAAATTCATTAAACATGCAATACTAGACAACAAATTAATTTTTGTAATCATTAACAACACTGTGTAATATTTTTAGTGGTAATTGTTTGTAATTGTAGGTAGTAGTTTGTAACGGTGCAAACCTTTTTACACCATTTCTGTTCTTTTCTTTCATTCTGTCTATCATCGTAAACACAAAATTTTAAATTACGTCACCCATTCTAGATTTCTTTCGGATTTTCATTGCTACTTCACCCTTTGACTACATATTATCATCTCGGACTACTATCGACTAGAGATTTCTCTTTTGGTCCCTTCTTTTTATTCTGTTTTATTCTGTGTTGTCCTATATTCATTGAAGTTTCGCTACAGTAAAATAAACATAGTTTACTGGAAGTCGCATATACCTATTTTTAATTAATCTTTATCAAGAACCCTATAAATTGATGATCCAATGGCACGCTAGATCCTTTGGAGGACATGGTCAGGTCTCGCTAGGACTAGCGAGGTTGTAGAAAACAAAATTAGTAAGCATTATTTCATTAAAGCTGCCACTTCTTAATCAAACTCAAATACTTTATTCATTGTAAAAAAAACTATCACTTAATGAACAGTTCTAAATCGAATGATAGGTTGGCTGCAGCTGCCATCTCCAATTTTTATGGCCACACAAATTATATAATTGAATTGAGTAACAGTCTTCAACTGTCAGAATGTGATTGAGTCATCTTTAGCAAATTAATTAGCAGCATTCCAATGTAACCAACCTTAGTTTAGGAACATTGAATAGAAGCAGCTTAGCTTTCAGCATTAAGGTCGACAGAACGAGTAATGTCGATTAATGATTGCATGAAGTGGAATACCAAGAAACTTCACAAGTGCAACAGTTGATTAATTGGATGGTGGACTCGATAAGACCTACACTGCGCCAAATAAAGCTTAAAATAAAAGAAAACAAACAAGTAAGTTAATAAAATGAGAACTGGTAAGACCAGTTCTCACTTTATTCAGTAGGTCGGTCGATTCAGTTGTTGCGGAAATGCCAAGAAATTGCGTGCAATCGGGGCCAATTCCCAGTGCAGCCAAGCCTGTGTGGTATTTTTACAATGTGAAGAGCCCATTGTAGTTTTGCATCGATTGTGTTGCTGAAAAATACGTTTCTTCTACAATACCCAGGCTTTTTTCCGCAGTACAAAGTTGTTCTAAACATTTTTTTCACTCTAAATATACAGAATGGTAATTGGGGATGTTGTAGCAAGAGGAACTACCTGATTTTTATGGTCACTGGGCCTAGATTCTGTTAATGCATTGTAATACAATGGCAACTGTATGAACGCGCAGATCTCGTTTCATTGCCGCTTCAAGTCTACGCGCGCCCACGTATCAAAATTACTTGGCGTCAATGGTATGAAAAAACACGTCTCGTAACCCGACCGTTTATCTTTATGCTGATGGTGTCTGCAAAAAGTTCATAGGAGACCATCAGACCACATAATTATAACTTTTAGGATACAACTGCATTCACAACAGTCAGCAACAAAATAGCATTTCACAATCTCAATTTTTTTTTAATGATGCCAATTCATGATGCTGCTGGTAAAGATCAAACGTCTCCGAGTCATACTCTGAGGGTATATTATTTGAGTTCTTCTTGCTCGTAAAAACTCGTAAAAAACAATCTCGACATTATGCTGCCCTGGCGCTGAGCGTTATCGCGAAATATTACGCTGTCGTGTCACAAACTAAAAAAACGGAGAAGTGTAAAACACTTTTCCCAGCAGCAGGAAGTGGCTGTCTTGGGGGCAGTTAAACAAACGTGTTCTTTTTATTCTCACAGTGGCGGTATGCGAAATAAGTTTCAGAACCTGTGTACCAGGTGCTGTGTAAATCTTCCAACGCACGTGAAAAGGGCAATTTTTTGTGCTTTTGTGTGACTTTCTGTCATCTCCTAGATATAAGTGCTTGTTAATGAGTTAGATAATCTTTACAGATCGTTTAACCTTGTTGCCACTTGACGTCACTATCAATATGCATCGTCAAAATTTGCAAAACACATCAAGCTTTTCATTTTAGTTGCATTTTGTTGCCAGTAATGTAACGGAGTTGAGTGAATGAATTAATGAATAAATGAATGAATGACCATTTATTGCCAAGAACAAAAACTTTTCACACTTATACACTAAGGCCGACTTGCACCACTTCTTGAATGTCACTTAAGTCGCCATTTAGATCGACTTTTGTATGAAGAATTTTAGTTAAATGCTGTTTAACCACTCGTCTGCCGCGACACAGATCTGTGTCCAACTTAGTATGGGCCACCTATACGTTCCATTCCGCGAGGGCAGTTCAGGAGTTAAGCCACATTTAAGAAAGTGGTGCAAGTCGGCCTAAATTACTTATATATTATTTTAAACAAGCTTGCCAATGGGACTGACTTTCAGCCTGTGCTGAGAGATGCTAGGCATCCTACAGCGCAAGTCGCTCAGCGAAGTCCGAATCCAGGGCCGGATTTTGAGGCCTGGAGGCCCTGGGGCAACGAAGGAGCGGAGGCCCCTAATTATTTCCAAATAAAAAATACAAAATAAAAACTGAAATGAATTGACGCCGAATTTTTTTTTCAAATTTAAAAAAAAACAGACGTTATACTTATAAAAGACTAGCGTTTAATAATAGTACGTATTAGTCTATTGTGGGGGCCCCAGGGCAGCAGCACCGCCTGCCCTCCCCTAAATCCGGGCCTGTCCGAATCTCACAGGTAAGAATGTAGATTATATTAAAGATAGAAGATAGGTAGAGCACCGGTAGGAACTAAAAGAAAAATAAAACTATAAAAAAAGTAACTACTAACTAGTGCCAGTGACATAATTTAGGTGACACGGCAACAAAATACATAGGAAATTTTAATCTCTAAACAGAAGTACAACTTAATTACAATTACAAGAATGTAATTATTGTAATATAATTGAATTATGGAAAAAACACTTAACTGACAGTGAATTTAAACGAATTTACGCTATGCGATAAAAAGGATTTGCTCAGGTAATAAAATTTGTTAATAAAATTTATGATTTAATTAATACAATTGGGTATATGACAAAATATCAAATGAGTTACTTTTAAAACGGAATTTGGTATGAAAATACTTGCTTATGAGGTCACATTTCAGAGCACTCTTTTCATGTTTAATCTATTTAAAAATTGTAATAACTAGTAATTGACAAAAAGAGATACATTTTCCGAGATATTTTGTAATTTTTGTTTTAATCGAGCATATGAAATAATTTATTGTTGATCGTGTCAAATACCGTATTGTTGGTGTGCTGGCACTGTATCATCTAGGTATAATTAAGTATTGTTATCTTCAGCCGCGTATCCTGCTCGTGTTTTTATCAAACATTACACGAAATATTCCAATAAGTGGGTGTGGCTCTATGAACGTCTGTGTATGGTTAGCTTATGCAAAACACATTCTCAGACATATGTTTTTTATATTGAAGAAATCGTTTGATGTTTGACTTTTTCCCATATTTGGAAAATAGTGCAACAACATTGAAGTGTCAGCGATATTTTATTATTCTGGCAACTTTGGTAGTTAATTAATTTATCATTATTATATTAACCTTGTATATTTTGTCTAATTAAAAGAAAAGTATAAGAACGTATCAAACCTTCATGGCATGGCGTCCCTGTAAAAAAAGTTAATAGAAGCGCGTCTTTTCCTTTGTTGGTTGAAAAACTTTCACTTCTTCAGGAAAACTGAAAAGCTGTAAAAGTAATAAAACTATAAATGATTCACACTGTTTGGTTTGTCGAAAGAGATTGTATCGAATTTAGTAATAAAATTAAGTAAGTATGTTAATCAGTATTTCATTTCTTACAGAGAACTTAATTTAGATTCGTTGCCCAGCATTATAAATTGCGGCTAAATCCTACAGTAGTAACGTTTTACAAAGACTGGTTTACATTTTTGTGACAAGTCTTCGTAATTAGTTAGAGTGCACGCACGAAAGGTTGACGTGTTACCAAATACGTCTAGACGCTATGATGCCACTTGATAAACTACGTACCTGCCTACTTAGTCGACCAATTTTTAACACCCAACATCTACAAAGTCAACGTAAATGTTAACCAAGTATAAACGGTGAATGAGGAAAATGTATAGAATAAAGTGCTCATTGCTATATTGAACTATGTAGATGTATTTTTATGTAGTCGCAATTGTGTCCTACTGCTGGGCAAAGGCCTTCCCTTTAGCTTTCCACTCTCCGTCGTCCACGTCTTGCTAACCCGATAGAAAAGTCGTGAGGTCATCCCACCATTTCCGCTTTGGCGGGTTACTTTTGCGATATCCGTCGCGTGGACACCTAGTTTTTCTTGTAACGTTCAATAAGTCACAGTTTCTGTGTTACTTTGAATAAAAAATTTTTGACTTTGACTTTGGTATCCAGTCAATGGCGGTTTTACCCCACCTGTCTAGGCACATACCGCTTACGTGACCCTTTCAGTTCTACTTCATGGGCAACGTTGGGCGTTGTCCTAAATATGGACAATGATACGGCATTTTAAATGTATAATAAATTAATGATTAACAATATCTTGTACTTTTGTGAATAAGTGTAACGAGTTTGTAACGTTCGTTCGTTCGTTTCAAGCGTCGTCATGAATAAAAGAAGGTTTAATATTGTTCAATAAGAACGCCAAGATGTAGGTATCCTATATCTCGGTATTCTATAAAAAAACATAACCTCCTAGTATTTTTAACCGACTTCAAAAAAGGAGGAGGTTATCCATTTGACGCATATATATTTTTTTGGCTATGTTCCTCCATAACTCCGTCAAATCTTAACCGATTTCGACAATTCTTTTTTTGTTCGAACAGGTATAGCGTCCCATTGGTCCCATTTTAATTTGGTGAAGATCTGATGGAGACTTTCAGAGATGGAGAACGGAACTCTTCAATGGACAGCAGGAAATAAGCCCTAATGGGGCCCATCCTTTAGTAATATCCGTATGTTTCATAAAATAGCGTAAAAGTAGTCCCAAGTTAATTTGGTGATGTTCTGGTGAAGACTTTCGGAGATGGAAATTCAGAACATCAAATTTGAAAGTAACGAATTAAGAAGGGTAAAGGGACTTATTTATTTTTCTCCCGCTCCCCCACTAAAAATTGAAAAATAAAAATTCTTAAATATAAAATAAAAACCGACTTCGAAACACTACAGCACTAAAAAGTTAGAAATAATTTAAATAATTAGAAGTATTTATACGTGTAGGTATTGTAGAAGTATAATTTGTAGTCGGTGCCCAGTTTCAAGACCAGCACATATATTTTGTTCAATAGTTCTAGAACTGACTGATAATATCGCTTTATGTTAGCGAGAATGTGAAATAATCTTTATTCTCAGAGTTCAATATGTTATGTATTATCAGCTGGAACCAATACCTACAGTAACATATATTCAGAAATTATCGCAAAGGTCGATTAAAAATCTATTTAAGGAAATATTTTAGCCAATTAAAAGTGGAATGTTATTAACCTTATCTACCTAACAACATAATACCCCAACATTATTACTTCTTGTAAATATTTTACCTATAAAATAATAACGATCTTATTTATAAACAGTCGATAGCTCCAAAACACTCCTCAGAGGCAGTTTATTAATCGGTGGTTACGTCTTTCCCTTTATCGCATACTATTTAAACTGGCTCTGAGGAGTGTTATAAGGAATACTGTTTTTATATATGATAATGATCTAGGAAGCGGCTCCAACGATTTCCATGAACTTTGGTATGTTGGGGGTTTCAGGGACGAACATATTTTACAGATCGTTTCTTTTTAATTTTTTTTTTTAATTTTTTTAACAGAATTTAATTTAAAATGAATTAGTCTAGCATAAAACAATTGCTGCCTAAACTAGGTTACTTTAAAAGGATCTAGTTAGGTTTAATTTTTAGGGTTCCGTAGTCGACAAGGAACCCTTATAGTTTCGCCATGTCCGTCCGTCTGTCTGTCCGCGGCCTAGCTGAGAGACGATCAGTACGACAAAGCTGAAATTTGGCATAGACAAACATATTAATCTTGCCGAAAAAACGCCAGAATAAAATATTTTATGCTTTTATTTAGCTATTGAAATATAAAATGACAGAGTAATGGGAATTATTTTTAGGGTTTCGTACCTCAAAAGGAAAAAAAAGGTACCTAGATACTACAAGGATCGCTTTGTTGTCCGTCCGTCTGTCCGTCCGTCGGTCTGTCAAGACCATTTATCCTCGGGAACGCGTGGGGGTATCAAGTTGAAAGTAAAAGTATGTAATGTAAGTGCATACTTACAAATTTGTACAGAACCCACGGAGCGCGAGTCCGACTCGCAATTAGCCGGTTTTATTTACAGTACGGTTTTTCCAAGCAATTGCAATGCCGTAAAACACTTTTGTACCAGAAGCTAGCAGACCCAAGAGTTACGTTCACGAAACTTTGGAACTTATCATGTTAGCAAAGTGGTGGTGACCTTCATCATCTCCATACGCCCAAACCAACTCTATCCTCGTCACTTGGTCATCTTTCAGTCCACAATGTGCCCTAACCACACTACTACCTACAAAGATTATGAAAATTACTTTGTTTATCATGAACGGTGTAATTTTATGTCGAACCTCGACCTAGATACACACATGGACACGTTGCTAAACCTAAGCTAATCTCGGGTCCAAGTTCCAAGTTTCTACTCCGAATACTTTCGCAGTAGGAACTTGGAACTTTAATTAGGATCTACGCGAATTCTATTGCAATGGTCCACAATCCACATATAACATCATCATCACCTAAAAATAACAAAAAAAAATTTTGATATATTGACAATATTGTGTGAGAAAGTGGCCAATAGTGTTCTCCATCTCTATTTCAAATAGATTCGTAGTCATGCACATCGATCGTAATATAAAGATAAATAGCTCCTATAGATGAATTTGAATTCGAAATTTTACACCAGGCTTTCTTATGTCTATCTCTTCCAGGCGACCTTGCCGTTTTAAGTTTTTATTATGATTGGAAAGCCTTCTAACTAGGTACCTAAAGTGCTTTACAAGCATAGTAAAACCGGCCAAGCACGAGTCGGGCTCGCGCACGAAGAGTTCCGTAGCATTATCTATACAACATTAGACACAACGATCGGGAAAAAACGGCAAAAAATCACGTTTTTTGTATGGGAGCCCCCCTTAAATATTTATTTTATTTTAATTTAATTGTTCATTTTTGAAGCGAACATAGAACTAAATATTCTGTGAATAGTTCAAGCGTCTACCTGTTGCCGTTATTAATATCGAGCAAAAAAATTACTGTTGTTGTATGGGAGCCCCCTTAAATATTAATTTTATTCTGTTTTTAGTATTTGTTGTTATAGCGGCAACAAAAATACATCATCTGTGAAAATTTCAACTGCCTAGCTATCACGGTTCATTTTTTTTTATTTTTTTATTTAATAAGTTTACATGCACGATTCTTATACTTAATTGTCACCAACTTGCAACAACAATTTGTAGGCGGCTCGCTATTATACTTTTTTTTTTTTTTGCACACGCAACCTAATCAACTGTTTATTCTATACATTCTAATCATAAATATTATACTAAAATCTCAAAATGCAGCCCTACTTTACTAAACAATTAAATTAGGTAAGACCACAACTTGAGTTGAACAACATTGTTTTTTTTTTGTTGCCCTAACCGGTGCTGAGGACAATTAGCTCAGTTGGGAGAGTGCTGGCACGGTTAGCCAGAGGTCGCGGGTTCAAGTCCCGGCATGGGCGTAATTTTTAGCCTCCAAATAGGTTTTTAACATTGGAACATATGTAACTTAAGTTTACTTTTTATAGATTTTTTGCTCAGCTTTGGTACTTGTTTCAAAACAGGAAATGTCACATATTCTAGGGATTATATACTCTCTGGTTCTCTCACCGTAATAATTATTAGACCCGATTTTAACATGCCTGCCATCCTCTTTCGACCTTTTGTTATACTTATGCACAATTTTTTCTTTCATTTTTAGGAGTAGCATGATTCTAACGCTATAAGGTAGTTAAATTTTTTGTCTACAGGTAGTATTTTACAAAACACAGGTACTTCATTATTGTCTTTCTTAAACTTAAATTTTTTTTATATACTAACAATTTAAAAACACGAACTTGTATTTTTTTTTATTTCATGAGATACAACCTGGTGAGACAGACAGACAGACGGACAGTGAAGTCTTAGTAATAGGGTCCCGTTTGGCACCCTTCGGGTACGGAACTCTAAAAACTAGACTACATTTAAAAAGTAGCGCAGGTCAAAATTACTTTCGCTTAAGTAACCCAAAAGTGAATTTTAAATGAAGAATTTTAGTTAAATGCCACATCGAAGAAAGTGGTGCAAGTATGTATTAAACTGGTTTGGTACAGAAAGAGGGGAATTACATTTTATAAGTTTTTACTTAGCTTACTGAATTATTAGATATGGAGGAAAACCACAGGAAAACCGTAGCCGCAGACACGATCATAAAAACAAGACATGAATTAGATGTAGGTAGCCAAAGAATACCTTTCAACTTTAGGCTAGATACAGTCTCTACTTAAAAGATAATCAAAATACTTATAAATTGAATAATGGTACGAGATAACTAGCAGAAAAATAAGGAAAACCTATAGAAATAACGGGCACATACGTACGTAATCATTTACTATGACATTGAAAGGACATTACCTAGTTATTTTTAGAATTGTGGATATTAAAAAAAATCGGCATCCGTTCACGAATTATAATAAAATTATGATGTACCTCATAAAAATGCATAATTATTCATAAACAAAAAAAATACCTTCACCCATTACTGCAAAAACACCGGCACGCAGACAAAATCCAAGGTCAATATGAAAAAAAAAAAACGGTAAAAATGGAATTCGCGCTAAGAACAACAGAGGCGTGGCGGGGCGTGTTCCCGCGCAAAATCGGAATGGCGACTGACGGGCAAGTTCGGAAACTCAGCTGACTGGAGGTGTGGTTGTGTACACATCACACATACAAAAGGTTCAGAACGTTCACTTCTCAGAAAATTAAAATGGTAACAATCCCATGGTATAGAAATAAACAGTTTTTTTTATAAAAACAACGCGCATCAAAACAAGACCATTTATTAATTCAAGAAATATCAACCCTTGTTAACAATTTCTTGACTTTTGTTTGTTACACTTTATTGCATAAAAAAACATTAAAATAAATATAAACTCAAAAAACATGTGATAAAAATTGCGTGCAAAGGCGGACTTATTTCAGCAGAAATTTCTTTCAGCCAGCCTAAAAATTTTGGAGTGTTAAAGAAGAGAGCGGGTAGGGCCAATAAAATTTTAAGAAAAGTAATTACTAAAAGTAGGACTTTGTTGATAGTATTAAAAAAAGGAAATATAGTAGAGGATGAGTTGGGCTCCGATAAGCAAACGTTGCAACTAATTGGCTGCAAGCCACTTCGTCTTTGACAAGCTCTTGCTGTATTAGTATACATTAGTAGCCGAAACGTGGGGAATTACGGTACCTAATTAAGTTTACCTAGTCTAGTCTAGTTCCACTGGAGATTTCCGCACTTAGCCTCATAGTTAGGCCATTGTACGTAGCAAGTGCTGAGGTATGTAAATACCTCAGACACTAGGGTTTTCTCACGATGTTTTCCTTCACAGCTAGCGAGTGATATTACTACTACAACTTCACAAATGTACGTAGCTTAGAAAACAAAGTCATTGGTACATGCCGGGATTCGAGCCCACGACCTCCCGAATGAGAAGCTGGCGTTCTACCGCTCCGCTGCCACAGCTCAGTTTACCTAATAAGATTTTTTTTTAGGTAAGTTTACCTAATAAATAATCACGATTAGATCCGTTAAATTAATAAGTATGTATGAACATCGCGAGACATTAAAAATACATGTTTTCATTTTCTCCATCCAGTGTTTTCAAATAAGTGGTGTAGGAACCATTAGAAAAAAAAACCTGGTAAAACTAAAAATGGCACCTCCAAAAACCAGTATAATATAAAATACACTGCAAGCACAACTCTCTCACTAGCTCGCAAGCTAAGCGGGTATAGTCGCAGTATGAGAAAATTGAGTAATATTTTTCTTTGTTGAAGTTAAATGGTGATATAATTTAATGTTAGCAATACCCCTCGCTAACGGTGAAGGAAAACATCGTGAGGAAACCTGGGTGTCTGAGCTATTCAAATACCTCAACGCTTGAAATCGCCAATCCGCGGTGGGCACGCGTGGTGATTAAGCCCATACTCTCTCTCTGAGAGAGGGCCTGTGCCCTACAGTGGGACGTATATAGGCTGCTTATGAAATACACGGTAAGACATCGCTCCCAGATAAGCCAATACCACTAAGTTCGTTCGCTTAGCGGCCCGCCTTCTGTATTATTCTGTGCGCATACTTTTTGGAGGTGTGTGCGATCGCTATATCTACGTCTACGTTCTTTATCAACCAAAATTACGCGCCTGGTGAGCTCCTATTCCATAACATTTGTTTACCGTAACTATGTCCACATAAGTAACACGTACAGAGGACCAGTCGCTGGAATTGTTATCTAACGTGACGTCAGTATCGCGTAGTAAATCGCTAAAAATACCAGTATCTCGCCGCAATTCAGAGAGTTCTTTTGCAAAAATGACTGCTTAACAACAGATGCTCCTACGTCACGCGAGATCTCTCATAGTGCAAAGCCCGCTTTCCCACAAGAGATTATATTGGACATTTTTGATAGACAATGTTTGGCGAGACGAGAACACTCCTTGCTTGTTCCGGGTACAAAAATCACAAGTCAAACCAAGTAAAATAACCTCTCTGCAGAGCAAAACATGCCTTTGTCAGTGGTAATAAAAGTCATGTTACCGTGAAGTGGATAAAACTTTGAGCAATGCAGCTAAGAGCGGTGGTAGCCTAGTGGGTAAAACATTGGACTCGGAAGCGATTCCCAGTGCGGGCATGTACCTTATGTACCTACGACTTTAAAGACCTTATTCAGAGGCTAGAAACTCCACCCATGACGGGACTTGAACCCGCGACCTCTGGCTAACCGTGCCAGCGCTCTCCCAACTGAGCTAATGGGGCAAGCACGGGTTAATGCAACAGAAAGAATATAATTACGTAAGAAGTTTACATAAAAAGTAACATGCTCCAGGGCGAGCTTCCTGTGTAAGAGATTTCTTCCAAATTCAAATTAGGTTTTTTTTTTCTTACACGTTTCTCAAGGACCTCATTTTTACAGCGTTAATCCTACTTTCGATTCTACCCTTGCCGTACCCAGGTCTTGCTACCATATTTAAATGTTGGGACCGGCAACACTGCTAGCTAGTAGCTGGTTAGCTGGTAGATAATGCTAAGTAGCATTAAGCTCGCCTATGTGCAAAACTGCCTGTTTTAAATGCAATAAAGGATTTAATAATAATAATAATGTAATGTCCTGTTAGATGTTTCGTGTGCAATAAAGTATAATACCTACTATAACGAGGTGTTATTTTGAATGACAGGATACGCAATAGTATGATTAGAGAACGTTGTGGACTGAAAGAGGATGTAGTGACTTGAATTGAGAAAGGAATGTTTCGTTATCTTTTTCACACTTCCGTATGCCTAGCAGTTATTTTCATGCAACTCCTGAGGCACA
The DNA here is from genome assembly GCA_947310995.1 of Yponomeuta cagnagella. Taxonomy (NCBI): domain Eukaryota; kingdom Metazoa; phylum Arthropoda; class Insecta; order Lepidoptera; family Yponomeutidae; genus Yponomeuta; species Yponomeuta cagnagella. The sequence goes on from OX371293.1 coordinate 7,890,283, forward strand.
CTGGTAGAAAATGCTTGTAGTATTAAGTCCGCCGCCTAGCCATTGTAAAGTTTACTTATGTGCAATAAACGTATCAATAATAATAAATCGCGCGAATGTCGGTGGAAGAGCCAGTGAGGGACGTCCCAGACGGACATACCTCGACCAAATAGCGGATGTTCTAGCCTTTACGTATAAATCTATCGAAAATCGATATATGGTACCTAGAGAATGAAAATTTTTCGAGGGCAAATTCAAGGGAATACTGCCTGCCTCGAATAACTTCGCGGACCTTCATGGGACTGTTATTTTGCAACGTGTGGCGTGCTGAGGCCTATGTGCATCAGTGGACGAATGTGGACCAATGGATTGGACTGCCGGACCTTTATTAAACGAACGATACGATTGACCGTGCCATCTCGTATTAAAATCAGTTTTTGCTAGAACTCAGTTGAAACGGGTTCAAAAGACAATGAGTTCATTGTTCAAAGTTCAAAGCAAATAAATGACTATCTTACGGACTTTAGACGGTGCTTAATTCAAACTGAAAGGGTTATATTGTTACGATCCAGATACACTTTTACGATTTATAAACATATAATATATTATAATATTCTTTTTGTTGCACTAACCCGTGCTGAGGACAATTTAAAATTTTTTTTTTGCCACGGTGAGTCAGAGGTCGCGGGTTCAAGTAGAGAACTTGCACTAAAAATGTTTTAACATAATCGGAGAGGCCATGTTAAAAGATAAATAAACGACTAATAGTTTTCACCCGTCGAAAAGTCAATATAGTCACGTGGTACAAAAACCCGCCATACAAATCGGGTTCAAACTATGACGTCACAACGTGCACGTAACGCCTTAATATGTATGATGATGAATCGTACGTTTAGAATTCAATGAAAAAACTAAAGGTTTTTCTTATTAGAGTAACTTTATTTTTCGCATTTTTTGTGACCACGAAAACCCCGAAAAAAAAAATTTTTATTGTGTCATTTTAATTTTGTTTCTGTTTCTATATGTTTTCCGTGGTATAAAAGCAATGTCACTCCGATCTAAGTTAGACGCCAGTTCCCCATTGCCTACTACCGCTCCATAGCGGTTTCTTTCTTCCCACCTAATATTGGCTTGGAATAGATAAATAGTAGCGATAAATAGTGTGTATATGAGGGGAATCAGGTCTTAATTTACTATCAATCATGCAATCCACTCCGTCAAAAGGATGTATGGAAGAGATCACCCTAAGCGATAAGACCGCCAATTGTAATACCTGCTTCTTAGTTATAAGAAGTCACTTGTGACAATTTCTTCCGGTTGTGCAATAAATTGCCAATCTTTCCAGATAAGATATAGTAGAGATAAGATAACCTGCCTTCAATCGATATCTGCATACGCAATGGAAAAACCTACAAAGAGGTGTGTTGTAGGTTAATTCGTAAATCAACACTAATCCACCCCAAGCGCCGGACCGATACCTAACCATTTTCGTTGATATAGTGTTGAGCTTTCTTTGCTGGATAGGAAGTCTGTCTTCCGTAATTCAACTAGTTCTAGGGTATGGCAAAAGAACCAAGAAAGTAGGCTTAATGCAGTAGAAATGAGTTCCTTGAGAAGCATGTCTGGTGTTACTTTGAATGACAGGATATGCAATAGTTTGATTAGAGAACGTTGTTGACTGAAAGAGCATGTAGCGACTATAATTAAGATAATAATGTTGCGTTGGTTTGGACGGAAGATAGGAAGATTGACGAAACAAATATATCGAGGGAATGTGGGTTGACCGGCCGGAAAAGGACGACCCAGGCGGACATACTTCGACCAAATAGGGGGTGTATTAGCAAAGGGATAAAAAGTACCCGAAACCGGCGTGCGTGCATGCAACGACTAATGAATGCTGAGGAAGCGAATGTGATCGGTCAGAATCGTGGCAAGTGGCAGTCCCTGGTCTCTGCCTACCCCTCCGGGATACAGGCGTGACTTTATGTGTGTATGTTCTGTTCTTATTTAAACTGTGACATGGGTTACGCGTTTAGCAGTAACAATAGAATCGCCAAATCTTACCTTAACAGGGCCTCGATTCTGTTAGTGCATTGTAGTATAATGACAGGTACACTGTCGGGTCACGTGACGTGTATTTTCGTACCATTGACGCCTAGAAGGTTTGATGGGTGTGCCCGCGTAGACTTAAAGCAGCCGTGAAATGAAATCGCCATGTTCATGGAGTTGTCATGTTACTACAATGTATTAACAGAATCTAGGCCCAGGTGTACCAGGATAGGTATCTAAAATATACCTCGAGTTATACTCGTATACTACCTAATGATTCATTATTACTGTAATTATCTATGAGATTATGTAACATTCATTTATTACTCACGCAGTTTTCCAAATATACTGGTCCGTTTTTTCCACAGTTGTATCGCATTCTTCATGTTTCGTTGACACGTTTCACGTCAATCGCGATTAAATCCGAGAATCATTGTTCTAAATTAAATAAATTATTCTAATTGGATTCGACTCATTCAGTTCGACCAATCTAGCTTTGTGCTTTAGAGGCCAGCGGAATGCAAATACAATAATAGAACATGAATGGAAACGCGTATGTTTTTAGGGACCCGTGGTGGAGTGAAGGACCCATGTACAATTCCTAAGACGTCTGTCTGACTGTCTTTACCTTTAAAGAACCCCTCAATAAGACTGTTAATACGTATTTTATAGTGAGGTTCAGACACTTACATTAATAAGTATTCTTATTTATTTATTTATTTAATATCGCAATAGGAGCTTACAGTTATTACCGTAAAAAGTGCCTGATTTGTTCGTACACCTCAGCGCTTGAAATCGCCAATCCGCGGTGGTGGCGTGGTGGTAAAGCCTATACTTCCTTTCCCTTTCTGTCCCAAAAGTAATTTCGCCCATCGTCGTTCATATTGCAAAATGCCACATGTAAAAAAAATACGATTTTTATTTTTTCATCGAAATAGATCTGTAAATTAGAAGAAAATTAAGTACTAATAGTATACACAGCTAATCAGACCGAGGACTACGATGTCGATGAAAAAACTAAAATCGTGTTTTTTTGACACATTTTGCAATATGAACGACGCTATGTTCCTAAGTCTTATAATAAAATGTATGTACCTACATGTACACCTACTTCTTTTATCCTTCAGTCTTATCCTTACCACTCAGCTTGTCTGGAAGATATTGCTTTCAGCGATAAGACTGCCAGCTTACGGCAGCATACTATGTAACTTATTACATAACTATTGTGCATCAAAAAGCTCTAATCTCTTAGATTAAGGACTTATACTTCTTTGTCTAATCTAATCTCGTTGGAGGTAGGATTTATTCATTTATGGTTTTAAGGGCTTCGTCTTTAATACTGTTATAACCAGCCAGTTTTCACAGCGCATGCACGTCTTATTTTGCCGGATATGCACAACAAATGAAAATACAATAAAATTTTTTTAGGTAAAAAATAAAAACCGACTTCATATCACTACAGTACTAAAACATGGAAATAATTTAAATGAATATGACCTTTACATTCGAAGTCGGTACGTACATGCAGGCATTGTAGAAGTATAATTTGGAGAAGTACTCGTATAACATGTACGCATCGACTTTCAAACAAAAAAGAATTTTCCGAATCGCTACAAGCATTTTCGAGTAATCGGGGAACATACAAAAAAAAAAAATTTAAAAAAGATTCCGACGAATTGAGATTTTGAAATCGGTTAACAAAGGAGGTCAATTAAAAGAAAAGTGATTTTTTATATTGTTGCTTCAAGCGCAAAAATGGTATGTGTGAGCCGGACTTCCGCCAAGGCCCTGCTTTCTTACTCAGCAACTGTCTTTTCTGAAGTTTTAAAATAAGTATGTATTTGATAGATCGGAGTAGCTTAAATCGGCCGAGTATACATTTTTGTTGAATACGTAATATTACACGTAATATTATATTTACACCATATACCCAGCAGTGGGCACCGGTAGGCTGATGATGATATTTATAGTAGTACGGAACCCTTGATGGCTACCGACTCGCACGTGGCCAGTTTTTATAAATTGCGCGCCCTTTTACGTCATTACACCTACGCTAGCCTATCCAAACATAGATTTAGTGGTGACTCTAAATTTAGATAGAATTTCATTGGGGTACAGGCCACCAAGTGTCATGATTTGTAAACCTGCTATAAATTCGTGTGTCACATGACATTTTGCGTGTGAGTTACTGATGAACGCGTGACATTGGAATGCCGTTCATTGGCTTTTCACATTGAACGCCAAAATTGTTATTCGCAGTTGCATATTTACCTACCTACGTCGGACACACCTATCAAAATGCTTTTATTGAGGGTATTTTGTGCGTGAGATAGTTAAACTACATGCAGCCTAGTAAGAGTATGGGTGATGGCCACCACGGATTAGCGAATTCAAATGTTAAGGTATATGAACACTTCAGACACTCAGGTTTCCTCAAGATGATTTCCTTCACAGTTAGAAAGTGGTATTGCTACCACAAGTGATATTTTTACACAAACTTAGAAGGCAAGGTCGTTAGAAAATTTGGGGATTATACCCCACAACTTCTGAAACGTAAGGCGTGTGTCCAAATTAGTAAAAAAAATTTAAACAATCATAAAATTATTGTAGGCATGCAGATTTTGCTTACTTACAAACCATGTAAAAAATAAGGAAAACTTCGCAAATAACTCCACTTGACAACAAAATCAAATTATAGTAGATAAGCCTTTTAACATTGAAGAAGGTTAAAGATCTTCCGCACCAATTTAAAAGTTTCCACAGCTGAGATAAAACTCAGATTAGGTATCTCCTCCAATATAAATTCCATAAACTAGGTACTTCGGTAAGGTAAGTATATGTTACAGCCAAAGTAATAAATCTGGATATTATACATAATGACTGGTCATTATATATAATGTCTACTCAGTTTAGATAAAGTGATAATTAACACAAAATTAATCACATTTACTAGCAATTTTATGTAATATCATATTAATATCATAATGTAGGGTACCTATGACTTATCCATGCACCAACCTTGTTTAAGTTTGACACAAAACTAAGTTTTATAGTGAAATATTTTTTTTCGCTTTTATATAAAAAAAAAGAACTAACACCCGCGCTCCGCTCCATCCTGGAACTTCGAACCTATTTTTGCTTATGTGTACTGACCTAACAAACAAAATGCGAAATATAAATTTAATCAAACAATTATTTGCTATATTATATAACACTTGCCAAAATAAAACGTTAGCATAATAATTTATTACTTTGTCTAGTGAATTTGGCTATTATATATAATGACCAGTCATTATGTATAATAGCTATTTAATCACTTTGGTTGTAACATATATAATATTTTGTAAAGTATGGCTTGCAAAGTTGCAACTGTCGGTAGGTAATATATTTGCCATTATTCTAACCAATTTTTTTTTGTTGGGTGACGAGTTGCGGTGCATATTTACTGTTACCCCACATTGTCATTTCATACTAGCTGTTGCCCGCGACTTCGTTCGCGTGGTAATTTTGATGTGTATTAAATAGCCTATGTGCTACTCCAGACTATAATCTATCTCTGTGCAAAATTTCATCAGGATCCGTTCAGCCGTTTTTGCGTGAAAGATATTAGTAAGGATGATAGCCAGGCGTGTGCGTATGCGTAATAAATAAGTTACGAGTGCTGTTTGCACATTTGTGGTTTTTTTTACTTCTCGGAGACCAGCTGATGATGAGATGTTCTTTTGTTTTAATTTTTTGTATGTATGCTTTCTAATTTATATGCTTATCTATAATTACCTAACAGTGATATATTATCAACTTCACATTTATGTCCAAGGGGCGTTTTTGATATGGGTGGAAAGTTATGATTTTGGTTTTTTGTTTAACAATAAAATTATAGGTTCTGACCTTATATTTTCAATTCGTTTAAACTCGTAGTTGTACAACTCAATTTCTACTGAGTGTCCTCGGTCTTTTAAGTAAGAAGTAAGCCATGCGTGTGCTGCCCCGCGAACTCCTATGCCATATAGTTTATTTAATAGTATTTTATATTGAACTTCGTCGTAAGCTTTCGACATAATAATATCGAGTAGTAATCCGACTGCATATTCTCTATTATTCATTATTTCTAACGCTTCTTGTATAAATTTAAACACTGCTGTCATTGTAGATCTTTTTTACCGAAAGCCGTGTTGACACTCATTAAATATCTTGAACTTTTCACAAAATGAGTAAATACGGATAAACATTACTCTTTCGAAATTTTTTGACGCCGTGGGTAACAGTGCATTGTGTCGGTAATTGTGAGGGGCCAAGTTCTCGGCTGGCCCGCGCTGTGCAATATTCACACGAACCCATTCGACCACTTTTAGACCACCTTCAATGTTTGAAACCAGCTGCTATGTCACATGACTATAAATTTGCGGAGGGGTTAAGGTTACCAAATTGAAAGATTATTCAAAATTTCGTGCTTCCAGATATTGTAGTTTAGAAGATGTGGGGGGGGGGGGGTCCAAAAATTGCAATTTTCGGCACTCACTGTCTCACTCACTGATGAATCATCAAAAGTCTAGGGTAAGCGTTATCGAACTAGATTTGAAATTTGGAATATTTAATAAATATATAAATATTCAGGTCATAATTGACAACATTTCTAAATAGTAACCCGGATATTTTAATAGCTTAGCCGAGAGTAGATAAAAAAGTAAGGGATTTGCTTCCGACCCTTTTCCAAAATATTTTTATTTTTTATTTTAGCTTACGCTCATTCAGAAATCTGATTTAGTCAATTATAAACGATTCAAGATATATTTTGCGGAAAGTTGTGATTGAAAAAATGCCAAGAGGATTATCAGAGGTTTTACGAGCAAGAATAGTAACTTTGAGGGAAGAAGGATACACCACGAGAGTACTAGCACGCAGACTTGCTATATCCCAATCCTGTGTCGTGGCTACGTTGTAGAGGTACCACGGAATGGGGAATTTAGCTGACCGACCCCGCAGCGGTCGCCCAACTGTTTTGACAGCTGCCCAAAAGCGCTATATTAGATTGCTGGCAGCCCGATATCCAACAATCAACGCCACTAAAATAAAAGCAGAAGTCAGGGCCGCCTCTGGGCTTGAAGTTAGCACGCAGACAGTTCGCAATTGCTTGCACCACGCTGGATTACGAGCACGGAGGTCTTGGCGAGCTCCGCTCAATTCCCGGCAACGTCAACAACGAAGATTGCAGTGGGCTAGATTTCGGAAAAATGAAGAAGGTGAGGAAGAAAACATTTGGCAAAACTGTCTCTTCGTTGACGAATCCCGAATCAGCACTCATCCAGATAACCGACGTGTCCGTGTCTGGAGAAGACCAGGCGACCGTGAAAGACAAAGAACTGCCACTGGAACAGTTCAGCAAGGCGGAAAATCGGTGTCCTTTTGGGGTGGCATTATGATTGGAGCTAGAACGCCTTTGATCCCGTATCGGGGCTACATGACAGCAGACATGCAGTTGTTATTGATGATATCGTCAGACCATTCCGAGTAAACCATGGGCACCAATTTGTACTGGTCGATGATAATGCGCCCGCACATCGAGCTCAACGAGTCAATGCTGCTCTTCAAGAATGCGATATCACACGTTTAGACTGGCCTACCGGCTCGCCCGACTTAAACCCAATAGAGCACGCGTGGGATTCTCTTAAACGAGCTGTATGGAACCGTGAGCCACGTCCCCAGACAGTTCCAGAGCTCAGGGAAGCCGCTATTGAAGAATGGGATAGGTTACCCCAGGAAATGCTGGATAACTTGATCCTCAGCATGCCCAGGAGGATCTCCGCATGTGTTCGAGCCAGGGAGGAGTTATTTTGAATTTAACCTTTTAATAATAAATTGTAATAGTAAACAGTATTTTTCTTTCTATGAAATTTCTATCACAATTACATTATGATTAATGGCTCAATTTTTTTTAAATAAATAATAAAAAATAGTTCTATATTTTAATTTCAAACAGGGTATTCCTATTTAAAGAAAGCATACAACATAGATTTTTTCTTGATAATGTTAAATTTAAAGAATTATAGGAGCTTATGCTATTGATCACAAACTTTTTTTGATGTGTGTACATTCATACCTCTATCTAAAGCTTACGAGACGTAGGAAACTAAAACCATCAACGTGGCAACACTGATGTCAAGGCGTCAATCAAACAAACGTCAAATTCAATCAAACTCATGGATGTAATATGTAATCAAACTGGAAAGAAAGGTTAATTTGGTTCGATCACAGATGACATTGACAATATTTTTTTTTACTTCTAGGCAAAGGTATTGCAGCTCTTCAAACCACATCCTTGATATTTGAGTTATTTTCAAAATATCTCTAAAACGAATGAACAAAAAAATTTGTAAAAATTTATTTCGTAATAAGTTTTTAAGGCTTTATCAATCGACATTTAAATTTTTCACCCGGCTAGAAATGAAAACATGTCAATTTGAGGGGAACTACCTAATCAGTTGTAGATAGAGAAAGAGTTTGTTAGAAGACCCATCCTAATTAATAAAGTTATGTATATCCCACCAAACCATAAGTAAAAAAAATTTGACAATATCTCGTCCAAAAAAAAATTATATATAAGAACTTCCCAAGTTCCTTTCTTCGCTGAATTAGCAGTGTTATAATAATTAAGGAAAATTGTGTAACTTTTAAATATACAGATCAAACTTGGCAATTTTTTACAAGATGCTGAATAGTTTTACAATGAAAACTTGCCAAGTATGATCTGCCCCTATATTACGCTCACCAAATCCTGAGTGATTCCAATCGTTTAACTGTCAAATTAGTATGGAATTTGACAGTTAGACGATTGGAATCGCTCAGGATTTGTTGGGCGTAATTAGGCCACTGGAGCTTTTAAAGTTACACAATTTTTCCTTAGGTATTTATTAAAACTTTCCGTGAAGACAACGAACTTGGCAAGTTTTCATATATCAAGTATTTTTTCGGGCCAATTTTTTTTTTACATTTACTTATTGTTTGTTGGCACGATAATGTTCTGGATCAGGTTTTAACTTCACAATACATATGTAGGACAACAAATTTTGCATTATTCTAATAAAAATACCCAATTCACTGCTCGATTTGTAAAAAAAACATACGTCTTTAGACTTGAATATTTAGGCAAGTGATCAGGTATCGGAGTGTCTACTTATCTTTCAGGTTGGCGGGAGCTGGCCTCTAAAAAGCATTGGCATATCATACCAAAACCTAATGCATGTGTCATCATCATCAGTCATTTGATGCCCACTGCAGGACATAGGCCACCTCATGGTTTTTAACACAGAACACAAAGTTTTTAACCATGAAGGGTTTTGCCATAATCGCCACGATTGGCAGGTGGGTTGGCGATCACATTATGCGGTTGGAATCTCAGGAAGACACCTCTGCCTGTCTCCTGGTAATTTATTTCCTTAGTTGCCTTCTACGACATTCAAGGATGGAAATGGAGTGACGCTATTCTTAATCCAGCGCCACACAGAATGAACGCACAGTATGCAGCAACCCAATATCCTGGGATGGGAAGGCATTGGACTATGACAATGGACCACCATCATTGGGAAGCTGGAGGCCATCAGTGTCATCAGAGTACTACTAGCCTTCTGGAAAGAGATAGGTTGGCTGGAGTCATCTTTCAGACCTGCTACATACAATGGGTCCAAATGTGATACTTATTGTGGAAATCTCTGTTGTAACCACAGAACAATTGGTTGTAACTAAATAAAAAAATCTTGGGTGGGCATTAGACAATTCTGGGGAGCATATTGCAGCTGGCTCCCTTTCTCTTTAAATCAACGGCAATTAGCTAATATTGCATATATGAAAATTATGGAGAAAAAGTGGGAGCCTAGTGGGAAGAACATTGGACTTGGAAGCGAACCCAGGTTCCATTCCCAATGCGGGCATGTACCTATGACTTTGTTTTCTAAGTTATGAACATTTGTGAAGTTAAAGCAGCAATACCACTCGCTAAGGGTGAAGGTAAACATAGTGAGGAAACCTGAGTGTCTGAGCTATTTACATACCTCAGGGCTTGAAATCGCCAGTCCGCGGTGGGCACGTGTGGTGATGAAGCCCATACTCTCCCTGAGAGAAGGCCTGTGCCCTATAGCGGGATGTATATACTCGTAGGCTGCTTATGATGGAGAAAAAGTACCCTAAACCAGTGTGTGTGCATGCAGTGACTACCGAATCTTGATGAAGTGAAAGAGGTTTGTCAGGGTAGTGTCAGGCAAACCCTAGTCTGCCTAGCCCTCTGGGATACAGGTGTGAGTTTATGTATATAATGTAAAATTGTATAGGCACCTAGTTTTATTTTAACCATTTACTTATTTGACACTGGTTTTTTTAAATTTGGTTAAATGTGATGTTGCAAGTGATTAGCACAGAGATGTGGTACTTTGAATAAGCTTCGCATTTATATGCTAAATACTGTTTCATGAAGGTTAAGCTGAGTGCGTCTTTTTGTCATTGAAATTGTGATCCGCCAACTTATGTAACAAACTTGGAGGACTGGATCAACTTGGGGACAGACGAGTATTACATAGATACATTCGCACAGTGCATGTTTGTTGAATCTGGGTCACATAAAAGCCTTAACTATAATATTAGGTGTCAGGCAAGGACCAGGTACACTTACCTTACTTGACATGGATTGAACTGAACATGAACACTGTAAATTAAACGTTTTCTAATGGTTCTAACAAATACGCATGGAGATCAATGTCACAGTGCATTAGGGTTATAACATTTCATTGATTAAATCAGACAAAATGGTCAAGACAAATAGTGAAAATACAAAATATAACAACAAAGTAGTAGTGTGTTTTGTATGACTTACCGAGTAATATTCTTTAACGCACAAAGAAAGCCGGCTCGCTGATGTTACTTCGATGGTATCCACTCAGTAATTTAGAATTTTCACAACAAAATGGTATATAAATATTAACTTTCGTTTGACGTGCGTTGCGCACAGATTATTAAGTAGGTAACAAATAATGTTCGTTCAAGAACAGACAGGATAGTACCTAAGGTCAACTTGCACCACTTCTTAATTAATGTCATTGAAGTCTCCATTTAAAACGATTTTTGTACGAAGAAATTAAGTTAATTATTTATGCCACATTTCAGAAAGTGGTGCAAGTCGGCTAAAGCTATTAGGTATCCTGTGACCGTAAGAGTATGTACCGCTACAAGATGGCGCTGTTAGTAGTGATTATATTCTCTGTGCTATGGCTGTTCGCACTAGTGATGTTCTAATGGATTTTATAAAATTGCGTACTAGAACACCGCGCGACGGGAACAGTCAGTAAATGGGGGTGGCAATTGTCAAAAAATTAAAAAATGGAGTATGTCCCGTCTTCATGACTATTTGTATGGGAAAAGCAGAATATTTGTAGGAGATAGGTGTAGGGTCTTTTTTGAAAGAAAAAATTAGTGCCTACGCATTTACTGCTCAGTTTGCAATAGAAAAACTGTGGCTCCTAAACCATTTGGAGGAAGTAAATCGATATCAAGAAGTTTATAGGTTATGATTCTAGTAGACAAATACCAAAAAAATATTTCTATCCAGGTAAATACAAATAAAATACATACAGAATCATAGTTAACAGTTATGCTGTATCATTCTTGTTTGTTTTCAGGTCTTTCACACTCGTTAAAAACGGAGGCAGTGTTTAGATACCTAAACTGTAAAACCTAAAACTAACTAAAACTGAGAAATGCAAGCCTTGATATTAATGATTCAACCCATTTAGCAAATTTAAAGCCAGCTATTATTGCTGCAATTGTTATTGGAGGAAAACAATGTTACTGGGTACTTGTAAACATCGGTTTTATATAGTAAAATCATAATTACACATTGTAGGTAACACGCATTTCTTTGGGCCTAAGCATGTATCTCAAAATAGGCAGCAGCACTTAATTACCCAGAGTCAGCCCATAGCTTTGAACTGGGCAAATAGGTAGGTACTTCTGATAGGACAATTTAGTTGTTGGTGATAAGAAGCTTCAAGTAGTAGTCCAGCAGCATCATTTTATGCTCATAAAGCTGCTTCGTCTCCAAGCTGGAATAAAATTAAGAGAGTTCACGTAGAAATAGTATGATTTTATGAGTAAGTACACATGGTACTAATGTGGATAATTTTACAACGATTTGCCATGTTTCTGAGTAAGTTTCTTAAATAAATTTAACATTTTACACTTTATAATCAATAAATCAGCCTGTAAAGAGGTATTTAACTAAAGGTAGGTATGCTATTATTTCTTCAAAAAATTTTTGTAAAATATTTGAGATTACCTTTGTATTCATTACACATTACAGTGTATTCCTTTCGCGGTGTACAAAACTTTGCCGTTTCAGTTTTGGTATAAACTATATAATAGCTTTCCCTTTTTTTTGTGAATAGCATTTCATGACTTTTTTTGTTTAATTTCCATGAAAAATACCGAAATTAAGCAACACTTATAAAACAAAACAAACATTGTCGGGGCAAAACTCAGTGGTGCATAATTAGCTTCGTGTTACCATCGCCATTGAATTTGACTGCAATATCAATTTAATTTTGGAATAATTCAATAGCTATTGGTAACTCTCCCCAACGGCAGCGGTCTAGAGACAATCTTTTACATATAGGTGACATTTATTTTAAACATTACGATAAATCTTGCTATATCTGTTTTGTTATATAATATATAAAAATCTCGTTTCAATAAAGAAAAGAAATATTTATTTACTTTGTCGTAGTTTAATAATTATTTGACTTAAGTTATTGAGACTTCGCTAATACTTTTAATAATATTAGGACCTACATGGTCTAAGCCGGGCTAGTAGTACATGAAACTACGTTATAAAATAAGTCCAATTTATTTTGTATATTGTTTAAAATGAGTGAAGTACCGACAAAGACGGCGGAAGTCATTTGACGGTATGATCTAACAAATGTACGTAATTGTAATATGAGGGCAGGACAATAAATTCTTATATTTACTTTTATTTTATAAGGCAAAAAAGTCAGTGTAATTTGAAGAGGTTCTGATGGCACGACGAAATTACTTTGAAAAATTAGTGACAGAATGTTTCGAAGGCTTCACGACGAGTAAATAAACTTTCTTTATTGGAAAATACGTCCAAAATGTATAAAATTGTGACACTGAACGTGTAGAACATTATCTACCACTGCTTAGGTTGAGTTTCTCCTCCGAGGAAAGAGACCTGGATGATCAGGAGTTCTTGCAACTTTGTGAAAAGTTGAGTTAGTAATTGCGTGGCTGTAGCTGAAACCGCAGCTGTCATCGTGGTCTAAGCCGGGCTAGTAGTCCTAGCTTGAATGTGAAAAGTGACGCACGGCCAAGAAAAAGTCAAAGATTGTGACTTTCTAAAATAATTCGTTGTATTTAATTATTTTTATTTAGTTCTACATTTCAAAGTTCAAAAAATTGGAATAAGGTACGCGATACTTTTGAAGAACCACTTTCCGGCTCTTTTAACTTAAGCAAAAACTTAAAATGAAAAAAAAAGCATATAACTATTGTACTTAATCATACCTTAAATCTTGTTTTAGTTATGTAGTATCGGAAGTTTTTTCTTCACAGCTAAAAAATGTGTTTTTGCTAACTAAAGAGTCATTTCACTGCCCGCCACCGTATATGAATAGACAGATCTTCCTGTCTTTCCAATGTTAAACTTCCCAAACTTTCCGCTTCTTAATCTTCTATCACAGTATTCACAGTTCAATTCGCTTTCACTTCAAACTTTTCAACTTTACTCGACCACTACTATTTATAAACTAACTACGTGGCCGGCGCCCCTCTATTTATACAAAATTCATATCATTCTATCTCTTCTTAACAAATATATCTCTCTCACTCGCAAACTTCGAGAAGGTTCGATATCTTTCCATACCTCTTGGAGGTTTCTAGAATGTTCCCTGTTCGAGTACGTAATAACCTCTTGAGGCCCAATGTAATTCGACATGAAACTGAGTACAGACCAAGCTCAAACGGAGCACTTTAATTCTAGTAGCCCAGTGTCATCACACGAGAACATAATACAGAAGATTTGATATTTTAAAATTTGGTGCAATCTGCCATTTTTCTGATGTCACCCTATTGGATGATAAGTCAGTGACATTTTTATGTAACAAAGATTGGAACCAATCAGCAAAATCTGTTAATTGTCGTCGAACTGTCAGACATAGAGCCCACGCGTGGGATAGGTGAGTCATTACCTGTAATTATTTATGTAATCTTTAGGTTTTTCAATTGAATAATTAGTAAAAGCAATGGTCGAAGGATTATACACCATTAATTTTGGTTGATTTGAAAGACAGCAAAATTAACGTGCCTGGCCATAGATATCGAAAATAGCTTTTTTTAAGAAGAGCACTCTCAAAAATATGACGACACAAACTAGAATCTATTAGAACCATTAGAAGCCACCCAGAGCGATGCGTACGTGCCGCGGGTCTGCGGTTCGTTGTTCTGTTACATAGGCGGTTATAGTTGTTCATGTATTTCTTTATTTTTTTTTAAATATACGTCTACTTAAAGCAATAGTCTAAATAGATGCCATTTTGAATTACTAATTATATAACCGTGGTTTTCAAACCATCCAATAATCAGCATGTATTAGGATGATTTGCTATTATTTTTGCAAAAGAAATGTTTTATGACCAATTTATCTCGCACAAAAAATTTGTTCTTTTGAGAGAACAGTGGGCATCTGCACTAATTATTGTCCATTGTTTTGTCCTTTATGGAGAAAATTGAGCTTTTATTGGTTTTATTTTTATCATTGCAGAATGTGTGGAAAATAGACATCAAAAATTTACTCTCTGAGTAATACAAAGATGATTTTGCACCCTGGGAGAAAAATAGCAGCGACTCCTCTTTAACAATCAAGAGGATGCAATGCCAGCACACGTGGTCGAAATAGAAAAGAGGATGACACATAAAACATACATAAACATAAACTCACGCCTGTATCCCAGAGGGGTAGGCAGAGACCAGAGACTGCCACTTGCTACGATCCTGACAGATCACTTTCGCTTCCTCAACATTCATTAGTCGTTGCATGCACGCACGCCGGTTTCGGGCACTTTTTATCTTGCCCTTTGTTAATACATCCTCTATTTGGTCAAAGTATGTCCGTCTGGGTCATCCCTTACCGGCCCTTCCATCCACATTCGCTCGATATAAAGAGGATGAGACGCACGATAATCTATGGATAATCTGATGTAACCAATGTCAGCTGGAAAACAGGTAATAAAACTTGCTGCCGTCGATTTCGTCGCTGATACTGATGGAATTGATAAAATTGACTACTTTTACCAATTTAGGTATAGGGTCTAGAAATAATAGGTAACGATATTTTAGAGGGTAAAATCGTGTGTGATGAAGATCTCATTTATAAAATATCATGAAATCGAACAACATTTAAGCATGAAGTTTAAGATTTCATTTAAGATAGTACTATCATGCCTGAGCCGTTTTTCATTCATTCTAGTAAGAGAAACAGCGCTAGCGTAACAAAACAATCAAAATACTAAATAAAAAATGTTTGATTTAGGTGATTATAGATGAGATCCTCATTGCATCCTATTTCACCCATGAAAACACGTTATCTATTTTTTACACCTTATATAGATGACGACTTGGTATCATCTATTGGACCAATAATAATAATTGTTGAGAAGACAAATGAGACTGCGTTTAAACTGCATTAGCTTGTCAATACCTACATTGATCTTGGCCATTGTAATGAAAATATGGATTTATGAAGATGGTGCAATGAACAAAAGAGATATGTTGATGTTGATAGAACTAGTCGGCGGTGTTGATCGTACCGATCGGTTTTAGCACTTTTGCCCTTAGTTATTGTATCAAAAAGTGGCCACAACGCTTTACTTCACATAATGATTGACGTTAGAATATAAAAAAGACCAATTCAAACGAATATTCCACTAAAAAGTGTCCCAGTTGTGGAGTTTCATAATGGTGTTCGGTGAACTCTTAATTTATATCCAGTCAAAACTAGCGGAATATGCTCAAGATGATTGTACCGATCCTGGAAAGTAGGTTGGAATACCTGTAACGTAAAGGAAGAAGAGGAACGTAAGAGAGAGAAACCCACCACTCTACTGGCGTCTAAAAATCACAATACTAAATGTACGGATTTTTTTATGTCTATCTAGCTATTGTAGTACTCTAACTTCAGTTGATCTAGTAGATACTACTTTTTAACCGACTTCAAAGAAGAAAGTTCTCAATTCGACGCGTATATACATAATATTTTTTATTCTTATCAACAGATACGAGTAACGGCTCATAAAAAGGTGAGAAATTGGATTTTCGTAGGTGACTGTACAATTTTTCCAAAACTTATGAATGCAGTTTGAAATTACTCAAAAAGTTAGATGTGTTCTCCTGATAACATTTTTCAGCAGCTACGAAACATAGGTAACTAGTTCCTGTTAAATTAACACAGTTGTTACATTCAAAGGAACCTTTTTTCCTGGATAACAGCCCATTTTGGGAAAATTCCGTGTTTCTTCCCAGACGGCATTTTCCGGGGAAGAATCCCATTATTAACAGCTCCATCTTGTGACCCTGCATCACAGAACACAATACCCTGCATGCTAAACGACCACAGGTTAATAGCTTAGCTGTGGTATCTGTTCTTTCTTTATACCTATTACCTACTTTATAATCTGTGCCTTTCCTGGCTCTAGTAACTTTACTGTTAGCTCTAATAAAAAAAATACATACCTTTATGCAAGTATTTTTTTATATAAATGCGTAAAACCAAATGATCTCCAAAATGCCCAAGGGCAAGAGTTTTATGCGTTACAGCTTCGGTCGCACACAGCGACTAATCGTTGCGAGTGCACTCGCCGCTAATAATAGTCGCACCGACATTTTGCTGCCTGCCTGTCACGCACAGCGAGTTCTATACGAGAATTTCGAATTTCAGTGCACATTCGCAGTTAGTTAAATTGAACACGGCGACTTCAACTCGCGGCGAGTAAATCTATCACGCCTGTCAACACAGTGAATACTCGCGACGCGTAGGTATTCGCAGCGATTAGTCGCTGTGTGTGACCGAAGCTATACTCTTTGGTACTATTGGGTTTGTGACGTTATCTTCCATCATTTCAATATCCCCAAGTGTTACCGGCTGTAGAAGAGATTCCCTAAATATGAATTATTTTAGATCTTTCTGTAACTGAAGTTTAGAAATGAAATAAAACAGACATTTTAAATTTCGTAATAGTTGCAGCCTCATTAAGCAGATACTCTCTGATACACTGGTTGGTATCTTTAAAAATGGGTAAATCGAAGGTATTAATAATGGTAAGCCGTTATTAAGGACTATAGCGTACACTTTACTTTATTTTGCTTTGTTTCACTTAAAAGCTATTAATGATTGAATATTCTCAAGCTATACATTGATAGACACTGTTGGATATCTCGGAGTCTCCTTCATGTTCCAGTTAATTTTTTGGGAACTTAGACCGTGCTAAGCTTGGTAACACTGCTATGCAGTGACGAACAGGCAAACAGCTGACAATAACTTTTACGACAGTTTCGTTTCCTTTCATAACCTTTGTCCTCTAAGCAAATTAAGGGAAAACATTTTGCCAGCATCCAGCCCAATATTCCACTAAAACCTTGGTTTTTCAAAGCAAAGCACCTGGAAAAACGCGTAATTTCTATAATTTGCCGTCTACGACTAGGACATGCGTGCACCCCAGTACACTTAGCCAAGATCCGGGTTCGAGATAACTCCCTATGTGAATGTGGACTCGATGAGGGTTCTGCCGACCATATCTTACTCCAATGTCCCAATCATCAGCTCTCCTTATACGACATGTTGCCCCCTTCCTTTCCTCGTCCGGTTAATACTAACTTCCTCCTAACCCATGTAAATACTCCCCTTGTAAATATTCTAAGTAGATTTATTAAAACTAACTTAATAAAACTATAACTATAATAAATGTAATATTAGTATGTGTTAAAAACTTTATCAAGCCAAGGTACGCGATTATTTTGAATGTAGAGTCATAAATACCACCGTACATTTTAACTTGCTCTACTGTTTCCTATTTCAACACATGATATTGGCGGAATTTACTGTGCTAGTCACGCACAGTACAAGTGCCATACAAAACAAGAATATATATAACCTTTGTCGCTTGACAGTTTATGTTTCGGTTTGTTTAACTCGGTTATCTTCAGAACGTGGCACCAATTAGTGACCACTGATATCTACTTTCTTGGACATACAAGAAGACGCCTTGTTCACCCGCAGATCCGATATTTTACAGGAAGACTCGTTAAACCTTACCAAACCTTTTTGGATTCTAATGTGGGAATAAGAAGTAGCAGGACTCTTCTTGGAGTTTTGAGAGCCAATGTAGTGCCAGTGCAACAAACAGTAACATGTTTCAACGACCATCTATGACTGAATACTTCAATACTGGAGTGGAGCGGTTAAGTATTTTATTTTATTGTGGCAACAAACAGTCGTTAATTACAAAAAAAATAATAGACTAATAAAGTGCCAAAATGTGTATGAATAATTTCTAGATTGCGCTGCAGCAGCAAGTACTTATTTTCTCTGAAGATACTATATGATCTGTGCTGAAGATATAGGTACATAGGTATTCATAATATTGTAGGTACCAGCCCATATGATAAAATGTTTTTTTCATACTATCAACCAGTACAATTCTACTTTAGCTTTTTTTAACTATTATTTTATAATTTATTTTATTTAAGCTCTCTGCCAGTTACACACAAGAGATGTTAAGAAAAGCGTGTTTAAAACGGTTTTTTTTTGTAATGTATTTCATTATTTATTTTCGTTTCAGCTTTGATTTGGGTGTAAACAAACAAATTTTTGAAATACTATTAAATTCAAGTAGTTAACAAATTAATACCCCAACTTTACCCACCAACCGGGGTGTTTTCTTGTATTAATCAAATGAAATGTTACACCTTCTTAGACATGATTGCTTCCTGTATTTCAATAATTTCTATGAATGGTTTGACGTTGTAGCTGTATTGTACCACAGAGGTATTGTACTTTGTATTTAACCTTAACTAATCTTTTGTTTCAGGGAGCATTACTTGCTTGGCTTATAAAGGCGCCGACTGACATCGAATATTCGCTCGATGTGAATATTCGCACGAATATTTGTTCGTTGTGAGCATGCTCACAACACCTGATTATTCGTGATTCGCCTGTGCTCCATCCTATCCACAGTTGCAGTCAAAATGGCGGACGTAGAGGTAGTGTGTGCTGCGTTTCATTTAAATCCATTACTGCTATTTAAAGATATGGTAGAAGGTATTTATCAATAAATAAAAGAGTTCTCTCTTGACTCCACTGCATTTTACTGCGCTAAAATATCATAAACACAATCAGCGCAGCAAGACGACGCGAGCGGTGCTCGCGCAGGAAGCGACTGACTTTTAATGTAACAATTAAAGGGATTCGCCAAAAAACCGACAGCCGAGTGGGGCGCGCTCGGGCGCTTGTAACGTGAAGTTACATAGGTACCTACTTACTTACGAGGAAGAAGTCCTAAGTTGTCTAGTGCCAGAACTGGAAGTGAGCTTTTGTTCCCAACAAGTCACATGACTGGTAATAGGAATTTATTTCGAAAAAATTCCGAACAAGTCACACCTTGACAGTGGCGTGACTCATTGGGAATTATTTGTTCCCAACGACTCACACTGTTTATGCAAACAAAACATTCTAGGTTATGTCATAAAGAGCCTGAGGTTGTGTTAAGAATACTAAAACTTCGAGTAATGTATATTTAAGGTAATAAAACAAAACAACATATTTAATTATTTCACCCTACAATATTAATCAAACCCCAAGGTATAATGAAATTTGCAAAATTTTACACTTATTTTTAATTGTTTTTATTTGAGAATCATTGAATATTGGAATAGGTATTCTTCTGGTTAAATTCCTCCAGATTTGTAATTTTTCAGTCCTTACCTACTGTTTTTATGTTCATTGAATCAGCTTCCGGTTGCTTGCAACGTCATCCAACCATCTCAGCTTTTGCCTGCCGAGATTCCTGCGACTATCTAGAATCTAGATCCTCTAAAATTTAGAGGAATCGTGTTTTATTACAGCCGGAAGCAAACGCAAAAATTATTACCCACTTTGTTCTGTGGTATTACCTACCACCATGTGGCACCGGATTAAGAATAGCGTCACTCCATTTCCTTCCGTGGATGTCGTAGAAGGCGACTAAGGGAATAAATTGTGGCGTGCGTGGCGATTATGGCAAAACCCCTCATGGATATGAAAACCAAGAGGGAGGCCAATGTCCTGCAGTGGGCGTTAAATGGCTTTAATGGCTGATTGATGATGGATGATGACTGACTACCTTCCAACCGCACAAAATATATAGAGATATAGATAGTCTGTGCACTGTGCACAAAACCAAAACAAACAGCTTGTCTTGTCTTGTCAGTGTTGCCAAGTCTAGTCCGGTCCGAGTCAGGGTTGCCAGATGAGATTTCTCAAATTTCCCCAGATTCAAAACTATTTTTCCCCAAAATGATACCTTTTTTAGAAAAATCCCCCAAACTTAATTTGACGTAATTTACAAATAAATACACCATAAATTCTTACTTTAATTAATTTAATACTGAAAACTTAAGACTATTACACTATTCAAATATATTTAATAATTCCACATCATCGCCAGAGCAGTAAACGTTCTCGGAATTAAACAGTTGTAGCATTTTAGCAGTCGGCTCAAATTGCGAACATCCACCACGGGCTGCTACTCCGTATCTCACTCTCATTATGTGGTCTGCCTTTTTGGTCAGCAGTCTGTTTCTTAGTTTGTTTTTGACCACATTCATGATTGAGAAAGCTTTTTCTACACACGCATTAGCAAACGGCAAACTCAACATGGACGTGGCTAATTTGTTGTGGCTAGTTCTTTATTTTACTAAAAAACAGCACGGAAACAGGAAAAAACAGACAAGTTAGGTGCCTATTATAAATAGCAAGGCTTGTTTTCGACCACAGACGAACGAATTAGAGATCTATGGTCGACTGTTCGTCGACTGATCGTTTTTTTCTGCGCTGCGTTTCAGTGATAATTTCTTTTTTTTAAACTAGGTTTTACGGCCCTGGATACAGCCTCTTTTGAGGATAATTTATCTCATTTGTATCCACAGAGTAACGAAAAATCTTACTCAAAAGGCATATCCATTCTGAGTTTGTCGGGCGATCAAAACGTAGGTAGGTAGGTACCCCACTAGACAAGACTTCGTTCGGAAATAGTCAACCCCAAATTTCCCCAATGTCGAAATTTCTTCCCCAAACATTTCCCCACAGAAATCATTTCCCCAAAACTTCTCCAAATACCATATTTTCCCCCAAAATGGGGAAAAAAAACCCCAATCTGACAACGCTGGTCCGAGTCGCCAAAAATTTGGCACTAAGTAGCCTAAATTCGCCTAATTTTTTTTCTGCAAAGTAGCCTAAAATCGCCCCATCAAATATCAGGTATCCTAAAGACATTTAGCTTTTTTTTTTTTTTTTTTTTCATTTTCAATTTTCAATCGGAAGTCAAATACTGTTAAAAATTAATAAAAATATTTGTTTATTTTTAAACTAAGTAACAACTTGAGGGATTTTCTTTTTATTTTTTTTATTTCTTCCCTAGTCGCTGGATAGATGGCGCTGCACTTGGTACGTTACTGCAAGGAAGGGAACGTCACATTATTTTTTGATGTAGTTTGAGATCATAAAACGAAACGTACTGACAGCATTACTTCCTCTCTTTTGTTCATATCGAAGATTCGTATGCGAAATTAGCAATAACCTACGACTTTAATGTCTTCCTCATTGAAGTCGTATAATTTAAACGTTTTCTATTAATTAATCTGAGTATGTAAGCGATCTGCAGTGCGTTCAGGTTTGCCCACGGTCGTGAATTGGAACGTTCGGCTGGTAACGTAGTCAGTTGTTCAGCGCCATCTACAGAGTCCTTGGGAACTACTTTTTTTTTAATAGTCAAAAAGAAAACCTCCCATTATAACAACAGCCTTATAAACAAAAACTCCATTCTGTTTTAACCTTGGAAGGACCAATAAAATTTACAACGTATTTGAAG
The DNA here is from genome assembly GCA_947310995.1 of Yponomeuta cagnagella. Taxonomy (NCBI): domain Eukaryota; kingdom Metazoa; phylum Arthropoda; class Insecta; order Lepidoptera; family Yponomeutidae; genus Yponomeuta; species Yponomeuta cagnagella. Next base: position 7,912,488 of record OX371293.1, read on the forward strand.
TGTTTAAAGGAATCGTGTTTTTATTAAAAAGACCGTAAGAGTTCAACGAGGTGATAATAAAATATTTATTATTATTCGTCATCCACCAATAAAAGAACCTCTTCTAAAATGCCTTCTTCATCACCATCATTTTAAAAACAACACCGGATGGCCGAAATGATTATTAATACGGGCAGTTTGTATATACCTAGGTACTTACTTTTAAAAATTGGTATTTTTTCCCAGTCATCTCTGTAGTATTTTATGTATTTACCGTGCTTTCCCATTGTCATACACGTTTATTTGAACTCAATTCAATAACAATCTGTTCACTTACTAAACCACTCACAAAAACTAAAAGATATCGTCCATATACTTGTATTTTCAATGGCATAGATGGACTAGACGTCTTATTGATTGTCACTCAACAACAAACTGGAATTAACTGGATACAAAACAAAAGCAGTAAGCACAAACAACAAACGAAAAGAAATCAACAATAAATTCAACAAACTAATCGGCAAGGGGAAAACCCGGTGACCAGTGTTGGCAGAGCCTACTCAGCCCAGGTTGCCATTTGCAGGTTCAAATGTTGCCGTTTTACCCCAAAGGTAAAAATCGCCTAAAAAGACACCTATTATTTTTCGAAGTAGCCTAAATGGCGCCTAGTCGCCAATCACAATTTTTGGTCGCCCCGATACCCTTAGAAGTAGCCTAAAAGGCGAAAAATCGCCTAAGTTGGCAACACTGTGTCTTGTCCTTGTGGGTCAGTATATTGTACGACCCGATTACGTACAGCCGATAATGCACACCCCGATAATGCGTGGCGTGCCCAAGGAACACCAAACCATAATCCGGCTGATATTGTTTGTCTTACGCTTACTTATCTATCAGCTTACGTATAAAAATATTAAACTTTAAATACCTACTTAATCTGATGCGTAAACAGAAACATGTCTGGCAATTATTTTATATTTATTTTGAACGCATCTTTGAAAATAAGTAAATCAAATTAGCTTCTGTAAACGAGGCACCACTATCAAGTGATTTTCTTGTCTGGTTGCACATGGATTATTGCCCCGTACCAATTTTGTACAGCCCGATAATGCACACCTCGATAGTGTACAGCCAATAATCCGTGTACATGTGCACGGATTATTGGCTGTACATTATCGGGGTGTGCGTTATTGCCTCCCGTCCTTGTCAGTCAGTTTGTCACGTTGTCTGCCTCTGCACAAGTGTCAAGTCCACAGAACAAAGTAGTGTGGTCAAGTGGTCAAGTCAACCAACAACAACATGTCAATAATATAAAAGCTTGAGCCCTCTCTTTTATAGAATCCCACACTGATTCCCTTAGTGCTCTACTGGCAATCTTATCAAACCCTTTTCGCAGTAAATCTACATTCCCTATTATTTTAAGTATAAAGCCCACCATTCACTACACGCACCGCGAGCCGAGCCCCAAGCCGTACCCATTCGTGGACAAATCCGTCGTCGTCCACACACTACACAAGCGCAGAGCTGCAGTCCAGTCACTTGTGTACTTTGGTGAGCCTAGCACGTATCGTTGTTGGTTGCCTACCATGGCACCGGTGCTTTCAAAACGCACAAAAGCTGCTTTAGTAGTCATTGCAATACTTTTAACGGAGAAAAAAAAGAAGAAGCGCGTTTGGGCGAAGGAATGGCTGAAACAACGAGCAAAATATACGTACGCCGTTTGTTTAAGTTGCTTATTATGGTACCCTTTACTTTTTACTTCCCACAAGCAAGTTTTCTCTTTAAACAGCAGGATAAATTCTTGCGAAAACTCTATGATTGTCAAACAACATGTTATTATGCTCAAGTTGAACAAAGCGAATGACTGACAAGTTCACCGATAAATCCGTGCAAGCACACACATGTACGGACTTAACGGCGCGGCTGGGGTGCGGCGCGGCGCTCGCGTCTCCAGACGGCGAGCGCCGCGCCGAGCCGTGAGCCGCGCACCGAACCGAGAACCAATACATTCACGTGCAGATTTGTCTGCGGACTTGTCGCCAGCGACAAGTCCGGCGGATGGGCGCGCCTGTGAATGGTAGCCTAGGGACCTCCTGTTACGATGTCATTTACGTGATATCAGGTCATAGTGGGATTCAAGGAAATGAATCGGATGATTCTCTAGCTAAGTTAGCTGTTGATAGCGGTTGCTTGGATCATAATAATAACTTTGCCCACGATCTACTAGCTCTGGCCAAACCAAACATGATTAAAGACTGGAATACTTTGTGGTCTTCTAGTCAGAACCGCGTTGGAAAATTTTGCGGTAGCATTCAACCATCTATCCCAGTTAGACCGTGGTTTTTCAAAGCTCGAAATTTCCCAAAATTTGTCACTTCTACAGTTTGTCGTCTGCGCTTAGGCCACTGCTGCACCCCTGTTTTCCTTCACAAAATTCGGATTCGGGATAATTCTTTGTGTGAGTGTGGTCTCGACGAAGGGACCACTGATCATATGTTTTTCAATTGCCCCCGTTTCCCCTCTTTATACCCATTCCTCCCTTGCTTTATCCCTCGTCCCATCAACTTCAAAACCCTTCTTCTGTACACCCATACTAAATTCATTAGAATACTATGTAAATATATTAATTATTTCAACATTCGACTTTAAATCCTCATCAAATTATAATATCTCTTTCCTTCTACATTGGTTTCTTGTATATATAAAGTAGCGTGTACCTTTCACAACGTGTTACTGGCAAAATCCCTGTGCACCCTACAAGCAGGGTTGCCGTTCTACAAATTTTAAAGTCTCTAGATGACCAGAAAAAATCAGCCAGAACTAGGAGTTTTCTGTTTCTTAAAATCCGCTAGATGTCCCTAGGTACATAGTATGGGTATATACAATTAATAGCATGCTTAGCAATTTCATATCGATAGTCGATTTCGAATCCTTGAAGCATTTTTTACATACATCTGTCAAGTGGTCAATGTGGCAAATTGCACTATGTTCAGCAATGTACAAAGCTAATGTGCATGCTGCTCTTTGCATGTTTTCTTTGGGGTGGAAGAAAATGTCAGTTGTTTATTTTGGAAAAGCAATTCGCACTGTTTTTTGTGCTTCTTCGTTACCAAATGCTTTTTGAGGTCGTTCAATTTGGCGTACATTTCAGAGCGACAATAACTACAAAATGCTTTGCTCGAGTCACCTGGTACGGGTTTCAGCCAATGTTTGAACTCTTCATTTTTCTCCCACTCACTTCTGTAATGCTGGGTGTAGTGCTTCTTTTTCAACGGACCTTCCATACTGCCAGATTTTGAAAATTGTTTATTGTTTCACGCGGAGTATTCACAAAATAAGACCTCTACAAAAAATGAGTTTGAATGAATGATTGATTACTTGACGAACAGTATTTTTATCTTACTCATTAGTGGTAGAAATAAACGAGAAAAAGTGAACGAACAAAACAAGTGCTGAACGAACGATAAAGAATTGTTAGTCTACGGTCGCGAATTCCCGTAAAAGTTTATGAAACAAAAGTGTTACCAGCGTTACAAAATTAGGCGTACGATAAAAGTAATTGAGTTAATTAACTTATTTGAAACGAAGTTCTTTATAAAAAAAGTCACCATCTCCAAAACCCAAAAGTCGCTAGAAATCCCTGAATAATAATTTCTCGCTAAAACGTTTTTTTATCCGCCAAACATTGTTAAAATTCGCTAGATCTGGCGAGAAAGTCGCTAAAACGGCAACCCTGCCTACAAGCACGGGGCAGTCCAAATAAAAAAAATAAATAAATAAAAGCTTGCTTCATTATTGTTAGTATTGTGCTCTGTGATTGTTAATCTGTGATATAATTTCACGTGAGTGTGACCGTGTGACGCATGTGTGTGTGACGTAGATGGACGTATAGGTAATAAACTCTGAAAAAATGAAATCAATATAATAAAATAATATAGGTAGGTATATATATAATATAAAAATATAATAAAATAAATATGTACAAGTGAAAACCGGCTCAAACATTAAGGGAAGTGACTCGAAGATATATGATAAATCACTAGTTTAAATATACCTACATGGGTAAAACCAAATTCTAATACACATTTATTTAGTTGCTTTTTTCGGCCGAATAATCAAGGTTTCATAAACGTTTAAAAATGTCACAAATCACTAGCCTACCATACGAAATAATCGAGAAAATCTTCATGAACACCGAAGGCGAAACTCTAGTCAGAAGCAGGACTGTTTGCAAAACTTGGAAAGACTTCCTCGACGAAAACGACGGCATTTGGCGGGAAAAATGTCGAGAGGAGTTCAAGTTCTCTTCTCAAATTGCTAAAAGGAAATGTGGGAATGACATGAAATGGTCCCAAATCTACAGGAGCCTAAAGATGTGGTCCAAGTTTTCACAATGCGAGCGAAACTTAAGGAAGTTCTACAATTTCTCAATGCATGATAAGACCCATGCTTTAGATATTGAGTACAGTATGTTGCCACTGAAAGAAGCCAACGGTATGACCCTCTACGACATGACGACACTAAAATATGTTCCTGTTGCCTTGCCAGAGAAAAATTGCTTGAAAATCTCCAGCAATGATATAGCAACAGTAATCCTCATCAAATCATCCATTCTAATACAGAGAAGTGTGGAAAGCAAAGCCTGTACATCAGAATTAATTCTCAGAGCCGATAATTTTGTGTTAACAGAACATGAACTCTATTACTTCAACAACAGAGATGTATTCAAGTTAGACCTGAAACGTGACATCTTGGGACCAGAGTTGCTCTTACGCAGTGAGTTTGACCTCAGAGAAATCCAGTACAGTTACAACATTCTTTACATATTCACTGATTGTGGCAAGATCACCAGCATTGTTAATGAAAAACACATCACAACAAAACAAATAACATGCCCAGAGGAATGGATCAAACGGATCAAACATGTAACGTTACTAGATGACAAAAACTATATCTGTTACTCTCGCAACTTGTTCCAAATAGAAACAGACAACTATCAACACTTATACTTAGAGTTCCCAACTGTTACTGCAATGTTCTATTATGGTGATGTTATACTACTGGGTACTAAAGCAGGGGAGATCCTCCTTTATAGAATGTCAAGCCAAAGACAGGGAAAGAAGGCTGTATTTGAGAAAGTAGCCGTGTTACCTGAACAAAAGTTTGCGGTCAAGCTTGATGTCTATGAGAGAAGCATTGGACCCTTGATTGTAGCTACTACTTTTCTGGAATTATTCCTGTTGGATGTTGTGTTCTTTCCTGAGGTGAAAAACTTTGTTTTACTTGTAATTAACACATCAAAAGAAAGAAAAGGCATAACAATTAACATAAATTCAAAGGATAAACAAGTGACATAAATACAAGGACAAGGCGAAGAGCATCAGAGTGCATCCTGTGGTGTCTCAAAGATGCCACAAAGGGCATCTGACTCAGCATTGCGCTGAGGGTGTGAGCCATCAGCGCTGGCTCACATTTGTACTGATTTTCTACCAGTCTACAGCAGGAGTACCTCCTGCTGTTAATTTTTCCCAATAAATGTCTTCCTTTCTTTCTTTCTAAAATGCTTGTAGCATTAAATCTGCTGCATTGCCATTGTAAAGATTACTTATTTGCAAAAAAACATAATAATAGTGTAATAATAAATCACAGGTTTTGGAATTAAGAATTTCACTATGTAAATACTTAAGTATCATTCTGTTCCTCCAGGTCTATCAAAAAAAGTTTTATAATCTAATTTATAAAAACACGATTCCTCTAAAACACAACTTAGAGGCAGTTTAAATAATCTGTGGTTGGTTACATCTTTTTCTTTACCACAGACTATTTAAACTGCCTCTGAGGAATTTTTTAAGGAATCGTGTTTTTGTAAATAAGATCACAATGAAATTCTGTTTGGCAGCAATATTGAATAAAGTTCTGTCATGACTTCATGAGCCAGGCTGATTTATAGCTCTGTGTCTATATGTTAGGGGTGGTAGCCCAGTGGGTAGAATAATGGACTCGGAAGCGAGAGACCCAGGTTCGATTCCCAGTGTGGGCATGTACCTACTTATGATTTTTTGTAGACTTTTTTGTTTATGACTATTTGCAAAGTTATGTAGATCTGCAAATTTGTAGTAGCAATACTACACGCTAACGGTGAAGGAAAATATTGTGAGGAAACAGTGGGCTAGGCCGACTAAGCTGTCAGGATGGTATAGGTGCTGGGCAGGCCTACTCCATCTAAAAAACAATGTCCCACTGCAGCGTCCAAGTGGTCCCTTCACCCATCTAGTGTGAGTGAAGGTGCTACTGGATGTTGTATAAATCATCTCATTACATAGATGCAAAGGCCAAAGTTTTTATGTTAGTATATAAATTCCAGTACTAGTTAAGATAGAATATTATATCACTTACTTGTGGAGATCCGTCTAGATTTTATAATTAATGCGATTTTTTCCTTATTTTTCAGGAAGATGCAGTGACGAGGAAGAGACTGAACTCCACTAATAAGATCTCCCTCTACAAGAGATTGTTAAAACTGAAGGATAGGTTGAAAGAGAAATAGGTGTTGTACATACAGATGATAGAGACAGTAATTGTGTAAAGAGTGCCTTGCACTCCTTAGTGAGTGGCTAAAACATCTTCAAAAGAGCTAGATTGGCTATCCATAATGGGGTGCTGGTCCCAACACTTATGTATGGTAGCGAGACTTGGGTATGGCAAAAGAAGCACGAAAGTAGGACTAATGCAGTAGAGATGAGGTCCTTGCGAAGTATGTCTGGTTCTGTGTTTCCTATGTAATGTCCTGTTAAATGTTTCGTGTGCAATAAAGTATAATACCTACTATAATGTGGTGTTACTTTCAATGACAGGATACGCAATAGTTTGATTAGAGAACATTGTGGACTGAAGGAGGATGTAGTGACTAGAATTAAGAAGGGATGTTGCGTTGGTTTGGACATGTGGAGAGGATGAAGGAAGAAAGATTGACGAAACAAATAGGTATGTCGAGCGATGTGGGTGGAACGGCCGGTAAGGGATGTCTGAGGCGGACATACTTCGACCAAATAGGGGATGTATTAGCAAAGGGCAAGATAAAAAGAACCCGAAACCGGCGTGCGTGGATGCAATGACTAATGAATTTTGAGGAAGCTAAAAGTGATCTGTCAGGATCGTGGAAAGTGGCAGTCCCTGGTCTCTGCCTACCCTATATATGTATGTACAGATAGTACCTTTACAGTCAATATTAAATTCCGAAAAGGAAAAAATCTTAGTATCCTCAAAATCTTCCCACTTTTTCAATCTGCGTGAAAGCCACATGTTTAGAATTGGATTAAACTTCTACCTCAAGTAGGTTACTATTCGTCCGGATTTGTCCAAAAAATGTCTGGATTTTTGGCCCTCAGTCCAGGCTTCATATGGCTTATTGATTTGGCTGGATTTTTACTCACATGTAAAAACAGCATGATAACGGGTGCTAAACTCCGCATCAATCCTGTTCCCTTTATTTTTATGCTGCCAACTGAAGTGTGGCAGGCTTTAAGGTTAGGTTGAGCGGCAGCGGAGCGGTAGAACGCCACCTTCTCATTCGGGAGGTCGTGGGTTTGAATCCTGGCATGTACCAATCAATGACTTTGTTTTCTAAGTTACGTACATTTGTGAAGTTGTAGTAGCAATACCACATCTAACCGTGAAGGAAAACATCGTGAGGAAACCCTTGTGTCTGAGGTATCTGAGGTATGACATGCCTTAGCGCTTGCTACTTACTATGGCCCAACTATGAGGCTAAGTGAGGAAATCTCAGGTTTTACTAGAACAACTAAAAGCTTTAAGGTTGCTCTTACACCTAACATGGTGTCTCGCTCGCACATCCTAAAATTTTCAATGATTGTATTAAGGCGCTCAGCTACCAAAACAGAGGTCGTGGGTCCGATGTCCACTGGGGCCGCCGTACATTTGTACAAATGGCCTCAGTCTGAGTGTATTTTCATGTTTGTGACGTAATTGCCTGGTGGCATAGCACAGGGTATCCTAGTTTGGGACCACTGGTCAAGTGATTGTATTGTGTGGAAGTTATGTGGTCTGATGGTTTAATAGATAATAAAATTGTGCACTGAATGTCGGTAGACATAATTATTCTTTCTTATTCTGTACTTTGTTTTTGAGAAAATTTGTTAGTACTAATGCCGCTAATTGTACTGTACTATATTATTGTTTAATTCTCATATGTAATTCCTGGTGTACATACAACAAATAATATCTATCTATCTATCTATAATATCTAAGAATATCTAATTAATAATTTAGGAAAGTACCATTCTTTGTCTAAAGTATAGGGAAACGAAAATGTATTTAAAATGTCCGTAACTTTATTATCTGTCAAAACCTCAGACTAAATTTAGCAAAAGTATACTAAATTTATTAAAATCACAAAAAAATATAGATTGTGCGAGCGAGACAGCGTGCTAGATGTAACAGCAGCCTTAGTAGTTTTAAAATAAAGTATTTATTTATTTATATTTATTTATTCATTTATTTATTTACAAAGTTCTTATAACTTTGTAAACATATACCTAATTAAGGAATATACCAAGTCAATGTTTATTTTTAGGGTTCACCGTTTACGGTGACGTGAAAAAATTCAGGGCAGTAGCACATATTATTATAATGAACTTGAAAAGAAAACTATCACGGCTAGTATACTTTATAAGTTAACGAGTTAACGACTAACAGGCGACCAACTTATAAAAAGAAAACATAGTACAAACTACATTGAAAATTACTATGATGAAGTTGTTAGTTCTGTAAAGCAGGTAGAAAACGCTCCTTCTACGGAACCCTACACTGCGCATGGCCCGATACGCACTTGGCCGGTTTTTTTAATAATATAAGTGAGTGCGAGAGTGGAACAAATACGTATTCTACAGCAGAATATTATGTAATGGTAGGTACTAGCAGATTGTGATAAACTGCCAAAGTATTATTTCAAATTTATTTAATTAAAAATATATGAGTACCTCCATTGTAGGGTCATTATAATTTATTATTATTTAAATATGATATTTTTTTCTGTTAAGTATAGCTTTGTAAAATAAATTAAATATAAATATAAGGTACCTAAGTTGAGTACAAAATTTCCTTTTTTGTTTTTTATTTTCGAAAACGTTACGGACCGCGTATTTACATAAAACAGTTCGCTAAATTGCCGGTTTGTTGGCGGATGCCTATTTGCGTTTTTATTACCTACTATTCGTAATAAGATCGCAATTAGATGTATATTGTATACGTATTAAACATAACATTAGTGTCTGTGTACTGAAATAATATGTAATAATAAGGGTTAAAGTATGAAATTGCCGTTTTATTGCAATAGGTTCTTTGAATTGACATAGAATCTTCATGGTTTGAGGTTTTCGAATGAAACTTTTTTCAAATGGTTTCTATGATGTTCTTTTTTTAAAAAATGTGAAACATTTGAATATCGACTTTCAATTGTTTTTGTTATTCAATTTAGACAAGAAAGATGGATACTGCGAAAATTCGAGTGATTATGAGGCACCCATTTTTCGTATTTTTTTATTTTATTGATTTGACGCAAGTGAGTCAATATTGTGGTTAAGGTAACGTTAAACCATGCCGCTAATTCCTGGGTAGTTTGACTAGGGTCGGCTTCCACTATCTCTCTTAATTCATCGTTATTCACCTGTGTGGGCGGTCTTCCTCGTGGCTCGTTCTTTAAGTCGAAATTTCCATCACGAAAGCGTTTAAACCAAAATCTCACGGTGCGTTCATTAGTAGACCCCTCTCCAAACGCAGCATTGGTATTGCGGGCTGTTTCTGCCGCGTTAGTTCCGCGTCGGAACTCGTATTCAAAAATCACTCGAATTTTCGCAGTATCCATCTTTCTTGTCTAAATTGAATAACAAAAACAATTGAAAGTCGATATTCAAATGTTTCACATTTTTTAAAAAAAGAACATCATAGAAACCATTTGAAAAAAGTTTCATTCGAAAACCTCAAACCATGAAGATTCTATGTCAATTCAAAGAACGTATTGCAATAAAACGGCAATTTCATACTTTAACCCCTAATACTTAGTTACCCCGTAGCCCTGGCTGCCTGAGTGATCTTAAACGATCACGAAGGTTTTTTTTTTTTTTTTTATTTATTTCATCTTTAGGCATACAAGATACACTTAGAAACGTCAACATATGGACACTTAAAATTATCATTATACATCATTCATGCAGGTAGTCTATATATGCAACTAAATAATATTAGAAATTTTATTACCTACAGATTAATATCATAATTATGCCAATTTTCATGAGTATACATTAAAATTATAAAATTAGAGGAATTCTTAAGTATGGTCTACATGTCAGGTTGTACAAGGCCATTATCAGCAAGTGCTTCATCTATTGAATAGTAGCTACGAAGATCACGAAGGTTAAGCAACACAGGGCGCGTTCAGTGCATGGATGGGTCTATGCCTAACGCTAGTGGCATTTTTCCGAGCGGTTCCGTGCTTCGCAAGGCACGTTAAGCTGTTGGTGCCGGCTGCCGTCGATAGATGGCAGTCGTTAAGCCAAGTCAGAGGCCTTAGGGCGGCTTGACAACTTCTGACAGTAGACGAGCCACTAGTCTACAAGCCTCCACCAATCCGGACTTGGCCCCCGTGGTGGAGTATGGCCTATACCTTCCTCAGGGAAGAGACCCGTGCCCCTCGGTGGGGACATAATGAGTTGGTGATGATGATGATGACTTAGTTACCTACTGATTTACAAATTAAAATTCATAGGCTGGTACAGTCAGTCAACAAACTTTACACAGATACGTGAACTCTGATCGTTGCAACATAATTGTAAAGGTCCAGCTGCTGTCAACTGTACAGTTAGTACAAGAAAAATTGCGAACTTATGCTAGAATTCTCTATAAAACTAAGATATCTATTAACTAGATCAAATTTTTTAGGGTTCCGTATTCAACAAGAAACCCTTATAGTTTCGCCATGTCCGTCCGTCTGTCCGTTCGTGGCTTACCGCACAGACGATAAGTATTAGAGAGCTGAAATTTGGCATAGATATACATATTTATTACGCCGACAAAACAGTAGAATAAATTCTCGAGAAAAAGAATATTTTAAGGGTACCTCCCCTGCACCGAAATTAGGAATGCATTTTTTTGTCACGCCTACACCATAGTGTGGGGTATCATAGGATTAGTCGTTAAAAAAACATATTTGAACTGGTAGGAAGACCATTTTTTCATTTAGGGTTCCGTTTGCGAAATATGAAGCTTTAAAGCGCAACCTTTGTCCGACTGGGCGTCCCCACCTATAGTTATTGGGGATGATATTTTTCTCGCCTACACCTAAATATTATGAGCGTAGGAAGACTATTTTTCGATGTAGGGATCGGTTTGCGAAATATTAAGCTTTAAAGCGCAAACTTTTGTTAGAGTAGAACGTCCCCGCCTCCTGACTAAACGTTTGATTGTAGAAACGTGAAAAAATTCAGGGTAGTAGCAATATAATATAATGAACTTAAAAGGAAAACTATCACGGCTAAGTAGGCTTTACAAGTTAACGACTAATAGGCGACCAACTTATAAAAGGAAAACTTTGTACAAAATCCATTGAAAATTACGTTGACGAAGTTGTTAAAACCCCCTCATTCTACGGACCCCTACACTGTGTGTGGCCCGACACGCACCTGGCCGGTTTTTCATTGTAGGTTTTGGACAATCTGGACTCGTTCGATTCAAAGTCGCTCAGAGTTCTATGGATCGCTATGCACGGAGTGTCTCTGATGGATTACATAATTATGGAGGAACATAGCAAAAAAAAAAAAAGTATACGCGTCGAATTCACAACCTCCTCCTTTTTTGAAGTCGGTTAAAAAATGAGAGAATTCGAAAAAAAAAAAACGACGGTCATTGATATAGCCTAATAAGATTTGCAAGTTGAAATGGCCTTGGACTGATCACTTGTACCGAAGATGGCCAATAGGGTACAACACGTTCTCGAGTGGATACCACGAATTAGTGAACCAGTGTAGGCCACCAGTTCGCTGGACAGACGTTCTGACGCTGGTTGCTGGCAGCGGCTGAATGAGGATTGCCGAGGACAGAGAGAAGGGAGGTCCTTGTTCAGTAGTGGACGAATACAGGCTGATTGATGGATATAAACACTTCCCTTCACTCGGTTAAGGTCGGATTCTGTTTACGACAATCTAAGAAATAATTTACCACTGCTAGCAAGCAGCAAAACAACGGCAAAAAATAGTATGTTCGTCATGAAGCTACGCTGGGATAATACAGACAGACCTTCATAATCTTTACACATTGGTTAGACTCTATTACAAAGACATAAGGTTGAAATTAGACCGTCACAGTAAAGCGGGATGTGCTGCCGTGTGTACAATGTTCAGCCTCTGCCTAACGAATCGTGACGTTTGCGAACAAACCCTCAATGTAAAATTATGCTGGGATAGGTACTCGGAACCTGAATTATCCGGTTCGGTGGCTTTTTTCCGTTTTATTTGGACAGCCCGATGAAATAAGCGTGAAGGGAGGAAAAGGTGCACGCGGTAGGCTCTTCCACGAAGAGAAGACGGGAGTTATGTTTTTTAGGGTTCTGTACCCAAATTGTAAGGGACCCTATTACTAAGACTCTACTGTCCGTCCGTCCGTCCGTCTGTCACCAGGCTGTAGGTATCTCATGAACCGTGATAGTTAGACAGTTGAAATTTTCACAGATGATGTATTTCTGTTGCCGCTCTAACAAATACTAAAAACAGAATAAAATAAATATTTAAGGGGGGCTCCCATACAACAAACGTGATTTTTTTTTGCTGATTTAATAACAGTAACAGGTAGACGCTTGAAATTTTCAAATGTTGTTAATTGGTAGGTACGGAACCCTTCGTGCGCTAGTCCGACTCGCATTTGGCCGGTTTTTTATGTTGGGTAGGTAGGTAAACGGATGCATTTAAGATATTCCATTCAGTAAAAGTCACCGAAAAGTTTAAATATATTTTTTTTATTAAAAACACAAACCCGACTACTAGGTTTTCTTTATCTGAAGCTTTTATAAGACTTGCAATAAGGTGACGTTCGCCATTTTTTTTCGTGACGTCATATGCCCACTGACTTGCTTCGTCCATAGTCCGTTCGGCACCTCATTTGTCAAAATCGGTTCAGGCGGTTGGCCACTTGACGCCCACTGCAGGACATAGGCCTCGTGATCATGGTTATCATAAGCATGAGGGGTTTTGCCATAATCGCCTCGCTTGGCAGGCGGGTTGGCGATCGCAGTATGCTATTGAAATCTCAGGAAGACGCTGCTGCCCGTCTCCTGGTAATTTATTTCCTTTGTCGCCTTCTACGACATCCACGGAAGGAAATGGAGTGACGCTATTCTTAATCTGGCGCGGTCATAAAAAAACATATATGTATACCTAGTTACATATTTATATTAATTTCATACAGCTTTGGTTTCCATGTAAACAACCGTTGATACTCTCAGAAATCGTTAAACTACGGGTACCATTGTCGTTTATCAATATGTTTGTTTGTCCTAGATCATTCGTTTATCTCAATAATTCAAGAAATATCAACGAGCCACGTTAAATTTTTTGACTTTGACAGCATAAAAAAAATGCTGAACGAATCGAAATATACATAACTACATACGCGCGAAAAACATAAATCCTTTGTTTCGTAGTCGGGTAAAAGTTAAAACTCTTTATAGCCTCGTTTGTGCTTGGCAAAGGCCTCCTCTTCAGTTTTTCGTCCCGTCCTGTCCTGTCCTCCTGTTTTCCATCAAAACTTAAAACTAGGTACCTACTTATAACTAATTTGCTCCGAGAAGAGTTACTGGGATCCCTAGTGTCACTTTCGGAAGAGCTCACCATGTTTGTTCATACCATAATGTTAACCATAACTCTGCCGAGATTCACAAAACGGGCACAGTATATTTTTAACTGACTTCAAAAAGAAGGAGGTTATCAATTCGACGCGTATTTTTTTTGGCTATGTTTCTTCATAGCTCCGTCAAATATTAACCGATTTAGACAATTTTTTTTTGATCGAATAAATATAACGTCTCATTGGTCCCATTTTAATTTGGTAAAGATCTGATGAAAAATTTCAGAGATGGAGAGCGGAACTCTTCAATGGACTGCAGTAATTAAGGACTAATGGGGCCCATCCTTTAGTAATATCCGTATGTTTCATAAAATAGCGTAAAAGTATCTAGCCCCAAGGTAACTTGGTGATGTTTTGCTGAAAACTTTCAGAGATGGAAATTGAGAACGTCAAATTTTAATGCAACGAATTAAGTAGGATAAATTATGGTTATAAGGGTCTTGGCAATTTTTTCCCCGAGACCACACTAAAATAAAAAAATAAAATAATTTAATAAAAAATAAAAACCGACTTTGAAACACTACAGCACCAAAAAGTTAGAAATACTTTAAATAATTAGAAGTATGTATACATGTAGGAATTGTAGAAGTATAATTTGTAGTCGGTGCCCAGTTTGTGTTCTATGGTGCCCAGTTTCATGACCACATATATTTTGGGCACCGACTCCAAATTATACTTACACAATACCTACCTGTATGCATACTTCTAATTATTTAAATGATTTCTAACTTTTTAGTGCTTTAGTGTTTCGAAGTCGGTTTTTATTTTTTAGTTATTGCGAGAAAAGGTTAGCTGTAGAAACAATATTTGCTCGGTCATTCATTATGCATGACTATTCGACGAGAAATCAGTGATTTTCATTCGTTTGGGTTCCCTACAAGTTATTTCACTTTCACTTTGTTTTATCTGCGTTATTCCCGCTCTATTTCTTGCGACATAAAATAATCTAGGTAAATCGAGGTTCGCTCGACGCTCGAGAAAATCTTTTAATTTCGTATGAAAGCACTTTTACTCACTTAGGTTAAGCAGAAAACAGAATTCTTAGAACTATTTCCACGACCTCGTGGCGCAGCGGTAGTGCATCTGCATACCACGCGAGAGGTCCCGGGTTCGAATCCCGGCTGGGGACAAAAAAAAACCATGTCTTGCATGTTTACATGTTTGTGATGTCGTTGTTTCTGGACAGTTGGCCAAATTGCATACAAAAAAAAATGACAGTTGTTAAACAGTACATTAACAAATTGTTAGTGTACGAGAAACCGGGGGTTAGTGCATAATAGTATTTATCTACACTAATGTTGTAACATTCTACTTATGTTTTCAATACTTGACTTATAATTACTACTGTTATAGCGCAGACAACAAAACACTCAATTTAAGCAATTTCACATGATGGTATAATATTCACATCGATATCGTAAAATCTCATTATAACATCAATAAAACGCGACCAACTTGATTGCAGGGCCAATCAGGTTGGTCGCGTTTTATTGAAGCGCGCAGCTGTGCTCTCATTGGTTAAATTTTAATGGCGGCAAAATCACTGTGATTATACACGTACGCGTGAATTTAATTTAATAAATTAAAAGTTAATTTTACTCTTGTTGTTTGATTAATTGCATTAGTGAAGATAAAGTAGTGTATGCAACTGCATATAACACGGGTATTAAAACACTCGTTACTATTATGAAACTCGCTGCGCTCGTTTCATAAACTTACACTCGTGTTTTAATACCCTTCATTATATGACAGTTGCATAAACTACTATTAGACTATATTTAGATTTTGTAATAGTTAAGTAGTACAATGCGATACAGGCAATATAGGCGTGAGTTTACGTATGTTTTATAACCTACAGTGGTTACAGTTAGGTACAGACACAGAGTACATTAGGTACTAAGTAGTTACAGACAGTAGAGTCGAGTAGCCTAAGGTACCGGCCTTATGTACAGACAAACACCCTCGGCGCTCTTAGCTTGTGTACTTTAGACCCCAAGTGGAAGGACGGGGAAATCTCAACCAGGTATACTGTGTTCCAATTGAAGGTTACCGAGATGTAAGTAAAACTTTTTTTCGGTACAGTCGACAGCAGGTATTTTTTTTATTAAAAAGTCGCGCTCCACGTAACTGATTAGAGCGCACGTATGTAAAGGTTGATGTGCCGTCGACTGTACTACCTACTGCCCGACAAATGGCTTGAACAAATGAATTTGACGTCGAATGGATATATTTCGGATGTCATTGGCGATGGCGCGGGATTTAGAATTCTTCGGACTTTGTTCAATTTAACAAATAATAAAGAAATGTTTATCTCTCTCTTTTAGGGTTTCGTACCCAACGGGTGAGGGACCCTATTACCAAGACTCCGCTGTCCGTCCGTCCGTCCGTCCGTATGTCACTAGGCTGTATCTTATGAACCGTGATAGTTAGGCAGTTGACATTTTCACAAGATGTAACAGAAATGTTACCGCTATAACAACAAATTGAAGGGGGGCTTCCATGCAACAAAAGTGATTTTTGCTCGATATTAATAACGGCGACAGGTAGACACCTAAAATATTCAAATAGATAATGGTACGGAACCCTTCGTGCACGAGGCCGACTCGCACTTGGGCCGGTTTTTTATTGTTTCTCTGAGAGGCCTGCGCCCTGCAGTGGGACGTGTTTAGGCTACATAAAAAGTAGCTCTTGTACATAGCAAACTCACTCCAATTACGCCAATTTCTGTTTAAGTCATTCGGGCATTATATCATGTGAACAATGATAAAATTAGGAACGGGTAGGCTAGATATTTCTTACAGGAATGAGTTGAGTGATTGATAGCTAGATCACGCAGATAATAGGGACTAGATAGAAAAAGGATTAAAAACTTGATAACTAATTAGAAAAATATTTTGAAATTTTCAATAATACAATTAATTAAATAACTTAATCCTATTTATACGTAATTTATTCAGCATTTTTTGTAATCTTATGCTGGAATAAAATAATTTTATAATTATCTATTATTTATTTATTTTTATAATAACGGCTTACTGGATTTGGAATGAAGATGATGAAATTTAAAAAAACGTACTCTTAAAAAAAACGTACTATTATTATCTATCTATCTACTATATGTCTATATACTCTTCATCGGAATTCTAAAAACAAAGCAGCGGTAACAGCGACTGTATTTTAGGTGCGATTCTTATAAAGTATCGGTCACATTTATATATAAAATCGATTTCACTAAAACACTTAAGACGGAGTAAAAGCCGGTTTATGAGAGGAATTCCTGTTATAAACCCGGTGTTAACTACGTCTTAAGAGTGTCTTAGTGGGATCAAAATTTTGTAATTAAGACTGTGGGACAGTCAGAAAGTTTTGCGAAAATAAAATATGGTGATCTATATGTAAATATTTTTTATTAAATCTTTTCAAAGTACTCTCCACCAGCCTCTATACAAAGTTTCATGCGTCTGAACCAGTTTTCGCAACACTTTCCAGTCCGCCGCAGATACCTCGTTTACAGCCTGCTCGAACGCTGACAGCGCATCTTCCGGGGAAGAAAATTGTATCCCTTTGAGCTAATTTTTTATTTTCGGGAATAAAAAGAAGTCATACGTTGCTAGATCAGGGCGGTAAGGAAGGTGACCTAGGAGTTTGAGTGGCGTGCTGTCCAGGAAGTCCCTCGTTTTGAGCGCGGCGTGCGCGGGTGCGTTGTCGTGGTGGAGCAGTAGCCTGCGGAGCCCTGTGTTTGGTCGCTTGTTGCTCACAACAGAGAAAACTTCTGCGATCCATTTTGTAGTATACCATTCGGCGTTAATGCTTCCTTGGTTCCGTAAAGGAATTGATACCAAATAGCCAGTCAAATTAAAAAAGCTCGCGATCAAAATCTTCCCCCTGCTTCCAGATCGCTTCACTTTGGTAGGCGTTGATTCGTTTTGAAACACCCAAACCGTCGACTGGCGCTTCTTTTCTGAATCGTATTAATAAATCCAGGGCTCATCACCTGTAATGATGTCGTAAACATGCCGAGACGAGCCTGCTTCAAATTTTTTTATCAATCACGGCACGTGGTTATATTCTCTTTGCACGGCACCATTTCACCCGGGCTAACTTCTGAGCGCCGCCGGTGAGATTGTGCGGCACCCAGCGTGAAACTATACTTTTTGCGCGAAGATGCACGTTAGAATCTCGTGAAGACTTTCCGACCCAATCGCTTATTGTCTTGTATTAAATTTTTCACTGTTAGCACGTTTTCTTCCGTAACAGCCGTCAAAGGGTGACCACTTCTTTCTTCATCCCCTAAAGTTAGTCGACGGCTTGAGTTCGTTAAACCAGCGATACAAGGTTACTTTAGAGTAGGGTTACTAGGGTTGCAAGTGTTAAAAAATCGTGATTTCGGTAAAAAAGTCCGGTCTTTCAACTAATATTTTTTAAAGAAAATATTGTAAAATTTTTGGCATGTCTGATGTTTAAAATTATATTGTATGAGTAGTATTGCTCTTATTGCCTCAACAGACAATCTGTTCCTCTGCTTCGTCCACTGTGAATTCATAAGTCAAAAAACCCTTTCTACGTTTGGCATGACTAAAAATCCGGTCTAATTTGAAATCCGGGCAGAGTCCGGTCTATACCCCTAAAATCCGGTCTAGACCAGATGTATCCGGTCAGATGGTAACCCTACCTTAGAGTGGCCTGTATCCATGAATGCATTTTGAAGTCTAGCGTACGATTCGTCTGGTTTCAGATGACACTTGAAATCGTAAAAGATCATAGATAGATAGATAGATAAATAATTTATTTGTGCTTAGAGACACACACACATAAAGCAATAAGTACATAAAAGTTGATGACATACAATAGTTTAGGTACAAGTACAAACTTATCTTACAAACTAACTTATATGTATAAACATAAGGTAATATGGCACTTTTAGGCCATATATGGGTGTGCCACTGAAGCCAGAGTGTGAGAACGGCGATGATAGATATTTATAGATAATCATTAAATGTTAAAAATAAAAAAATTGTACAAATCAAACCATAACACATAACAAGAAAAGGCGCTCTGTACATTTCATTATAATTAAGGTCTATTGATTTCATTCTTCATAAGGGAAGTAGTGTTTTGTGTAATTAGTGTTGTTGTTTTGTTATAATCATAGCGCGAAAATGTTCCCAGCGCGTAATTTAAACTAGCTCGCAAAAAATGTGGAGGGAAATTTTGAAAAAGGAACCTATTTTTACTTATAAATAATCATATTTTCAAAATAGGTTATATACATATAACTGAAAAGTCTCTCATACATAAAAACATTTTTTCGCAATACTTTATGAGTAGCCGGGTATGTTTACATCCAGAGAATTTACAATTGGCACAGAGATTACATCCACGGCGAGCGTAAACAATGAAGTTCCTCTTGCACAAAATGTCGAGTTTTTTGTAACGATACCGTAACCATTGTTTTACAGCGCTGAAATGTATAATTTCCAAGCGAAAATTGCTATTATGAAACCGCATGTGTTGTGAAATAACATTTATAATATTATTTTACGGCGTGCATTAGAAATGTAGAGCTTAACAGAGTTACTCTGCTCATCAATACAAACATTTTTATACCATTCCCACTCTAAAGCTTATTTTATTCACTGAAAACACAAAATAAAAAGGCCTTTTAATTACTATTTTGGTGTTTGAATTTAGAATACACCAATGTCACCAATATAATTCAACCTACATCTCAATGCTCATACAACCTCCTTGCGCAAAAAATACTCGACATACAAACTCTTTGTGCAATGTGCATATTTCTCGAAATTTGATTGTTCTTTTTCTCGTAGTCATGGTATAAAGTATTATCGTCGCACAAGATTCTAACACTGGACTCCCTACGGTTCTGATTCGGTCGTTAGAATCCTTCACTTTTGGTACCCCGAAAACTCCGATAGAAATATTCTTATGGCTTTATTTTTAATTTTTTCTTATTTTGCCAATTCAATCTACTTTTGACGCAAGTTTCCCATTGACGCGAGTTTTTGCGAAATTTGGTGACCAAAAAAGAAGACATTTTTACAATATTGTTTTTAATTATTGTAAGAATCCCGATTGTTTTACAATAAATTACAAACACTCACCGTAAGTGCGCTTAAATGACATTTGAGCACGGTGAATGAATATTTGACGTCACGGTTATTAGTTTAGTGATGGGAAAATCTCCATCGATTCGTCCACCGATTCCAAAGCGCTCACACTGCGTATCGATGAAATAATCGAACCGAATTTATTCTGGAAACAATTTAATCGAGTATAAACAGCAACTTAAATTAAAAATAACTTCGTTAAATAAGCACTTTCATATTAAGAATACAACGTGGCATTTATGTGGCCCTTAGAAGAGCAGCTAAGTAGACCAACAGTAATGTGAAGGTAGCGACAGTGAGAGAGGATAAAATGGACGAGTGTTGTCGTTGACTGTATAATTGGCAATAAATCGCCTATTGTATAGTGACATTATAATATTGTCGTCAAGGTGGAATCTCGGTCAACTGTGTGCGATTGCGGTAATGTACTTTGTATATCGATATCTGTGCAATAAATTATGTCTAAGGCCACACAATTCCATAGTGTCGTAGTCCCTCGGCCAAGACGTCATAACTCCGCGCTATCGCATTGCAGCCGCTTTGTTAATAGACACTGTTTTCGCTACAACAATACTGTTTCAATTTACTTGAGTATACGTACAGGGCCGCGTTTCTTAAAACTACAAGTCATAGTTTATTTTGACAATTCGACATATATTGCGTTGCAGTCTTCCTGCTTGTTAATTGGCTATGCAATGTACATCGAATTGTTATTGTAAACCATGCATTGTAGTTCTGAGAAATGGGGCGCCGGAGGCCTAATAAAATTATGCGCATCAAATCCAGTCGGAATCTTGACGTTTGCGATAGCAATTAGTATGGAATTTGACAGTTAGATGATTTGAATCGTTCAGGGGTCTCGTTGTGCGCACCAAAAACTGAGCGATTCCAATCGTCTAACTGTCAAATTCCATACTAATTTGGCAGGTAGGTTAGGGAATCGCTCAGGATTTGGTGCGAGTAATGTAAGGGCAGGACTTTGTGTGCGTAATATCTACGTAACCTAACCTAGCCTGACCTAACGAACGCAAGCATTGACCCAAAACGCAGGTTGTCTCACGTTAATTTACGAGTACATTTCGAGGCGGCGCAGCTAAAATGGCTAAAATTTTCACTTTCCCGAAGTACCTGGAGGAGCAGAAAGGCGGTCAATGAAATAAAGATCCGGCAAGGCTGCGGAATTATATTAGTTCAGTTCTGTGATGGATAGGCGTTGAAGGCTTCTTCACTATGTTTTCCTTCACCTTTGAAGAAAAACATAGTGAGGAAACCTGAGTGTCTGAGGTGTTCACCAACCTCTGCGCTTGAAATGGCCAATCCGCGGTGGGCACGCGTGTTGATTAAGCCCGTGCTCTCTCTCTCTCTAAGAGAAGGCCTGTGACCGTGGGACGAAAATAGGCTACATAAAAAACAAATTGAGTACATCTGCGGATTTGTAATTCGATAACTGTGAAGGAAAACCTCGAAGAAAGAGTCTGAGGTGTTCACATACTTTAGCGCTTGAAATCGCCAATCAGCGGTGGGCACGCGTAGTGATTAAGAACGTACTCTCTCTCTGAGAGAAAGTCTGTGCCCTGGGAGGAGCATAGGATGCTTATGTTATGTTATTGTATACAATAGTTGAAGCGCCTACTAGTTACGCAACAACGCTCCGTAACTACTTACGCTGTTTTTAACCAGCTAGCTCATCATCCTCTCACTTCAGAGCCGTCTGTGTACACTAATAACTAACAAGGACTGTCTGGCTGTGTGCACATACGTATTACGTGCTCAGGACTGCTTTGAATAGTTCTTACGGCACCCCTAGGTGGCGAGTCGCGTCTGAAGTATCCACGGAGGACCATAGAGGTAGGTAACATCGCCTTTTTTCCCATAGTGCTTAAAATTTTTCGCAATCGTTACATTATGTATCGCAGTACTGTTTTCTTTTTGTATTGCTATCTCTAATTGCACTGGGACAATCTCTCTCACTACATAGCCTCGACTACGCGTTTGCCAGCTTATCTTATCTCATCTTCACATAGGAGCAAGTAAATAAGCTTGGGCGCTTCCAAAACTTTTTGATCCGGTTTGATTGTTTTCATTTCTAAAATGAGGAGAGGCTTCAAAAATCAAAAATCTTGAAGTTCCTGACATTTTCATCATCATCAGCCATTTGACGCCCACTGCAGGACATAGGCCTCCATCATGGTTTTTAACCATGAAGAGTTTTGCCATAATCGCCACGCTTGGCAGGTGGGTTGGCGATCGCAGTATGTGGTTGGAATCTCAGGAAGACGCTGCTGCCGGTCTCCTGGTAATTGATTTTTAATTGTAATTGATTTAAGTAATTGATGACATCCACGGAAGGAAATGGATTGAGATTTTATTTATGCCTAATTCGTTACAAAGACATACTCTATCTAGACACTAGACGCAAGGACGCAGGTTGCTGATAGGTTCAAATAGTTTGAAAACAAACCCTTTGTCCACGCAGTGGATCTGGTTGCCCCCTTAGAGGGTACATAAAAAGCCGGAGGCGCGGAGGGAGGGCAGCCCGCCCGCTGTAACAAAGAGCAGGCATGGGTGCCAACACTTAGTTACGCAAGGGTGAAGGGGCTGCACATCCGGCAGCGCCGGAGCAGTTGCAGAAGTAAATTGCGGTCAACGTTGCAGTTGCCGAGGTCATGGATAAACTAAAGTGGCGAGTACTATATCTTGATCACCCTACCAAAGCAGAGGCGCTGTCTATTACTATTATTATTACTAACCACTTGGCTAGCCACCTCAGCCAGGTGATTTAACGTTTTGTTCAATCACATGACTGAATGACCTCAAGCCCGGCATCCACCGCCACCATCTATTGAACGTCCTAGGCAGTTAATTGGACTGCTAATTGTACCAGTTGGCGGCGACACGTACAACTTTGTTGAGAAGTAAACTTGTTTTTTATGCAAATACAAGTCAGTACGATAAAGTGGAGTTGACTGGTAGAAAATGCTTGTGGCATTAAGTCCGCCGTATTGTACACTAGGCTAAGCGCAATAAAACTATTAAATAATAATTTATGATTAAACGAACTCACGTGTACGTGAAGTTCTATCATAATTATACGAAGGCTTCGTCCGAAGAGATTAGCATAGACACTTGTAAGTAACCTGTAACACATTTTAAAATCTACTCGGAATTGCGTACATCGCCAGTAGATTTTGAATTTTTACACTTTACGAGTATCTACTGACTTCTAATTTGCATAAAAACCAGTTTGTAGGTTGAGTCACTGAAACATGTTCCCTAAGCTTTACAGGTGACCGATTTCTGTGAATTTCAGCTCCGCAAGTCACGACCTTCACAGGTCCAACTTCAAAAGGCAAATAGCAGTAAGCTTCGTCGTCCTGTGGGTCTTGCTGCTGCAGCTGTAGGTTCGGGGTATGAGGCCGTGCCTCTTGTCACGGGCGGATTCTCCGGCGGTATCGACCCCCGGTACATTATGCCATCATGGCTTGCTAATCTGGGCGGGGGGAGCTCCGAGCCGTTGGAGCCTGACAGCTTGAGGAGCTCCCGTGGATAGGAACGTCCACCTTCTGGCCGGTCGTAGTTGGGGGCTTTATCGTGAAGGTGCCGGTGTGGCCCGTTGTCTGCGCAGTCAAACAGACGGAACACGAACTCCTCCACACTCTCCACCATTAAGTCCACTACAATTACGTCGTTACGAAAGTAACGCCCGGCCCCCACGATTGCCCTCAGGGCGATGTTCTGCTGAGCCTGCAGCTTCTTGCGGTTGCCCGCATAGCACAAGACGTGCCATGCAGGCACCGCGTAGGTGAGTCGCAGTAAGCTTCCTATCTCCACACACGCACTGTGAGTCTATGTACCAACACTTTACCACTCACATGTATCTGACGTGCATCTCTAGAAGCAACCATAGACTGCCTGAAAGCACAGAGAATGAAGTCGGATAGACAGAGACTTTTTTTAGTCATACTCGTAATTATGATACATGTCGCTCGTCCGGAATAACAAACACATGATTACATTTTTGCGAATTTTACAGGAGAACCGCAATGAACCAGTTCCTACATAATGCAATTACGACAAGTAGGACCATCTCAAGTTAATAGAAGTTCAATAGTTTAAATGTTTCCCCGTGTTTAAATTGTGACTCATTAAAGTAACAAATTTCGAACAAATAGGGAATGTATTAGGAAAGAGCAAGATAGAAAGTACTCGATACCGGCGTGCGTGCACGCAACGACTAATGAATGTTTATGAAGCGAAAGTGATCTGTAAGGCTTGTGGCAAGTGGCAGTGCCTGGTCTCTGCCTACCCCTCTGGGATACAGGCGGGAGTTTATTTCAGCCGCGTTTCATAAAACTACAAAATTACGTAACCTGTATACTAAAAAAATATCAATGTTAGAAAAAACACACAAGAACGATGGAGTGTGAATCTAAAAAAATGATCTAAGCTGTTCAACCGCTACCCTGGCATTCTTTGCTTACCCCTACGAGATACACGCGTGAGTTTATGTATGTATGTACAGTACATTCAGTAAAATCAAAATCAAAGTATTTTTATTCCAAATAACACAGAAACTGTGACTAAAATGAATGTTACAAGTTAAACTACGTGTCCATTTCAAAATCTAGATCAGTTTGGAGAAAAATGGCCAAAAAACATGTTCATCTTCTGAAGTTCCATAGTTAACACAAATGAAGGGGGAGCCGTCAGGTACCTACGGTCCACTGAATTGGTTGCAAATTCCTTTCTTTGCCGGGTCTATTAGTTTCTTCGTCTATGGTCTGAAACGCAGACTATCCTAGTACTAGATACCTTTATGCCCCAACAGCAAGCTCTGTCTTCCAGACCACCAAAGCTTGGGGTGGTAACCTACATAGACAGGTGTTTGGTGAACTTTGATAAAGGACAATTTGTAAGGGTTTCTGGGTTACCAGTGAAGCTGAAGTGTTTTGTACTTTAGTGACAACTTCACAGCATGTTTATGTGCCTACGCATTGCTTCGGGATGTTGAAAAGTCTGCTTTTATTAAGCAGATATTTTTTTAAGCAGAATTTCTCCAGCGATGTCTTTGTAGAGGGAAGGGGTGGACAACAAACGAAAAAATATTTTCACACCTCCTGCTCGACAATGCCTTATTACGTACCGTCAAATATCATCGTAAAGCATGGCCTTGTCTCTCGAGGGCAATAATAATGAAGAATTTCCCTAGGGAATAAAGTGATTTGAATTTAGAATGTCAAAATTCGCATGAAAACTATGGAGAAGCCCCGCATTGCAATTCGAAATTCGAATTGTTGTTCGAAACTCACCTCTTTTTTTTCTTTTTTTTCTGAAATACTGTGTCCTGTGACCGCGCGAAACACCAACAAAAAAAAGAAAAAAAGGCGCGAATGGCAAATACGAATTTAAAAGTTATATTCAATTTAAGTTGCTAAGCCGTAAAAGAGTGTGGACTTTATATTTAATTTCAGGTTTTAATACATATTTCAACTTATGCAGCCCTGTCTTTTTATTGTCTCCCAGATGGTGTGAAAAGTAGAGTATTCACCTCTGGAATAAAACATGTCTTAGTCTCGGGCGGTATGAACCCCTCGCTTCACTCAGGACTCTACATAACTCCCTCGCTTCGCTCAGGAGTTAAAATTTAACTCCCTCGCTGCGCTCGCGAGTTAACTCGGAGTCCTTCGCTCCGCTCAGGGTTCAATATGCCGCCCATGACATAATACATGGTTTTATTCCCTTAGTACATAATCTACTATTTGATTTCATTGCTGAGGCCATGTTAAAAGTTTAGAAAAATATATAATTTCACGCCTGTCTCCCAGTGGGACGGGCAGAGACCAGGGTTTGCCAATTGCCACGAACCTGACAAACCTCTATTCTCGGACTGTTACTGACGGACTGTCACTGTTGAAAACACTACAGCACTAAAAACGCAGAAAGAATATAAACGAAGATGACCTTTAAATTCGATTGTAGAAGTATAGTTTGGAGCCGTTGCCAAGTTACATGACCAGCACATACATTTTGGACACCGACTCCAAAATATATTTCTACAATCATCATCATCATCATCATCAGCCATTTGACGCCCACTGCAGGACATAGTTTTCCATAATTTTGCCATAATCGCCACGCTTGGCAGGCGGGTTGACGATCGCAGTATGCGGTCGGAATCTCAGGAAGACGCTGCTGCCCGTCTCCTGGTAATTTCTACAATACCAACATCGAATTTAAAGGTCATATTCGTTTATATCATTTAAGTGTTTTTTAGTGCTGAGTGTTTTGAAGTTGGTTTTTATTTTTATAAAAAAAATTGTTTACTATTTTTTGTGTCCTGCAGTGGGCGTCAAATCGCTGACGATGATGATGATGAAACAATTCGGGTGCAAATGATGACGTCATAAGTTTTCGCTAGATGCCTTAATAGTATACAATGTATGAAGCATTTTAATAAACGACTTATATATACATTATAAGGCAATTTTACGCAAACCTGTTCAGATATTTTGCGTGATCAAGTTATTCTATACATTAAAATATCTTCGTAGACTTTCACATTTAAGTATACTACTTATATCATTGTTGTTATAGTTGTATTATTGTTGTTAATCCCGAGAGAATGAACACAACTGTTAGTAATGCAATAACAAAGATGAGTTAAAAATAAATCACCGCGCGACCCAACGGACGGCAATTTTAGACACACCATTATTTAGTCCACTAAAATAACAAACATACATAAACTCACGCCTGTATCCCAGAGGGGTAAGCAGAGACCAGGGACTGCCACTTGCCACGATCCTGACAGATCACTTTTCATTAGTCGTTGCATGCATGCACGCCGGTTTCGGTTACTTTTTATCTTGCAGTTTGCTAATGCATCCCGTATTTGGTCAAACTATGTCCGCCCGGGTCGTCCCTTACCGGCCCTTCCACCCACATTCGTTCGATATATTTGTCTTTCTTTCTTCATCCTCTCCACATGTCCAAATCAACGCAACGTTCCTTTCTCAATTCTAGTCACCACATCATCTTTCACTCCACAACGTTCTCTAATCAAACTAAGTAACACCAGACATACTTCTCAAGGACCTCATTTCTACTTAATTTTAATCTTAATTTCTTGCTTCTTTAGCCATACCCATTAAAATAAAAAAAGAAATTTTAAAATAAATGACTTTCACACAACACACAATCACTTGTCCTAGTCCCAAAGTAAGACACCCTGTGCTTATGGTAAGCAGCAGCACTTAACTACCCAGAGCCAGCCCATAGCTTTGAACTGAGCAGATCTGAATAGATATCAATACTTCTGATAGGACAATTTAGTTGTTGGTGATAGAAACCTTCAAGTAGCGTCTCGCAGCGTCATTTTACGCTCATAAAGCCGTTTCGTCTCCAAACTAGAATAAAACGCCAAAGTCTGACAAAAATTTAATATTCCGCAAACGGAACCCTAAATAGAAAAAGAGTCTTCCTACTCCCACAATATTTTGTACGATAGGAGAGAAAAAAATGCATCCCTAATTTAGGTGTACGGTAGGTACCCTGATCTTTTTTTTTCGAGACTATTCTACCATTTTGTCGGCGTAATAAATATGTATATCTATGCCAAATATCAGCTCTCCAGTGGTTATCGTCCCTGTGCTAAGCCGCGGACAGACAGACAGACGGACGGACATGGCGAAACTATAAGGGTTCCTTGTTGACTACGAAACCCCATAAAACTAACTCAGCTGCACGTCAATCAGTTGCTATAAATGTTTCTTTCTTTCTTAAAATTTTTACGTTCCTGCGGTGCGTAAAAACTCCACTACATTCCGTTCCATGCAACTCTTCTTCCCTCCGCTCCGTTCAGCTCCAAAAGTCCAAAGATATTAAGTTATACGGATCTGAAAGAAATAAATTGAATTGAATACTCGAGAATACAGGGTATCCTAGTGTGAGAGAAGAAGGTTATTCTATAAAAATGAATGTGAAAATCCTTTGGATATTAAGTTATAACAACTGTCTCGTTACTGACCCCCAGTTTCTCACATACTAACAATATGTTAATCTACTTAAAAGTTGGTAACTGTTTTTAGGGTTCCGTACCCGAAGGGTGTCAAACGGGATCCTATTACTAAGACTTCGCTGTCCGTCTGTCTGCCTGGCTATCGGTCACCAGGCTGTATCTCATGAACCGTGATAGCTATTTCTGTTGCCGCTATAGCAACAAAAACTAAAAACATAAAAAGAATACAATAAATATTTAAGGGGGGCTCCCATACAACAAACGTATATTTTTTGCCGTTTTTTGCTCGATATTAATAACGGCAACAGGTAGACGCTTGAAATATTCACATAATATATAGTTCTACATTCGCTTCAAAAATAATTATTTAAAATAAAATAAATATTCTCTCTGAGAGAAGGCCTGTGCCCTACAGTGGGACCTATATAGGCTGCTTATGTGTAAATGTTTAAGGGAGGCTCCCATAAAACTAACATGATTTTTTTGCTGTTTTTTCTCGATCTTTCTGTCTAATGTTGTATAAATAATAGTACGAAACCCTTTTTTGCCTGCTTTTTTGTTGGCCAACTGACAGCTATTAATAGTAGATTTACAAATTGTTAGTGTACGAGAAACAGGATGTGGAATGGTGTCTCTGAACGGGCCCTAAAAGAAACAATATCCGTGCGGACCAGGACCTTTCACCCAAAGTATTAATTGCCGGCAAGTTTGTTTTTGTTAGATTGTCGGTCCGGAAGCACGATAATTAAACACAAAGTTCTCGGTCGAGTTTGTTTGCTGGTTGGGGATTGAAACGATATTTTACTTAAGTGCAGCGAGCCTCTTCGGTACGCCAATAAAACTTGAGTAATGTGTTAAGCAAAATAAAAACTATTTAACTTAATTCCGCCGTACACTTACTGCAACGATCGAGAAATTGTTGAGGAATGGGTATCATTTAAATAATCAGAGGTTCAGAATTAAAATCTTTTCTGTGAATAAAAGTCTTTTGAAAATTTTCTTGAGCAGTAGAATATTGTAAATTGATCACAAATCAGAAATTAATAATTTATTTCAACCTAAAGAATTTACATTCTTTTTGCTGAATGTCAATATACTATGTTAGCCGCTGCCTTCGGGCCGTATTTGTAGTGGATGGAGAAAAAGGCAGCGAGAAAAAAAAACCTTTCTCAAATCATCTTAAACTTATACATCAAAGCCTATATGATATGATTCGGTGATAGCCACCAATAACTTTAAAAGCCAAAATAACACTTCTTACAAAAGTAGGAAAAACATTAATGCTGCGGCCAGACAATCGAGCAGCACCCGTTCACGAGCATAACGCAGGGGTCAGCCATCACCAGTCTCAACCATGTTAGAGGGAGATAGGCGACCCGGCCACCACGCCACCATTCGAATGAATCAGCACAAAATTTCAAATTGATCAGAGAGAATTCTAAATTGATCAACAGAAACAATCGTATTAACCAGCGAAAAAAATCCATGTAATTCAGCAGGAAATTCCTAACTTATCGGCTTCCAAATTGTTACATTAAAATCTAATTAATCAATTAATTGGTCTTGCTGGCCATGTTTGATTTATTTGCTGCTCATTTATTTGTTCTGATGAGCAAAATAATTGTCTAATGAAATGAATTTTATGGTGATCAAATATTTCTATTTTCCAATCATGTAATAAGTTCTCTTAAAGAATGTGGAGTTCACCACGAGTTGTCATTAAAATTTATAATTCAAAATATCTTCCCTGCCTCCGACCAAGTTTCCACAGTTATATCCTGGTTTGGTAACATCTGTAATCATACTGTGTAAATTCTTATTATATTTTTTTTTATTATGACGGGTTAACACTTGACCCCAGTCACGCCTGATGGTAAACGAAGACGGGGTCTAAGATGTTACGTGTTTACCTGTTAAATGCCGGCTGACTCTAGTTAAAAAGACACGCAGGTTATACGAGTATGTCTCTGGAAAGACGAACGACGGCAACGCTCGCCGCTCTTATTACAAAAGAATTCGCGAATTCCACGACAAATGCATGCAAATGGAGCCAGCTGTCTGGGGCCTATTTCATAGAACTACAATTCATGGTTTACTAAGACGGTTCGATGTACATTGCAAAGTCAATTAACCCACAGATTAACAAGTAGGAAGACTGCTACACAATGTACCTCGAATTATCATTTTAAACTACGAATTGTTGTTTTATAAAACTCGGCCCTGGTTGTCCGATGGAAGAAAGGGGAAGAATGTGTGAATATACGTATTTGTATTTGTAAATAACACATATCCGATAAGAACAGTTTCTTTGGGCGCGATTTTTTGAAAAGTTCCTGCAAAATTATAGTGGATTAAGCCAAAAACTTCCGACTCCTTTAATGACTAATAAGTGCCTGCCTCGTTGGTCTAGCGGTATCACGTCTGATTACCAGGCCTCGGCAAACGTTGTTTTGCCATTTTAATTAGCCTACTTTAATTAGCTCGTAGGCTAATTAAAATGGCAAAACAACATTTGCCGAGTCAGCTAGTAAATAAATACACTAAGTTCCACATAACACAAACACTTGCCCTAGTCCCAAACTAGTATACCCTGTGCTATGGTAACCAGGCAAAGACGTCACAAACGTGGAAATACGCCGAGAGTGGGGCCATTTGTACAAATGTGCGCCGGCCCCCAGTAGGAATCGAACCCATGACCTCTGGCCTGGTAATCAGACGTGATACCGCTAGACCAACGAGGCAGGCACTTATTAGTCATTAAAGGAGTCGGAAGTTTTTGGCTTAATCCACTATAATTTTGCAGGAACTTTTCAAAAAATCGCGCCCAAAGAAACTGTTCTTATCGGATATGTGTTATTTACAAATACAAATACGTATATTCACACATTATTCCCCTTTCTTCCATCGGACAACCAGGGCCGAGTTTTATAAAACAACAATTCGTAGTTTAAAATGATAATTCGAGGTACATTGTGTAGCAGTCTTCCTACTTGTTAATCTGTGGGTTAATTGACTTTGCAATGTACATCGAACCGTCTTAGTAAACCATGAATTGTAGTTCTATGAAATAGGCCCCAGACAGCTGGCTCCATTTGCATGCATTTGTCGTGGAATTCGCGAATTCTTTTGTAATAAGAGCGGCGAGCGTTGCCGTCGTTCGTCTTTCCAGAGACATACTCGTATAACCTGCGTGTCTTTTTAACTAGAGTTAGCCGGCATTTAACAGGTAAACACGTAACATCTTAGACCCCGTCTTCGTTTACCATCAGGCGTGACTGGGGTCAAGTGTTAACCCGTCATAATAAAAAAATATATAATAAGAATTTACACAGTATGATTACAGATGTTACCAAACCAGGATATAACTGTGGAAACTTGGTCGGAGGAAGGGAAGATATTTTGAATTATAATGACAACTAGTGGTGAACTCCACATTCTTTAAGAGAACTTATTACATGATTGGAAAATAGAAATATTTGATCACCATAAAATTCATTTCATTAGACAATTATTTTGCTCATCAGAACAAATAAATGAGCAGCAAATAAATCAAACATGGCCAGCAAGACCAATTAATTGATTAATTAGATTTTAATGTAACAATTTGGAAGCCGATAAGTTAGGAATTTCCTGCTGAATTACATGGATTTTTTTCGCTGGTTAATACGATTTTTTCTTTTGATCAATTTACAATTCTCTCTGATCAATTTGAAATTTTCTGCTGATTCATTCGAATGGTGGCGTGGTGGCCGGGTCGCCTATCACCCTCTAACATGGTTGAGACTGGTGATGGCTGACCCCTGCGTTATGCTCGTGAACGGGTGCTGCTCGATTGTCTGGCCGCAGCATTAATGTTTTCCTACTTTTGTAAGAAGTGTTATTTTGGCTTTTAAAGTTATTGGTGGCTATCACCGAATCATATCATATAGGCTTTGATGTGTAAGTTTAAGATGATTTGAGAAAGGTTTTTTTTTCTCGCTGCCTTTTTCTCCATCCACTACAAATACGGCCCGAAGGCAGCGGCTAACATAGTATATTGACATTCAGCAAAAAGAATGTAAATTCTTTACGTTGAAATAAATTATTAATTTCTGATTTCTGATTTGTGATCAATTTACAATATTCTACTGCTCAAGAAATTTTTCAAAAGACTTTTATTGACAGAAAAGATTTTAATTCTGAACCTCTGATTATTTAAATGATACCCATTCCTCAACAATTTCTCGATCGTTGCAGTAAGTGTACGTCGTAGCTCGTAGCAAACTACGTCACCGCTACGCTGCTACGAAGCATACTCGTAGGACTAGCTACGCCTCGTAGGATTTATGTCTGGCTACGTCGTAGGGCGAACACCAAAACAGTACTAAATGTAATTATAGTACAATTTGGTGTTCTAGTACAGTTTAACGGTCTCATTTATAAAAAAAACGTTTCATTAAGACACTCATCAGAGGCAGATTAAATAGTCTGTGGCAAAGTGAACGAAAGTGAAGTTGCCGTGTGGCGCCGGATTAAGAATAGCGTCACTCCATTACCTTCCGTGGATGTCGTAGAAGGCGACTAAGGAAATACATTACCAGGAGACGGGCAGCAGCGTCTTCCTGAGATTCCAACCGCATACTGCGATCGCCAATCCGCCTGCCAAGCGTGGCGATTATGGCAAAACCCCTCATGGTTATGAAAACCACGAGGGAGGCCTGTGTCCTGCAGTGGGTGTCAAGTGGCTGATGATGATGACGATGAAAGTGAACGATGTAACCACAGATTAATTAAACTGCCTCTGGGGAGTGTTTTGGAGGAATCGAGTTTTTATAAATAAGACCTTAAGTTGTTATTTGTTAGTTGATTTTCGGCCTACGTAGCGGTGGCGGTGACTTCTGTGATGAAACAATGACGATGACACAAGTTTAACGCTCATTTTAAAGGACGTCAAAGTCAAAATGTGTATGATGATTTTTTTTTATTGAATTTTGAAAACTTTGAAAAAATTGCATAATTTTAATAACCTACCTATCTTGAAGTCTGTGCCGCTAAAATCATCATTATCATCATCAGCCCCTTGACGCCCACTGCAGGACACTGGCCTCCCTCTTGGTTTTCATGAATATGAGGGGTTTTGCCATAATCGCCACGCTTGGCAGGCGGTTGGAATCTCAGGAAGACGCTGTTGCCTGTCTCCTTTTAATTTATTTCCTTAGTCGCCTTCTACGATATCCACGGGGGGAAATGGAGTGACGCTATTCTTAATTCGGCGCCACACGGAAGAAACATTGTTTATCTATTTCACCACTAAAATATTGTTTATCTATTTCACTTTTAACACAAACAACATATTCGCCACGTATGTTGCTGGATTCGTTGCGCGAGTTCAGGGAAAAGCATTCAAAAATTAACGAACTACATTGATTAACATACATTTTTGACAAACGTGCTAGATTATGACAAATCTTTAAGTATCCTCAAACCGTTGCAAAAGCTTCCCATAGCATACAGGTTAAGATAATACCAGATAATACCTAAACGGCAGTCTTAGCTCACATATTCCATGTCTCCCAAACTTACTTTGTATTATGAATGTTTAATTGTTGAGATGAACCGAGGCGTGGAGATAGCGTGGCCGCTGTGCCGTACAGCGGCAGCTCTGTCCGGAAGTGCGATGTTCTTGCATTCCAGTGCACGTGTTGGCCGGCTGGTTGAACATGTCCTAGGGGGCGCTTGTCTAGGACAAATAGAAATAAGAAAAAATAAATGTATTGCGTTACGAACGTCTGTCCAACAAAAAAATACATGTCTTGGTACGTAGGCGTGTAATTGTATTATTATGTTTTCACATCGAAACCATACTAGGCGAGCCTGTATCATGGCTTTCGACGCCTTTCATCGAGTCCCAAATTTCAATGTTGTGGGTATGTTAAATACACTATAAGTTATCTTGATTTCTGATCACTACCAGTCGCTTGTTATTTTTTACTTTTGACGCTTTTGTTTAAAAAGAATATACAATCAATTGATAAAAAAAAAAAACTACTTATAGAAAATTTTTGAATGTTTCGTGTTCAATGAAGCATAATTAAATTGATTAAAACTTGTATTGGAAATAAAGAAGTATAATGTGCGAGGTGCGTCCTCTGGTCCGGTCTGAAAATACTGGGCGGCGCTTGCATTGACGGAATGCACAAATCAAATCAAATAATTTTTTTTTATTCAAAGTAGGACAGAAACTGCCACTTTCATTTAGTCGCAGTTTCTGTGCTACTTTGATAAAAAAAAAAATTATTTGATATAAATTACAAGTTTGATATAAATTATCAGCTTGGAGAAAAAATGGAAAAAAAACTCCAAACTTAGTCTTTTCAAGTCCTTAATTTACAGAATTTATATAAATATTCTAAAACCTGGAACTGGCTGTAATTCCAGACATCATTGTCATCTAAATAATCTTTAAGGTTATAGTAGCTTTTTTGGCTTTACACATTTTTTAAACTGCGTTTCTGGCAAGCTTCTTATATCCTCAGTGATCTTATTGTAAAAACGTACACAATGCCCCATAAATATATTAGCCTTTCCCAGCCTAAAGTTTGGGAACGAAAGTTTGGGAATTGTGTTGGCTACCTACAGTTTTAAAGTTACTGATATTTTTCCTAACGTACATAATTTTTTCATAGATATATACTGACTAGCAACGGTTAGGATGTTAGTTTCTTTAAAGAAATGTCTTAACTAATCTCTACTGCCTAGCTTATATATGAATCTAATCGCTCTCTTCTGCAGGACGAAGATGGTCTCAATGTCTACTGCCCGACCCCACAGTATTATACCATAGGACATAATACTATGGAAGTATCTAAAATAAACAAGCCTAGCAGTTGCGACATCAGTTAGTTCCCGGATTCTTTTAAGAACTTTTACCAATTTTTCTATATGAGGCTTTGAAGCCCCATTGAAGCTTTGCATCAATTGTGATACCCAGACATACACATAGGCCAATGGCTCACACGCTTGTAAAATAGGACAGCGTTCTCAAGCTTTGCCCAGCGCTGTCACCGTGTGAACGGGGTTGTAACAACACCCTAAAATATGGTTGCCAGATGAAGATAGCGGGATGACCTCACTACCTTTCTACCGGGTTGGCAGAAGGTGGCTGCGAACGGCGAAGAGTGGAGAACTAAAGGGGAGACTTTTGCCCAGCAGTGGGAAAAAATCGGGGCTGCGTAACAAACATGGTTTCCAGACAAATACATTACGAACATGGAGCAACCCAAAAGGCCTTACATGAAGCGTTTATCAATATTTGAGTTATGTCGTAAAATAACCTTTTTCTGAGTCTACACCCTTGTTAGATATCGTTTGAAATTCAATGAAAAAACTAAGCCTAATAAGTTTTTATTATTAGAGTAATTTAATTTTTAGGGTTCCATACCCATAGCGTAAGGACTACTATGACTCCACTGTCTGTCTGTCTGTCTGTTTGTCTGTCTGTCTGTCTGTCACCAGGCTGTATTTCATGAAGCAGTTGAAGTTTTCACAGATGATGTATTTCTGTTGCCGCTATAATAACAAATACTAAAAAAAGAATAAAAATATATTTAAGTGGGGCCGCCATACAACAAACGTGGTTTTTTGCAGTTTTTTTGTTTAAGCTCTATCGTAAAAACGGTAATACTCACAGGCATCAAACTTGGCGTGATTGTGGGACTTGTTATATATTCTAACGGCAAAATTATAAAAAACGGCCCAGCGCGAGTACGGATCCCTCGGTGCGCGAGTGCGACACGCACTTGGCCGGTTTTTTATTGTTATAAGTAAACTTGGAAAGCTGGATGTATTCAAACTTTAGTCAGACTATACAGCACTTGAAGGAAAGCTGTGCAAGTGTGCATCGCTGCGTCTATATTTCGTGCTTGAATTATTTGGTCGAATGAATTCAGCGAAGGATAGAAATGCTTGAACACTGCAGCGGATTCTGCACATAGGTACCGGAAGTTCTGTTGCATTAGTTTCTATAAATTTTGGAATTTGTATGTAAGTATGTATGTATGTATGTATGTATGAACATTTTTTTATCAAACAAACAAAACACTTGCCATATTACCCTAATACACATGTTTGACAAATATAATTTACGTACAGATTAAGTATGTAGGATTGTAACGTCGGTGTCTGTATTAGTATAAAATACTGTATGACATTTGTATGTATGTATGAAGTATGTATGTATGTCCGATATTATGTTCCCTCGTAACTCCTTGACATCGAAATGGTCTGACAAATAAGATAACAATTGATTCGTCGTGTTCTCCTCAATTTACAATCGGCAGCCATCGACCTCTACACTATCAACCTGATCTCGAATCTATGTCTTTAGGATAAGAACTGTCCAAAGTTTATGGATTGGTTGTCTGTTGACTGTACAGCGTTGGTAGCCTAGTGGGTAGAACATCGGACTCGGAAGCGAGAGACCCAGGTTCGATTCCCAGTGCGGGCATGTACCTATGACTTGGTTTTCTAAGTTATGTACATTTGTGAAGTTATAGTAGCAATACCACTCGCTAGCGGTGAAGGAAAACATTGTGAGGAAACCTGAGTGTCTGAGCTATTCACATACCTCAGCGCTTGAAATCGCCAATCCGCGGTGGGCACGCGTGGTGATTAAGCCCACACTCTATCCCTGAGAGGCCTGTGCCCTACAGTGGGACGTCTATAGGCTGCTTACGACTGTACTAAAAGGGTTTATAAATCTGTACGAAAACCGGCCAAGACCGTGTCAGGCCACGCACAGTGTAGGGTTCCGCAGAAGTAGGGGTTTCTTGATTGCTTTACACAACTGATAACTTCATCAAAGTGTTTGTTGGTGGAAATTTCCGCAACAAGGGACTAATCGACAGCCCGCTTTGACGGAGAAACACTCGCCAAAGTGACTATTCACTGCGAGAGCGTGGATAAGCAACGGACCGCCATCATTAGGAAGCCGGGTACTGGGTACTGCTGGCTTTCTGGAAAGAGATAGGTTGGCTGGAGTAAACTCAGATTTGCTACGCACAATGGCCCAACCATGAGGCTAAGTGCAGAAATAGTAGGTGTAACTCACTAAGTTGAATGAATGAATGAATGATTTATTGCCACAAACAAACATGCCTACATACAATAAAAATATAGGAGTGTGCGTGTGACAATGATACTATTTCAGCGTTTGCTGTTTCTATTTGTAACAGCGCTGGTTTTCAAATAGCACCTCCACGCCAAATGAAGAAAACGTGTCATGCAGGTAGGGCTTACCGCTAAAAAAAACTTAAAACCACTAATTAAAAATTAATAGATACATTTGTGCCACAATAAAGTTGGTGGACTATTACTCGTTAACTTGTGTTATATACAACATGTATGCCATTTTTCGGTTTTCAGGCACTAATCGTTTCTGAACTAGGACGCGGAAAGACATGGACACGGACATGGCGAAACTATAAGGGTTCCTTGTTGACTACGGAACCCTAAAAACGTAAAGCGTGACTAGCTGTTGACTGTATCTACGAGAAGTCCCCCTTCGGTGCAAAAATGACGTTATAAAATGCACATTTATTTAAAAGAAGCGTGGAAATTGCGTTAAGCATTTTCAGTGCAGCAGCGAGTAAAAACTACTTTTTTTTATTTCAATTGTTTGTTTGTCTGTTAGCTCTGCGTTTATGTTCACTCTTTATGTCCCTCTACCACAAATAAATTGCTAATAGCAGAAGGTTCACTACTTCAGCCCCTAGTGGTATATTTCGCGAATCAATCCTGAACGATTCCAATCGTCTGTCAAATTAATTTTACGCAAGATAAATTAATTAAAATTAAATTCTACGCTACGCAAAACGTCAGGATTCCGACAGGGTTTGATACGCATAAATAGGCCTCTGGGCTTAGAGCACAGTGTTATATATACTGTGCCTAGAGTCTAATAAAGAAATAGTTGTTCATTTGAATGATATTAGTACGAGAGAAGCTATTGTTTGCCTCTATTACGTAGTCTACTAAGCAATAGCAGTACAATGTTATTCCAATGGTATAACCCGCCTAAATTAGGTAGACATCTCTCGCGAAGAAGATCGAATCGTGCGAGGCGCCAAGTTAAATTGCACGGGTTATACCATTGTAATGCGATTGGTTAGTAGAATACCAATCATCATCATCATCATTCAGCCACAAGAAGTCCACTGCTGAACATAGGCCTCCTCCATGGATTTCCAAAAAGACCGGTTGGAGCGGCTTGCATCCAGCGTCTTCCTGCCACTTGGATGAGGTCATCAATATACCAATAGTATCAAAGAATCACTCGTAGCCCCGGCTGCCTGAGTGATCTTAAACGATCACGAAGGTTAAGCAACACAGGGCGCGTTCAGTGCATGGATGGGTCGCCGTCTATGCCTAACGCTAGTGGCATTTTTCCGAGCGGTTCCGTGCTTCGCAAGGCACGTTAAGCTGTTGGTGCCGGCTGCCGTCGATAGATGGCAGTCGTTAAGCCAAGTCAGAGGCCTTAGGGCGGCTTGACAACTTCTGACAGTAGACGAGCCACTAGTCTACAAGCCTCCACCAATCCGGACTTGGCCCCCGTGGTGGAGTATGGCCTATACCTTCCTCAGGGAAGAGACCCGTGCCCCTCGGTGGGGACATAATGGGTTGGTGATGATCAAAGAAACAACCGTTGACGTACTAATGTGATTCTCTTGAACGGCTATGCATTTAAGAGACTCGACCCTCAGCATGGGTAGCAGGATGGCAAGAGTCACGCGTTTTGTGGCACTAAAATTTCAGGATTTGACAAGTCGTGTTTTGGAAAGTCGTGGCTTTTGACATTTAAAACGCGCGCCTAGCTACATCCCATCCACTACCTATGCTGAGCTTGTCTTAGTACACAATTTAACTAACAAAACACAATACTTCTTGCACGAGAATATGACAAGTAGCGCCTCCTTCAACTTAGTAAGTGGGTCCATTTAAAATGTAACTTTTTTATTTGACAGTATTATTTCGAAACTGAAAAATTCAATTTTTTTTATTCAATATTACACAGAAACTGTGACTTATTGAATATTACAAGTGAAACTAGGTGTCCATTTCAAAGTCTAGATCATTTGATTTTAAATACTCAATTGCCATAATATTGTATTGATCCCAGTTGCGATGTACAATTCTGGTTACCATATCCTAGTTGGGGTCTTTATGGTGATTGTGTTTTTGTAATGTTATTATTATTATCATCTAATGATTTTAAAATTTCAAGTTAATTTTATTGCTAGTAATAGTTTTACAATTTTTTTTTAAAATAACTTATTGCAAAAGTTTACCAAGTTAATCTTCTTCAATGTACATCTAGTGTCTCTACTCAGCCCCAAACGAGGTTTTCGCCTGATTCTCGTCGTCATTAGGGAGAATGAAGTTTTGCCGTATTTTTCGTGCGCTCTAGCGCAAATGTTTAAATATTTAGGAAGTTGGCACTAACAGACAACAAACATATTCGTACAAGTTGTCGTGAATAAGAAATCGTGGAACAAATAAATGATCACATAAGCTAGATTTATCTAAACATATTTTTTTTGCATTTTACAAATCTTACTGGACGTCATTTGGAAACCAATAACTTTTTGTTTTATACTAACCTTCTCCCACGACACAGGCCTAGCATAGTGTGGGGACAGTGAAAAATCTAAAAACCCTCTTATAATAAGCCAAAATGCATCCTTATTATATTGTAGAATCAACATTGTCTACCTTATACCAATGTCGCCACATATGCACAGTGTAAAAAAGTGAATGTGTTGCCTGTAATAATAACACCTTTATGACTAATAAATATTTTTTTTAATTTAACTTATTTATTTGCACTTTACACTTCATTTCACAACCATTATTTGACAGCGTAATTTTAAAATCAATAGCAATGTTTTGTCTTTTTGTGACGTGGTATTTTCTTTCGAAAACTATTATCATACAAATATATAATATACCTAAGTAAAATAATAATTGTTACTGTTTACTTTAATGCAATTAATTTTATCTAATTTGTCTAATAATCTGATCTGTCAATGATTTAGAAAAAGTTATGATTCAAAAATGTATTGAATGCTGTTGCACACCTGTTATTATAAGCATTAGGTTAGACAAGAACCACATTAGTATAAGAACTCTGTATTTTTGTGCTTAATACCTGTTGGCTGTGTCAATAAAATATATAAATAAATAAATACATTTTTAAATCATATTTAGAATGTTTAAATATATAAAGGTGAACGAATTCTTAGTATCTCTGTAGGTATCTGAAGGGTTTTCTTACATTTCGATTGCGTCTTCTTAATAGCTTAGAAGGTTTGTTTAAAGGCGAGCTTAATAATATTATTTTCTTCCAGCTGACACGTTGAGTAAAACAGAGGTGATGGGTTCGATTTCCGTCGGAGACCGCTTTCCTAGATTTGTACAAATGGCCTCATTCTGTATATCATACTTTATTGTACACAAAAAACGAACTTGACCGGGTCCCTAACTAGGATACCCTGTGCTGTAACCAGACAAGGACATCAGAAACTTAGAATTTGTAGATGATACTGTATTTCTGGGCATCACAATCGATGCAAAACTACAATGGGGTCCACATATTGTAAAATTAGCACACAGACTTAGCTCTGCAGCATATGCAGTGAAAAGAATTAGGGAACTCACTGACGTTGCAACTGCTAGGCTTGTTTATTTTAGTTACTTCCATAGTATTATGTCCTACGGTATACTACTATGGGGCCGGGCAGCAGACATTGAGACTATCTTCATCTTGCAGAAGAGAGCCATCCGATATATTTACAAGTTAGGTAGTAGGGATTCGCTAAGAGATTTCTTCAAAGAAACCAACATCTTAACAGTTGCTTGTCAATACATTTATGAAAATATTATGTAAGTTAGAAAAAATATCAAAGACTTCGAAAATGTTGGTGGCCACCATAATGTTAATAGAAATAAACATAAATTGTCATTTCCACTATTTAGACTTGCAAAAGTTAACACATCCTTTATGGGGCACTGTATAAGGTTCTACAACAAAATTCCTCAAGATATAATATTAGAGTTACCTCCAACGCGATTTAAAAAATGTGTTAAGCACATTCTGTGCAAAAAGGCTTACTATAACATCAAGGATTATTTAGAAGACAAAGATGTTTGGCATTAAACAGTAGATTAATCTTATTTAAAGGACGATTGTGACTAGTGTTCAACACATTCATGACTAATATTTTAAGTTGAAAACTCTGTTAATTAAGTTAAAACGTGTTTTGAAAAGAATAAATGTGGAGTTTCTTTGTTAGTTTCTTCTCCACATAATCCATTAATTGTGAAACTAACAACTTTGACGTTCATTAAGTAAACATTCTGTTTTTACAATGAATAAAAATATTTGAATTGAATTGAATTGAAACATGGAAATACACCCAGACTGAGGCCATAATGAGGATGAAATGTATATTTGTATTTGTAATGTTATGTAACGCAACTACATTATTGACGATGCGAGCTCTCTAAGGGATTTTAAGTAGAGGAGTTTTCTTTGGATTGATTCCTTTCCTTTCTTTGTTATAATACTCGTATCTAAGATGACACTTACGATTGTAGAAATTTATTCATCTAAAGTTTACCTTTAAGCTTGCAAAGAAAAAATCTTCTTTCCAGTCGAATCAAGATACTCGAGAGAGAATCAACTGCGACGTACGGGTTTGTATTTGTGAACAAGTGTTGAATTTCATGTTTTTATTTGACGTTGGTCTAGCGGTTAACACGCTCGACTACCATCACTTTGGTCATGGGTTCCGTTTGCACTGGAGGCCGCCGTCTTGATTTGTACAAATAGCCTCATTGTGGGCGTATTTCCATGATTATAATGCCCTTCCCTCGTCTCCAGTGATTTATAGTATTGAGCCTAACGACTGGTTTGTCGTTGACCAATAATCTATTAACGGCTGTCGCTGTTTTTTTTTTGTATGCACTTTGATCAACTGATAGCTCTCAACAGTACATTAAGAGATAAGATAACATAATCAGCCTATTACGTCCCACTGTAGGGCACAGGCCTTCTCTCAGGGAGAGAGTATGGGCTTAATCACCACGCGTGCCCACCGCGGATTGGCGATTTCAAGCGTTGAGGTACGTGAATAGCTCAGACACTCAGGTTTCCTCACGATGTTTTCCTTCACTGTTAGCGAGTGGTATTGCTACTATAACTTCACAAATGTACACAACTTAGAAAACAATTCATAGGTACATGCCCGCACTGGGAATCGAACGTGGGTCTCTCGTTTCAGAGAGATAAGATAAGAATATTTTTTATTGTATAACAGAAAAAACAACCATAAAATATTTACAAGTTGGTGTACGAAAAACAGTGCATAAGTACCTTACCTTACCTTAAGATGCCCTAAGTAAGTATTGCATTCCTACATTTTCCCCCTCTTTTTTGCACGCCTACCAATCTTTCTTCGACCTCCTGCGGTTGACTGGTAGATAATGCTTATGTAATGAAGTCCGTCGTATTGTACATTTGGTTTAAGTGCAGAACGCCTGCTGCAGATATTGCTTTGACATGCCTCCTCGTAGTCACGTGACTCCATATCTCAACGAAGCATCTATGCTAAATATGGCTTCGCGTAGGCTTTTGCATCTTGCCTCGCTTATGTTTGACGTTATCCACTATAAATGTTCAGAATATCTTTATCAGAAACTGAAGTTTTCTCAATTTGCGTCTGCGCATCACAGATCAGCACGGCAGCCACTTGAGGTCCACAGACACCGCACAGCAGCTTTCGCTGGCAGTTTCCGATACCACGCAACCAAGTGCTGGAACATGGAAATAGACTGCGATATAAAACTGTGCACTGTAAAGGAGGCCAAAATAAAAGTTCTAAGCTGGTTAAACACCAAAGATTATCAAACCACCGAAAAAATGTTAACGCCTAGTGTCTAATCTAAACAAATTGTAAGCAGAGTTAACCTTAAAGAGATACAAAACAAAATCGTTCGCAAATACACACACACACTCGCCCTCACCCTCTCCCTAACACCCTCACACACACACCCTCACATACCCTCACCCTCACACACACACACACACACTCACATACACTCACACATAAAGTTTCAATTCACATAGCATACAAGATGTAAATAGTCTAAAATAATTTGGCTATCAAAAATGTAGCAAATAGGTTCTAGTATACTTACTTGCTACATTTTCCACAATATTTTTATGTACTTACCTAGATTTGCATGCTCTAGGTATTTACTCATTAAGATTACAAAACCTCCTTAAGATTTTGCATGTACCGCCGTAACTGTAAGGTAATCAGCCACATCTAATCCTTCCCCCACGGGACAGGCTCTGCCTAGTGTGGGGGTCGGCAAATGTTTAAATGTTACCTTTAAAATGGCAATAAATACTTTTTACTTTTTTACTTTACTTTTACTTTTAATATTCCTCCACCCATAAGGCAAATACCAGTGAAAATTACTTTTAAAAAACATTTTAAAGCTTACGTGCTTGATTTACAAAAACTGGGAGTTCCTAAGCTCTTGACGTAGGTGGCGGTTTCATGACAGTGAGAAATTTACCTGTTTTACAAAACTTTAAACTAAGTATCCATGGATTGACGTTCAAGTATTGATAAGTAATAAATAAAATAAAAAAATATGGTGTAAATAATTATTGTTAATAAATT
The DNA here is from genome assembly GCA_947310995.1 of Yponomeuta cagnagella. NCBI lineage: Eukaryota > Metazoa > Arthropoda > Insecta > Lepidoptera > Yponomeutidae > Yponomeuta > Yponomeuta cagnagella. The sequence goes on from OX371293.1 coordinate 7,956,248, forward strand.
GCTAAATAATGAAATGATATAAATAATTAAATAACTAGAGGTATAACGACTAAGCAACAACACACTACTAATTACACAGAACAACAAAACAACAACACTAATTACACAAAACACTACTTCCCTTATGAAGAATGAAATCAACATAGACCTTAATTATAATGAAATTCTAATATATTTAATGTACAGAGCGTCTTTTCTTGTTATGTGTTATGGTTTGATTTGTACAATTTTTTAATTTTTAACATTTAATGATTATCTATAAATTTCTATCATCGCCGTTCTCACACTCTGGCTGTAGCTGAAAATCAGTAAAATATCTGCTTAATTAAAGTGGATATTTATAATGCTGAGATACGGCCTTTTGAGCTTCTGTGGCACACCCATATATGGCCTAAAAGTGCCATATAACCTTATGTTTATACATATAAGTTAGTTTGTAAGATAATTTTGTACTTGTACCTAAACTATTGTATGTCATCAACTTTTATGTACTTATTGCTTTATGTGTGTGTGTCTCTAAGCACAAATAAATGATTTATCTATCTATCTATCTATCTATCTATCTGTCAATGAGTGGTTATAATTCTTTATCCCGTGTGTCCCCCGTTAGTGGTACGGAAGCTAGTTTCCGGGCGGAACGCGGCGGACATTATTAATTCAGTGGCTCTGGAATTAAACAGACCCCTTGAATGGAACATTGTTGGGAGCATTTAGAATGCTATCTCGGATCTAGACGGGTGTTTGTAGGGTGTTGTAACTTAATTCCGGATTAACTTATTTGTAATTTTGTCGGAAATGTCCAAACAGGTTTTGGTCTGAGAGAAAGGGACTGTTGGACTAAGGCCGACTTGCACCACTTTCTTAAATGTGGCTTAAACAGCACTTTAACTAAAATCCTACTAATGTTATAAATATGAAAGTTTGTGAAGATGTTTGGATGTTTGAAGGTTTGGATGTTTGGATGTTCGTTACTCAATCACGCAGTAACGGCTGAACGGATTTGTATGAAACTTGGCGTACAGGCAGACAAAGACCTGAATCGAGACATAGCATACTTGATTTCCCGGTAATGCGTTCCCGTGGGATAATATTTATTTTAAGTTTAAAATAGGTGGCGTTGTGCGAGCGAACATTGCGTTTTAAAAATAGATGGCGTTGTGCAAGAATCGTATAAACGGATTCTGTGGCGGTACGAAGTTCGCCGGGACAGCTAGTTCTTCATACAAAAGTCGATTTAAACGGAGACTTAAGTGACATTTAAGAACTGGTGCAAGTCGGGCTAAGACTCATAATTGACTCCGGACTTAAGCCCATAGTTTCGTTATTTAGTTGACTAACGTTTTAATTTGGCATTGTAAGTTTTTGTGTGTGTTGATGGGATCTTGTAAGGTAGGTATCAACTAACTTTATGTAATTTGAGAAAAGATGGAATCAGAGCGGATTGTCACCTGCCCCCATCCTGAAAAACATCTTTCGCTTCACCAATATTCATCTCGGGTACTTTAGTCTAGAATTTCGCTAATAAATCCTCTAATTGGTCGATATACCCACGTTATTTTATGTATCGATCATTGTTGGCTTAGATTTGTTAGTGAGATTAATAGAGGCCAACTGTGGGGCAAACCTTGGTTCCTGCCTACCTCTCCGTGATATAGGCGAGAGTTTATGAGTGTATTAATAAACGCCGAGGGGCGGAAATCCTATTTTCAGAAAACAATTGTGTAGCTCAAAACAAATCTCAATTGTCCTCATTCAAACACTTTCTATGCGAAAGGTTCCTTTGATTTGAATTTATTATTATTCAACAGAATTATCGGCACCACTGTCAAAAACACTCCGTCTATAAACCGACCCAAGTAAAGAATTTTAGCACAAGTTCATGCAGGATGAAAAAATTATGTGATAACTTGACGCTGTAAATTTGTATGAAAAATGCGGGGCTGTATCGGGTTACGCGGCCGTTGGTTTAACGTGAAACGTGTGTATGTAGGCCTTAAACGCGGCACGGCACTAGCGCCACCTAGCGGCACGAGTCAAGAGGATCTGAGTATGGCTACTTTGCTCTACTCAACGATATAGGTATTTAAAAAATGAATTGCACACGACTCGTAGTTACAGAGTTACAGCCCTCGCCGACGCGACGTGTTTTCGTTGCATGTTTTCGACCACCTACTATCGAACTGAAAGAGGTTTCACGTCAAAAATAGAGTAGTTGAAAACTTTGCCATAGATGTACAAAAGGTAGGGCTCAGAGGCTTAACTATGCACACCAAATCGTGTCGTAATCTGGACGTTTGCGATAGCAATTAGTTTGACGGTTAGACAATTGGAATAGTTTAGAATTTGGTATGGCGTAACATACAAGCAGTATGTCCCTGACGTTTGCATATTGAAATTACGTAGGTAATTACAGACTAAATAGATAGTACGGTTGTCACGTTTTGCGTGATTTATCATCATCATAATCAGTCAGTCCACTGCTGGACATAGGCCTCCCCCAAGACACGCCACTAAGCCCGATCTTCGGCTCTTCCTTTCCAGTCACTGCCCACCGCTTTGCGAATGTCGTCGCTCCACCTGGTCACAGGGCGTCCTACGCTACGTTTGCCGATTCGCGGTTTCCAATCTGGAACCAGTCTACCACAACGGTTATCGGTAACGGTTGCGTGATTCGATAACTCGTTATATATAAAAATACGACTCAACTTAATTCTCATTGTCGAAACAAAATTACGCCCCCACTCTTGAAATTATTGCGTTTCAGCTAGATAAGTCAGAAATAACGTAACTTATTAAGACTTTCCAGCGCATCGGATAGAAGGCATATATTGGCTCAATTATTACATAAGCACACCCAATTAAAACTCAAGTTGGCCAAAGTATGATGCCTGCGATACTGTCGCCACCTGCCCAGTGCCGACTCTTCTGGGAAGACCACAGTCATCATCCAGATCTATTCGGCATTACTGACGGGCCCTCCTGAGCCATTGTCAATGGTATCTGAGGCATCCGTCATTGTGACGCGTTGTTAGAGCCACACAGCGGTTGGCGCTGGATTCGCTGCTAAAAAAACTTATTTGAACTTAAATAAAAATAAAAATAAAAATCGAAGTGTTTTTATTGTAAATAACACAGATATCGAGACTTAATGAAAGTTACAAGTAAAACTATGTGTCAATTTCAAAATCGCGACCATTTTGGAGAAAAATTGGTCAAAAAACTCCACACTCAGTCCTTTCAAGTATGACTATACTTAATTAACAGAGTTTACATATTCGTCGACGATACTGCAATAGCGCTGAACTACCATCTGCAATACCGCGAAACTGCAAAAAGTAGCGAAATTCAAATTTACGCGCCACGCTATCCTAGTCTGTCATTAGTGCGTGTTGGTGAAGACACCACTTTGAATTAGCCAATCAGAAGTTATCTGACGCTTCGCTGCAATAGCGCGATGCGTGAGCCGCGTTTGTAATTGGAAGTGAATGCCGCGTAACTGATCAAAACGTAAACAAATTGTAGTGATCACTTTGCGCTGCGTGAAAAATATTGTTAAAAAGGGGTTATTTCCGCATGGAAAGTACCGGTAAGTGATGTAGATAATTGTTTTGTACTCTTTATCATAGTTTCAATTACGCGTATCTACCCTTTTATAACATCTTGAGACTTGATATTGATATAAAAAAACCGCGCAAGTGCCACAAAACCCAAACTACTACAAAAACCGCAAATTTTCTACCACTGACTGATGGCCTGGTACACTAAGAACCCTATATTTCAGTAAGATGCGCTTATCATTCTTAATACTAAAATTAGAAAGTTTTTTTTATCTCCTGTAAAATTGTAAACCTTGTAGTTACGCACTATTGCAAATAGTAGATCAGCGCTATTGCAGTATCATCGACGTATTATTCTAACAGATTACATATGTCTGGTTTTAATTCCAGACATCTTTGTTATCTAACTAATCTTTAATGTCATATGAGCCCTTTTGGCACAAAGTGTGCTTTACACATTTTTTAAATCGCGATTCTTTCACAATGTTTATCATCCTAAAATTATCTCAGCTAAGATCATAGAACGATAGAGAAATCATTTTGTTATTCTCTATTGTCCGTCTCTTAACTGATATTCTAGGATATCAGCTAAAATCCGCAGAAATGTATTTCATATACCGACTCGCACAAGTTATCTTTTGCTAGTTTCCATGAGAGACAAAAAACTATTTGGTATTGTTTAGTATTGTAAACAGTTTCTGCGGTGTTCTAGAGAAAAATAAATATTTGCGCGATTTTTTCATTTCAATAGCATTCAAATGACAAAATCGTCTTTCGGCTTTTGCGGTGTTGTTTGCTAAGCGACGCTAAGGGCCTTAAGGCTGGGTTTTCCGAAATTACTCCTAAATAAGGTGTTTTAAAATACATATTACTCTCTAAAGGTAAAATCTGAAAAAATCCTACTTTTCAATGTCTTTTTAAACTTTATAGCATAAAAAAAAATTGTGAACATGAGTCTAAATTGTAAATAGATGCGGTTTTATTAGAGCTGTCCTGATTTTTGGATCATAAAAAATATACCTAATAGATGATTATCACTGAACACATAGCGACGTTGATTTGTATTTCTGTAATTTCAAAAATGCCTACTTTCCCCCAACTATTCGCTCGCGCAGCGTAATAAGTCCCATACAAATCCGTGCGCTCTGTCAACCTTGCTGGATGAAGCAATAAATAGCCTGTTCGTCCACACTTCAGTCTCCGCATCGGCGTCACATCCTTCCTGTCATTTGTTCCCGGCCATTCATTCATTCGTTCGCGATTCTTTCGCTCCTCAGTCCCATTCGCGCGGTAATTTGTATTCCGATTTCTGGTCCGGCGAGCCGTAGGCGTGAGTCATTATGTGATTTTTGGCAAAGGCAACGTAACTAGCTACGAGGACCGTCACCGTTTGTCAAAACACGTGATTTTGGTTTTTTTTCGAACTGTGATATCGTGTCGCTGTCATTGAGAGCTTGTTATGAAACGTAACTTTGTACCTAGTGTCTACGACTTTAATTATTTCAAGAATTTTTTCGTAGCTGTAGCGCAGCACGTAATTTTAGTAAATAGTTTATTTTACTTTTTATCTTTTTATTTTTGTGCGCGAATTCTTTCTATTTATACATTTTCTATATTATTTCTATACGAATTATTTTACTACAAAAGTAAGGCCATCGAAACGAGATAAAGAATGTAAACAAACTTTCAGGGCTTCAAAACATTTTTATTTAAACATATAATTTTTTACTTCCTATTCTAACTGTCGCTATCTGCATTACATTAAGATGATTCGTCAGTAGAGTCCGATGTAAGATACTTCCGCTGTAAATAAAACAATAGTGGGTAGGTACATTTTTCGAATAGGTATGCATTGAAAGTTATCTTTTAAAGAAACTTCTTTGAAAAAAAATTTGAATTTTTGACTATTTTCATAAATAAGTTTTTTAAATAATTTAGCTGTTTTGGTGAGTTTGCCAAAAGGGCAACGGAATAGCCCAAATCGCAATTCTATCACTTTTTGGACAAACGCATGAAACATGCCAAATTATTTTGATTTATTTGAAAATAATACTGTTTTATAGTCGTGGTTTCTTTGAAATTTGGTTTGACAGCACAGTTTAGTTTGATACAGTATTACTTTAAAATTGAAAAAAATAATAATCGACGACTATTTGGACTTCCCGCCTATGCCTATAGATAGTTAAGCACATAGTGGCATTAATCGCATGTTCACAAAAATAGCTACTTTGAAAAAATACTACTGTCGTTTGATTTAAAACTAGACAATAGTTTACATGCCACGTAACCAATAATAATAGGTTATATACGTTCCACTGTAGGGCACGGGCCTTCTCTAACAGAGAGAAAGAGAGTATGGGCTTAATCACCACGTGCGCCCACCGCGGATTGGCAATTTCAAGCACGGTATGTGAACACCTCAGACGCTCATGTTTCCTCACTTACCTTCACCGATAGCGAGTAGTATTGTTACTACAAATTCACAAATGAACGCATTTAGAAAACAAAGTCATCACGTAAGTCATCATTACTAACCATGTAACCGGTTCTTTTTTATAATATTTATTTGAAAGGGTAGATAGCCCAACTGGTTGCCAACCTCTGATAGGAGACGGCACATAAAGAAGAAGAAGAGTTTGGGAGGGTTTTGTACAAAAAGGATCATGTCACCCGTAACTAGTTAATGTAAATTAATGTGTCCGTGAAATAACGCCCACGCTTAGCGAGCGGTGTCAGGTGACGCGGGACAGCGCCGCCATTGTCAATTGTCACGTTCGCAGATGGAAAAATTGGCCTAGTTACATGTCGAATGACTTTTCGCGGGTGAATTCTAGCTTGTGGCCCTTTATAGAGGGTAATACCAAATCCCCATATATATTTGAACTATGTACAGGGTAACTTAATATCAACATATTTATTGGAAAATGGAAATCTACTCGTCAATATTAATGCGAACCGTGTGAAGAAAATCGCGGGAATTGCTCGTATATTGTATAGTAATTCCGTTTAGTGATAAACCAGGTATATTTTAAAAAGAGAAACTAGTGTTTAAAGCTCATACTCATGAAACTACTAAACATGAGAGTCCTCTTCATTTTCCTTTGGAAATCTCAATCAAATAGTCTTCCGTAACAACGTCAATTGCCAATTAGACAATATTTCTTCCTTGTTCTTTTCAATGACTCTGCCGGAACAATTAAAGAGACTAGAAAGGTGCAGAAGAACCGTGAAAGCCACCGTAAAAATATGGAACGTGCCTCAGAATTAGATTGGTGTGAGATTGTATAATATATACCACTTATCCATCAATTTTATCTTCTTCTTCTCTTCTTTCGAGTCGAAAGCGTCGACTCCTTCTCAGGCATCCCTCTCTTAACACGCTACGGCAATTGCGCTGGGTGATGTCTCTCTGAGATCCCGCAAGCTGCACTGTGGAGCTTCAGGGCAGACATAAAGATCGGATGTTATTTGTGCAGCTCCAGATCGGCACGAGATTTCTGCATCTTCACACAGGATCCCCCATGGTTTCAGGTTATCCCTGGATGAAGCAAGACCTCCGCTTAGACCGTTTAGCGATCTCCGTACTCTCCAGTCCGATAAGGTATACTTATTACACTGCCGACAATCAAAGTTAGAATTTCACTGCCGGAAGAAATGCTTCATCATCATCATCATTCAGCCACAAGAAGTCCACTGCTGGACATAGGCCTCCTCCATGGATTTCCAAAAAGACCGGTTGGAAGCGGCCTGCATCCAGCGCCTTCCTGCCACTTGGATGATGTCATCTGTCCATCTTGTGGCTGGTCGTCCTACGCTGCGCTTGCCGATATGTGGTCTCCATTCGAGAACTTTTCGGCCCCATCGGCGATCAGTTCTGCGTGCTATGTGCCCCGCCCACTGCCACTTCAAGTTACTACTCCGCTGGGCTATGTCGACGAGTTTCGTTAGGTTTTTATTATATTTTGTTGTATACTGTATAGACTGCGCTATAATTTCCTTCATTGAGTTACGAGTATCTTAGCGGGAGTAGGACTTGCGTTAGACAGTTCTTATAATATTGTTTTATTATACTATAGAGACTGCACAAAATCACACAAATATTGACACTTGTATGTAGTATCGTTTTTAAAATGACCAAAAACGAATAAACATAGGTACTGTCGCACCTTTCGTAGATTTTATTATTAATTGTTGGGCGACCCGCCGTAATTGAATCTAAACTTAAATGTGTCAATCAGATTAGCAAAGAAACTGAGACTTATGGAACGTTATAAGTCAAATTAGGTGTCCATTCCAAAATCGAGATTATTTTGGACAACACAAGTATTCTGAACAACACGTAAACACAGAATGTTTTTAACAGGCTACCCCTTCATCATCATCGTCATCAGCCATTTGACGCCCACTGCAGGACATAGGCCTCCCTCATGGTTTTACAATCATGAGGGGTATTTGCCATAATCGCCACGCTTGGCAGGCGTGTTGGCGATCGCAGTATGCGGTTGGAATCTCAGAAAGACGCTGCTGCCCGCCTCCTGGTAATTTATTTCCTTAGTCGCCTTCTACGACATCCACTGAAGGAAATGGAGTGACGCTATTCTTAATCCGGCGCCACACGGAACTCATTACGCTCTATGTAAGTAAGACATACCAAAGTCACAGTATTAGGGTTCTGTTTGCACTCTCCAGGTACGGAACCGTTTATTTACAACTGCCAAAGTGTACTCACAAAACATACAAGCACTAAAATAGAGTGCTCGCATGCATAATAAAATAGCGCATACAAATGTTGACTTAACTGTGCATTGTGTTTTAAGGTCTATCCAAGTTAATACGGGCCGACCACGTGCATATTAGAATTTGAATAATAGATTACATTAAATGGGGAACTTGCGTCTAACTTAGATTGGAGTGGCATTGCTTTTATACCATAGAAATCATAAAGAACCTAGGAGAAATTTAACAAGTTCTAGTTAGACCTGAGATTTCCGCACTTAGCCTCGTAGTTGGGCCGTTGTACGTAGCAAAAAAAAAAAAAATTAACAATAAAACAATAAAAATATTTTTTTCAGGGTTTTCGGGGTCAAAAAATATGCGAAAAATAAAGTTACCCTAATAACATAAAACTTATTAGATTTTGTTTTGTCATTGAACTCTGAACGTTTTCATAGAACGGTGTACGTGCATAAAAACATTATAACACAAATGTAGGGAGTGAAGTCATAGTCTAAGGTAGATTTGTGTGGCGCGTTTTAGTACCATGTGACTATATTGACTTTTCGACTGGTTATATTACAAAAAAGTATTAGTCGCAGAGAAAAAAAAACGTTTATCTGTTGACGTGTCCTCTCCTATTCTATTAAAATATTTTTCCTGCAAGTTCTCCATTATTTATTATTTTTATTCTTTATTGCACTAATAACATTGTAAATGTACAAGGGCCTGCTTCATGCATGAAGCATTCTCTTCCAGCAAACCTTTGGTATTGAAGAGACTGGCGGGTTGTGCAAGAAAAAAGTGAAAAACAATAATAAACTTACGTAAACCTAGGGAAATACATTAACATAAAAATTATAAAAATCATAAAAAAACCTACATAAATAAAAGAAAAATAGCAAAAGATAATTACTAATCACGATTACTTACACACTAATAGGCAATAAAACAAAATAACTAGTGATAGTGGGGAATCGCTCGTAGCCCCGGCTGCCTGAGTGATCTTAAACGATCACGAAGGTTAAGCAACACAGGGCGCGTTCAGTGCATGGATGGGTCGCCGTCTATGCCTAACGCTAGTGGCATTTTTCCGAGCGGTTCCGTGCTTCGCAAGGCACGTTAAGCTGTTGGTGCCGGCTGCCGTCGATAGATGGCAGTCGTTAAGCCATGTCAGAGGCCTTAGGGCGGCTTGACAACTTCTGACAGTAGACGAGCCACAAGTCTACAAGCCTCCACCAATCCGGACTTGGCCTCCGTGGTGGAGTATGGCCTATACCTTCCTCAGGGAGAGACCCGTGCCCCTCGGTGGGGACATAATGGGTTGATGATGAGAACTAGTGATAGGTTACTGCCTATTCTGCAGATCAAGGCAGCAGTGCTTAAAAACTTTCTTTTGTTAAAAACCTCCAGGGTTTATTAGAGTGCTTAAATACGAAATTAAAGACTATACAGCACTAGTGCGAAAAAAGGTCGTTCCCGTTTCGTGCCCATCGACCGCACCAACGAGTGTCCAAATTACGGTACCCCGTACTATATTAACCCGGCAAGGACCTCACGAGTATGGAAACACATATGCGACGTTTGATTTCGAGCTTCTGTATTGATCTATTCATCAATTAGCATCCAATCTTTTTTGTTTCCGCTGCCGTAGAAACTGATTATAAAACTTGTTTATGAATCTTCCTTGGGGAGTGTCTTGGGACGAGACGAAGAAGCGGAGTTGGCCAAAGAATAACGAGCTAGAAATTTCTATAGAACACAAATGAAAGGTCGGCTTCAAAGGTATTCTGTAAAACATAGAAAGTATATATTTTTAATGAATCTTAAAATTAGAATGCAGCCTATATACGGCGGTAGCGAAGTGGGTAGAACCCAGGTACGACTTCCGGGCATTTTGCGGGAATGTACTATGACTTTGTTTTCTAAGTTATGTACATTTGTGAAGTTATAGTACCTAGCAATATCACTCGCTAACCGTGAAGGAAAACATCGTGAGGAAACCTGAGTGTCTAAGCTACTCGCATAGCTCAGCGCTTGAAATCGCCAATCCGCGGTGGGCACGCGTGCTGAGAGAGGTATGTGCCCTACAGTGGGACGTATATAGTCTGCTTAGTTCCTGCAGGGCACAGGTATTCTCTCTGATAGAGAGTAAGTTAATCACCACGCGTGTCTACCGCGGATGGGCAATTTCAAGCGCTGAGGTATGCAAACACCTCAGACACTCACCCCCGGTTTCTCTTACACTAACACGCTGTTAATCTACTGTTAACAGCTGTCAATTGACCAAAGTGCATACAAAAAAAAAACCACTGACAGCTGTTAACAGTAGATTAACAGCTTGTTAGTGTACGAGAAACCGGGGGTCAGATGATGACTCAGATAAGATAAGAATTTTCTTAAATATAAGACAAGAATTTTCTTATGGCGTTCGATTCGATTAAGGGGTTCGATTTAAACCTTTTGGCTAAGTGGTGACGATAATCTTGCAGATTTCTTATAAAAAAAGGCGCCTTGTGCTTTAGGACTTTATGTTATATGAAATTTTTTCTTTGTCTATAGATTCTCCAATATATTAGCGCAGTCCTTTCAAAGCTTTTCTGGAAGAGATGACTTTTAGTGATAAGGCTACCGTCGGTACTTTGAGTAAGACATCCTGTGCCATTTCCCACTTATGACTGTGGTATAAAGTGTTCTCTGAAATTATAAATCATAATTTAAAATATGTTAAAAATAATAATTGAAACTGAATTATTAATTACCTTTCCAAAATTATTTGCATGTAAGGGAATAAGGCTATTTTTAATTTAAATTTTTTATTTCATTTTAAAGTGATCTCTATTTGAAAGAAAGAAAGAAAGAATAATCATTTATTGCCATGCAAGATTTACATTAATTAAACTATAGCTAGTAGACAGGACTTGACTATACAAACTTAAACTAATGTGGTTTGCACAAGGTCCTATCAGTAGGAATGCATGACAATCGGACATACGCTCAGCATAATGCTGTTGGATAGATCTGTCCTAAAAACAGCGCTGATTTTCAGCGCAGCCCTTGAAACTTAATTAAATATAGCTAATAAAGTACTACTAACTAAGTGTACGTAATTAAGTACTATGCATTTTACCTGTTTATTACATTGTCGCTTTATGTTTAATTATTTAGTAATTATTTATCTATCATCTACAGATACACAGGTTTCAACGTGCGCCGCCTTTTTGAAACAATCTCGTACAGTCATCACTATGCCAGCCAAAGAGTTTCTAACCCATTTTATGTACTTTTGTTCTTATTTAGTTTGTGCAGGGGATGAGTAAAGAAGTCGCAAGACAAAAGTCTCAAGTAGGTTTCCTTTTTACGCTCGCACTTGTTGGCCACAGAAATGTTTTTGCCTTCCATTGAAGACCACCTGTTGAGATCCTATTATTTATATATTTTTACGCCTTTCCGTGTGGCGCCGGATTGAGAATAGCGTCACTCCATTTCCTTCCGTGGATGTCGTAGAAGGCGACTAAGGAGATCTATTACCAGGAGACGGGCAGCAGCGTTTTCCTGAGTTTCCAACCGCATACTGCGATCGCTAGCCCGCCTGCCAAGCGTGGCGATTTTGGCAAAACACTTCATGGTTAGGAAAACCATGAAGGAGGCCTATGTCCTGCAGTGGGCGTCAAATGCCTAATGATAGGGATGCCTTTCCGGTACAGTAGGTAGGTACTTGGTGGTTTTAGGTGGAATCATAATGCGGTTAATTTGGCAGCAAGTTTCTATTATAATCGCGGAAAAGACGCGACGCGCTGCATAGAGTTCGCGCCCCTGTCCCGTCTCTTCTGTGTGGACTTCGTCTCTTCCCTTCATTGTGTATGAAAGTGAATTGGAAAAACGACGCGGCTTTTGTGCGCCTTTGCCCCACGTCCTTTCTTTCCAAAAAGCCAGCATTACTCCAATATTACTGCTGATCTCCTGAAGGAATCATGCTGTCTATACAGGGTGTGTTAGAGGATTTGTAAACTAAAAACTATTTGGTATGTTAGGCTACTCTTGTATTGAAATGTCAATGTCTATTCACTATCTGTTCCCGTCGGTCTCTTGGTTATTAACTGAAAATATATTGCATCCTTGCACTTCTAATCGATCCCTGGCTTTCCTTCATATAATCCAACAGGGTGTAAAAACTATTACCGATAATGAGGTAGTATTGATTTTACCGACTGGTCAACACGAACGACTTTCACTATTAGACAACTGTCAAGAAAACTTCGAAATCATGAAATAATATCAACCATTCTAAAACTACTACCGTTCTACCGAGGTCTACCGTTAGCTCTAGCTAACGTTTGTTTGTTCCTTAGATTGTTCATTCCTTCGTTCCTACGTTCATTCGTTTGCTTGTTCATTCGTTTTTTCCCACGTTCGCTCGTACATTCGTTCGTTCCTACATTTACTCGTTCATTCGTTCGTTCCCACGTTTGCTTTAAGTTAACTTTAGACCAACAGAGTACCAGAAACCCGGGGTAAGTATTCTTTTTTTCTGAAGGTCATTAACCACGAAGTTGGACCTAGAAAAAACAGTGAAAATTGTGTGCGAATGAGACACGATTTTCACACATTCCACCAGTTGAATTTGCGGGTTCTGCGGCAAAAAAACGAAAGCTACGTTTTGTTCGAGTATGAGGTATGCATTGCTGACACAAGCGCGTTCTAACGAACGTGCACGTTTGTATTGCATGTTGCAGGAAAGTTTAAACTGTTTTTTTTTTTTACTGAAAAACTTGAAAACTGTAATGTGATTTTAGTGCCTTGCTAGTCTAGCGGTATCACCTCTGATTGCCATGCCGGAGGTCGTGGGGTCGATTCCCACTGGGGGCCGTCGTACATTTGTACAAATGGCCTCAGTCTGCGTGTATTTCAATGTTTGTGATGTCCTTGCCTGGTTACCGTGTGCTATCAGAGGGTATCCTAGTTTGGGACCAGGACAAGTGATTTTGTTGTGTAGAAGTTATTATGATAGTCCAAACCATTCTCGCTCGCAGATGTCCTCGGATCTCTCTCCGTCTGAGAGAAGAGCTTCGACTATTCTTCGACTTGCGCCGCTTTTTAAACGTCGCTTAAGTATGTTTTTATTGTTTTGAGCGAATACTTTTAGTTAAATTAATCCTGTTAATTGACCCACTTAATTTTGTTACACTTAAAAAAACAGCCAAGTGTTCCGTAAAAAGAGGTCTTTTTTATCTGCTTTACAGAACTAACACCTTCATCCAAGTCATATTCAATGGAATTTGCCGAAATTTTACTTTTATAAGTCGGTCTCCTATTACTCATTAACTAGTAAAGTCTACTTAGCCGTGATACTTTTTCTTTTAAGTTCATTATGTGCTACTACCAACACCCACAACCAATCCAACAATGCCCCACATGCTGAGCTAGACGAGAAAAAAAAAAATCCCCACTTTTCATGGCATGGGAGGTACAGGTACGTTTTATTGTTTAAATTTGTCGGCGTGAGAAATTTGTATACCCACACCAAATTACAGCTTTCTAGTACCACCGGTATTTGGGCTAGGCCGCGAACGGACGGGCGAACAGACAGTCGGACACACGGACATGGCGACACTATAAGGGTTCCTTGTCGGACCACGGAACCCTAGAAAGGGATGATATTCTTTTTGAGATTTCAGTAGGTAGGTTTAGATACTATTTAATTTAGAGATAGTTGATTGTAATTTTGTCCGAGTAACATTTTTCAGATTCTCGAGTGGAGACAAGAACGTTCTTGAGTGGAGACCACGAACATTGCTAAGTTGATTAACCGACAGATTAACAAGTAGGAAGACTGCCTTCCTCAGGGAAGAGACCCGTGCCCCTCGGTGGGGACATAATGGGTTGATGATGAGAAGACTGCCACGTAATGTATACCGAATTGTCATACTTTGGCCTTTTGCATCTACATAACGAGATACACAGCATCCAGTGGCACCTTCACTCACACTAGATGGGTGAAGGGACCACTCGGACGCTGCAGTGCCTATGACATTATTTTTTAGATGAAGTAGACTTGCCCAGCACCTGTACAATCCTGAAAGCCCACAGGAAAGACAAGTCAATACGTGCGGAGCCAACCAAGCCGCGGGTTTCCTCACGATGTCTTCCTTCCCCATTAGCGTGTGGTATTGCTACTGCAAATTCGTAATACACTACGAATCAATGTTCTATGAAATTCGTCCCAGCGCGCTGGGCCGACGATGTGAGGATTGCCGGCAGTGGTTGGATAAGGATGGACGTTGACAAAAGGAAGTGGCATGCCTTGGGGGAGGTCCATGTCTAGCAGTGGACGTGACGGGCTGATTGATTTAGATAGATAGATAGAAAACTCTTAATATTTTAATATTTATCATATACACTTGGTCCAAAAAGTGCAGAAATTAAAGAGTAAGGTTTGACTCAGACTTTTTGCTTTGTGCTTGTTAATTTCTTGCACTGAACTTCTTCATTTCTTTCTTGTAATTTCTGTGTACAATAAAGAATATTCTATCTATAGGGATATGTATAAAGGTAGTGAACATTGCGGTAATCTTGTTCAACTCTCACTCACACAATATTGCTACCGATCAAGACGCAAGTAGGATTTATTGACATCCTACTAATATGTATTATAAATGTGAAAGTTTGTGAAGATGTTTGGATGCTAGTTACTCAATCACGCAATATCGGCTGAACGGATTTACGTGACACTTGGCATACGGATAGACAAAGACCTGAATTGAGACATACGATACTTGATATCCCGGTAATGCGTTCCCGTGGGATATTTATTTGAAGTTTAAAATAGATGGCGTTGTGCGAGCGAAGGTTGTGTTTTAAAAATAGATGGCGTTGTGCAAGAACCCTATAAACGGATTCTGTGGTGGTACGAAGTTTGCCGGGACGCTAACACCACATAAAATGTACAATAAGGACTCTACATAAAGGTACACTGTAAAAATCAAGAAAACGAGCGTCTAAGAAACAATAGTAGCTCTAGTTGAGTCCAATAAAAGTCTCGGCTCGCAGACAGAGTGGGTATAGGGGCAATATATCTTGCGGAATGGATTTCTGTCCTAATCAGCCTGTCGACTACCCTTTTCAAGCTATATAGCGTCTCAGTACGACGCCGAACTAGGAAAGGAATAGCTGGGTTTTGGCTGGATGAGGCAGTTCGGTGACGTGAAGAAAAACGTCGTGAGGAAACCCGAATGCCTGAGGTGTCCATGTGAACACCTCAGGCAATCGGGTTTCTTAGCGCTTGAAATTGGCAATCCGCGGTGGGCACGCGTGGTCATAGAGCCAGCTTTCTCTCTCTCTCTCTCTTTCTCTCTCTCTCTTTCTCTCTCTCTCTGGGAGAAGGTCTGTGCCCTGCAATGGGACTTTAGTCAACTGAAAGGTTTGTCAACTATATTGGTCGCTTTCACATTGGATAACGAAGCTGCATGACATCTTAGGACTAGTATTCATACAACGTTTACACAACGTTCGCACAACGGCCTTGGCAACGGCCTATGTTTTAAAGTACCAGTCGGACGATGTGTCGTTACGGTTATCGTCCAATGTGAAACCGGCCATTGGGGTCAAACGTACGTTAGTGTGATAGTTATAGTGGTTCCTAAACATGCGATCAAATGCCGGCATTTGTTGAAGTGCATACAGTCAACCGCAGCTCAAAATTTACATTTTTGTGGCAAAGTCGATGTTAATGAAGCTGCATGACACACTCCTTACCTTATTTAAATCAAGTACGGTACTGTAATATCTAAATCTTAATTGTTCATCATCATCATCATCATCATCAGCCATTTTACGCCCATTGCAGGACATAGGCCTCCTTCGTGGTTTTCATAACCATGAGGGGTTTTGCCATAATCGCCACGCTTGGCAGGCGGGTTGGCGACCGCAGTATGCGTTTGGAAACTCAGGAAGACGCTGCTGCCCGTCTCCTGGTAATTGATTTCTTTAATCGCCTTCTACGACATCCACGGAAGGAAATGGAGTGCCGCTATTCTTAATCCGGCGCCACACGGAAAATCACGGCAAAACACGGAATCTTAATTGTTATACATCTTTAACTAGATTAACACACTAGCATGTAAGTGATTTGGATTTTGTAAGTCTGTCAGCTTACTTGTTTGACTGAATAAATACAATACTTAACGTAACTGATTAGAGTGTGCGTATGTAAAGGTTGATCCGCTGTCGACTCTGCTACCACGTGGTGGTTACATCAAATAAGAAACACCGAGTGCGGTGCGAAGAGCACCTTTTTCGATTCCTAAAACATATAAAACATGTCGTAGCTTATAGCTTTTTTATGACATAATCAACAATTGACTCCTGAAATCGGCATCATGCCAGTCTGTCAGCTAAAATTGTGTTCTGTGGCCGTCAGTGTCAGTGTCAGTCGATCATTAGACAGCGAGCTGGACGGTCGTGTCAGGAGTGTAAGTAGGCGAGCCAGCTCAGCCGCCTGCCAATTGATATAATTGATTCAACATCATTGCAGTGTTTTAATATTAAACTTAAAAAGTGGCTTGTCAAGCACATAATCTATAGGTATGGTGCCTGGCTTAATTAGCTATCCTGATTATTTTTGTTGTATATATACTTACTTGAAATATGGGTGACACCCTATTTTCAATTCCAAATTTTCAACCCACTTTTTTGGAATTGGTATTTATTATTTAAAATTTACTTAAATCTATATGTCACAAATTTATAGTAGTTTAAAT
This sequence comes from Yponomeuta cagnagella, assembly GCA_947310995.1. NCBI lineage: Eukaryota > Metazoa > Arthropoda > Insecta > Lepidoptera > Yponomeutidae > Yponomeuta > Yponomeuta cagnagella. Next base: position 7,973,277 of record OX371293.1, read on the forward strand.
TTACGACTAAGCGCTTTATTAATAACTGTAATTAATGTTAATTGTAATTATTGTAATCACTGTGTTAATTTGAAGTGTAATTATTATATCCAAATTATTCATTGACGTGTAACTAATAACTATGAATAAAGATGTCTATGTCCATTATGTCACCGGGATTCCGATGTGGATACTGAGATATCAGAGAATACAGTCGACAACATATGAACCTTTTTATGCGTGCACTCTACTCAGTTACATTACGGACAACTTTAAAACGAAAATGTTACCAACCAAACCAAAGCGAGAGAGAGCAATGTCTTCTCTGCCAAAGGTTTACCGCATCTTGGTCCGTTGTAACCGGCATTTTATTTGACACGGTTTTTCCTCATTCGAGCGAAGAATCCTATTACCCTAGGCTATTTTTATGTTTAACGTTGTTTTATGTGCGCTTGCCTATTTCTACTGTCTTCACGTTGTATTGCCTGGAGTTAGTGCTGGACCTCAATGATTTCAATATCGTAAGGTGGTTTCCTTTGAAGTAAACTTGTGGAGATTTACACGCTTTCTTTAGAATGTTGCAAGCCGAATTTGAGCCACTTTTTATTAATTTACGACTTTGAGATTCTGCATGCTTGTTCAGTTCTGATGACAGTACACTAAGATGATAAAAACGACCTGATGATTCAGCCAAGGTTGTCATTTCAAGAGGAAACTCCTTAAAGATCACTAGCACCGATAAGAAACTGTGCATAAATGATTTTAACCATTAACTGATTCTAGAGCCAGTATTATCACCTCGTGATACAGTGGACCAAGGACGATACTACTTAATACTTATAAAAATTTGTAAGGAGGTATCAAGCCACTGACAATAATTAAATTACTACAATTTCCATCTTCCCGCCATTTAAGCATTGTTCGTTGTGAACAGCTTCTCAAAGTTGTATTCAAAACAGGGTTATTTGAAAACTTGGCTCCCCGAGACCAATTAAATAAATCCTTGTTTATATTTTGGCTGAAATTAGATCAGGTGACATTTACACTAGTTTTTACAATAGTAAAATAGTATTTTTCAAATTTTCAAAAACCAAATATAATTGAAAATAAATTAACATACTTATTAGTTAGTACTTTCACACCGCCTTGACAGCTAATATAATCCCAGAATAGAAAATGGTTTCGTAGTTATTATTGCTACTGGCCACAAAAAAAAAACTATTTTATTTCATACATCATAGTGTATCTTTTTTTCTCCAACACAGTGCATTACCATTGCCAACTGCAAAAAAAAAACTGTCATTCATTTGGTACAATACGATCACAGAACAAAAAAAGAAGAATACGATTAAAATCAGTTAACGATTCGGCTTTCCTCGGATATCATCGCCTAAATCCCGAGACGGAAATGACACGAAATACATTACCGCGATTTCTTTTAGGTAGCATTCAATTTGAAGTATCATAAACGCAATGTATAGCACCTGCCAAGATGACATTACTGACCGGTAGACATAAGAAAGAGCTACGAAGATTTTTGTATGGGGCCTGGCATAGTTCATAGTGGCGCCCTCTATATTTTTTTCAATATCGTGGAGCATGATGAAACCTAGCTAGATCGATAGAGGACAAAAAAGTAAACAAGAAATTATTAAGGTCACCATGTCCTAAAGTGGCACGTTTAGGAGTTATTGAGCTTTGAAGTTTGTATGAGATTTTTATAAAACTTAACTTTTGAATCATTTTTCACTAAATACTGGACTATATGCTTGGCACCTGTGACTCGTTGCCGATTCTTGACTAAATTGCTAAATAAGTCGTAGAAAAAACACCCAGTTTATTATAGATACCGTATATTAAGGCACCCGAGCGTAGCGAGGATGCTTACAATGTGAGGGTATTACGGGAGCTTTTACCAGAGTTATAAATCTGCTTTTCATCAATCCTATCAGGTAAATAAATAAAATAGTGTATTTAAAGGAAAATTCACAAGATATTTCTTTATTTTAATTACAAATTACACTTAGCTGCTAGACTAATTACAATATACAATTAGGCATTACTTATCATTAAATCATTCTACCGAACAGTGAGCGAGTTATTGATCGGAGAAGTAGGTACCGGAAGAAACATTTGTACTTAAATTAAGTTTTATGGTGGCTGTGTTTAGTTATAAGCATTATCTGATTAAATATTAGCAGTTAAACAATAATTAGGTAGTTAGACCTGAAAATATGATTAATCCCTGTTTCTATGTTTAATATGGTTTCATAGTAAACATATGTCACTTCAATGTAGGTAATTATTGGCTGACAGAAGTCATTTTTATACATTTATGGTTGAACATGGTTTTACACACAGCAGCGGTTTAAGTTTCTAGCGATATGTACCTATCTACATTATTTATAGGTACCTACCTACCACCTAAACCTATCTATATTAATTAAACTGTAGGTTTTATATTGACATGTTTTGAATTTTAATCGAATTGAACGAATTGGATGCATGAATAATACTATAATTTCATGTATATATGTATATAAGTAGGTAGGTACCTACTAGACATAGCTACCCAGACTTTAAAAAACATCAAAGTAGGTTTGAATCCCCGAGAAAACTCATATCAAGTGACAAATTCAGTGATGAAACTCAGTTAGTGGAAATTCCATACAAACTTCAAAGCTCAATAACTCCTAAACGTGCCACTTTAGGACATGGTGACTTTAATAATTTCTTGTTTACTTTTTTGTCCTCTATCGATCTAGCTAGGTTACATCGTGCTCCACGACATTGAAAAAAATATAGAGGGCGCCACTGAGACTATGCCACTAATCTTCGTGGCTCTTTATTACGCAGAAGCGAATTTTCTAAAATAGTTTTATACATTATTTACAATTTAACGAGCAACAATTTTTTTTACCACGCTTTAAATTTGTTGAAGCCATGATACATAACTATTGTAAGTTAATTTTGATAAAATTTCATAGAATCGAATATTTTCACGAATGAAATTAGCGTTCATAAACATAAATGTATCATATAAGTCAAACTGTTTTTATTGACACTAAGAAGTCATACTGTCAAAATGGTCAATTATTTTTCTTATTTCAATATAAAGGTTGTGTTAGTTTTGAGCTACAAAGGAGGTTTTGTTGCTCATATCGTTCTTGTATTGTATTCAATAAAACAACGAGTAATATAATTAAAGGTCATATCTGTAAATTGATAACTCTATGTGAGAGATGAGGGATTCACGACAATTACCGAGGTTGGCCGAATCGTTAACTGATTTTAATCGTACTGTAACTCATATCAGCCAGGACAGTCAAGTCGCTCGTAACGCTTATTGCATTTTATTTAAACTTGTCCACATGTAAACAAAGCGTTGACAAAAATCTTTAAAATATGAAACTCTATCAAGTTGTGTGCTCGTAATATACTCAATTCCACGAAACGAGCTCCCAAAGAAAATCATCCATGTGCACCCATTGATTAATGCGCGTGACCTTCAATAACCACTGCATTAAGTAAACCTACCCTATGAAGCGGACCGTCTTTGCATATTGTTTCACTTACGTCCCACTGAAGGGCGCAGGCCTTCTCTCAGAGAGGGAGTATGGGCTTAATTACCACGCGTGCCCACCGCGGATTGGCAATTTCAAGCGCTGCAGTATGTGAACACCTCAGACACGTGTCATACGACCAGTTAATGTATATAAAGTATCATCATCATCATCATCATCATCAGCCATTTGACGCCCACTGCGGGACTTGGAAAACCACGAGGTAGGCCTATGTCCTGCAGTGGGCGTCAATAAAGTATATGTATAGTTATTAATCAAACCACTAAGCAAAACGCACACTTAGTTGCATTAGGCCACTAATTAAGTCTGATCGCCCGACAGGAGATATCGATGCGAGATAAGGCTGTGGGATCGGACTTAATCAAATAAAAGATAATCGACACACGTAAAACTTGATACGGCTTGCCTTCATTTATGTGGACACGGTGTAGACTTGCACTTGGTACAGACGAGAAGTAAAGTACTTATACTACTTATAATAGAATATTTTGTGCTCAGCCCCTATATTACGCTCACCAAATCCTGAGCGATTCCAATCGTCTAACTGTCAAATTAGTATGGAATTTGACAGTTAGACGATTGGAATCGCTCAGGATTTGGTGCGCGTAATTAGGCCACTGTTCCCCTAATTATAGACAGACAGGCAAAAAGACAGATAGACCGACAGACAGACCGACAGACAGACAGACAGACAGACAGATAGACAGACAGACATGCAGACGATCAGACAGACGGACGGACGGACGGACGGAGAGCCGGACGGACATGCCGACAGATAAATAGATAGAGGACACTTTATTGCACAACCAGAAAAACAGATTTCATGACATTTCTAATATCTTAGTGAATTAGGAATTAGTGTAGGATTACTTATTACCAAGTCATACGACAAGGTTCTTCAGCAACTCATTCACTATAAGGGCCGTCCGGCTGTGGAATGATCTGCCGGTCTCAATAAGGCGTTCTCCATCTCCAGCAATCTTCAAAAATAGGGTAAAAGAACTGTAACTGTAATTTTTCTGTACATGATTACTTTTTCTTTCTATGTAGGTATATTATATTCTTTATATCCTCCTCTTACATATAGGTATTGTAACTTATTTATGTAGTAGTTTATAACAATTATTTAAGTAAGATTTATGTAAGTTTATTATTAAGTTTAAGTATGTACTATTCATATTTGCACCAACTACCAGTCTCCCTTTCTCCTTCGGAAACCTTTCCGTCACAAGGTTGTCTGGAAGAAATTGCTGTTAGCAATAAGGCCGCCCATTGTACTTTTTCATTGTAACTTTCATATTTTATGTCTCGCTTCTTGTGTGCAATAAAGAATATTCTTATCTTCTTATCTTATCTTCCTTATTTGTCCATGAAATACCCTTTTATTAGGAACGAATTAAGCAATCGAATTGAAATTAATAACAAATACTAAGGCCCACGGTCCCTTGAATATATAAAAGTCCTAAGTTAATAAAGATTTTGTATTTGTACTCGTATTAAGTTAACGTAATCAATACACCGTGATAACGTGACTTATAACACTGTCAATTTGGGAAATGGAGTGGAAAACTATTTCTCTCTTGCTCATACAATATTGCCGTTTATAATGTGTGAGCGAGAGGCAAATAGTTTTTCAATTCATTTCTTAAATTAACTGTTTTATACATATATTTTTAATAATTTGTGCTCAGTAATTATAATCATAATTACTTATAGGTGGCATTAATTTCGTTATTGATTATGCGAAAATTAAGTGTTTCTTTATTTCAGGAATGTTATGAAATAATTTATCACTTTTAAAAACCTATTTGGAGGCTAAAAATTCCACCCACGCCGGGACTTGAACCCGCGACCTCTGGCTAACCTCTAAATAGGTTTTTAAAATTGTCTTCAGCACGGGTTAGTGCAACAAAAAGAGTATAATCATGTAGGTACAACGATATCATTCCAGTGTTAAAAACCTAACTGCAAAGTGGGTTCTCGGGGCTTCAAGTGACGTAAATTGCTTCAGCCAGATGTCGCTGCCTGTACGTAATACAGAGAAGTTTGTAAAGAGGCTCGAAATTTTGCCGATGCTTGCACTTGCCCATTAGCTCAGTTGGGAGAGCGCTGGCACGGTTAGTCAGAGGTTGCGGGTTCAAGTATAGATTTTTAAAATTGTCCTCAGCACGGGTTAGTGCAACAAAAAGAATATAAGTTATCACTGTGAACCCTTTTCCTTGCGTCTGTATGAAGCAAGGCGCCACGGTGAGTGACTGACGTTGATAAGTAAATTGCAAAATCAATTATTCGTAGAAGACACAACATTATACAAATACAACCAGAAGGAACTCTCAGTACTAAGCGTCGCCGGGCTTAGAAAGATTAGTTACATGATGTGGCGGGCCCGCAAATATTGCCGATATGCCCGACACGAATTTATCAACAACAAAAGCGCGCCTGAACTAATAAACTGACGTATGCTTGAAATGAAAGACTTCACTTTGTCAAACAACTCATTTAATCATTCACTACTGTCGCTGCGAAGACGAATAAAACGAGCACTGCTTCTATCATAATCCAACATTTAATACTTTTACAATAATGTAATGTAACCTAACACGGAAGACATAACCATACCGCGATATAGCGTGCTAATAGCTCCATCTAGTGGACAAAATTGGAACTAGACTAATCTTTTCAAACATCCCGCCCACCAAAGAACCTTGTTCTTTTACAAAGGATCAAACAAAAGTATCAAATTAGTTATACTCCTTTCACGTACATAATGTTCACTAAAAATAAAGAAACTTACATATTTTTGTGGCTACTACCAATTAACACAAATATAAACTTAAAAGTAAAGTAACATATAACTAAAATTACTTGTCAGTATCTGACTTAGGCAAAAAACATAACTTATTACAAGGTCTCTTACTCAATCCAGTTTTTGTTTTAATGGTAACAACTCTTGTGACATTATCTTTACCAGTATGTTTTTCTACAATTTTTCCTAGCAGCCATTTGGCTGGAGGTAAATTATGGTCTCTTATAATAACAATATCATCAATTTCAGGTTCAGATCTTTTAACATTCCACTTATATCTCTGATTGAGAGTCACCAGATATTCTTCCGACCACTTTCTCCAAAAATCATTAACCATCTTTTGAGTATACTTCCATCTCTGTAAACCAGTTATTTGTTTGTTTTCATAATTTTCGTCAGGAAGAATAATTAGTGGCTCTCCTACAAGAAAATGACCTGGCGTCAAAGGCATAGGATCATCGGAGCAGTTGCTCAAATGTGACAGAGGACGTGAATTTAAACACGCTTCAATTTGGGTTAAGACTGTAGCTAACTCCTCAAATGTTAAAGTAGAGTCCCCTATCACCCTCTTTAAGTGAGCCTTTGTAGAGCGAACACCTGCTTCCCATAATCCACCGAAATTAGGAGCGTGTGGAGGGATGAAGCTCCACGTCGTTCCGTCGTTCGCTAACAATTTGCTAATTTCGTTTGGCAGTTGTGACTTCGAACGATCAAACATTTCTCTTAATTCTCTGCTGGCACCAACAAAATTTGTTCCATTATCACTGTATAAAGTTTGACAATGGCCTCTTCTCGCAACAAATCTTCTAAATGCAGCTATAAATCCTTGAGCGGTTAAATCTGATACCGCTTCCAGATGAATCGCCTTGGAAACCATACATATCAGAACACATATGTACCCTTTGTACGACTTTGAGCCCCTTCCAGGAGAAAACCTAATGTTTATATGGCCTGTAAAGTCAACTCCGGAGATCTTGAAAGGTCTAATAGGTTTCAATCTCACCTCTGGTATCTGACCCATAAACGGATTACTATTCTGCTTTGCATATCTCAGACACCTAATACATTTGCGATAACATCTTTTAGCCAAATCTCGTGCTCTGATAATCCAAAATTTTGATCTCAATAAATTCAACATTACTTGAGGCCCTCCATGAAGTGATTTGAGGTGTACATCCTCGACTATCAACTTAGTTATATGACTCTCACTGGGCAATATCATAGGATGCCTCCTGTCGAATCCCGCTTCAGCATCATGTGTACGCCCTCCCACTCTCAAAATGCCATTATCATCAATGAAAGGACTAAGCGTGTTGAGTTTACTACTGGGGGAAACACTTCCACGTGCCTTAATCTGTTTTATCTCCTCTCCAAAGTGTAGCGTTTGGGTTTCTCTCACACAAAACTTTAAAACTTCTTCTCTTTCACTTGGTGTTACAACTGTAGTTATGTTCTTTGGTCTTCTCTCCTTTTTTAATTTGTAATAGGCTATTCTTCTGCAGTACGATAGCACTATCAACATTCTTGTTAGGCTAGAAAATCGTGACCAAATAAACTGCTCCTTAGCTACGGTTGTAGTCAAAGTCTTTACAGGTCTCGTTTCTTCGTTTGTTACGAAATCTTTGCAGCTCTGACTGACATATTCCTTTCCGCGTAATAACTCGGGACCGTGCCACCACAAATCGTTTTGTATCAGCTCTGCAACTGACGTACCACGAGAGGCGCAATCAGCAGGATTTTGGTAAGTACTCACATGGTTCCATTGTTCTCTATCAAGCACGGTAAGTATCTCAGAGACTCTATTGCTGACAAAAGTGGTCCAATGACTTGGTTCTCCAGCTATCCACGCTAGTACAACTGTGCTGTCGGACCACGCGTGCAGGTTTTCCTTTGGCACCTCCATAACTTGTGACACCTCGAATATCAATCTTGCGGCAAGCTGGGCCGCACACAACTCCATCCTTGGGATTGAAAGTTCTTTTTCTATTGGTGCTACTTTGGTTTTTGCGGTTATTAAACTGCCTTCCATGTCCCCACTAATATTTTTTAATTTCAGGTAGACGGCGGCGGCGTATCCTGCTTTTGAAGCATCAGCAAACACGTGAAGCTCTACGTAATCTTCTCGTTTCGTTTTTAACCATCTAGGTATCGACACTTTCTCTGCATTGGCGAGGTCGTCTCGAAAGATAGACCACCCACGCAACAACTCCTCGGGCAGATCATCATCCCAGTTCAGCCCGGATTTCCACAGCTGCTGCATGAAAATCTTGGCATTAATAATGACGGGTGCAATCCAACCCATAGGATCATACAATCTTGCAATATCCGATAACACCTTTCTCTTAGTAATTGTTTCAGTTCTCTCCGGCAGTTGCAAACCATATTCGAACTCATCAGTATTCTTATTCCATGCAATTCCCAGTACTTTGATCATATCGTTTTGTTTGAATATTACAGACTCATCAATCTTCTGACTCTCCCTTTTGATGTGGTTTAGCAGCTCTCCGCAATTAGTGCTCCATTTTTGTAACTCGAAACATCCGGCTTTCATTAACTTATTCATCTGCTCGAAGATCTCAATCGCTTCTTCAGGACTCTCACATCCGGTAAATAAATCATCCACATAGTAGTCCCTTCTAGTTATTTCTGAAGCTTTCGGGTATTTCATCTCCTCGTCCTTAGCGAGTTGCTGCAATGACTTTACAGCTAAATAAGGAGCGCATGCTGTACCGAAGGTAAGGCGTAACATACGATAATGCTGTACAGGTTCGAACGCGGTCGCCCTCCACATTATTCTTTGAAAATCCCCATCTCGTCGATCCACCTTAACCTGCCGATACATTTGTTTAAGATCAGCAACAATGCAAATGCGGTAGCGCCTCCATCTCATCAAAGTGTGTCTCAAATCAGGCTGTAGCTTAGGCCCTACAAGAAGGTCATCATTTAGAGATACATTATTTATACCTTTGGTAGAAGCGTTAAAAACAATTCTCACCTTTGTTGTCTCTTTATCTTCTCTTACGACGGCATGGTGTGGAAGATACACCACATTTTCCTTTTCAATTTGCTCTTTCTCAGTAATCAGCTCCATATGCTCTTGTTCGAGGTAATTGTCAATTACCTTCTGGTACTCTTCATACAATTTCGGATTCTTGCATAGTCTTTTTTCTAACTGTGTAAGCCTTTTCCTTGCAATATCTCTCGTATGGCCTTCTAAACACTCGGGATTAGGACTCTTAAACGGCAGTCTTACGACGAAACGTCCACTCTCATCTCGTAGTGTTGTCTCTTCGTAAAACTTTTCACATTTTAACTCTTCTCTAGTCATTCCTTTTCTGATAGAATCTGGCTCTCTTTCAATTTCCCAAAATTGCCTCAGCAGTTGATCTTCTTTCACCTGTGTGTGCAGACTGACGACATGGCGTTCCACTGAACTCGAAAGACCCTCGACTCTCCCAGACAAAATCCACCCAAATTGCGTATTCTGCGCAATTGGACCGTTTGGTGACGGATGTTTCAGTAGGCCTTCCCTCATAATTGCGCCGTAGACATCAGCACCCAATATAATGTCAATTTTTCCAGGTGACCCGTACTTTGGATCCGCCAAGCTCAGATTTTCAAGCATAGGCCAATCCGAAATTACAGCCTTGCTAGATGGGAGGAATGAAGTTAATTTCTTCAACACTAAGGCGTCCATCGTCATGGAAAAGTTAGGGTTATTAAGGGACTCTACTCTAAACGAAACCATGCTTTTGGTTTTTGTTTGACCCTCACCTATGCCCGAAACTATTCCATTCACCAAAGATTTTTTAAGACCCAACGATTGTGAAGTTGCCTCTGTCACAAACGACACTTCCGATCCTTGATCAATCAATGCTCGCACTACTAATGAATGATCATTACTCGATTTTATTCTAACCATGGCGGTCGCTAGCAAAACACTACTCTCCTGGCTCTCAGCTGCGAAATGCGCAGCAACTCTCTTCTCAGGCTCTTGTGGTGTTACTCTCTCAAAGTGTAACATCAAATGGTGTCTCCTGCCACACCGACGACAGCACATAGACTGTCGACAACTTCTCACCGAATGGTTGGACGACAAACAATTGAAGCACAATCCCTTCGATTGTACAAACTCACTTCTCGCTTCTGGAGATTGTCCTTCAAATAGTTTGCATTGATATATAGCATGTGCACCGTCACACATCGCGCAGACCTTCTCATTTTTATTATAGACTTTCTCAGTGTTTTTCACATCTTTTGTTTCTTCAGTCGCCGTAGAATAAAAGGCTTTCTTGTTAGTCATTGACTTCGCATTAGAATTTTGGTGTGGCGGTTTATGTGCAGTCTTTACTCCATCTAACATCTCTAAAGTTCGAAATCTTGTCTCAAGAAATTTGCTCAATTGTTTCCAGGTCGGCAATTGCTCGGACTCAGTGTGACTCACTTGAAGTTCCCATAACTTTCGTGACTCAGCATCTAATTTTGTGAGAACTAAGTGATTTATGATTGCATCCCAGGAACTTGTATCTATCTTTAGATTTTCCAAAGAATTCAGACAGGCCGATGTAGTATCGAGTAATTGTTTAATACCAGTAGCTGACTCTGTAGCCAAATTTCTCTGACCAAACAAAACCTTCATAACTTCGTTACAGTTAAATCTTTTATTTGTGTAACGTCGCGTCAGTTGCGTCCAGGCTTCTTCGTAATTTGTGTCTGTAGTGGCAATATTCTTTAGTAACTGTTCAGCTTCTCCATATAAACTACATTTTAAGTAGTGTAACTTCTGAACTGCACTCAACGATTTATTCAGGTGAACGAGTGACAAGAACATGTCATGAAAGCTTTGCCACTCTTCATATTTGCCAGAGAATCTCGGCAGCTGTATCTGCGGCAGTCTGATTTCCGCTGCTGAAGGCGAAGATACTCCAACTACCGAAGCTTCTTTCTTAAGAATTTTCCTCAAGTCTTCCTTTAATCTCGTTTTGTACTCTATGTAAACGTCTTCGAACTGTATGCATAGATCATCTTTAAAGTACGGTAACTCTGACCTTTTCAACGCGGTATCCAGACTGCTAATGATCTTAAAGTGCATCTCTTCGAAGTTATCTCGACATTTCTCTAAGTTTTCTGTTCGCGACTCAATATATGACACTGTGATTCTTTCCTTAGAAGACTTTTTATAATTTGTAAAAGCCTTGTGAACACGCTCTAACAAGTCCTCTTGGCTAAGTATAAACGTATTCATTTTGAAAGTTAAGTCTTGGAAGCACTTCACTAAAGTTCAATTTGATTGTTCAGAGACTATATTCAAATTCATTGACGAAAATCTTACAAGTCCTTATAGGCGCACAAATTCTCAAATTTTTCTAAGTCCCCAAACCACTACTCGAAATTTTACAAGTTCTAAACAGCTCTCAACTTTTCTAAGTCCAAATTCACTGATTTTACTAAGTTCCAAATCACACTTCTCGAAATTTTACAAGTCTTTTAAACACTGATATTTTCGCACTTTTATTTACTCACGAATTCTATAAGTCCAATTCTGTTTCTCCCGGGTTTCGGCACCAAATGTCGCTGCGAAGACGAATAAAACGAGCACTGCTTCTATCATAATCCAACATTTAATACTTTTACAATAATGTAATGTAACCTAACACGGAAGACATAACCATACCGCGATATAGCGTGCTAATAGCTCCATCTAGTGGACAAAATTGGAACTAGACTAATCTTTTCAAACACTACTTATTGTATCTCCTTCACCTTAATATTCACATAATAGTTCATACTACACACAACCATTAGGAAACCAACTTTTTTAACTCATGGGACTTTTTCACTGTTGACATTTGTCGTTCTCTCGCTGGTAGTAGACAAAGATCATTACATTTAAATTTAATCAATTTTTGCAAGCAGGACTATGTTGCAATTAATGAATAAGTCGACTTCGAATCGAAAGATATGAGAGCTGGAACGAAACGTAAATGAATGACTCAGATGTAAAATTCATGACAAACAACATTGATTTAACCACTCATTCATTGATTGAAATTTGTGAACTAACGCCAGTTGAAAGAAATCGTAACTGGAAAAAAACGTGAACTAGGTGAACTACTAAGAATAACTACTTCTATGAAGGACGTGAACTGAATCACTCCTTTTTTCTTCTCTTCACCATCTTTTCACGTTTATTTACGAACAATACGCGGGTGAAGTTCACTCGCATATTGCCAATATTATTTCCGGGCACGGTACATAAGTCGATATACTTAATAAGTACTCGGACTCTTTTGTCGTTTAAAATGGGGGCTCCTTTATAGTTTAAACTTCGGATGTCTAGCTAGCTTAGCACTAGAATGTAATATAAAGTTTACTTAGATTGTTACCTCTTTTACATAGGTACACAATAACAAAACAAAACATGCATACACTCAACCTTACTCCGGTTTCAAGTACCTATACTAACAAAATGTTAATAAATAACTTCCACACAACACAATCACTTGTCCTGGTCCCAAACTAGGATACCCTGTGCTATGGTAAACGGGTAAGGACATCACAAACATGGAAATGGTATCGAACCCACGACCTACTACGTACTGTCCCTAATCTACTGTGAACTTTGTATAAACTGTCAATTTTTTTTATTCGTCCCACTACAGGGCACAGGCCTTCTCTCAGAGAGAGAGAGTATGCGCTTAATCATTGGCAACTTCAAGCGCTGAGGTATGTGAAAACCTCAGCATAAGCAGCCTATATACGTCCCACTGTAGGGCACTGGCCTTCTCTCAGGGAGAGAGTATGGGCTTAATCACCACGCGTGCCCACCGCGGATTGGCGATTTCAAGCGCTGAGGTATGTGAATAGCTCAGACACTCAGGTTTCCTCACGATATTTTCCTTCACCGTTAGCGAGTGGTGTTGCTACTATAACTTCACAAATGTACATAACTTAGAAAACACAGTCACATGCCCGCACTGGGAATCGAACCTGGGTCTCTCGCTTCCGAGTCTAATGTTCTACTCACTAGGCTACCACCGCTGTACACGATTCAATCACGTTATCGGAAAGTTATACAAAAACAATAAGTACATAAAACAACGAAAAACAGGAAAATTACTGGAAATATTTTAAAATTCAATCATGGACAAACAGACCTTTCATTTGTATTAATTTTGTGCTTAAAAGCAGTTTAAAATTATCGCTTCGCAGCGAACCGGTTTTTAATAATTATTATCACGATGCGCTCGCAAAGTGGACATAATGTTTTTATTCGGCTGCTACCTACGAATAAAAATGTATAATAACTGGCTTTTGCATTATTAACCCGCTCGGGCAGACTTCATCATCATCATCAGCCATATGACGCCCACTGCAGGACATAGGCCTCAATCATGGTTTTCATAACCATGAGAGGTTTTGCCATAATCGCCACGCTTGGCCGGCGGGATTGCGAGTCGCCTTTTATGACATCCACGGTAGGAAATGGAGTGACGCTCTACACGGACGGACTTATTTACCTATTAGTAGTTTATTTATATCATTAATCTTTAATATAGAGCAACCTCTGAAAGCACTATAATCAGATTTAGCTTACAGAGCTAGATTAATAATGTATTTTCTTTTTTTTTAAATAAACATTTTTTTTTTATTTGCCCAAATAGTTTTTCATTTTGAATGAAGCCATAAAGTAGTGATTTTTGACGGCCTCGGTGGTCTAGCGGTAACCATCGATTGCCATGACAGAGGTTGTGGGTTCGATTAACGCTGGCGTGGCCGCCATTTGCAAAATTGTGATTTTTTAAACTTTACTGCAGTAAAACTAAATATGGTTTTATTTGAGCTTTACTGTGTTTTGAATAATAAAAAATATACCAAATTGTTTTATCATTGATTCGGTTAGTGACGTCGGTCGTCAAAATTGTAGTAATTAGAAGTGTATTGCTGTGATTTCAAAAATGCATTCTATTCCTCCAAATGTTCACACGCGCAGCGCAATCAGTTCATCAAACTTGGACTCAATATTTGCCAAATATGCCAATACGAGCAGCCAAATGAGGCGCCGGCTACAGATATCAGCCGATAGAAAGGCCCGCATTAATCCATATCGCTAGAGAGGGTAGCTAGTCCTTCCATCAGTGCTTGTCACTTCGGATATTACGGGTGTACACGTTTGGCAGTGTGCCCGCAAGCAGCGGCGTACGATGGTACAAGAATTTAGGAATTAGAAGTTGGGTTTGCTTAGCAAAAAATCGGGATTGCAAGGATTTGAATAATTTGGAATCTCCTTGGCATCTGTCAATCAAAAAGGTCGTGAAGAAACTAATTTAATAGTATACGAAAAAGGTTGTTTGGTAATTTCATTCGATATTTAATTGGCTGAAATTCTCTATGATATCATAAAGAGCCATTAGCCATAAAAGAATAAAAGAAGAAGAAAAATTTATTCATAATTTAATTCAATGGCTTCGATGCGGATTCTTCCGAGACAATCAGCCAACCTCCAAAAAGACTTCAAAAGTTATTTAGTCTCTTTGCTGCTATCACAATTAATCTGAACTTTAAAATATTGCAATTTTTTGTCTATTCATTTTCACCATAGTGAAAGCAGGTAGGCATCTAAAGTACATATTCATCGTTCGTATTCGTCGTATTTTTGTTTCAAAGACGGAATTGATTATGTCACTGTTAATTACAGAAGGGGACTGGACAATAATCTGCCTTAAGCTCATATAATTTTTTACATATATATTATGTGAGATGTAAATAGTTATTGAGTCCCTTTCTTTAATTAACCAACCAATGCACGCTTATAGATTGTGCTGTAAATTACTTGTGTTAGAAAGATACTCCATACGAAATACCTTGATGACTTTTCCTTTTAAGAAGTAGAAAATAGTGTTGGTTTCTACTGAACTAATTACAATACTTTACTTTACAATAATTACTTAACAATACAATACTTTGGTCATATCATGCGCAGTAACAAGTATACTCTGTTGCAACTCATTCTGCAAGGCAAAATCCAGGGACGACGGAGACCTGGCCGCAGAAAAACATCGTGGCTCCAAAATCTTGCAGAGTGGTATAACACTACAAAGATAGAACTCTTCCGAGCCGCAACATCACGGGCCAAAATAGCCACAATGATAGCCGACCTCCGATAGGAGATGGCACCAAAAGAAGAAGAAGAAGAACTAATTAAGGGGGTCCAGGGAGTAACCTAGCGTCACCGAGGAAAAAAATCATATCTCTTTTTACACATCGAATTTGCAAAAAGTGTCAGTACAATCTCTCAATCGCATTAATAGTGATTTTTAGGACCCGTGACCCTGAAACTAAGGCACTAAGACACTTAGGACTAGATAGTATTAAGGCCAGGTTCGTGATCCTATATAGGTTCTTTGTCGTGGGTCCTAAAAATCACTGAGAGATTGTACTGAAACTTTTTGCAAATTTGATCTGTACTGTAGAGTCGGTAACACGGCGTGCACTATACCCAGTTACGTCACGGGTGATTTTGTTGCGAAAATGTGAAGGTGGACTAGCCAAAAAGCCCATAAAGCGTAACTTACGAAACATGGTTTTTGATTTTTTTATAATTTTTTTTATGACTTGTGTGGTTTAAAAAAAATGCGGCTTGAATCAAAGTTTATGCTTAAAACAAAATTAAAAATGTTTATTAAGCTGAAACGACATAATTATAATTTTGTGAGGCTTGAGGTGCCGCGTGGCGCCGGATTTAGAATAGCGTCACTCCATTTCCTTCCACGAATGTCGTAGAAGGCGACTAAGGAATTCAATTACCAGGATACGGGCAGCAGCGTCTTCCTGAGATTCAAACCGCATACTGCGATCGCCAACCCGCCTGCCAAGCGTGGCGATTATGGCAAAACTCTTCCTGGTTAGGAAAACCATGAGGGAGTCAAATGGCTGATGATGATGATGAGGCTTACTGAACTTAGAAATAAGACACGGCTTATTAGGCTGGCACAAAATACAACTTTGTGTAGTGTATAGTTTATATTTTGTTTAATAGGTATATGAAACAGGTGAACATATTGAATTCTTTCATTATATTCTAACACTAGTGTTGTTACAGTCCCCCACTCTGGATCAATTCTTCAACTTTTGTGCCTTTCAACACTACCCCTATATCGCCCACATCGTGCGAGTTGACAGCTCTCATAAAAGGTCCACTCTAGAAGCAGTTCCGCAGCCTCTTCCGACCACACAAGTAGTGGGACAGAATAACCACTTCGATAAAACGGGGATTCCTAAAATTTAAAAAATTATAAATAATCATCCCTTATAGATCCTGCTATAATTTATTATTTACAACAACTTTTGTTCTATGACACGACTTCTGAATATTTTCTTGTTTAAAAAACACCTATTTAGAGACTAAAAATTCCATTCATGCCGAGACTTGAACCCGCGACCTCTGGATAACCGTGCCAGCGCTCTCCCAACTGAGCTAATCGGCAAGTGCAGACATCGGCGAAATTTCGAACCTCTTTACAAACTTCTCTGTATTACGTACAGGCAGCGACATCTAGCAGAAGCAATTTACATCACTTGCAGCCCCGAATGGAACTTTTAGCCTCTAATTAGGTTTTTATAATTGTCCTCAGCACGGGTTAGAGCAACAAAAAGAATATGATTTTCATGTTCAATGAACAATTTTTACGGTTTTCTGACTTGGAGCGGCGCTCTTGTTTTTCGAGTGAATAGTACGTACTAGGGGATAAATAATGAATGAATTAGCAAAGGGCAAGATAAAAATTACCTGAAACCATCATGAGGGCATGCAACGACTAATGAAGCGAAAGAACTCTGTTAGGATCGTGGCAAGTAGCAAAGCCTGGCCTCTCTGCCAACCCATACAGGCGTGAGTTTCTATTATGTATGTATACATACTGTCATCATCATCAGCCATTTGACGCCCACTGCAGGACATAGGCCTCCTTCGTGGTTTTCATTACCATACTATATATAAGCAGCCTATATACGTCCCACTGCAGGGCACAGGCCTTCTCTCAGAGAGAGTATAGGCTTAGTCACCACGCATGCCCACCGCGGATTGGCGATTTCAAGCGCTGAGGTATGTGAATAGCTCAGACACCCAGGTTTCCTCACGATGTTTTCCTTCACCGTTAGCGAGTGGTATTGCTACTATAACTTCACAAATGTACATAACTTAGAAAGAAAAGTCATAGGTATATGCCCGCACTGGGAATCGAACCTGGGCCACCCGCTTCAGAGTCCAATGTTCTACCCACTAGGCTACCACCGCCCCTACCATTACCATACTATAAGTATCTGAATTTCTTTGGCGTGTTCTTTAGCCTGAACGGCTTTATGGATTTTAGCTCTAGAGGCGGAAGTTTCTTCTGAGTCTTGCTTGTGAGGGACACCGGCCCTATCGAAATTAAACTTGCCGATTTTTGGCGCCATAATATATTATATTTTTTATATTGCCTATATATGTCCCATTACAGGGCACATGCCTTCCGTTATGTCTTCTATTTTGTTTTCTCTTTTTAGGGTTCCGTAGTCGACAAGGAGCCCTTATAGTTTCGCCATGTCTGTCCGTCTGTCCGTCTGTCTGTCCGCGGCTTAGCACAGAGTCAATACGCAATGGATAGCTGAAATTTACATGGCATACATATTAATTACGCCGACAAAACGGTAGAATAAAATCTCAAAAAATTGTTTTTTTAGTCTACCTCCCTGCACCTAAATTAGAGAAACATTTTTTTCTCTCGCCTACACCATAGTGTGGGTGTAGGAAGATCATTTTTGGATTTAGGGTTCCGCTTGCGAAATATTAAGCTTTAAAGCGCAAATTTTTGTCTGAGTATGGCGTCCCCCCCTCTCGGCTAAACGGTTGGTTGCAGGAACGTGAAACAATTCAGGGAAGTAGCATATTGTAATGAACTTAAAAGGAAAACTATCACGGTTAAATAGGGTTTACAAGTTAACGAGTAATAGTCGACGAACTTATCAAAGGAAAACGTAGTATAAAATCCATTGAAAATTACTTTGATGAAATTGTCTTTCTACGGAACCCTACACTGCGCGTGGCCCGACACGCACTTGGCCGGTTTTTTCTTATTTGTATTACTCACTATTTCATTTATGCTTGACCAGCCGGTAGACCGTACTTTGGTTGTATTTATTTTGTGCCTACTCCGACATTTTCCTTCCGCCGTAATACTGTAAACTTTATTGTCTCTATGAATTCCTATTGTTTGAGGCAAAACAAACAAAGTAAACTAAATTACAATCACACAGGATTATATTGTTTACTGTACTAGAGCTGATATTGTTATGGGTTGAAGGATATAAGCTATGTAGTGCTGATTTAGTTTAGAGGACGAAATGTCAGCCAAAAATACTCGAATACAAGTGTTAAAGAGAATCCGTATAGGCCTGGCAACTCACCGGTCTCCGCACCTTAACTCCTGCGCACTAGGGCTCGCTGCTCTGCGTCAGTCCTTGTTAGGCGATGTGCCGTTTTCCAGGCACGACAAATCCTTCTTCAACGTCCATAGGGCGAAATGAAACTCGTTGGCACATTTCACGTCTTCAATTCAGAGAAAATATAATGCAAAGCACACGTAAAGCACGAAAACGCGCTTTACGTGTGCTTGCATTGCAATAGAGCGCAACTCCTCTCAAGTTCGAATTTTCCCAAGTGAAGAGTGTCCCACGTCGCCGTAGGGGCGCGACGATCACCCGGAAGGCACCAGTCCGACCAGGACAATACTTTTTCACCTCACTAGCTCGTAAAAGCTCTGTTTATCATTCGAAATCTGCGTGGAAAATCGCACTTTATCCGCTAGCGTGGAAAGTGTTTTTAAAATTCGAATATTTTTATTCAATAAAGGTTTCGTACAATAAATTACATATATATAGAACCTCATTGGTTTCGTAATAGTTTATATTCTCTGCAGCCAGTCCATTGATGATTGAAATGCAAATACTTATTTCATGTCATGCGCCAGCCTCATTTAAAGAATCGCACTGGCCGGCAAGAAAATTTGATTAAAAAAAAAACTTTAAAATTTTCTTCTCTTTATTGAATTCACTTTACTTCCATTATTTTGGTTTGTTTTTTGATAAAATCGAAAGAAATCATAAAATATGAGCGAAGCTAGCAGCTACGAAGATATAAATTTAAAATAAATAAACAGTAATTTAATATTTATTAAAACTGTTTTTCTTGCACCTAACATTTTCCTCGCTTTAGTGAGGTGAAAAGTTGTGTGTTGCGCTGGGCAGCAAAGTTATTTAGCGTCTCGTACCTTTGAAACCCTCGCTACGCTCAGGATTCTATATTTGAACCACTCGCTTCGCTCGTGGCTCAATCCTAGAATCCTTCGCTTGCTCAGGTTTCAATACAAGGTACTCGCGCCAAAAATTAACTTTGCAGCCTTGCATAACAAATAACTATTATTGTCTAAAATATGCGAATCACTCCAAGATGTGTCGTGTGTAAGTAAATAAATTAAAATCGTATTACTGTACGAAACATACCGCTCACCTTAAAATGATACCGGTTTTTTTTCTACTGGTGACGCCAGTCAACCTCAAACGCATACATCTGTGTGCTAAAGATAAGTATTTAGTTGGCTCTGTCATATGTATCTACAGTCATGATTTTGAATCAATATTTCTGTTACCAATATTTTGAGGGAATGTTCTTTTCAGTGTAAAAAACAGTACCTACTATCAAAGATTTTTCAGTAACGGTACAACATATTTGTAAATAGGTATTCATGATTTCCGATCTTTGGCTCCAATTGTGAATACAAATTGGAAGGGGTAAGAAGGACTATAACGTTTTATTTAGTTGAAAAATGTTTTCTAATATATTAAATGCTCAAGAGTCTGTCTCCGATATGTGTAAACAAAAAAAAAAAAAAAAAGTTGGCAAGCGCCGACCATAAGACGCTCGAACCGTAGTATTTTTCGATTTTTTTTACTTTCCGTTCTGTTTCTTTGTTATACTTTATTGCGCAAAATACAAATATTTAGCACTTAAAAAACATGATTATCTTAGACTACGGGCAAGGGCCGTCAAGCCAGCCTTGATGTTTAGAGTATTAAACAGATTGTTTGTTTATGCTTAGGTGAAATAATAATTAAATATATACTTTGGGTAACAAAAACAATTTTTTTGATACTTTTTTTTTCATAATTAGTAACTTAAGTTTCAAAACCATGGTTAGAATGTCAACTTAAAAACGGCGAACGAATTTAAAGTCACCCTGTAGTTGATATCCACCGAACCTCAATACATAATCAAGGCGCTGGATGTATCGTTTGCCGGCGGCATTATCCACAAAATGTCAGCAACAACAGCCACTTGCGGACTCGTCCCATTTGTTTGATACTAGCCTTTGTGTCGCAAATGACAAGAGCTACTTTAGCAGTATACCAACAGAAGCTGGTCAATCTTCGTATTTCGGACCCCGGTCGCTCCTTATTGCAAACACATAGAGTTGAATTCAGATTGTCAGTCTATGCCGCGGACCTTCCCGAATTTCGTATTTTTGTACATTCAACTTTGCTTACTCAAGTGGCCCTAATTAGTATTTTTTCACTCGAAAATCCAGAACTTTTCTCCTTTTAGAAACAAGATAAAATATTCTCAAGTGTTCTGCGTAGGCAGTTATCAGGGACCTCGTGGTTCAGGCGTAGACCAAATTTCTACTTTTGGTCAGATAAAATAATATAAAATATAAACATAAACATTTACATACAGGCACATACATTGCGTCTGGCCCCACACTAGGATACCCTGTGTTGTGGGAACCAGAAACAACGACATCACAAACATGTAAACATCCAAGACCTGGATATTCTTTATTGTACACCGGAAAAAAAAAAGACACAGAATATTTACAAAGGTACACGGCACATTTGGGGGCCTTATTGCTAAAAGAAATTTCTTCCGTACAACCTTACGATGGAAAGTTGCTGAAAGAAATGAGAAAAGACGGGTAGTCGGTGCAAATTTTGAATATTGATACATACTTTATAACAATACGCTATTTTTTGTCTTAAATTTTTACCTGACTGCGGCAAAGCCCAAAAGAAGGGTAATGTGTTTGGCTCGTAAGTATGTATGTAAGTTGGTCCGATTCTATGTTCCTTTGTAACTCCTTAAGCAATGGTTAGATTTTGACAAAAAAAAAACTCAATCGATTCTTCGTGTTTGCGCGAGTCCCATAGCGCTCTGATGTAGAGCTTTAGAAATCAGTAAGTCAAGTTTTTTTCTCTCTCTTTTTATATCTTTAACTGTGTTTTTCTGTCTCCAAGAGAAGATTCAAATCAATTCTGCTTTATGGACTCACTGACTGTCCAGTACAATTTCGCCAATTTCACGCAGCATGCATGCAGCTCTTAAAAAAAAAAACAGCATGATATATTTTGAAGTGGCCAATTATGCAAAATTAGAAGTGTAAGACAAGACCATAGCCAATCACAAGAGAACGAGACTTGGTCTGAATTTTGAAGCGATCAGAGTTAGAGAGAAGATCTTCATGTGAATTACCATTAAGGGGCTGGGACCAGATAGCATTTATGCCAATAGCGGCCATTTTTGGCGTTAATGCTATCTAGTCCGAGATGTTTTGCCTTGGGTTCACGGCCATGAGTCCTTAAAATTACTATTAACATGATTGACAGATATTGCAGACACTTTTTGTAAATACGATCTGTTAAATATGATAAGATTTTTTTCGCTTGGTCGTCACCTAGTGTTACTCTATGGAGCCCCTTAAGCCGCGTTTTTACCACCCTAGTATGAACGCTCGGACAGAGTGACCAATTTTAGCAACTCGGAAACTACTCGTGTCGTGTACATGGTTCGATTTCCAGTGCGGGCATGGACCTATGACTTTGTTATCTAACTTATGTACATTTGTGAAGTTATGGTAGCAAGACCACTCGCTAAAGGTGAAGGAAAACATCGTGAGAAAACCAGTGTCAGAGCTATTCACATACCTTGAGATCACCAATCCGCGGTAGGCAGTGGTGGTGATAAAGCCCATATTCTCTCCCTGAGAAAAGGCCTGTGCCCTACAGTGGGACGTATAATATAGGCTGCTTATGTACACCATCCATATTAGTGCAAAAGTTGGTCTTTTTAACACAGTGTATTAAACCAGCGGCCGCACAGAGGGGACGTGGGGCGAGGGCGCGAAGAAGAGACGTCTTTTGTGTGTGGCCTTTGTCCCGACTCTTCACATTTTTTATGAAAGTGAATTGGATTAACGACGCGTCTTTTCCGCGCCCTCGCCCCAGGCCCCTAATGTGGCATGGCTACACGATACAAGCAGCATTCAATAAGCCATTTTAGCTCACTCGGTCCGAGTGCAGATTGTGGTAACACGGCTTTACTATGAGCGTGTCTACGGAACCCATGCAACGCTGTAATAGACGCACTTGGCCGGTCTTAAGTGTTGTTTTGTAAGTTTAATTGGGTTTGTTAGACGAGGATTACGTCTTGTCGGAAATTGTTCTGATACTTTTAATATGAGACCTCGTTGGTATGTTTTACGTAATTGTCATTAGTACATTTTATTATTCATCTTGCTTGAATATGAATGCAGCTCTTCAAAAAAAAGCAGCAAGATATATTTTGAAGTGGCCAATTATGCAAAATTATGTAGTAACTATTTAAACCTACTTACATACATAAACTCACTCCTGTATCCCAGAGGGGTAGGCCGAGACCAGGTACTGCCACTTGGCACGATCCTGACAGATCACTTTCGCTTCCTCAAGATTCATTAGTCGTTGCATGCACGCACGCCGGTTTCGGGTAC
This sequence comes from Yponomeuta cagnagella, assembly GCA_947310995.1. Classification (NCBI taxonomy): domain Eukaryota; kingdom Metazoa; phylum Arthropoda; class Insecta; order Lepidoptera; family Yponomeutidae; genus Yponomeuta; species Yponomeuta cagnagella. The sequence goes on from OX371293.1 coordinate 7,996,487, forward strand.
TTTTTATCTTGCATTTAGCTAATGCATCCTCTATTTGGTCGAAGTATGTCCACCTGGGACGTCCCTTTACGGCCCTTCCACCCACATTCGCTTGATATATTTGTTTCTTCAATCTTTCTTCCTTTATCCTCTCCACATGTGATTTAAAGTTTTCTTTTAATTGAGCGCCTACCAGTTTCTACTTTAATATGAACTTGACGATGTTTTCCGAATGTTAATTAGAGAATTATCGAAAATAAGTATATCAATTATATAAAATATAATGCAGCCTATAATACTTCCCACTGTAGGGCACGGCCCTTCTTTCAGAAACCGAGTATGGGCTTAATCACCACGCGTGTCCACAGCGTATTGGCCAATTTCAAGCGCGGAGGTGAACATCTCAGGTACTCAGGTTTCCTCACGGTGTTTTCCTTCACACTTAGCGAGTGGTATTGCTACTATAACTTCACAAATGAACGTAACTTAAAAAAACATTGGTACATTCGAACCCACGACCGGCGTTCTACCGTTCTGCTACCACCAATTATGTCAATTACTCAACAGAAAAATAAATTATATTGTTTTTGTCGCACTGACAATTTTAAAAACCTATTTAGAGGCTAAAAATTTCATCGTCATGGGTGGAAATTTTCAAGAAGCGTAATTCTTAACAAACTAAAACTTTTAAGCACTACACACTATTCATTTAATTCTGGAATCACTAAGTTGAATTTCATTAGTATTTTTTATAGTATTTTTCCATTCCATTCCGTGTGGCGCCGGATTAAGAATAGCGTCACTCCATTTCTTTCAGTGGATGTCGTAGAAGGCGACTAAGGAAATCAAATACCAGGAGACGGGCAGCAGCGTCTTCCTGAGATTCCAACCGCATACTGCGATCGCCAACCCGCCTGCCGAGCGTGGCGATTATGGCAAAACCCCTCATGGTTATGAAAACCACGAAGGAGGCATTATGTCCTGCAGTGGGCGTCAAATGACTGATGATGATGATGAGAGTATTTTTTAGTATTTTTTTTTAACGACCCGCGATGCTCATACTTTGTAATATATATATTGTAACGTCGGGAATCAAAGGTAATTAAATTTGAATTTCATTGTTTCATCTGATCGGATTCTTCCGTCAAAAAACTCTATTAAACAACTACTTATCGTCGCTCAACAAACTACACCGTACAAGTTGTTTTTCCCTAGTTTACAAGAGAGACAAAAATCTTTTAACAGTTTCTATGGTGTTAAATTTTTTTAATAACGGCCGCTGATTAGTCTAAATGCTTAGTTACTAAGAAATCAGAAATCAATAATTTATTTCAACGTAAAGAATTTACATTCTGTTTGCTGAATGTCAATGTACTATGTTACTATGTTAGCCACTGCCTTCGGGCCGTATTTGTAGTGGAGAAAAAGGCAGCGGGAAAAAAAACTCCACTCTGACCATCTTTTCTCAAATCATCTTAAACTTATACATCAAAGCCTATATGATATGATTCCGTGATAGCCACTAATAACTTTAAAAGCCAAAATAACACTTCTTACAAAAGTAGGAAAAACAGTAATGCTGCGGCCAGACACACGAACAGCACCCGTTCACGAGCATAACGCAGGGGTCAGCCATCACCAGTCTCAACCATGCGATTTCATTGTTATTTAATTATTAAGTTAATTAAGTTAGTTAGACCTGAGATTTCCGCACTCAGCCTCATAGTTGGGCCATTGTACGTAGCAAGCGCTAAGGTACGTAAATACCACAGGCACTAGGGTTTCCTCACGATGTTTTTCCTTTACTGTTAGCGAGTGGTATTGCTACAATAACTTCACAAATGTACGTAACTTAGAAGGCAAAGTCATTGGTCAAAGTCATGCCGGGACTTGAACCCACGACCTCCCGAATGAGAAGCCGGCGTTCTACCGCTCTGCTACCATACCACTGCTCTTAGTCTGAATAATTGAATCGTATAGTTTGATCGATTCGCGCTTAAAATATGCACCCAATGGCATTCAAATGTCAAAACTGAACAATTTCCACTTGAGCGGTGTTGTTTGCTAAGCGACGTTATGCACTTAGTGGACTTTAGGCCCAGTATTCTATCAGGAATGTAAGATTTAAAAGATACAGAATTAAATAATTTAACAAGTACCATTCGATGCAAAACCGAGACGGGTCATTTTGTAATAAATCCAAAATGGCTGCCATGTAATTTAAATTGGCCCTAAAGCTAAGCGTCCTGAACAAAAACACACCAGCGATGACAGAAAGACAAATTCACCTTTGAGGCAAAGTCTATCTATAAAAATATGATTGCTTAAAACACTCCTCAAATGCAGTTTAAATAGTCTGTTGTACGTAATACGAAGAGAAGTTTGTAAAGAGGCTCGAAATTCCGCCGATGCCTGCACTTGCCCAGTAGCTCAGTTGGGAGAGCGCTGGCACGGTTAGCCAGAGGTCGCGGGTTCAAGTCCCGGCCTGGGTGGAATGTTTAGCCTCTAAATGGGTTTGTAAACAGTCTTATTAAATAAGGCAGCAGGGTATAAATTTTATAAAATCACGTTTCGCCACACATTTTGGTATTTTATTCTGGGTGTATTTCCCTATTTGTGATTTCCTTGCCTGGTTACTATAGGACAGGGTATCCTCGTTAGGGACTAGGATAAGTGATTGTGTTGTGTGGAAGTTATAATCTAATATATAAAAATCTCGTGTCACAGTTTTTGTTACCGAACTTCTCCGAAACGGCTTCATCGATTTTTGTGATGTTTTTTGTGTATTTTTGGTAGGTCTGAGAATAGGTCGTATGCTAATTAATGTGGCATAAACGCCGAGTCAGCTAATTATTACTACCTATATATTATGTACTGAAATTAATTATATACTTTCTACTTAAATTGTTAAGTTTTCTAGTGCGTGGAAGTACTTCTGCTGTAACGCAGTTTGTGTCTACGAGATAGAATATTACCTACTATCTGATGCATACAGACTCTGGGTAATTTATTTGTTAATAATATAATTGAGAGCAGATAGTAAAGGGGAATATTCAAAGCAACAGAGGTGGCATATTTTACTATTACCGTTCAATGTCACTCTGAAGAAAGGTATCGGGTGAAGGTATCTTTATACAGGGCGTCCCACGGCTGTGGCACATGGAGGGAAAGTATCTTGAATATTGTAGATGGAACATTTTACTGAAAGAAGAGCTTATTTTTATTTAAAAACCAGTTTAAACTGCATTCATAGATTTTTAAATAATTACGTGGTTGGACCGGGAATTGAACCCGCTACAAGAGAAAAAAAATACCCTGTAGCTTTATCATACCGATCGAAAGGCTTCTTTTTCTTCTTTAAGGATTATTTTTTGCTAAATAACATAGTGTCAGAAATAAAAGTAAGGCCAGTGGTAATGGCCACTTGCTTGCTCGAAATCAAAACAGAGTTCGTGGGTTCGATTCTCACTGGAGGCCGTACTTGATTTGTGCATTGACCTCATTCTGGGGGTATTTCCATATTTTTGATGTTCCTGCCTGGTTACGATAGCATAGAGTATCCTAGTTTGGGACCAGGGCGTGATTGTCTAGTGTGGAAGTTGTTATTATTATTAATAACAATTTTACTCAAGGGTCTCCACAAGGTTCGCCCACCAATGAAAAAATACATGACTTCTTTTACAGATCATTTTTGCGTGATTTTTCTGACCTACGACTGCGTAACTAAGCCCAACAACCTAGGACTTGACAGCATTTCCTAACATTCTGTCTCGTCAGATTTCTCAAAAAAGACAAATAAAACGTTAGTAGGTATTTGCTTAATGAAATTCTCAATTACTTACGTTTAGAGAATTGGACTGATGTTTTGTGAACGTGCGAACATGCTAGCTCTCTCTCTATAAAAAAAACCCATATACCTGTATATCTCGTAATCTCGGCTCTACTCGCCAATACGAGCCACTATTACTATGAAGAAAAATTCGAAATTGCGAAAAAAATATTGTCTGTCCGCATGAAAACGCAATGCATCTCACATGGAATACATATTATATTTAATTAGATTGTTTAGTGCGATTGCGAAGTCAATCAATTTATTTAAAACATAAAAGATTTTTAATATTGATATGGTCACTATAAGATGTGGTTGGGTTAGCTAATTACGTAATAACTTAAGACAGAAGGACCCTTGAGTAGGGACTGGATAAATTAACCGACTTGGTATTTATTACATGGATCTCACAACCTCTTGCCGTAGAAGAACTGAGTTGCGAGACTTGGATTTTGGGTTCCGTACCCGAAGGGTGCCAATCGGGACCCTATTACTAAGACTTCACTGTCCATCTGTCCGTCTGTCTGTCTGTCTATCACCAGGCTGTATCTCATGAATCGTGATAGCTAGGCAGTTGAAATTTTCACAGATGATGTATTTCTGTTCCTGCTATAACAAAAAATACTAAGGGGGGCTCCCATGCAACAAACGTATATTTTCCGTTTTTTGCTCGATAGAACGGCTACAGGTAGACAGACACTAACAGAATATTTAGTTCTATGTTCGCTTCAAAACTAAAATAAAATAAATATTTAAACGGGGCTCCCATACAACAAACGTAAATTTTTGACGTTTTTTCTCGATATTTGTGTCTAATGTTGTATAGATAATGGTACGGAACCCTTCGTGCGCGAGTCTGACTCGCACTTGGTCGGTTTTTTTATTATGGTATGATGTTTGTTCTGTAGATAACTGATTATTGTACCTTACTATTATAGGGAAGAGCGGGTGATCGTGCTCTTCCACTGGGAAAGGAGAATGATCAATTTACTATAGAAGTTAGTCTATTTTTGCGGCTTCTGGCGCATTGATGAAACCAACGTTAATCTATAAGAAATTAGCTCTGGATTATGCAGCAAAAATATTATGAATATATTAGATGGGAGTTTCGAGAAATCTTAATTTTGAGCCCATGTTTTGAGGTTATGGCAACTTTGGTAGTTTGGTGTTATTATGGGTTGGCATTGGCACCTAGTCAGTTTGAATTATAAACATACCTAGGTCATTATTAGGTAGGTATGGTTAGTTAGTGCTAAGTAATAATTCTGTATAAAATACAAAATATCCGTAGGTTTCATGCAATAAGTAATAGGGTTTGTCTGGTATTATGGCATAACTGTACGACAGTTTTCAATATTATATCTTTAAAAAAAAGCCATAGGCATGTCTAAGAAGGAAAAAGGAAGCATAATTACGTACATGATCAGGTGCGATCCACGAACTCAACACATTAAGCATTGAGTTGGATAGTTCGTCCAAAGAATGCACTGGCAGTCACTGGGGAACCTCATAGGAGCAGTTGATGCAACGTCGGCCAGGTAGTCCTTGTGTTCCACCAGAACCAGATGCCATTGTAAACAAAACAAACTTGTTTTGAACATAACCTATCCAAAAATATCTAAGAGTCCAATTCTCTCTTTCACAATCACAAGTTCAGTTCGTTCCTACGGAGGAAGTTTGTGCTTTATGCCACAGATTATTTATGCTTTTAGCCAATGACATGTTAGGCGTTTACATAGTGCGACTTTTTACAGATAGCGCGTGTGTGTAACGGTGGACGATTTGCGAGTGTATTCATGCACTAGCAAATCGTCTAAATCGCGACTATATCGCTGCAAAAAGTCGCAGTGTTTAAGGAGCCTAATGGGGGACAACGAGATAATTTCTGATAAATAAGCAAAAACAGTCTTAGGTCCTGCGCATAATTAAGACAAGACTATCCTAAGCCCACAATGGAGGTTTATTTTAGTTATTTTTTTCACATATTGTTCATACATCATCATTTTAGCCATTGGACGTCCACTGCTGGACAAAAGCCTCCCCCAACGATTTCCAGAAGGGCTGGTTGGGTTGTTCATACACATGGTCATTTTAACAATAAACTACAATAATTAAACAGTATAAAATCCACTGGAATCAATTTGCAAAAATAAAAGCGTAATAAAACCGCTCGTTTGAATTTCCGTCAAGAACTCCCCGTTTGCAGTTTGCAGTGTCGCATTTTATGTATGTACTCGATTTGCGATTTTTGCAATAATGTAATCTAATCTGTGTTTGTAATCTGTATTGACTGACTGAAGTTTTTTAGTTATACAATCAATAAAGATTTTTTTAAACCCCTAATTCTTTTAATTTATCAAATAGAACTATGAAATCATTTTTCAAAAGACACATTTTGAGGTATAAATGCTTAAAGTGCAACATAGACTGTTTTTGATCATTCTCCTTTCCCGCCAGGCAGATCGTATGCCTGGGGACGGCCGGTCCGACTGATGTTCGTCGGACGCTATATTTATGGTATGTAATGTAAAACATTTTGCTTGCGCGATGCAGGAATGTTAGAGTTTATAGTGCGCGCGCAGAGTTGACATGTGCTCGCCACACTATGTTTGAAGACAAATAAACATTTTCTATTTCTATTTTCTATTTCTGATGTTTGAGCTGATTTTCGGAATATAATATGGGACTTTTATGTCACCCTGTATATTTTTTCCACAAATTGCACCTTCTTTCGGCGAGTGACCTACGCTGGCCTCGAGATATCGTCCGAAATAGTGCTAAGGCATATGTCTCGTAAAAGTAGCGTAAATGTACATTTATGTATGGAATAAACCTTTTAGCCTAATTACGCACGGACATAGTGCGAGTGTGGGTTATAAATCAGCCCTTGCCCGGGAAAATGTACATCACAGAAGGTTTTTCTCTAAGAAGACTTATCAGTAGGTTGTTTGGAATATATTATCATTTTAAGCAATAAGACCGCTATCTATCAAGGCCGCGTTTCATTTAACTAAACGGTGTTCCAATAAGAGTGCACGATTCAAATTTGACGCTATTTTTTCTTATGTTACAGCTCTGTAACTTAACAGCTGACGTCAACAACGAGATCTAACGAGTCATCGGTGAGATAGAGCCACATCTTTGTCAAAATTTCATCGAAAATTTCGTGAAAACTGATATAGCCTTTGTCCGAAGCCGCGTTGACCAATATGCTGCATATTTTTTCCATACATAATCGGAGCACGTCTAGTTTACAATCCAATAAAAATATCACCACTCGCTCAAAAAAAAAAAGCGTTTTTCTTTTAAATCAATCGTGCACTCTTATTGGGACACCCTGTATAATTCTTAATCAAATCTTGTTAATCAAATGACAAATTTAAAAAATGATTATAAAAACAAAATGTTTATTTAATGAACGTCAAAGAAAGCTGTTAGTTCCAGAATTAATAGATTATGCGAAGAAGAAGCTAACAAAGAAACTCCACATTATTTATTATTTTCAAAACACAATCTGTGCGTTATTCGGCTATTAATGTAACATATATCGAGCGGATGTGGGCGGAAGGGCCGGTAAGGAACGACCCAGACGGACACACTTCGAAAGTAGGTGATGTACCTATTAGCAAAGGGAAAGATAAAAGGTACCCGAAACCGGCGTGCGTGCATGCAACGATTAATGAATGTCGAGGTAGCGAAAATGATCTGTCAGGATCGTGGCAAGTGGCAGTCTCTGGTCTCTGCCTACCCCTCTGAGATACAGGCGTGAGTTTATGTTTGTATGTATGTGGAGATTGATCTGACAGTTTTTGCAAAAACCGGTCTGTAAAAGAACATATGTTTTTTTCTACTTTTCTACTATTCTACTCTACTTCTACTAACACTCTACTGATACTCATGGAGCCAATTAATAAGGCGTTTGTTGCACGTTTACATTCTGTTGTGAACTGAGCTGTGTACCTATCAACCCTAGGGTTGCCAACTTTTTTTCTAACAAATATAGTATTTTCTAAGCTATTATCTCTAAAAATATAGTAGATGGTACAAATATAGTATAATGGTATAAAAAATAGGAAAAAAATCGCTGACTTAGACTTGAAGAGCGAGCTTTAGAAAAAGATTAAGGCTGGGTTCCGCTTTCGCCTCCTATATATTTTTTTTAGAAATATAGTATTTGATCCCCTAATATAGTAGGATACTATATTATATAGTAGTGTTGGCAACCCTAATCAACCCTTAGTGAGCAGAAGCTAATGTTTTTATTAGGGTAAGAAACTGCTAGTGTTCATTTGCCCTGGTGCAAATTAGGTTTCAGTAACAATCTGTTTCTTCTGGCTGAATAGTTGGCCGAAGTCCGATTTAGGTGAGACAGGGCGTAGATTGAAAAAAAAAAAAACCGGACAAGTGCGAGTCGGAATCGCCCACCAAAGGTTCCGTACACATTTGTAGGTATTTACAAAGACAATTTTTATAGTTTGCATAGTTTTCAGATTTTTCCCTATATTTGTAGTATACGACGATATATTTGCCAAATTTCCTAGTTCTAGGTCGATAGAAAGTACCCTATAAATGTTGATTCCCTTGAGTATTGAAATATCCGTTTTTGCTGCACAAAAGGCCGTATCGTTTTTTTACGTTTACTTAGAAGTTTGATGTTTTCACAGCTTCAAGGAACTGTAGACTTAATTTCAAATACCTCTACGCGTTCCCGAGATAAGGGGTCTTGACAGACAGATGGACGGAAGAACGGATGGACGGATGGGCTGACGGACGGACGGACGGAGAACAAAGTGATCCTATAAGGGTTTTTCCTTTTGAGGTACGGACACCCAAAAAATCCGGCTAAGTGCATGTTGGGCCACGCTCAGTCTAGGGTTCCGCAGAAAGAGAGGTTTTCATCTGCTTTACAGAACTAACAACTTCATCAACGTAATGTTCAATGGATTTTGTACGAAAATTTCCTTTCATAACTTGGTCGCCTATTACTCGTTAAATTGTAAAGCCTACTTAACCGTCATAGCTTTCTTTTTAAGTTCATTATATGTGCTACTACCCTGAATTTTTTCACATTTCTACAATCAACCGCTTAGCCAGTAAAGAGGGACGGACGCCCTAGTCGGAGAAAAATTTGTGCTTTAGAGCTTAATATTTCGCAAACGGAACGCTAAATTTATAAAAATATCTACAAACACTTGCAATATTTTTAAACGACCAATCCAACGATACCCCTCTCTAAGGTGTAAGCAAGAAAAAAAATTGCATCCCTAATATTTCGGGTACAAAAAAAATATATGTCTATGCCAAATTTTAGCTTTCTCGCACTCGTAGTTAGGCTGCGGACAGACGGAGAAAGATAGACAGACTGACAGATGGACGGAGATGGCGAGATTATGACGGTTCCTTGTTGACTACGGGACCCTAAAACCGGCGTGCGTGCATGTAGCGAGTAATGAATGTTGATGACAGAAAGAAAGGAGAAAAAACCGGCCAAGTGCGAATCAGACTCGCACACGAAGGGTTCCGTACCATTATCTATACAACATTAGACAACGTAGATTAGGTGCATTGAGAACAGCGCCATCTGTAGAAACCAACATTCATTCATCATCATTCAGCATTGACATCTAACAACATGACATCGGCGCTGTGAAAGCTACATAGATGGCCGCTAGATGGCGAGCGCTGTCATTAGACAACGTTTGTTGTATGGGAGCCCCCCTTAAATATTTATTTTAATTCTTTTTTTAGTATTTGTTGTTATAGCGGCAACAGAACTACATCATCTGCGAAAATTTCAACTGTCTAGCTATAACAGTTTATGAGATACAGCCTGGCAACAGACAGCCAGACAGACAGATAGTGGAGTCTTAGTAATGAGGTCCCTTACCCCTTTGGGTACGGAACCCTAAAAACATTTATTATAACAGCAAAGAAAGTGAAGTGAATAAAGTGGAAGAGATTTGTCAGGATCGTGGCAAGTGGCAAACCCTGGCCTCTGCACCCTTACTTTGTTTTGTACAAGTTATGGACATGGCCGCGTTTTTAAAAAAAAATATTGGATTGTAGATTATTTTTCATTAACTTTGTATTGTAGTTCTATGAAATGGGGTCCTGGTTTAAGTTTACTTGTACGTTTAAAATTACGGCTGCTATCAGTGGGAATAGAACCCTTTTGTTACAAAGTTACTCATGAAAAGAATTGAGAGGGATATGGACCACCTCAGGAACTCGGGATTTCCTCACGATGTTTTCCTTCACAATAACTTAGAAAAAAGTCATTGTTATATGAAATCCGAGTCAAAACTAGAGCCCACCACCTCTCGAATATCAGACCAGCGTCCTAATTATGAGTAGATTTCACGTATGTAAATGTCTTCACATCACTGAACGTATGTCTTCACAGATTTTTATTTCAGTTAGCCGGGTTGTGCCCCACAGCTGGGTACAGGCCTCCCCCATGAACCTCCACTCCTCTCTGTCTTGTGCCATCCTCTCCCATCTCCAGGCAAAAATGTTGAGAGAGATCGTCCCGCCACCTCCGGCTTGGCCAACCACGTCTGCGATATTCATCGCATGGACACAAAATGGGGAACTTGCGTGAAACTTAGATTGAAGTGGCATTGCCTTTATACCATAGGAGACATAGAAAAACAAAAGATGAATAAAAAAATAACCATAAAAATAATTTGTTACATTTTTTTTTTGTTGGACTAACGCGTGCTGAGGACGACTTAAAAAACCTGTTTAGAGGCTAAAAATTCCACCCATGCCGGGGCTTGAACCCGCGACCTCTGGCTAACCGTGCCAGCGCTCTCCCAACTGAGCTAATAGGCGAAATTTCGAGCCTCATTCTCTAATAATTTGTTGTTTTGGTGTTTTCGGGGCCCCAAAAAGTGCGAAAAATCAAGTTACTCTAATAGTAGAAAACATAATTATATTTCGTTTTTTCTATTGAATTCCAAAAGTTTTCTAAATTGGGTGTAGATGCATAGAAACATTATTGTATGAGATAGCTCGAATATTGATGAACATTACGAGCAAGTTGTGACGTCATAGTTTGAGTCCGATTTGTATTTTGGTACCACGTGAATAGAATGACTTTTCGACAGATCACATTACGAAAATTATTAGGCGTAGAGAGAAAAAATTACCACGTTTATTTATCATTTAAAATGGCCTCTTCAGTTATACAAAAACATTTTTTGTGCAAGTTCTCCATTAAAATTCTTAAAAAAACAATACATAGCTCCCTTTGAAGAGTTTAGTTCTTTCATGATTTATGCGCTATATCTCTTCGTGAAAGTTTCCAACTTTCGCCAATAAATCCTTGCGGGTAGTTCGCGGAACTTTCGCTTTGTCGCTGTTTGTTGGTTCTTTTTCTGCTACCACGTGGTAAAGGTCTACATTCCGGCTTAACATAGCAGGCACTTTGTCTTCGCTTGGCGCAGAGATATCACTTTTTTGTCGCAGAGAAATCAATTTTTTCGTATGGAGTTATCAAGCGCGAGTTACGTCTCACTGCAGGGCACAGGCCTTCTCTCAGACGCGTGCCCACCGCGGATTGGCGATTTCAACGCTGAGGTGTGTACAAACCTCAGACACTGAGGTTTCCAAACGATGTTTGCCTTCAACGTTAGCGAGTGTTATTGCTAGAATAACTTCATAAATGTACGTAACTTAGAAAACAAATTCATTGGTACATGTCATGATTCGAACCCACAATCTCCCGAATGAGAAGCCGGCGTTCTACCGCTTCGCTACTACCACTCTTTAAATTGAAATTTTATTATTTCTTTATTATATTTAGTATGAAGTATGCTATGGCTTAATTCAGGTCTTTGTCTATTTGTACGCCGAGTTTCATGTAAACCCGTTCAGCCGTTATTGCGTGATTGAGTTACAAATATCCAAACATCTTCACAAACTTTCACATTTGTAATAGTAGGATGTCTGAATGTTTCGCAGAATGTTAATAGATTGTTGCATGCGCAATTTGTGCAAAGCTCTGGAATGCTTTGAGAACTACGTACTTGAGACAGTCGTGCCAGACCCGCTGCCACGCGCACTAGTTGTGAATAGTTTGTGTTTATTTCATGTTATGAGCGGTTTAGTAGAGGAGAATTTCTTTATTTAGTTTTCTTTCTGTTGTTGTGCATATTATGTTACTTTGTTTCTGTGATGTATCTTGTTGGTATAATAAATGTCTTTCTTCTTCTTCTTCTTCATCTTACCTTTTGGTTACGAAACCCTAAAAATCATACCTTTTATTTCACTTTTTATAGGTACTTCGACAGTGCAATATCGACTTTCATTTGTTTTTGTTATTCAATTTAGACAAGAAAGATGGACAATTGAAAGTCGATATTCAAATATTTCACATTTTTTAAAAAAAGAACATCATAGTAACCATTTGAAAAAAGTTTCATTCGAAAACCTCAAACCATGAAGATTCTATGTCAATTCAAAGAACCTATTCCAATAAAACGGCAATTTCATACTTTAACCCCTATTACATTGTATATTACTTACACAATGACAATTTTCCTAATGTCGTTAGACCAAATAACCACAATGTGAAAGAAAAATATGTCAATAGAACTTAGGTGATTTAAGGTATTTATGTAAAGGAAGCTGTTGGTGCCGGCTGCCGTCGATAGATGGCAGTCGTTAAGCCAAGTCAGAGGCCTTAGGGCGGCTTGACAACTTCTGACAGTAGACGAGCCACTAGTCTACAAGCCTCCACCAATCCGGACTTGGCCCCCGTGGTGGAGTATGGCCTATACCTTCCTCAGGGAAGAGACCCGTGGCCCGTGGTGGGGACATAATGGGTTGATGATGATGATGTAAAGGAAACTTATTTAATGTTATGTTGGCAAATTACATTATATGAAATAATTACTTTATGAGGTGTAAGGTTGGCGAAATATCTTTATATGGAACGATGAGTTGTCAAATGATACATGTGCATTTCGTTGTTTGTGTCTGAGAATTTGTTAAATAACTGTTGAGCTTTCGAATGGTACCCGGGGCCCATCCTTTAGTAATGCATGTGTTTCATAAAATATAGCGTAAAAGTAGTCCCACGGTAATTTAGTGGTGCTCTGGTGAAGACTTTCGGAGATGGAAGTTGAGAAGTTCAATTTTAAAGCAAAGAATTAAGTAGGGTAAATTGAGGTTATAAACGACTTGATTTTTATACCCAGGTCCCCTACTAAAAATTTAAAAAAATATGTATTTTTAATAAAATATAAAAACCAACTTCAAATCATATTTACATTATGTATTATAAGTTTATAGTATAAATATTATTTACTTATTTATTGTTGAGTATTCGTCTTCTTATGTGATTTTAGTTAAAGTAATTAGTTTTATCCGTTTATTTCGTATGCCTACCAGTAAATTTCTTGCACCACCTTTGATTGACTGATAGAAAACGCTTATACCATTAAGTCTGCCACATTGCCATTGCATTTTTTACTTATGTGCAATAAACGTATTATTAATAATAATAATAATAATAATAACAACATTACAGCACTAAAAAGCTAGAAATAATTTAAAAGAATACCTTTAAATTAGAAGTGTATTCATGTATTATTGTACAGTTATACAGTTATTCTTGTATCGAGTCATGGTAGCTCGTGGGATCTCACTTGATCACTTGCTTCCGTGCACGACGTAGGTACTTCCGGTTTCGTAAAGTCTGTTTCAATATTTTTTCGCTTTAAAATTAATTAAAGGAGGCCAAATTGAAATTTTCGGCGCAAGCTCTGAAAATTACGCATTTTGCCGAAAAGAAGTTTAAATAAAAACAGAACTTATTTTCTTTAGGTAAGCCTTTAAGCAGTTAATATTCTAGCCAAAATCTTAATTATCCCTTTGCTGTAATAAAATAAGGTGTCTATTCCCAGGTTGTCATTAGCAGGCGCGAGAGTACCCACTACGTAATAACACTTTGACGTTATGTCAAGCTCAAAGTAAACTTGGCGTCAAGATTTCCTTGACGGTTTCAACTTTAAATTGGGGCACTTTATAGTGCGTGCTTGAAATTCCTAGGTCGCGGCGGCAAGTTTTTAGGGTTATCTTAAATACAACATCTGACTAATAATTTGGGTAGGCGCTTCTCAGGTATTGCATAGTCATGAGCCTGACTAAAATCTCGAATCGCTCGTAGCCCCGGCTGCCTGAGTGATCTTAAACGATCACGAGGGTTAAGCAACACTAGGCGCGTTCAGTGCATGGATGGGTCGCCGTCTATGCCTAACGTTAGTGGCATTTTTCCGAGCGGTTCCGTGCTTCGCAAGGCACGTTAAGCTGTTGGTGCCGGCTGCCGTCGATAGATGGCAGTCGTTAAGCCAAGTCAGAGGCCTTAGGGCGGCTTGACAACTTCTGACAGTAGTCGAGCCACTAGTCTACAAGCCTCCACCAATCCGGACTTGGCCCCCGTGGTGGAGTATGGCCTATACCTTCCTCAGGGAAGAGACCCGTGCCCCTCGGTGGGGACATAATGGGTTGATGATGATGAGCCTGACTAAAATCTACCTCATCTTTACGTTATTATCACGGTGGCGCTTGACCTAGTTTTTTTAGTTGTTATAGTTCTGGTGTAGGTTATAGTGCACTTATCATCATCAGCCATTCGACGTCCACTGCAGGACATAGGCCTCCTTCGTGGTTTTCATAACCATGAGGGGTTTTGCCATAATCGCCACGCTTGGCAGGCGGGTTGGCGATCGCAGTACGACGCGGTTGGAATCTCAGGAAGACGCTGCTGCCCGTCTCCTGGTAATTGATTTCCTTAGTCGCCTTCTACGACATCCACGTAAGGTAATGGAGTGACGCTATTCTTAATCCGGCGCTACACGGAAGTGCAGTTATAATAAAGATAATTACTTTAAATAGCTTAAACAACTTTGACAAACTCAGAATTTTTATACTAGTTCCGTAGGGTATAAAACATTCCCCTTATTTTTTTTCTATTAAAATCGATGCCACCCTCTAGAGGTCCGTTAGTTTATTTTTTAGGGTTCCGTACCCAAAGGGTCCGTCCGTCCGTCTGTCACCAGGATGTATCTCATGAACCGTGATAGTTAGACAATTGAAATTTTCACAGATGATGTATTTTTGTTGCCGCTATAACAACAAATACTAAAAACAGAATAAAATAAACATTTAAGGGGGACTCCCATACAACAAACGTGATTTTTTGTCATATTTGGCTCGACATTAATAACGGCAACAGGAAGACACTTGAAATATTCAAATGTTGTATAGATAATGGTACGGAACCTTTCGTGCCCGTGTCCGACTCGCACTTGGCCGGTTTTTTTGTAGATAAAATAGGTAGGTACCCAACTTCTCCAACAGGATGCCTGACCAGACAAGACCTCACATCCTTTGGGCAATCGAAAGAGTGGGCGGTCAAGAATCACCCGAAGAGGAACTCTGCGGTTAAGGCTCTTTGCTTTTTTGGAAGCTAAAGGACGGAAAAAGAAGAGGAAACTTATCCTACCTTTGTATCCCAAGGTACCTGCACTGCAATCAAGCCTAACCTCGAAGGCAGACTCGCAAGATTATGACGTCTTATAATCCAACGTAATCCGCAACGCTGATGCCTCGGCGTCGCGTAGCCTTACAAGTTGTCATAGAACACCCAGAGCGGTGACATAATGGGTAGATGGTTGCTATAGAAACAAGAGACTCTGGTTTGATTACCGAAATTGTATAGTCTTTAAAATTCTGTTGCTATAGTAACTATGTAATTAGTAACTGCACGTACGAATTCTTACGTACGTTGTTTTTGTTCTGTGCATTTGTGACTAAAAAACATTGCGAGGAAACCTGAGAATTGGAAATATTTGTGTTCCTTAAACTGTAGGATGGGGCCGGACGAGATTTGAAAAAAAAACTATTTTTGTAGCAAAGGTTTCCACCTTACGACCACCGAAAAATTGCTCTTAAGGACAAGAAAATTTGTTAAGCTGTGCTAAAGCCAGTAAGGCTTAATCTCTGCCACGCCTATACTACGACTCTACAGCTACGAAGGTTCTTAGCGTAAGCAATTTGGCAGACAATTGTCAGGGAGTGAAGGGGCATCTTACGCGGAATTAAGTGTAACAAACACAGAACGATACAAACTATGGAACAGTCCAGAACTCACCTGCGGATACACAGCTCAATATCACCCGAGTGCGAGGGTGGTCTGAGGACTATGCCTGCCGCAGAGTGGTGGCTGAGCTCGTATAGACGATCGATAGGCAGACCAGCGACCCGAAGGGTCGATGACATTCATCATCATTATCATCATCAGCCATTTTTACGCCCGCTGCAGGACATAGGCCTCCCTAATGGTTTTCCCTAACCATAAAGGGTTTCGCCATAATCGCCACGCTTGGCAGGCGGGTTGGCGATGTTATTGGCAGCATACGGTTGGAATCTCGGGAAGACGCAGCTGCCCGTCTCCTGGTAATTGGTTTCCTTAGTCGCCTTCTACGACATCCACGGAAGGAAAAAGAGTGACGCTATTCTTAATCCGGCACCTCACGGATGACATTACCAAAGCCATAATATATAATCATATTGGTAGGTACAGCGATATCATTTCGATGTAAAAACCTAACTGCAAAGTGGGTTACTCGGGGCTGCAAGTGATGTAAATTGCTTCGGCCAGATGTCGCTGCCTGTACGTAATACAGAGAAGTTTTTAAAGAGGCTCGAAATTTCGCCGATGCCTGCACTTGCCCATTAGCTCAGTTGGGAGAGCGCGCTGGCACGGTTAGCCAGAGGTCGCGGATTCAAGTCCCGGCATGGGTGGAATTTTTAGCCTCTAAATAGGTTATTAAACATTACTAAAGCCGTCAGAAAGCAGTGATACTACTCGCTAATGGTGAAGAAAAACATCGTGAAGAAACGTGAATGCATGAGGTGTTCACATAACTCAGTGCTTGAAATAACCAATGCGCGATGGGCGCGTGTAGCGATTAAGCCCCTACGGGCCAGTGTCTTACAAATGGACGTGTCTACATACATTGCATTAACCTAATGTATAAAAATATCGTGTCACAGTGTTTGTTATTGAACTCCTCCGAAACGGCTTCACCAATTTTTATGATTTTTTTGTGTATATTTGGTAGGTCTGACAATAGGTCGTAGGCTGATTAATATTGCGAAACAACCTTTGTTGAGTCAGCTAGTATTATTATAAGAAGAAGTAGGTTCGTCCCTGGGACAACTGATTCTATTCCGTTAGTGTTAAAAAGTGCAGATCCTCTCCTGATTTCGTATAAAAACAGAGTGAAATACAGGTCACGTCATACGAAAAAAAAAGCGTGATGGTAAAAAATATTTAATAGTCCCCAGAGTTTTCTAAAAAAATTTTTCTTCACCTCTGGAGCTGTACTTCCGTGCTTGTTGTCTTTTAACATAACGATCTGGTCCTGTTGTGACGTTTAAGGGTTTAAAACGGGGTTCGGCGTCTAATGCTGAGTATAGACCAACCGAACGAACCGACGTGAACAAATCAATGACGACATAAGAAGCAGTCTTACAGGGTTACTTAATACGAAATTCTTGAAACACGTCATTATAGTTTGTGATTTAAAACATATTTTGGTTTTTGTCTCTCTTCTATATAGGTTTTGCTCTCTTCTATATCACTAAGCCTATAGCTAACCCTTATAACCTTAGAAGAATAGACGTGCCACTGCGTCGGCACGAGCCTTCATCAGAGACAGAGACAGGGCTTTAATCACCACGTGACCCCTTGGCAGATTGGCGATGTCAAGCGCTGAGATGAACACCTCAGACACGAGTGGTGTTCCTACCTTTTAAATTCACAATGGGTTTGAATCCCTGGATGTACCCAGTTGTATATTATGCTCTGTGGTGTTAGTACTACGGAGGTCAGCGAAGTGAACTTCGGTCGCCTCCGGCCTTGCCCGGTGCCGACCGGCGAATGCCTTCTTTACCATTCGTTAGTATAGTAAGTAAGTGGTAACTAAGCATTCATTCGGTTGGTCTGAATGCAGCAAGAGACGAGTTGCTTGAAACTTTTGGCTGCCCGGGAATTCGGGGCTATCTGGTTGATGGTTTTAGCATCGCCAAGGGAGGTCATTACCGAATAACTACGCGGTTTATACATAGTTGAGAATCGAGATTTGAGTTTTGAAGGCCTGTCCGTGTGAAGAGATTTGTCTGTCCTGTAAACACTCGTAGAAGGGAACAGTGTGCAGATATACGAAGACTGTTTGATAGAATCTTAGATTTTAGTAGAGTTTAATACAATTATAATTATGTTGCGTGTGCTAATATTTTTGTGTTAAGAAAAAAGAAAAGATAGATAGATAGATAAATTATTTATTTACACTTGCACATATAGGTACATACAGATAAAAATAACATGAAGCCTGTAAACAATAAGAAGCAAGCACTTTTTAATGCAATCGGCAGCGTGTCATATCCGTATATGCGAGCACTCACTTATTTACGTTACGGATGACTACCACAAAAACGAGTCGGTTGACCCAATTGTTGACTGCACGCATACAGGACGACAAGGACCTGCTTCATAGAACCGGTTAACTCTTAAAATAAGAAGTAGGGAGACTCTGCCCACGCAATGTACTCCGAACTGACACAACAAACCATGAATCGTATCTCCACGAAACTCGGCCAGAAAGCACAACGCAATTGGACACGCAGTAAATATTAAAAAGAGGTATGATAGAATAAAATAATAAGCGAAACCGGCATGCGTGCATGCAACGATTAATGAATGTCGATGAAGGCAAAGAGGTCTGTCAGGATCGTGACAAGTGGCAGCACCTGGTCTCTGCCTATACGTGCGGGATACAGGCGTGAGATTTCGTAATATAATGTTAAGTAGCAATAAGGTATTAATACTTTTTGAGAGGCGCAAACATTATGGAAACTTCGTATTTCGAAGAACAGTCTCTACAGTCACGGTTCCGGGGAAACTGTAAACTGTCTGAGTAGAGTAGTCGGTTTCGTTTGTTATTGCGACTTTTTATTGGGCCCATACAACAAATTCGATTGCACGTAGCTAGCAAAACAAATTAAGGTATGAAAAAGATTTAATGACCCAGGTTCGATTCCCAGTGCGGGCGCATGTACTTTGTTATGACTTCGTTTTCTAAGTTTTGTACATTTGCGAAGTTATTGTAGCAATACCACTAGTATTTTTAAATTAAAAAAACCATTCTTATTTTTCCACTGAAAACCTCAAAGATTCAAACTGCAACAAACCGTACATCGGAGTCAACAATAAATATATCGTTATGAAGTTGCCTTCTGCATTTTATTGCCAACCCCGTACATTACAGTGTGGTTGCCATTTAGTTCAGCGGGGCTATTGCGAACCGACCGGCTTAGACCCTATGCACACGACACGTTGCGCCGCACCCCAACGAGTCCGGTGGGCATGCGGCGTGGCGCCGAGGTGCGCACCGTTTGGTATACCATAGTTATTTATATGTAATACGCCGCAGCGAAACCGTAAGGGCGCGTGTCGACGAGCACGGTTTTTAACCGGCACGGCGCCATCTAACTTTGTGCACGTACACTGTTATAACCCGGTTCGTATTCAGAGGCCGGCTTCATTCAGTTGACTGTCGTTGTTTATTTAACAAGGACACGGCTCCGAGTCGGATCGGCGCTTGCGCCGGCTGATTCATGACTGGCAACGGCCCAGCGCTGGGCCGGCGCCGTGCCGGGTAGAAACCGTCTCGTGGACACGCAGCCTTAGGCGCCACACCGCCGCCGCCGCCCCAACGCATGTAGGCTTTTAGATCGGTTCTTAATGCCGCTGCTGTAACTATATTATTATTTTAGTAACAATAATGATAATTAAATATAGCTACATCTGAATGGAACTAAATTTTTAGGATTACATTGTTTTTGTTGCACTAATCCATTTTTTTAGCCTCTAGATAGGTTTTTAAGATTTTTAAGTTTAATTATTGATAGCAAACTAGGTGGGGGTCCCATATCAACAATTTATTATGTCATACATTGAGTCAATATACGTAAACCTTATTTAAACTATCTTAACTTATAGAAAAACGTACATTATCAATATCACATCACAAACTTATGTAAGTCACATATGATATAATTATGTGGCATCACTACCGGTGATATGATATGTGCATATTAAGGCCCATATTAAGGCACTTGGCCGGTTTATTTTAATTGCGACATTTAAAGAGGCTAGTTTACTAAGTGAAATTCTTAATTCATAAACCGGCGATAACATAGTTTTCGCAAAAAATATGATTCAAAATTAATCTGTACAATTCTAAATGACCCGATCGGGCCACGATAACGGTTTTTAATTGTTCTTTTCAAGGTCCATATTCTACCAGATTAACTTAATTATTAGTTTTAGGTTTTTGTTCCGAAACCGCGAGTGACGTTCGATCGGCGATAGGCCATTTACACCTTCGGTTACCAAAAGTTGTAATTACAGCCATTTCGTTGGTAATGTGCGATAACTGTTTGAGCTCAATTAGTTTGACACTTACTTGATTAAGTAAATTTAACGACAGAGCTCAGTGAAACTATTATAATTACAGACTGGTTTGTATACTCTACTCAAGATGAATTTTCAAGGAATAAAGAAAAGTAAGAACTAACACACAGAAACTTTTTTAATAAAGAACCGACTTCAACCACCCACTATGGCCCTGGAAGTTATACCTCCTTTCTAACAAAAAATGAAAAAAAGGCAAATCGGACCACGATAAATACATTTTTTTAGTGACTCGTGACGCGATGTAATTCGTGGTGTACATATCTACAATAAAGAATATTCTATCTATCTTCTTGATTTGGTATCTGTGGTTTTAGAAAATTTGTATTTGTCGAAGTACATATAAATATATAACTGCATAAAAAACCGGCCAGGTGCCGGACTCGCGCACGAAGGGTGCCTTTATCTATACAACATTTGAGTATTTCAAGCGTCTACCTGCTGCCGTAATTAATATCGAGTAAAAAACGGCAAAAAATCACGTTTGTTGTATGGGAGCCCCCATTAAATATTTATTTTATCCTGTTTTTAGTAAAAATCTATGTAAAATCCATCTATAAAAATTTCAACTGTCTATCACGGTTCCTGAGATACAGCCTGGTGACAGACGGACGGACGGATGGACTGACCGACGGACAGCGGAGTCTTAGTAATAGGGTCTCTTACCTTTTGAGTATGGAACCCTGAAAGTATTAGCTCCTCCTTTTTGATGTCGGTTAAAAAACCGAATACCAGGGTGTCGCAGGTGTTTCCAAATCTCCGCGTTTGAAATCACCGGTCCGCGGTGGGAACGCGTGAAGGCCTCTGCTCTGCAGTGGGACGTGTATAGTTAATTCTTTTACTTTACATTACATAAACTAAAACCCGTATCTCGGAGGAAGGCAGAGGCCAGGGTTTGCCACTTGTCACGATGCTGACAAACTGAAACCCGCGGTCATGACGCGATTAAGGCTAAGGGTGGTTTGTTAGGTGGAATGACATAAACCGCGTATAAAATAGAGTTCTGAAATATCTTGGCCTATTTAATTAATTAAATTCATTCATTCATTCATTGAGACATTTCAACACTTGAAGGAATTTGTACGTACCTAGTTTTAAAAACCTATGTACCTAGTTTATTTACATTTAGAAATACTTCTACTGGTACAGAGTATAGTCAGGTGAGTGATTGATATTTAATAGTATTATAGTTCATCATCATCATTATCTTGACGCCCACTGCAGGACATAGGCCTCCTTCGTGGTTTTCATAACCATTAAGGCTTTTGCCATAATCGCCATGCTTGACAGGCGGGTTGGCGATCGCAGTATGCGGTTGGATTCTCAGGAAGACGCTGCTGCCCGTCTCCTGGTATTTGATTTCTTTAGTCGCCTTCTACAACATCCACGGAAGGAAATGGAGTGACGCTATTCTTAATCCGGCGCCACACGGATACGGACACGGATTTAATAGTTCGTTTCTTAGATATTGTGTGTAAACACTTTGAAATTATGAAAATTTTATCGTATTTTTACCGCACGGTATTTTTGCTCCCCTTGATTTTGACCCTTGGGGTTTTCGCAAAAAAAAAAAAAAATAGTTTTTGAATCCCCTTGATTTTGACCCTTGGGGGTTTCGCAAAAAAGAATAATAGTTTTTGAATTTTCTATAGTTTATCGGTCTTATTTATAAAAATACGATTCCTCTAAAATACTCCTCAGTGGTTACCTCATTCCCTTTACTACAGACAGGAATTTTTTTAGAGGTCGTGTTTTTATAACGCTAACGCTGAAGGAAAACATCGCGAGGAAACCTGCGGCTTGGTTGGCTCGGCACGTATTGACGTGACTTTCCTGTGAGCTAGGCCGACTAAGCTGTCAGGTTGGTATAAGTGCTGGGCAAGCCTACTCCATCTAGAATACAATGTCCTAGGCAATACAGCGTCCGAGTGGTGTGAGTGAAGGTGCCACTAGACGTTGTATAAATTATCTCATTACATAAGCAGTCTATATACGTCCTACTGGTAGGGCACAGGCCTTCTCTCAAGGAGAGAGTTTGGGCTTAATCACCACGCGTGCCCACCGCGGATTGGCGATTTTAAGCGCTGAGGTATATGTGAACACCTCAGACACTCAGGTTTCCTCACGATGTTTTCCTTCACGGTTAGCGAGTGGTAATGCTACTATAACTTCACAAATGTACATAACTTAGAAAACAAAGTCATAGGTACATGCCCGCACTGGGAATCGAACCTAGGTCTCTCGTTTCAGAGTCGTATGTTCTACCTACTAGGCTACCACCGCTCTTCATCTCATTACGTAGATCGTAATGCGCGACTAATAAGATTGAAATGTCTTTAGCAATGCAGTGCAACCAATGGCGACGTAACTTATGGTACTTTACTCGGTGTGCAAAATCAACTACGTTTTCAACAATCCATTAACTTTGCTTGATATCTTATACGAAAACAAACAAAATAAACCACTTTACCGAATCAGGTCTCGAAACGCCAAAAAAGCACGAATTCGCGTTAAAACTGTCATCTAAGATAATTCACGCTGAGGCCCGGGGTCAGCAAATTACGGGCTCGTCAAATTGAGTTTATCTGTTAATTATCATCAAAGTATAAAATAGAGAAACGCTAAGAGTTCTCTGCGGTCTTTATGGCTAGGATGGCTTGAGGCGAGTCACTACATAAATACGTATTCAGGGACAAAGGAAATAATACCTAGCTAATTTGGGACCATGAGTGGATAATTTTCTTTGGACACAAGCCCAGGGCATTTTTGCTTCAACAGCAGAGACGCTTATTTTTCTTAAAACTAAGTATTTATTACGTTTCTAAATCATGGACAGAATGTCCATTGTCCGATCCATTCGTGTGAACGCTGCATAGTCTAAAAACAATTTGCACTTTGAAGCTTAGTATTACGCAAGCGGATCCCTAAATTGAAATATGGTTTTAGTACAACCACATTATTTTGAAACGACCAATTCAACCCTATAAAGTGGACGAGAAATTAAAATCAGCCTTGAATTAGGTGTAATAATGCCATATTTTTTATACTTTCTACCGTTTTGTCGGCCTGGTTAATATGTATAATTGTATGTCAAAGATTGTACTAATCGTCGCGGATAGACAGAGATAAAGAAAGTACCGAGGAAGGGTTCCTTCTTGACTACAGAACCCTAAAAACGGTGAACAAATTCGAAGTCACCCAGTAAAATGGCATCGCCTTCGTCTTTCCGCGATCGTGAAAAGTTAATGGTGACTTAACAGTTTCAAAACCATTTGTTAATTCACTCAGTCACTCTTTGTAAAATTTCCATTTAATTAGGGAACTTTTCCTTTCCTGCCCCCTTTCTAATTCCGTAATGGGCTTATTATGAATAATTTCTCTTTTGAAATTATGCGGTGTGCATAACTCCGATGATAGCTGGTGTTTTTAGGGTTCCGTGACTTTAGCAATACCAGTTAGTTATCCTATTTTAAATTTACAAACATCATCGTCATCATCATTCAGCCACAAGAAGTCCACTGCTGGACATAGTCCTTATCCATGGATTTAAAAAAAGACCAGTTGAAAGCGGCTTGCATCCAGCGTCTTCCTGCCACTTGGATGAGGTCATCTGTCCATCTTGTGGCTGGTCGTCCTACGCTGCGCTTGCCGATATGTGGTCTCCATTCGAGAACTTTTCGGCCCCATCGGCCATCAGTTCTGCGTGCTATGTGCCCCACTCACTACCACTTCAACTTAATAATCCGCCGGGCTATGTCGACGACTTTCGTTCGAATTTACAAACATATAAACTTAAAACTCTCCCTCTTTATAATATTAGTGTAGTGTATGTAGACGTAGTAGATGTAGATAATAAAAGTTGGATTTTTTCATTAAGTAGGTAAACGCGAATAATGTCAAATTATTGTTTGAAAAGTAGTTAAAACTTACTTTTACTAAGAGCGTGGTACTTCCTATCATCGTCGTGAGTTTCAAAAAGAATTAATTGGATGTGAAATTGTAAGTTAATTGGCCTAAACTAAAGTAAAGTCACAACCCGCGTCCCCCGCCAATTAGACCCGAAATGCTTCCATGCGATGTGAAGCTCATTTAGTCAAGTTATTTGTCGGGCATTATGCCCTCGCTTCGCTTGCTCCAGTGGCCTTGTGGATTGCAATATCCCCCAAGAGAGTGGTAATAAATGCGATGCTATAATGCGATCATGTTCCCGACACTGATGTCCCATTTTCTAGGCTTATTGTGCTATAACGAAATCTTTGCCCGAGCTCCGCTTAGAATTACAAGGATTTAAAAGGCAATCGAGGTCCAGGGTTGGAGGTGTCCCCTGACCTGTTAACAACGTTACAAAATTTTTACAAAAGAGTTGGGGAACATTAGAGCTAAATCGGGTTTTTTTTTTTTTATGTAGCCTATCTTTGCCCCACTGCAGGGCACAGGACTTCTCTCAGAGAGAGAGAGAGACAGATAGTATGGGCTAAATTACCACGCAAGCCCACCGCGGATTGGCAATTTCAAGCGCTGAGGTATGTGAATAACTCGAAGAAACTCAGGTTTCCTCACGATGTTTAACTTCACGGTTACCGAGTGGTGTTGGTACTATAACTTCACAAATGTACGTAAATTTAGAAAACAAAGTCTTTGAAACAGAGAAAACCACCAATATGTAAAGAAGTCCACAAAATAATAATGTATTTACTTAGATAAAGCAATAAATCGAAGTTTAAACAGTCATCGCCAAGATTGAACATCCTACAACGAACTCGTATCTTAGTAAACATCCGAATAGGTACGATGAAGAAGTTAATAATTCTGTAGTTCTTTATTATCCATCTACATTACATTACATAAACTCACGCCTGTATCCTGAAGGGGTAGTCAGAGACGAGGATTCCCCACTTGCCTTGATCCTGATAGACCTCTTTCGCTTCATCAACATTAATTCTAATGCACGCACGCCGTTTTCAGATACTCTTTATCTTGCCTTTTGCTAATAAATCCCCTACTTGGTCGAAATATATCCGCCTTGGACGTCCCTACAAGCCCTTCCTCTCACATTCACTCGATATATTTCTTTCGTCAATCGTTCTGCCTTCATCCTCTCCATATGTCCCAACCGACGGTACATACCTTTCTCAAAGTCACTACATCCTCTTTCATTCCTTAACGTTCTCTACTTAGGATATTAAGCTAAGATCCGCATCATAAAAGATCCTACAACATATTATATACGTATGGTTTTAACCTGATCGCTCTCAGAGAGGGAGAGAGAGAGAAATAGTATCCACATAAGCCTCGATCACAAATAGCGAATACCTACTCGCTGCGAGTGCACTCGCCGCGAACAATAGTCGTAGCGACAATTCGCTGTCTGCCTGCCTCACACAGCGAGTTCTACACGAGAATTTCGACAGTCTGTTGGTGCGCGAATTCAAATATTTCGTTCGTCGCACACGTCTAAAACAGTGTATTCGGTTGGCATGTGCAGAGTTAGCAAACCAAATGCGGATTAAGCTCACAATTCTCAAGAAGGGAAAATTGGTTCGTAAATTTATTGAACGCAGAGAACAGTTTGGGGCTTCTAATACCCTCATCTCTTCATAAATACTCGTATCTATGTAGCGATAAAACGACCTGTAACACAGACGTGTCTAGAGTGGCGCACTGAGCGGAAAGGCTAGTCGCAGCGAATACCCTACCACACACAGCGAGTTCTCGTAGCGAGTAAAATTGAACATGCTCAATTCAAGTCGCGGTGAATTCAACAAGCGGCGAGTGAATCCATTCGCAGGGAATAGCCTGTCACACACAGCGAATACTCGCGGCGAGTAGGGATTCGCAGCGACTATTCGCTGTGTATGACCGAAGCTTTAATAATCATCAAAAATAATTATTATATTTATAGCTGTCCCGGCGAACTTCGTACCGCCACAGAATCCGTTTATACGATTCTTGCACAACGCCATCTATTTTAAACTTAAAATAAATATTATCCCACGGGAACGCATTACCGGGATATCCAGTATGCTATGTCTCAATTCAGGTCTTTGTCTATCTGTATGCCAAGTCTCAAGGAAGTCCGCTCAGCCGTTATTACGTGATTGAGTAGCAACGTCCAAACATCTTAACAAACTTTCACATTTATTCACACAAATAACGCTGCAACGTGACGTTTTCGGACATATGACCTTAGTATTTTTTTTTGTTTGTATAGGTGTCCCCAGTCGATGTATATAGGTATTATGATGCGCCGCCAGTTTGAAAAAAAAAAGCAAAATGGCAGCTGGCCAGTATGCCAGTCTTCCAACAAAAATCTTCAAACCAAACAATACCTCCTCCGAAACCTGTACCAATCTTGTGTCGACGCTGCACTGCACAATATCATCGTAGCAATTTGCTAATATGCAGAGAGCATGCGCTGGCCTAATCACGAGGTAAAAGCTAACTTGATTAAGTTCCGTCACTAGATGGGGGTGGCTACTTGGGATGTTTAGCTAGGTACACAAATAGATACAATGGGCATTGTTGTAAATATTGACAATAGTTACAAATGATACGGAATTTTAAGGGAAAAGCTCAGTAAATACAATGCTGATTGACTGATTTCTTGTATTTCTGTGAATTTGTATATTATGACTTGCATTCGATCTTCTAACGTTCGCTTCACACTTGAATGAAAGTATTTTGTATAAAAACATCAATATGTTGACATCTCGGTACTGTGTATAAATCGGCCAAGTGCGAGTTGGACTCGCGCACGAAGGGTTTCGTACCATTATCTATACAATATTTGAATATTTTGCAGGGAAGAGCGGGTGATCGTGCTCTCAATCAATCAATCAATCAATCATTTATTGTTACGTCATGTGAATATTACAGCTGGTAAATATAATTTGATAAGGTACATGACTCTTATAAGGTACAGGGCTCTTCCACTATGAAGGGAAATTTCCCGCCAGGCAGATCGTATGCCTGGGGACGACCGGCCCAGTGCGTGCGTGCGTGCGTGCGTACATCACGTCAGGGTCACCACTGTAGGGAAGAGCGGATGATCGTGCTCTTCCACTATAAAGGGAAATTACCCGCCAGGCAGATCGTATACCTGGGGACGGCCGGTCCAACTAATGTTCGTGCGTGCGGGCGTGCATGCGTGCGTGCGTGCATCACGTCGGGGTCACCACTGTAGGGAAGAGCGGGCGATTTCCCGGGGGAAAAGGGGAAATTTCCCTTTATAGTGGAAGAGCATGATCACCCGCTCTTCCCTACAGTGGTGACCCCGACATGATGCACGCACGCACGCACGTATGCACGGGACGAATAACGGACCGGCCGTCCCCAGGCATACGATCTGCCTGGCGGGAAATTTCCCTTTATAGTGGAAGAGCACGATCATCCGCTCTTCCCTACAATTTCAAGCGTCTACCTTTTGCCGTTATTAATATCGAGCAAAAAAATTGGTTTGTTGTATAGGAGCCTCCCTTAAATATTTATTTTATTCTGTTTTTAGTATTTTTTGTTATAGCGGCAACAGAAATACATGATCTGTGAAAAGATCAACTGTCTAGCTATCACGGTTCATGAGATACAGCCAGACTGGTGACAGACAGATAGATAAACAGACATACACACGTAAGTTTTGGTTTATAACTTTACCATAGTAAAGTTTTTTAGCGTATTACTAATTTAATCTTATACTTCTTCCAGAATCCCCGGAAGAGTGACGACGACGCTGCTAACTTTTTGATTTTTTTCATGTTTTTGATTACCTTGAAACCTGTAGGTGTTTTGTTACACTTTTATGCTGATAAAAACGAGACAATGTTTTACGTTCTATAAACATGAAATTTGTAAAAAAATATTATATGTACTATCTACAATCGATTCTCTATAACATGTACACTTTACTCAGTTTCGTTACGAAAAGCGGCTAAAGAAATGGCGAATTAGACCTAGTAACACAAAGTCAGTACAAACTACCTTCACCCTCCGGAAAGAAAACTGTCTTGAGGGCAAAGAACTGCCTCATCAGGAAAGTCAAATACCGCGGGATGCATCTGGATCGAAAACTAACCTGGAAGAAACATCTTGAGAAAAAAAAGAGATCAGATTAACCACACAAGCTTATACTGGTTCTTAGACAAGAATTCTCGACTCGATCTGGACATGTGGCACTGATTGCAGATCAAATTATACGACAAAATTACGGGTTCTAGTCGGGTAGTCGTTACGGGTTCTATGGAGGTTTATGTAAAAAAAAATATATGTGATGGGGTAATTTATTTCAGAGTTTTTAGTGTGTTATTGTTTTAATAATGTATTTGTATTAATGTAAGTAATTTTGTCTATGTACCTATATCCTTATGTAATTTATGTACATCTACCTACTCTCTTCATCTATCAGTGCTATCCATCCTAAGGTTATCTGGAAGAGTTGAGTATGTCTTTGATGAAATTGTAAAATGTAACAAAAACTAAAGATTGCTTACCACCGCACAGATTTACGCCTAGTGTGGTAATCAACGCAAACCATGCTTTTAGTGTCTTTCTTTGTATTTCAGTCATTTTGTATTGTAAGACCGCCAGTTGTATACTATGTAACTTAAGATTTAAGATTTTTCATGTACTTTTATAATGTATGGTGTGCAATAAAGAGTTTTAGTCTAACCCAATCTAATGCACTTTAGGCGCGATTACATCGAGCACTGCGCCGGCCCGTTGCAATGCGAATAGTCCTTAAGGTCTAAAAACGTACAAAGAGAGTAGACGCAATGCGCTTTCCTTCGTCGCATATCTTGGCTTTGTATAATGACGTCACAGGATAATGCACTTCGTAGTCTATCTAATAGAGGAGAGAACTTAGTGTTTGAATCACTTACCACATTAATAATAATGTCCAAACAATCCTGTACTGTATCAGGGGTAGGCAGAGACCTAATTAAGAATTATAAGAGCTTCTGAAATTTTTATGATTGTATTAAAAGGAGTTTTTTTTTTATAACTGGTCTGAGGGTTTCATAGAATTTGATACTAAATGAATAATCCTGGAAACAACTTTTCTTTATTAAAACCTAAGAATAGGAAAACCAGAATTGTATTTCAAATTTCCGTAATTTTATTATCTACTAGCTGTTGCCGCGACTTCGTTCGCGTGCCAATTTTGGTGTGTATTTTTCCGGGATACAAAATAGTCTATGTGCTAATCCAGACTATAATCTATTTCTGTGCAAAATTTCATACGGATCCCTTCAGCCGTTTTTGCGTGAAAGAGTAACAAACATCCATCCATACATACAAACTTTTGCGTTTATAATATTATATAGTAAGGATCATACCCTCAGAGCACATTTTTCAAAAGTGCCCAATTTTTTTCAATGAATAAAAATGTTAGATTGTGCGAGCAAGATATCATGACGAGACGTAACCAGCTTGAATAGCTTGTTTTTGACGGGCGGAAGAACGGTGAAAAAAGTGATCCTAGAAGAGGTTAATTAGGGTTCCGTACTGACACCCTTCGGGTACGAGAACGGGACCCTATTACTGTAACTCCGCTGTCTGTCTGTCTGTCCGTCCGTCTGTCCGTCCGTCCGTCCAACCTTTAGTAGGTAGCCAGTTGAACTTTTCACAGGATATGTGTTACAAGGCGGATTACCTAGCAAATAATAAAATTTTAAAAGTTATAAAAAGTGAGGGGGTCTCCATGCAACAAACGTATTCTTTCGCCGTTTTTTTTGCTTAAGCTCTTTCCTTAAACCGGTGATATATACAGGCATCAAACTTGGAGTGATTGTGGGACTTATTGTATATTCTAACGACAAATAATACAGAGGGCGGTGGTAGCCTAGTGGGTAGAACCTCGGACTCGGAAGTGGGAGGCCCAGGTTCGATCCCCGGTGCGGGCATGTACCTATGACTTGGTTTTCTAAGTTATGTACATTTGTGAAGTTATAGTAGCAATACCACTCGCTAGCGGTGAAGGAAAACATCGTGAGGAAACCTGAGTGTCTGAGCTATTCACATACCTCAGCGCTTGAAATCGCCAATCCGCGGTGGGCACGCGTGGTGATTAAGCCCATACTCTCTCCCTGAGAGAAGGCCTGTGCCCTGCAGTGGGACGTATATAGGCTGCTTATGTAAATAATAAAAAACGGCCAAGCGCGAGTTGGACTCACTAAATACTTTACTAACAGCACTATCAATTTAAATGAACATTAGTTCTACCAACGGATGCGAGATGGCGGTACTTGGTATCCAAAAACATATATATATATAGTACCTACTTTAACAACATAATATTTTAGTGGTACGGAACCCTCGGATGGCGAGTCCGACTCGCACTAGGCCGGTGTTTTTTCTCTTGAGGTACTGAACTCTAAAAATAATGAGTATAAACTAAATAAACAACTTCCACACGACACAATCGCTTGTCGTGGTCCAAACTAGGCTAGGTGCCCTGTGCTATGGTTACCAGGCAAGGACATCACAAACATCTAGATACATTCAGATTGAGGCCATTAGTACAAATCAAGTACGGTAGCCGCCAGTGGGAATCGAGCCCTGTTTTAGCTTTTTTAGGGAAAAGGGTTCTGAGAGAAGGGCGGACGGACGAGTGGCAAAGACATTTTTAGGTATGGGACCCAAACATAAACTATATAAACTCTTGCTATACGTCTCACCACAGAAAACTAAACTTTTGACAGCGCGTAAACCATATTTCGCACTATATTTTCATTTCAGCGTGCAACAAATACCCCTTGGTAAACCAAATTCTCCTCTAACCCCCTCTAAACACGGTCGAAGAGGTATGCAAATAAATGTTTGCCAGTATAAATATCTGTGGTCTTCAAGACAAAGCAAACTTTCTGTAAGGAAAGGCGAAAAATCCTTGATATGTGAATAACTTTGAGGCGAAGGACACTGTTTTGATAACCAGGTCAGTGCCCTTTCGTCAGAAGAACATTTGCGCCAACTGTGATAAATTTAATATGACGAAGGTTAAAGCCTCCCACTAAAATTCCTGGACGGTCAGTGATATCTTTGTAAATGCAATAAAATAATGTATTTTATTACACACCACCCTCAATTTAATACGACGGGTTATAGGTACGACACGTGTCTTACTTTTGTAGACTTCTAGCGAGACGGTTATACGAAAGCTTCAAGCTAAATAGACACAAAAAACTTTGAGAGTAGACAAAAACGCCTGTCGATAAAAGTGAAACGCTACGCTATTCAGTCTCACTGACCAATTCAGCATTACCGACTGTTAAGAAAAGTTATCAACTAGGTACACCCACATATTATTTCATCTTATAATTTATAGCGCCTTCTTCATCCTTTAAGGACATTGAGAAGCCCCCCCTTAATTAGCGCCCTTCAAATACACCCTGACAGAATGACTTGGCTAGGTACATACCTAAAAGCGCCGCTACGCAACGAGAAGCCTGTTGCCCTTGGATCGCCGCGCCGCGCGCACGCTTTCGAACTTATGTGCTTTTAGCGGAAATAGTGCTTTCTCCTGGACTTTCTCCTGACTCTCAACGCTTCCACTGCTTGTGCTGTGCCTAATGAACTTGGTGCCATCTCGATACCCTGGATTTGCGCTGATGCGCGCCGCTGAACACGTGAGTACCTAGCCAGACAGACCAAACCTCTTTTATCGCACTCTTGTATAGGTTCCCCTTCTGGGAATCATCCCCCAACCCTTAGTTTCCAGTAGAAGAGATCATCAACCCCCTAACGCTTTTGATAACATTTCTGGTAGCAGAGCGTGGTTACTTTCCCCTCTTCTTTTTTATTCAACCCTTAGTTTTTTTATACTTCACCCCTTTGCGGTACGACCTTCCCCCTACTCTTAGCTCATCCCCATTTTTTTCGCGGTTTAATTCCCGTTAGTTTCAATCCTATAGGCGAATATTTGTTACATACCTATTGCATTCAATTACGTTGATTTCTAAATTGTCTAAAACTGTGCATCGGCGATAAGCGAGTCGTATCTGACCGGTTTCTTCTTTTGTTCTCGTGGAGCGGTCGACTCGAGTTTTTTATTACTATTGAATTTTGTCCTGTATTTTATATGCCTATTCTGCAAGTGTAACTTTGCTATTGTAATATTGATAGCATCTTGTTTACGGTGAATTCACACCTGCCTATTATATTGATTGCGTATTGATTGACTTGCTGTTACAACTACACAATGCCAGATAGGTATGAGAACGTTTTGTTTACTGACACTGACGAGTACAGAACGAGTATGGGGACGGTTCGATTTTTCGTGAGTTGGATTACTGCAACCCACGATATCCTGAATACTGCTGCTCCAGCTAAACTTATATTTAGACTGGGTGACCTAGAAGCGAACTTTACGAAATTTATTGATTGTTGTAGTCGTTTGTTGGGTGGTCTCGACCCGTCCATTGATACCCAAGAATCTGAGTATATTCAGACCCAGATGCGGTCCATGTGCGACACGGTGGACGATTTGCGCTTGAAATATTCGGAGCTCAAGCCCAAGGAGCCGGTCGTCCCCACTCCTCTCTCCAATTTAACCAGTCATTCCCGATTGTCGGACGGTCAAGCACGACAAAAATTACCTGATTTGCCGATCCCAAAATTCAGTGGGCGCCCCGATTCATGGGTCAGTTTTTTAGACCAGTTTGACAGCGTAGTTGACTGTCAACCTGACCTTACCCCTACCCAAAAGCTACACTACCTAGTAGGTGCCCTGAGTGACGAGCCTCGCCGGTTGATCCAACACTTACGCATCGAAGCAGGCAACTATGAGGTTGCGCGTGACCTACTTAAGCGGCGTTACCATAACACGCGTGTCCTCGCTGATACACATATTGCCCAAATTTTGCACCTCCAAGAAATTAGCCCTAAGCTGACTGGGTTACGTGCCTCCTTTCTTAACCCACTTTTGACAGCATATAGATGCCTCGAGCGACTCGGTCTACCTGTAGGGGAATGGTCTTACCTACTGGTCCATATTTCTTTGACCAAACTGCCTTCGGACTTGAAGTCCCGCTTTGAGCGCCGTTATGGCGATAACAAGAAGGACCTTCCTACCTTCGACCAGCTAGTGTCCTTCCTTGAGGACGAGTGTAGGCACCACGATAATGTTGGAAATACGGCCCTTATTGATAATGATCGTTCCGTACCCGTGCCTACCCCGCACTCTCCTCCACCAAGGCAGCAGTCACGTGCCCCTATTTACCGTCGCATTTATTCTGCCACAGTGCCCCATCCTAAGCCTCCAGCGATAAGCCCTTGCGCTATGTGCTCCTCCTTGCATTACCTTCGTGAATGTGACCAGTTTATCCGCTTGTCCCCACGTGAGCGTTCTTCATTCGTGCGACAGGCCGGCCTTTGCTATCGCTGTTTGGATAAGCATTCGATCGCTATGTGCCCTCGTGACTATCATTGCCGTACTTGTCGTCGATCGACCCATCACACGCTGTTGTGTTTTAATGATTCTAGGAACCCTGAATACCCTCGTCGTAACAATGTTACCTTCCGTGAATCCCCTCCACGCCGCTCTTCTCCCACGGAGAATTCACGCTCCTCTCCTCCGCGTACGGGCGGGGGCACTCACCGTACTGTGGGAGGCACCCGCCGCATAGACGGGGTCACCCAATATCATTGCGATTTCAGTTGTCCCTCCTCGCGGTCTCCTGTTCCTGCATCGGAACATAACTTACCATGTTCCCAGACGCCGCCATCTCAACGTCGCTCTTATCATTTACCGCCTACTACCCCTCGTGACTCTTACGGGACGCCTTCTTCCTCTAGGACATTCAACCGCTCCCCTTCTATTGACCGTCAGCGCCAATGACTAGCTTACCCACATATCCGACCACCCTCACATGTTGTCATTCCTGCCTCGTTAGTCCTCCTCCCTACCGCTGTCATACATGTGCGGTCCGCTTCCGGTTATTATGTCGAAGCGCGTGCACTCTGTGACACCGGTGCCCAAGGCTGTTTGCTAACTACTGATCTAGTAGTAGATAAGCTAAACAAGCCAGTGTGTCCCAGCTCATCTCCCGTACGAGGTATTGGTAATGTCGAATCTGTAAGAGTTCGAGGTGGTGTCTCCTTCACCTTCAAACCTGCGGAGTCTACCTTTCCTGAGATCACCGCCTCGGCTATGGTCCTCGATGTTATCGCCGGTATACATCCTGAACTAGAGTTGTCCTCTAGTTTAGTATCATGTGTTTCCTCGTTGCCTCTAGCCGATCCTTCCTTTTATAGCCCCGGCCCTATAGATGTGCTACTAGGTGCTGACGTGTTTGGATCTTTATTGCGTATCGATTTGCCTGTATTGTACCCTGCTGGTCTCACTGCAGTCCCAACTGTCTTGGGATACATCCTTTCTGGCCCCATTCCAAATTCAACTCCCCCTGATGTTCCATTGACCGGTGTTACCCTTTCCCAGATGGTTGAAAGGTTTTGGAAGGTAGAAGAACCACCTGAGTTCCCCCTGGATCTTATAGACAATGAATGTGAGGTAATATTTCAGTCTACTACTCGCCGTGAACCTGATGGTCGATTCATGATTCGTCTTCCCTTTTTGCCCGACCGTCCTCATCTTGGCGAGTCTAAGTCCATCGCCCTAAAGCGCTTTTTTTGCCTTGAGAAACGCCTACAGATGAACCAGGAACTGAAGGAGAAATATGTGTCTTTCATGCGGGAGTATTTAGAACTCGGCCACATGTCGCTTTCCTCCTTCGACCAGTCTCTAGCAGAACATTATTTTATTCCTCATCACGGGGTGTTCAAAAGCAGTGACGAATCCAAAATTCGTGTAGTTTTCGACGGAAGCTCCCCTACCTCCTCCGGCGTGTCCTTGAACCAGTGTCTCCATTCTGGTCCTAAGTTACAACAAGACATTAGCTGCATCCTTCTTAATTTCAGGCGACATGAAGTCGTATTTGTAGCAGATATCCGAATGATGTTTAGGATGACCTGGGTCCATCCAGAAGACAGAAGATATCAGCTCATACTTTGGCGTGAATCTCCCAATCTTCCCTTGTGCACGTATGAGCTTAATACAAACACTTACGGTCTCAGGTCAAGCCCTTTCATTGCAATACGAGCCCTCCTTGAGTTAGCTAAACAAGAGCGGTCAAAATTTCCCCTAGCAGCCTCCGTCTTAGAGAATGATGTTTATGTGGATGATTGTCTTACCGGGGCTGCCTCCCTTGATAAAGCCCGTGTCCTTATGAGCGAGATGAATGGCATAATGACATCTGGTGGTTACGAGTTGAGAAAGTGGATCTCAAACCGGCCTGAACTCCTTGCGGACCTACCAACAGAGTATTTGCAGATGCCCCATTCGTTCCAAGATCCAGAACATCCC
Source organism: Yponomeuta cagnagella (assembly GCA_947310995.1). NCBI lineage: Eukaryota > Metazoa > Arthropoda > Insecta > Lepidoptera > Yponomeutidae > Yponomeuta > Yponomeuta cagnagella. The sequence continues at coordinate 8,032,196 of OX371293.1, forward strand.
CAAACGATTGCGGTCCTTGGCGTTCAGTATGATCCCGTAGCTGACGTATTTACATACCGTTTCTCCCCTTACACTGAGAACGAAACTACAAAACGTAAAGTGTTGTCACTAATTGCCCGTACCTACGATCCGTGTGGTTGGATCACACCCGTGATTTTTAAAGCCAAGGCTTTTATGCAACGGCTTTGGTTGTCTGGCCTATCTTGGGATGACCCCTTGATTCCTTCTCTTGCAGCAGAGTGGTGTAAGTTTTCTGAAGACCTAAGAAATGTGAACCGTGTCACCCTTCCGCGCCCTATCATGTCTGTCGGTGCGAATTCGTTTTCCCTACATGGCTTTTGTGATGCTTCCGAATCAGGTTACGCTGCCGTTGTGTACTTACGTACAGAGAACTCTTCTGGCCCCTGTTCTATCCATCTAATTTTGGCGAAAAGTAAAGTCGCTCCAGTTAGAACTCGTTTTACGATTCCTAAGTTGGAACTTCTTGGAGCGACTCTTCTGTCCAAGATTCTCCATCATGTAGCCTCCTGTTTACAAAAATCTATAGTGCTGGATGGTATTTACAGCTGGTCAGATAGCCGTGTAGTCCTAGCTTGGATAAAAACCCCCCTACATCACTTACAGACCTTCGAAGCAAATCGTGTTTCCCAAATACAACATTCACCCACTCCTTCCCATTGGCGGCACGTTCCTGGTGACCTCAACCCTGCTGATTGTGCTTCCCGCGGAATCTCTATTTCCTCCCTGCTGAAACACCCACTATGGTGGTCGCCTCCATGGTTAATAAAACCTCCATCTCAATGGCCCACATCTGAAACCGCTGCTCCTAGCGATCTACCTGGAATACGCTGTTTGCTTGTGACAACACCTAATCCTCCTTCAGACCCTTCATATATTTTGGACAGGTTCAGTTCCCTGCCCAAGCTCGTGGGCGTGATCGGATACATTTTGCGTTTTGTGAAACGGACTAGATTTCCTAAAATTTTTGTTCCCCAACTCTACCTTACTGCGGATGAACGTAAAGAAGCTTTACTTTACCTTGTTAGACAAGTGCAGCTTACCTCCTTTCCCGAAGAGTTGGACCTTCTCCATCGCGGGGCTCTGCTCCGATCTCCTCTTCGGCGTCTAAGTCCCTTCCTCGATGACCGCGGCCTAATCCGTGTCGGAGGTCGTCTTAGAAACTCGGATCTTCCCTATGATGCCCGGCACCCCCTACTCCTACCGAAGTCTGGTCATTTTGTCCAGCTTCTTGCGTCGCACTATCATGTGAGTAATTCTCACGCTGGTCCTAATGCCCTCCTAGCCCTACTGACCCGTGAATTTTGGATCCTATCTGCTCGCCGATTAGTAAATCATGTGATATTTAAATGCCTATCCTGTTATCGCTTAAAAGCAGCGGTTACTCAGCCCCCTATGGGCGATTTGCCAAGAGATAGAGTGGTTGCTGCACGGCCCTTTGATGGCGTTGGCACAGATTTTGCTGGCCCCTTTTATACCAAAATTCAAACCTTTAGAAACCGAAAAATTGTAAAATCTTATCTCTGTATTTTTGTGTGCCTTTCCACTAAAGCGGTCCATTTAGAGGTCGTATCGGACCTTACCACGGAAGCCTTTATTGCGGCCCTTTCACGTTTTGTTTCTCGCCGTGGCCTGCCTTCCCTTATACGTTCTGATAACGGACGAAACTATATTGGTGCCAATAACTATCTCGGTGACTTGCATGCCTTCCTTGCTGAGCACCAGTCGGAATTGGCAGACGAGTCCTCTAAAAGAGGTATCAACTGGGTTTTCGATCCTCCTTTGTGCCCTCATTGGGGCGGTCTATTCGAAGCGGCTGTTAAATCAGCGAAGACGCACCTTAAACGTGTCATAGGTGAGACCACTCTAACCTTCGAGGAATTGACTACAGTATTTACGAAAATCGAAGCCGTCCTCAATTCTCGCCCTCTGTGCCCATTAGCGTCAAGTCCGGATCTAGAGGTCTTAACTCCCGGCCACTTCTTGATTGGGCAACCCTTGGTGGCTGTACCTGAATACCCTTTCAAGGATGTGAAAATAAGTCGCCTTACGCGTTTTCAGTTGGTGCAACAAGTCACTCAGCATTTTTGGTCCCGTTGGCACGCAGAATATTTGTCCACTTTGCAGAGTAGGCATAAGTGGACAACTCCTTCAGATCCTCCTGTAGTCGGTGAGCTCGTTCTTCTCAAGGAGGAGAATATTCCCCCTCTACAGTGGCGACGTGGCCGCATCCTTCATGTTTACCCCGGTCAAGATAGTGTCGTTCGTGTTGTGGATGTACAAACCCCTTCCGGAGTGAAAAAACGCTCTCTCACTAAACTTGTTCGCCTTCCCGTAGATAGCATCCCCTTCGCTTCTTTGTCGTAAACATCTGTGATGTTTAGGGCAGGGGTTATGTTAAGAAAAGTTATCAACTAGGTACACCCACATATTATTTCATCTTATAATTTATAGCGCCTTCTTCATCCTTTAAGGACATTGAGAAGCCCCCCCTTAATTAGCGCCCTTCAAATACACCCTGACAGAATGACTTGGCTAGGTACATACCTAAAAGCGCCGCTACGCAACGAGAAGCCTGTTGCCCTTGGATCGCCGCGCCGCGCGCACGCTTTCGAACTTATGTGCTTTTAGCGGAAATAGTGCTTTCTCCTGGACTTTCTCCTGACTCTCAACGCTTCCACTGCTTGTGCTGTGCCTAATGAACTTGGTGCCATCTCGATACCCTGGATTTGCGCTGATGCGCGCCGCTGAACACGTGAGTACCTAGCCAGACAGACCAAACCTCTTTTATCGCACTCTTGTATAGGTTCCCCTTCTGGGAATCATCCCCCAACCCTTAGTTTCCAGTAGAAGAGATCATCAACCCCCTAACGCTTTTGATAACACCGACCCGGGCGTGACGACTCAGTTATGTTCATATATACACACGTACATAAACTCAAGGCTATATCCTAGCCAGGTAGGAGCTTTCATTCGCTGTTCAGAAAAAAATGCGTTTAACGGACCTTTTAATACAAAAACGTTGTAAGTAAATTTTAAAATAAAGATATAAAAAAACTATATTCAACAGAATTTTGACATTTATAATTATGTTTATTTAATGGGTTATAATTATACATTATAATATACTAGTAAAATAACAAAATTCATATTTACATAAAATATTATCTATATATATAATGTTTATTTTAAATTCATTTGTGACATGAGTAGCGGCGCAAGCCAGTTACAATCTACGTAACTGAATGGACTGCACGTATTTGAAGACCGATGTGTTGTCAATTGAATTGTACCTGTACAACACTGACCAAAGCAGCACTGACCCACAAACTTTCCCCCTTGTTAAATTTTTTGCCATCGCGGGTGGTTCCACACATTATTTTGAATACTTGCCCAGTCGCGAAGGGGACAAATCGCAAATATCTGTGACATAGTTCGCAAAGTTCCTTTGTACGACGTTATCTTGAACATTCTTATACTAACGTCTAGTTTAGCGTGTAGAGGAACCGAAGAGCGGACGCAATTAAAAAGGGTTAGTCAATCCCATTTAGAGATGGCTCTACATTTGGATTGGATGGTTAATACGTTTAATAACTGTTGAATCGCGAATCATTTTAAATTAAAGTAATTAATTTGAAATGATTCGTGATGCCCACACAGTCACAGGCATATTTCTAGATTTGACGAGTCTAATCGGTTTGATATTAGTATTTATAAGCTTCAGTCGACAGCGTGTGACAGAATATCGATCAAATCACTGATTTATTTATGATTCCCAACTATAAAACTTATTTTAATTTAAAACATATGCTTTATTCAATCGTGCTTATATTAATACATTTGAGAACCCACAATTTAATTTGTAATTGAAGTTTAACTTATTAATCAATACCATCTGATACCAGTACCTATGCATTTCCGATATTAAGCAAAGTGTTATTCTTAGAGTTACTTAGAAAATAATTTATTTAGACATATATTTTTCCGTAATAATAAATAAAAATATTAACTCTACATTAGACAAATAAATAATAAGATTACGAGCATTCTACCGTTACGTTACGGGTGACTTTGCACCATAAAATGTTAAAGTTGGTATGCTGTCGAGGTTTTGACCGAAACGAAAGCTCGAAAACCTTAATTAGTAACTTTAAATAAGTCGCGATGATCACACATAGCGGTGGTAGCCTAGTGGGTAGAACATTGGACTCGGAAGCGAGAGACCCAGGTTCGAATTAGATCGAAATCTAGGACATAGTCCCACAACATTGCGAATCATTTAAAGTTACTAATCAAGATAATAGTAGAGTCTTTGGGACGTCTTTATATGTAAAACGACGCCCTAACGCCTCTGTATCTAAAGGCGTTAGGGCTTGCTACCGCTCTGGGACATATTTAATGCAGAGGATCTCCTCACCGTCGGGGTAATACCTACTGTCAGCCTTTGGGTTGAGAATGTCTCAGCTCGGCTGGATTGCCCGTTCATTTTTGTCTGTTTTCTTGGGTGTTAATTTTATATTCTGTTTTTGACATCATACTTTCTAGCTCTCTAAAAATACCTTTAGACGAGCAATTTTGGTATATATATAATCTGAATCTCGGAAACGGCTCCAACAATTTTCATGATTTTTAGTACGCAGAGGGTTTCTGGGGCGATAAATCGATCTAGCTAGGTTTCATTTTTGGAGGACCTCGTTTTATCCGTGTTTTTAGGCCGTGAACAACTGCTAAAGTATCATTAGAATACGAAGGTAAATTTCGCCACCGTTTACATGGTTGTAATAGATTCGAGTCTGTCTTCGGTCCCATTTTTTTTACTTCTTTTTCATTGTACCTAAATATAATTTCCAAAAAACACGAATAACAATAAAAAATACCGAGCAAAGCTCGGTCATCCAGGTACTATATTATGTGCCTATACTTATATCTTTTTATGTTGTATAACTGTGTTAGGTTCTTATTGGTCAAAACCACGTGAACTTAGTGAAATAAAGCTATCAACGGCGACTACGTATTTATGAATGAAGTTCTACAGTAAGTATAATTAGTACATACCTACCGCTCAAGAATAATTTAGTAATAACTCTTTCCACGCTAACGAGATCCCTTTGGTAAATATCTTTTTAATCTACAAATTGACTGACTCATAAATTGAACTCTTTCCGGCCGTGATCGAATTAAATCCTTAAAGATATGTGGAGGTGATACGATGTGTGTTTGTTTGTAAATAACAACATTTACACTAAAAACGCAACGAACACCAGAAGTTTAAAAGTAAGCGTAAGAATTTTTTTTGTTTGTAAGCCGTAACACCAAAACTATACAAAACAATGTTAAATGGCAACATATTAGCCTAGCTTTAGAAAATACACTCCTACGTCCTTACCAGAAATCAGAAATCAATAATTTATTTCAACGCAAAGAATTTACATTCTGTTTGCTGAATGTCAGTGTACTATGTTAGCCGCTGCCTTCCGGCCGTAATTGTAGTCTTCGGGCCTCATTTATAAAAACACGACTCCTCTAAAATCAGTCTAAAACTCTGTTTATTTAATCTGTGGCTACATCTTTTCCTTGTAAAATCTCCACCACAGGCTATTTTAATCAGCGTTTTTGAAGTATTTTAGGGAATCGAGTTTGTATAAGTGAGACCGTTATATTCAAAACTTTGCTTACGAACCAACATGCCGACATAAGTATAAGCATATTCAGTAGTTCGGTATAAACTTTGTGAAAATACAGGTTAACAGACATAATTATTATACAGGGTTAAATTTAAAATGCTTAATTCCAAAAACAACCCAATTAGAATTTAGTGTTTTAGAACTACTTAATTATGTTCTGAGAGTTTTTGCTCGGATTTAGATTTCTCGAAATATCTGGTTTACGCGCGAATCAGTGTAGCAGCCCTCAATGGATGCATGTTAATCAACACTGTAAAGCAGAAAAACTGCGAAAATTCAGTTTTTTTTTCAAAATTGTATATGGGTCTATTTTAACATTCAAAAATTTCTAGGCTGGCTGGAAGAAACTTCTTTTGAAACAAGTCTGCCTTTGTACAATTTTTTATCTCAATTAAAATTTTATTTTTGTTAATATTTTTTATTATGCAATAAAGTGTAACAAACACGCAAAATTAAACAAATAAAATTCACAAGTCATAGAACAAAAATTGTTCTAAATATCCAACTCTAATCGACATGTTCCATGACATGTAGCATTATATTTCACCGGACGCAGCGACATTTAGTAGAGTACAAATTTAGTCTAAAATATCAATTAGCAAACAAGTCATGCTAAACAAGTCAAGTCATAACAAAAGTTGTTGTAAAACACAATCTTTCATTGACGGGTGTCATGAATTGTACATTGAAGGGGTAACCCTTTATAAGAAAGCAAAGTAATTTTATAGTAACGGTCCTTTTTATAAAAAAACACGATTCCTTTAAAACACTCCTCAGAGGCAGTTTGGAGTAAATAGAAGAAGAAGAAGAAGAAGAAGAAAGACATTTATTATACCAACAAGATACATCACAGAAACAAAATAAGCACACGGTCTTATTTATAAAAACATGATTCCTCAAAACACTCCTCAGAGACAGTTTAAATAGTCTGTGGTAAAGGGAAATGGGCCACCGCAGATTATTTAAACTGCCTCTGAAGACTGTTTTAAGGAATCGTGTTTTTATAAATAATATCGCTATTCTTCAATGTCTCTACACTAATAGGTAAAGCGGTGGAATTAACTCCTGAACTGCCCTCGCGGAACGCAACGTATAGGTGGCCCATACTAAGTTGGACACAGATCTGTGTCGCGGCAGACGAGTGGTTAACCCGTTCATTATGACACTTTTTTATTGAATTAAACTGAAATGTAGACCTTGAAATGGAAATTTTCTTGTTATTTCCATTGATAATTCAGTCCTTAATAGGAAATAATTGTAGCAAAGAAACTTTACTAACGTTATATCTTCTTATCTTAAAAAAAATACATGTAATTTTTTTCTAGATTACAATAAATGATGTTCTTATCTTTCGTTAGTTGAGACTATTAGATTCCTGAATCCTCCAGGTTTTTATAAGGTTTTTTCTTTCGCTAAATGAACCTAGTAAAGTAATCATAATGATATGGGTAAAGTCGCGCGCTTGTCATAAGTGCAGTATAAATTACTGAGAGAAAACACAGACAAACAAAAAGTATGTCGCAAATCCACCTGGCCGCTTCTGTCAATTACCTCGCGCGGAGTCGTTTAAAAAAACAAACAAAATAAGATGGCGGCGGCGCGGCGTTCCCGCTAAAACAAAATATAATGAACCCGGCCTGCTCCCCGGTGATTCAATATTCCCGGTATGTACCTACCTATGACATTGTTTTCTAAGTTACATACATTTTGTGAAGTTATAGTAGTAATACCACTCGTGAAAGAAAGCATCGCGAGGAAACCTCCGTGTCTGAGGCACCCGTGGTGAAGTCCATGCTCTCTCTTTGAGAGAAGGCCTTGCCCTACAGTGGGGTTATATGGGCTGCATTATTAACGCAAAATGCGAAAACCATTTGTTAAGTGTTATTGACATGGTGTATTTCATAATCATCATCATACAGCCACAAGAAGTCCACTGCTGGACATAGGCCTCCTCCATGGATTTCCAAAAAGACCGGTTGACTTCGAAACTTCGAGAGTCGAGTTCTGCAATGTTATTGAGGTGGGCAAAACACGGGCGTTCGACATGACCTTCGTTTTCTCCATGTTCATTTTAAGGAAACTTGACTGAGGTCTTCGAGCATTATGCCGAGGTCTTGCATCGTTTCTGCCATGACTACTATATCGTCAGCAAATCGAAGGTGAGTGATATACTCGCCATTGATATTGATGCCGCGTCCCTGCCATTCAAGAAGCTTGAAGGCATCTTCCAGTCCGTTCGTGAACAGTTGTATTTATTTGTTTGCAGAATGCATTTGTTAAATGCCTTAGTCATCCATCTTCTATCTTTCTGAAGGCAGCCCATCCCATAGTTATAATTCGGCATAATTGCACAAAATTCAAAGGCTATTCAGAACTAAGTTTGCTTGTATGTTTCGTAGTCAGTTAAATTAAATTCTACGACAAAAAGAAGTAAATTGCCAAAGCTTTTTAACAACATATTAGATATAAGTCTAAAGGCGTACTGCTCGACCTAAATCGTATTATCGATAGGCGTCAAGAAACTTCCGGGAACAAAAGAAAATGAGGTCTTGGAGAAACAACCCGCATGTAAAATGGCATAGAATGAAAATGACTGGACAAGATAAGGAATGCACCATTCAGAGAATATTATGGAACAAACTTGCATTTAGCTGACTGAAGATCAATACGATCTAGAATGAGAAAATGAAAAGTTGAATGCTGAAATAAATTACTCTATTGACAGTCGTAAAGCCTGCCTTGCACTTAAATAAAACTAAGTAAAATAAGATTCAAGTAGCATATCAAGGGAAATTTCTTAACAGATACCGAACGACAAGAAATAGTTATTCGAATGTTATCCAATAAACGCAATATTCAAATAGTTCGACTGTTTTAGTAACAATTGCCTATCGCTAGGCTCGACACATTGACAACGTTGCCTATATTTTGCGTCATGCTACGGTGTCTAATATAAATTCCGAAGAATTCTAAATCACATCCAGGTTCACCCATTCTTTATTTCAGTCTGGGTTTGCATTGAAGTTTTTACATAATAATGTACTTACCTAGTACTGGAATTTATTAACACTGTATGTTAAAATTGTATCGCGTGCGTTTCTAGCACCACAAACAGTCACAACTTCGGTGTCGTACTTACGTACGAAAGTTAGTAGGATTGTTTAAAGTTTGTTCAATTAATTGTTAATTGAATACGCATTGCGGTTTATTCGAATTAGTCGAAATATTTTTTTCGAATTAAGTATTCTCCATAGGTAGTCGACCCCATCAAACCGAGTGCGTGGTAAGTTTCCAGATATAAGGGACATACACCCACCCTTTCTAGCGACAAGGGCCTAAGTATACTTGGACCTTTTTAAGAAGCCTTAGGATGTGTTATGGTATCGGAGACTTTTCAGAATAATAAAAGGGGTCATGTCGTAATGTAGGGGTGATTTTTATATTGTTTAGAAGACATCCGTCTTGACCATCAAAATAACGTTTGGCAAAATGAAAAATGTATCTCCCAAGATATGGAAAGTTGATGGTTTGCCTGAGTTCAGTAATGGAGAGGCACTGAAGAGCTAAAATATTGGATTTCCAAATTGTTGAACCAAATCTAACACAACGGAATGGCGGATAGCGAGAGACCGCGAAATATGGCACTATAGGAAAATACTTTTGGCAGCACGGGGAGTAGGATGGCACGAGTCACGCGTTTTGTGGCACTGAAATGTCAGTATTTGACAATGTACTGCAAAGTCGTGACTTTTGACTTTTTTGACGCGCGAATAGCGTCGTCGTCGTCATCTTGAAGTGGGCTGATGATGATGAACCTAACACAACCTAAGCTTAATCCAAATCATCCTGTATTAAATGCATTCAATTGTAGAGTGGCAAAAAACCTCTTGACCACGTCAGTATATAAGATAAGATAAGAATACTCTTTACTGTACACTATAGCACATGACATAAAAATTTGAAAAATACACAGTACGATTGGCGGCCTTATTGGTAGTACCTATTATTATTATTATAAATAGCTAACCTATCTGACCTAAACTAATTTAATCCATGTAATTTAATCCATCTATCACCTTATGAGACGGTCATTCAATATTGGAAGAACTTGGACGAACAAACTTAAAATTCCAATGACCCAATGTTTATATTATGCACGATCGATTATACTTGTGTGGCGTTGTGTCCCGTGTGGCGCCGGATTAAGAATAGCGTCACTCCATTTCTTTCCGTGGATGTCATAGAAGGCGACTAAGGAAATCAATTACCAGGAGACGGGCAGCAGCGTCTTCCTGAGATTCCAACCGCATACGCTATCGCCAACTCGCCTGCCAAGCGCGGCGATTATGGCAATACCCCTCATGGTTATGAAAACCACTAAGGAGGCCTATGTCTTGCAGTGGGCGTCAAATGGCTGATGATGATGATACTTGTGGAATTATAACAGGCAAACACGAGTGTACAAATATACACCCACTTCAGAATTTATTATGAGATGTGACATTATTAATAAACTCCATTCCACCTGACGGCAGGTAAGTGATATTGAGGCGGGTCCAAATAAGGGAACATTCGTATGTACTATAACGTTCAGAATTGAGCATTATTAGAGCAGTTCATAAGGTGACCTAAAAATCTAAATTAATGTAATTAAACTCTGTATTTTAAGTAAAACATCAACTTATAGAATAAAAGTGGAGTTTTTTTGTTATCTAGCTTCTCGAGCAGTGCCCGCGACTACATTCGCATGCTAAACGGATTAGTTTACAGCCTATGTCCACCCTGAAGGTCCATTCTAAATACTGGTGAAATAATTTTCAAAATCCGATAAGTACTTTCCAAGTTTCATCATCATCATCATCAACCCATTATGTCCCCACCGAGGGGCACGGGTCTCTTCCCTGAGGAAGGTATAGGCCATACTCCACCACGGGGGCCAAGTCCGGATTGGTGGAGGCTTGTAGACTAGTGGCTCGTCTACTGTCAGAAGTTGTCAAGCCGCCCTAAGGCCTCTGACTTGGCTTAACGACTGCCATCTATCGACGGCAGCCGGCACCAACAGCTTAACGTGCCTTCTTAACTTTCCAAGTTTACCCTCTACAAACTTACAAACTTTTCCTCTTTATAATATTACTGTAGATATATTTTTTGAGTTTGAGTTTTGTATAGGAATGTAAATTCGACAATACATCGTATTGTTACGAGACCGAAAGTAACAAATAATGTAATCCACGTGGTCATGAAAATCGTTCCAAGGCATGTTACATGATGCAAAGGATTTCCCTGGCGGTGCAACTTGGGAACGCATGGGATCTTTTGTGTCGGGTGTGTCCCGGGGCGGTATTTTTGATTAATTTAGCACTTAAGTATTTTAGTTTTGTGCTCTGTGTTTGTTGAGACAATTTTTATCATGGAGCTTTTTGTGAATGTTCGGATTTCGTGTTTTCTTATTCCTTGCAGTGAATAAATGACTTTTGAATATTTAAAAAATCCACTGTAATAGTGGCAACATATGAAACACAATAGTCAATGGCGTCGAGAGTAGGGCACGGTAAGGGGCAGGGCGGTCAAGTGGAGTGCTCGTTATCCCTTACCACCCTCGAGCCATGGTTTGATTCCTGCACAAGTATCAATCTGTCGTTCTGTACTTAACTTTTGAGAGTTTTTGAGGTTCTGTGGCGTGTACTAATATAACATTCACCTACATAATACAGCACTTTTCAGAGCTGCCACATCACGGGACTAAGTAATAATAACGATAGGTGATATGAAAAGGCATCAAAAGACCAAGAAGATAGCATGGTTAAATAAAGAAAGGTACTGAAAAACTATTCGCCTCACACAGAAAAAATAATATCTTCCACATAACACAATTACTTGTCCGTCTCAGTCTAGGATAACTTATGCTATGGTCACGGGCAAGGACATCACAAATATGGAAATACACCCAGAATGAGGCCATTATTAGGGTTCCGTAGTCGTCAAGGAACCCTTATAGTTTCGCCATGTCCGTCCGTCTGTCTGTCAGAGACGATTAGTACAAGAAAGTTGAAATTTGGCAAAGACATACCTATGTATGTCTTTGCCAAATTTCATTTTTATTAATTCCACCGCCAAAACAGTAGAACAAAATCTCAAAAAAAAAATTTTTAGGGTACCTCCCCTACACCTAAATTAAGGATACATTTAATTTTTCTCATCATCATCATCATCATCATCAGCCCCTTTACATCCACTGCAGGACACAAGCTTCCCTCATGGCTTTCATAACCATGAGGGGTCTTGCCATAATCGCCACGCTTGGCAGGCGGGTTGGCGACCGCAGTATGGGATTGGAATCTCAAGAAGACGCTGCTGCCCGTCTCCTGGTAATTTATTTCCTTAGTCGCCTTCTACGACATCCACGGGAGGAATTGGAGTGACGCTATTCTTAATCCGGCGCCACACGGAAAATTTCTCGCCTTCACCATATTGCGGGGTATCGTTGAATTCTTTTAAAAATATTGTGGGTGTGTGAAGATAATTTTTATTTAGGGTTCCATTTGCGAAAAATTAAGCTTCAAAGCGAAAAATGTTGTCCGAGTAGCGTCCGGAATTTTGTGGCGTCCCTCTAATCCCGGCTAAACGGTTGATTATAGGAAAGTGAAAAAATTCAGAGCAGTAGCACATATAATGAACTTAAAAGGAAAACTGTCACGGCTAAGTAGACTTTACTAGTTAACGAGTAATAGGCGATCAACTTATAAAAGGAAAACTTCGTACAAAATCCATTGAAAATTCTTATTACTTTGATGAAGTTGTTAGTTCTGTAAAGCACATAAAAAACCCCTCTTTCTACGGAACCCTACACTGCACGTGGACGGCACGCAATTGACCGGTTTTACTAGTCAAATTGCGAAGAAACTCATTTTAGTTATATCAGTTTGCATGAAACTAAATCAAGAATACTGCAGTGGCCTTATTACTTTAATAGGGAAAACGTCAATAAATTGAAAATAGGAATAGACATTCCTTGAATCAAACTCAAAACTCAAAAATTTTATTCACCTCAAAAACAAAATATTTACTTAATGAACGTCAAAGCTGTCAGTTACACAATTAACAGATTATGTGGAGAAGAAGCTAACAAAAACTCTACATTTTTTCTTTTAAAATCACGTTTTAACATAATTAACAGAGTTTTTAACTTAAAGTCACATTGCATTAGACACAATCGTCTCCGTTAACATTATTTTAATACAAGAAATCTTCGTCTTCTAAATAATCCTTACTGTTTTAATAGGCTTTTTGCACAGAGTATCCTTTACACATTTTTTAAACTGCGTGGAGCGTAATCAATTAGTAAACAAATTAATCCCCAGCAAATATCTAGGGGATTGCTAAATTATTGTTTCAGCCCCGAGTCGATTATTATATTTTTATTAGATAATCATAGTGGGTGCCACAAAACAGACATCGAAGTCCAGGCCGGCCTAGAAGACGGTGCACGGACTTTGTGTCCCAGAAGTGAGACACAAAACAAAGAGGCTACTTACAAAACGAAAAGTATAGTTTAACCGGGTGATTAGAAACTAGAATGAATGAAATTAAAAAGTGGAAAAACCATTTCCTACTGAACTACTACGAGTACAATGGTAGCGTCGTCTCTTGATATATTATCTGTTCGACATATCTGCCAAGAAAAGTATAATTATAAATTATAATTTTAAGTTCAGCAACTATACCTATGCCTATACCTTCCTCAGGGAAGAGACACGTGCCCCTCGGTGGGGACATAATGGGTTGATGATGATGAACTAAAAGGTTGGTGAGAAAGAGAACTGTGTTTCCACTTTTTACGGTACCTATTGATAAGATCAAGCTGGTTATTTTCCATGCGAAAACATAAAAAATACCCAATTTTTTCCGTAGTGTAAATATTTCTACTAACAGTCTGCTTGCGTCTAGGCAAAATTCACCAGTCTCAGAGTATTTGAAGAATATTTTCTCGTACCAATTTCACTCCCCAAGAATCCGCCGCTCTAGAGCAAAGCTGAAATGCAGAAAACGCTCGCCGGGCGAAACGCACTGCAGTCTAATAAATTAAATTAAAATAATGTTGACGTACACTTTGTCATAGAATTTTAATATTAATATTTCCAGGAATAATACATAATTCAGAAGGAAATCGTGACAAACGTGGCCGCCAGCTTCCGGCCACTCAGTCGTGTGGGGACGCTCGTGTTTCCGTTTCCACCCCACCGGATATGTCATGAAAGCAAGCATAGTGTGGTTTCCGGAGAACGAAGCAATTTTTTTCTGTGCGATTTTTTAGGTTTGTTTAGTAATATAGGTCGATAGATAAGCCTCTGAAGATTAAAATTTGACGGTTCTTCTGTACGACTTATGTCGAAAGAATAAAATATGCAAAAAGAACCTGGATGCTGATGTTCGAAATTAACCTTTTGTTACGCATACTACCTTTATGTATAGCTTATTTCCCAGAGCTCCCAAAACTCTTTACACCGGCTGCAAAAGTGATTTGAATCTGTAATTGTAATTGTCCCTAAGCTGCGTCTTGGATTCTGAAGAAACGTCTTACCTTACTCCGTACAATTCACAATCGTCAAAGTATGCTCTGAAATATTGTATTTTTTTTTTCTCGATCCCGTGTTTGCAACTCTGGTAGCATTGTTTCTTTTTATTTAATCATGCATAGGGTGCTGGCCGGCATCCAAACGGCTGAGGCTTTGTTTTCGAAGCAAAGAAAAAAGAAAAAGAAGATCACCTCCATGGAGCTTTGGTACAAAAATAGTACATTGTACGCCGAGGGGAGAAAACGACCTATTACTGTTGGAGATTATATACCTACTCGTAATAATATGCTTAAAGGAAACTCGAGAACAGAAATAGAACTTTCTCCCAAGTGATACATAGTGCTTTATACTACACCTAATAGGAAAATAAAATTAATTAGAATAATTAAAGGCGTACTGTCAAATTATCAATTTAGAAAAAAACAAAATTAAACTAAACAAAACAAATTTCCGTGCTTGTTTTTTTTTTCGTAGTGCAGAAAAAGGTTGCCAGCCTCCTTTCATTGAAAATCGAGTACAAAAAAAAAACTCCCACCTCTTTTATCTAAGTAGCAGAAAAAGGTTCTCTGCATCCTTTCATTGAAAATCGACTACAATAAAAATTCGCACGTCTTTTTTCTAATTAGGTACTTGATACAAAACGTTTTCGAGATTTGACGGTTGTATTGCCTAAGAAATTCCACCACCATATTTTTCTTTTTTTTTCCGCACAGGACAATCACTTGACCTGGTCCCAAACTAGATAAGGACGTCACAAACATGAAGATACACCCAGACTGAGGTCATTTATAAAAATGTACGGCGGCCCCCAGTGGGAATCGAACCGTTTCGACCACGACCTCTGTTTTGGTACCTAATCGCCTTAACGGCTAGACCAACGAGGCAGTCAAACCACTGTATTTGCTTACTGAAAACTTATTAATTCCTCTAACTCAATCTTTCTCTTTAGTCGTTGGTACGATACTATTTTTACCAAGGATAATTTGTTTCTCTGCTACACGTATTGATGTACTGTGCCCGGCAAATTGTCAGTATGCCCGGGCGCGAATTTAAAAGCAACAAAAGTCTTTGCATATACTGTGACAGAAGCGCGCTAGCGCTATTTTTACTAGCAATTTTTACTACTGGGGAGGAGTCCGCTCAACCAGCTTGGCAGAATAAAATTATTAGAAATCCAAAATTTATTTCAGCATAACGAATTTATATTCTGTTTGTTTAATGTTAATGTGTACTGTTATCAGCTGACTTCGGGCTGAGTGGTAGTGGAAAAAAAGACAGCGATAAGAAACCCCACTCTGACCATCTTGTCTCAAATCATCTTAAGTAATAGGGGTTAAAGTATGAAATTGCCGTTTTATTGCAATAGGTTCTTTGAATTGACATAGAATCTTCATGGTTTGAGGTTTTCGAATGAAACTTTTTTCAAATGGTTTCTATGATGTTCTTTTTTTAAAAAATGTGAAACATGTGAATATCGACTTTCAATTGTTTTTGTTATTCAATTTAGACAAGAAAGATGGATACTGCGAAAATTCGAGTGATTTTTGAATACGAGTTCCGACGCGGAACTAACGCGGCAGAAACAGCCCGCAATATCAATGCTGCGTTTGGAGAGGGGTCTACTAATGAACGCACCGTGCGATTTTGGTTTAAACGCTTTCGTGATGGAAATTTCGACTTAAAGAACGAGCCACGAGGAAGACCGCCCACACAGGTGAATAACGATGAATTAAGAGAGATAGTTGTTATAAATGAGAGACGGGCGTACAGGACAACGGCTTTATTTACACTGACCGACATTGTCACACTCAAGATCCCAACATCCCTCCACCATAATTTCTAAGTTGTTTACACCTATATACTTATACTAAAAATATTGTTGGTAATTAACCCTGGGTATATTTCTTAATGACATATTATGAGAACGAGGTAGAACTGAACCAATGCTGGTTATATCTACTGGCAATACGTTTAGGTTTTGGTTGGCGCTCTCTGGCCGATCATTTTCAGCAGAATCTCCCGGCACATCGGACTCCAGACCAGGGTCGGCTTCGGCCCACTCCTCCGCTTCAGTCGAGAGGCCCTCCTCCTCAGTCGCTGCTTCAGCTGTCACTCTTTGACTGTTTGACTCTTCCCATATGGCCCAATATGGAAATTCTTCTATCTGTTCTCGTTCAGTCAGCGAATTATCCCTTGTATTGCCAGGTATTCTTTCTTGAGAATTTACTTTTAATTTATGCATCTGGTTCGCATGTTTTTTCATTGTCTGATTAATTTCTGGTACAAAGACTTCGTAAAGGCTATTGCCGATTTTCTTATTTACAATACCTTTTATCCACTTATTCTTACAATGTAACTTTATTAGTACTGCATCGTTGGGCTGAAACTGTACTTTTCTATTGCCCTTGTAATATTTAACCTGTAAGGACTGTTTGTCGTCTATTAATTCCTTTAACTCTTGTGAAGAAAGCGACGGCAATGTACTTACTGCTTCGGTTTGTTTTAACAAATCAAAACGAGTTTTCAGCTGCCGGCCAAACATTAATTCGGCAGGCGAGCTGTCGGTCGTGGTATGCTTTGAATTCCTATACCTAAACAAGAATTCTAAAAGACGCGTATTTATTTCCGCCCAGGATTTACCTTCTAAGCAAAGACCTTTTACGTGTTTTTTCACAATTTTTACGCATATTTCTGCCTGTCCATTACTTGCAGGTGAATACGTAGGGGACGTTAAATGTTTGATTCCGTTGAGCCTACAGAAATCTCTGAATTGTTGAGACGTAAATGAGGTTCCATTATCGCTGACTAACGTATTAATATTGCCGAACCTAGACATTACTTCTTGGAGCTTTCCAATCACTACTGATGTACTGTAACCATGGTTCAAAGGGAAACATTCTATCCACTTGGTATACGCGTCAACTATCACAAGAAACATTTTTCCTTGTAATGGCCCGAAAAAATCTAAGTGCACCCTGTACCATGGAATTGGTGGGAATGGCCACGGGGTAAGCGGTGCCCGGGCCGGAGCCGGCTTTAACTGCCTACACACGGAGCACTCTGAGATCAATGACTCAATATCGCTATCTATCCCTGGCCACCAAAACAAAGAACGCGCTTCGGTTTTTGTTTTATTTACGCCAAAATGAGTTCTATGCAGCTCCCTTAGTATCCGCTGACGTAATGCATTTGGAATAATTATCCTGTGCCCCCTCATTAAACATCCTTGATCTACGGACAAATCATTTCTACAATTATAGAAGGAAATCAAGTTTTTGTTATCTTTTTTGTTAGGCCAACCCATCATTACGTAACGACAAACCAATGGCAAAAGAACGTCGTTCTTTGTTTCTTCGCGAATCTCAGACAGTGTAATCGGGAGATCGCCGTCGGTTACGAAATTGATATAAGTAGCCCGATCTATCAGCTGCCAGTCGGGTTGCGACGGCGGCGGCGGCGGCCGTGACGTCACCACGCCGTTATCAGTTGTCGCGGTCTCCCGATCAGCTGTTGACCGGCTTAAGAAATCTGCACAGTTTAGCGCACTCTGTACGTATTGTATTTCGTAATTGTAACTATTAAGAAACAAAGCATAGCGCTGCAGTCGGTTTGCACTGACTTCTGGTACCCCCTTGTGAGGGTGGAAAATGTACATTAACGGCTTATGATCCGTACGCAGTATGAAAGGTGTCTCCAAACCATATAAATATTGGTGAAAACGCCGGACGCCAAATATAATTGCTGTTGCCTCTTTTTGTATTTGGCTGTAATTACGCTCAGCCGCATTCAACGATTTAGATGCGTACGCGATTGGCCGTTCAACATTACCCTCTATCTGCGCTAATACTGCACCCAACCCCCACGGGGACGCATCTACAGTCAGCACTAATTTGCAGTCTGGGTTAAAATGGGCCAAAACCCTTTCTGATCCTAACTCCTCTTTTATTTTATTAAAAGAGTTTTTGTGAATTTGTGTCCACTCCCATTTGGCATCTTTCTGCAATAAGTTATTTAATGGGCATAAAATAGACGAAGCGTTCGGTACAAACACCCTGTAATAATTTACTAATCCAAGGAACGACTTTAATTCATGGACATTATTGGGTGGCTTGGCATTGATCATCGCTTCGACTTTACTTTGACATTTGTGAATGCCCTCTTTACTTATTCGAAAGCCTAGGTACGTAACTTCATCCTGAAACAAATGACATTTATTCTTATTCAGAACTAGCCCAGCCTCCTGAAGTCGAGTGAAGACTTCTTCTAATCTTTGAGAATGCACTTCTTTCGTAGGTCCAGTCACCAAAACGTCATCTAGCAAGCACAATACTCCATCTAGCCCTCGCAATAAGTTTTCCATTGTTTTTTGGAATATTGCTGGCGCGTTAGATAGACCATAAACCAGCCTAGTAAATTTAAATAGGCCTTTGTGTGTGTTTATTGTTGTCAATGACTGTGAGTCATTGTCAAGACACAGCTGAAGGTAGGCTTTACTTAAATCTAATTGGGAGAACTGTTGACCGCCATGCAGCTTTGAAAACAGCTCTTCTGTCCTAGGCATTGGGTATCTCTACTTGAAGCAGCTTATTCAGGGTTACCGAGAAGTCAGCGCATAACCTGATCTCTCCGTTATGTTTTAAAACGGGGACGGTTGGACTAGCAAAATCTGATCTATCTACTGGTTGCAGAACCCCCTCTCCCACGAGTCTGTCTATCTCCTTTTCTATCTTTGACCGCAAAGCAAAAGGGACAGTTCTGGCCCTAAAAAATATTGGTTGACTGTTGGGTTTCAGGTTTAGTTTAATTTTGAATTTATTTAAGCATCCCAACTTCTCCGAAAATAATTTAGGGAACCTTTCAGCGTAGCTTTGGAGATCCGTAACCTCTGTGCATTTATTTACTTTCGCTATTTGCATTTCAAATAACGCTAAAAAATCTCTTCCTAATAAGGCCGGCCCACCACCTCTAACAACAACAATTTCTAGGTTTTTACAATTCCCTTCGTATTTGACGGAAGCTTGAAACATACCTGCAACACTGACGATTTGTCCTGAGTACGACTTTAAAATTTTTCTCGGTGGAGATAAAGATAAATGGCCGAAGTGTTGTTTATATGTTTCAAAAGGAATTGCTGTCACACAAGACCCGCTATCTACCTCAAACGTAATAAATTCTCCACATACCTCGACAGACAACTTCATCGCCTCGCCGCAGTAGCTACGTATGTTGTAGATTGCGTCTTGCTTACCGTCATCGCCGTGACTTTCGTCAGCAATTTGTCCTACCAAATTTATTTGCTGTTTAGCTTTACACATTTTTTTTAGGTGGCCTTTTTGACCGCACTTTGAACATCTAAGACTTTTAAATCTGCACTTTTCGACACTATGGTTATAATAACCACATCCTTCACACCGAACACTTTTAGTAGACGAGGATGACTCCGACGTGATCCTATAGAGGTCCCCGGATGCCCGCGCCGGCGCCGCTGACTGCCGCGCCGCCTGCCGTGCGCTACTCAGCGACACTGCGATGTCCAAGGCTTTGCTCAGCGCGAGATTTTCTGGACTTTCCATGAATAGTCTGTCACGCTCGGCACCTGGCTGCATCCCGAGGATAAAACGATCCCGCAGCATCTCCTCTACTCCTGCGCCGAATTTACAGTCCGTTGATAACTGCCGTACGCGCGCCGCCCACTGGGCGAAGTCTTCACCTACCCTCTGTGTTGCACTATGGAAGAAATGTCTTTCGGCGAAAAGCGATTTTTTCGGTAATAGATGTTTATCTATTTCTGTCACAATTTCTTCATATGACGTAGTCTCCACTGTCTTTGGAGCTATTAGTTCGCGTACCAACTTATACGCGTTTTCACTGAGTGTACTAAGCAATACTGCCCGACGCCTATCGACAACGCTCGTCAATTTTTCATCTTTTGTTATCAGGTTTGCACTTAACCAGATGTTTAATCTCTCCTTGAAGACACACCAATCGTTTCCTATTTCAAAACTAGGAAGATTTCCGATAAGCGCAGTGTTCATTTTGTAGCCGAGTAAATTGAAGGTAGCCGCGCGAGAACTAGTGACCGGTACCTATCGTTCGCCAGTTGTTATAAATGAGAGACGGGCGTACAGGACAACGGCTTTATTTACACTGACCGACATTGTCACACTCAAGATCCCAACAATAGTGGAAGCCGACCCTAGTCAAACTACCCAGGAATTAGCGGCATGGTTTAACGTTACCTTACCCACAATATTGACTCACTTGCGTCAAATCAATAAAATAAAAAAATACGAAAAATAGGTGCCTCAGAATCACTCGAATTTTCGCAGTATCCATCTTTCTTGTCTAAATTGAATAACAAAAACAATTGAAAGTCGATATTCAAATGTTTCACATTTTTTAAAAAAAGAACATCATAGAAACCATTTGAAAAAAGTTTCATTCGAAAACCTCAAACCATGAAGATTCTATGTCAATTCAAAGAACCTATTGCAATAAAACGGCAATTTCATACTTTAACCCCTAATATAATACATTAGTTAGTACACGTGCCTACCTAATAAGATTCCATTTGTGCAATCAGAAACAACAATGTTGTACCAACAAAAAGCAAATTGCACAGATATTTACCTATTTCACTATGTCATATCATCCTCAGTCCTGTTCTTGAAAATAACAACTGTTTTCAGTTTCAGGACTCAAGAGGGTATAGTAATGATTTTATTAAGCTTTGACTGAAATGGTTAAGGTGTGGAACAGTAAGTTCAACAAATTCAAGAAATATTAATCCCTATTATGACTTAGAGCCTTCGCCCACAACGACTTTTGTAGGCGCTTTTAATCTGGTTTTTGAGAAGCGATGCAAACACGCTGCTGCATGGCATGTGTCTTGCCTCCTCTTAGTGGTAGGGTCCCTTATCCTTTGGGTACGGGAACATAAAAAAACTGCTTACTTGTAGTACCGGTTGGTCTCTTCCGTTTAGTTTATTTTATTGTGTTTATACTTTTATACTGATTTCAAATTTTTGTTAATTATATTATTAATGCCTAATATTATGCCTCACTATTTTTTATTTATAAAGAATAAGTGTAGAAAATGACTGTTGATGATGATGAAGTGTAGAAAATCGCGGCGGAGACTGAAAAACAGAATTAATGCTGAGGCTCCGACCATTTCAAAAGTGTACTAAATTATATTACTCTTAACATAAGCATATTACTTTTGAATAAAGTTCTTTTTATTTTTTTTTCGGCGCGCCTGAATCGCGTTTTAAATTCACCGTGGGCGATGACTCCTATAGTTTTTCAAAAGATTGTTCATATCTAGACAAAATGTAATGAAACTGTAATGAAAATCACGTTACAAAGTGTAGTTTACTTAATTTGACACAGAAAATTGGCAAGAAAAAATATTAATTTCACTTGGTTCTTCTGTGGATACGTACTTATTCAGTGTCTCCAGGCCATCCAATAATAATATGCAAATGGTCTAGGTAGCGCTTTTAAAAGAAAAAATACTACAGCAACCGCTCTGATAGCAGGTTGCATTTTGCCGAAGGCATGAGCTATTCTGTCGCTGATTTTCTTGAATGGAAATGCGGGAAAATAAGGTATCTCGTGTTGAAATACAAACCAATTGATACAATATTTTCATTCTTTGTTACGAATTGCACATTCTTTTGGATTCGCAACAGCGAACAGATAAATCTAATTATATTCTATCGATAGATCAGCGTTCTTTCGCACAATTTGTTTGTATTAAGCTGGCCTTTGTACCTTTTTGCAATAAATAATTTTTCAATTAATATTATGACAGATTTTAAGTGACATTCAATTGGCAATCAAGCGGCACGTTCATTTTGCTATGCCGCCGAAATTAATGCAGTATATCTGGCGAATGTAAGTAGAAGGGTCGGTAACGGACCTGACGTGGACGATACGTCGACCATATACCAGGGAATGTACCTATAAGTGAAAGTTCAAAAGTGTCTGAAACCAATAACCGCGCATGCATAGCGACTAATGAAGGTTGATGAATCGGGGTGGTTTGTCAGGATGGTGGCAAGAGGCCAATCTCTCTGTCTGCCCTTTCAGGATACAGACGTGAGTTTATGTGTATTTGTTCTCTGAGTAAAATCGTATTTATTTAATTTTGCATAAGCCTTGGCATAAGCCAGACTATACTTTCTCTCTCAGAGAGAGAGAGGGTTTGGGCTCAATATTGTCGCCTTAGAGCGGGTGGATTTCGTTGTCAGCCGAGTTTTATGTCCGAAAAACTTCTAGACACATTTAGATATTTTTTTTTAAGAAATAGGCATACATGATAAGGTACTAAATATTATTAAAATAGTGGTTCAGTTTACATGATCTTTTTGTACTTACGATGACGACTGTACTAGTTCTTTATAAGAACTGTATTACAGCCACCAGCGCCGCTCCTCTAAATTATGTTGTGAGTTTATTCTAGAGTACCTAAATAAATAAAACATGACTTTTTCAAACCGACATATATAAAGATAATAATTAG